>CM058052.1:15189012-16486265 GCA_030157265.1 Latheticus oryzae | reverse complement strand
TCTGACCTGACCTGACCTGACCTGACCTGACCTGACCTGACCTGACCTGACCTGACCTGACCTGACCTGACCTGACCTGACCTGACCTGACCTGACCTGACCTGACCTGACCTGACCTGACCTGACCTGACCTGACCTGACCTGACCTGACCTGACCTGACCTGACCTGACCTGACCTGACCTGACCTGACCTGACCTGACCTGACCTGACCTGACCTGACCTGACCTGACCTGACCTGACCTGACCTGACCTGACCTGACCTGACCTGACCTGACCTGACCTGACCTGACCTGACCTGACCTGACCTGACCTGACCTGACCTGACCTGACCTGACCTGACCTGACCTGACCTGACCTGACCTGACCTGACCTGACCTGACCTGACCTGACCTGACCTGACCTGACCTGACCTGACCTGACCTGACCTGACCTGACCTGACCTGACCTGACCTGACCTGACCTGACCTGACCTGACCTGACCTGACCTGACCTGACCTGACCTGACCTGACCTGACCTGACCTGACCTGACCTGACCTGACCTGACCTGACCTGACCTGACCTGACCTGACCTGACCTGACCTGACCTGACCTGACCTGACCTGACCTGACCTGACCTGACCTGACCTGACCTGACCTGACCTGACCTGACCTGACCTGACCTGACCTGACCTGACCTGACCTGACCTGACCTGACCTGACCTGACCTGACCTGACCTGACCTGACCTGACCTGACCTGACCTGACCTGACCTGACCTGACCTGACCTGACCTGACCTGACCTGACCTGACCTGACCTGACCTGACCTGACCTGACCTGACCTGACCTGACCTGACCTGACCTGACCTGACCTGACCTGACCTGACCTGACCTGACCTGACCTGACCTGACCTGACCTGACCTGACCTGACCTGACCTGACCTGACCTGACCTGACCTGACCTGACCTGACCTGACCTGACCTGACCTGACCTGACCTGACCTGACCTGACCTGACCTGACCTGACCTGACCTGACCTGACCTGACTGACCTGACCTGACCTGACCTGACCTGACCTGACCTGACCTGACCTGACCTGACCTGACCTGACCTGACCTGACCTGACCTGACCTGACCTGACCTGACCTGACCTGACCTGACCTGACCTGACCTGACCTGACCTGACCTGACCTGACCTGACCTGACCTGACCTGACCTGACCTGACCTGACCTGACCTGACCTGACCTGACCTGACCTGACTGACCTGACCTGACCTGACCTGACCTGACCTGACCTGACCTGACCTGACCTGACCTGACCTGACCTGACCTGACCTGACCTGACCTGACCTGACCTGACCTGACCTGACCTGACCTGACCTGACCTGACCTGACCTGACCTGACCTGACCTGACCTGACCTGACCTGACCTGACCTGACCTGACCTGACCTGACCTGACCTGACCTGACCTGACCTGACCTGACCTGACCTGACCTGACCTGACCTGACCTGACCTGACCTGACCTGACCTGACCTGACCTGACCTGACCTGACCTGACCTGACCTGACCTGACCTGACCTGACCTGACCTGACCTGACCTGACCTGACCTGACCTGACCTGACCTGACCTGACCTGACCTGACCTGACCTGACCTGACCTGACCTGACCTGACCTGACCTGACCTGACCTGACCTGACCTGACCTGACCTGACCTGACCTGACCTGACCTGACCTGACCTGACCTGACCTGACCTGACCTGACCTGACCTGACCTGACCTGACCTGACCTGACCTGACCTGACCTGACCTGACCTGACCTGACCTGACCTGACCTGACCTGACCTGACCTGACCTGACCTGACCTGACCTGACCTGACCTGACCTGACCTGACCTGACCTGACCTGACCTGACCTGACCTGACCTGACCTGACCTGACCTGACCTGACCTGACCTGACCTGACCTGACCTGACCTGACCTGACCTGACCTGACCTGACCTGACCTGACCTGACCGACCTGACCTGACCTGACCTGACCTGACCTGACCTGACCTGACCTGACCTGACCTGACTGACCTGACCTGACCTGACCTGACCTGACCTGACCTGACCTGACCTGACCTGACCTGACCTGACCTGACCTGACCTGACCTGACCTGACCTGACCTGACCTGACCTGACCTGACCTGACCTGACCTGACCTGACCTGACCTGACCTGACCTGACCTGACCTGACCTGACCTGACCTGACCTGACCTGACCTGACCTGACCTGACCTGACCTGACCTGACCTGACCTGACCTGACCTGACCTGACCTGACCTGACCTGACCTGACCTGACCTGACCTGACCTGACCTGACCTGACCTGACCTGACCTGACCTGACCTGACCTGACCTGACCTGACCTGACCTGACCTGACCTGACCTGACCTGACCTGACCTGACCTGACTGACCTGACCTGACCTGACCTGACCTGACCTGACCTGACCTGACCTGACCTGACCTGACCTGACCTGACCTGACCTGACCTGACCTGACCTGACCTGACCTGACCTGACCTGACCTGACCTGACCTGACCTGACCTGACCTGACCTGACCTGACCTGACCTGACCTGACCTGACCTGACCTGACCTGACCTGACCTGACCTGACCTGACCTGACCTGACCTGACCTGACCTGACCTGACCTGACCTGACCTGACCTGACCTGACCTGACCTGACCTGACCTGACCTGACCTGACCTGACCTGACCTGACCTGACCTGACCTGACCTGACCTGACCTGACCTGACCTGACCTGACCTGACCTGACCTGACCTGACCTGACCTGACCTGACCTGACCTGACCTGACCTGACCTGACCTGACCTGACCTGACCTGACCTGACCTGACCTGACCTGACCTGACCTGACCTGACCTGACCTGACCTGACCTGACCTGACCTGACCTGACCTGACCTGACCTGACCTGACCTGACCTGACCTGACCTGACCTGACCTGACCTGACCTGACCTGACCTGACCTGACCTGACCTGACCTGACCTGACCTGACCTGACCTGACCTGACCTGACCTGACCTGACCTGACCTGACCTGACCTGACCTGACCTGACCTGACCTGACCTGACCTGACCTGACCTGACCTGACCTGACCTGACCTGACCTGACCTGACCTGACCTGACCTGACCTGACCTGACCTGACCTGACCTGACCTGACCTGACCTGACCTGACCTGACCTGACCTGACCTGACCTGACCTGACCTGACCTGACCTGACCTGACCTGACCTGACCTGACCTGACCTGACCTGACCTGACCTGACCTGACCTGACCTGACCTGACCTGACCTGACCTGACCTGACCTGACCTGACCTGACCTGACCTGACCTGACCTGACCTGACCTGACCTGACCTGACCTGACCTGACCTGACCTGACCTGACCTGACCTGACCTGACCTGACCTGACCTGACCTGACCTGACCTGACCTGACCTGACCTGACCTGACCTGACCTGACCTGACCTGACCTGACCTGACCTGACCTGACCTGACCTGACCTGACCTGACCTGACCTGACCTGACCTGACCTGACCTGACCTGACCTGACCTGACCTGACCTGACCTGACCTGACCTGACCTGACCTGACCTGACCTGACCTGACCTGACCTGACCTGACCTGACCTGACCTGACCTGACCTGACCTGACCTGACCTGACCTGACCTGACCTGACCTGACCTGACCTGACCTGACCTGACCTGACCTGACCTGACCTGACCTGACCTGACCTGACCTGACCTGACCTGACCTGACCTGACCTGACCTGACCTGACCTGACCTGACCTGACCTGACCTGACCTGACCTGACCTGACCTGACCTGACCTGACCTGACCTGACCTGACCTGACCTGACCTGACCTGACCTGACCTGACCTGACCTGACCTGACCTGACCTGACCTGACCTGACCTGACCTGACCTGACCTGACCTGACCTGACCTGACCTGACCTGACCTGACCTGACCTGACCTGACCTGACCTGACCTGACCTGACCTGACCTGACCTGACCTGACCTGACCTGACCTGACCTGACCTGACCTGACCTGACCTGACCTGACCTGACCTGACCTGACCTGACCTGACCTGACCTGACCTGACCTGACCTGACCTGACCTGACCTGACCTGACCTGACCTGACCTGACCTGACCTGACCTGACCTGACCTGACCTGACCTGACCTGACCTGACCTGACCTGACCTGACCTGACCTGACCTGACCTGACCTGACCTGACCTGACCTGACCTGACCTGACCTGACCTGACCTGACCTGACCTGACCTGACCTGACCTGACCTGACCTGACCTGACCTGACCTGACCTGACCTGACCTGACCTGACCTGACCTGACCTGACCTGACCTGACCTGACCTGACCTGACCTGACCTGACCTGACCTGACCTGACCTGACCTGACCTGACCTGACCTGACCTGACCTGACCTGACCTGACCTGACCTGACCTGACCTGACCTGACCTGACCTGACCTGACCTGACCTGACCTGACCTGACCTGACCTGACCTGACCTGACCTGACCTGACCTGACCTGACCTGACCTGACCTGACCTGACCTGACCTGACCTGACCTGACCTGACCTGACCTGACCTGACCTGACCTGACCTGACCTGACCTGACCTGACCTGACCTGACCTGACCTGACCTGACCTGACCTGACCTGACCTGACCTGACCTGACCTGACCTGACCTGACCTGACCTGACCTGACCTGACCTGACCTGACCTGACCTGACCTGACCTGACCTGACCTGACCTGACCTGACCTGACCTGACCTGACCTGACCTGACCTGACCTGACCTGACCTGACCTGACCTGACCTGACCTGACCTGACCTGACCTGACCTGACCTGACCTGACCTGACCTGACCTGACCTGACCTGACCTGACCTGACCTGACCTGACCTGACCTGACCTGACCTGACCTGACCTGACCTGACCTGACCTGACCTGACCTGACCTGACCTGACCTGACCTGACCTGACCTGACCTGACCTGACCTGACCTGACCTGACCTGACCTGACCTGACCTGACCTGACCTGACCTGACCTGACCTGACCTGACCTGACCTGACCTGACCTGACCTGACCTGACCTGACCTGACCTGACCTGACCTGACCTGACCTGACCTGACCTGACCTGACCTGACCTGACCTGACCTGACCTGACCTGACCTGACCTGACCTGACCTGACCTGACCTGACCTGACCTGACCTGACCTGACCTGACCTGACCTGACCTGACCTGACCTGACCTGACCTGACCTGACCTGACCTGACCTGACCTGACCTGACCTGACCTGACCTGACCTGACCTGACCTGACCTGACCTGACCTGACCTGACCTGACCTGACCTGACCTGACCTGACCTGACCTGACCTGACCTGACCTGACCTGACCTGACCTGACCTGACCTGACCTGACCTGACCTGACCTGACCTGACCTGACCTGACCTGACCTGACCTGACCTGACCTGACCTGACCTGACCTGACCTGACCTGACCTGACCTGACCTGACCTGACCTGACCTGACCTGACCTGACCTGACCTGACCTGACCTGACCTGACCTGACCTGACCTGACCTGACCTGACCTGACCTGACCTGACCTGACCTGACCTGACCTGACCTGACCTGACCTGACCTGACCTGACCTGACCTGACCTGACCTGACCTGACCTGACCTGACCTGACCTGACCTGACCTGACCTGACCTGACCTGACCTGACCTGACCTGACCTGACCTGACCTGACCTGACCTGACCTGACCTGACCTGACCTGACCTGACCTGACCTGACCTGACCTGACCTGACCTGACCTGACCTGACCTGACCTGACCTGACCTGACCTGACCTGACCTGACCTGACCTGACCTGACCTGACCTGACCTGACCTGACCTGACCTGACCTGACCTGACCTGACCTGACCTGACCTGACCTGACCTGACCTGACCTGACCTGACCTGACCTGACCTGACCTGACCTGACCTGACCTGACCTGACCTGACCTGACCTGACCTGACCTGACCTGACCTGACCTGACCTGACCTGACCTGACCTGACCTGACCTGACCTGACCTGACCTGACCTGACCTGACCTGACCTGACCTGACCTGACCTGACCTGACCTGACCTGACCTGACCTGACCTGACCTGACCTGACCTGACCTGACCTGACCTGACCTGACCTGACCTGACCTGACCTGACCTGACCTGACCTGACCTGACCTGACCTGACCTGACCTGACCTGACCTGACCTGACCTGACCTGACCTGACCTGACCTGACCTGACCTGACCTGACCTGACCTGACCTGACCTGACCTGACCTGACCTGACCTGACCTGACCTGACCTGACCTGACCTGACCTGACCTGACCTGACCTGACCTGACCTGACCTGACCTGACCTGACCTGACCTGACCTGACCTGACCTGACCTGACCTGACCTGACCTGACCTGACCTGACCTGACCTGACCTGACCTGACCTGACCTGACCTGACCTGACCTGACCTGACCTGACCTGACCTGACCTGACCTGACCTGACCTGACCTGACCTGACCTGACCTGACCTGACCTGACCTGACCTGACCTGACCTGACCTGACCTGACCTGACCTGACCTGACCTGACCTGACCTGACCTGACCTGACCTGACCTGACCTGACCTGACCTGACCTGACCTGACCTGACCTGACCTGACCTGACCTGACCTGACCTGACCTGACCTGACCTGACCTGACCTGACCTGACCTGACCTGACCTGACCTGACCTGACCTGACCTGACCTGACCTGACCTGACCTGACCTGACCTGACCTGACCTGACCTGACCTGACCTGACCTGACCTGACCTGACCTGACCTGACCTGACCTGACCTGACCTGACCTGACCTGACCTGACCTGACCTGACCTGACCTGACCTGACCTGACCTGACCTGACCTGACCTGACCTGACCTGACCTGACCTGACCTGACCTGACCTGACCTGACCTGACCTGACCTGACCTGACCTGACCTGACCTGACCTGACCTGACCTGACCTGACCTGACCTGACCTGACCTGACCTGACCTGACCTGACCTGACCTGACCTGACCTGACCTGACCTGACCTGACCTGACCTGACCTGACCTGACCTGACCTGACCTGACCTGACCTGACCTGACCTGACCTGACCTGACCTGACCTGACCTGACCTGACCTGACCTGACCTGACCTGACCTGACCTGACCTGACCTGACCTGACCTGACCTGACCTGACCTGACCTGACCTGACCTGACCTGACCTGACCTGACCTGACCTGACCTGACCTGACCTGACCTGACCTGACCTGACCTGACCTGACCTGACCTGACCTGACCTGACCTGACCTGACCTGACCTGACCTGACCTGACCTGACCTGACCTGACCTGACCTGACCTGACCTGACCTGACCTGACCTGACCTGACCTGACCTGACCTGACCTGACCTGACCTGACCTGACCTGACCTGACCTGACCTGACCTGACCTGACCTGACCTGACCTGACCTGACCTGACCTGACCTGACCTGACCTGACCTGACCTGACCTGACCTGACCTGACCTGACCTGACCTGACCTGACCTGACCTGACCTGACCTGACCTGACCTGACCTGACCTGACCTGACCTGACCTGACCTGACCTGACCTGACCTGACCTGACCTGACCTGACCTGACCTGACCTGACCTGACCTGACCTGACCTGACCTGACCTGACCTGACCTGACCTGACCTGACCTGACCTGACCTGACCTGACCTGACCTGACCTGACCTGACCTGACCTGACCTGACCTGACCTGACCTGACCTGACCTGACCTGACCTGACCTGACCTGACCTGACCTGACCTGACCTGACCTGACCTGACCTGACCTGACCTGACCTGACCTGACCTGACCTGACCTGACCTGACCTGACCTGACCTGACCTGACCTGACCTGACCTGACCTGACCTGACCTGACCTGACCTGACCTGACCTGACCTGACCTGACCTGACCTGACCTGACCTGACCTGACCTGACCTGACCTGACCTGACCTGACCTGACCTGACCTGACCTGACCTGACCTGACCTGACCTGACCTGACCTGACCTGACCTGACCTGACCTGACCTGACCTGACCTGACCTGACCTGACCTGACCTGACCTGACCTGACCTGACCTGACCTGACCTGACCTGACCTGACCTGACCTGACCTGACCTGACCTGACCTGACCTGACCTGACCTGACCTGACCTGACCTGACCTGACCTGACCTGACCTGACCTGACCTGACCTGACCTGACCTGACCTGACCTGACCTGACCTGACCTGACCTGACCTGACCTGACCTGACCTGACCTGACCTGACCTGACCTGACCTGACCTGACCTGACCTGACCTGACCTGACCTGACCTGACCTGACCTGACCTGACCTGACCTGACCTGACCTGACCTGACCTGACCTGACCTGACCTGACCTGACCTGACCTGACCTGACCTGACCTGACCTGACCTGACCTGACCTGACCTGACCTGACCTGACCTGACCTGACCTGACCTGACCTGACCTGACCTGACCTGACCTGACCTGACCTGACCTGACCTGACCTGACCTGACCTGACCTGACCTGACCTGACCTGACCTGACCTGACCTGACCTGACCTGACCTGACCTGACCTGACCTGACCTGACCTGACCTGACCTGACCTGACCTGACCTGACCTGACCTGACCTGACCTGACCTGACCTGACCTGACCTGACCTGACCTGACCTGACCTGACCTGACCTGACCTGACCTGACCTGACCTGACCTGACCTGACCTGACCTGACCTGACCTGACCTGACCTGACCTGACCTGACCTGACCTGACCTGACCTGACCTGACCTGACCTGACCTGACCTGACCTGACCTGACCTGACCTGACCTGACCTGACCTGACCTGACCTGACCTGACCTGACCTGACCTGACCTGACCTGACCTGACCTGACCTGACCTGACCTGACCTGACCTGACCTGACCTGACCTGACCTGACCTGACCTGACCTGACCTGACCTGACCTGACCTGACCTGACCTGACCTGACCTGACCTGACCTGACCTGACCTGACCTGACCTGACCTGACCTGACCTGACCTGACCTGACCTGACCTGACCTGACCTGACCTGACCTGACCTGACCTGACCTGACCTGACCTGACCTGACCTGACCTGACCTGACCTGACCTGACCTGACCTGACCTGACCTGACCTGACCTGACCTGACCTGACCTGACCTGACCTGACCTGACCTGACCTGACCTGACCTGACCTGACCTGACCTGACCTGACCTGACCTGACCTGACCTGACCTGACCTGACCTGACCTGACCTGACCTGACCTGACCTGACCTGACCTGACCTGACCTGACCTGACCTGACCTGACCTGACCTGACCTGACCTGACCTGACCTGACCTGACCTGACCTGACCTGACCTGACCTGACCTGACCTGACCTGACCTGACCTGACCTGACCTGACCTGACCTGACCTGACCTGACCTGACCTGACCTGACCTGACCTGACCTGACCTGACCTGACCTGACCTGACCTGACCTGACCTGACCTGACCTGACCTGACCTGACCTGACCTGACCTGACCTGACCTGACCTGACCTGACCTGACCTGACCTGACCTGACCTGACCTGACCTGACCTGACCTGACCTGACCTGACCTGACCTGACCTGACCTGACCTGACCTGACCTGACCTGACCTGACCTGACCTGACCTGACCTGACCTGACCTGACCTGACCTGACCTGACCTGACCTGACCTGACCTGACCTGACCTGACCTGACCTGACCTGACCTGACCTGACCTGACCTGACCTGACCTGACCTGACCTGACCTGACCTGACCTGACCTGACCTGACCTGACCTGACTTGAACTGACCTTGAAGCTGATCGGATTTGACTTGACCTGACCTGACCTGACCTTGAAACTGACCTGACTTGAACTGACCTTGAAGCTGATCGGATTTGACTTGACTTGAAAATAATAAACGAATTGACGCTCACACTTAACACTTAAAATTAAAGCAAAAAAAAAAAATTTCTACCTTCTTATTTTGCATCTAATTTTTGGCGTCAGCTGACAAAGATATCCATCAGTTGAATGAAGAGCAGTCCACCACTTTAAGGAATAATTGGTCCTTTTACTCCTTCAAGCACCAACACGCTTCCTCAATTTCGATTCCCTAGAAATAATGTAAATTAAGTATAACCTCAACTGAGGATAGATGATATAGTTCTTTCCGAGAACTCAACTTAAACTGACTCATTATCCTAATTATTCTTCAAAATGTTTGATAAGGAAAAAAAAAAAAAAAAAAAAGTTTCGTCATTATTTATCAAAAGAAAAAAGGTCATTTTTTACCCTTGCGGCACCACCATTTTGCTCAATTTTACAATGTTTTCCGCTAGGAGTGCTATAAGAAACGATTCTTTTCTTCTCCTATTGGTTGTCATTGTCACGTGGGGTTGGTAGATGGTTGGAAGATTCAAATATTCCTTCCATTTTGTTCTTTGTTTTTTCAACTTAGTTTTCAGAGTAAATAATTAAAAAAAGGTCCAGTGCGGCCCTGCCCTGACCCTGACATCCTTGCTTAGTTTTGCTATAATCTGTTCTGTTCTGTGCATCTCATCTTAATTTTGGGTAATTATGATGTGAAAATCTCAAACAATGAATTTTACATTTTTTCAAGTTTAAGGTCATGAGCTCAAAAACCGGGTTATTTGGATATAAAATTTCAAAGAGACCGTCGTAATGGAATGGGAGTTTTATGTAAAATTAGAAAAAAAAAGTTAAATTATCGTAGTTCATTTTTTGTAAGTTCAAGGTCAGTAGGTCACAAACGGCTCATTTGCGCAAAATTTTAAGGTCACCATCGTGATTTAGAGGCTTTTTAAGGGTGAATCGAGAAAAAAATTCTCTAAAAAGTCAGAAGCCACAAGGGTAAAATTTTTACCAGATTTTCAACCACTTTAGTAGCAAAATTTCAATCTGAAATAATTTTGATTTTGAAAAGATTTTTTTATCAGACAGATTTCATCCCTAAATCTAACTAGACATTTTGAATAACGTAGTTGGCTAACTTGAAACTGTCAATTGCATCATAATAAAAATACTTGAAAAATAAATAACCTCCAGTAATAACTATAATTAAATACAAATTTCAGCTCAATATTCGAAGAAAAATGGTCATTATTTTTTATCAGAAGAAAAAAAGGTCATTTTTACCCTTGCGGCTTCTGCACCATCGAACTGAAACATGCACAAATACCTTCCACACGATGCCAGAGACATTTTCCACTATGAATTTTCTTGCGCTTTTTTCAAATAAATGAAAAATTACGTATTAACAATCCTTGAAAAATACACCATTTTGCTAAATTTTACAATGTTTTCCGCTAGGAGCGCTACTAGAAACGATATTTCTCTTCTCCTATTGGTTGTCATTGTCACGTGGGGTTGGTAGATGGTTGGAAGATTCAAATATTCCTTCCATTTTGATCTTTGTTTTTCGACAAAATACATTAGTTTTCAGAGTAAATAATCAAAAAAAGGTCCAGCGCGGCCCTGCCCTGACCCTGACATCCTTGCTTTGTTTTGCTATAATCTGTTCTGTTCTGTGCATCTCATCTTAATTTTGGGTAATTATGATGTGAAAATCTCAAACAATGAATTTTACATTTTTTCAAGTTCAAGGTCATGAGCTCAAAAACCGGGTTATTTGGATATAAAATTTCAAAGTGACCGTCGTAATGGAATGGGAATTTTATGTAAAATTGGAAAAAAAAAGTTAAATTATCGTAGTTAATTTTTTGTAAGTTCAAGGTCAGTAGGTCACAAACGGCTCATTTGCGCAAAATTTTAAGGCCACCATCGTGATTTACAGGTTTTTAAGGGTGAATCGAGAAAAAATTTCTTCAAAAAGTCAGAAGCCACAAGGGTAAAATTTTACCAGATTTTCAACCACTTTAGTAGCAGAATTTCAAGCTGGAATAATTTGATTTTTTAAAGATTTTTTTATCAGACAGATTTCTTCCCTAAATCTAACTAAACATTTTGAATAATGTGGTTGGCTAACTTGAAACTGTCAATTGCATCATAATAAAAATACTTGAAAAATAAATAGCCTCCAGTAATAACTATAATTAAATACAAATTTCAGCTAAATATTCGAAGAAAAATGGTCATTATTTTTTATCAGAAGAAAAAAAAGGTTATTTTTACCCTTGCGGCTTCTGCACCATCGAACTGAAACATGCACAAATACCTTCCGCACGATGCCAGAGACACTTTCCACTATGAATTTTCTTGCGCGTTTTTCAAATAAATGAAAAATTACGTATTAACAATCCTTAAAAAATACACCATTTTGCTAAATTTTACAATGTTTTCCGCTAGGAGCGCTACTAGAAACGATATTTCTCTTCTCCTATTGGTTGTCATTGTCACGTGGGGTTGGTAGATGGTTGGAAGATTCAAATATTCCTTCCATTTTGTTCTTTGTTTTTTCAACAAAATACCTTAGTTTTCAGAGTAAATAATTAAAAAAAGGTCCAGCACGGCCCTGCCCTGACCCTTACATCCTTGCTTTGTTTTGCTATAATCTGTTCTGTTCTGTGCATCTCATCTTAATTTTGGGTATTTATGATGTGAAAATCTCAAACAGTGAATTTTACATTTTTTCAAGTTCAAGGTCATGAGCTCAAAAACCGGGTTATTTGGATATAAAATTTCAAAGTGACCGTCGTAATGGAATGGGAGTTTTAAGTAAAATTGGAAAAAAAAAAGTTAAATTATCGTAGTTCATTTTTTGTAAGTTCAAGATCAGTAGGTCACAAACGGCTCATTTGCGCAAAATTTTAAGGTCACCATCGTGATTTAGAGGCTTTTTAAGGGTGAATCGAGAAAAAAATTCTCTAAAAAGTCAGAAGCCACAAGGGTAAAATTTTTACCAGATTTTCAACCACTTTAGTAGCAAAATTTCAATCTGAAATAATTTTGATTTTGAAAAGATTTTTTTATCAGACAGATTTCATCCCTAAATCTAACTAGACATTTTGAATAACGTAGTTGGCTAACTTGAAACTGTCAATTGCATCATAATAAAAATACTTGAAAAATAAATAACCTCCAGTAATAACTATAATTAAATACAAATTTCAGCTCAATATTCGAAGAAAAATGGTCATTATTTTTTATCAGAAGAAAAAAAGGTCATTTTTACCCTTGCGGCTTCTGCACCATCGAACTGAAACATGCACAAATACCTTCCACACGATGCCAGAGACATTTTCCACTATGAATTTTCTTGCGCTTTTTTCAAATAAATGAAAAATTACGTATTAACAATCCTTGAAAAATACACCATTTTGCTAAATTTTACAATGTTTTCCGCTAGGAGCGCTACTAGAAACGATATTTCTCTTCTCCTATTGGTTGTCATTGTCACGTGGGGTTGGTAGATGATTGGAAGATTCAAATATTCCTTCCATTTTGATCTTTGTTTTTCGACAAAATACCTTAGTTTTCAGAGTAAATAATCAAAAAAAGGTTCAGCGCGGCTCTGCCTTGACCCTGACATCCTTGCTTAGTTTTGCTATAATCTGTTCTGTTCTGTGCATCTCATCTTAATTTTGGGTATTTATGATGTGAAAATCTCAAACAGTGAATTTTACATTTTTTCAAGTTCAAGGTCATGAGCTCAAAAACCGGGTTATTTGGATATAAAATTTCAAAGTGACCGTCGTAATGGAATGGGAGTTTTAAGTAAAATTGGAAAAAAAAAAGTTAAATTATCGTAGTTCATTTTTTGTAAGTTCAAGATCAGTAGGTCACAAACGGCTCATTTGCGCAAAATTTTAAGGTCACCATCGTGATTTAGAGGCTTTTTAAGGGTGAATCGAGAAAAAAATTCTCTAAAAAGTCAGAAGCCACAAGGGTAAAATTTTTACCAGATTTTCAACCACTTTAGTAGCAAAATTTCAATCTGAAATAATTTTGATTTTGAAAAGATTTTTTTATCAGACAGATTTCATCCCTAAATCTAACTAGACATTTTGAATAACGTAGTTGGCTAACTTGAAACTGTCAATTGCATCATAATAAAAATACTTGAAAAATAAATAACCTCCAGTAATAACTATAATTAAATACAAATTTCAGCTCAATATTCGAAGAAAAATGGTCATTATTTTTTATCAGAAGAAAAAAAGGTCATTTTTACCCTTGCGGCTTCTGCACCATCGAACTGAAACATGCACAAATACCTTCCACACGATGCCAGAGACATTTTCCACTATGAATTTTCTTGCGCTTTTTTCAAATAAATGAAAAATTACGTATTAACAATCCTTGAAAAATACACCATTTTGCTAAATTTTACAATGTTTTCCGCTAGGAGCGCTACTAGAAACGATATTTCTCTTCTCCTATTGGTTGTCATTGTCACGTGGGGTTGGTAGATGGTTGGAAGATTCAAATATTCCTTCCATTTTGATCTTTGTTTTTCGACAAAATACATTAGTTTTCAGAGTAAATAATCAAAAAAAGGTCCAGCGCGGCCCTGCCCTGACCCTGACATCCTTGCTTTGTTTTGCTATAATCTGTTCTGTTCTGTGCATCTCATCTTAATTTTGGGTAATTATAATGTGAAAATCTCAAACAATGAATTTTACATTTTTTCAAGTTCAAGGTCATGAGCTCAAAAACCGGGTTATTTGGATATAAAATTTCAAAGTGACCGTCGTAATGGAATGGGAATTTTATGTAAAATTGGAAAAAAAAAGTTAAATTATCGTAGTTAATTTTTTGTAAGTTCAAGGTCAGTAGGTCACAAACGGCTCATTTGCGCAAAATTTTAAGGCCACCATCGTGATTTACAGGTTTTTAAGGGTGAATCGAGAAAAAATTTCTTCAAAAAGTCAGAAGCCACAAGGGTAAAATTTTACCAGATTTTCAACCACTTTAGTAGCAGAATTTCAAGCTGGAATAATTTGATTTTTTAAAGATTTTTTTATCAGACAGATTTCTTCCCTAAATCTAACTAAACATTTTGAATAATGTGGTTGGCTAACTTGAAACTGTCAATTGCATCATAATAAAAATACTTGAAAAATAAATAGCCTCCAGTAATAACTATAATTAAATACAAATTTCAGCTAAATATTCGAAGAAAAATGGTCATTATTTTTTATCAGAAGAAAAAAAAGGTTATTTTTACCCTTGCGGCTTCTGCACCATCGAACTGAAACATGCACAAATACCTTCCGCACGATGCCAGAGACACTTTCCACTATGAATTTTCTTGCGCGTTTTTCAAGTAAATGAAAAATTACGTATTAACAATCCTTAAAAAATACACCATTTTGCTAAATTTTACAATGTTTTCCGCTAGGAGCGCTACTAGAAACGATATTTCTCTTCTCCTATTGGTTGTCATTGTCACGTGGGGTTGGTAGATGGTTGGAAGATTCAAATATTCCTTCCATTTTGTTCTTTGTTTTTTCAACAAAATACCTTAGTTTTCAGAGTAAATAATTAAAAAAAGGTCCAGCACGGCCCTGCCCTGACCCTTACATCCTTGCTTTGTTTTGCTATAATCTGTTCTGTTCTGTGCATCTCATCTTAATTTTGGGTATTTATGATGTGAAAATCTCAAACAGTGAATTTTACATTTTTTCAAGTTCAAGGTCATGAGCTCAAAAACCGGGTTATTTGGATATAAAATTTCAAAGTGACCGTCGTAATGGAATGGGAGTTTTAAGTAAAATTGGAAAAAAAAAGTTAAATTATCGTAGTTCATTTTTTGTAAGTTCAAGATCAGTAGGTCACAAACGGCTCATTTGCGCAAAATTTTAAGGTCACCATCGTGATTTAGAGGCTTTTTAAGGGTGAATCGAGAAAAAAATTCTCTAAAAAGTCAGAAGCCACAAGGGTAAAATTTTTACCAGATTTTCAACCACTTTAGTAGCAAAATTTCAATCTGAAATAATTTTGATTTTGAAAAGATTTTTTTATCAGACAGATTTCATCCCTAAATCTAACTAGACATTTTGAATAACGTAGTTGGCTAACTTGAAACTGTCAATTGCATCATAATAAAAATACTTGAAAAATAAATAACCTCCAGTAATAACTATAATTAAATACAAATTTCAGCTCAATATTCGAAGAAAAATGGTCATTATTTTTTATCAGAAGAAAAAAAGGTCATTTTTACCCTTGCGGCTTCTGCACCATCGAACTGAAACATGCACAAATACCTTCCACACGATGCCAGAGACATTTTCCACTATGAATTTTCTTGCGCTTTTTTCAAATAAATGAAAAATTACGTATTAACAATCCTTGAAAAATACACCATTTTGCTAAATTTTACAATGTTTTCCGCTAGGAGCGCTACTAGAAACGATATTTCTCTTCTCCTATTGGTTGTCATTGTCACGTGGGGTTGGTAGATGATTGGAAGATTCAAATATTCCTTCCATTTTGATCTTTGTTTTTCGACAAAATACCTTAGTTTTCAGAGTAAATAATCAAAAAAAGGTTCAGCGCGGCTCTGCCTTGACCCTGACATCCTTGCTTAGTTTTGCTATAATCTGTTCTGTTCTGTGCATCTCATCTTAATTTTGGGTAATTATGATGTGAAAATCTCAAACAGTGAATTTTACATTTTTCAAGTTCAAGGTCATGAGCTCAAAAACCGGGTTATTTGGATATAAAATTTTAAAGTGACTGTCATAATGGAATGGGAGTTTTATGTAAAATTGGAAAAAAAAAGTTAAATTATCGTAGAGTTCATTTTTTGTAAGTTCAAGGTCAGTAGGTCACAAACGGCTCATTTGCGCAAAATTTTAAGGTCACCATCGCGATTTACAGGCTTTTTAAGGGTGAATCGAGAAAAAATTTCTTTAAAAAGTCAGAAGCCACAAGGGTAAAATTTTTACCAGATTTTCAACCACTTTAGTAGCAAAATTTCAATCTGAAATAATTTTGATTTTTAAAAGATTTTTTTATCAGACAGATTTCATCCCTAAATCCAACTAAACATTTTGAATACGTAGTTGGCTAACTTGAAACTGTCAATTGCATCATAATAAAAATACTTGAAAAATAAATAACCTCCAGTAATAACTATAATTAAATACAAATTTCAGCTAAATATTCGAAGAAAAATGGTCATTATTTTTTATCAGAAGAAAAAAAAGGTCATTTTTTACCCTTGCGGCTTCTGCACCATCGAACTGAAACATGCACAAATACCTTCCACACGATGCCAGAGACATTTTCCACTATGAATTTTCTTGCGCTTTTTTCAAATAAATGAAAAATTACGTATTAACAATCCTTGAAAAATACACCATTTTGCTAAATTTTACAATGTTTTCCGCTAGGAGCGCTATAGGAAACGATTTTTCTCTTCTCCTATTGGTTGTCATTGTCACGTGAGGTTGGTAGATGGTTGGAAGATTCAAATATTCCTTCCATTTTGATCTTTGTTTTTCGACAAAATACCTTAGTTTTCAGAGTAAATAATTAAAAAATGGTCCAGTGCGGCCCTGCCCTGATCCTGACATCCTTGCTTTGTTTTGCTATAACCTGTTCTGTTCTGTGCATCTCATCTTAATTTTGGGTAATTAAGATGTGAAAATCTCAAACAGTGAATTTTACATTTTTTCGAGTTCAAACCGGGTTATTTGGATATAAAATTTCAAAGTGACCGTCGTAATGGAATGGGAGTTTTAAGTAAAATTGGAAAAAAAAAGTTAAATTATCGTAGTTCATTTTTTGTAAGTTCAAGATCAGTAGGTCACAAACGGCTCATTTGCGCAAAATTTTAAGGTCACCATCGTGATTTACAGGCTTTTTAAGAGCGAATCGAGAAAAAATTTCTTAAAAAAGTCAGAAGCCACAAGGGTAAAATTTTACCAGATTTTCAATCACTTTAGTAGCAAAATTTCAATCTGAAATAATTTGATTTTTAAAAGATTATTTTATCAGGCAAATTTCTCCCCTAAATCTAACTAAATCTAAAAAAATAATAGCCAAGTTCTACAATCAAAAATTATTTGAGAAACGACTTTAAATTTTCTCGAACAATTTCTGCAAATATCTCCAAATGTTTGAATAATGTACCGAAGCTAATCAATCACTTCTGGAATGTTTTTATTATGTATGATGATATAAACAAATGGTATTGTCTGCTTCTAAATTTTTGATTAAAATTTTAAATTCTTGATTGAATTTTTTGTCAACAATTATCAGCAGTAATTGGTTGGCTAACTTTACTACATAATCTCACTTTCCATCTAGCCGCCATATTTAAATTCGTCACCTCGAATGCTATAATTTAGTGCAAAGTTCAAGTTGATTTTTAATAAAATTTTAATCATTTACCAGAAAAATAATAGCGAAGCTCTGCGATCAAAAATCTAAAGTATTTTAGGAACAATTTTCATTTTTTTTAGACCATTTCTGCAAACATCTCAGCTTCCAATTGAGATAGCTAAAACAATTAGAATTTTCAAAGATCATTCGTTGAAAAACAAAATTTTCGATTTCAGAATTGGGTTTGACGGTCGTTTGCGACCGAATAGCTAATAGACGACTGAATCAAAAATGTTAAATAATATTTGAAGTTTAAAGGAGATTAGAATTAATATTTTATCGAAAGAAATAGAAATCATAATTTACGAATCAAATTTAAGATGAAGACGAATATTGTATTTGAAAATAAAAAACCAAAATATCTAAAATAAGTTTTCCGAGAAGAACCGACCGACAGACATTTGTTGAAGTCTCTATGACACTGCCGTCGAATTCAAGCGTCACGCGAACCTGCTTTTTGGACGAAAATCCTCTTTGAAATAATTATTTGTAAAAATTAACTTTTTGCCAAAGTGACGCCAGTAAAAAAGTTTGAAAAATAATAAACGAATTGACGCTCACACTTAACACTTAAAATTAAAGCAAAGAAATTCCTACCTTCTTATTTTGCATCTAATTTTTGGCGTCAGCTGACTAAGATATCCATCAGTTGAATGAAGAGCAGTCCACCACTTTAAGGAATAATTGGTCCTTTTACTCCTTCAAGCACCAACACGCTTCCTCAATTTCGATTCCCTAGAAATAATATTTCATTGAGCATTCCAGAATTTATTAACAAAAATTAAGTATAACCTCAACTAAAGGTAGATGCTATCGTTCTTTCCGAGAACTCAACTTAAACTGATTCATTATTCTAATTATTCTTCAAAATGTTTGATAAGGAAAAAAAAAGTTTCGTCATTATTTATCAGAAAAAAAAAGGTCATTTTTACCCTTGCGGCTTCTGCACCATCGAACTGAAACATGCACAAATACCTTCCACACGATGCCAGAGACACTTTCCACTATGAATTTTCTTGCGCTTTTTTCAAATAAATGAAAAATTACGTATTAACTATTTTTAAAAAATACACCATTTTGCTCAATTTTACACTGTTTTCCGCTAGGAGCGCTATAGGAAACGATTTTTCTCTTCTCCTATTGGTTGTCATTGTCACGTGAGGTTGGTAGATGGTTGGAAGATTCAAATATTCCTTCCATTTTGATCTTTGTTTTTCGACAAAATACCTTAGTTTTCAGAGTAAATAATTAAAAAATGGTCCAGTGCGGCCCTGCCCTGATCCTGACATCCTTGCTTTGTTTTGCTATAACCTGTTCTGTTCTGTGCATCTCATCTTAATTTTGGGTAATTAAGATGTGAAAATCTCAAACAGTGAATTTTACATTTTTTCGAGTTCAAACCGGGTTATTTGGATATAAAATTTCAAAGTGACCATCGTAATGTAATGGGAGTTTTATGTAAAATTGAAAAAAAAAGTTAAATTAGAGTTCATTTTTTGTAAGTTCAAGGTCAGTAGGTCACAAACGGCTCATTTGCGCAAAATTTTAAGGTCACCATCGTGATGTAGAGGCTTTTTAAGGGTGAATCGAGAAAAAATTTCTTTAAAAGGTCAGAAGCCACAAGGGTAAAATTTTTACCAGATTTTCAACCACTTTAGTAGCAAAATTTCAATCTGAAATAATTTGAATTTTAATATCTTTTTTATCAGACAGATTTCTTCCCTAAATCTAACTAAACATTTTGAATAATTTGGTTGGCTAACTTGAAACTGTCAATTGCATCATAATAAAAATACTTGAAAAATAAATAACCTCCAGTAATAAGTATAATTAAATACAAATTTCAGCTCAATATTTGAAGAAATGGTCATTATTTCTGAGAAAAAAATAATATAGCCAAGTTCTACAATCAAAAATCATTCGAGGAACGACTTTAAATTTTCTCGAACAATTTCTGCAAATATCTCCAAATGTTTGAATAATGTACCGAAGCTAATAAATCACTTCTGCAATGTTTTTATATGTATGATAATATAAACAAATGGTATTGTCTACTTCTGAATTTGAACAGGAATTATTGATAAAAATATAAGCAAACACTATTATTTCTTTGGGTTTAATGTTAAATTTTGAACAAGTTCGGAAGCATTTAGAAAATTTGCGCCCATTTCAACATAAAAATCCTTCAGGAATTAGACGTTAGACTGAAACCATAAATACTACAAATGTGATTTGATGAAAAAATGAATTGGATGGGGTCGAAAAGATTCAAGAATTAATAAAATTCGCTATTTCCAAAATAAGGAAAAACGTTAGGATTGTTGCAGAAGAAGAGACTATTTAGAAGTTTAATAAGAAAGTGACTCGTACAAACCAAATGTCTATTAATCAAGCAAGTATGGAAATTGTTATTATACAGAAAATTCTGTTGAAAATTTTTTTACATAAACAAATGGTATTATCTACTTCTAAATTTTTGTTTAAAATTTTAAATTCTTGATTGAATTTTTTGTCAACAATTATCAGCAGTAATTGGTTGGCTAACTTTACTACATAATCTCACTTTCCATCTAGCGCGCCATATTTAAATTCGTCACCTCGAATGCTATAATTTAGTGCAAAGTTCAAGTTGATTTTTAATAAAATTGTAATCATTTACCAGAAAAATAATAGCGAAGCTCTGCGATCAAAAATCTAAACTATTTTAGGAACAATTTTCATTTTTTTTTAGACCATTTCTGCAAACATCTCAGCTTCCAATTGAGATAGCTAAAACAATGAGAATTTTCAAAAATCATTCGTTGAAAAACAAAATTTTCGATTTCAGAATTGGGTTTGACGGTCGATTGCGACCGAATAGCTAATAGACGACTGAATCAAAAATGTTAAATAATATTTGAAGTTTAAAGGAGATTAGAGTGCGAGATGAAGCGTATAGCGACATCTCACGAGAGTGCTGGCAGGTTACGGAGCTTGGTGATTTTATGTTGGTGGACAACAAGGTTGCCACTTAATACCAACTAACACCATCTCCTACGGCTGAGCTGGAAACAACTACCCCGCGGGCTACTACCCCGACCGGTATTGAATTACACCAACTCAACCGCCCCACCAGCAACACGCTGAAAGTCAGCGTACCTGGAGCTCTAGTAGAGGTTCCAATCGTACACGACAGCAGGAAACTGCAGACCGGTTTCGGGGTAGTTGCCCCTCATCAGTACAGTGCACCTGTGCTATGCACGATTGGAACCGAACGAAGTCTCGCCTATATGCCAGCGAGGGCGCGCTCTGTGTGCGAGATGAAGCGTATAGCGACATCTCACGAGAGTGCTGGCAGGTTACGGAGCTTGGTGATTTTATGTTGGTGGACAACAAGGTTGCCACTTAATACCAACTAACACCATCTCCTACGGCTGAGCTGGAAACAACTACCCCGCGGGCTACTACCCCGACCGGTATTGAATTACACCAACTCAACCGCCCCACCAGCAACACGCTGAAAGTCAGCGTACCTGGAGCTCTAGTAGAGGTTCCAATCGTACACGACAGCAGGAAACTGCAGACCGGTTTCGGGGTAGTTGCCCCTCATCAGTACAGTGCACCTGTGCTATGCACGATTGGAACCGAACGAAGTCTCGCCTATATGCCAGCGAGGGCGCGCTCTGTGTGCGAGATGAAGCGTATAGCGACATCTCACGAGAGTGCTGGCAGGTTACGGAGCTTGGTGATTTTATGTTGGTGGACAACAAGGTTGCCACTTAATACCAACTAACACCATCTCCTACGGCTGAGCTGGAAACAACTACCCCGCGGGCTACTACCCCGACCGGTATTGAATTACACCAAGCTCCAGGTACGCTGACTTTCAGCGTGTTGCTGGTGGGGCGGTTGAGTTGGTGTAATTCAATACCGGTCGGGGTAGTAGCCCGCGGGGTAGTTGTTTCCAGCTCAGCCGTAGGAGATGGTGTTAGTTGGTATTAAGTGGCAACCTTGTTGTCCACCAACATAAAATCACCAAGCTCCGTAACCTGCCAGCACTCTCGTGAGATGTCGCTATACGCTTCATCTCGCACACAGAGCGCGCCCTCGCTGGCATATAGGCGAGACTTCGTTCGGTTCCAATCGTGCATAGCACAGGTGCACTGTACTGATGAGGGGCAACTACCCCGAAACCGGTCTGCAGTTTCCTGCTGTCGTGTACGATTGGAACCTCTACTAGAGCTCCAGGTACGCTGACTTTCAGCGTGTTGCTGGTGGGGCGGTTGAGTTGGTGTAATTCAATACCGGTCGGGGTAGTAGCCCGCGGGGTAGTTGTTTCCAGCTCAGCCGTAGGAGATGGTGTTAGTTGGTATTAAGTGGCAACCTTGTTGTCCACCAACATAAAATCACCAAGCTCCGTAACCTGCCAGCACTCTCGTGAGATGTCGCTATACGCTTCATCTCGCACACAGAGCGCGCCCTCGCTGGCATATAGGCGAGACTTCGTTCGGTTCCAATCGTGCATAGCACAGGTGCACTGTACTGATGAGGGGCAACTACCCCGAAACCGGTCTGCAGTTTCCTGCTGTCGTGTACGATTGGAACCTCTACTAGGAGATTAGAATTAATATTTTATCGAAAGAAATAGAAATCATAATTTACGAATCAAATTTAAAATAAAGACGAATATTGTATTTGAAAATAAAAAACCAAAATATCTAAAATAAGTTTTTCGAGAAGAACCGACCGACAGACATTTGTTGAAGTCTCTATGACACTGCCGTCGAATTCAAGCGTCACGCGAACCTGCTTTTTGGACGAAAATCCTCTTTGAAATAATTATTTGTAAAAATTAACTTTTTGCCAAAGTGACGCCAGTAAAAAAGTTTGAAAAATAATAAACGAATTGACGCTCACACTTAACACTTAAAATTAAAGCAAAGAAATTCCTACCTTCTTATTTTGCATCTAATTTTTGGCGTCAGCTGACTAAGATATCCATCAGTTGAATGAAGAGCAGTCCACCACTTTAAGGAATAATTGGACCTTTTACTCCTTCAAGCACCAACACACTTCCTCAATTTCGATTCCCTAGAAATAATATTTCGTTAAGCATTCCAGAATTTAATAACAAAAATTAAGTATAACCTCAACTAAAGATAGATGATATCGTTCTTTCCGAGAACTCAACTTAAACTGACTCATTATTCTTCAAAACGTTTAATAAGGAAAAAAAAATATTTCGTAACAGTCTCGTTCCGAAAGACATTTGTCTGAGGTGTTATGAATTAATTTGAAACAAATTTTTTTTAGAAAGAAAAAAAACTAACTTTTTAATTTATCTAATGAAACTAATTAACATTTTAAATAATAAAAGTTTGTTGAAATAAAAAAATTATTAAATTTAATTCATGTGAATAGAAAAGTTCAAAAAAAGCAGTAATTTCTAAAGTTAACAAGAAATGGATAATGTAAAAGACAATGTTGTTTGAAATCAACAATTAGCTAATTTATTTGAGAAAACAAACCTTTTGTATTATTATCCTATTTTCCATTTCACAAAAATAATAAAAGTTCAATAAACAATAAATACATCACTTATAAATTAGCGCACCGTCACCGAAACCGCCACGAAATAACTGAAATAATCTATCGTTATCTCTTCAACCTGAAAGCAACTTTTTTTGATTGCCAAGGAAACAGCAGAGCAAAAACATTTGTATTCGAATATTCTCGATGTAAAATTTAATTTTTAATAAAATAAACAGATTTCGGATTAGGCATTTAATTTTTTTACTTTGAATTCACACTGTGTCTGCGTTACATAAGGGACAGCAGTTTCAAGAAGCATAATTATGCATTTTGCGTTAAAGTTTATTGAATAAAATCACTTAAACAATTGGAATGTTTTAGATTTGATTTGTTATGAAGTTATAACCTAAGTAAATCAATTTTGAAAGGCAGAATAATTATCAACGAAAAGTCTGAACAATTTTGGAAAAAAAAATATTTAGAAACAGTAAACAACTGAATAAAAATGGAAAATATCAAATGAATGATCTAATTAATTTCAATAATGTATTGATGGTTGCCTGCAATGAATAATAATTAAATTTTTAAAAGTTATATCTATGGAAATTTTTATTAATTTAGAAAAAGATTTTTAATCACTTTAGTAGGAAAATTTAAATCTAAAATAATTTGATTTTTAAAAGATTTTTTTGTCAAGCAGATTTCTTCACTAAATCTAACTAAACATTTTTAATAATGTGGTTGGCTAACTTGGAACTGTCAATTGCGTCATATTAAAAATGCTTGAAAAATAAATAACGTCCAGTTGTATAATTTCATTCAAATTTCAGCTCAATATTTAAAGAGTAGGTAATTATTTATCAGAAAAGAAATAGAGAAGTTCTACGATCAAAAATCTAAACTATTTTAGGAACATCGTGTTGCCGCGATTTTCAATTTTCTCAAACAGTTCCTGCAAATATCTCCAATTGGAGTAGATCACTAAATTTTATAGTTTTTTCAAAGCCCTAATGAAAAATGGTAAGAAAAACGTCAAAAAAATGTTTGAATAAAGGACCGGAATTAATAAATCACTTCTGGAATATCATTATAATGTGATTTTGTCTACTTTCAAATTTGAACCGGTATTATTGATAAAAATGTAAGCAAAATTATCATTTCTTTGGTTTGAATGTTAAATTTTGTAGAAGTTCGGAAGCATTTAGAAATTTGCCCATTTCAACACAAAAATCCTTCAGGAATTAGACGTTAGACGAAAACCATAAATACTACAAATGTGATTTGATTGAAAGATGAATTGGATGGGGTCGAAAAGATACAAGAATTAATAGAAACCGCCATTTCCAAGACGGGGAAAAACGTTAAGATTTTTGCAGAAGAAACTTGTACAAACCAAATGTCTTATCAATTTAGAAAGTATGGAGATTGTTATAAAAAATGTTCCATTGAAATTTATTGATTTTTTTTAATAGATTCATATCTAAAAAGTCGAAGACACATTACTTGAAGAGTTTTCAGCGGATCCATACTTGATCTAAATTCCAAAAATTGTATGAATTCCATAGGAATTTGATAGATTTGCATGGGAATAACCACAAATTAAAATCAAAAACGAGGTATGATTGTTTTATCAATTGATTTCAATTTATTTTTTTAATTCCAGTCAATTAAAACGAAAAGACTAATTACCGCCTTTTGTCAATTCAAAAAGAAAACATATTGAAGTTCGCAAACATTTACAAAAAATTCTTCAAGAAATAGACATTAGTCTGATACCATAATTACTACAATTGTGATTTGATTGAAAAGTGAATTGGATGGAGTCGAAAAGATGCAAGAATTAATAGAATCCGCCATTTACATGACGGGGAAAAACGTTAAAATTTTTGCAGAAGAAGAGACTAATGAGAATGTGACTTGTACAAAACAAATGTCTTATCAATTAAGAAAGTATGAAGATTGTTATTATACAGAAAATTCTGTTGAAATTTTTTTGACATAAACAAATGTTATTGTCTACTTTTAAATTTGAACCGGTATTATTGATAAAAGTGTAAGCAAAATTACCATTTCTTTGGTTTTAAATTTTTAGAATTTTATTGCAGAAGTTCAAAAGTATTCAGAAATTCGACCATCACTGAATGATATCCATAATTGTGGATTAACTTGAAATTGAATTCGATGGGGTTGAAAAAAATCCAAGGACTGAAATTCGGCATTTGCAAGACGGGAATAATTATGTTAAGATTTTCGCAAAAGAAAAGACACTAATGAAAATGTGATTTGTACAATCCAAACACGTCTATCAAAGCAAGCAAAATGACTCCAAAGAGCTACCGCCTTTTGACTATTCAAAATGGAAACATAACAATAGAATCGTTGTATTGCTGTTCCTGCTATTTATATCAATAAAAAAAAGAAGACAAATCAAATTGCATCATTACCACATATTAAAATCAATATACCATAAAATTCATTTCTTTATAATAAAAAGTATTGTATTTATATTATTAAATCTGAAATATTTTTTTTTATTTTTTCCAAAAGATTATTGAAATTTGAAAATGGTTGATTGAGATTTCATAAAAAAATTTTTTTTCATATAAATTTCTAAATGTTTATATTATTTAAACAGATTTTTGTTTGAATTTTAAATTCTCGAATCAATTTGTTGTCAACAGTTATCAGCAGTAATTGGTTGGCTAACTGTATTACATAACCTCTCTTTCTATCTAGCGCGCCATATTAAAATCCGTCACTTCGAATGCTATAATTTAGTGCAAAGTTCAGTCAACTTTCAAAAAAATTGAAATCATTCACCAGAAAAAAAAATAATAGCGAAGCTCTACGATCAAAAATCTAAACTATTTTAGGAACAATTTTAATTTTTTTTTTAGACCATTTCTGCAAACGTCTCAACTTCCAATTGAGATAGCTGGAGCAATGAGAATTTTTGCCTATTTTGTATGTATAGGTTTTTCAAAGCTTTTATCAGCATGCCAAATATCATTCGTTAATCTTTAAAAAACAAAATTTTCGATTTCAGAATTGGGTTTGATGGTCGATTGCGACCGAATGGCTAATAGAAGACTGAATCAAAAATGTTAAATAATATTTGAAGTTTAAAGGAGATTAGAATTAATGTTTTATCGAAAGAAATAGAAATCATAATTTCCGAATCAAATTTCAGATAAAGACGAATATTGTATTTGAAAATAAAAACAAAATATCTAAGATAAGTTTTCTGAGAAGAACCGACCGACAGATATTCGTTAAAGTCTCTATGAAACTGCCGTCGAATTCAAGCGTCACGGGAACCTGCTTTGGAATAATTATTTGTAAAAATTAACTTTTTGCCAAAAAGACGCCAGCAAAAAAATTTGAAAAA
The DNA here is from genome assembly GCA_030157265.1 of Latheticus oryzae. Lineage (NCBI taxonomy): Eukaryota > Metazoa > Arthropoda > Insecta > Coleoptera > Tenebrionidae > Latheticus > Latheticus oryzae. Next base: position 16,458,855 of record CM058052.1, on the reverse strand, counting down.
TAACAAACGAATTGACGCTCAACACTTAAAATTAAAGCAAAGAAATTCCTACCTTCTTATTTGCTGACAAGGATATCCATCAGGTGAATGAAGAGCAGTCCACTACTTTAAGGAATAATTGGACCTTTTACTCCTTCAAGCACCAACACACTTCCTAAATTTCGATTCCCTAGAAATAATATTTCATTGAGCATTCCAGAATTTATTAACAAAAATTAAGTATAACCTCAACTAAAGATAGATGCTATCGTTCTTTCCGAGAACTCAACTTAAACTGACTCATTATTTTAATTATCCTTCAAAATGTTTGATAAGAAAAATAATAGTCTCGTTCCGAAAGACATTGTCTCAGGTGTTATAAATTAATTTGAAACAAATTTTTTTCAGAAGGAAAAAAACTAACTTTTTAATTTATCTAATATTTTCTGAAACTAATCAACATTATAAATGATAAAAGTTTGTTGAAATAAAAAAACAATTAAATGTAATTCATGTAAATAGGAAAGTTCGAAAAACAATAATAAAAATAATCAATTAGTAATTTCTAAAGTTAACAAGAATAGGATAGTGTAAAAGACAATGTAGTTTGAAATCAACAATTATCTAATTTATTTGAAAAAACAAACCTTTTGTATTATTTTCAATTTCACAAAAATAATAAAAGTTCAATAAACAATAAATACATCACTTATAAATTAGCGCATCGTCACCGAAACCACCACGAAATAACTGAAATAATCTATCGTTATCTCTTCAACCTGAAAGCAACTTTGTTTGATTGCCAAGGCAACGGCATAGCAAAAAAATTTGTATTCGAATATTCTCGATGTAAAATTTAATTTTTAATAAAATAAATAGATTTCGGATTAGTCATTTAATTTTTTTACTTTGAATTCACACTGTGTCTGCGTTACATAAGGGACAGCAGTTTCAAGAAGCTTAATTATGCATTTCGCATTATACATAGTTTATCGAATAAAATCACATATAATAAATCGAATGTTTTAGATTTGATTTGTTATGAAGTTATAACCTAAATAAATCAATTTTGAAAGGCAGAAGAATTATCAACGAAAAATCTTGAAATATTTGGAAAAAATAAAAAACAGTATTTTAGAAACAGTAAACAACAGAATGAAATTGGAAAATATCATATGAATGATCTAATTAATTTCAATAATGTATTGATAGTTGCCTGCAATGAATAATAATTGAATTTTCAAAATATATAATTATGGAAATTTTTATTTTTTTTTTTAAAGATTTTCAACCACTTTAGTAGCAAAATTTCAATTTGAAATAATTTGATTTTTAAAAGATTTTTTTATCAGGCAGATTTCTTCCCTAAATCTAACTGAACATTTTGAATAACGTAGTTGGCTAACTTGAAACTGTCAATTGCATCATAATAAAAATACTTGAAAAATAAATAACCTCCAGCAAAAAGTTTAAATTAAATACAAATTTCAGCTCAATATTTGAAGAAATGGTCAATATTTCTGAGAAAAAAATAATAGCCAAGTTCTACAATCAAAAATCATTTGAGGAACGACTTTAAATTTTCTCGAACAATTTCTGCAAATATCTTCAAATGTTTGAATAAAGTACCGAAGCTAATCAATCACTTCTGGAATGTTTTTATAATGTATGATGATATAAACAAATGGTTTTGTCTACTTCCAAATTTGAACAGGAATTATTGATAAAAATGTAAGCAAAAACTATTATTTATTTGGTTTGAATGTTAAATTTTGTAGAAGTTCGGAAGCATTTAGGAATTTGCCCATTTCAACACAAAAATGCTTCAGGAATTAACGTTTTGTGATGTTCATATAAATTTCGCTATCAAAGTTGAGTTTGGCGGCGGATTGTGGCCAAATGGCTGATGTTAAACCAAACTAAAACATCAAGGACAATCGAAGATGCTGAGAGATATAATCTAGTGCAAATTTAATAATGGAGCTACGTTTAAAAGGGTCGAAGAAAATCGTCCTGACCAATCAAAATCAATCAATTCAGATATCAAAATATTGATATCTGAATTATTTTATAGCTCTATAAAGCATGCCAAATATAATTCGTTTATCTCTATGAAATAACAGCGCTATGAATTTGTAAATTTCATCTCTAATTTTGAATTTTCGGTTTCAGAGTTGGGTTTGCCGGCCGATTGCGACTAAGTGGGAGCTAATGGAAGTCTGCACCAAAAATATTACCAGAAAAATAAATGACGGAATATAATATTTAGAGTTTAATGGAAATTAGAATTAATGTTCTATTGAAAAATTCGTTAAAAATTATAATTACAACTCCCTGTGACTTCGCACTCAAGTTCAAGTGTAGCTAACGAAACAAAAAATTTACCTTTTGTATCATAATCCTTCAAGAGATTTGCCATTTTTCAGAAAAGTTCACTTAATGATAAATATATCACTGTTTACTTAGCGCATTGAAAGCAACTTTTTTTTAATTGTCAAGACAACAACACAGCAAAAAAAAATTGTATTCGAATATTCTCGATGTAATTTAATAAAATAAAAATGTTTGAATTAATCATTCCATTTTTTTACTTTGAATTTACACCCCGTCTGCGTTACATGAGGTACAGCGGTTTCATATGCATTTTGCAATAAAGTTTATTGAATAAAATCACTTAAACAATTGGAATGTTTTAGATTTGATTTGCTATTGAATTATTACGTAACTAAATAAATTTAAATAGGCGAAAGAATTATCAACTAAAAATCTAAACAATTTTCAAAAAAAAAAAAAAAGTTATTTCGAAACAATAAACAATGGTATAAAATAATTTCAATAATGAATTGTTGATTGCCGACAATGAATAACAATTGAATTTTCGAAAGTCATATTTATAACAATTTTAGATTTTTTTAATGAAGATTTCAAATCATTTTAGTAATAATTTCAATAAAAATTTTAAAATTTAACATAGAACAGAGCCAGTTCATGCTGAGTAGACAACACATATTGCATGCACATTTCTTTAAAATAAGTCTAATAAGATTAATTATTAATATTCATTAATTAAGTATTTACCAAATTTTTCAATAGAAAATTAGTTCTAAATTAATAAAATGTAAACATTTTAATATTTTGTTTTACTTTTTTTTTATTAGGCAAATTTCTTCCCTAAATCTAACTAAATATTTTGAATAATGCGGTTGGCTAACTTGGAACTGTCAATTGCGTCATATTAAAAATGCTTGAAAAATAAATAACGTCCAGTAATATGGTTTGATTCAAATTTCTGCTCAATATTTAAAGAATAGGTAATTATTTATTAGAAAAGAAATAGAGAAGTTCTACGATCAAAAATCTAAACTATTTTAGGAACATCGTGTTGCCGCGATTTTCAATTTTCTCAAACAATTCCTGCAAATATCTCCAATTGAAGTAGATCACTGAATTTTATAGTTTTTCCAAAGCTCTAATAAAAAATGGTAAGAAAAATTTCAAAAAAATGTTTGAATAAAGAACCGGAATTAATAAATCACTTCTGGAATATTATTATAATATGATTTTGTCTACTTCTAAATATGAACCGGTATTAATAATAAAAATGTAAGCAAAAACTATCATTTCATTGGTTTTAATGTTAAATATTGTAGAAGTTCGGAAGCATTTAGAAATTTGCCCATTCCAACACAAAAATCCTTCAGGAATAAGACGTTAGACTAAAACTATATATACTGCAAATGTGATTTGATGAAAAAATGAATTGGATGGGGTCGAAAAGATCCAAGAATTAATAAAACCCGCTATTTCCAAAACAAGGAAAAACGTTAGGATTGTTGCAGAAGAAGAGACTATTTAGAAGTTCAATAAGAATGTGATTCGTACAAACCAAATGTCTATTGATTAAGCAAGTATGGAAATTGGAGATGGAGATGAAGACGAATATCGTATTTGAAAATAAAAAACCAAAATATCTAAGATAAGTTTTCCGAGAAGAACCGACCGACAAACATTTGTTAAAGTCTCTGTGACATTGCCGTCGAATTCAAGCGTCACGCAAACCTGCTTTTTGGACGAAAATCCTCTTTGAAATAATTATTTGTAAAAATTAACTTTTTGCCAAAGTGACGCCAGTAAAAAAGTTTGAAAAATAATAAACGAATTGACGCTCACACTTAACACTTAAAATTAAAGCAAAGAAATTCCTACCTTCTTATTTTGCATCTAATTTTTGGCGTCAGCTGACAAAGATATCCATCAGTTCAATGAAGAGCAGTCCGCCACTGTAAGGAATAATTGGTCCTTTTACTCCTTCAAGCACCAACACACTTCCTCAATTTCGATTCCCTAGAAAAAATATTTCATTGAGCATTCCAGAATTTATTAACAAAAATTAAGTACAACCTCAACTAAAGATAGATGATATCGTTCTTTCCGATAACTCAACTTAAACTGACTCATTGTTCTTCAAAATGTTTAATAAGGAAAAAAAAACTTTCGTAACAGTCTCGTTCCGAAAGACATTTGTCTGAGATGTTATAAATTAATTTGAAACAAATTTTTTTAGAAGGAAAAAAACTAATTTTTCAATTTATCTAATGAAACTAATCAACATTTTAAATAATAAAAGTTTGTTGAAATAAAAAAATTATTAAATTTAATTCATGTGAATAGAAAAGTTCAAAAAAAGCAGTAATTTCTAAAGTTAACAAGAAATGGATAATGTAAAAGACAATGTTGTTTGAAATCAACAATTAGCTAATTTATTTGAGAAAACAAACCTTTTGTATTATTATCCTATTTTCCATTTCACAAAAATAATAAAAGTTCAATAAACAATAAATACATCACTTATAAATTAGCGCACCGTCACCGAAACCGTCACGAAATAACTGAAATAATCTATCGTTATCTCTTCAACCTGAAAGCAACTTTTTTTGATTGCCAAGGAAACAGCAGAGCAAAAACATTTGTATTCGAATATTCTCGATGTAAAATTTAATTTTTAATAAAATAAACAGATTTCGGATTAGGCATTTAATTTTTTTACTTTGAATTCACACTGTGTCTGCGTTACATAAGGGACAGCAGTTTCAAGAAGCATAATTATGCATTTTGCGTTAAAGTTTATTGAATAAAATCACTTAAACAATTGGAATGTTTTAGATTTGATTTGTTATGAAGTTATAACCTAAATAAATCAATTTTGAAAGGCAGAAGAATTATCAACGAAAAATCTTGAAATATTTGGAAAAAATAAAAAACAGTATTTTAGAAACAGTAAACAACAGAATGAAATTGGAAAATATCAAATGAATGATCTAATTAATTTCAATAATGTATTGATGGTTGCCTGCAATGAATAATAATTAAATTTTTAAAAGTTATATCTATGGAAATTTTTATTAATTTAGAAAAAGATTTTTAATCACTTTAGTAGGAAAATTTAAATCTAAAATAATTTGATTTTTAAAAGATTTTTTTGTCAAGCAGATTTCTTCACTAAATCTAACTAAACATTTTTAATAATGTGGTTGGCTAACTTGGAACTGTCAATTGCGTCATATTAAAAATGCTTGAAAAATAAATAACGTCCAGTTGTATAATTTCATTCAAATTTCAGCTCAATATTTAAAGAGTAGGTAATTATTTATCAGAAAAGAAATAGAGAAGTTCTACGATCAAAAATCTAAACTATTTTAGGAACATCGTGTTGCCGCGATTTTCAATTTTCTCAAACAGTTCCTGCAAATATCTCCAATTGGAGTAGATCACTAAATTTTATAGTTTTTTCAAAGCCCTAATGAAAAATGGTAAGAAAAACGTCAAAAAAATGTTTGAATAAAGGACCGGAATTAATAAATCACTTCTGGAATATCATTATAATGTGATTTTGTCTACTTTCAAATTTGAACCGGTATTATTGATAAAAATGTAAGCAAAATTATCATTTCTTTGGTTTGAATGTTAAATTTTGTAGAAGTTCGGAAGCATTTAGAAATTTGCCCAATTCAACACAAAAATCCTTCAGGAATTAGACGTTAGACGAAAACCATAAATACTACAAATGTGATTTGATTGAAAGATGAATTGGATGGGGTCGAAAAGATACAAGAATTAATAGAAACCGCCATTTCCAAGACGGGGAAAAACGTTAAGATTTTTGCAGAAGAAACTTGTACAAACCAAATGTCTTATCAATTTAGAAAGTATGGAGATTGTTATAAAAAATGTTCCATTGAAATTTATTGATTTTTTTTAATAGATTCATATCTAAAAAGTCGAAGACACATTACTTGAAGAGTTTTCAGCGGATCCATACTTGATCTAAATTCCAAAAATTGTATGAATTCCATAGGAATTTGATAGATTTGCATGGGAATAACCACAAATTAAAATCAAAAACGAGGTATGATTGTTTTATCAATTGATTTCAATTTATTTTTTTAATTCCAGTCAATTAAAACGAAAAGACTAATTACCGTCTTTTGTCAATTCAAAAAGAAAACATATTGAAGTTCGCAAACATTTACAAAAAATTCTTCAAGAAATAGACATTAGTCTGATACCATAATTACTACAATTGTGATTTGATTGAAAAGTGAATTGGATGGAGTCGAAAAGATGCAAGAATTAATAGAATCCGCCATTTACATGACGGGGAAAAACGTTAAAATTTTTGCAGAAGAAGAGACTAATGAGAATGTGACTTGTACAAAACAAATGTCTTATCAATTAAGAAAGTATGAAGATTGTTATTATACAGAAAATTCTGTTGAAATTTTTTTGACATAAACAAATGTTATTGTCTACTTTTAAATTTGAACCGGTATTATTGATAAAAGTGTAAGCAAAATTACCATTTCTTTGGTTTTAAATTTTTAGAATTTTATTGCAGAAGTTCAAAAGTATTCAGAAATTCGACCATCACTGAATGATATCCATAATTGTGGATTAACTTGAAATTGAATTCGATGGGGTTGAAAAAAATCCAAGGACTGAAATTCGGCATTTGCAAGACGGGAATAATTATGTTAAGATTTTCGCAAAAGAAAAGACACTAATGAAAATGTGATTTGTACAATCCAAACACGTCTATCAAAGCAAGCAAAATGACTCCAAAGAGCTACCGCCTTTTGACTATTCAAAATGGAAACATAACAATAGAATCGTTGTATTGCTGTTCCTGCTATTTATATCAATAAAAAAAAGAAGACAAATCAAATTGCATCATTACCACATATTAAAATCAATATACCATAAAATTCATTTCTTTATAATAAAAAGTATTGTATTTATATTATTAAATCTGAAATATTTTTTTTTATTTTTTCCAAAAGATTATTGAAATTTGAAAATGGTTGATTGAGATTTCATAAAAAAATTTTTTTTCATATAAATTTCTAAATGTTTATATTATTTAAACAGATTTTTGTTTGAATTTTAAATTCTCGAATCAATTTGTTGTCAACAGTTATCAGCATTAATTGGTTGGCTAACTGTATTACATAACCTCTCTTTCTATCTAGCGCGCCATATTAAAATCCGTCACTTCGAATGCTATAATTTAGTGCAAAGTTCAGTCAACTTTCAAAAAAATTGAAATCATTCACCAGAAAAAAAAATAATAGCGAAGCTCTACGATCAAAAATCTAAACTATTTTAGGAACAATTTTAATTTTTTTTTTAGACCATTTCTGCAAACGTCTCAACTTCCAATTGAGATAGCTGGAGCAATGAGAATTTTTGCCTATTTTGTATGTATAGGTTTTTCAAAGCTTTTATCAGCATGCCAAATATCATTCGTTAATCTTTAAAAAACAAAATTTTCGATTTCAGAATTGGGTTTGATGGTCGATTGCGACCGAATGGCTAATAGAAGACTGAATCAAAAATGTTAAATAATATTTGAAGTTTAAAGGAGATTAGAATTAATGTTTTATCGAAAGAAATAGAAATCATAATTTCCGAATCAAATTTCAGATAAAGACGAATATTGTATTTGAAAATAAAAACAAAATATCTAAGATAAGTTTTCTGAGAAGAACCGACCGACAGATATTCGTTAAAGTCTCTATGAAACTGCCGTCGAATTCAAGCGTCACGGGAACCTGCTTTGGAATAATTATTTGTAAAAATTAACTTTTTGCCAAAAAGACGCCAGCAAAAAAATTTGAAAAATAACAAACGAATTGACGCTCAACACTTAAAATTAAAGCAAAGAAATTCCTACCTTCTTATTTGCTGACAAGGATATCCATCAGGTGAATGAAGAGCAGTCCACTACTTTAAGGAATAATTGGACCTTTTACTCCTTCAAGCACCAACACACTTCCTGAATTTCGATTCCCTAGAAATAATATTTCATTGAGCATTCCAGAATTTATTAACAAAAATTAAGTATAACCTCAACTAAAGATAGATGCTATCGTTCTTTCCGAGAACTCAACTTAAACTGACTCATTATTTTAATTATCCTTCAAAATGTTTGATAAGAAAAATAATAGTCTCGTTCCGAAAGACATTGTCTCAGGTGTTATAAATTAATTTGAAACAAATTTTTTCAGAAGGAAAAAAACTAACTTTTTAATTTATCTAATATTTTCTGAAACTAATCAACATTATAAATGATAAAAGTTTGTTGAAATAAAAAAACAATTAAATGTAATTCATGTAAATAGGAAAGTTCGAAAAACAATAATAAAAATAATCAATTAGTAATTTCTAAAGTTAACAAGAATAGGATAGTGTAAAAGACAATGTAGTTTGAAATCAACAATTATCTAATTTATTTGAAAAAACAAACCTTTTGTATTATTTTCAATTTCACAAAAATAATAAAAGTTCAATAAACAATAAATACATCACTTATAAATTAGCGCATCGTCACCGAAACCACCACGAAATAACTGAAATAATCTATCGTTATCTCTTCAACCTGAAAGCAACTTTGTTTGATTGCCAAGGCAACGGCATAGCAAAAAAATTTGTATTCGAATATTCTCGATGTAAAATTTAATTTTTAATAAAATAAATAGATTTCGGATTAGTCATTTAATTTTTTTACTTTGAATTCACACTGTGTCTGCGTTACATAAGGGACAGCAGTTTCAAGAAGCTTAATTATGCATTTCGCATTATACATAGTTTATCGAATAAAATCACATATAATAAATCGAATGTTTTAGATTTGATTTGTTATGAAGTTATAACCTAAATAAATCAATTTTGAAAGGCAGAAGAATTATCAACGAAAAATCTTGAAATATTTGGAAAAAATAAAAAACAGTATTTTAGAAACAGTAAACAACAGAATGAAATTGGAAAATATCATATGAATGATCTAATTAATTTCAATAATGTATTGATAGTTGCCTGCAATGAATAATAATTGAATTTTCAAAATATATAATTATGGAAATTTTTATTTTTTTTTTAAAGATTTTCAACCACTTTAGTAGCAAAATTTCAATTTGAAATAATTTGATTTTTAAAAGATTTTTTTATCAGGCAGATTTCTTCCCTAAATCTAACTGAACATTTTGAATAACGTAGTTGGCTAACTTGAAACTGTCAATTGCATCATAATAAAAATACTTGAAAAATAAATAACCTCCAGCAAAAAGTTTAAATTAAATACAAATTTCAGCTCAATATTTGAAGAAATGGTCAATATTTCTGAGAAAAAAATAATAGCCAAGTTCTACAATCAAAAATCATTTGAGGAACGACTTTAAATTTTCTCGAACAATTTCTGCAAATATCTTCAAATGTTTGAATAAAGTACCGAAGCTAATCAATCACTTCTGGAATGTTTTTATAATGTATGATGATATAAACAAATGGTTTTGTCTACTTCCAAATTTGAACAGGAATTATTGATAAAAATGTAAGCAAAAACTATTATTTATTTGGTTTGAATGTTAAATTTTGTAGAAGTTCGGAAGCATTTAGGAATTTGCCCATTTCAACACAAAAATGCTTCAGGAATTAACGTTTTGTGATGTTCATATAAATTTCGCTATCAAAGTTGAGTTTGGCGGCGGATTGTGGCCAAATGGCTGATGTTAAACCAAACTAAAACATCAAGGACAATCGAAGATGCTGAGAGATATAATCTAGTGCAAATTTAATAATGGAGCTACGTTTAAAAGGGTCGAAGAAAATCGTCCTGACCAATCAAAATCAATCAATTCAGATATCAAAATATTGATATCTGAATTATTTTATAGCTCTATAAAGCATGCCAAATATAATTCGTTTATCTCTATGAAATAACAGCGCTATGAATTTGTAAATTTCATCTCTAATTTTGAATTTTCGGTTTCAGAGTTGGGTTTGCCGGCCGATTGCGACTAAGTGGGAGCTAATGGAAGTCTGCACCAAAAATATTACCAGAAAAATAAATGACGGAATATAATATTTAGAGTTTAATGGAAATTAGAATTAATGTTCTATTGAAAAATTCGTTAAAAATTATAATTACAACTCCCTGTGACTTCGCACTCAAGTTCAAGTGTAGCTAACGAAACAAAAAATTTACCTTTTGTATCATAATCCTTCAAGAGATTTGCCATTTTTCAGAAAAGTTCACTTAATGATAAATATATCACTGTTTACTTAGCGCATTGAAAGCAACTTTTTTTTAATTGTCAAGACAACAACACAGCAAAAAAAAATTGTATTCGAATATTCTCGATGTAATTTAATAAAATAAAAATGTTTGAATTAATCATTCCATTTTTTTACTTTGAATTTACACCCCGTCTGCGTTACATGAGGTACAGCGGTTTCAAGAAGCATAATTATGCATTTTGCAATAAAGTTTATTGAATAAAATCACTTAAACAATTGGAATGTTTTAGATTTGATTTGCTATTGAATTATTACGTAACTAAATAAATTTAAATAGGCGAAAGAATTATCAACTAAAAATCTAAACAATTTTCAAAAAAAAAAAAAAAGTTATTTCGAAACAATAAACAATGGTATAAAATAATTTCAATAATGAATTGTTGATTGCCGACAATGAATAACAATTGAATTTTCGAAAGTCATATTTATAACAATTTTAGATTTTTTTAATGAAGATTTCAAATCATTTTAGTAATAATTTCAATAAAAATTTTAAAATTTAACATAGAACAGAGCCAGTTCATGCTGAGTAGACAACACATATTGCATGCACATTTCTTTAAAATAAGTCTAATAAGATTAATTATTAATATTCATTAATTAAGTATTTACCAAATTTTTCAATAGAAAATTAGTTCTAAATTAATAAAATGTAAACATTTTAATATTTTGTTTTACTTTTTTTTTATTAGGCAAATTTCTTCCCTAAATCTAACTAAATATTTTGAATAATGCGGTTGGCTAACTTGGAACTGTCAATTGCGTCATATTAAAAATGCTTGAAAAATAAATAACGTCCAGTAATATGGTTTGATTCAAATTTCTGCTCAATATTTAAAGAATAGGTAATTATTTATTAGAAAAGAAATAGAGAAGTTCTACGATCAAAAATCTAAACTATTTTAGGAACATCGTGTTGCCGCGATTTTCAATTTTCTCAAACAATTCCTGCAAATATCTCCAATTGAAGTAGATCACTGAATTTTATAGTTTTTCCAAAGCTCTAATAAAAAATGGTAAGAAAAATTTCAAAAAAATGTTTGAATAAAGAACCGGAATTAATAAATCACTTCTGGAATATTATTATAATATGATTTTGTCTACTTCTAAATATGAACCGGTATTAATAATAAAAATGTAAGCAAAAACTATCATTTCATTGGTTTTAATGTTAAATATTGTAGAAGTTCGGAAGCATTTAGAAATTTGCCCATTCCAACACAAAAATCCTTCAGGAATAAGACGTTAGACTAAAACTATATATACTGCAAATGTGATTTGATGAAAAAATGAATTGGATGGGGTCGAAAAGATCCAAGAATTAATAAAACCCGCTATTTCCAAAACAAGGAAAAACGTTAGGATTGTTGCAGAAGAAGAGACTATTTAGAAGTTCAATAAGAATGTGATTCGTACAAACCAAATGTCTATTGATTAAGCAAGTATGGAAATTGGAGATGGAGATGAAGACGAATATCGTATTTGAAAATAAAAAACCAAAATATCTAAGATAAGTTTTCCGAGAAGAACCGACCGACAAACATTTGTTAAAGTCTCTGTGACACTGCCGTCGAATTCAAGCGTCACGCGAACCTGCTTTTTGGACGAAAATCCTCTTTGAAATAATTATTCGTAAAAATTAACTTTTTGCCAAAGTGACGCCAGCAAAAAAGTTTGAAAAATAATAAACGAATTGACGCTCAACACTCAAAATTAAAGCAAAGAAATTCCTACCTTCTTATTTGCTGACAAGGATATCCATCAGGTGAATGAAGAGCAGTCCACCACTTTAAGCAATAATTGGACCTTTTACTCCTTCAAGCACCAACACACTTCCTCAATTTCGATTCCCTAGAAATAATATTTCGTTAAGCATTCCAGAATTTAATAACAAAAATTAAGTATAACCTCAACTAAAGATAGATGATATCGTTCTTTCCGAGAACTCAACTTAAACTGACTCATTATTCTTCAAAACGTTTAATAAGGAAAAAAAAATATTTCGTAACAGTCTCGTTCCGAAAGACATTTGTCTGAGGTGTTATGAATTAATTTGAAACAAATTTTTTTTAGAAAGAAAAAAAACTAACTTTTTAATTTATCTAATGAAACTAATTAACATTTTAAATAATAAAAGTTTGTTGAAATAAAAAAATTATTAAATTTAATTCATGTGAATAGAAAAGTTCAAAAAAAGCAGTAATTTCTAAAGTTAACAAGAAATGGATAATGTAAAAGACAATGTTGTTTGAAATCAACAATTAGTTAATTTATTTGAGAAAACAAACCTTTTGTATTATTATCCTATTTTCCATTTCACAAAAATAATAAAAGTTCAATAAACAATAAATACATCACTTATAAATTAGCGCACCGTCACCGAAACCGCCACGAAATAACTGAAATAATCTATCGTTATCTCTTCAACCTGAAAGCAACTTTTTTTGATTGCCAAGGAAACAGCAGAGCAAAAACATTTGTATCGAATATTCTCGATGTAAAATTTAATTTTTAATAAAATAAACAGATTTCGGATTAGGCATTTAATTTTTTTACTTTGAATTCACACTGTGTCTGCGTTACATAAGGGACAGCAGTTTCAAGAAGCATAATTATGCATTTTGCGTTAAAGTTTATTGAATAAAATCACTTAAACAATTGGAATGTTTTAGATTTGATTTGTTATGAAGTTATAACCTAAGTAAATCAATTTTGAAAGGCAGAATAATTATCAACGAAAAGTCTGAACAATTTTGGAAAAAAAAATATTTAGAAACAGTAAACAACTGAATAAAAATGGAAAATATCAAATGAATGATCTAATTAATTTCAATAATGTATTGATGGTTGCCTGCAATGAATAATAATTAAATTTTTAAAAGTTATATCTATGGAAATTTTTATTAATTTAGAAAAAGATTTTTAATCACTTTAGTAGGAAAATTTAAATCTAAAATAATTTGATTTTTAAAAGATTTTTTTGTCAAGCAGATTTCTTCACTAAATCTAACTAAACATTTTTAATAATGTGGTTGGCTAACTTGGAACTGTCAATTGCGTCATATTAAAAATGCTTGAAAAATAAATAACGTCCAGTTGTATAATTTCATTCAAATTTCAGCTCAATATTTAAAGAGTAGGTAATTATTTATCAGAAAAGAAATAGAGAAGTTCTACGATCAAAAATCTAAACTATTTTAGGAACATCGTGTTGCCGCGATTTTCAATTTTCTCAAACAGTTCCTGCAAATATCTCCAATTGGAGTAGATCACTAAATTTTATAGTTTTTTCAAAGCCCTAATGAAAAATGGTAAGAAAAACGTCAAAAAAATGTTTGAATAAAGGACCGGAATTAATAAATCACTTCTGGAATATCATTATAATGTGATTTTGTCTACTTTCAAATTTGAACCGGTATTATTGATAAAAATGTAAGCAAAATTATCATTTCTTTGGTTTGAATGTTAAATTTTGTAGAAGTTCGGAAGCATTTAGAAATTTGCCCATTTCAACACAAAAATCCTTCAGGAATTAGACGTTAGACGAAAACCATAAATACTACAAATGTGATTTGATTGAAAGATGAATTGGATGGGGTCGAAAAGATACAAGAATTAATAGAAACCGCCATTTCCAAGACGGGGAAAAACGTTAAGATTTTTGCAGAAGAAACTTGTACAAACCAAATGTCTTATCAATTTAGAAAGTATGGAGATTGTTATAAAAAATGTTCCATTGAAATTTATTGATTTTTTTAATAGATTCATATCTAAAAAGTCGAAGACACATTACTTGAAGAGTTTTCAGCGGATCCATACTTGATCTAAATTCCAAAAATTGTATGAATTCCATAGGAATTTGATAGATTTGCATGGGAATAACCACAAATTAAAATCAAAAACGAGGTATGATTGTTTTATCAATTGATTTCAATTTATTTTTTTAATTCCAGTCAATTAAAACGAAAAGACTAATTACCGCCTTTTGTCAATTCAAAAAGAAAACATATTGAAGTTCGCAAACATTTACAAAAAATTCTTCAAGAAATAGACATTAGTTTGATACCATAATTACTACAATTGTGATTTGATTGAAAAGTGAATTGGATGGAGTCGAAAAGATGCAAGAATTAATAGAATCCGCCATTTACATGACGGGGAAAAACGTTAAAATTTTTGCAGAAGAAGAGACTAATGAGAATGTGACTTGTACAAAACAAATGTCTTATCAATTAAGAAAGTATGAAGATTGTTATTATACAGAAAATTCTGTTGAAATTTTTTTGACATAAACAAATGTTATTGTCTACTTTTAAATTTGAACCGGTATTATTGATAAAAGTGTAAGCAAAATTACCATTTCTTTGGTTTTAAATTTTTAGAATTTTATTGCAGAAGTTCAAAAGTATTCAGAAATTCGACCATCACTGAATGATATCCATAATTGTGGATTAACTTGAAATTGAATTCGATGGGGTTGAAAAAAATCCAAGGACTGAAATTCGGCATTTGCAAGACGGGAATAATTATGTTAAGATTTTCGCAAAAGAAAAGACACTAATGAAAATGTGATTTGTACAATCCAAACACGTCTATCAAAGCAAGCAAAATGACTCCAAAGAGCTACCGCCTTTTGACTATTCAAAATGGAAACATAACAATAGAATCGTTGTATTGCTGTTCCTGCTATTTATATCAATAAAAAAAAGAAGACAAATCAAATTGCATCATTACCACATATTAAAATCAATATACCATAAAATTCATTTCTTTATAATAAAAAGTATTGTATTTATATTATTAAATCTGAAATATTTTTTTTTATTTTTTCCAAAAGATTATTGAAATTTGAAAATGGTTGATTGAGATTTCATAAAAATTTTTTTTTTCATATAAATTTCTAAATGTTTATATTATTTAAACAGATTTTTGTTTGAATTTTAAATTCTCGAATCAATTTGTTGTCAACAGTTATCAGCAGTAATTGGTTGGCTAACTGTATTACATAACCTCTCTTTCTATCTAGCGCGCCATATTAAAATCCGTCACTTCGAATGCTATAATTTAGTGCAAAGTTCAGTCAACTTTCAAAAAAATTGAAATCATTCACCAGAAAAAAAAATAATAGCGAAGCTCTACGATCAAAAATCTAAACTATTTTAGGAACAATTTTAATTTTTTTTTTAGACCATTTCTGCAAACGTCTCAACTTCCAATTGAGATAGCTGGAGCAATGAGAATTTTTGCCTATTTTGTATGTATAGGTTTTTCAAAGCTTTTATCAGCATGCCAAATATCATTCGTTAATCTTTAAAAAACAAAATTTTCGATTTCAGAATTGGGTTTGATGGTCGATTGCGACCGAATGGCTAATAGAAGACTGAATCAAAAATGTTAAATAATATTTGAAGTTTAAAGGAGATTAGAATTAATGTTTTATCGAAAGAAATAGAAATCATAATTTCCGAATCAAATTTCAGATAAAGACGAATATTGTATTTGAAAATAAAAACAAAATATCTAAGATAAGTTTTCTGAGAAGAACCGACCGACAGATATTCGTTAAAGTCTCTATGAAACTGCCGTCGAATTCAAGCGTCACGGGAACCTGCTTTGGAATAATTATTTGTAAAAATTAACTTTTTGCCAAAAAGACGCCAGCAAAAAAATTTGAAAAATAACAAACGAATTGACGCTCAACACTTAAAATTAAAGCAAAGAAATTCCTACCTTCTTATTTGCTGACAAGGATATCCATCAGGTGAATGAAGAGCAGTCCACTACTTTAAGGAATAATTGGACCTTTTACTCCTTCAAGCACCAACACACTTCCTGAATTTCGATTCCCTAGAAATAATATTTCATTGAGCATTCCAGAATTTATTAACAAAAATTAAGTATAACCTCAACTAAAGATAGATGCTATCGTTCTTTCCGAGAACTCAACTTAAACTGACTCATTATTTTAATTATCCTTCAAAATGTTTGATAAGAAAAATAATAGTCTCGTTCCGAAAGACATTGTCTCAGGTGTTATAAATTAATTTGAAACAAATTTTTTCAGAAGGAAAAAAACTAACTTTTTAATTTATCTAATATTTTCTGAAACTAATCAACATTATAAATGATAAAAGTTTGTTGAAATAAAAAAACAATTAAATGTAATTCATGTAAATAGGAAAGTTCGAAAAACAATAATAAAAATAATCAATTAGTAATTTCTAAAGTTAACAAGAATAGGATAGTGTAAAAGACAATGTAGTTTGAAATCAACAATTATCTAATTTATTTGAAAAAACAAACCTTTTGTATTATTTTCAATTTCACAAAAATAATAAAAGTTCAATAAACAATAAATACATCACTTATAAATTAGTGCATCGTCACCGAAACCACCACGAAATAACTGAAATAATCTATCGTTATCTCTTCAACCTGAAAGCAACTTTGTTTGATTGCCAAGGCAACGGCATAGCAAAAAAATTTGTATTCGAATATTCTCGATGTAAAATTTAATTTTTAATAAAATAAATAGATTTCGGATTAGTCATTTAATTTTTTTACTTTGAATTCACACTGTGTCTGCGTTACATAAGGGACAGCAGTTTCAAGAAGCTTAATTATGCATTTCGCATTATACATAGTTTATCGAATAAAATCACATATAATAAATCGAATGTTTTAGATTTGATTTGTTATGAAGTTATAACCTAAATAAATCAATTTTGAAAGGCAGAAGAATTATCAACGAAAAATCTTGAAATATTTGGAAAAAATAAAAAACAGTATTTTAGAAACAGTAAACAACAGAATGAAATTGGAAAATATCATATGAATGATCTAATTAATTTCAATAATGTATTGATAGTTGCCTGCAATGAATAATAATTGAATTTTCAAAATATATAATTATGGAAATTTTTATTTTTTTTTTTAAAGATTTTCAACCACTTTAGTAGCAAAATTTCAATTTGAAATAATTTGATTTTTAAAAGATTTTTTTATCAGGCAGATTTCTTCCCTAAATCTAACTGAACATTTTGAATAACGTAGTTGGCTAACTTGAAACTGTCAATTGCATCATAATAAAAATACTTGAAAAATAAATAACCTCCAGCAAAAAGTTTAAATTAAATACAAATTTCAGCTCAATATTTGAAGAAATGGTCAATATTTCTGAGAAAAAAATAATAGCCAAGTTCTACAATCAAAAATCATTTGAGGAACGACTTTAAATTTTCTCGAACAATTTCTGCAAATATCTTCAAATGTTTGAATAAAGTACCGAAGCTAATCAATCACTTCTGGAATGTTTTTATAATGTATGATGATATAAACAAATGGTTTTGTCTACTTCCAAATTTGAACAGGAATTATTGATAAAAATGTAAGCAAAAACTATTATTTATTTGGTTTGAATGTTAAATTTTGTAGAAGTTCGGAAGCATTTAGGAATTTGCCCATTTCAACACAAAAATGCTTCAGGAATTAACGTTTTGTGATGTTCATATAAATTTCGCTATCAAAGTTGAGTTTGGCGGCGGATTGTGGCCAAATGGCTGATGTTAAACCAAACTAAAACATCAAGGACAATCGAAGATGCTGAGAGATATAATCTAGTGCAAATTTAATAATGGAGCTACGTTTAAAAGGGTCGAAGAAAATCGTCCTGACCAATCAAAATCAATCAATTCAGATATCAAAATATTGATATCTGAATTATTTTATAGCTCTATAAAGCATGCCAAATATAATTCGTTTATCTCTATGAAATAACAGCGCTATGAATTTGTAAATTTCATCTCTAATTTTGAATTTTCGGTTTCAGAGTTGGGTTTGCCGGCCGATTGCGACTAAGTGGGAGCTAATGGAAGTCTGCACCAAAAATATTACCAGAAAAATAAATGACGGAATATAATATTTAGAGTTTAATGGAAATTAGAATTAATGTTCTATTGAAAAATTCGTTAAAAATTATAATTACAACTCCCTGTGACTTCGCACTCAAGTTCAAGTGTAGCTAACGAAACAAAAAATTTACCTTTTGTATCATAATCCTTCAAGAGATTTGCCATTTTTCAGAAAAGTTCACTTAATGATAAATATATCACTGTTTACTTAGCGCATTGAAAGCAACTTTTTTTTAATTGTCAAGACAACAACACAGCAAAAAAAAATTGTATTCGAATATTCTCGATGTAATTTAATAAAATAAAAATGTTTGAATTAATCATTCCATTTTTTTACTTTGAATTTACACCCCGTCTGCGTTACATGAGGTACAGCGGTTTCAAGAAGCATAATTATGCATTTTGCAATAAAGTTTATTGAATAAAATCACTTAAACAATTGGAATGTTTTAGATTTGATTTGCTATTGAATTATTACGTAACTAAATAAATTTAAATAGGCGAAAGAATTATCAACTAAAAATCTAAACAATTTTCAAAAAAAAAAAAAAAGTTATTTCGAAACAATAAACAATGGTATAAAATAATTTCAATAATGAATTGTTGATTGCCGACAATGAATAACAATTGAATTTTCGAAAGTCATATTTATAACAATTTTAGATTTTTTTAATGAAGATTTCAAATCATTTTAGTAATAATTTCAATAAAAATTTTAAAATTTAACATAGAACAGAGCCAGTTCATGCTGAGTAGACAACACATATTGCATGCACATTTCTTTAAAATAAGTCTAATAAGATTAATTATTAATATTCATTAATTAAGTATTTACCAAATTTTTCAATAGAAAATTAGTTCTAAATTAATAAAATGTAAACATTTTAATATTTTGTTTTACTTTTTTTTATTAGGCAAATTTCTTCCCTAAATCTAACTAAATATTTTGAATAATGCGGTTGGCTAACTTGGAACTGTCAATTGCGTCATATTAAAAATGCTTGAAAAATAAATAACGTCCAGTAATATGGTTTGATTCAAATTTCTGCTCAATATTTAAAGAATAGGTAATTATTTATTAGAAAAGAAATAGAGAAGTTCTACGATCAAAAATCTAAACTATTTTAGGAACATCGTGTTGCCGCGATTTTCAATTTTCTCAAACAATTCCTGCAAATATCTCCAATTGAAGTAGATCACTGAATTTTATAGTTTTTCCAAAGCTCTAATAAAAAATGGTAAGAAAAATTTCAAAAAAATGTTTGAATAAAGAACCGGAATTAATAAATCACTTCTGGAATATTATTATAATATGATTTTGTCTACTTCTAAATATGAACCGGTATTAATAATAAAAATGTAAGCAAAAACTATCATTTCATTGGTTTTAATGTTAAATATTGTAGAAGTTCGGAAGCATTTAGAAATTTGCCCATTCCAACACAAAAATCCTTCAGGAATAAGACGTTAGACTAAAACTATATATACTGCAAATGTGATTTGATGAAAAAATGAATTGGATGGGGTCGAAAAGATCCAAGAATTAATAAAACCCGCTATTTCCAAAACAAGGAAAAACGTTAGGATTGTTGCAGAAGAAGAGACTATTTAGAAGTTCAATAAGAATGTGATTCGTACAAACCAAATGTCTATTGATTAAGCAAGTATGGAAATTGGAGATGGAGATGAAGACGAATATCGTATTTGAAAATAAAAAACCAAAATATCTAAGATAAGTTTTCCGAGAAGAACCGACCGACAAACATTTGTTAAAGTCTCTGTGACACTGCCGTCGAATTCAAGCGTCACGCGAACCTGCTTTTTGGACGAAAATCCTCTTTGAAATAATTATTCGTAAAAATTAACTTTTTGCCAAAGTGACGCCAGCAAAAAAGTTTGAAAAATAATAAACGAATTGACGCTCAACACTCAAAATTAAAGCAAAGAAATTCCTACCTTCTTATTTGCTGACAAGGATATCCATCAGGTGAATGAAGAGCAGTCCACCACTTTAAGCAATAATTGGACCTTTTACTCCTTCAAGCACCAACACACTTCCTCAATTTCGATTCCCTAGAAATAATATTTCGTTAAGCATTCCAGAATTTAATAACAAAAATTAAGTATAACCTCAACTAAAGATAGATGATATCGTTCTTTCCGAGAACTCAACTTAAACTGACTCATTATTCTTCAAAACGTTTAATAAGGAAAAAAAAATATTTCGTAACAGTCTCGTTCCGAAAGACATTTGTCTGAGGTGTTATGAATTAATTTGAAACAAATTTTTTTTAGAAAGAAAAAAAACTAACTTTTTAATTTATCTAATGAAACTAATCAACATTTTAAATAATAAAAGTTTGTTGAAATAAAAAAATTATTAAATTTAATTCATGTGAATAGAAAAGTTCAAAAAAAGCAGTAATTTCTAAAGTTAACAAGAAATGGATAATGTAAAAGACAATGTTGTTTGAAATCAACAATTAGTTAATTTATTTGAGAAAACAAACCTTTTGTATTATTATCCTATTTTCCATTTCACAAAAATAATAAAAGTTCAATAAACAATAAATACATCACTTATAAATTAGCGCACCGTCACCGAAACCGCCACGAAATAACTGAAATAATCTATCGTTATCTCTTCAACCTGAAAGCAACTTTTTTTGATTGCCAAGGAAACAGCAGAGCAAAAACATTTGTATCGAATATTCTCGATGTAAAATTTAATTTTTAATAAAATAAACAGATTTCGGATTAGGCATTTAATTTTTTTACTTTGAATTCACACTGTGTCTGCGTTACATAAGGGACAGCAGTTTCAAGAAGCATAATTATGCATTTTGCGTTAAAGTTTATTGAATAAAATCACTTAAACAATTGGAATGTTTTAGATTTGATTTGTTATGAAGTTATAACCTAAGTAAATCAATTTTGAAAGGCAGAAGAATTATCAACGAAAAGTCTAAACAATTTTGAAAAAAAAAAAACAGTATTTTAGAAACAGTGAAAATATCATATGAATGATCTAATTAATTTCAATAATGTATTGATGGTTGCCTGCAATGAATAATAATTAAATTTTTAAAAGATATATCTATGGAAATTTTTATTAATTTAGAAAAAGATTTTTAATCACTTTAGTAGGAAAATTTAAATCTAAAATAATTTGATTTTTAAAAGATTTTTTTGTCAAGCAGATTTCTTCACTAAATCTAACTAAACATTTTTAATAATGTGGTTGGCTAACTTGGAACTGTCAATTGCGTCATATTAAAAATGCTTGAAAAATAAATAATGTCCAGTTGTATAATTTCATTCAAATTTCAGCTCAATATTTAAAGAATAGGTAATTATTTATCAGAAAAGAAATAGAGAAGTTCTACGATCAAAAATCTAAACTATTTTAGGAACATCGTGTTGCCGCGATTTTCAATTTTCTCAAACAGTTCCTGCAAATATCTCCAATTGGAGTAGATCACTAAATTTTATAGTTTTTTCAAAGCCCTAATGAAAAATGGTAAGAAAAACGTCAAAAAAATGTTTGAATAAAGGACCGGAATTAATAAATCACTTCTGGAATATCATTATAATGTGATTTTGTCTACTTTCAAATTTGAACCGGTATTATTGATAAAAATGTAAGCAAAATTATCATTTCTTTGGTTTGAATGTTAAATTTTGTAGAAGTTCGGAAGCATTTAGAAATTTGCCCATTTCAACACAAAAATCCTTCAGGAATTAGACGTTAGACGAAAACCATAAATACTACAAATGTGATTTGATTGAAAGATGAATTGGATGGGGTCGAAAAGATACAAGAATTAATAGAAACCGCCATTTCCAAGAGGGGGAAAAACGTTAAGATTTTTGCAGAAGAAACTTGTACAAACCAAATGTCTTATCAATTTAGAAAGTATGGAGATTGTTATAAAAAATGTTCCATTGAAATTTATTGATTTTTTTTAATAGATTCATATCTAAAAAGTCGAAGACACATTACTTGAAGAGTTTTCAGCGGATCCATACTTGATCTAAATTCCAAAAATTGTATGAATTCCATAGGAATTTGATAGATTTGCATGGGAATAACCACAAATTAAAATCAAAAACGAGGTATGATTGTTTTATCAATTGATTTCAATTTATTTTTTTAATTCCAGTCAATTAAAACGAAAAGACTAATTACCGCCTTTTGTTAATTCAAAAAGAAAACATATTGAAGTTCGCAAACATTTACAAAAAATTCTTCAAGAAATAGACATTAGTCTGATACCATAATTACTACAATTGTGATTTGATTGAAAAGTGAATTGGATGGAGTCGAAAAGATGCAAGAATTAATAGAATCCGCCATTTACATGACGGGGAAAAACGTTAAAATTTTTGCAGAAGAAGAGACTAATGAGAATGTGACTTGTACAAAACAAATGTCTTATCAATTAAGAAAGTATGAAGATTGTTATTATACAGAAAATTCTGTTGAAATTTTTTTGACATAAACAAATGTTATTGTCTACTTTTAAATTTGAACCGGTATTATTGATAAAAGTGTAAGCAAAATTACCATTTCTTTGGTTTTAAATTTTTAGAATTTTATTGCAGAAGTTCAAAAGTATTCAGAAATTCGACCATCACTGAATGATATCCATAATTGTGGATTAACTTGAAATTGAATTCGATGGGGTTGAAAAAAATCCAAGGACTGAAATTCGGCATTTGCAAGACGGGAATAATTATGTTAAGATTTTCGCAAAAGAAAAGACACTAATGAAAATGTGATTTGTACAATCCAAACACGTCTATCAAAGCAAGCAAAATGACTCCAAAGAGCTACCGCCTTTTGACTATTCAAAATGGAAACATAACAATAGAATCGTTGTATTGCTGTTCCTGCTATTTATATCAATAAAAAAAAGAAGACAAATCAAATTGCATCATTACCACATATTAAAATCAATATACCATAAAATTCATTTCTTTATAATAAAAAGTATTGTATTTATATTATTAAATCTGAAATATTTTTTTTTATTTTTTCCAAAAGATTATTGAAATTTGAAAATGGTTGATTGAGATTTCATAAAAAAATTTTTTTTCATATAAATTTCTAAATGTTTATATTATTTAAACAGATTTTTGTTTGAATTTTAAATTCTCGAATCAATTTGTTGTCAACAGTTATCAGCAGTAATTGGTTGGCTAACTGTATTACATAACCTCTCTTTCTATCTAGCGCGCCATATTAAAATCCGTCACTTCGAATGCTATAATTTAGTGCAAAGTTCAGTCAACTTTCAAAAAAATTGAAATCATTCACCAGAAAAAAAAATAATAGCGAAGCTCTACGATCAAAAATCTAAACTATTTTAGGAACAATTTTAATTTTTTTTTTAGACCATTTCTGCAAACGTCTCAACTTCCAATTGAGATAGCTGGAGCAATGAGAATTTTTGCCTATTTTGTATGTATAGGTTTTTCAAAGCTTTTATCAGCATGCCAAATATCATTCGTTAATCTTTAAAAAACAAAATTTTCGATTTCAGAATTGGGTTTGATGGTCGATTGCGACCGAATGGCTAATAGAAGACTGAATCAAAAATGTTAAATAATATTTGAAGTTTAAAGGAGATTAGAATTAATGTTTTATCGAAAGAAATAGAAATCATAATTTCCGAATCAAATTTCAGATAAAGACGAATATTGTATTTGAAAATAAAAACAAAATATCTAAGATAAGTTTTCTGAGAAGAACCGACCGACAGATATTCGTTAAAGTCTCTATGAAACTGCCGTCGAATTCAAGCGTCACGGGAACCTGCTTTGGAATAATTATTTGTAAAAATTAACTTTTTGCCAAAAAGACGCCAGCAAAAAAATTTGAAAAATAACAAACGAATTGACGCTCAACACTTAAAATTAAAGCAAAGAAATTCCTACCTTCTTATTTGCTGACAAGGATATCCATCAGGTGAATGAAGAGCAGTCCACTACTTTAAGGAATAATTGGACCTTTTACTCCTTCAAGCACCAACACACTTCCTAAATTTCGATTCCCTAGAAATAATATTTCATTGAGCATTCCAGAATTTATTAACAAAAATTAAGTATAACCTCAACTAAAGATAGATGCTATCGTTCTTTCCGAGAACTCAACTTAAACTGACTCATTATTTTAATTATCCTTCAAAATGTTTGATAAGAAAAATAATAGTCTCGTTCCGAAAGACATTGTCTCAGGTGTTATAAATTAATTTGAAACAAATTTTTTTCAGAAGGAAAAAAACTAACTTTTTAATTTATCTAATATTTTCTGAAACTAATCAACATTATAAATGATAAAAGTTTGTTGAAATAAAAAAACAATTAAATGTAATTCATGTAAATAGGAAAGTTCGAAAAACAATAATAAAAATAATCAATTAGTAATTTCTAAAGTTAACAAGAATAGGATAGTGTAAAAGACAATGTAGTTTGAAATCAACAATTATCTAATTTATTTGAAAAAACAAACCTTTTGTATTATTTTCAATTTCACAAAAATAATAAAAGTTCAATAAACAATAAATACATCACTTATAAATTAGCGCATCGTCACCGAAACCACCACGAAATAACTGAAATAATCTATCGTTATCTCTTCAACCTGAAAGCAACTTTGTTTGATTGCCAAGGCAACGGCATAGCAAAAAAATTTGTATTCGAATATTCTCGATGTAAAATTTAATTTTTAATAAAATAAATAGATTTCGGATTAGTCATTTAATTTTTTTACTTTGAATTCACACTGTGTCTGCGTTACATAAGGGACAGCAGTTTCAAGAAGCTTAATTATGCATTTCGCATTATACATAGTTTATCGAATAAAATCACATATAATAAATCGAATGTTTTAGATTTGATTTGTTATGAAGTTATAACCTAAATAAATCAATTTTGAAAGGCAGAAGAATTATCAACGAAAAATCTTGAAATATTTGGAAAAAATAAAAAACAGTATTTTAGAAACAGTAAACAACAGAATGAAATTGGAAAATATCATATGAATGATCTAATTAATTTCAATAATGTATTGATAGTTGCCTGCAATGAATAATAATTGAATTTTCAAAATATATAATTATGGAAATTTTTATTTTTTTTTTTAAAGATTTTCAACCACTTTAGTAGCAAAATTTCAATTTGAAATAATTTGATTTTTAAAAGATTTTTTTATCAGGCAGATTTCTTCCCTAAATCTAACTGAACATTTTGAATAACGTAGTTGGCTAACTTGAAACTGTCAATTGCATCATAATAAAAATACTTGAAAAATAAATAACCTCCAGCAAAAAGTTTAAATTAAATACAAATTTCAGCTCAATATTTGAAGAAATGGTCAATATTTCTGAGAAAAAAATAATAGCCAAGTTCTACAATCAAAAATCATTTGAGGAACGACTTTAAATTTTCTCGAACAATTTCTGCAAATATCTTCAAATGTTTGAATAAAGTACCGAAGCTAATCAATCACTTCTGGAATGTTTTTATAATGTATGATGATATAAACAAATGGTTTTGTCTACTTCCAAATTTGAACAGGAATTATTGATAAAAATGTAAGCAAAAACTATTATTTATTTGGTTTGAATGTTAAATTTTGTAGAAGTTCGGAAGCATTTAGGAATTTGCCCATTTCAACACAAAAATGCTTCAGGAATTAACGTTTTGTGATGTTCATATAAATTTCGCTATCAAAGTTGAGTTTGGCGGCGGATTGTGGCCAAATGGCTGATGTTAAACCAAACTAAAACATCAAGGACAATCGAAGATGCTGAGAGATATAATCTAGTGCAAATTTAATAATGGAGCTACGTTTAAAAGGGTCGAAGAAAATCGTCCTGACCAATCAAAATCAATCAATTCAGATATCAAAATATTGATATCTGAATTATTTTATAGCTCTATAAAGCATGCCAAATATAATTCGTTTATCTCTATGAAATAACAGCGCTATGAATTTGTAAATTTCATCTCTAATTTTGAATTTTCGGTTTCAGAGTTGGGTTTGCCGGCCGATTGCGACTAAGTGGGAGCTAATGGAAGTCTGCACCAAAAATATTACCAGAAAAATAAATGACGGAATATAATATTTAGAGTTTAATGGAAATTAGAATTAATGTTCTATTGAAAAATTCGTTAAAAATTATAATTACAACTCCCTGTGACTTCGCACTCAAGTTCAAGTGTAGCTAACGAAACAAAAAATTTACCTTTTGTATCATAATCCTTCAAGAGATTTGCCATTTTTCAGAAAAGTTCACTTAATGATAAATATATCACTGTTTACTTAGCGCATTGAAAGCAACTTTTTTTTAATTGTCAAGACAACAACACAGCAAAAAAAAATTGTATTCGAATATTCTCGATGTAATTTAATAAAATAAAAATGTTTGAATTAATCATTCCATTTTTTTACTTTGAATTTACACCCCGTCTGCGTTACATGAGGTACAGCGGTTTCAAGAAGCATAATTATGCATTTTGCAATAAAGTTTATTGAATAAAATCACTTAAACAATTGGAATGTTTTAGATTTGATTTGCTATTGAATTATTACGTAACTAAATAAATTTAAATAGGCGAAAGAATTATCAACTAAAAATCTAAACAATTTTCAAAAAAAAAAAAAAAAAGTTATTTCGAAACAATAAACAATGGTATAAAATAATTTCAATAATGAATTGTTGATTGCCGACAATGAATAACAATTGAATTTTCGAAAGTCATATTTATAACAATTTTAGATTTTTTTAATGAAGATTTCAAATCATTTTAGTAATAATTTCAATAAAAATTTTAAAATTTAACATAGAACAGAGCCAGTTCATGCTGAGTAGACAACACATATTGCATGCACATTTCTTTAAAATAAGTCTAATAAGATTAATTATTAATATTCATTAATTAAGTATTTACCAAATTTTTCAATAGAAAATTAGTTCTAAATTAATAAAATGTAAACATTTTAATATTTTGTTTTACTTTTTTTTTATTAGGCAAATTTCTTCCCTAAATCTAACTAAATATTTTGAATAATGCGGTTGGCTAACTTGGAACTGTCAATTGCGTCATATTAAAAATGCTTGAAAAATAAATAACGTCCAGTAATATGGTTTGATTCAAATTTCTGCTCAATATTTAAAGAATAGGTAATTATTTATTAGAAAAGAAATAGAGAAGTTCTACGATCAAAAATCTAAACTATTTTAGGAACATCGTGTTGCCGCGATTTTCAATTTTCTCAAACAATTCCTGCAAATATCTCCAATTGAAGTAGATCACTGAATTTTATAGTTTTTCCAAAGCTCTAATAAAAAATGGTAAGAAAAATTTCAAAAAAATGTTTGAATAAAGAACCGGAATTAATAAATCACTTCTGGAATATTATTATAATATGATTTTGTCTACTTCTAAATATGAACCGGTATTAATAATAAAAATGTAAGCAAAAACTATCATTTCATTGGTTTTAATGTTAAATATTGTAGAAGTTCGGAAGCATTTAGAAATTTGCCCATTCCAACACAAAAATCCTTCAGGAATAAGACGTTAGACTAAAACTATATATACTGCAAATGTGATTTGATGAAAAAATGAATTGGATGGGGTCGAAAAGATCCAAGAATTAATAAAACCCGCTATTTCCAAAACAAGGAAAAACGTTAGGATTGTTGCAGAAGAAGAGACTATTTAGAAGTTCAATAAGAATGTGATTCGTACAAACCAAATGTCTATTGATTAAGCAAGTATGGAAATTGGAGATGGAGATGAAGACGAATATCGTATTTGAAAATAAAAAACCAAAATATCTAAGATAAGTTTTCCGAGAAGAACCGACCGACAAACATTTGTTAAAGTCTCTGTGACACTGCCGTCGAATTCAAGCGTCACGCGAACCTGCTTTTTGGACGAAAATCCTCTTTGAAATAATTATTCGTAAAAATTAACTTTTTGCCAAAGTGACGCCAGCAAAAAAGTTTGAAAAATAATAAACGAATTGACGCTCAACACTCAAAATTAAAGCAAAGAAATTCCTACCTTCTTATTTGCTGACAAGGATATCCATCAGGTGAATGAAGAGCAGTCCACTACTTTAAGCAATAATTGGACCTTTTACTCCTTCAAGCACCAACACACTTCCTCAATTTCGATTCCCTAGAAATAATATTTCGTTAAGCATTCCAGAATTTAATAACAAAAATTAAGTATAACCTCAACTAAAGATAGATGATATCGTTCTTTCCGAGAACTCAACTTAAACTGACTCATTATTCTTCAAAACGTTTAATAAGGAAAAAAAAATATTTCGTAACAGTCTCGTTCCGAAAGACATTTGTCTGAGGTGTTATGAATTAATTTGAAACAAATTTTTTTTAGAAAGAAAAAAAACTAACTTTTTAATTTATCTAATGAAACTAATCAACATTTTAAATAATAAAAGTTTGTTGAAATAAAAAAATTATTAAATTTAATTCATGTGAATAGAAAAGTTCAAAAAAAGCAGTAATTTCTAAAGTTAACAAGAAATGGATAATGTAAAAGACAATGTTGTTTGAAATCAACAATTAGTTAATTTATTTGAGAAAACAAACCTTTTGTATTATTATCCTATTTTCCATTTCACAAAAATAATAAAAGTTCAATAAACAATAAATACATCACTTATAAATTAGCGCACCGTCACCGAAACCGCCACGAAATAACTGAAATAATCTATCGTTATCTCTTCAACCTGAAAGCAACTTTTTTTGATTGCCAAGGAAACAGCAGAGCAAAAACATTTGTATCGAATATTCTCGATGTAAAATTTAATTTTTAATAAAATAAACAGATTTCGGATTAGGCATTTAATTTTTTTACTTTGAATTCACACTGTGTCTGCGTTACATAAGGGACAGCAGTTTCAAGAAGCATAATTATGCATTTTGCGTTAAAGTTTATTGAATAAAATCACTTAAACAATTGGAATGTTTTAGATTTGATTTGTTATGAAGTTATAACCTAAGTAAATCAATTTTGAAAGGCAGAAGAATTATCAACGAAAAGTCTAAACAATTTTGAAAAAAAAAAACAGTATTTTAGAAACAGTGAAAATATCATATGAATGATCTAATTAATTTCAATAATGTATTGATGGTTGCCTGCAATGAATAATAATTGAATTTTTAAAAGTTATATCTATGGAAATATTTATTTTTTTAAAAAAAGATTTTTAATCACTTTAGTAGAAAAATTTAAATCTAAATTAATTTGATTTTTAAAAGATTTTTTTATCAGGCAGATTTCTTCCCTAAATCTAACTAAACATTTTAAATAACGTGGTTGGCTAACTTGAAACTGTCAATTGCGTCATATTAAAAATACTTGAAAAACAAATAACGTCCAGTAATAAGTATAATTAAATACAAATTTCAGCTTAATATTCGAAGAAATGGTCATTATTTATCAGCGAAGTTCTACAATCAAAAATCTTTTTAGGAATTTCAGGAACGACTTTCACTTTTCTTGAACAATTCTTGCAAATATCTCCAAATGTTTGAATAAAGTACCGAAGCTAATAAATCACTTCTAGAATGTTATTATAATCTATGATGATATAAACAAATGGTTTTGTCTACTTCTAAATTTGAACCGGTATAATTGATAAAAATGTATGCAGAATTATCATCTCTTTGTTTTTAATTTTAAATTTTGTAGAAGTTCAGAAGCATTTAGAAATTTGCCCATTTCAACACAAAAATCCTTCAGGAAATAGACATTAGTCTGATACCATAAGTACTACAATTGTGATTTGATTAAAAGTTGAATTGGATGGGGTCGAAAAGATCCAAGAATTAATAGAATCCGGCATTTCCAAGACGGAGAAAAACGTTAAGATTTTTGCAGAAGAAACTGGTACAAACCAAATGTCTATAAATTAAACAAGTATGGAGATTGTTATTATACAGGAAATTGTGTTGAAATTTATAGATTTTTTTTTATAGATTTGTATCTAAAAGGTTGAGGACACATTACTTCAAGAGTTTTCAGCGGCTCCATACTTGATCTTAATTCGAAGTATTGTATGAATTCCATAGGAATTTGATAGATTTGCATGGGAATAACCACAAATTAAAACCAAAAATGAGGTACGATTGTTTTATGAATTGATTTCAATTTATTTATTTTTTTTCAATTCCAGTCAATTGAAACGAAAAGATTAATTACCGCCTTTTGTCAATTCAAAAAGAAAACATATTGAAGTTCGGAAGCATTTAGAAATTTACCCATTCCAACACAAAAATCCTTCAGGAATAAGACGTTAGACTAAAACTATATATACTACAAATGTGATTTGATGAAAAAATGAATTGGATGGGGTCAAAAAGATCCAAGAATTAATAAAACCCGCTATTTCCAAAACAAGGAAAAACGTTAGGATTGTTGCAGAAGAAGAGACTATTTAGAAGTTTAATAAGAATGTGATTCGTACAAACCAAATGTCTATTGATTAAGCAAGTATGGAGATTGTTATTATATAGGAAATTGTGTTGAAATTTTTTTGACATAAACAAATGGTATTGTCTACTTCTGAATTTGAACCGGTATTATTGATAAAAGTGTAAGCAAAATTACCATATTTTTTTTTTTTGGTTTTAAATTTTTAGAATTTTATTGCAGAAGTTCAAAAGCATTCAGAAATTCGCCCATCACTGAATGATATCCATAATTGTGGATTATCTTGAAATTGAATTGGATGGGATTGAGAAAAATCCAAGGACTGAAATTCGGCATAACCCAGACCGGAAATAACTATGTTAAGATTTTTGCAGGAAAAGACACTAATGAGAAGTTTAATAAGAATGTGACTCGTACAAACCAAATGTCTATTGATTAAGCAAGTATGGAAATTGGAGATGGAGATGAAGACGAATATCGTATTTGAAAATAAAAAACCAAAATATCTAAGATAAGTTTTCCGAGAAGAACCGACCGACAAACATTTGTTAAAGTCTCTGTGACATTGCCGTCGAATTCAAGCGTCACGCAAACCTGCTTTTTGGACGAAAATCCTCTTTGAAATAATTATTTGTAAAAATTAACTTTTTGCCAAAGTGACGCCAGTAAAAAAGTTTGAAAAATAATAAACGAATTGACGCTCACACTTAACACTTAAAATTAAAGCAAAGAAATTCCTACCTTCTTATTTTGCATCTAATTTTTGGCGTCAGCTGACAAAGATATCCATCAGTTCAATGAAGAGCAGTCCACCACTGTAAGGAATAATTGGTCCTTTTACTCCTTCAAGCACCAACACACTTCCTCAATTTCGATTCCCTAGAAAAAATATTTCATTGAGCATTCCAGAATTTATTAACAAAAATTAAGTACAACCTCAACTAAAGATAGATGATATCGTTCTTTCCGATAACTCAACTTAAACTGACTCATTGTTCTTCAAAATGTTTAATAAGGAAAAAAAAACTTTCGTAACAGTCTCGTTCCGAAAGACATTTGTCTGAGATGTTATAAATTAATTTGAAACAAATTTTTTTAGAAGGAAAAAAACTAATTTTTCAATTTATCTAATGAAACTAATCAACATTTTAAATAATAAAAGTTTGTTGAAATAAAAAAATTATTAAATTTAATTCATGTGAATAGAAAAGTTCAAAAAAAGCAGTAATTTCTAAAGTTAACAAGAAATGGATAATGTAAAAGACAATGTTGTTTGAAATCAACAATTAGCTAATTTATTTGAGAAAACAAACCTTTTGTATTATTATCCTATTTTCCATTTCACAAAAATAATAAAAGTTCAATAAACAATAAATACATCACTTATAAATTAGCGCACCGTCACCGAAACCGCCACGAAATAACTGAAATAATCTATCGTTATCTCTTCAACCTGAAAGCAACTTTTTTTGATTGCCAAGGAAACATCAGAGCAAAAACATTTGTATTCGAATATTCTCGATGTAAAATTTAATTTTTAATAAAATAAACAGATTTCGGATTAGGCATTTAATTTTTTTACTTTGAATTCACACTGTGTCTGCGTTACATAAGGGACAGCAGTTTCAAGAAGCATAATTATGCATTTTGCGTTAAAGTTTATTGAATAAAATCACTTAAACAATTGGAATGTTTTAGATTTGATTTGTTATGAAGTTATAACCTAAGTAAATCAATTTTGAAAGGCAGAATAATTATCAACGAAAAGTCTGAACAATTTTGGAAAAAAAAATATTTAGAAACAGTAAACAACTGAATAAAAATGGAAAATATCAAATGAATGATCTAATTAATTTCAATAATGTATTGATGGTTGCCTGCAATGAATAATAATTAAATTTTTAAAAGATATATCTATGGAAATTTTTATTAATTTAGAAAAAGATTTTTAATCACTTTAGTAGGAAAATTTAAATCTAAAATAATTTGATTTTTAAAAGATTTTTTTGTCAAGCAGATTTCTTCACTAAATCTAACTAAACATTTTTAATAATGTGGTTGGCTAACTTGGAACTGTCAATTGCGTCATATTAAAAATGCTTGAAAAATAAATAACGTCCAGTTGTATAATTTCATTCAAATTTCAGCTCAATATTTAAAGAATAGGTAATTATTTATCAGAAAAGAAATAGAGAAGTTCTACGATCAAAAATCTAAACTATTTTAGGAACATCGTGTTGCCGCGATTTTCAATTTTCTCAAACAGTTCCTGCAAATATCTCCAATTGGAGTAGATCACTAAATTTTATAGTTTTTTCAAAGCCCTAATGAAAAATGGTAAAAAAAACGTCAAAAAAATGTTTGAATAAAGGACCGGAATTAATAAATCACTTCTGGAATATCATTATAATGTGATTTTGTCTACTTTCAAATTTGAACCGGTATTATTGATAAAAATGTAAGCAAAATTATCATTTCTTTGGTTTGAATGTTAAATTTTGTAGAAGTTCGGAAGCATTTAGAAATTTGCCCATTTCAACACAAAAATCCTTCAGGAATTAGACGTTAGACGAAAACCATAAATACTACAAATGTGATTTGATTGAAAGATGAATTGGATGGGGTCGAAAAGATACAAGAATTAATAGAAACCGCCATTTCCAAGACGGGGAAAAACGTTAAGATTTTTGCAGAAGAAACTTGTACAAACCAAATGTCTTATCAATTTAGAAAGTATGGAGATTGTTATAAAAAATGTTCCATTGAAATTTATTGATTTTTTTTAATAGATTCATATCTAAAAAGTCGAAGACACATTACTTGAAGAGTTTTCAGCGGATCCATACTTGATCTAAATTCCAAAAATTGTATGAATTCCATAGGAATTTGATAGATTTGCATGGGAATAACCACAAATTAAAATCAAAAACGAGGTATGATTGTTTTATCAATTGATTTCAATTTATTTTTTTAATTCCAGTCAATTAAAACGAAAAGACTAATTACCGCCTTTTGTTAATTCAAAAAGAAAACATATTGAAGTTCGCAAACATTTACAAAAAATTCTTCAAGAAATAGACATTAGTCTGATACCATAATTACTACAATTGTGATTTGATTGAAAAGTGAATTGGATGGAGTCGAAAAGATGCAAGAATTAATAGAATCCGCCATTTACATGACGGGGAAAAACGTTAAAATTTTTGCAGAAGAAGAGACTAATGAGAATGTGACTTGTACAAAACAAATGTCTTATCAATTAAGAAAGTATGAAGATTGTTATTATACAGAAAATTCTGTTGAAATTTTTTTGACATAAACAAATGTTATTGTCTACTTTTAAATTTGAACCGGTATTATTGATAAAAGTGTAAGCAAAATTACCATTTCTTTGGTTTTAAATTTTTAGAATTTTATTGCAGAAGTTCAAAAGTATTCAGAAATTCGACCATCACTGAATGATATCCATAATTGTGGATTAACTTGAAATTGAATTCGATGGGGTTGAAAAAAATCCAAGGACTGAAATTCGGCATTTGCAAGACGGGAATAATTATGTTAAGATTTTCGCAAAAGAAAAGACACTAATGAAAATGTGATTTGTACAATCCAAACACGTCTATCAAAGCAAGCAAAATGACTCCAAAGAGCTACCGCCTTTTGACTATTCAAAATGGAAACATAACAATAGAATCGTTGTATTGCTGTTCCTGCTATTTATATCAATAAAAAAAAGAAGACAAATCAAATTGCATCATTACCACATATTAAAATCAATATACCATAAAATTCATTTCTTTATAATAAAAAGTATTGTATTTATATTATTAAATCTGAAATATTTTTTTTTATTTTTTCCAAAAGATTATTGAAATTTGAAAATGGTTGATTGAGATTTCATAAAAAAATTTTTTTTCATATAAATTTCTAAATGTTTATATTATTTAAACAGATTTTTGTTTGAATTTTAAATTCTCGAATCAATTTGTTGTCAACAGTTATCAGCAGTAATTGGTTGGCTAACTGTATTACATAACCTCTCTTTCTATCTAGCGCGCCATATTAAAATCCGTCACTTCGAATGCTATAATTTAGTGCAAAGTTCAGTCAACTTTCAAAAAAATTGAAATCATTCACCAGAAAAAAAAATAATAGCGAAGCTCTACGATCAAAAATCTAAACTATTTTAGGAACAATTTTAATTTTTTTTTAGACCATTTCTGCAAACGTCTCAACTTCCAATTGAGATAGCTGGAGCAATGAGAATTTTTGCCTATTTTGTATGTATAGGTTTTTCAAAGCTTTTATCAGCATGCCAAATATCATTCGTTAATCTTTAAAAAACAAAATTTTCGATTTCAGAATTGGGTTTGATGGTCGATTGCGACCGAATGGCTAATAGAAGACTGAATCAAAAATGTTAAATAATATTTGAAGTTTAAAGGAGATTAGAATTAATGTTTTATCGAAAGAAATAGAAATCATAATTTCCGAATCAAATTTCAGATAAAGACGAATATTGTATTTGAAAATAAAAACAAAATATCTAAGATAAGTTTTCTGAGAAGAACCGACCGACAGATATTCGTTAAAGTCTCTATGAAACTGCCGTCGAATTCAAGCGTCACGGGAACCTGCTTTGGAATAATTATTTGTAAAAATTAACTTTTTGCCAAAAAGACGCCAGCAAAAAAATTTGAAAAATAACAAACGAATTGACGCTCAACACTTAAAATTAAAGCAAAGAAATTCCTACCTTCTTATTTGCTGACAAGGATATCCATCAGGTGAATGAAGAGCAGTCCACTACTTTAAGGAATAATTGGACCTTTTACTCCTTCAAGCACCAACACACTTCCTGAATTTCGATTCCCTAGAAATAATATTTCATTGAGCATTCCAGAATTTATTAACAAAAATTAAGTATAACCTCAACTAAAGATAGATGCTATCGTTCTTTCCGAGAACTCAACTTAAACTGACTCATTATTTTAATTATCCTTCAAAATGTTTGATAAGAAAAATAATAGTCTCGTTCCGAAAGACATTGTCTCAGGTGTTATAAATTAATTTGAAACAAATTTTTTCAGAAGGAAAAAAACTAACTTTTTAATTTATCTAATATTTTCTGAAACTAATCAACATTATAAATGATAAAAGTTTGTTGAAATAAAAAAACAATTAAATGTAATTCATGTAAATAGGAAAGTTCGAAAAACAATAATAAAAATAATCAATTAGTAATTTCTAAAGTTAACAAGAATAGGATAGTGTAAAAGACAATGTAGTTTGAAATCAACAATTATCTAATTTATTTGAAAAAACAAACCTTTTGTATTATTTTCAATTTCACAAAAATAATAAAAGTTCAATAAACAATAAATACATCACTTATAAATTAGCGCATCGTCACCGAAACCACCACGAAATAACTGAAATAATCTATCGTTATCTCTTCAACCTGAAAGCAACTTTGTTTGATTGCCAAGGCAACGGCATAGCAAAAAAATTTGTATTCGAATATTCTCGATGTAAAATTTAATTTTTAATAAAATAAATAGATTTCGGATTAGTCATTTAATTTTTTTACTTTGAATTCACACTGTGTCTGCGTTACATAAGGGACAGCAGTTTCAAGAAGCTTAATTATGCATTTCGCATTATACATAGTTTATCGAATAAAATCACATATAATAAATCGAATGTTTTAGATTTGATTTGTTATGAAGTTATAACCTAAATAAATCAATTTTGAAAGGCAGAAGAATTATCAACGAAAAATCTTGAAATATTTGGAAAAAATAAAAAACAGTATTTTAGAAACAGTAAACAACAGAATGAAATTGGAAAATATCATATGAATGATCTAATTAATTTCAATAATGTATTGATAGTTGCCTGCAATGAATAATAATTGAATTTTCAAAATATATAATTATGGAAATTTTTATTTTTTTTTTTAAAGATTTTCAACCACTTTAGTAGCAAAATTTCAATTTGAAATAATTTGATTTTTAAAAGATTTTTTTATCAGGCAGATTTCTTCCCTAAATCTAACTGAACATTTTGAATAACGTAGTTGGCTAACTTGAAACTGTCAATTGCATCATAATAAAAATACTTGAAAAATAAATAACCTCCAGCAAAAAGTTTAAATTAAATACAAATTTCAGCTCAATATTTGAAGAAATGGTCAATATTTCTGAGAAAAAAATAATAGCCAAGTTCTACAATCAAAAATCATTTGAGGAACGACTTTAAATTTTCTCGAACAATTTCTGCAAATATCTTCAAATGTTTGAATAAAGTACCGAAGCTAATCAATCACTTCTGGAATGTTTTTATAATGTATGATGATATAAACAAATGGTTTTGTCTACTTCCAAATTTGAACAGGAATTATTGATAAAAATGTAAGCAAAAACTATTATTTATTTGGTTTGAATGTTAAATTTTGTAGAAGTTCGGAAGCATTTAGGAATTTGCCCATTTCAACACAAAAATGCTTCAGGAATTAACGTTTTGTGATGTTCATATAAATTTCGCTATCAAAGTTGAGTTTGGCGGCGGATTGTGGCCAAATGGCTGATGTTAAACCAAACTAAAACATCAAGGACAATCGAAGATGCTGAGAGATATAATCTAGTGCAAATTTAATAATGGAGCTACGTTTAAAAGGGTCGAAGAAAATCGTCCTGACCAATCAAAATCAATCAATTCAGATATCAAAATATTGATATCTGAATTATTTTATAGCTCTATAAAGCATGCCAAATATAATTCGTTTATCTCTATGAAATAACAGCGCTATGAATTTGTAAATTTCATCTCTAATTTTGAATTTTCGGTTTCAGAGTTGGGTTTGCCGGCCGATTGCGACTAAGTGGGAGCTAATGGAAGTCTGCACCAAAAATATTACCAGAAAAATAAATGACGGAATATAATATTTAGAGTTTAATGGAAATTAGAATTAATGTTCTATTGAAAAATTCGTTAAAAATTATAATTACAACTCCCTGTGACTTCGCACTCAAGTTCAAGTGTAGCTAACGAAACAAAAAATTTACCTTTTGTATCATAATCCTTCAAGAGATTTGCCATTTTTCAGAAAAGTTCACTTAATGATAAATATATCACTGTTTACTTAGCGCATTGAAAGCAACTTTTTTTTAATTGTCAAGACAACAACACAGCAAAAAAAAATTGTATTCGAATATTCTCGATGTAATTTAATAAAATAAAAATGTTTGAATTAATCATTCCATTTTTTTACTTTGAATTTACACCCCGTCTGCGTTACATGAGGTACAGCGGTTTCAAGAAGCATAATTATGCATTTTGCAATAAAGTTTATTGAATAAAATCACTTAAACAATTGGAATGTTTTAGATTTGATTTGCTATTGAATTATTACGTAACTAAATAAATTTAAATAGGCGAAAGAATTATCAACTAAAAATCTAAACAATTTTCAAAAAAAAAAAAAAGTTATTTCGAAACAATAAACAATGGTATAAAATAATTTCAATAATGAATTGTTGATTGCCGACAATGAATAACAATTGAATTTTCGAAAGTCATATTTATAACAATTTTAGATTTTTTTAATGAAGATTTCAAATCATTTTAGTAATAATTTCAATAAAAATTTTAAAATTTAACATAGAACAGAGCCAGTTCATGCTGAGTAGACAACACATATTGCATGCACATTTCTTTAAAATAAGTCTAATAAGATTAATTATTAATATTCATTAATTAAGTATTTACCAAATTTTTCAATAGAAAATTAGTTCTAAATTAATAAAATGTAAACATTTTAATATTTTGTTTTACTTTTTTTTTATTAGGCAAATTTCTTCCCTAAATCTAACTAAATATTTTGAATAATGCGGTTGGCTAACTTGGAACTGTCAATTGCGTCATATTAAAAATGCTTGAAAAATAAATAACGTCCAGTAATATGGTTTGATTCAAATTTCTGCTCAATATTTAAAGAATAGGTAATTATTTATTAGAAAAGAAATAGAGAAGTTCTACGATCAAAAATCTAAACTATTTTAGGAACATCGTGTTGCCGCGATTTTCAATTTTCTCAAACAATTCCTGCAAATATCTCCAATTGAAGTAGATCACTGAATTTTATAGTTTTTCCAAAGCTCTAATAAAAAATGGTAAGAAAAATTTCAAAAAAATGTTTGAATAAAGAACCGGAATTAATAAATCACTTCTGGAATATTATTATAATATGATTTTGTCTACTTCTAAATATGAACCGGTATTAATAATAAAAATGTAAGCAAAAACTATCATTTCATTGGTTTTAATGTTAAATATTGTAGAAGTTCGGAAGCATTTAGAAATTTGCCCATTCCAACACAAAAATCCTTCAGGAATAAGACGTTAGACTAAAACTATATATACTGCAAATGTGATTTGATGAAAAAATGAATTGGATGGGGTCGAAAAGATCCAAGAATTAATAAAACCCGCTATTTCCAAAACAAGGAAAAACGTTAGGATTGTTGCAGAAGAAGAGACTATTTAGAAGTTCAATAAGAATGTGATTCGTACAAACCAAATGTCTATTGATTAAGCAAGTATGGAAATTGGAGATGGAGATGAAGACGAATATCGTATTTGAAAATAAAAAACCAAAATATCTAAGATAAGTTTTCCGAGAAGAACCGACCGACAAACATTTGTTAAAGTCTCTGTGACACTGCCGTCGAATTCAAGCGTCACGCGAACCTGCTTTTTGGACGAAAATCCTCTTTGAAATAATTATTCGTAAAAATCAACTTTTTGCCAAAGTGACGCCAGCAAAAAAGTTTGAAAAATAATAAACGAATTGACGCTCAACACTCAAAATTAAAGCAAAGAAATTCCTACCTTCTTATTTGCTGACAAGGATATCCATCAGGTGAATGAAGAGCAGTCCACCACTTTAAGCAATAATTGGACCTTTTACTCCTTCAAGCACCAACACACTTCCTCAATTTCGATTCCCTAGAAATAATATTTCGTTAAGCATTCCAGAATTTAATAACAAAAATTAAGTATAACCTCAACTAAAGATAGATGATATCGTTCTTTCCGAGAACTCAACTTAAACTGACTCATTATTCTTCAAAACGTTTAATAAGGAAAAAAAAACTTTCGTAACAGTCTCGTTCCGAAAGACATTTGTCTGAGATGTTATAAATTAATTTGAAACAAATTTTTTTAGAAGGAAAAAAACTAATTTTTCAATTTATCTAATGAAACTAATCAACATTTTAAATAATAAAAGTTTGTTGAAATAAAAAAATTATTAAATTTAATTCATGTGAATAGAAAAGTTCAAAAAAAGCAGTAATTTCTAAAGTTAACAAGAAATGGATAATGTAAAAGACAATGTTGTTTGAAATCAACAATTAGCTAATTTATTTGAGAAAACAAACCTTTTGTATTATTATCCTATTTTCCATTTCACAAAAATAATAAAAGTTCAATAAACAATAAATACATCACTTATAAATTAGCGCACCGTCACCGAAACCGCCACGAAATAACTGAAATAATCTATCGTTATCTCTTCAACCTGAAAGCAACTTTTTTTGATTGCCAAGGAAACAGCAGAGCAAAAACATTTGTATTCGAATATTCTCGATGTAAAATTTAATTTTTAATAAAATAAACAGATTTCGGATTAGGCATTTAATTTTTTTACTTTGAATTCACACTGTGTCTGCGTTACATAAGGGACAGCAGTTTCAAGAAGCATAATTATGCATTTTGCGTTAAAGTTTATTGAATAAAATCACTTAAACAATTGGAATGTTTTAGATTTGATTTGTTATGAAGTTATAACCTAAGTAAATCAATTTTGAAAGGCAGAAGAATTATCAACGAAAAGTCTAAACAATTTTGAAAAAAAAAACAGTATTTTAGAAACAGTGAAAATATCATATGAATGATCTATAATGTATTGATGGTTGCCTGCAATGAATAATAATTGAATTTTTAAAAGTTATATCTATGGAAATATTTATTTTTTTTAAAAAAGATTTTTAATCACTTTAGTAGAAAAATTTAAA
This sequence comes from Latheticus oryzae, assembly GCA_030157265.1. Classification (NCBI taxonomy): domain Eukaryota; kingdom Metazoa; phylum Arthropoda; class Insecta; order Coleoptera; family Tenebrionidae; genus Latheticus; species Latheticus oryzae. Next base: position 16,417,775 of record CM058052.1, on the reverse strand, counting down.
TCTAAGTTAATTTGATTTTTAAAAGATTTTTTTATCAGGCAGATTTCTTCCCTAAATCTAACTAAACATTTTAAATAACGTGGTTGGCTAACTTGAAACTGTCAATTGCGTCATATTAAAAATACTTGAAAAACAAATAACGTCCAGTAATAAGTATAATTAAATACAAATTTCAGCTTAATATTCGAAGAAATGGTCATTATTTATCAGCGAAGTTCTACAATCAAAAATCTTTTTAGGAATTTCAGGAACGACTTTCACTTTTCTTGAACAATTCTTGCAAATATCTCCAAATGTTTGAATAAAGTACCGAAGCTAATAAATCACTTCTAGAATGTTATTATAATCTATGATGATATAAACAAATGGTTTTGTCTACTTCTAAATTTGAACCGGTATAATTGATAAAAATGTATGCAGAATTATCATCTCTTTGTTTTTAATTTTAAATTTTGTAGAAGTTCAGAAGCATTTAGAAATTTGCCCATTTCAACACAAAAATCCTTCAGGAAATAGACATTAGTCTGATACCATAAGTACTACAATTGTGATTTGATTAAAAGTTGAATTGGATGGGGTCGAAAAGATCCAAGAATTAATAGAATCCGGCATTTCCAAGACGGAGAAAAACGTTAAGATTTTTGCAGAAGAAACTGGTACAAACCAAATGTCTATAAATTAAACAAGTATGGAGATTGTTATTATACAGGAAATTGTGTTGAAATTTATAGATTTTTTTTTATAGATTTGTATCTAAAAGGTTGAGGACACATTACTTCAAGAGTTTTCAGCGGCTCCATACTTGATCTTAATTCGAAGTATTGTATGAATTCCATAGGAATTTGATAGATTTGCATGGGAATAACCACAAATTAAAACCAAAAATGAGGTACGATTGTTTTATGAATTGATTTCAATTTATTTATTTTTTTTCAATTCCAGTCAATTGAAACGAAAAGATTAATTACCGCCTTTTGTCAATTCAAAAAGAAAACATATTGAAGTTCGGAAGTATTTAGAAATTTACCCATTCCAACACAAAAATCCTTCAGGAATAAGACGTTAGACTAAAACTATATATACTACAAATGTGATTTGATGAAAAAATGAATTGGATGGGGTCGAAAAGATCCAAGAATTAATAAAACCCGCTATTTCCAAAACAAGGAAAAACGTTAGGATTGTTGCAGAAGAAGAGACTATTTAGAAGTTTAATAAGAATGTGATTCGTACAAACCAAATGTCTATTGATTAAGCAAGTATGGAGATTGTTATTATATAGGAAATTGTGTTGAAATTTTTTTGACATAAACAAATGGTATTGTCTACTTCTGAATTTGAACCGGTATTATTGATAAAAGTGTAAGCAAAATTACCATATTTTTTTTTTTTTTGGTTTTAAATTTTTAGAATTTTATTGCAGAAGTTCAAAAGCATTCAGAAATTCGCCCATCACTGAATGATATCCATAATTGTGGATTATCTTGAAATTGAATTGGATGGGATTGAGAAAAATCCAAGGACTGAAATTCGGCATAACCCAGACCGGAAATAACTATGTTAAGATTTTTGCAGGAAAAGACACTAATGAGAAGTTTAATAAGAATGTGACTCGTACAAACCAAATGTCTATTGATTAAGCAAGTATGGAAATTGGAGATGGAGATGAAGACGAATATCGTATTTGAAAATAAAAAACCAAAATATCTAAGATAAGTTTTCCGAGAAGAACCGACCGACAAACATTTGTTAAAGTCTCTGTGACATTGCCGTCGAATTCAAGCGTCACGCAAACCTGCTTTTTGGACGAAAATCCTCTTTGAAATAATTATTTGTAAAAATTAACTTTTTGCCAAAGTGACGCCAGTAAAAAAGTTTGAAAAATAATAAACGAATTGACGCTCACACTTAACACTTAAAATTAAAGCAAAGAAATTCCTACCTTCTTATTTTGCATCTAATTTTTGGCGTCAGCTGACAAAGATATCCATCAGTTCAATGAAGAGCAGTCCACCACTGTAAGGAATAATTGGTCCTTTTACTCCTTCAAGCACCAACACACTTCCTCAATTTCGATTCCCTAGAAAAAATATTTCATTGAGCATTCCAGAATTTATTAACAAAAATTAAGTACAACCTCAACTAAAGATAGATGATATCGTTCTTTCCGATAACTCAACTTAAACTGACTCATTGTTCTTCAAAATGTTTAATAAGGAAAAAAAAACTTTCGTAACAGTCTCGTTCCGAAAGACATTTGTCTGAGATGTTATAAATTAATTTGAAACAAATTTTTTTAGAAGGAAAAAAACTAATTTTTCAATTTATCTAATGAAACTAATCAACATTTTAAATAATAAAAGTTTGTTGAAATAAAAAAATTATTAAATTTAATTCATGTGAATAGAAAAGTTCAAAAAAAGCAGTAATTTCTAAAGTTAACAAGAAATGGATAATGTAAAAGACAATGTTGTTTGAAATCAACAATTAGCTAATTTATTTGAGAAAACAAACCTTTTGTATTATTATCCTATTTTCCATTTCACAAAAATAATAAAAGTTCAATAAACAATAAATACATCACTTATAAATTAGCGCACCGTCACCGAAACCGCCACGAAATAACTGAAATAATCTATCGTTATCTCTTCAACCTGAAAGCAACTTTTTTTGATTGCCAAGGAAACAGCAGAGCAAAAACATTTGTATTCGAATATTCTCGATGTAAAATTTAATTTTTAATAAAATAAACAGATTTCGGATTAGGCATTTAATTTTTTTACTTTGAATTCACACTGTGTCTGCGTTACATAAGGGACAGCAGTTTCAAGAAGCATAATTATGCATTTTGCGTTAAAGTTTATTGAATAAAATCACTTAAACAATTGGAATGTTTTAGATTTGATTTGTTATGAAGTTATAACCTAAGTAAATCAATTTTGAAAGGCAGAATAATTATCAACGAAAAGTCTGAACAATTTTGGAAAAAAAAATATTTAGAAACAGTAAACAACTGAATAAAAATGGAAAATATCAAATGAATGATCTAATTAATTTCAATAATGTATTGATGGTTGCCTGCAATGAATAATAATTAAATTTTTAAAAGTTATATCTATGGAAATTTTTATTAATTTAGAAAAAGATTTTTAATCACTTTAGTAGGAAAATTTAAATCTAAAATAATTTGATTTTTAAAAGATTTTTTTGTCAAGCAGATTTCTTCACTAAATCTAACTAAACATTTTTAATAATGTGGTTGGCTAACTTGGAACTGTCAATTGCGTCATATTAAAAATGCTTGAAAAATAAATAACGTCCAGTTGTATAATTTCATTCAAATTTCAGCTCAATATTTAAAGAGTAGGTAATTATTTATCAGAAAAGAAATAGAGAAGTTCTACGATCAAAAATCTAAACTATTTTAGGAACATCGTGTTGCCGCGATTTTCAATTTTCTCAAACAGTTCCTGCAAATATCTCCAATTGGAGTAGATCACTAAATTTTATAGTTTTTTCAAAGCCCTAATGAAAAATGGTAAGAAAAACGTCAAAAAAATGTTTGAATAAAGGACCGGAATTAATAAATCACTTCTGGAATATCATTATAATGTGATTTTGTCTACTTTCAAATTTGAACCGGTATTATTGATAAAAATGTAAGCAAAATTATCATTTCTTTGGTTTGAATGTTAAATTTTGTAGAAGTTCGGAAGCATTTAGAAATTTGCCCATTTCAACACAAAAATCCTTCAGGAATTAGACGTTAGACGAAAACCATAAATACTACAAATGTGATTTGATTGAAAGATGAATTGGATGGGGTCGAAAAGATACAAGAATTAATAGAAACCGCCATTTCCAAGACGGGGAAAAACGTTAAGATTTTTGCAGAAGAAACTTGTACAAACCAAATGTCTTATCAATTTAGAAAGTATGGAGATTGTTATAAAAAATGTTCCATTGAAATTTATTGATTTTTTTTAATAGATTCATATCTAAAAAGTCGAAGACACATTACTTGAAGAGTTTTCAGCGGATCCATACTTGATCTAAATTCCAAAAATTGTATGAATTCCATAGGAATTTGATAGATTTGCATGGGAATAACCACAAATTAAAATCAAAAACGAGGTATGATTGTTTTATCAATTGATTTCAATTTATTTTTTTAATTCCAGTCAATTAAAACGAAAAGACTAATTACCGCCTTTTGTCAATTCAAAAAGAAAACATATTGAAGTTCGCAAACATTTACAAAAAATTCTTCAAGAAATAGACATTAGTCTGATACCATAATTACTACAATTGTGATTTGATTGAAAAGTGAATTGGATGGAGTCGAAAAGATGCAAGAATTAATAGAATCCGCCATTTACATGACGGGGAAAAACGTTAAAATTTTTGCAGAAGAAGAGACTAATGAGAATGTGACTTGTACAAAACAAATGTCTTATCAATTAAGAAAGTATGAAGATTGTTATTATACAGAAAATTCTGTTGAAATTTTTTTGACATAAACAAATGTTATTGTCTACTTTTAAATTTGAACCGGTATTATTGATAAAAGTGTAAGCAAAATTACCATTTCTTTGGTTTTAAATTTTTAGAATTTTATTGCAGAAGTTCAAAAGTATTCAGAAATTCGACCATCACTGAATGATATCCATAATTGTGGATTAACTTGAAATTGAATTCGATGGGGTTGAAAAAAATCCAAGGACTGAAATTCGGCATTTGCAAGACGGGAATAATTATGTTAAGATTTTCGCAAAAGAAAAGACACTAATGAAAATGTGATTTGTACAATCCAAACACGTCTATCAAAGCAAGCAAAATGACTCCAAAGAGCTACCGCCTTTTGACTATTCAAAATGGAAACATAACAATAGAATCGTTGTATTGCTGTTCCTGCTATTTATATCAATAAAAAAAAGAAGACAAATCAAATTGCATCATTACCACATATTAAAATCAATATACCATAAAATTCATTTCTTTATAATAAAAAGTATTGTATTTATATTATTAAATCTGAAATATTTTTTTTTATTTTTTCCAAAAGATTATTGAAATTTGAAAATGGTTGATTGAGATTTCATAAAAAAATTTTTTTTCATATAAATTTCTAAATGTTTATATTATTTAAACAGATTTTTGTTTGAATTTTAAATTCTCGAATCAATTTGTTGTCAACAGTTATCAGCAGTAATTGGTTGGCTAACTGTATTACATAACCTCTCTTTCTATCTAGCGCGCCATATTAAAATCCGTCACTTCGAATGCTATAATTTAGTGCAAAGTTCAGTCAACTTTCAAAAAAATTGAAATCATTCACCAGAAAAAAAAATAATAGCGAAGCTCTACGATCAAAAATCTAAACTATTTTAGGAACAATTTTAATTTTTTTTTTAGACCATTTCTGCAAACGTCTCAACTTCCAATTGAGATAGCTGGAGCAATGAGAATTTTTGCCTATTTTGTATGTATAGGTTTTTCAAAGCTTTTATCAGCATGCCAAATATCATTCGTTAATCTTTAAAAAACAAAATTTTCGATTTCAGAATTGGGTTTGATGGTCGATTGCGACCGAATGGCTAATAGAAGATTTGAAGTTTAAAGGAGATTAGAATTAATGTTTTATCAAAAGAAATAGAAATCATAGCTTCCGAATCAGATTTAAGATGAAGACGAATATTGTATTTGAAAATAAAAAACCAAAATATCTAAGATAAGTTTTCTGAGAAGAATCGACCGACAGATATTTGTTAAAGTCTCTATGAAACTGCCATCGAATTCAAGCGTCACGTGAACCTGCTTTGGAATAATTATTTGTAAAAATTAACTTTTTGCCAAAAAGACGCCAGCAAAAAAATTTGAAAAATAATAAACGAATTGACGCTCAACACTTAAAATTAAAGCAAAGAAATTCCTACCTTCTTATTTGCTGACAAGGATATCCATCAGGTGAATGAAGAGCAGTCCACCACTTTAAGGAATAATTGGACCTTTTACTCCTTCAAGCACCAACACACTTCCTGAATTTCGATTCCCTAGAAATAATATTTCATTGAGCATTCCAGAATTTATTAACAAAAATTAAGTATAACCTCAACTAAAGATAGATGCTATCGTTCTTTCCGAGAACTCAACTTAAACTGACTCATTATTCTAATTATCCTTCAAAATGTTTGATAAGAAAAATAATAGTCTCGTTCCGAAAGACATTGTCTCAGGTGTTATAAATTAATTTGAAACAAATTTTTTCAGAAGGAAAAAAACTAACTTTTTAATTTATCTAATATTTTCTGAAACTAATCAACATTATAAATGATAAAAGTTTGTTGAAATAAAAAAACAATTAAATGTAATTCATGTAAATAGGAAAGTTCAAAAAACAATAATAAAAATAATCAATTAGTAATTTCTAAAGTTAACAAGAATAGGATAGTGTAAAAGACAATGTAGTTTGAAATCAACAATTAGCTAATTTATTTGAAAAAACAAACCTTTTGTATTATTTTCAATTTCACAAAAATAATAAAAGTTCAATAAACAATAAATACATCACTTATAATTTAGCACATCGTCACCGAAACCGCCACGAAATAACTGAAATAATCTATCGTTATCTCTTCAACCTGAAAGCAACTTTTTTTGATTGCCAAGGCAACGGCATAGCAAAAAAATTTGTATTCGAATATTCTCGATGTAAAATTTAATTTTTAATAAAATAAATAGATTTCGGATTAGTCATTTAATTTTTTTACTTTGAAATCACACTGTGTCTGCGTTACATAAGGGACAGCAGTTTCAAGAAGCATAATTATGCATTTCGCATTATACATAGTTTATCGAATAAAATCACTTAAACAATTGGAATGTTTTAGATTTGATTTGTTATGAAGTAATAATCTAAGTAAATCAATTTTGAAAGGCAGAAGAATTATCAACGAAAAGTCTGAACAATTTTGGAAAATAAAATATTTAGAAACAGTAAACAACTGAATAAAAATGGAAAATATCAAATGAATGATCTAATTAATTTTAATAATGTATTGATGGTTGCCTGCAATGAATAATAATTAAATTTTTAAAAGTTATATATATGGAAATAATTATTTTTTTAAAAAAAGATTTTTAATCACTTTAGTAGAAAAATTTAAATCTAAAATAATTTGATTTCTAAAAGATTTTTGTATCAGGCAGATTTCTTCCCTAAATCTAACTAAACATTTTAAATAACGTGGTTGGCTAACTTGAAACTGTCAATTGCGTCATATTAAAAATACTTGAAAAACAAATAACGTCCAGTAATAAGTATAATTAAATACAAATTTCAGCTTAATATTCGAAGAAATGGTCATTATTTATCAGCGAAGTTCTACAATAAAAAATCTTTTTAGGAATTTTAGGATCGACTTTCACTTTTTTCGAACAATTCCTGCAAATATCTCCAAATGTTTGAATGAAGTACCGAAGCTAATGAATCACTTCTAGAACATTATTATAATGTATGATGATGTAAACAAATGGTTTTGTCTACTTCTAAATTTGAACCGGTAGTATTGATAAAAATGTAAGCAAACTTATCATTTCTTTGGTTTTAATTTTAAATTTTGTAGAAGTTCAGAAGCATTTAAAAATTTGCCCATTTCACCAGAAAAATACTTCAGAAATTAACGTTTTGTGATGTTCATATAAATTTCGCTATCAAAGTTGAGTTTGGCGGCGGATTGTGGCCAAATGGCTGATCTTAAACCAAACTAAAACATCAAGGACAATAGAAGACGCCAAGAGATATAATCTAGTGCAAATTTAATAACGGAGCTGCATTTAAAAAATTCGAAGAAAGTCGGCCTGACCGAAGGTATCAAAATATTGATATCTAAATTATTTTATAGCTCTATCAGCATGCCAAATATAATTCGTTTATCTCTATGAAATAACAGCGCTATGAATTTTTAAATTTTGTCTCTAATTTTGAATTTTCGGTTTCAGAGTTTGATTTGGCGGCCGATTGCGACTAAATGGTGGCTAATGGAAGTCTGCACCAAATATATTAGCAGCAAAATAAATGACGGAATATAATATATAGAGTTCAATGGAAATTAGAATTAATGTTCTATTGAAAGATTCGTTAAGATTATAATTACAACTCTCTGTGACTTCGCACTCAAGTTCAAGTGTAGCGAACGAAACAAAAAATTTACGTTTTGTATCATAATCCTTCAAGAGATTTGCCATTTTTCAGAAAAGTTCACTTAACGATAAATACATCACTGTTCAATTAGCGCATTGAAAGCAACTTTTTTTTTTTATTGTCAAGACAACAACAGAGCAAAAAAAATTGTATTCGAATATTCTCGATGTAATTTAATAAAATAAAAATTTTTGAATTGATCATTTCATTTTTTTACTTTGAATTTATACCCCGTTTGCGTTACATGAGGTACAGCGGTTTCAAGAAGCATAATTATGCATTTTGCATTAAATTTTATCGAATAAAATCACTTAAACAATTGGAATGTTTTAGATTTGATTTGCTATTGAATTATTACGTAATTAAATAGATTTAAATAGGCGAAAGAATTATCAACTAAGAATCTAAACAATTTTCAAAAAAAGTTATTTAGAAACAGTAAACAATAGTATAAAATGATTTCAATGATGGATGATTGTTGATTGCCGACAATGAATAACAATTGAATTTTAATTTTAATTTTTTTTAATGAAGATTTCAAATCATTTTAGTAATAGTTTTAATAAAAAATTTAAAATTCAACTTAGAGTAGACAACACATAATTCATGCACATTTTTTTTTTAATAATAATAAGTGATTAATTATTAATATTCATTAATTAATTATTTTTGAAATTTTTCAATAGAAAATTACTTCTGAATTACTAAAATGTAAACCTTTCAATATTTTATTTTACCTTTTTCTATTAGGCAGATTTCTTCCCTAAATCTAACTAAACATTTTTAATAATGTGGTTGGCTAACTTGGAACTGTCAATTGCGTCATATTAAAAATGCTTGAAAAGTAAATAACGTCCAGTAATATAATTTTCAGCTCAATATTTAAAGAATAGGTAATTATTTATCAGGAAAGAATAAGAGAAGTTCTACGATTAAAAATCTAAATTATTTTAGGAACATCGTGATGCCGCGATTTTCAATTTTCTCAAACAATTCCTGCAAATATCTCCAATTTAAGTAGATCACTAAATTTTGTAGTTTTTTTAAAGCTCTGATAAAAAATGGTAAGAAAAACGTTAAAAAGATGTTTGAATAAAGGACCGGAATCAATAAATCACTTCTGGAATATCATTATAATGTGGTTTTGTCTACTTCTAAATTTGAACCGGTATTATTGATAAAAATGTAAGCAAAAACTATGATTTCTTTGGTTTTAATGTTAAATTTTGTAGAAGTTCGGAAGCATTTAGAAATTTGCCCATTTCAACACAAAAATCCTTCAGGAATTAGACGTTAGACTGAAACCATAAATACTACAAATGTGATTTGATTGAAAATCAATTGGATGGGGTCGAAAAGATACAAGAATTAATAGAATCCGGAATTTCCAAGACGGGGAAAAACGTTAAGATTTTTGCAGAAGAAACTTGTACAAACCAAATGTCTTATCAATTTAGAAAGTATGGAGATTGTTATAAAAAATGTTCCATTGAAATTTATTGATTTTTTTTTAATAGATTCATGTCTAAAAAGTCGAAGACACATTACTTGAAGATTCCTCAGCGGCTCCATACTTGATCTAAATTCCAAAAACTGTATGAATTTCATAGGAATTTGATAGATTTGCATGGGAATAACCACAAATTAAAACCAAAAACGAGGTACGATTGTTTTATGAATTGATTTCAATTTATTTATTTTTTTTTCTCAATTCCAGTCAATTGAAACAAAAAGACTTATTAACGCCTTTTGTCAATTCAAAAAGAAAACATAATGAAGTTCGCAAGCATTTATAAAAAATCCTTCAGGAAATAGACATTAATCTGATACCATAAGTACTACAATTGCGATTTGATTGAAAAGTGAATTGGACGGAGTCGAAAAGAAACAAGAATTAATAGAATCCGGCATTTCCAAGACGGGGAATAACGTCAAGATTTTTGAAGAAGAAACTAGTACAAACCAAATGTCTATCAATTAAGCAAGTAAGAAGATTGTTATTATACAGGAAATTCTGTTGATATTTTTTTGACATAAACAAATGTTATTGTCTACTTCTAAATTTGAACCGGTATTATTGATAAAAGTGTAAGCAAAATTACCATTTCTTTGGTTTTAAATTTTTAGAATTTTATTGCAGAAGTTCAAAAGTATTCAGAAATTCGACCATCACTGAATGATATCCATAGTTGTGGATTAACTTTAAATTGAATTTGATGGGGTTGAGAAAAATCCAAGGACTGAAATTTGGCATTTCCAAAACGGGAATAATTATGTTAAGATTTTCGCAAAAAAAAAGACACTAATAAAAATGTGATTTGTACAATCCAAACACGTCTATCAAAGCAAGCAAAATGACTCTAAAGGGCTACCGTCTTTTGACTATTCAAAACGAAAACATAACAATAGAATCGTTGTGTTGCTGTTCCAGCTATTTATATCAATAAAACAAAGAAGACAAATAAAATTGCATCATGACCACATATTAATATACCATAAAATTCATTTCTTTATAATAAAGAGTATTGTGTTAATATTCTCAAATCTGAAATATATTTTTTTAATTTTTTCCAATAGATTATTGAAATTTGAGTGTTTTTAATGGTTGATTGAGCTTAAAAAAAAAACATTTTTTTCATTAACTTTGAATATTTTACTGTCGATTTTAAAGAAAATTTTAAAATATTTAGGTGCCACCTTGTGCTGAATAGAAAAAACATTTTTAGTTCTAGTTATTAGCTATAGATGTCACCAACGTAATTACAGTTTGAAGATTATTAAAAAAAAAATAATAAAAAATTTTTTTTCTGATAAATTTCGACATGTTTATATTATTTAAACAGATTTTTGTTTAAATTTTAAATTCGCGACTCAATTTGTTATCAACAGTTATCAGCAGTAATTGGTTGGCTAACTGTATTACATAACCTCACTTTCTATCTAGCGCGCCATATTAAAATCCATCACTTTGGGTAGTAATGTATTTAATGCAATTCTCAGTTGGATATTCGAAGAAATGGTCATTATTTATCAGCGAAGTTCTACAATCAAAAATCCTTTTAGGAATTTTAGGAATGACTTTCACTTTTCTCGAACAATTCCTGCAAATATCTCCAAATGTTTGAATGAAGTACCGAAGTTAATGAATCACTTCTAGAATATTATTATAACGTATGATGATATATACAAATGGTTTTGTCTACTTCCAAATTTGAACAGGAATTATTGATAAAAATGTAAGCAAAAACTATTATTTATTTGGTTTGAATGTTAAATTTTGTAGAAGTTCGGAAGCATTTAGGAATTTGCCCATTCCACCACAAAAATTCTTCAGGAATTAACGTTTTGTGATGTTCATATAAATTTCGCTATCAGAGTTGAATTTGGCGGCGGATTGTGGCCAAATGGCTAATGTTGAACCAAACTAAAAGATCAAGGATAATAGAAGACGCTGAAAGATATAATCTAGTGCAAATTTAATAACGGAGTTACGTTTAAAAGAATCGAAGAAAATCGGCCTGACCGAAGGTATCAAAATATTGATATCTAAATTATTTTATAGCTCTATCAGCATGCCAAGTAGAATTCGTTTATCTCTATGAAATAACAGCGCGATGAATTTTTAGATTTCATCTCTAATTTTCAATTTTCGGTTTCAGAGTTGGGTTTGACGGCTAATGGAAGTCTGCACCAAAACTATTAGCAAAAAAATAAATGACGGAATATAATATTTAGAGTTTAATGGAAATTAGAATTTATGTTCTATTGAAAGATTCGTTAAACTTATAATTACAACTCTCTGTGACTTCGCACTCAGGTTCAAGTGTAACGAACGAAAAAAAAAATACGTTTTGTATTATAATCCTTCAAGACAATTGCCATTTTTCATTTCACAAAAATAAGAGAAATTCACTTAATGATAAATACATCACTGTTTAATTAGCGCATTGAAAGCAACTTTTTTTTTTATTGTCAAGACAACAACAGAGCAAAAAAAATTGTATTCGAATATTCTCGATGTAATTTAATAAAATAAAAATTTTTGAATTGATCATTTCATTTTTTTACTTTGAATTTATACCCCGTTTGCGTTACATGAGGTACAGCGGTTCCAAGAAGCATAATTATGCATTTTGCATTAAATTTTATCGAATAAAATCACTTAAACAATTGGAATGTTTTAGATTTGATTTGTTATGAAGTTATAACCTAAGTCAATCAATTTTGAAAGGCAGAAGAATTATCAACGAAAAGTCTGAACAATTTTGGAAAAAAAAATATTTAGAAACAGTAAACAACTGAATGAAATTTGAAAAGTATCAGATGAACGATGTAATTAATTTCAATAATGTATTGATGGTTGCCTATCAATAAATAATAATTGATTTTTTAAAAGTTATATCTATGGAAATTTTTAGTATTTAAAAAAAAAAAATTTAATCACTTTAGTAGCAAAATTTAAATCTAAAATAATTTGATTTTTAAAAGATTTTTTTATCAGGCAGGTTTCTTCCCTAAATCTCACTAAACATTTTGAATAATGTGGTTGGCTAACTCGGAACTGTCAATTGCGTCATATTAAAAATGCTTGAAAAGTAAATAACGTCCAGTAATATAATTTTCAGCTCAATATTTAAAGAATAGGTAATTATTTATCAGGAAAGAAATAGAGAAGTTCTACGATTAAAAATCTAAATTATTTTAGGAACATCGTGATGCCGCGATTTTCAATTTTCTCAAACAATTCCTGCAAATATCTCCAATTGAAGTAGATCACTAAATTTTGTAGTTTTTTTAAAGCTCTGATAAAAAATGGTAAGAAAAACGTTAAAAAAATGTTTGAATAAAGGACCGGAATTAATAAATCACTTCTGGAATATCATTATAATGTGGTTTTGTCTACTTCTAAATTTGAACCGGTATTATTGATAAAAATGTAAGCAAAAACTATCATTTCTTTGGTTTTAATATTAAATTTTGTAGAAGTTCGGAAGCATTTAGAAATTTGCCCATTTCAACACAAAAATCCTTCAGGAATTAGACGTTAGACGAAAACCATAAATACTACAAATGTGATTTGATTGAAAGATGAATTGGATGGGGTCGAAAGATACAAGAATTAATAGAAACCGCCATTTCCAAGACGGGGAAAAACGTTAAGATTTTTGCAGAAGAAACTTGTACAAACCAAATGTCTTATCAATTTAGAAAGTATGGAGATTGTTATAAAAAATGTTCCATTGAAATTTATTGATTTTTTTTTAATAGATTCATGTCTAAAAAGTCGAAGACACATTACTTGAAGAGTTCTCAGCGGCTCCATACTTGATCTAAATTCCAAAAATTGTATGAATTCCATAGGAATTTGATAGATTTGCATAAGAATAACCACAAATTAAAACCAAAAACGAGGCACGATCGTTTTATCAATTGATTTCAATTAATTTTTTTAATTCCAGTCAATTAAAACGAAAAGACTTATTACCGCCTTTTGTCAATTCAAAAAGAAAACATAATGAAGTTCGCAAGCATTTATAAAAAATCCTTCAGGAAATAGACATTAGTCTGATACCATAAGTACTACAATTGTGATTTGATTGGAAAGTGAATTGGATGGAGTCGGAAAGAAACAAGAATTAATAGAATCCGCCATTTCCATGACTGGGAAAAACGTTAAGATTTTTGCAGAAGAGACTAATGAGAATGTGACTTGTACAAACCAAATGTCTATCAATTAAGAAAGTATGGAGATTGTTATTATACAGAAAATTCTGTTGAAATTTTTTTGACGTAAACAAATGTTATTGTCTACTTCTAAATTTGAACCGGTATTATTGATAAAAGTGTAAGCAAAATTATCATTTCTTTGGTTTTAATTTTAAATTTTGTAGAAGTTCAGAAGCATTTAAAAATTTGCCCATTTCAACAAAAAAATCCTTCAGAAATTAACGTTTTGTGATGTTCATATAAATTTCGCTATCAGAGTTGAGATTGGCGACGGATTGTGACCAAATGGCTGATGTTAAACCAAACTAAAACATCAAGGACAATAGAGGACGCTGAGAGATATAATCTAGTGCAAATTTAATAACGGAGCTTCATTTAGAAAATCGTCCTGACCGAAGGTATCAAAATATTGATATCTGAATTATTTTATATCTCTATAAGCATGCCAAATATAATTCGTTTATCTCTATGAAATAACAGCGCTATAAATTTTTAAATTTCATCTCTAATTTTGAATTTTCAGTTTCAGAGTTTGGTTTGGCGGCCGATTGCGACTAAATGGTGGCTAATGGAAGTCTGCACCGAATATATTTAATAAATGACGGAATATAATATGGAAATTAGAATTAATGTTCTATTGAAAGATTCGTTAAAATTATAATTACAACTTTCTGTGACTTCGCACTCAAGTTCAAGTGTAACGAACGAAGCAAAAAATTTACGTTTTGTATTATAATCCTTCAAGACATTTGCCATTTTTCATTTCACAAAAATTAGAAAAATTCACTTAATGATAAATACATCACTGTTTAATTAGCGCATTGAAAGCAACTTTTTTTTTTGATTGTCAAGACAACAACAGAGCAAAAAAAATTTGTATTCGAATATTCTCGATGTAATTTAATAAAATAAAAATTTTTGAATTGATCATTTCATTTTTTTACTTTGAATTTACACCCCGTCTGCGTTACATGAGGTACAGCGGTTTCAACAAGCATAATTATGCATTTTGCATTAAATTTTATCGAATAAAATCACTTAAACAATTGGAATGTTTTAGATTTGATTTGTTATGAAGTTATAACCTAAGTCAATCAATTTTGAAAGGCAGAAAAATTATCAACGAAAAGTCTGAACAATTTTGGAGAAAAAAATATTTAGAAACAGTAAACAACTGAATGAAAATGGAAAATATCAAATGAATGATCAAATTAATTTCAATAATGTATTGATGGTTGCCTGCAATGAATAATAATTGAATTTTTAAAAGTTATATCTATGGAAATTTTTATTATTTAAAATAAAGATTTTTAATCACTTTAGTAGCAAAATTTAAATCTAAAATAATTTGATTTTCAAAAGATTTTATTGTCAAGCAGATTTCTTCACTAAATCTAACTAAACATTTTGAATAATGTGGTTGGCTAACTTGGAACTGTCAATTGCGTCATATTAAAAATGCTTGAAAAATAAATAACGTACAGTTGTATAATTTCATTCAAATTTCAGCTCAATATTTAAAGAATAGGTAATTATTTATCAGAAAAGAAATAGAGAAGTTCTACGATCAAAAATCTAAACTATTTTAGGAACATCGTGTTGCCGCGATTATCAATTTTCTCAAACAATTCCTGCAAATATCTCCAATGAAAGTAGATCAAAAACGTCAAAAAAATATTTGAATAAAGGACCGGCATTAATAAATCACTTCTGGAATATCATTATAATGTGATTTTGTCTACTTCCAAATTTGAATCGGTATTATTGATAAAAATGTAAGCAAAATTATCATTTCTTTGATTTTAATGTTAAATTTTGTAGAAGTTCGGAAGAATTTAGAAAATTGGCCCATTTCAACACAAAAATCCTTCAGGAATTAGACGTTAGACTAAAACCATAAATACTACAAATGTGATTTGATTAAAAAATCAATTGGATGGGGTCGGGGAAAAAAGACGGAGAAAAACGTTAAGATTTTTGCAGAAGAAACTTGTACAAACCAAATGTCTTATCAATTTAGAAAGTATGGAGATTGTTATAAAAAATGTTCCATTGAAATTTATTGATTTTTTTTAATAGATTCATATCTAAAAAGTCGATGACACATTACTTGAAGAGTTTTCAGCGGATCCATACTTGATCTAAATTCCAAAAATTGTATGAATTCCATAGGAATTTGATAGATTTGCATGGGAATAACCACAAATTGAAATCAAAAACGAGGTATGATTGTTGTATCAATTGATTTCAATTAATTTTTTTAATTCCAGTCAATTAAAACGAAAAGACTAATTACCGCCTTTTGTCAATTCAAAAAGAAAACATATTGAAGTTCGCAAACATTTACAAAAAATTCTTCAAGAAATAGACATTAGTCTGATACCATAATTACTACAACTGTGATTTAATTGAAAAGTGAATTGGATGGAGTCGAAAAGATACAAGAATTAATAGAATCCGCCATTTACATGACGGGGAAAAACGTTAAGATTTTTGCAGAAGAAGAGACTAATGAGAATGTGAATTGTACAAACCAAATGTCTATCAATTAAGCAAGTATGGAGATTGTTATTATACAGAAAATTCTGTTGAAATTTAAATAAACAAATGTTAATGTCTACTTCTAAATTTGAACCGGTATTATTGATAAAAGTGTAAGCAAAATTACCATTTCTTTGGTTTTAAATTTTTAGAATTTTATTGCAGAAGTTCAAAAGTATTCAGAAATTTGCCCATCACTGAATGATATCCATAATTGTGGATTAACTTGAAATTGAATTCGATGGGGTTGAAAAAAATCCAAGGATTGAAATTCGGCATTTGCAAGACGGGAATAATTATGTTAAGATTTTCGCAAAAGAAAAGACACTAATGAAAATGTGATTTGTACAATCCAAACACGTCTATCAAAGCAAGCAAAATGACTCCAAAGAGCTACCGCCTTTTGACTATTCAAAATGGAAACATAACAATAGAATCGTTGTATTGCTGTTCCTGCTATTTATATCAATAAAAAAAAGAAGACAAATCAAATTGCATCATTACCACATATTAAAATTAATATACCATAAAATTCATTTCTTTATAATAAAAAGTATTGTATTTATATTATTAAATCTGAAATATTTTTTTTTAATTTTTTCCAAAAGATTATTGGAATTTGAAAATGGTTGATTGAGTTTTCATAAAAAAAATTTTTTTCATATAACTTTCTAAATGTTTATATTATTTAAACAGATTTTTGTTTAAATTTTAAATTCTCGACTCAATTTGTTGTCAACAGTTATCAGCAGTAATTGGTTGGCTAACTGTATTACATAACCTCTCTTTCTATCTAGCGCGCCATATTAAAATCTGTCACTTCGAATGCTATAATTTAGTGCAAAGTTCAGTCAACTTTCAAAAAAAATTGAAATCATTCACCAGAAAAAAAAATAATAGCGAAGCTCTACGATGAAAAATCTAAACTATTTTGGGAACAATTTTAATTTTTTTTTTAGACCATTTCTGCAAACGTCTCAACTTCCAATTGAGATTGCTGGAGCAATGAGAATTTTTGCCTATTTTGTATGTATAGGTTTTTCAAAGCTTTTATCAGCATGCCAAATATCATTCGTTAATCTTTAAAAAACAAAATTTTCGATTTCAGAATTGGGTTTGATGGTCGATTGCGACCGAATGGCTAATAGAAGACTGAATCAAAAATGTTAAATAATATTTGAAGTTTAAAGGAGATTAGTATTAATGTTTTATCAAAAGAAATAGAAATCATAGCTTCCGAATCAAATTTAAGATGAAGACGAATATTGTATTTGAAAATAAAAAACCAAAATATCTAAGATAAGTTTTCTGAGAAGAATCGACCGACAGATATTTGTTAATGTCTCTATGAAACTGCCGTCGAATTCAAGCGTCACGTGAACCTGCTTTGGAATAATTATTTGTAAAAATTAACTTTTTGCCAAAAAGACGCCAGCAAAAAAATTTGAAAAATAATAAACGAATTGACGCTCAACACTTAAAATTAAAGCAAAGAAATTCCTACCTTCTTATTTGCTGACAAGGATATCCATCAGGTGAATGAAGAGCAGTCCACCACTTTAAGGAATAATTGGCCCTTTTACTCCTTCAAGCACCAACACACTTCCTCAATTTCAATTCCCTAGAAATAATATTTCATTGAGCATTCCAGAATTTAATAACAAAAATTAAGTATAACCTCAACTAAAGATAGATGCTATCGTTCTTTCCGAGAACTCAACTTAAACTGACTCATTATTCTTCAAAACGTTTAATAAGGAAAAAAAAATTTCGTAACAGTCTCGTTCCGAAAGACATTTGTCTGAGGTGTTATGAATTAATTTGAAACAAATTTTTTTAGAAAGAAAAAAACTAACTTTTTAATTTATCTAATGAAACTAATCAACATTTTAAATAATAAAAGTTTGTTGAAATAAAAAAATAATTAAATTTAATTCATGTGTATAGAAAGAAAAGTTCAAAAAACAAAAATAATAATAATAATCAAGCAGTAATTTCTAAAGTTAACAAAAAATTGATAGTGTAAAAGACAATGTTTTTTGAAATCAAGAATTAGATAATTAATTTGAACAAACAAACCTTTTATATTATTATCCTATTTTCCATTTCACAAAAATAATAAAAGTTCAATAAACAATAAATACATCACTTATAATTTAGCACATCGTCACCGAAACCGCCACGAAATAACTGAAATAATCTATCGTTATCTCTTCAACCTGAAAACAACTTTTTTTGATTGCCAAGGAAACAGCGGAGCAAAAACATTTGTATTCGAATATTCTCGATGTAAGATTTAATTTTTAATAGAATAAACAAATTTTGAATTAGTCATTTTATTTTTCTACTTTGAATTCACACTGTGTCTGCGTTACATAAGGGACAGCAGTTCCAAGAAGCATAATTATGCATTTTGCATTAAATTTTATCGAATAAAATCACTTAAACAATTGGAATGTTTTAGATTTGATTTGTTATGAAGTTATAACCTAAGTAAATCAATTTTGAAAGACAAAAGAATTATTAACGAAAAGTCTAAACAATTTTGAAAAAAAAAAACAGTATTTTAGAAACAGTGAAAATATCATATGAATGATCTAATTAATTTCAATAATGTATTGATGGTTGCCTGCAATGAATAATAATTGAATTTTTAAAAGTTATATCTATGGAAATAATTATTTTTTTAAAAAAAGATTTTTAATCACTTTAGTAGAAAAATTTAAATCTAAAATAATTTGATTTCTAAAAGATTTTTGTATCAGGCAGATTTCTTCCCTAAATCTAACTAAACATTTTAAATAACGTGGTTGGCTAACTTGAAACTGTCAATTGCGTCATATTAAAAATACTTGAAAAACAAATAACGTCCAGTAATAAGTATAATTAAATACAAATTTCAGCTTAATATTCGAAGAAATGGTCATTATTTATCAGCGAAGTTCTACAATAAAAAATCTTTTTAGGAATTTTAGGATCGACTTTCACTTTTTTCGAACAATTCCTGCAAATATCTCCAAATGTTTGAATGAAGTACCGAAGCTAATGAATCACTTCTAGAATATTATTATAACGTATGATGATATATACAAATGGTTTTGTCTACTTCTAAATTTGAACCGGTAGTATTGATAAAAATGTAAGCAAACTTATCATTTCTTTGGTTTTAATTTTAAATTTTGTAGAAGTTCAGAAGCATTTAAAAATTTGCCCATTTCACCAGAAAAATACTTCAGAAATTAACGTTTTGTGATGTTCATATAAATTTCGCTATCAAAGTTGAGTTTGGCGGCGGATTGTGGCCAAATGGCTGATCTTAAACCAAACTAAAACATCAAGGACAATAGAAGACGCCAAGAGATATAATCTAGTGCAAATCTAATAACGGAGCTGCATTTAAAAAATTCGAAGAAAGTCGGCCTGACCGAAGGTATCAAAATATTGATATCTAAATTATTTTATAGCTCTATCAGCATGCCAAATATAATTCGTTTATCTCTATGAAATAACAGCGCTATGAATTTTTAAATTTTGTCTCTAATTTTGAATTTTCGGTTTCAGAGTTTGATTTGGCGGCCGATTGCGACTAAATGGTGGCTAATGGAAGTCTGCACCAAATATATTTAATAAATGACGGAATATAATATGGAAATTAGAATTAATGTTCTATTGAAAGATTCGTTAAAATTATAATTACAACTCTCTGTGACTTCGCACTCAAGTTCAAGTGTAGCGAACGAAACAAAAAATTTACGTTTTGTATCATAATCCTTCAAGAGATTTGCCATTTTTCAGAAAAGTTCACTTAACGATAAATACATCACTGTTCAATTAGCGCATTGAAAGCAACTTTTTTTTTTATTGTCAAGACAACAACAGAGCAAAAAAAATTGTATTCGAATATTTTCGATGTAATTTAATAAAATAAAAATTTTTGAATTGATCATTTCATTTTTTTACTTTGAATTTATACCCCGTTTGCGTTACATGAGGTACAGCGGTTTCAAGAAGCATAATTATGCATTTTGCATTAAATTTTATCGAATAAAATCACTTAAACAATTGGAATGTTTTAGATTTGATTTGTTATGAAGTTATAACCTAAGTAAATCAATTTTGAAAGACAAAAGAATTATTAACGAAAAGTCTAAACAATTTTGAAAAAAAAAAACAGTATTTTAGAAACAGTGAAAATATCATATGAATGATCTAATTAATTTCAATAATGTATTGATGGTTGCCTGCAATGAATAATAATTGAATTTTTAAAAGTTATATCTATGGAAATAATTATTTTTTTAAAAAAAGATTTTTAATCACTTTAGTAGAAAAATTTAAATCTAAAATAATTTGATTTCTAAAAGATTTTTGTATCAGGCAGATTTCTTCCCTAAATCTAACTAAACATTTTAAATAACGTGGTTGGCTAACTTGAAACTGTCAATTGCGTCATATTAAAAATACTTGAAAAACAAATAACGTCCAGTAATAAGTATAATTAAATACAAATTTCAGCTTAATATTCGAAGAAATGGTCATTATTTATCAGCGAAGTTCTACAATAAAAAATCTTTTTAGGAATTTTAGGATCGACTTTCACTTTTTTCGAACAATTCCTGCAAATATCTCCAAATGTTTGAATGAAGTACCGAAGCTAATGAATCACTTCTAGAACATTATTATAATGTATGATGATGTAAACAAATGGTTTTGTCTACTTCTAAATTTGAACCGGTAGTATTGATAAAAATGTAAGCAAACTTATCATTTCTTTGGTTTTAATTTTAAATTTTGTAGAAGTTCAGAAGCATTTAAAAATTTGCCCATTTCACCAGAAAAATACTTCAGAAATTAACGTTTTGTGATGTTCATATAAATTTCGCTATCAAAGTTGAGTTTGGCGGCGGATTGTGGCCAAATGGCTGATCTTAAACCAAACTAAAACATCAAGGACAATAGAAGACGCCAAGAGATATAATCTAGTGCAAATCTAATAACGGAGCTGCATTTAAAAAATTCGAAGAAAGTCGGCCTGACCGAAGGTATCAAAATATTGATATCTAAATTATTTTATAGCTCTATCAGCATGCCAAATATAATTCGTTTATCTCTATGAAATAACAGCGCTATGAATTTTTAAATTTTGTCTCTAATTTTGAATTTTCGGTTTCAGAGTTTGATTTGGCGGCCGATTGCGACTAAATGGTGGCTAATGGAAGTCTGCACCAAATATATTTAATAAATGACGGAATATAATATGGAAATTAGAATTAATGTTCTATTGAAAGATTCGTTAAAATTATAATTACAACTCTCTGTGACTTCGCACTCAAGTTCAAGTGTAGCGAACGAAACAAAAAATTTACGTTTTGTATCATAATCCTTCAAGAGATTTGCCATTTTTCAGAAAAGTTCACTTAACGATAAATACATCACTGTTCAATTAGCGCATTGAAAGCAACTTTTTTTTTTATTGTCAAGACAACAACAGAGCAAAAAAAATTGTATTCGAATATTTTCGATGTAATTTAATAAAATAAAAATTTTTGAATTGATCATTTCATTTTTTTACTTTGAATTTATACCCCGTTTGCGTTACATGAGGTACAGCGGTTTCAAGAAGCATAATTATGCATTTTGCATTAAATTTTATCGAATAAAATCACTTAAACAATTGGAATGTTTTAGATTTGATTTGCTATTGAATTATTACGTAATTAAATAGATTTAAATAGGCGAAAGAATTATCAACTAAGAATCTAAACAATTTTCAAAAAAAAGTTATTTAGAAACAGTAAACAATAGTATAAAATGATTTCAATGATGGATGATTGTTGATTGCCGACAATGAATAACAATTGAATTTTAATTTTAATTTTTTTTAATGAAGATTTCAAATCATTTTAGTAATAGTTTTAATAAAAAATTTAAAATTCAACTTAGAGTAGACAACACATAATTCATGCACATTTTTTTTTTAATAATAAGTGATTAATTATTAATATTCATTAATTAATTATTTTTGAAATTTTTCAATAGAAAATTACTTCTGAATTACTAAAATGTAAACCTTTCAATATTTTATTTTACCTTTTTCTATTAGGCAGATTTCTTCCCTAAATCTAACTAAACATTTTTAATAATGTGGTTGGCTAACTTGGAACTGTCAATTGCGTCATATTAAAAATGCTTGAAAAGTAAATAACGTCCAGTAATATAATTTTCAGCTCAATATTTAAAGAATAGGTAATTATTTATCAGGAAAGAATAAGAGAAGTTCTACGATTAAAAATCTAAATTATTTTAGGAACATCGTGATGCCGCGATTTTCAATTTTCTCAAACAATTCCTGCAAATATCTCCAATTTAAGTAGATCACTAAATTTTGTAGTTTTTTTAAAGCTCTGATAAAAAATGGTAAGAAAAACGTTAAAAAGATGTTTGAATAAAGGACCGGAATCAATAAATCACTTCTGGAATATCATTATAATGTGGTTTTGTCTACTTCTAAATTTGAACCGGTATTATTGATAAAAATGTAAGCAAAAACTATGATTTCTTTGGTTTTAATGTTAAATTTTGTAGAAGTTCGGAAGCATTTAGAAATTTGCCCATTTCAACACAAAAATCCTTCAGGAATTAGACGTTAGACTGAAACCATAAATACTACAAATGTGATTTGATTGAAAATCAATTGGATGGGGTCGAAAAGATACAAGAATTAATAGAATCCGGAATTTCCAAGACGGGGAAAAACGTTAAGATTTTTGCAGAAGAAACTTGTACAAACCAAATGTCTTATCAATTTAGAAAGTATGGAGATTGTTATAAAAAATGTTCCATTGAAATTTATTGATTTTTTTTTAATAGATTCATGTCTAAAAAGTCGAAGACACATTACTTGAAGATTCCTCAGCGGCTCCATACTTGATCTAAATTCCAAAAACTGTATGAATTTCATAGGAATTTGATAGATTTGCATGGGAATAACCACAAATTAAAACCAAAAACGAGGTACGATTGTTTTATGAATTGATTTCAATTTATTTATTTTTTTTTCTCAATTCCAGTCAATTGAAACAAAAAGACTTATTAACGCCTTTTGTCAATTCAAAAGGAAAACATAATGAAGTTCGCAAGCATTTATAAAAAATCCTTCAGGAAATAGACATTAATCTGATACCATAAGTACTACAATTGCGATTTGATTGAAAAGTGAATTGGACGGAGTCGAAAAAAAACAAGAATTAATAGAATCCGGCATTTCCAAGACGGGGAATAACGTCAAGATTTTTGAAGAAGAAACTAGTACAAACCAAATGTCTATCAATTAAGCAAGTAAGAAGATTGTTATTATACAGGAAATTCTGTTGATATTTTTTTGACATAAACAAATGTTATTGTCTACTTCTAAATTTGAACCGGTATTATTGATAAAAGTGTAAGCAAAATTACCATTTCTTTGGTTTTAAATTTTTAGAATTTTATTGCAGAAGTTCAAAAGTATTCAGAAATTCGACCATCACTGAATGATATCCATAGTTGTGGATTAACTTTAAATTGAATTTGATGGGGTTGAGAAAAATCCAAGGACTGAAATTTGGCATTTCCAAAACGGGAATAATTATGTTAAGATTTTCGCAAAAAAAAGACACTAATAAAAATGTGATTTGTACAATCCAAACACGTCTATCAAAGCAAGCAAAATGACTCTAAAGGGCTACCGTCTTTTGACTATTCAAAACGAAAACATAACAATAGAATCGTTGTGTTGCTGTTCCAGCTATTTATATCAATAAAACAAAGAAGACAAATAAAATTGCATCATGACCACATATTAACATTAATATACCATAAAATTCATTTCTTTATAATAAAGAGTATTGTGTTAATATTCTCAAATCTGAAATATATTTTTTTAATTTTTTCCAATAGATTATTGAAATTTGAGTGTTTTTAATGGTTGATTGAGCTTAAAAAAAAAAAAACATTTTTTTCATTAACTTTGAATATTTTACTGTCGATTTTAAAGAAAATTTTAAAATATTTAGGTGCCACCTTGTGCTGAACAGAAAAAACATTTTTAGTTCTAGTTATTAGCTATAGATGTCACCAACGTAATTACAGTTTGAAGATTAAAAAAAAAAAATTAATAAAAAATTTTTTTTCTGATAAATTTCGACATGTTTATATTATTTAAACAGATTTTTGTTTAAATTTTAAATTCGCGACTCAATTTGTTATCAACAGTTATCAGCAGTAATTGGTTGGCTAACTGTATTACATAACCTCACTTTCTATCTAGCGCGCCATATTAAAATCCATCACTTTGGGTAGTAATGTATTTAATGCAATTCTCAGTTGGATATTCGAAGAAATGGTCATTATTTATCAGCGAAGTTCTACAATCAAAAATCTTTTTAGGAATTTTAGGAATGACTTTCACTTTTCTCGAACAATTCCTGCAAATATCTCCAAATGTTTGAATGAAGTACCGAAGTTAATGAATCACTTCTAGAATATTATTATAACGTATGATGATATATACAAATGGTTTTGTCTACTTCCAAATTTGAACAGGAATTATTGATAAAAATGTAAGCAAAAACTATTATTCATTTGGTTTGAATGTTAAATTTTGTAGAAGTTCGGAAGCATTTAGAAATTTGCCCATTTCAACACAAAAATCCTTCAGGAATTAGACGTTAGACTGAAACCATAAATACTACAAATGTGATTTGATTGAAAATCAATTGGATGGGGTCGAAAAGATACAAGAATTAATAGAATCCGGAATTTCCAAGACGGGGAAAAACGTTAAGATTTTTGCAGAAGAAACTTGTACAAACCAAATGTCTTATCAATTTAGAAAGTATGGAGATTGTTATAAAAAATGTTCCATTGAAATTTATTGATTTTTTTTTAATAGATTCATGTCTAAAAAGTCGAAGACACATTACTTGAAGAGTTCTCAGCGGCTCCATACTTGATCTAAATTCCAAAAATTGTATGAATTCCATAGGAATTTGATAGATTTGCATAAGAATAACCACAAATTAAAACCAAAAACGAGGCACGATTGTTTTATCAATTGATTTCAATTAATTTTTTTAATTCCAGTCAATTAAAACGAAAAGACTTATTACCGCCTTTTGTCAATTCAAAAAGAAAACATAATGAAGTTCGCAAGCATTTATAAAAAATCCTTCAGGAAATAGACATTAGTCTGATACCATAAGTACTACAATTGTGATTTGATTGGAAAGTGAATTGGATGGAGTCGAAAAGAAACAAGAATTAATAGAATCCGCCATTTCCATGACTGGGAAAAACGTTAAGATATTTGCAGAAGAGACTAATGAGAATGTGACTTGTACAAACCAAATGTCTATCAATTAAGAAAGTATGGAGATTGTTATTATACAGAAAATTCTGTTGAAATTTTTTTGACGTAAACAAATGTTATTGTCTACTTCTAAATTTGAACCGGTATTATTGATAAAAGTGTAAGCAAAATTACCATTTCTTTGGTTTTAAATTTTTAGAATTTTATTGTAGAAGTCCAAAAGCATTCAGAAATTTGCCCATCACTGAATGATATCCATAATTGTGGATTAACTTTAAATTGAATTTGATGGGGTTGAGAAAAATCCAAGGACTGAAATTCGGCATTTGCAAGACGGGAATAATTATGTTAAGATTTTCGCAAAAGAAAAGACACTAATGAAAATGTTATTTGTACAATCCAAATACGTCTATCAAAGCAAGCAAAATGACTTCAAAGAGCTACCGCCTTTTGATTATTCAAAACGAAAACATAACAATAGAATCGTTGTATTGCTGTTCCGGCTCTTTAAATGAATGAAAAAAAGAAGACAAATCAAATTGCATCATTACCACATATTAAAATCAATATACCATAAAATTCATTCCTTTATAATAAAAAGTATTGTATTAATATTCTCAAATCTGAAATATATTTTTTTAATTTTTTCCAATAGATTATTGAAATTTGAGTGTTTTTAATAATTGATTGAGCTTAAAAAAAAAAACATTTTTTTCATTAATTTGAATATTTTAGTGTCGATTTTAAAGAAAATTTTAAATTATTTGATTGCCACCTTGTGCTGAATAGACAAAACATTTTTAGTTCTAGTTATTAGCTACAGATGTCACCAACGTAATTACAGTTTGAAGATTATTAAAAAAAAAATTAATAAAAAAATTTTTTTCATATAGATTTCGACATGTTTATACTATTTAAACAGATTTTTGTTTAAATTTTAAATTCTCGACTCAATTTGTTGTCAACAGTTATCAACAGTAATTGGTTGGCTAACTGTATTACATAACCTCACATAACTATCTAGCGCGCCATATTAAAATCCATCACTTTGGGTAGTAATGTATTTAATGCAAATCTCAGCTGGATATTCGAAGAAATGGTCATTATTTATCAGCAAAGTTCTACAATCAAAAATCTTTTTAGAAATTTTAGGAACGACTTTCACTTTTCTCGAACAACTCCTGGAAATATCTCTAAATGTTTGAATGAAGTACCGAAGCTAATGAATCACTTCTAGAACATTATTATAATGTATGATGATGTAAACAAATGGTTTTGTCTACTTCTAAATTTGAACCGGTAGTATTGATAAAAATGTAAGCAAAATTATCATTTCTTTGGTTTTAATTTTAAATTTTGTAGAAGTTCAGAAGCATTTAAAAATTTGCCCATTTCAACAAAAAAATCCTTCAGAAATTAACGTTTTGTGATGTTCATATAAATTTCGCTATCAGAGTTGAGATTGGCGACGGATTGTGACCAAATGGCTGATGTTAAACCAAACTAAAACATCAAGGACAATAGAGGACGCTGAGAGATATAATCTAGTGCAAATTTAATAACGGAGCTTCATTTAGAAAATCGTCCTGACCGAAGGTATCAAAATATTGATATCTGAATTATTTTATATCTCTATAAGCATGCCAAATATAATTCGTTTATCTCTATGAAATAACAGCGCTATAAATTTTTAAATTTCATCTCTAATTTTGAATTTTCAGTTTCAGAGTTTGGTTTGGCGGCCGATTGCGACTAAATGGTGGCTAATGGAAGTCTGCACCGAATATATTTAATAAATGACGGAATATAATATGGAAATTAGAATTAATGTTCTATTGAAAGATTCGTTAAAATTATAATTACAACTTTCTGTGACTTCGCACTCAAGTTCAAGTGTAACGAACGAAGCAAAAAATTTACGTTTTGTATTATAATCCTTCAAGACATTTGCCATTTTTCATTTCACAAAAATTAGAAAAATTCACTTAATGATAAATACATCACTGTTTAATTAGCGCATTGAAAGCAACTTTTTTTTTTGATTGTCAAGACAACAACAGAGCAAAAAAAATTTGTATTCGAATATTCTCGATGTAATTTAATAAAATAAAAATTTTTGAATTGATCATTTCATTTTTTTACTTTGAATTTACACCCCGTCTGCGTTACATGAGGTACAGCGGTTTCAACAAGCATAATTATGCATTTTGCATTAAATTTTATCGAATAAAATCACTTAAACAATTGGAATGTTTTAGATTTGATTTGTTATGAAGTTATAACCTAAGTCAATCAATTTTGAAAGGCAGAAAAATTATCAACGAAAAGTCTGAACAATTTTGGAGAAAAAAATATTTAGAAACAGTAAACAACTGAATGAAAATGGAAAATATCAAATGAATGATCAAATTAATTTCAATAATGTATTGATGGTTGCCTGCAATGAATAATAATTGAATTTTTAAAAGTTATATCTATGGAAATTTTTATTATTTAAAATAAAGATTTTTAATCACTTTAGTAGCAAAATTTAAATCTAAAATAATTTGATTTTCAAAAGATTTTATTGTCAAGCAGATTTCTTCACTAAATCTAACTAAACATTTTGAATAATGTGGTTGGCTAACTTGGAACTGTCAATTGCGTCATATTAAAAATGCTTGAAAAATAAATAACGTACAGTTGTATAATTTCATTCAAATTTCAGCTCAATATTTAAAGAATAGGTAATTATTTATCAGAAAAGAAATAGAGAAGTTCTACGATCAAAAATCTAAACTATTTTAGGAACATCGTGTTGCCGCGATTATCAATTTTCTCAAACAATTCCTGCAAATATCTCCAATGAAAGTAGATCAAAAACGTCAAAAAAATATTTGAATAAAGGACCGGCATTAATAAATCACTTCTGGAATATCATTATAATGTGATTTTGTCTACTTCCAAATTTGAATCGGTATTATTGATAAAAATGTAAGCAAAATTATCATTTCTTTGGTTTTAATGTTAAATTTTGTAGAAGTTCGGAAGCATTTAGAAAATTGGTCCATTTCAACACAAAAATCCTTCAGGAATTAGACGTTAGACTAAAACCATAAATACTACAAATGTGATTTGATTAAAAAATCAATTGGATGGGGTCGGGAAAAAAAGACGGAGAAAAACGTTAAGATTTTTGCAGAAGAAACTTGTACAAACCAAATGTCTTATCAATTTAGAAAGTATGGAGATTGTTATAAAAAATGTTCCATTGAAATTTATTGATTTTTTTTAATAGATTCATATCTAAAAAGTCGAAGACACATTACTTGAAGAGTTTTCAGCGGATCCATACTTGATCTAAATTCCAAAAATTGTATGAATTCCATAGGAATTTGATAGATTTGCATGGGAATAACCACAAATTAAAATCAAAAACGAGGTATGATTGTTTTATCAATTGATTTCAATTTATTTTTTTAATTCCAGTCAATTAAAACGAAAAGACTAATTACCGCCTTTTGTCAATTCAAAAAGAAAACATATTGAAGTTCGCAAACATTTACAAAAAATTCTTCAAGAAATAGACATTAGTCTGATACCATAATTACTACAACTGTGATTTAATTGAAAAGTGAATTGGATGGAGTCGAAAAGATACAAGAATTAATAGAATCCGCCATTTACATGACGGGGAAAAACGTTAAGATTTTTGCAGAAGAAGAGACTAATGAGAATGTGAATTGTACAAACCAAATGTCCATCAATTAAGCAAGTATGGAGATTGTTATTATACAGAAAATTCTGTTGAAATTTAAATAAACAAATGTTAATGTCTACTTCTAAATTTGAACCGGTATTATTGATAAAAGTGTAAGCAAAATTACCATTTCTTTGGTTTTAAATTTTTAGAATTTTATTGCAGAAGTTCAAAAGTATTCAGAAATTCGACCATCACTGAATGATATCCATAGTTGTGGATTAACTTTAAATTGAATTTGATGGGGTTGAGAAAAATCCAAGGACTGAAATTTGGCATTTCCAAAATGGGAATAATTATGTTAAGATTTTCGCAAAAAAAAAAGACACTAATAAAAATGTGATTTGTACAATCCAAACACGTCTATCAAAGCAAGCAAAATGACTCTAAAGGGCTACCGTCTTTTGACTATTCAAAACGAAAACATAACAATAGAATCGTTGTGTTGCTGTTCCAGCTATTTATATCAATAAAACAAAGAAGACAAATAAAATTGCATCATGACCACATATTAATATACCATAAAATTCATTTCTTTATAATAAAGAGTATTGTGTTAATATTCTCAAATCTGAAATATATTTTTTTAATTTTTTCCAATAGATTATTGAAATTTGAGTGTTTTTAATGGTTGATTGAGCTTAAAAAAAAAACATTTTTTTCATTAACTTTGAATATTTTACTGTCGATTTTAAAGAAAATTTTAAAATATTTAGGTGCCACCTTGTGCTGAATAGAAAAACATTTTTAGTTCTAGTTATTAGCTATAGATGTCACCAACGTAATTACAGTTTGAAGATTATTAAAAAAAAAATTAATAAAAAATTTTTTTTCTGATAAATTTCGACATGTTTATATTATTTAAACAGATTTTTGTTTAAATTTTAAATTCGCGACTCAATTTGTTATCAACAGTTATCAGCAGTAATTGGTTGGCTAACTGTATTACATAACCTCACTTTCTATCTAGCGCGCCATATTAAAATCCATCACTTTGGGTAGTAATGTATTTAATGCAATTCTCAGTTGGATATTCGAAGAAATGGTCATTATTTATCAGCGAAGTTCTACAATCAAAAATCCTTTTAGGAATTTTAGGAATGACTTTCACTTTTCTCGAACAATTCCTGCAAATATCTCCAAATGTTTGAATGAAGTACCGAAGTTAATGAATCACTTCTAGAATATTATTATAACGTATGATGATATATACAAATGGTTTTGTCTACTTCCAAATTTGAACAGGAATTATTGATAAAAATGTAAGCAAAAACTATTATTTATTTGGTTTGAATGTTAAATTTTGTAGAAGTTCGGAAGCATTTAGGAATTTGCCCATTCCACCACAAAAATTCTTCAGGAATTAACGTTTTGTGATGTTCATATAAATTTCGCTATCAGAGTTGAATTTGGCGGCGGATTGTGGCCAAATGGCTAATGTTGAACCAAACTAAAAGATCAAGGATAATAGAAGACGCTGAAAGATATAATCTAGTGCAAATTTAATAACGGAGTTACGTTTAAAAGAATCGAAGAAAATCGGCCTGACCGAAGGTATCAAAATATTGATATCTAAATTATTTTATAGCTCTATCAGCATGCCAAGTAGAATTCGTTTATCTCTATGAAATAACAGCGCGATGAATTTTTAGATTTCATCTCTAATTTTCAATTTTCGGTTTCAGAGTTGGGTTTGACGGCTAATGGAAGTCTGCACCAAAACTATTAGCAAAAAAATAAATGACGGAATATAATATTTAGAGTTTAATGGAAATTAGAATTTATGTTCTATTGAAAGATTCGTTAAACTTATAATTACAACTCTCTGTGACTTCGCACTCAGGTTCAAGTGTAACGAACGAAAAAAAAAATACGTTTTGTATTATAATCCTTCAAGACAATTGCCATTTTTCATTTCACAAAAATAAGAGAAATTCACTTAATGATAAATACATCACTGTTTAATTAGCGCATTGAAAGCAACTTTTTTTTTATTGTCAAGACAACAACAGAGCAAAAAAAATTGTATTCGAATATTCTCGATGTAATTTAATAAAATAAAAATTTTTGAATTGATCATTTCATTTTTTTACTTTGAATTTATACCCCGTTTGCGTTACATGAGGTACAGCGGTTCCAAGAAGCATAATTATGCATTTTGCATTAAATTTTATCGAATAAAATCACTTAAACAATTGGAATGTTTTAGATTTGATTTGTTATGAAGTTATAACCTAAGTCAATCAATTTTGAAAGGCAGAAGAATTATCAACGAAAAGTCTGAACAATTTTGGAAAAAAAAATATTTAGAAACAGTAAACAACTGAATGAAATTTGAAAAGTATCAGATGAACGATGTAATTAATTTCAATAATGTATTGATGGTTGCCTATCAATAAATAATAATTGATTTTTTAAAAGTTATATCTATGGAAATTTTTAGTATTTAAAAAAAAAAATTTAATCACTTTAGTAGCAAAATTTAAATTTAAAATAATTTGATTTTTAAAAGATTTTTTTATCAGGCAGGTTTCTTCCCTAAATCTCACTAAACATTTTGAATAATGTGGTTGGCTAACTTGGAACTGTCAATTGCGTCATATTAAAAATGCTTGAAAAGTAAATAACGTCCAGTAATATAATTTTCAGCTCAATATTTAAAGAATAGGTAATTATTTATCAGGAAAGAAATAGAGAAGTTCTACGATTAAAAATCTAAATTATTTTAGGAACATCGTGATGCCGCGATTTTCAATTTTCTCAAACAATTCCTGCAAATATCTCCAATTGAAGTAGATCACTAAATTTTGTAGTTTTTTTAAAGCTCTGATAAAAAATGGTAAGAAAAACGTTAAAAAAATGTTTGAATAAAGGACCGGAATTAATAAATCACTTCTGGAATATCATTATAATGTGATTTTGTCTACTTTCAAATTTGAACCGGTATTATTGATAAAAATGTAAGCAAAATTATCATTTCTTTGGTTTGAATGTTAAATTTTGTAGAAGTTCGGAAGCATTTAGAAATTTGCCCATTTCAACACAAAAATCCTTCAGGAATTAGACGTTAGACTGAAACCATAAATACTACAAATGTGATTTGATTGAAAATCAATTGGATGGGGTCGAAAAGATACAAGAATTAATAGAATCCGGAATTTCCAAGACGGGGAAAAACGTTAAGATTTTTGCAGAAGAAACTTGTACAAACCAAATGTCTTATCAATTTAGAAAGTATGGAGATTGTTATAAAAAATGTTCCATTGAAATTTATTGATTTTTTTTTAATAGATTCATGTCTAAAAAGTCGAAGACACATTACTTGAAGATTCCTCAGCGGCTCCATACTTGATCTAAATTCCAAAAACTGTATGAATTTCATAGGAATTTGATAGATTTGCATGGGAATAACCACAAATTAAAACCAAAAACGAGGTACGATTGTTTTATCAATTGATTTCAATTAATTTTTTTAATTCCAGTCAATTAAAACGAAAAGACTTATTACCGCCTTTTGTCAATTCAAAAAGAAAACATAATGAAGTTCGCAAGCATTTATAAAAAATCCTTCAGGAAATAGACATTAGTCTGATACCATAAGTACTACAATTGTGATTTGATTGGAAAGTGAATTGGATGGAGTCGGAAAGAAACAAGAATTAATAGAATCCGCCATTTCCATGACTGGGAAAAACGTTAAGATTTTTGCAGAAGAGACTAATGAGAATGTGACTTGTACAAACCAAATGTCTATCAATTAAGAAAGTATGGAGATTGTTATTATACAGAAAATTCTGTTGAAATTTTTTTGACGTAAACAAATGTTATTGTCTACTTCTAAATTTGAACCGGTATTATTGATAAAAGTGTAAGCAAAATTACCATTTCTTTGGTTTTAAATTTTTAGAATTTTATTGCAGAAGTTCAAAAGCATTCAGAAATTTGCCCATCACTGAATGATATCCATAATTGTGGATTAACTTTAAATTGAATTTGATGGGGTTGAGAAAAATCCAAGGACTGAAATTCGGCATTTGCAATACGGGAATAATTATGTTAAGATTTTCGCAAAAGAAAAGACACTAATGAAAATGTGATTTGTACAATCCAAATACGTCTATCAAAGCAAGCAAAATGACTTCAAAGAGCTACCGCCTTTTGATTATTCAAAACGAAAACATAACAATAGAATCGTTATATTGCTGTTCCGGCTATTTATATCAATAAAAAAAAGAAGACAAATCAAATTGCATCATTACCACATATTAACATTAATATACCATAAAATTCATTTCTTTATAATAAAAAGTATTGTATTAATATTCTCAAAACTGAAATATATTTTTTTAATTTTTTCCAATAGATTATTGAAATTAGAGTGCTTTTAATAATTGATTGAGCTTAAAAAAAAAACATTTTTTTCATTAATTTGAATATTTTACTGTCGATTTTAAAGAAAATTTTAAATTATTTGATTGCCACCTTGTGCTGAATAGACAAAACATTTTTAGTTCTAGTTATTAGCTACAGATGTCACCAACGTAATTACAGTTTGAAGATTATTAAAAAAAAAATTAATAAAAAAATTTTTTTCATATAGATTTCGACATGTTTATACTATTTAAACAGATTTTTGTTTAAATTTTAAATTCTCGACTCAATTTGTTGTCAACAGTTATCAACAGTAATTGGTTGGCTAACTGTATTACATAACCTCACATAACTATCTAGCGCGCCATATTAAAATCCATCACTTTGGGTAGTAATGTATTTAATGCAAATCTCAGCTGGATATTCGAAGAAATGGTCATTATTTATCAGCAAAGTTCTACAATCAAAAATCTTTTTAGAAATTTTAGGAACGACTTTCACTTTTCTCGAACAACTCCTGGAAATATCTCTAAATGTTTGAATGAAGTACCGAAGCTAATGAATCACTTCTAGAACATTATTATAATGTATGATGATGTAAACAAATGGTTTTGTCTACTTCTAAATTTGAACCGGTAGTATTGATAAAAATGTAAGCAAAATTATCATTTCTTTGGTTTTAATTTTAAATTTTGTAGAAGTTCAGAAGCATTTAAAAATTTGCCCATTTCAACAAAAAAATCCTTCAGAAATTAACGTTTTGTGATGTTCATATAAATTTCGCTATCAGAGTTGAGATTGGCGACGGATTGTGACCAAATGGCTGATGTTAAACCAAACTAAAACATCAAGGACAATAGAGGACGCTGAGAGATATAATCTAGTGCAAATTTAATAACGGAGCTTCATTTAGAAAATCGTCCTGACCGAAGGTATCAAAATATTGATATCTGAATTATTTTATATCTCTATAAGCATGCCAAATATAATTCGTTTATCTCTATGAAATAACAGCGCTATAAATTTTTAAATTTCATCTCTAATTTTGAATTTTCAGTTTCAGAGTTTGGTTTGGCGGCCGATTGCGACTAAATGGTGGCTAATGGAAGTCTGCACCGAATATATTTAATAAATGACGGAATATAATATGGAAATTAGAATTAATGTTCTATTGAAAGATTCGTTAAAATTATAATTACAACTTTCTGTGACTTCGCACTCAAGTTCAAGTGTAACGAACGAAGCAAAAAATTTACGTTTTGTATTATAATCCTTCAAGACATTTGCCATTTTTCATTTCACAAAAATTAGAAAAATTCACTTAATGATAAATACATCACTGTTTAATTAGCGCATTGAAAGCAACTTTTTTTTTTGATTGTCAAGACAACAACAGAGCAAAAAAAATTTGTATTCGAATATTCTCGATGTAATTTAATAAAATAAAAATTTTTGAATTGATCATTTCATTTTTTTACTTTGAATTTACACCCCGTCTGCGTTACATGAGGTACAGCGGTTTCAACAAGCATAATTATGCATTTTGCATTAAATTTTATCGAATAAAATCACTTAAACAATTGGAATGTTTTAGATTTGATTTGTTATGAAGTTATAACCTAAGTCAATCAATTTTGAAAGGCAGAAAAATTATCAACGAAAAGTCTGAACAATTTTGGAGAAAAAAATATTTAGAAACAGTAAACAACTGAATGAAAATGGAAAATATCAAATGAATGATCAAATTAATTTCAATAATGTATTGATGGTTGCCTGCAATGAATAATAATTGAATTTTTAAAAGTTATATCTATGGAAATTTTTATTATTTAAAATAAAGATTTTTAATCACTTTAGTAGCAAAATTTAAATCTAAAATAATTTGATTTTCAAAAGATTTTATTGTCAAGCAGATTTCTTCACTAAATCTAACTAAACATTTTGAATAATGTGGTTGGCTAACTTGGAACTGTCAATTGCGTCATATTAAAAATGCTTGAAAAATAAATAACGTACAGTTGTATAATTTCATTCAAATTTCAGCTCAATATTTAAAGAATAGGTAATTATTTATCAGAAAAGAAATAGAGAAGTTCTACGATCAAAAATCTAAACTATTTTAGGAACATCGTGTTGCCGCGATTATCAATTTTCTCAAACAATTCCTGCAAATATCTCCAATGAAAGTAGATCAAAAACGTCAAAAAAATATTTGAATAAAGGACCGGCATTAATAAATCACTTCTGGAATATCATTATAATGTGATTTTGTCTACTTCCAAATTTGAATCGGTATTATTGATAAAAATGTAAGCAAAATTATCATTTCTTTGATTTTAATGTTAAATTTTGTAGAAGTTCGGAAGAATTTAGAAAATTGGCCCATTTCAACACAAAAATCCTTCAGGAATTAGACGTTAGACTAAAACCATAAATACTACAAATGTGATTTGATTAAAAAATCAATTGGATGGGGTCGGGGAAAAAAGACGGAGAAAAACGTTAAGATTTTTGCAGAAGAAACTTGTACAAACCAAATGTCTTATCAATTTAGAAAGTATGGAGATTGTTATAAAAAATGTTCCATTGAAATTTATTGATTTTTTTTAATAGATTCATATCTAAAAAGTCGATGACACATTACTTGAAGAGTTTTCAGCGGATCCATACTTGATCTAAATTCCAAAAATTGTATGAATTCCATAGGAATTTGATAGATTTGCATGGGAATAACCACAAATTGAAATCAAAAACGAGGTATGATTGTTGTATCAATTGATTTCAATCAATTTTTTTAATTCCAGTCAATTAAAACGAAAAGACTAATTACCGCCTTTTGTCAATTCAAAAAGAAAACATATTGAAGTTCGCAAACATTTACAAAAAATTCTTCAAGAAATAGACATTAGTCTGATACCATAATTACTACAATTGTGATTTGTTTGAAAAGTGAATTGGATGGAGTCGAAAAGATACAAGAATTAATAGAATCCGCCATTTACATGACGGGGAAAAACGTTAAGATTTTTGCAGAAGAAGAGACTAATGAGAATGTGAATTGTACAAACCAAATGTCTATCAATTAAGCAAGTATGGAGATTGTTATTATACAGAAAATTCTGTTGAAATTTAAATAAACAAATGTTAATGTCTACTTCTAAATTTGAACCGGTATTATTGATAAAAGTGTAAGCAAAATTACCATTTCTTTGGTTTTAAATTTTTAGAATTTTATTGCAGAAGTTCAAAAGTATTCAGAAATTTGCCCATCACTGAATGATATCCATAATTGTGGATTAACTTGAAATTGAATTCGATGGGGTTGAAAAAAATCCAAGGATTGAAATTCGGCATTTGCAAGACGGGAATAATTATGTTAAGATTTTCGCAAAAGAAAAGACACTAATGAAAATGTGATTTGTACAATCCAAACACGTCTATCAAAGCAAGCAAAATGACTCCAAAGAGCTACCGCCTTTTGACTATTCAAAATGGAAACATAACAATAGAATCGTTGTATTGCTGTTCCTGCTATTTATATCAATAAAAAAAAGAAGACAAATCAAATTGCATCATTACCACATATTAAAATTAATATACCATAAAATTCATTTCTTTATAATAAAAAGTATTGTATTTATATTATTAAATCTGAAATATTTTTTTTTAATTTTTTCCAAAAGATTATTGGAATTTGAAAATGGTTGATTGAGTTTTCATAAAAAAAATTTTTTTCATATAACTTTCTAAATGTTTATATTATTTAAACAGATTTTTGTTTAAATTTTAAATTCTCGACTCAATTTGTTGTCAACAGTTATCAGCAGTAATTGGTTAGCTAACTGTATTACATAACCTCTCTTTCTATCTAGCGCGCCATATTAAAATCTGTCACTTCGAATGCTATAATTTAGTGCAAAGTTCAGTCAACTTTCAAAAAAATTGAAATCATTCACCAGAAAAAAAAATAATAGCGAAGCTCTACGATGAAAAATCTAAACTATTTTGGGAACAATTTTAATTTTTTTTTTTAGACCATTTCTGCAAACGTCTCAACTTCCAATTGAGATTGCTGGAGCAATGAGAATTTTTGCCTATTTTGTATGTATAGGTTTTTCAAAGCTTTTATCAGCATGCCAAATATCATTCGTTAATCTTTAAAAAACAAAATTTTCGATTTCAGAATTGGGTTTGATGGTCGATTGCGACCGAATGGCTAATAGAAGACTGAATCAAAAATGTTAAATAATATTTGAAGTTTAAAGGAGATTAGTATTAATGTTTTATCAAAAGAAATAGAAATCATAGCTTCCGAATCAAATTTAAGATGAAGACGAATATTGTATTTGAAAATAAAAAACCAAAATATCTAAGATAAGTTTTCTGAGAAGAATCGACCGACAGATATTTGTTAATGTCTCTATGAAACTGCCGTCGAATTCAAGCGTCACGTGAACCTGCTTTGGAATAATTATTTGTAAAAATTAACTTTTTGCCAAAAAGACGCCAGCAAAAAAATTTGAAAAATAATAAACGAATTGACGCTCAACACTTAAAATTAAAGCAAAGAAATTCCTACCTTCTTATTTGCTGACAAGGATATCCATCAGGTGAATGAAGAGCAGTCCACCACTTTAAGGAATAATTGGCCCTTTTACTCCTTCAAGCACCAACACACTTCCTCAATTTCAATTCCCTAGAAATAATATTTCATTGAGCATTCCAGAATTTAATAACAAAAATTAAGTATAACCTCAACTAAAGATAGATGCTATCGTTCTTTCCGAGAACTCAACTTAAACTGACTCATTATTCTTCAAAACGTTTAATAAGGAAAAAAAAAATTTCGTAACAGTCTCGTTCCGAAAGACATTTGTCTGAGGTGTTATGAATTAATTTGAAACAAATTTTTTTAGAAAGAAAAAAACTAACTTTTTAATTTATCTAATGAAACTAATCAACATTTTAAATAATAAAAGTTTGTTGAAATAAAAAAATAATTAAATTTAATTCATGTGTATAGAAAGAAAAGTTCAAAAAACAAAAATAATAATAATAATCAAGCAGTAATTTCTAAAGTTAACAAAAAATTGATAGTGTAAAAGACAATGTTTTTTGAAATCAAGAATTAGATAATTAATTTGAACAAACAAACCTTTTATATTATTATCCTATTTTCCATTTCACAAAAATAATAAAAGTTCAATAAACAATAAATACATCACTTATAATTTAGCACATCGTCACCGAAACCGCCACGAAATAACTGAAATAATCTATCGTTATCTCTTCAACCTGAAAACAACTTTTTTTGATTGCCAAGGAAACAGCGGAGCAAAAACATTTGTATTCGAATATTCTCGATGTAAGATTTAATTTTTAATAGAATAAACAAATTTTGAATTAGTCATTTTATTTTTCTACTTTGAATTCACACTGTGTCTGCGTTACATAAGGGACAGCAGTTCCAAGAAGCATAATTATGCATTTTGCATTAAATTTTATCGAATAAAATCACTTAAACAATTGGAATGTTTTAGATTTGATTTGTTATGAAGTTATAACCTAAGTAAATCAATTTTGAAAGACAAAAGAATTATTAACGAAAAGTCTAAACAATTTTGAAAAAAAAAAACAGTATTTTAGAAACAGTGAAAATATCATATGAATGATCTAATTAATTTCAATAATGTATTGATGGTTGCCTGCAATGAATAATAATTGAATTTTTAAAAGTTATATCTATGGAAATAATTATTTTTTTAAAAAAAGATTTTTAATCACTTTAGTAGAAAAATTTAAATCTAAAATAATTTGATTTCTAAAAGATTTTTGTATCAGGCAGATTTCTTCCCTAAATCTAACTAAACATTTTAAATAACGTGGTTGGCTAACTTGAAACTGTCAATTGCGTCATATTAAAAATACTTGAAAAACAAATAACGTCCAGTAATAAGTATAATTAAATACAAATTTCAGCTTAATATTCGAAGAAATGGTCATTATTTATCAGCGAAGTTCTACAATAAAAAATCTTTTTAGGAATTTTAGGATCGACTTTCACTTTTTTCGAACAATTCCTGCAAATATCTCCAAATGTTTGAATGAAGTACCGAAGCTAATGAATCACTTCTAGAATATTATTATAACGTATGATGATATATACAAATGGTTTTGTCTACTTCTAAATTTGAACCGGTAGTATTGATAAAAATGTAAGCAAACTTATCATTTCTTTGGTTTTAATTTTAAATTTTGTAGAAGTTCAGAAGCATTTAAAAATTTGCCCATTTCACCAGAAAAATACTTCAGAAATTAACGTTTTGTGATGTTCATATAAATTTCGCTATCAAAGTTGAGTTTGGCGGCGGATTGTGGCCAAATGGCTGATCTTAAACCAAACTAAAACATCAAGGACAATAGAAGACGCCAAGAGATATAATCTAGTGCAAATCTAATAACGGAGCTGCATTTAAAAAATTCGAAGAAAGTCGGCCTGACCGAAGGTATCAAAATATTGATATCTAAATTATTTTATAGCTCTATCAGCATGCCAAATATAATTCGTTTATCTCTATGAAAT
Source organism: Latheticus oryzae (assembly GCA_030157265.1). Taxonomy (NCBI): domain Eukaryota; kingdom Metazoa; phylum Arthropoda; class Insecta; order Coleoptera; family Tenebrionidae; genus Latheticus; species Latheticus oryzae. The sequence continues at coordinate 16,377,265 of CM058052.1, read as the reverse complement.
AACAGCGCTATGAATTTTTAAATTTTGTCTCTAATTTTGAATTTTCGGTTTCAGAGTTTGATTTGGCGGCCGATTGCGACTAAATGGTGGCTAATGGAAGTCTGCACCAAATATATTTAATAAATGACGGAATATAATATGGAAATTAGAATTAATGTTCTATTGAAAGATTCGTTAAAATTATAATTACAACTCTCTGTGACTTCGCACTCAAGTTCAAGTGTAGCGAACGAAACAAAAAATTTACGTTTTGTATCATAATCCTTCAAGAGATTTGCCATTTTTCAGAAAAGTTCACTTAACGATAAATACATCACTGTTCAATTAGCGCATTGAAAGCAACTTTTTTTTTTATTGTCAAGACAACAACAGAGCAAAAAAAATTGTATTCGAATATTTTCGATGTAATTTAATAAAATAAAAATTTTTGAATTGATCATTTCATTTTTTTACTTTGAATTTATACCCCGTTTGCGTTACATGAGGTACAGCGGTTTCAAGAAGCATAATTATGCATTTTGCATTAAATTTTATCGAATAAAATCACTTAAACAATTGGAATGTTTTAGATTTGATTTGCTATTGAATTATTACGTAATTAAATAGATTTAAATAGGCGAAAGAATTATCAACTAAGAATCTAAACAATTTTCAAAAAAAAGTTATTTAGAAACAGTAAACAATAGTATAAAATGATTTCAATGATGGATGATTGTTGATTGCCGACAATGAATAACAATTGAATTTTAATTTTAATTTTTTTTAATGAAGATTTCAAATCATTTTAGTAATAGTTTTAATAAAAAATTTAAAATTCAACTTAGAGTAGACAACACATAATTCATGCACATTTTTTTTTTAATAATAAGTGATTAATTATTAATATTCATTAATTAATTATTTTTGAAATTTTTCAATAGAAAATTACTTCTGAATTACTAAAATGTAAACCTTTCAATATTTTATTTTACCTTTTTCTATTAGGCAGATTTCTTCCCTAAATCTAACTAAACATTTTTAATAATGTGGTTGGCTAACTTGGAACTGTCAATTGCGTCATATTAAAAATGCTTGAAAAGTAAATAACGTCCAGTAATATAATTTTCAGCTCAATATTTAAAGAATAGGTAATTATTTATCAGGAAAGAATAAGAGAAGTTCTACGATTAAAAATCTAAATTATTTTAGGAACATCGTGATGCCGCGATTTTCAATTTTCTCAAACAATTCCTGCAAATATCTCCAATTTAAGTAGATCACTAAATTTTGTAGTTTTTTTAAAGCTCTGATAAAAAATGGTAAGAAAAACGTTAAAAAGATGTTTGAATAAAGGACCGGAATCAATAAATCACTTCTGGAATATCATTATAATGTGGTTTTGTCTACTTCTAAATTTGAACCGGTATTATTGATAAAAATGTAAGCAAAAACTATGATTTCTTTGGTTTTAATGTTAAATTTTGTAGAAGTTCGGAAGCATTTAGAAATTTGCCCATTTCAACACAAAAATCCTTCAGGAATTAGACGTTAGACTGAAACCATAAATACTACAAATGTGATTTGATTGAAAATCAATTGGATGGGGTCGAAAAGATACAAGAATTAATAGAATCCGGAATTTCCAAGACGGGGAAAAACGTTAAGATTTTTGCAGAAGAAACTTGTACAAACCAAATGTCTTATCAATTTAGAAAGTATGGAGATTGTTATAAAAAATGTTCCATTGAAATTTATTGATTTTTTTTTAATAGATTCATGTCTAAAAAGTCGAAGACACATTACTTGAAGATTCCTCAGCGGCTCCATACTTGATCTAAATTCCAAAAACTGTATGAATTTCATAGGAATTTGATAGATTTGCATGGGAATAACCACAAATTAAAACCAAAAACGAGGTACGATTGTTTTATGAATTGATTTCAATTTATTTATTTTTTTTTCTCAATTCCAGTCAATTGAAACAAAAAGACTTATTAACGCCTTTTGTCAATTCAAAAGGAAAACATAATGAAGTTCGCAAGCATTTATAAAAAATCCTTCAGGAAATAGACATTAATCTGATACCATAAGTACTACAATTGCGATTTGATTGAAAAGTGAATTGGACGGAGTCGAAAAAAAACAAGAATTAATAGAATCCGGCATTTCCAAGACGGGGAATAACGTCAAGATTTTTGAAGAAGAAACTAGTACAAACCAAATGTCTATCAATTAAGCAAGTAAGAAGATTGTTATTATACAGGAAATTCTGTTGATATTTTTTTGACATAAACAAATGTTATTGTCTACTTCTAAATTTGAACCGGTATTATTGATAAAAGTGTAAGCAAAATTACCATTTCTTTGGTTTTAAATTTTTAGAATTTTATTGCAGAAGTTCAAAAGTATTCAGAAATTCGACCATCACTGAATGATATCCATAGTTGTGGATTAACTTTAAATTGAATTTGATGGGGTTGAGAAAAATCCAAGGACTGAAATTTGGCATTTCCAAAACGGGAATAATTATGTTAAGATTTTCGCAAAAAAAAGACACTAATAAAAATGTGATTTGTACAATCCAAACACGTCTATCAAAGCAAGCAAAATGACTCTAAAGGGCTACCGTCTTTTGACTATTCAAAACGAAAACATAACAATAGAATCGTTGTGTTGCTGTTCCAGCTATTTATATCAATAAAACAAAGAAGACAAATAAAATTGCATCATGACCACATATTAACATTAATATACCATAAAATTCATTTCTTTATAATAAAGAGTATTGTGTTAATATTCTCAAATCTGAAATATATTTTTTTAATTTTTTCCAATAGATTATTGAAATTTGAGTGTTTTTAATGGTTGATTGAGCTTAAAAAAAAAAACATTTTTTTCATTAACTTTGAATATTTTACTGTCGATTTTAAAGAAAATTTTAAAATATTTAGGTGCCACCTTGTGCTGAACAGAAAAAACATTTTTAGTTCTAGTTATTAGCTATAGATGTCACCAACGTAATTACAGTTTGAAGATTAAAAAAAAAAAATTAATAAAAAATTTTTTTTCTGATAAATTTCGACATGTTTATATTATTTAAACAGATTTTTGTTTAAATTTTAAATTCGCGACTCAATTTGTTATCAACAGTTATCAGCAGTAATTGGTTGGCTAACTGTATTACATAACCTCACTTTCTATCTAGCGCGCCATATTAAAATCCATCACTTTGGGTAGTAATGTATTTAATGCAATTCTCAGTTGGATATTCGAAGAAATGGTCATTATTTATCAGCGAAGTTCTACAATCAAAAATCTTTTTAGGAATTTTAGGAATGACTTTCACTTTTCTCGAACAATTCCTGCAAATATCTCCAAATGTTTGAATGAAGTACCGAAGTTAATGAATCACTTCTAGAATATTATTATAACGTATGATGATATATACAAATGGTTTTGTCTACTTCCAAATTTGAACAGGAATTATTGATAAAAATGTAAGCAAAAACTATTATTCATTTGGTTTGAATGTTAAATTTTGTAGAAGTTCGGAAGCATTTAGAAATTTGCCCATTTCAACACAAAAATCCTTCAGGAATTAGACGTTAGACTGAAACCATAAATACTACAAATGTGATTTGATTGAAAATCAATTGGATGGGGTCGAAAAGATACAAGAATTAATAGAATCCGGAATTTCCAAGACGGGGAAAAACGTTAAGATTTTTGCAGAAGAAACTTGTACAAACCAAATGTCTTATCAATTTAGAAAGTATGGAGATTGTTATAAAAAATGTTCCATTGAAATTTATTGATTTTTTTTTTAATAGATTCATGTCTAAAAAGTCGAAGACACATTACTTGAAGAGTTCTCAGCGGCTCCATACTTGATCTAAATTCCAAAAATTGTATGAATTCCATAGGAATTTGATAGATTTGCATAAGAATAACCACAAATTAAAACCAAAAACGAGGCACGATTGTTTTATCAATTGATTTCAATTAATTTTTTTAATTCCAGTCAATTAAAACGAAAAGACTTATTACCGCCTTTTGTCAATTCAAAAAGAAAACATAATGAAGTTCGCAAGCATTTATAAAAAATCCTTCAGGAAATAGACATTAGTCTGATACCATAAGTACTACAATTGTGATTTGATTGGAAAGTGAATTGGATGGAGTCGAAAAGAAACAAGAATTAATAGAATCCGCCATTTCCATGACTGGGAAAAACGTTAAGATATTTGCAGAAGAGACTAATGAGAATGTGACTTGTACAAACCAAATGTCTATCAATTAAGAAAGTATGGAGATTGTTATTATACAGAAAATTCTGTTGAAATTTTTTTGACGTAAACAAATGTTATTGTCTACTTCTAAATTTGAACCGGTATTATTGATAAAAGTGTAAGCAAAATTACCATTTCTTTGGTTTTAAATTTTTAGAATTTTATTGTAGAAGTCCAAAAGCATTCAGAAATTTGCCCATCACTGAATGATATCCATAATTGTGGATTAACTTTAAATTGAATTTGATGGGGTTGAGAAAAATCCAAGGACTGAAATTCGGCATTTGCAAGACGGGAATAATTATGTTAAGATTTTCGCAAAAGAAAAGACACTAATGAAAATGTTATTTGTACAATCCAAATACGTCTATCAAAGCAAGCAAAATGACTTCAAAGAGCTACCGCCTTTTGATTATTCAAAACGAAAACATAACAATAGAATCGTTGTATTGCTGTTCCGGCTCTTTAAATGAATGAAAAAAAGAAGACAAATCAAATTGCATCATTACCACATATTAAAATCAATATACCATAAAATTCATTCCTTTATAATAAAAAGTATTGTATTAATATTCTCAAATCTGAAATATATTTTTTTAATTTTTTCCAATAGATTATTGAAATTTGAGTGTTTTTAATAATTGATTGAGCTTAAAAAAAAAACATTTTTTTCATTAATTTGAATATTTTAGTGTCGATTTTAAAGAAAATTTTAAATTATTTGATTGCCACCTTGTGCTGAATAGACAAAACATTTTTAGTTCTAGTTATTAGCTACAGATGTCACCAACGTAATTACAGTTTGAAGATTATTAAAAAAAAAATTAATAAAAAAATTTTTTTCATATAGATTTCGACATGTTTATACTATTTAAACAGATTTTTGTTTAAATTTTAAATTCTCGACTCAATTTGTTGTCAACAGTTATCAACAGTAATTGGTTGGCTAACTGTATTACATAACCTCACATAACTATCTAGCGCGCCATATTAAAATCCATCACTTTGGGTAGTAATGTATTTAATGCAAATCTCAGCTGGATATTCGAAGAAATGGTCATTATTTATCAGCAAAGTTCTACAATCAAAAATCTTTTTAGAAATTTTAGGAACGACTTTCACTTTTCTCGAACAACTCCTGGAAATATCTCTAAATGTTTGAATGAAGTACCGAAGCTAATGAATCACTTCTAGAACATTATTATAATGTATGATGATGTAAACAAATGGTTTTGTCTACTTCTAAATTTGAACCGGTAGTATTGATAAAAATGTAAGCAAAATTATCATTTCTTTGGTTTTAATTTTAAATTTTGTAGAAGTTCAGAAGCATTTAAAAATTTGCCCATTTCAACAAAAAAATCCTTCAGAAATTAACGTTTTGTGATGTTCATATAAATTTCGCTATCAGAGTTGAGATTGGCGACGGATTGTGACCAAATGGCTGATGTTAAACCAAACTAAAACATCAAGGACAATAGAGGACGCTGAGAGATATAATCTAGTGCAAATTTAATAACGGAGCTTCATTTAGAAAATCGTCCTGACCGAAGGTATCAAAATATTGATATCTGAATTATTTTATATCTCTATAAGCATGCCAAATATAATTCGTTTATCTCTATGAAATAACAGCGCTATAAATTTTTAAATTTCATCTCTAATTTTGAATTTTCAGTTTCAGAGTTTGGTTTGGCGGCCGATTGCGACTAAATGGTGGCTAATGGAAGTCTGCACCGAATATATTTAATAAATGACGGAATATAATATGGAAATTAGAATTAATGTTCTATTGAAAGATTCGTTAAAATTATAATTACAACTTTCTGTGACTTCGCACTCAAGTTCAAGTGTAACGAACGAAGCAAAAAATTTACGTTTTGTATTATAATCCTTCAAGACATTTGCCATTTTTCATTTCACAAAAATTAGAAAAATTCACTTAATGATAAATACATCACTGTTTAATTAGCGCATTGAAAGCAACTTTTTTTTTATTGTCAAGACAACAACAGAGCAAAAAAAATTGTATTCGAATATTCTCGATGTAATTTAATAAAATAAAAATTTTTGAATTGATCATTTCATTTTTTTACTTTGAATTTACACCCCGTCTGCGTTACATGAGGTACAGCGGTTTCAACAAGCATAATTATGCATTTTGCATTAAATTTTATCGAATAAAATCACTTAAACAATTGGAATGTTTTAGATTTGATTTGTTATGAAGTTATAACCTAAGTCAATCAAGGCAGAAAAATTATCAACGAAAAGTCTGAACAATTTTGGAGAAAAAAATATTTAGAAACAGTAAACAACTGAATGAAAATGGAAAATATCAAATGAATGATCAAATTAATTTCAATAATGTATTGATGGTTGCCTGCAATGAATAATAATTGAATTTTTAAAAGTTATATCTATGGAAATTTTTATTATTTAAAATAAAGATTTTTAATCACTTTAGTAGCAAAATTTAAATCTAAAATAATTTGATTTTCAAAAGATTTTATTGTCAAGCAGATTTCTTCACTAAATCTAACTAAACATTTTGAATAATGTGGTTGGCTAACTTGGAACTGTCAATTGCGTCATATTAAAAATGCTTGAAAAATAAATAACGTACAGTTGTATAATTTCATTCAAATTTCAGCTCAATATTTAAAGAATAGGTAATTATTTATCAGAAAAAAAATAGAGAAGTTCTACGATCAAAAATCTAAACTATTTTAGGAACATCGTGTTGCCGCGATTTTCAATTTTCTCAAACAGTTCCTGCAAATATCTCCAATTGAAGTAGATCACTAAATTTTATAGTTTTTTCAAAGCTCTAATGAAAAATGGTAAGAAAAACGTCAAAAAAATATTTGAATAAAGGACCGGCATTAATAAATCACTTCTGGAATATCATTATAATGTGATTTTGTCTACTTCTAAATTTGAATCGGTATTATTGATAAATATGTAAGCAAAATTATCATTTCTTTGGTTTTAATGTTAAATTTTGTAGAAGTTCGGAAGCATTTAGAAAATTGGTCCATTTCAACACAAAAATCCTTCAGGAATTAGACGTTAGACTAAAACCATAAATACTACAAATGTGATTTGATTAAAAAATCAATTGGATGGGGTCGGGAAAAAAAGACGGAGAAAAACGTTAAGATTTTTGCAGAAGAAACTTGTACAAACCAAATGTCTTATCAATTTAGAAAGTATGGAGATTGTTATAAAAAATGTTCCATTGAAATTTATTGATTTTTTTTAATAGATTCATATCTAAAAAGTCGAAGACACATTACTTGAAGAGTTTTCAGCGGATCCATACTTGATCTAAATTCCAAAAATTGTATGAATTCCATAGGAATTTGATAGATTTGCATAAGAATAACCACAAATTAAAATCAAAAACGAGGTATGATTGTTTTATCAATTGATTTCAATTTATTTTTTTAATTCCAGTCAATTAAAACGAAAAGACTAATTACCGCCTTTTGTCAATTCAAAAAGAAAACATATTGAAGTTCGCAAACATTTACAAAAAATTCTTCAAGAAATAGACATTAGTCTGATACCATAATTACTACAACTGTGATTTAATTGAAAAGTGAATTGGATGGAGTCGAAAAGATACAAGAATTAATAGAATCCGCCATTTACATGACGGGGAAAAACGTTAAGATTTTTGCAGAAGAAGAGACTAATGAGAATGTGAATTGTACAAACCAAATGTCCATCAATTAAGCAAGTATGGAGATTGTTATTATACAGAAAATTCTGTTGAAATTTAAATAAACAAATGTTAATGTCTACTTCTAAATTTGAACCGGTATTGTTGATAAAAGTGTAAGCAAAATTACCATTTCTTTGGTTTTAAATTTTTAGAATTTTATTGCAGAAGTTCAAAAGTATTCAGAAATTCGACCATCACTGAATGATATCCATAGTTGTGGATTAACTTTAAATTGAATTTGATGGGGTTGAGAAAAATCCAAGGACTGAAATTTGGCATTTCCAAAATGGGAATAATTATGTTAAGATTTTCGCAAAAAAAAAGACACTAATAAAAATGTGATTTGTACAATCCAAACACGTCTATCAAAGCAAGCAAAATGACTCTAAAGGGCTACCGTCTTTTGACTATTCAAAACGAAAACATAACAATAGAATCGTTGTGTTGCTGTTCCAGCTATTTATATCAATAAAACAAAGAAGACAAATAAAATTGCATCATGACCACATATTAATATACCATAAAATTCATTTCTTTATAATAAAGAGTATTGTGTTAATATTCTCAAATCTGAAATATATTTTTTTAATTTTTTCCAATAGATTATTGAAATTTGAGTGTTTTTAATGGTTGATTGAGCTTAAAAAAAAAACATTTTTTTCATTAACTTTGAATATTTTACTGTCGATTTTAAAGAAAATTTTAAAATATTTAGGTGCCACCTTGTGCTGAATAGAAAAACATTTTTAGTTCTAGTTATTAGCTATAGATGTCACCAACGTAATTACAGTTTGAAGATTATTAAAAAAAAAATTAATAAAAAATTTTTTTTCTGATAAATTTCGACATGTTTATATTATTTAAACAGATTTTTGTTTAAATTTTAAATTCGCGACTCAATTTGTTATCAACAGTTATCAGCAGTAATTGGTTGGCTAACTGTATTACATAACCTCACTTTCTATCTAGCGCGCCATATTAAAATCCATCACTTTGGGTAGTAATGTATTTAATGCAATTCTCAGTTGGATATTCGAAGAAATGGTCATTATTTATCAGCGAAGTTCTACAATCAAAAATCCTTTTAGGAATTTTAGGAATGACTTTCACTTTTCTCGAACAATTCCTGCAAATATCTCCAAATGTTTGAATGAAGTACCGAAGTTAATGAATCACTTCTAGAATATTATTATAACGTATGATGATATATACAAATGGTTTTGTCTACTTCCAAATTTGAACAGGAATTATTGATAAAAATGTAAGCAAAAACTATTATTTATTTGGTTTGAATGTTAAATTTTGTAGAAGTTCGGAAGCATTTAGGAATTTGCCCATTCCACCACAAAAATTCTTCAGGAATTAACGTTTTGTGATGTTCATATAAATTTCGCTATCAGAGTTGAATTTGGCGGCGGATTGTGGCCAAATGGCTAATGTTGAACCAAACTAAAAGATCAAGGATAATAGAAGACGCTGAAAGATATAATCTAGTGCAAATTTAATAACGGAGTTACGTTTAAAAGAATCGAAGAAAATCGGCCTGACCGAAGGTATCAAAATATTGATATCTAAATTATTTTATAGCTCTATCAGCATGCCAAGTAGAATTCGTTTATCTCTATGAAATAACAGCGCGATGAATTTTTAGATTTCATCTCTAATTTTCAATTTTCGGTTTCAGAGTTGGGTTTGACGGCTAATGGAAGTCTGCACCAAAACTATTAGCAAAAAAATAAATGACGGAATATAATATTTAGAGTTTAATGGAAATTAGAATTTATGTTCTATTGAAAGATTCGTTAAACTTATAATTACAACTCTCTGTGACTTCGCACTCAGGTTCAAGTGTAACGAACGAAAAAAAAAATACGTTTTGTATTATAATCCTTCAAGACAATTGCCATTTTTCATTTCACAAAAATAAGAGAAATTCACTTAATGATAAATACATCACTGTTTAATTAGCGCATTGAAAGCAACTTTTTTTTTATTGTCAAGACAACAACAGAGCAAAAAAAATTGTATTCGAATATTCTCGATGTAATTTAATAAAATAAAAATTTTTGAATTGATCATTTCATTTTTTTACTTTGAATTTATACCCCGTTTGCGTTACATGAGGTACAGCGGTTCCAAGAAGCATAATTATGCATTTTGCATTAAATTTTATCGAATAAAATCACTTAAACAATTGGAATGTTTTAGATTTGATTTGTTATGAAGTTATAACCTAAGTCAATCAATTTTGAAAGGCAGAAGAATTATCAACGAAAAGTCTGAACAATTTTGGAGAAAAAAATATTTAGAAACAGTAAACAACTGAATGAAAATGGAAAATATCAAATGAATGATCAAATTAATTTCAATAATGTATTGATGGTTGCCTGCAATGAATAATAATTGAATTTTTAAAAGTTATATCTATGGAAATTTTTATTATTTAAAATAAAGATTTTTAATCACTTTAGTAGCAAAATTTAAATCTAAAATAATTTGATTTTCAAAAGATTTTATTGTCAAGCAGATTTCTTCACTAAATCTAACTAAACATTTTGAATAATGTGGTTGGCTAACTTGGAACTGTCAATTGCGTCATATTAAAAATGCTTGAAAAATAAATAACGTACAGTTGTATAATTTCATTCAAATTTCAGCTCAATATTTAAAGAATAGGTAATTATTTATCAGAAAAGAAATAGAGAAGTTCTACGATCAAAAATCTAAACTATTTTAGGAACATCGTGTTGCCGCGATTATCAATTTTCTCAAACAATTCCTGCAAATATCTCCAATGAAAGTAGATCAAAAACGTCAAAAAAATATTTGAATAAAGGACCGGCATTAATAAATCACTTCTGGAATATCATTATAATGTGATTTTGTCTACTTCCAAATTTGAATCGGTATTATTGATAAAAATGTAAGCAAAATTATCATTTCTTTGATTTTAATGTTAAATTTTGTAGAAGTTCGGAAGAATTTAGAAAATTGGCCCATTTCAACACAAAAATCCTTCAGGAATTAGACGTTAGACTAAAACCATAAATACTACAAATGTGATTTGATTAAAAAATCAATTGGATGGGGTCGGGGAAAAAAGACGGAGAAAAACGTTAAGATTTTTGCAGAAGAAACTTGTACAAACCAAATGTCTTATCAATTTAGAAAGTATGGAGATTGTTATAAAAAATGTTCCATTGAAATTTATTGATTTTTTTTAATAGATTCATATCTAAAAAGTCGAAGACACATTACTTGAAGAGTTCTCAGCGGCTCCATACTTGATCTAAATTCCAAAAATTGTATGAATTCCATAGGAATTTGATAGATTTGCATGGGAATAACCACAAATTAAATCCAAAAACGAGGTATGATTGTTGTATCAATTGATTTCAATCAATTTTTTTAATTCCAGTCAATTAAAACGAAAAGACTTATTACCGCCTTTTGTCAATTCAAAAAGAAAACATAATGAAGTTCGCAAGCATTTATAAAAAATCCTTCAGGAAATAGACATTAGTCTGATACCATAAGTACTACAATTGTGATTTGATTGGAAAGTGAATTGGATGGAGTCGGAAAGAAACAAGAATTAATAGAATCCGCCATTTCCATGACTGGGAAAAACGTTAAGATTTTTGCAGAAGAGACTAATGAGAATGTGACTTGTACAAACCAAATGTCTATCAATTAAGAAAGTATGGAGATTGTTATTATACAGAAAATTCTGTTGAAATTTTTTTGACGTAAACAAATGTTATTGTCTACTTCTAAATTTGAACCGGTATTATTGATAAAAGTGTAAGCAAAATTACCATTTCTTTGGTTTTAAATTTTTAGAATTTTATTGCAGAAGTTCAAAAGCATTCAGAAATTTGCCCATCACTGAATGATATCCATAATTGTGGATTAACTTTAAATTGAATTTGATGGGGTTGAGAAAAATCCAAGGACTGAAATTCGGCATTTGGAAGACGGGAATAATTATGTTAAGATTTTCGCAAAAGAAAAGACACTAATGAAAATGTGATTTGTACAATCCAAATACGTCTATCAAAGCAAGCAAAATGACTTCAAAGAGCTACCGCCTTTTGATTATTCAAAACGAAAACATAACAATAGAATCGTTATATTGCTGTTCCGGCTATTTATATCAATAAAAAAAAGAAGACAAATCAAATTGCATCATTACCACATATTAACATTAATATACCATAAAATTCATTTCTTTATAATAAAAAGTATTGTATTAATATTCTCAAAACTGAAATATATTTTTTTAATTTTTTCCAATAGATTATTGAAATTAGAGTGCTTTTAATAATTGATTGAGCTTAAAAAAAAAACATTTTTTTCATTAATTTGAATATTTTACTGTCGATTTTAAAGAAAATTTTAAATTATTTGATTGCCACCTTGTGCTGAATAGACAAAACATTTTTAGTTCTAGTTATTAGCTACAGATGTCACCAACGTAATTACAGTTTGAAGATTATTAAAAAAAAAATTAATAAAAAAATTTTTTTCATATAGATTTCGACATGTTTATACTATTTAAACAGATTTTTGTTTAAATTTTAAATTCTCGACTCAATTTGTTGTCAACAGTTATCAACAGTAATTGGTTGGCTAACTGTATTACATAACCTCACATAACTATCTAGCGCGCCATATTAAAATCCATCACTTTGGGTAGTAATGTATTTAATGCAAATCTCAGCTGGATATTCGAAGAAATGGTCATTATTTATCAGCAAAGTTCTACAATCAAAAATCTTTTTAGAAATTTTAGGAACGACTTTCACTTTTCTCGAACAACTCCTGGAAATATCTCTAAATGTTTGAATGAAGTACCGAAGCTAATGAATCACTTCTAGAACATTATTATAATGTATGATGATGTAAACAAATGGTTTTGTCTACTTCTAAATTTGAACCGGTAGTATTGATAAAAATGTAAGCAAAATTATCATTTCTTTGGTTTTAATTTTAAATTTTGTAGAAGTTCAGAAGCATTTAAAAATTTGCCCATTTCAACACAAAAATCCTTCAGAAATTAACGTTTTGTGATGTTCATATAAATTTCGCTATCAGAGTTGAGATTGGCGACGGATTGTGACCAAATGGCTGATGTTAAACCAAACTAAAACATCAAGGACAATAGAGGACGCTGAGAGATATAATCTAGTGCAAATTTAATAACGGAGCTTCATTTAGAAAATCGTCCTGACCGAAGGTATCAAAATATTGATATCTGAATTATTTTATATCTCTATAAGCATGCCAAATATAATTCGTTTATCTCTATGAAATAACAGCGCTATAAATTTTTAAATTTCATCTCTAATTTTGAATTTTCAGTTTCAGAGTTTGGTTTGGCGGCCGATTGCGACTAAATGGTGGCTAATGGAAGTCTGCACCGAATATATTTAATAAATGACGGAATATAATATGGAAATTAGAATTAATGTTCTATTGAAAGATTCGTTAAAATTATAATTACAACTTTCTGTGACTTCGCACTCAAGTTCAAGTGTAACGAACGAAGCAAAAAATTTACGTTTTGTATTATAATCCTTCAAGACATTTGCCATTTTTCATTTCACAAAAATTAGAAAAATTCACTTAATGATAAATACATCACTGTTTAATTAGCGCATTGAAAGCAACTTTTTTTTTTGATTGTCAAGACAACAACAGAGCAAAAAAAATTTGTATTCGAATATTCTCGATGTAATTTAATAAAATAAAAATTTTTGAATTGATCATTTCATTTTTTTACTTTGAATTTACACCCCGTCTGCGTTACATGAGGTACAGCGGTTTCAACAAGCATAATTATGCATTTTGCATTAAATTTTATCGAATAAAATCACTTAAACAATTGGAATGTTTTAGATTTGATTTGTTATGAAGTTATAACCTAAGTCAATCAATTTTGAAAGGCAGAAAAATTATCAACGAAAAGTCTGAACAATTTTGGAGAAAAAAATATTTAGAAACAGTAAACAACTGAATGAAAATGGAAAATATCAAATGAATGATCAAATTAATTTCAATAATGTATTGATGGTTGCCTGCAATGAATAATAATTGAATTTTTAAAAGTTATATCTATGGAAATTTTTATTATTTAAAATAAAGATTTTTAATCACTTTAGTAGCAAAATTTAAATCTAAAATAATTTGATTTTCAAAAGATTTTATTGTCAAGCAGATTTCTTCACTAAATCTAACTAAACATTTTGAATAATGTGGTTGGCTAACTTGGAACTGTCAATTGCGTCATATTAAAAATGCTTGAAAAATAAATAACGTACAGTTGTATAATTTCATTCAAATTTCAGCTCAATATTTAAAGAATAGGTAATTATTTATCAGAAAAGAAATAGAGAAGTTCTACGATCAAAAATCTAAACTATTTTAGGAACATCGTGTTGCCGCGATTATCAATTTTCTCAAACAATTCCTGCAAATATCTCCAATGAAAGTAGATCAAAAACGTCAAAAAAATATTTGAATAAAGGACCGGCATTAATAAATCACTTCTGGAATATCATTATAATGTGATTTTGTCTACTTCCAAATTTGAATCGGTATTATTGATAAAAATGTAAGCAAAATTATCATTTCTTTGATTTTAATGTTAAATTTTGTAGAAGTTCGGAAGAATTTAGAAAATTGGCCCATTTCAACACAAAAATCCTTCAGGAATTAGACGTTAGACTAAAACCATAAATACTACAAATGTGATTTGATTAAAAAATCAATTGGATGGGGTCGGGGAAAAAAGACGGAGAAAAACGTTAAGATTTTTGCAGAAGAAACTTGTACAAACCAAATGTCTTATCAATTTAGAAAGTATGGAGATTGTTATAAAAAATGTTCCATTGAAATTTATTGATTTTTTTTAATAGATTCATATCTAAAAAGTCGATGACACATTACTTGAAGAGTTTTCAGCGGATCCATACTTGATCTAAATTCCAAAAATTGTATGAATTCCATAGGAATTTGATAGATTTGCATGGGAATAACCACAAATTGAAATCAAAAACGAGGTATGATTGTTGTATCAATTGATTTCAATCAATTTTTTTAATTCCAGTCAATTAAAACGAAAAGACTAATTACCGCCTTTTGTCAATTCAAAAAGAAAACATATTGAAGTTCGCAAACATTTACAAAAAATTCTTCAAGAAATAGACATTAGTCTGATACCATAATTACTACAATTGTGATTTGTTTGAAAAGTGAATTGGATGGAGTCGAAAAGATACAAGAATTAATAGAATCCGCCATTTACATGACGGGGAAAAACGTTAAGATTTTTGCAGAAGAAGAGACTAATGAGAATGTGAATTGTACAAACCAAATGTCTATCAATTAAGCAAGTATGGAGATTGTTATTATACAGAAAATTCTGTTGAAATTTAAATAAACAAATGTTAATGTCTACTTCTAAATTTGAACCGGTATTATTGATAAAAGTGTAAGCAAAATTACCATTTCTTTGGTTTTAAATTTTTAGAATTTTATTGCAGAAGTTCAAAAGTATTCAGAAATTCGACCATCACTGAATGATATCCATAATTGTGGATTAACTTGAAATTGAATTCGATGGGGTTGAAAAAAATTCAAGAATTGAAATTCGGCATTTGCAAGACGGGAATAATTATGTTCAGATTTTCGCAAAAGAAAAGACACTAATGAAAATGTGATTTGTACAATCCAAACACGTCTATCAAAGCAAGCAAAATGACTCCAAAGAGCTACCGCCTTTTGACTATTCAAAATGGAAACATAACAATAGAATCGTTGTATTGCTGTTCCTGCTATTTATATCAATAAAAAAAAGAAGACAAATCAAATTGCATCATTACCACATATTAAAATTAATATACCATAAAATTCATTTCTTTATAATAAAAAGTATTGTATTTATATTATTAAATCTGAAATATTTTTTTTTAATTTTTTCCAAAAGATTATTGGAATTTGAAAATGGTTGATTGAGTTTTCATAAAAAAAATTTTTTTCATATAACTTTCTAAATGTTTATATTATTTAAACAGATTTTTGTTTAAATTTTAAATTCTCGACTCAATTTGTTGTCAACAGTTATCAGCAGTAATTGGTTGGCTAACTGTATTACATAACCTCTCTTTCTATCTAGCGCGCCATATTAAAATCTGTCACTTCGAATGCTATAATTTAGTGCAAAGTTCAGTCAACTTTCAAAAAAATTGAAATCATTCACCAGAAAAAAAAATAATAGCGAAGCTCTACGATGAAAAATCTAAACTATTTTGGGAACAATTTTAATTTTTTTTTTTAGACCATTTCTGCAAACGTCTCAACTTCCAATTGAGATTGCTGGAGCAATGAGAATTTTTGCCTATTTTGTATGTATAGGTTTTTCAAAGCTTTTATCAGCATGCCAAATATCATTCGTTAATCTTTAAAAAACAAAATTTTCGATTTCAGAATTGGGTTTGATGGTCGATTGCGACCGAATGGCTAATAGAAGATTTGAAGTTTAAAGGAGATTAGAATTAATGTTTTATCAAAAGAAATAGAAATCATAGCTTCCGAATCAAATTTAAGATGAAGACGAATATTGTATTTGAAAATAAAAAACCAAAATATCTAAGATAAGTTTTCTGAGAAGAATCGACCGACAGATATTTGTTAAAGTCTCTATGAAACTGCCGTCGAATTCAAGCGTCACGTGAACCTGCTTTGGAATAATTATTTGTAAAAATTAACTTTTTGCCAAAAAGACGCCAGCAAAAAAATTTGAAAAATAATAAACGAATTGACGCTCAACACTTAAAATTAAAGCAAAGAAATTCCTACCTTCTTATTTGCTGACAAGGATATCCATCAGGTGAATGAAGAGCAGTCCACCACTTTAAGGAATAATTGGCCCTTTTACTCCTTCAAGCACCAACACACTTCCTCAATTTCGATTCCCTAGAAATAATATTTCATTGAGCATTCCAGAATTTAATAACAAAAATTAAGTATAACCTCAACTAAAGATAGATGCTATCGTTCTTTCCGAGAACTCAACTTAAACTGACTCATTATTCTTCAAAACGTTTAATAAGGAAAAAAAAAATTTCGTAACAGTCTCGTTCCGAAAGACATTTGTCTGAGGTGTTATGAATTAATTTGAAACAAATTTTTTTAGAAAGAAAAAAACTAACTTTTTAATTTATCTAATGAAACTAATCAACATTTTAAATAATAAAAGTTTGTTGAAATAAAAAAATAATTAAATTTAATTCATGTGTATAGAAAGAAAAGTTCAAAAAACAAAAATAATAATAATAATCAAGCAGTAATTTCTAAAGTTAACAAAAAATTGATAGTGTAAAAGACAATGTTTTTTGAAATCAAGAATTAGATAATTAATTTGAACAAACAAACCTTTTATATTATTATCCTATTTTCCATTTCACAAAAATAATAAAAGTTCAATAAACAATAAATACATCACTTATAATTTAGCACATCGTCACCGAAACCGCCACGAAATAACTGAAATAATCTATCGTTATCTCTTCAACCTGAAAACAACTTTTTTTGATTGCCAAGGAAACAGCGGAGCAAAAACATTTGTATTCGAATATTCTCGATGTAAGATTTAATTTTTAATAGAATAAACAGATTTTGAATTAGTCATTTTATTTTTCTACTTTGAATTCACACTGTGTCTGCGTTACATAAGGGACAGCAGTTCCAAGAAGCATAATTATGCATTTTGCATTAAATTTTATCGAATAAAATCACTTAAACAATTGGAATGTTTTAGATTTGATTTGTTATGAAGTTATAACCTAAGTAAATCAATTTTGAAAGACAAAAGAATTATTAACGAAAAGTCTAAACAATTTTGAAAAAAAAAAACAGTATTTTAGAAACAGTGAAAATATCATATGAATGATCTAATTAATTTCAATAATGTATTGATGGTTGCCTGCAATGAATAATAATTGAATTTTTAAAAGTTATATCTATGGAAATAATTATTTTTTTAAAAAAAGATTTTTAATCACTTTAGTAGAAAAATTTAAATCTAAAATAATTTGATTTCTAAAAGATTTTTGTATCAGGCAGATTTCTTCCCTAAATCTAACTAAACATTTTAAATAACGTGGTTGGCTAACTTGAAACTGTCAATTGCGTCATATTAAAAATACTTGAAAAACAAATAACGTCCAGTAATAAGTATAATTAAATACAAATTTCAGCTTAATATTCGAAGAAATGGTCATTATTTATCAGCGAAGTTCTACAATAAAAAATCTTTTTAGGAATTTTAGGATCGACTTTCACTTTTTTCGAACAATTCCTGCAAATATCTCCAAATGTTTGAATGAAGTACCGAAGCTAATGAATCACTTCTAGAACATTATTATAATGTATGATGATGTAAACAAATGGTTTTGTCTACTTCTAAATTTGAACCGGTAGTATTGATAAAAATGTAAGCAAACTTATCATTTCTTTGGTTTTAATTTTAAATTTTGTAGAAGTTCAGAAGCATTTAAAAATTTGCCCATTTCACCAGAAAAATACTTCAGAAATTAACGTTTTGTGATGTTCATATAAATTTCGCTATCAAAGTTGAGTTTGGCGGCGGATTGTGGCCAAATGGCTGATCTTAAACCAAACTAAAACATCAAGGACAATAGAAGACGCCAAGAGATATAATCTAGTGCAAATCTAATAACGGAGCTGCATTTAAAAAATTCGAAGAAAGTCGGCCTGACCGAAGGTATCAAAATATTGATATCTAAATTATTTTATAGCTCTATCAGCATGCCAAATATAATTCGTTTATCTCTATGAAATAACAGCGCTATGAATTTTTAAATTTTGTCTCTAATTTTGAATTTTCGGTTTCAGAGTTTGATTTGGCGGCCGATTGCGACTAAATGGTGGCTAATGGAAGTCTGCACCAAATATATTTAATAAATGACGGAATATAATATGGAAATTAGAATTAATGTTCTATTGAAAGATTCGTTAAAATTATAATTACAACTCTCTGTGACTTCGCACTCAAGTTCAAGTGTAGCGAACGAAACAAAAAATTTACGTTTTGTATCATAATCCTTCAAGAGATTTGCCATTTTTCAGAAAAGTTCACTTAACGATAAATACATCACTGTTCAATTAGCGCATTGAAAGCAACTTTTTTTTTTATTGTCAAGACAACAACAGAGCAAAAAAAATTGTATTCGAATATTTTCGATGTAATTTAATAAAATAAAAATTTTTGAATTGATCATTTCATTTTTTTACTTTGAATTTATACCCCGTTGCGTTACATGAGGTACAGCGGTTTCAAGAAGCATAATTATGCATTTTGCATTAAATTTTATCGAATAAAATCACTTAAACAATTGGAATGTTTTAGATTTGATTTGCTATTGAATTATTACGTAATTAAATAGATTTAAATAGGCGAAAGAATTATCAACTAAGAATCTAAACAATTTTCAAAAAAAAGTTATTTAGAAACAGTAAACAATAGTATAAAATGATTTCAATGATGGATGATTGTTGATTGCCGACAATGAATAACAATTGAATTTTAATTTTAATTTTTTTTAATGAAGATTTCAAATCATTTTAGTAATAGTTTTAATAAAAAATTTAAAATTCAACTTAGAGTAGACAACACATAATTCATGCACATTTTTTTTTTAATAATAAGTGATTAATTATTAATATTCATTAATTAATTATTTTTGAAATTTTTCAATAGAAAATTACTTCTGAATTACTAAAATGTAAACCTTTCAATATTTTATTTTACCTTTTTCTATTAGGCAGATTTCTTCCCTAAATCTAACTAAACATTTTTAATAATGTGGTTGGCTAACTTGGAACTGTCAATTGCGTCATATTAAAAATGCTTGAAAAGTAAATAACGTCCAGTAATATAATTTTCAGCTCAATATTTAAAGAATAGGTAATTATTTATCAGGAAAGAATAAGAGAAGTTCTACGATTAAAAATCTAAATTATTTTAGGAACATCGTGATGCCGCGATTTTCAATTTTCTCAAACAATTCCTGCAAATATCTCCAATTTAAGTAGATCACTAAATTTTGTAGTTTTTTTAAAGCTCTGATAAAAAATGGTAAGAAAAACGTTAAAAAGATGTTTGAATAAAGGACCGGAATCAATAAATCACTTCTGGAATATCATTATAATGTGGTTTTGTCTACTTCTAAATTTGAACCGGTATTATTGATAAAAATGTAAGCAAAAACTATGATTTCTTTGGTTTTAATGTTAAATTTTGTAGAAGTTCGGAAGCATTTAGAAATTTGCCCATTTCAACACAAAAATCCTTCAGGAATTAGACGTTAGACTGAAACCATAAATACTACAAATGTGATTTGATTGAAAATCAATTGGATGGGGTCGAAAAGATACAAGAATTAATAGAATCCGGAATTTCCAAGACGGGGAAAAACGTTAAGATTTTTGCAGAAGAAACTTGTACAAACCAAATGTCTTATCAATTTAGAAAGTATGGAGATTGTTATAAAAAATGTTCCATTGAAATTTATTGATTTTTTTTTAATAGATTCATGTCTAAAAAGTCGAAGACACATTACTTGAAGATTCCTCAGCGGCTCCATACTTGATCTAAATTCCAAAAACTGTATGAATTTCATAGGAATTTGATAGATTTGCATGGGAATAACCACAAATTAAAACCAAAAACGAGGTACGATTGTTTTATGAATTGATTTCAATTTATTTATTTTTTTTTCTCAATTCCAGTCAATTGAAACAAAAAGACTTATTAACGCCTTTTGTCAATTCAAAAAGAAAACATAATGAAGTTCGCAAGCATTTATAAAAAATCCTTCAGGAAATAGACATTAATCTGATACCATAAGTACTACAATTGCGATTTGATTGAAAAGTGAATTGGACGGAGTCGAAAAAAAACAAGAATTAATAGAATCCGGCATTTCCAAGACGGGGAATAACGTCAAGATTTTTGAAGAAGAAACTAGTACAAACCAAATGTCTATCAATTAAGCAAGTAAGAAGATTGTTATTATACAGGAAATTCTGTTGATATTTTTTTGACATAAACAAATGTTATTGTCTACTTCTAAATTTGAACCGGTATTATTGATAAAAGTGTAAGCAAAATTACCATTTCTTTGGTTTTAAATTTTTAGAATTTTATTGCAGAAGTTCAAAAGTATTCAGAAATTCGACCATCACTGAATGATATCCATAGTTGTGGATTAACTTTAAATTGAATTTGATGGGGTTGAGAAAAATCCAAGGACTGAAATTTGGCATTTCCAAAACGGGAATAATTATGTTAAGATTTTCGCAAAAAAAAGACACTAATAAAAATGTGATTTGTACAATCCAAACACGTCTATCAAAGCAAGCAAAATGACTCTAAAGGGCTACCGTCTTTTGACTATTCAAAACGAAAACATAACAATAGAATCGTTGTGTTGCTGTTCCAGCTATTTATATCAATAAAACAAAGAAGACAAATAAAATTGCATCATGACCACATATTAACATTAATATACCATAAAATTCATTTCTTTATAATAAAGAGTATTGTGTTAATATTCTCAAATCTGAAATATATTTTTTTAATTTTTTCCAATAGATTATTGAAATTTGAGTGTTTTTAATGGTTGATTGAGCTTAAAAAAAAAAACATTTTTTTCATTAACTTTGAATATTTTACTGTCGATTTTAAAGAAAATTTTAAAATATTTAGGTGCCACCTTGTGCTGAACAGAAAAAACATTTTTAGTTC
Source organism: Latheticus oryzae (assembly GCA_030157265.1). Lineage (NCBI taxonomy): Eukaryota > Metazoa > Arthropoda > Insecta > Coleoptera > Tenebrionidae > Latheticus > Latheticus oryzae. Next base: position 16,355,433 of record CM058052.1, on the reverse strand, counting down.
TAGTTATTAGCTATAGATGTCACCAACGTAATTACAGTTTGAAGATTAAAAAAAAAAAATTAATAAAAAATTTTTTTTCTGATAAATTTCGACATGTTTATATTATTTAAACAGATTTTTGTTTAAATTTTAAATTCGCGACTCAATTTGTTATCAACAGTTATCAGCAGTAATTGGTTGGCTAACTGTATTACATAACCTCACTTTCTATCTAGCGCGCCATATTAAAATCCATCACTTTGGGTAGTAATGTATTTAATGCAATTCTCAGTTGGATATTCGAAGAAATGGTCATTATTTATCAGCGAAGTTCTACAATCAAAAATCTTTTTAGGAATTTTAGGAATGACTTTCACTTTTCTCGAACAATTCCTGCAAATATCTCCAAATGTTTGAATGAAGTACCGAAGTTAATGAATCACTTCTAGAATATTATTATAACGTATGATGATATATACAAATGGTTTTGTCTACTTCCAAATTTGAACAGGAATTATTGATAAAAATGTAAGCAAAAACTATTATTCATTTGGTTTGAATGTTAAATTTTGTAGAAGTTCGGAAGCATTTAGAAATTTGCCCATTTCAACACAAAAATCCTTCAGGAATTAGACGTTAGACTGAAACCATAAATACTACAAATGTGATTTGATTGAAAATCAATTGGATGGGGTCGAAAAGATACAAGAATTAATAGAATCCGGAATTTCCAAGACGGGGAAAAACGTTAAGATTTTTGCAGAAGAAACTTGTACAAACCAAATGTCTTATCAATTTAGAAAGTATGGAGATTGTTATAAAAAATGTTCCATTGAAATTTATTGATTTTTTTTTTAATAGATTCATGTCTAAAAAGTCGAAGACACATTACTTGAAGAGTTCTCAGCGGCTCCATACTTGATCTAAATTCCAAAAATTGTATGAATTCCATAGGAATTTGATAGATTTGCATAAGAATAACCACAAATTAAAACCAAAAACGAGGCACGATTGTTTTATCAATTGATTTCAATTAATTTTTTTAATTCCAGTCAATTAAAACGAAAAGACTTATTACCGCCTTTTGTCAATTCAAAAAGAAAACATAATGAAGTTCGCAAGCATTTATAAAAAATCCTTCAGGAAATAGACATTAGTCTGATACCATAAGTACTACAATTGTGATTTGATTGGAAAGTGAATTGGATGGAGTCGAAAAGAAACAAGAATTAATAGAATCCGCCATTTCCATGACTGGGAAAAACGTTAAGATATTTGCAGAAGAGACTAATGAGAATGTGACTTGTACAAACCAAATGTCTATCAATTAAGAAAGTATGGAGATTGTTATTATACAGAAAATTCTGTTGAAATTTTTTTGACGTAAACAAATGTTATTGTCTACTTCTAAATTTGAACCGGTATTATTGATAAAAGTGTAAGCAAAATTACCATTTCTTTGGTTTTAAATTTTTAGAATTTTATTGTAGAAGTCCAAAAGCATTCAGAAATTTGCCCATCACTGAATGATATCCATAATTGTGGATTAACTTTAAATTGAATTTGATGGGGTTGAGAAAAATCCAAGGACTGAAATTCGGCATTTGCAAGACGGGAATAATTATGTTAAGATTTTCGCAAAAGAAAAGACACTAATGAAAATGTTATTTGTACAATCCAAATACGTCTATCAAAGCAAGCAAAATGACTTCAAAGAGCTACCGCCTTTTGATTATTCAAAACGAAAACATAACAATAGAATCGTTGTATTGCTGTTCCGGCTCTTTAAATGAATGAAAAAAAGAAGACAAATCAAATTGCATCATTACCACATATTAAAATCAATATACCATAAAATTCATTCCTTTATAATAAAAAGTATTGTATTAATATTCTCAAATCTGAAATATATTTTTTTAATTTTTTCCAATAGATTATTGAAATTTGAGTGTTTTTAATAATTGATTGAGCTTAAAAAAAAAACATTTTTTTCATTAATTTGAATATTTTACTGTCGATTTTAAAGAAAATTTTAAATTATTTGATTGCCACCTTGTGCTGAATAGACAAAACATTTTTAGTTCTAGTTATTAGCTACAGATGTCACCAACGTAATTACAGTTTGAAGATTATTAAAAAAAAAATTAATAAAAAAATTTTTTTCATATAGATTTCGACATGTTTATACTATTTAAACAGATTTTTGTTTAAATTTTAAATTCTCGACTCAATTTGTTGTCAACAGTTATCAACAGTAATTGGTTGGCTAACTGTATTACATAACCTCACATAACTATCTAGCGCGCCATATTAAAATCCATCACTTTGGGTAGTAATGTATTTAATGCAAATCTCAGCTGGATATTCGAAGAAATGGTCATTATTTATCAGCAAAGTTCTACAATCAAAAATCTTTTTAGAAATTTTAGGAACGACTTTCACTTTTCTCGAACAACTCCTGGAAATATCTCTAAATGTTTGAATGAAGTACCGAAGCTAATGAATCACTTCTAGAACATTATTATAATGTATGATGATGTAAACAAATGGTTTTGTCTACTTCTAAATTTGAACCGGTAGTATTGATAAAAATGTAAGCAAAATTATCATTTCTTTGGTTTTAATTTTAAATTTTGTAGAAGTTCAGAAGCATTTAAAAATTTGCCCATTTCAACAAAAAAATCCTTCAGAAATTAACGTTTTGTGATGTTCATATAAATTTCGCTATCAGAGTTGAGATTGGCGACGGATTGTGACCAAATGGCTGATGTTAAACCAAACTAAAACATCAAGGACAATAGAGGACGCTGAGAGATATAATCTAGTGCAAATTTAATAACGGAGCTTCATTTAGAAAATCGTCCTGACCGAAGGTATCAAAATATTGATATCTGAATTATTTTATATCTCTATAAGCATGCCAAATATAATTCGTTTATCTCTATGAAATAACAGCGCTATAAATTTTTAAATTTCATCTCTAATTTTGAATTTTCAGTTTCAGAGTTTGGTTTGGCGGCCGATTGCGACTAAATGGTGGCTAATGGAAGTCTGCACCGAATATATTTAATAAATGACGGAATATAATATGGAAATTAGAATTAATGTTCTATTGAAAGATTCGTTAAAATTATAATTACAACTTTCTGTGACTTCGCACTCAAGTTCAAGTGTAACGAACGAAGCAAAAAATTTACGTTTTGTATTATAATCCTTCAAGACATTTGCCATTTTTCATTTCACAAAAATTAGAAAAATTCACTTAATGATAAATACATCACTGTTTAATTAGCGCATTGAAAGCAACTTTTTTTTTTGATTGTCAAGACAACAACAGAGCAAAAAAAATTTGTATTCGAATATTCTCGATGTAATTTAATAAAATAAAAATTTTTGAATTGATCATTTCATTTTTTTACTTTGAATTTACACCCCGTCTGCGTTACATGAGGTACAGCGGTTTCAACAAGCATAATTATGCATTTTGCATTAAATTTTATCGAATAAAATCACTTAAACAATTGGAATGTTTTAGATTTGATTTGTTATGAAGTTATAACCTAAGTCAATCAATTTTGAAAGGCAGAAAAATTATCAACGAAAAGTCTGAACAATTTTGGAGAAAAAAATATTTAGAAACAGTAAACAACTGAATGAAAATGGAAAATATCAAATGAATGATCAAATTAATTTCAATAATGTATTGATGGTTGCCTGCAATGAATAATAATTGAATTTTTAAAAGTTATATCTATGGAAATTTTTATTATTTAAAATAAAGATTTTTAATCACTTTAGTAGCAAAATTTAAATCTAAAATAATTTGATTTTCAAAAGATTTTATTGTCAAGCAGATTTCTTCACTAAATCTAACTAAACATTTTGAATAATGTGGTTGGCTAACTTGGAACTGTCAATTGCGTCATATTAAAAATGCTTGAAAAATAAATAACGTACAGTTGTATAATTTCATTCAAATTTCAGCTCAATATTTAAAGAATAGGTAATTATTTATCAGAAAAGAAATAGAGAAGTTCTACGATCAAAAATCTAAACTATTTTAGGAACATCGTGTTGCCGCGATTATCAATTTTCTCAAACAATTCCTGCAAATATCTCCAATGAAAGTAGATCAAAAACGTCAAAAAAATATTTGAATAAAGGACCGGCATTAATAAATCACTTCTGGAATATCATTATAATGTGATTTTGTCTACTTCCAAATTTGAATCGGTATTATTGATAAAAATGTAAGCAAAATTATCATTTCTTTGATTTTAATGTTAAATTTTGTAGAAGTTCGGAAGAATTTAGAAAATTGGCCCATTTCAACACAAAAATCCTTCAGGAATTAGACGTTAGACTAAAACCATAAATACTACAAATGTGATTTGATTAAAAAATCAATTGGATGGGGTCGGGGAAAAAAGACGGAGAAAAACGTTAAGATTTTTGCAGAAGAAACTTGTACAAACCAAATGTCTTATCAATTTAGAAAGTATGGAGATTGTTATAAAAAATGTTCCATTGAAATTTATTGATTTTTTTTAATAGATTCATATCTAAAAAGTCGATGACACATTACTTGAAGAGTTTTCAGCGGATCCATACTTGATCTAAATTCCAAAAATTGTATGAATTCCATAGGAATTTGATAGATTTGCATGGGAATAACCACAAATTGAAATCAAAAACGAGGTATGATTGTTGTATCAATTGATTTCAATCAATTTTTTTAATTCCAGTCAATTAAAACGAAAAGACTAATTACCGCCTTTTGTCAATTCAAAAAGAAAACATATTGAAGTTCGCAAACATTTACAAAAAATTCTTCAAGAAATAGACATTAGTCTGATACCATAATTACTACAATTGTGATTTGTTTGAAAAGTGAATTGGATGGAGTCGAAAAGATACAAGAATTAATAGAATCCGCCATTTACATGACGGGGAAAAACGTTAAGATTTTTGCAGAAGAAGAGACTAATGAGAATGTGAATTGTACAAACCAAATGTCTATCAATTAAGCAAGTATGGAGATTGTTATTATACAGAAAATTCTGTTGAAATTTAAATAAACAAATGTTAATGTCTACTTCTAAATTTGAACCGGTATTATTGATAAAAGTGTAAGCAAAATTACCATTTCTTTGGTTTTAAATTTTTAGAATTTTATTGCAGAAGTTCAAAAGTATTCAGAAATTCGACCATCACTGAATGATATCCATAATTGTGGATTAACTTGAAATTGAATTCGATGGGGTTGAAAAAAATTCAAGAATTGAAATTCGGCATTTGCAAGACGGGAATAATTATGTTCAGATTTTCGCAAAAGAAAAGACACTAATGAAAATGTGATTTGTACAATCCAAACACGTCTATCAAAGCAAGCAAAATGACTCCAAAGAGCTACCGCCTTTTGACTATTCAAAATGGAAACATAACAATAGAATCGTTGTATTGCTGTTCCTGCTATTTATATCAATAAAAAAAAGAAGACAAATCAAATTGCATCATTACCACATATTAAAATTAATATACCATAAAATTCATTTCTTTATAATAAAAAGTATTGTATTTATATTATTAAATCTGAAATATTTTTTTTTAATTTTTTCCAAAAGATTATTGGAATTTGAAAATGGTTGATTGAGTTTTCATAAAAAAAATTTTTTTCATATAACTTTCTAAATGTTTATATTATTTAAACAGATTTTTGTTTAAATTTTAAATTCTCGACTCAATTTGTTGTCAACAGTTATCAGCAGTAATTGGTTGGCTAACTGTATTACATAACCTCTCTTTCTATCTAGCGCGCCATATTAAAATCTGTCACTTCGAATGCTATAATTTAGTGCAAAGTTCAGTCAACTTTCAAAAAAATTGAAATCATTCACCAGAAAAAAAAATAATAGCGAAGCTCTACGATGAAAAATCTAAACTATTTTGGGAACAATTTTAATTTTTTTTTTTAGACCATTTCTGCAAACGTCTCAACTTCCAATTGAGATTGCTGGAGCAATGAGAATTTTTGCCTATTTTGTATGTATAGGTTTTTCAAAGCTTTTATCAGCATGCCAAATATCATTCGTTAATCTTTAAAAAACAAAATTTTCGATTTCAGAATTGGGTTTGATGGTCGATTGCGACCGAATGGCTAATAGAAGACTGAATCAAAAATGTTAAATAATATTTGAAGTTTAAAGGAGATTAGAATTAATGTTTTATCAAAAGAAATAGAAATCATAGCTTCCGAATCAAATTTAAGATGAAGACGAATATTGTATTTGAAAATAAAAAACCAAAATATCTAAGATAAGTTTTCTGAGAAGAATCGACCGACAGATATTTGTTAAAGTCTCTATGAAACTGCCGTCGAATTCAAGCGTCACGTGAACCTGCTTTGGAATAATTATTTGTAAAAATTAACTTTTTGCCAAAAAGACGCCAGCAAAAAAATTTGAAAAATAATAAACGAATTGACGCTCAACACTTAAAATTAAAGCAAAGAAATTCCTACCTTCTTATTTGCTGACAAGGATATCCATCAGGTGAATGAAGAGCAGTCCACCACTTTAAGGAATAATTGGACCTTTTACTCCTTCAAGCACCAACACACTTCCTGAATTTCGATTCCCTAGAAATAATATTTCATTGAGCATTCCAGAATTTATTAACAAAAATTAAGTATAACCTCAACTAAAGATAGATGCTATCGTTCTTTCCGAGAACTCAACTTAAACTGACTCATTATTCTTCAAAACGTTTAATAAGGAAAAAAAAAATTTCGTAACAGTCTCGTTCCGAAAGACATTTGTCTGAGGTGTTATGAATTAATTTGAAACAAATTTTTTTAGAAAGAAAAAAACTAACTTTTTAATTTATCTAATGAAACTAATCAACATTTTAAATAATAAAAGTTTGTTGAAATAAAAAAATAATTAAATTTAATTCATGTGTATAGAAAGAAAAGTTCAAAAAACAAAAATAATAATAATAATCAAGCAGTAATTTCTAAAGTTAACAAAAAATTGATAGTGTAAAAGACAATGTTTTTTGAAATCAAGAATTAGATAATTAATTTGAACAAACAAACCTTTTATATTATTATCCTATTTTCCATTTCACAAAAATAATAAAAGTTCAATAAACAATAAATACATCACTTATAATTTAGCACATCGTCACCGAAACCGCCACGAAATAACTGAAATAATCTATCGTTATCTCTTCAACCTGAAAACAACTTTTTTTGATTGCCAAGGAAACAGCGGAGCAAAAACATTTGTATTCGAATATTCTCGATGTAAGATTTAATTTTTAATAGAATAAACAAATTTTGAATTAGTCATTTTATTTTTCTACTTTGAATTCACACTGTGTCTGCGTTACATAAGGGACAGCAGTTCCAAGAAGCATAATTATGCATTTTGCATTAAATTTTATCGAATAAAATCACTTAAACAATTGGAATGTTTTAGATTTGATTTGTTATGAAGTTATAACCTAAGTAAATCAATTTTGAAAGACAAAAGAATTATTAACGAAAAGTCTAAACAATTTTGAAAAAAAAAAACAGTATTTTAGAAACAGTGAAAATATCATATGAATGATCTAATTAATTTCAATAATGTATTGATGGTTGCCTGCAATGAATAATAATTGAATTTTTAAAAGTTATATCTATGGAAATAATTATTTTTTTAAAAAAAGATTTTTAATCACTTTAGTAGAAAAATTTAAATCTAAAATAATTTGATTTCTAAAAGATTTTTGTATCAGGCAGATTTCTTCCCTAAATCTAACTAAACATTTTAAATAACGTGGTTGGCTAACTTGAAACTGTCAATTGCGTCATATTAAAAATACTTGAAAAACAAATAACGTCCAGTAATAAGTATAATTAAATACAAATTTCAGCTTAATATTCGAAGAAATGGTCATTATTTATCAGCGAAGTTCTACAATAAAAAATCTTTTTAGGAATTTTAGGATCGACTTTCACTTTTTTCGAACAATTCCTGCAAATATCTCCAAATGTTTGAATGAAGTACCGAAGCTAATGAATCACTTCTAGAATATTATTATAACGTATGATGATATATACAAATGGTTTTGTCTACTTCTAAATTTGAACCGGTAGTATTGATAAAAATGTAAGCAAACTTATCATTTCTTTGGTTTTAATTTTAAATTTTGTAGAAGTTCAGAAGCATTTAAAAATTTGCCCATTTCACCAGAAAAATACTTCAGAAATTAACGTTTTGTGATGTTCATATAAATTTCGCTATCAAAGTTGAGTTTGGCGGCGGATTGTGGCCAAATGGCTGATCTTAAACCAAACTAAAACATCAAGGACAATAGAAGACGCCAAGAGATATAATCTAGTGCAAATCTAATAACGGAGCTGCATTTAAAAAATTCGAAGAAAGTCGGCCTGACCGAAGGTATCAAAATATTGATATCTAAATTATTTTATAGCTCTATCAGCATGCCAAATATAATTCGTTTATCTCTATGAAATAACAGCGCTATGAATTTTTAAATTTTGTCTCTAATTTTGAATTTTCGGTTTCAGAGTTTGATTTGGCGGCCGATTGCGACTAAATGGTGGCTAATGGAAGTCTGCACCAAATATATTTAATAAATGACGGAATATAATATGGAAATTAGAATTAATGTTCTATTGAAAGATTCGTTAAAATTATAATTACAACTCTCTGTGACTTCGCACTCAAGTTCAAGTGTAGCGAACGAAACAAAAAATTTACGTTTTGTATCATAATCCTTCAAGAGATTTGCCATTTTTCAGAAAAGTTCACTTAACGATAAATACATCACTGTTCAATTAGCGCATTGAAAGCAACTTTTTTTTTTATTGTCAAGACAACAACAGAGCAAAAAAAAATTGTATTCGAATATTTTCGATGTAATTTAATAAAATAAAAATTTTTGAATTGATCATTTCATTTTTTTACTTTGAATTTATACCCCGTTTGCGTTACATGAGGTACAGCGGTTTCAAGAAGCATAATTATGCATTTTGCATTAAATTTTATCGAATAAAATCACTTAAACAATTGGAATGTTTTAGATTTGATTTGCTATTGAATTATTACGTAATTAAATAGATTTAAATAGGCGAAAGAATTATCAACTAAGAATCTAAACAATTTTCAAAAAAAAGTTATTTAGAAACAGTAAACAATAGTATAAAATGATTTCAATGATGGATGATTGTTGATTGCCGACAATGAATAACAATTGAATTTTAATTTTAATTTTTTTTAATGAAGATTTCAAATCATTTTAGTAATAGTTTTAATAAAAAATTTAAAATTCAACTTAGAGTAGACAACACATAATTCATGCACATTTTTTTTTTAATAATAAGTGATTAATTATTAATATTCATTAATTAATTATTTTTGAAATTTTTCAATAGAAAATTACTTCTGAATTACTAAAATGTAAACCTTTCAATATTTTATTTTACCTTTTTCTATTAGGCAGATTTCTTCCCTAAATCTAACTAAACATTTTTAATAATGTGGTTGGCTAACTTGGAACTGTCAATTGCGTCATATTAAAAATGCTTGAAAAGTAAATAACGTCCAGTAATATAATTTTCAGCTCAATATTTAAAGAATAGGTAATTATTTATCAGGAAAGAATAAGAGAAGTTCTACGATTAAAAATCTAAATTATTTTAGGAACATCGTGATGCCGCGATTTTCAATTTTCTCAAACAATTCCTGCAAATATCTCCAATTTAAGTAGATCACTAAATTTTGTAGTTTTTTTAAAGCTCTGATAAAAAATGGTAAGAAAAACGTTAAAAAGATGTTTGAATAAAGGACCGGAATCAATAAATCACTTCTGGAATATCATTATAATGTGGTTTTGTCTACTTCTAAATTTGAACCGGTATTATTGATAAAAATGTAAGCAAAAACTATGATTTCTTTGGTTTTAATGTTAAATTTTGTAGAAGTTCGGAAGCATTTAGAAATTTGCCCATTTCAACACAAAAATCCTTCAGGAATTAGACGTTAGACTGAAACCATAAATACTACAAATGTGATTTGATTGAAAATCAATTGGATGGGGTCGAAAAGATACAAGAATTAATAGAATCCGGAATTTCCAAGACGGGGAAAAACGTTAAGATTTTTGCAGAAGAAACTTGTACAAACCAAATGTCTTATCAATTTAGAAAGTATGGAGATTGTTATAAAAAATGTTCCATTGAAATTTATTGATTTTTTTTTAATAGATTCATGTCTAAAAAGTCGAAGACACATTACTTGAAGATTCCTCAGCGGCTCCATACTTGATCTAAATTCCAAAAACTGTATGAATTTCATAGGAATTTGATAGATTTGCATGGGAATAACCACAAATTAAAACCAAAAACGAGGTACGATTGTTTTATGAATTGATTTCAATTTATTTATTTTTTTTTCTCAATTCCAGTCAATTGAAACAAAAAGACTTATTAACGCCTTTTGTCAATTCAAAAAGAAAACATAATGAAGTTCGCAAGCATTTATAAAAAATCCTTCAGGAAATAGACATTAATCTGATACCATAAGTACTACAATTGCGATTTGATTGAAAAGTGAATTGGACGGAGTCGAAAAGAAACAAGAATTAATAGAATCCGGCATTTCCAAGACGGGGAATAACGTCAAGATTTTTGAAGAAGAAACTAGTACAAACCAAATGTCTATCAATTAAGCAAGTAAGAAGATTGTTATTATACAGGAAATTCTGTTGATATTTTTTTGACATAAACAAATGTTATTGTCTACTTCTAAATTTGAACCGGTATTATTGATAAAAGTGTAAGCAAAATTACCATTTCTTTGGTTTTAAATTTTTAGAATTTTATTGCAGAAGTTCAAAAGTATTCAGAAATTCGACCATCACTGAATGATATCCATAGTTGTGGATTAACTTTAAATTGAATTTGATGGGGTTGAGAAAAATCCAAGGACTGAAATTTGGCATTTCCAAAACGGGAATAATTATGTTAAGATTTTCGCAAAAAAAAAGACACTAATAAAAATGTGATTTGTACAATCCAAACACGTCTATCAAAGCAAGCAAAATGACTCTAAAGGGCTACCGTCTTTTGACTATTCAAAACGAAAACATAACAATAGAATCGTTGTGTTGCTGTTCCAGCTATTTATATCAATAAAACAAAGAAGACAAATAAAATTGCATCATGACCACATATTAATATACCATAAAATTCATTTCTTTATAATAAAGAGTATTGTGTTAATATTCTCAAATCTGAAATATATTTTTTTAATTTTTTCCAATAGATTATTGAAATTTGAGTGTTTTTAATGGTTGATTGAGCTTAAAAAAAAACATTTTTTTCATTAACTTTGAATATTTTACTGTCGATTTTAAAGAAAATTTTAAAATATTTAGGTGCCACCTTGTGCTGAATAGAAAAAACATTTTTAGTTCTAGTTATTAGCTATAGATGTCACCAACGTAATTACAGTTTGAAGATTATTAAAAAAAAAATTAATAAAAAATTTTTTTTCTGATAAATTTCGACATGTTTATATTATTTAAACAGATTTTTGTTTAAATTTTAAATTCGCGACTCAATTTGTTATCAACAGTTATCAGCAGTAATTGGTTGGCTAACTGTATTACATAACCTCACTTTCTATCTAGCGCGCCATATTAAAATCCATCACTTTGGGTAGTAATGTATTTAATGCAATTCTCAGTTGGATATTCGAAGAAATGGTCATTATTTATCAGCGAAGTTCTACAATCAAAAATCCTTTTAGGAATTTTAGGAATGACTTTCACTTTTCTCGAACAATTCCTGCAAATATCTCCAAATGTTTGAATGAAGTACCGAAGTTAATGAATCACTTCTAGAATATTATTATAACGTATGATGATATATACAAATGGTTTTGTCTACTTCCAAATTTGAACAGGAATTATTGATAAAAATGTAAGCAAAAACTATTATTTATTTGGTTTGAATGTTAAATTTTGTAGAAGTTCGGAAGCATTTAGGAATTTGCCCATTCCACCACAAAAATTCTTCAGGAATTAACGTTTTGTGATGTTCATATAAATTTCGCTATCAGAGTTGAATTTGGCGGCGGATTGTGGCCAAATGGCTAATGTTGAACCAAACTAAAAGATCAAGGATAATAGAAGACGCTGAAAGATATAATCTAGTGCAAATTTAATAACGGAGTTACGTTTAAAAGAATCGAAGAAAATCGGCCTGACCGAAGGTATCAAAATATTGATATCTAAATTATTTTATAGCTCTATCAGCATGCCAAGTAGAATTCGTTTATCTCTATGAAATAACAGCGCGATGAATTTTTAGATTTCATCTCTAATTTTCAATTTTCGGTTTCAGAGTTGGGTTTGACGGCTAATGGAAGTCTGCACCAAAACTATTAGCAAAAAAATAAATGACGGAATATAATATTTAGAGTTTAATGGAAATTAGAATTTATGTTCTATTGAAAGATTCGTTAAACTTATAATTACAACTCTCTGTGACTTCGCACTCAGGTTCAAGTGTAACGAACGAAAAAAAAAATACGTTTTGTATTATAATCCTTCAAGACAATTGCCATTTTTCATTTCACAAAAATAAGAGAAATTCACTTAATGATAAATACATCACTGTTTAATTAGCGCATTGAAAGCAACTTTTTTTTTATTGTCAAGACAACAACAGAGCAAAAAAAATTGTATTCGAATATTCTCGATGTAATTTAATAAAATAAAAATTTTTGAATTGATCATTTCATTTTTTTACTTTGAATTTATACCCCGTTTGCGTTACATGAGGTACAGCGGTTCCAAGAAGCATAATTATGCATTTTGCATTAAATTTTATCGAATAAAATCACTTAAACAATTGGAATGTTTTAGATTTGATTTGTTATGAAGTTATAACCTAAGTCAATCAATTTTGAAAGGCAGAAGAATTATCAACGAAAAGTCTGAACAATTTTGGAGAAAAAAATATTTAGAAACAGTAAACAACTGAATGAAAATGGAAAATATCAAATGAATGATCAAATTAATTTCAATAATGTATTGATGGTTGCCTGCAATGAATAATAATTGAATTTTTAAAAGTTATATCTATGGAAATTTTTATTATTTAAAATAAAGATTTTTAATCACTTTAGTAGCAAAATTTAAATCTAAAATAATTTGATTTTCAAAAGATTTTATTGTCAAGCAGATTTCTTCACTAAATCTAACTAAACATTTTGAATAATGTGGTTGGCTAACTTGGAACTGTCAATTGCGTCATATTAAAAATGCTTGAAAAATAAATAACGTACAGTTGTATAATTTCATTCAAATTTCAGCTCAATATTTAAAGAATAGGTAATTATTTATCAGAAAAGAAATAGAGAAGTTCTACGATCAAAAATCTAAACTATTTTAGGAACATCGTGTTGCCGCGATTATCAATTTTCTCAAACAATTCCTGCAAATATCTCCAATGAAAGTAGATCAAAAACGTCAAAAAAATATTTGAATAAAGGACCGGCATTAATAAATCACTTCTGGAATATCATTATAATGTGATTTTGTCTACTTCCAAATTTGAATCGGTATTATTGATAAAAATGTAAGCAAAATTATCATTTCTTTGATTTTAATGTTAAATTTTGTAGAAGTTCGGAAGAATTTAGAAAATTGGCCCATTTCAACACAAAAATCCTTCAGGAATTAGACGTTAGACTAAAACCATAAATACTACAAATGTGATTTGATTAAAAAATCAATTGGATGGGGTCGGGGAAAAAAGACGGAGAAAAACGTTAAGATTTTTGCAGAAGAAACTTGTACAAACCAAATGTCTTATCAATTTAGAAAGTATGGAGATTGTTATAAAAAATGTTCCATTGAAATTTATTGATTTTTTTTAATAGATTCATATCTAAAAAGTCGAAGACACATTACTTGAAGAGTTCTCAGCGGCTCCATACTTGATCTAAATTCCAAAAATTGTATGAATTCCATAGGAATTTGATAGATTTGCATGGGAATAACCACAAATTAAATCCAAAAACGAGGTATGATTGTTGTATCAATTGATTTCAATCAATTTTTTTAATTCCAGTCAATTAAAACGAAAAGACTTATTACCGCCTTTTGTCAATTCAAAAAGAAAACATAATGAAGTTCGCAAGCATTTATAAAAAATCCTTCAGGAAATAGACATTAGTCTGATACCATAAGTACTACAATTGTGATTTGATTGGAAAGTGAATTGGATGGAGTCGGAAAGAAACAAGAATTAATAGAATCCGCCATTTCCATGACTGGGAAAAACGTTAAGATTTTTGCAGAAGAGACTAATGAGAATGTGACTTGTACAAACCAAATGTCTATCAATTAAGAAAGTATGGAGATTGTTATTATACAGAAAATTCTGTTGAAATTTTTTTGACGTAAACAAATGTTATTGTCTACTTCTAAATTTGAACCGGTATTATTGATAAAAGTGTAAGCAAAATTACCATTTCTTTGGTTTTAAATTTTTAGAATTTTATTGCAGAAGTTCAAAAGCATTCAGAAATTTGCCCATCACTGAATGATATCCATAATTGTGGATTAACTTTAAATTGAATTTGATGGGGTTGAGAAAAATCCAAGGACTGAAATTCGGCATTTGGAAGACGGGAATAATTATGTTAAGATTTTCGCAAAAGAAAAGACACTAATGAAAATGTGATTTGTACAATCCAAATACGTCTATCAAAGCAAGCAAAATGACTTCAAAGAGCTACCGCCTTTTGATTATTCAAAACGAAAACATAACAATAGAATCGTTATATTGCTGTTCCGGCTATTTATATCAATAAAAAAAAGAAGACAAATCAAATTGCATCATTACCACATATTAACATTAATATACCATAAAATTCATTTCTTTATAATAAAAAGTATTGTATTAATATTCTCAAAACTGAAATATATTTTTTTAATTTTTTCCAATAGATTATTGAAATTAGAGTGCTTTTAATAATTGATTGAGCTTAAAAAAAAAACATTTTTTTCATTAATTTGAATATTTTACTGTCGATTTTAAAGAAAATTTTAAATTATTTGATTGCCACCTTGTGCTGAATAGACAAAACATTTTTAGTTCTAGTTATTAGCTACAGATGTCACCAACGTAATTACAGTTTGAAGATTATTAAAAAAAAAATTAATAAAAAAATTTTTTTCATATAGATTTCGACATGTTTATACTATTTAAACAGATTTTTGTTTAAATTTTAAATTCTCGACTCAATTTGTTGTCAACAGTTATCAACAGTAATTGGTTGGCTAACTGTATTACATAACCTCACATAACTATCTAGCGCGCCATATTAAAATCCATCACTTTGGGTAGTAATGTATTTAATGCAAATCTCAGCTGGATATTCGAAGAAATGGTCATTATTTATCAGCAAAGTTCTACAATCAAAAATCTTTTTAGAAATTTTAGGAACGACTTTCACTTTTCTCGAACAACTCCTGGAAATATCTCTAAATGTTTGAATGAAGTACCGAAGCTAATGAATCACTTCTAGAACATTATTATAATGTATGATGATGTAAACAAATGGTTTTGTCTACTTCTAAATTTGAACCGGTAGTATTGATAAAAATGTAAGCAAAATTATCATTTCTTTGGTTTTAATTTTAAATTTTGTAGAAGTTCAGAAGCATTTAAAAATTTGCCCATTTCAACACAAAAATCCTTCAGAAATTAACGTTTTGTGATGTTCATATAAATTTCGCTATCAGAGTTGAGATTGGCGACGGATTGTGACCAAATGGCTGATGTTAAACCAAACTAAAACATCAAGGACAATAGAGGACGCTGAGAGATATAATCTAGTGCAAATTTAATAACGGAGCTTCATTTAGAAAATCGTCCTGACCGAAGGTATCAAAATATTGATATCTGAATTATTTTATATCTCTATAAGCATGCCAAATATAATTCGTTTATCTCTATGAAATAACAGCGCTATAAATTTTTAAATTTCATCTCTAATTTTGAATTTTCAGTTTCAGAGTTTGGTTTGGCGGCCGATTGCGACTAAATGGTGGCTAATGGAAGTCTGCACCGAATATATTTAATAAATGACGGAATATAATATGGAAATTAGAATTAATGTTCTATTGAAAGATTCGTTAAAATTATAATTACAACTTTCTGTGACTTCGCACTCAAGTTCAAGTGTAACGAACGAAGCAAAAAATTTACGTTTTGTATTATAATCCTTCAAGACATTTGCCATTTTTCATTTCACAAAAATTAGAAAAATTCACTTAATGATAAATACATCACTGTTTAATTAGCGCATTGAAAGCAACTTTTTTTTTTGATTGTCAAGACAACAACAGAGCAAAAAAAATTTGTATTCGAATATTCTCGATGTAATTTAATAAAATAAAAATTTTTGAATTGATCATTTCATTTTTTTACTTTGAATTTACACCCCGTCTGCGTTACATGAGGTACAGCGGTTTCAACAAGCATAATTATGCATTTTGCATTAAATTTTATCGAATAAAATCACTTAAACAATTGGAATGTTTTAGATTTGATTTGTTATGAAGTTATAACCTAAGTCAATCAATTTTGAAAGGCAGAAAAATTATCAACGAAAAGTCTGAACAATTTTGGAGAAAAAAATATTTAGAAACAGTAAACAACTGAATGAAAATGGAAAATATCAAATGAATGATCAAATTAATTTCAATAATGTATTGATGGTTGCCTGCAATGAATAATAATTGAATTTTTAAAAGTTATATCTATGGAAATTTTTATTATTTAAAATAAAGATTTTTAATCACTTTAGTAGCAAAATTTAAATCTAAAATAATTTGATTTTCAAAAGATTTTATTGTCAAGCAGATTTCTTCACTAAATCTAACTAAACATTTTGAATAATGTGGTTGGCTAACTTGGAACTGTCAATTGCGTCATATTAAAAATGCTTGAAAAATAAATAACGTACAGTTGTATAATTTCATTCAAATTTCAGCTCAATATTTAAAGAATAGGTAATTATTTATCAGAAAAGAAATAGAGAAGTTCTACGATCAAAAATCTAAACTATTTTAGGAACATCGTGTTGCCGCGATTATCAATTTTCTCAAACAATTCCTGCAAATATCTCCAATGAAAGTAGATCAAAAACGTCAAAAAAATATTTGAATAAAGGACCGGCATTAATAAATCACTTCTGGAATATCATTATAATGTGATTTTGTCTACTTCCAAATTTGAATCGGTATTATTGATAAAAATGTAAGCAAAATTATCATTTCTTTGATTTTAATGTTAAATTTTGTAGAAGTTCGGAAGAATTTAGAAAATTGGCCCATTTCAACACAAAAATCCTTCAGGAATTAGACGTTAGACTAAAACCATAAATACTACAAATGTGATTTGATTAAAAAATCAATTGGATGGGGTCGGGGAAAAAAGACGGAGAAAAACGTTAAGATTTTTGCAGAAGAAACTTGTACAAACCAAATGTCTTATCAATTTAGAAAGTATGGAGATTGTTATAAAAAATGTTCCATTGAAATTTATTGATTTTTTTTAATAGATTCATATCTAAAAAGTCGATGACACATTACTTGAAGAGTTTTCAGCGGATCCATACTTGATCTAAATTCCAAAAATTGTATGAATTCCATAGGAATTTGATAGATTTGCATGGGAATAACCACAAATTGAAATCAAAAACGAGGTATGATTGTTGTATCAATTGATTTCAATCAATTTTTTTAATTCCAGTCAATTAAAACGAAAAGACTAATTACCGCCTTTTGTCAATTCAAAAAGAAAACATATTGAAGTTCGCAAACATTTACAAAAAATTCTTCAAGAAATAGACATTAGTCTGATACCATAATTACTACAATTGTGATTTGTTTGAAAAGTGAATTGGATGGAGTCGAAAAGATACAAGAATTAATAGAATCCGCCATTTACATGACGGGGAAAAACGTTAAGATTTTTGCAGAAGAAGAGACTAATGAGAATGTGAATTGTACAAACCAAATGTCTATCAATTAAGCAAGTATGGAGATTGTTATTATACAGAAAATTCTGTTGAAATTTAAATAAACAAATGTTAATGTCTACTTCTAAATTTGAACCGGTATTATTGATAAAAGTGTAAGCAAAATTACCATTTCTTTGGTTTTAAATTTTTAGAATTTTATTGCAGAAGTTCAAAAGTATTCAGAAATTCGACCATCACTGAATGATATCCATAATTGTGGATTAACTTGAAATTGAATTCGATGGGGTTGAAAAAAATTCAAGAATTGAAATTCGGCATTTGCAAGACGGGAATAATTATGTTCAGATTTTCGCAAAAGAAAAGACACTAATGAAAATGTGATTTGTACAATCCAAACACGTCTATCAAAGCAAGCAAAATGACTCCAAAGAGCTACCGCCTTTTGACTATTCAAAATGGAAACATAACAATAGAATCGTTGTATTGCTGTTCCTGCTATTTATATCAATAAAAAAAAGAAGACAAATCAAATTGCATCATTACCACATATTAAAATTAATATACCATAAAATTCATTTCTTTATAATAAAAAGTATTGTATTTATATTATTAAATCTGAAATATTTTTTTTTAATTTTTTCCAAAAGATTATTGGAATTTGAAAATGGTTGATTGAGTTTTCATAAAAAAAATTTTTTTCATATAACTTTCTAAATGTTTATATTATTTAAACAGATTTTTGTTTAAATTTTAAATTCTCGACTCAATTTGTTGTCAACAGTTATCAGCAGTAATTGGTTGGCTAACTGTATTACATAACCTCTCTTTCTATCTAGCGCGCCATATTAAAATCTGTCACTTCGAATGCTATAATTTAGTGCAAAGTTCAGTCAACTTTCAAAAAAATTGAAATCATTCACCAGAAAAAAAAATAATAGCGAAGCTCTACGATGAAAAATCTAAACTATTTTGGGAACAATTTTAATTTTTTTTTTTAGACCATTTCTGCAAACGTCTCAACTTCCAATTGAGATTGCTGGAGCAATGAGAATTTTTGCCTATTTTGTATGTATAGGTTTTTCAAAGCTTTTATCAGCATGCCAAATATCATTCGTTAATCTTTAAAAAACAAAATTTTCGATTTCAGAATTGGGTTTGATGGTCGATTGCGACCGAATGGCTAATAGAAGACTGAATCAAAAATGTTAAATAATATTTGAAGTTTAAAGGAGATTAGAATTAATGTTTTATCAAAAGAAATAGAAATCATAGCTTCCGAATCAAATTTAAGATGAAGACGAATATTGTATTTGAAAATAAAAAACCAAAATATCTAAGATAAGTTTTCTGAGAAGAATCGACCGACAGATATTTGTTAAAGTCTCTATGAAACTGCCGTCGAATTCAAGCGTCACGTGAACCTGCTTTGGAATAATTATTTGTAAAAATTAACTTTTTGCCAAAAAGACGCCAGCAAAAAAATTTGAAAAATAATAAACGAATTGACGCTCAACACTTAAAATTAAAGCAAAGAAATTCCTACCTTCTTATTTGCTGACAAGGATATCCATCAGGTGAATGAAGAGCAGTCCACCACTTTAAGGAATAATTGGACCTTTTACTCCTTCAAGCACCAACACACTTCCTGAATTTCGATTCCCTAGAAATAATATTTCATTGAGCATTCCAGAATTTATTAACAAAAATTAAGTATAACCTCAACTAAAGATAGATGCTATCGTTCTTTCCGAGAACTCAACTTAAACTGACTCATTATTCTTCAAAACGTTTAATAAGGAAAAAAAAAATTTCGTAACAGTCTCGTTCCGAAAGACATTTGTCTGAGGTGTTATGAATTAATTTGAAACAAATTTTTTTAGAAAGAAAAAAACTAACTTTTTAATTTATCTAATGAAACTAATCAACATTTTAAATAATAAAAGTTTGTTGAAATAAAAAAATAATTAAATTTAATTCATGTGTATAGAAAGAAAAGTTCAAAAAACAAAAATAATAATAATAATCAAGCAGTAATTTCTAAAGTTAACAAAAAATTGATAGTGTAAAAGACAATGTTTTTTGAAATCAAGAATTAGATAATTAATTTGAACAAACAAACCTTTTATATTATTATCCTATTTTCCATTTCACAAAAATAATAAAAGTTCAATAAACAATAAATACATCACTTATAATTTAGCACATCGTCACCGAAACCGCCACGAAATAACTGAAATAATCTATCGTTATCTCTTCAACCTGAAAACAACTTTTTTTGATTGCCAAGGAAACAGCGGAGCAAAAACATTTGTATTCGAATATTCTCGATGTAAGATTTAATTTTTAATAGAATAAACAAATTTTGAATTAGTCATTTTATTTTTCTACTTTGAATTCACACTGTGTCTGCGTTACATAAGGGACAGCAGTTCCAAGAAGCATAATTATGCATTTTGCATTAAATTTTATCGAATAAAATCACTTAAACAATTGGAATGTTTTAGATTTGATTTGTTATGAAGTTATAACCTAAGTAAATCAATTTTGAAAGACAAAAGAATTATTAACGAAAAGTCTAAACAATTTTGAAAAAAAAAAACAGTATTTTAGAAACAGTGAAAATATCATATGAATGATCTAATTAATTTCAATAATGTATTGATGGTTGCCTGCAATGAATAATAATTGAATTTTTAAAAGTTATATCTATGGAAATAATTATTTTTTTAAAAAAAGATTTTTAATCACTTTAGTAGAAAAATTTAAATCTAAAATAATTTGATTTCTAAAAGATTTTTGTATCAGGCAGATTTCTTCCCTAAATCTAACTAAACATTTTAAATAACGTGGTTGGCTAACTTGAAACTGTCAATTGCGTCATATTAAAAATACTTGAAAAACAAATAACGTCCAGTAATAAGTATAATTAAATACAAATTTCAGCTTAATATTCGAAGAAATGGTCATTATTTATCAGCGAAGTTCTACAATAAAAAATCTTTTTAGGAATTTTAGGATCGACTTTCACTTTTTTCGAACAATTCCTGCAAATATCTCCAAATGTTTGAATGAAGTACCGAAGCTAATGAATCACTTCTAGAATATTATTATAACGTATGATGATATATACAAATGGTTTTGTCTACTTCTAAATTTGAACCGGTAGTATTGATAAAAATGTAAGCAAACTTATCATTTCTTTGGTTTTAATTTTAAATTTTGTAGAAGTTCAGAAGCATTTAAAAATTTGCCCATTTCACCAGAAAAATACTTCAGAAATTAACGTTTTGTGATGTTCATATAAATTTCGCTATCAAAGTTGAGTTTGGCGGCGGATTGTGGCCAAATGGCTGATCTTAAACCAAACTAAAACATCAAGGACAATAGAAGACGCCAAGAGATATAATCTAGTGCAAATCTAATAACGGAGCTGCATTTAAAAAATTCGAAGAAAGTCGGCCTGACCGAAGGTATCAAAATATTGATATCTAAATTATTTTATAGCTCTATCAGCATGCCAAATATAATTCGTTTATCTCTATGAAATAACAGCGCTATGAATTTTTAAATTTTGTCTCTAATTTTGAATTTTCGGTTTCAGAGTTTGATTTGGCGGCCGATTGCGACTAAATGGTGGCTAATGGAAGTCTGCACCAAATATATTTAATAAATGACGGAATATAATATGGAAATTAGAATTAATGTTCTATTGAAAGATTCGTTAAAATTATAATTACAACTCTCTGTGACTTCGCACTCAAGTTCAAGTGTAGCGAACGAAACAAAAAATTTACGTTTTGTATCATAATCCTTCAAGAGATTTGCCATTTTTCAGAAAAGTTCACTTAACGATAAATACATCACTGTTCAATTAGCGCATTGAAAGCAACTTTTTTTTTTATTGTCAAGACAACAACAGAGCAAAAAAAATTGTATTCGAATATTTTCGATGTAATTTAATAAAATAAAAATTTTTGAATTGATCATTTCATTTTTTTACTTTGAATTTATACCCCGTTTGCGTTACATGAGGTACAGCGGTTTCAAGAAGCATAATTATGCATTTTGCATTAAATTTTATCGAATAAAATCACTTAAACAATTGGAATGTTTTAGATTTGATTTGCTATTGAATTATTACGTAATTAAATAGATTTAAATAGGCGAAAGAATTATCAACTAAGAATCTAAACAATTTTCAAAAAAAAGTTATTTAGAAACAGTAAACAATAGTATAAAATGATTTCAATGATGGATGATTGTTGATTGCCGACAATGAATAACAATTGAATTTTAATTTTAATTTTTTTTAATGAAGATTTCAAATCATTTTAGTAATAGTTTTAATAAAAAATTTAAAATTCAACTTAGAGTAGACAACACATAATTCATGCACATTTTTTTTTTAATAATAAGTGATTAATTATTAATATTCATTAATTAATTATTTTTGAAATTTTTCAATAGAAAATTACTTCTGAATTACTAAAATGTAAACCTTTCAATATTTTATTTTACCTTTTTCTATTAGGCAGATTTCTTCCCTAAATCTAACTAAACATTTTTAATAATGTGGTTGGCTAACTTGGAACTGTCAATTGCGTCATATTAAAAATGCTTGAAAAGTAAATAACGTCCAGTAATATAATTTTCAGCTCAATATTTAAAGAATAGGTAATTATTTATCAGGAAAGAATAAGAGAAGTTCTACGATTAAAAATCTAAATTATTTTAGGAACATCGTGATGCCGCGATTTTCAATTTTCTCAAACAATTCCTGCAAATATCTCCAATTTAAGTAGATCACTAAATTTTGTAGTTTTTTTAAAGCTCTGATAAAAAATGGTAAGAAAAACGTTAAAAAGATGTTTGAATAAAGGACCGGAATCAATAAATCACTTCTGGAATATCATTATAATGTGGTTTTGTCTACTTCTAAATTTGAACCGGTATTATTGATAAAAATGTAAGCAAAAACTATGATTTCTTTGGTTTTAATGTTAAATTTTGTAGAAGTTCGGAAGCATTTAGAAATTTGCCCATTTCAACACAAAAATCCTTCAGGAATTAGACGTTAGACTGAAACCATAAATACTACAAATGTGATTTGATTGAAAATCAATTGGATGGGGTCGAAAAGATACAAGAATTAATAGAATCCGGAATTTCCAAGACGGGGAAAAACGTTAAGATTTTTGCAGAAGAAACTTGTACAAACCAAATGTCTTATCAATTTAGAAAGTATGGAGATTGTTATAAAAAATGTTCCATTGAAATTTATTGATTTTTTTTTAATAGATTCATGTCTAAAAAGTCGAAGACACATTACTTGAAGATTCCTCAGCGGCTCCATACTTGATCTAAATTCCAAAAACTGTATGAATTTCATAGGAATTTGATAGATTTGCATGGGAATAACCACAAATTAAAACCAAAAACGAGGTACGATTGTTTTATGAATTGATTTCAATTTATTAATTTTTTTTTTTCAATTCCAGTCAATTGAAACAAAAAGACTTATTAACGCCTTTTGTCAATTCAAAAAGAAAACATAATGAAGTTCGCAAGCATTTATAAAAAATCCTTCAGGAAATAGACATTAATCTGATACCATAAGTACTACAATTGCGATTTGATTGAAAAGTGAATTGGACGGAGTCGAAAAGAAACAAGAATTAATAGAATCCGGCATTTCCAAGACGGGGAATAACGTCAAGATTTTTGAAGAAGAAACTAGTACAAACCAAATGTCTATCAATTAAGCAAGTAAGAAGATTGTTATTATACAGGAAATTCTGTTGATATTTTTTTGACATAAACAAATGTTATTGTCTACTTCTAAATTTGAACCGGTATTATTGATAAAAGTGTAAGCAAAATTACCATTTCTTTGGTTTTAAATTTTTAGAATTTTATTGCAGAAGTTCAAAAGTATTCAGAAATTCGACCATCACTGAATGATATCCATAGTTGTGGATTAACTTTAAATTGAATTTGATGGGGTTGAGAAAAATCCAAGGACTGAAATTTGGCATTTCCAAAACGGGAATAATTATGTTAAGATTTTCGCAAAAAAAAAGACACTAATAAAAATGTGATTTGTACAATCCAAACACGTCTATCAAAGCAAGCAAAATGACTCTAAAGGGCTACCGTCTTTTGACTATTCAAAACGAAAACATAACAATAGAATCGTTGTGTTGCTGTTCCAGCTATTTATATCAATAAAACAAAGAAGACAAATAAAATTGCATCATGACCACATATTAATATACCATAAAATTCATTTCTTTATAATAAAGAGTATTGTGTTAATATTCTCAAATCTGAAATATATTTTTTTAATTTTTTCCAATAGATTATTGAAATTTGAGTGTTTTTAATGGTTGATTGAGCTTAAAAAAAAACATTTTTTTCATTAACTTTGAATATTTTACTGTCGATTTTAAAGAAAATTTTAAAATATTTAGGTGCCACCTTGTGCTGAATAGAAAAAACATTTTTAGTTCTAGTTATTAGCTATAGATGTCACCAACGTAATTACAGTTTGAAGATTATTAAAAAAAAAATTAATAAAAAATTTTTTTTCTGATAAATTTCGACATGTTTATATTATTTAAACAGATTTTTGTTTAAATTTTAAATTCGCGACTCAATTTGTTATCAACAGTTATCAGCAGTAATTGGTTGGCTAACTGTATTACATAACCTCACTTTCTATCTAGCGCGCCATATTAAAATCCATCACTTTGGGTAGTAATGTATTTAATGCAATTCTCAGTTGGATATTCGAAGAAATGGTCATTATTTATCAGCGAAGTTCTACAATCAAAAATCCTTTTAGGAATTTTAGGAATGACTTTCACTTTTCTCGAACAATTCCTGCAAATATCTCCAAATGTTTGAATGAAGTACCGAAGTTAATGAATCACTTCTAGAATATTATTATAACGTATGATGATATATACAAATGGTTTTGTCTACTTCCAAATTTGAACAGGAATTATTGATAAAAATGTAAGCAAAAACTATTATTTATTTGGTTTGAATGTTAAATTTTGTAGAAGTTCGGAAGCATTTAGGAATTTGCCCATTCCACCACAAAAATTCTTCAGGAATTAACGTTTTGTGATGTTCATATAAATTTCGCTATCAGAGTTGAATTTGGCGGCGGATTGTGGCCAAATGGCTAATGTTGAACCAAACTAAAAGATCAAGGATAATAGAAGACGCTGAAAGATATAATCTAGTGCAAATTTAATAACGGAGTTACGTTTAAAAGAATCGAAGAAAATCGGCCTGACCGAAGGTATCAAAATATTGATATCTAAATTATTTTATAGCTCTATCAGCATGCCAAGTAGAATTCGTTTATCTCTATGAAATAACAGCGCGATGAATTTTTAGATTTCATCTCTAATTTTCAATTTTCGGTTTCAGAGTTGGGTTTGACGGCTAATGGAAGTCTGCACCAAAACTATTAGCAAAAAAATAAATGACGGAATATAATATTTAGAGTTTAATGGAAATTAGAATTTATGTTCTATTGAAAGATTCGTTAAACTTATAATTACAACTCTCTGTGACTTCGCACTCAGGTTCAAGTGTAACGAACGAAAAAAAAAATACGTTTTGTATTATAATCCTTCAAGACAATTGCCATTTTTCATTTCACAAAAATAAGAGAAATTCACTTAATGATAAATACATCACTGTTTAATTAGCGCATTGAAAGCAACTTTTTTTTTATTGTCAAGACAACAACAGAGCAAAAAAAATTGTATTCGAATATTCTCGATGTAATTTAATAAAATAAAAATTTTTGAATTGATCATTTCATTTTTTTACTTTGAATTTATACCCCGTTTGCGTTACATGAGGTACAGCGGTTCCAAGAAGCATAATTATGCATTTTGCATTAAATTTTATCGAATAAAATCACTTAAACAATTGGAATGTTTTAGATTTGATTTGTTATGAAGTTATAACCTAAGTCAATCAATTTTGAAAGGCAGAAGAATTATCAACGAAAAGTCTGAACAATTTTGGAAAAAAAAATATTTAGAAACAGTAAACAACTGAATGAAATTTGAAAAGTATCAGATGAACGATGTAATTAATTTCAATAATGTATTGATGGTTGCCTATCAATAAATAATAATTGATTTTTTAAAAGTTATATCTATGGAAATTTTTAGTATTTAAAAAAAAAAATTTAATCACTTTAGTAGCAAAATTTAAATTTAAAATAATTTGATTTTTAAAAGATTTTTTTATCAGGCAGGTTTCTTCCCTAAATCTCACTAAACATTTTGAATAATGTGGTTGGCTAACTTGGAACTGTCAATTGCGTCATATTAAAAATGCTTGAAAAGTAAATAACGTCCAGTAATATAATTTTCAGCTCAATATTTAAAGAATAGGTAATTATTTATCAGGAAAGAAATAGAGAAGTTCTACGATTAAAAATCTAAATTATTTTAGGAACATCGTGATGCCGCGATTTTCAATTTTCTCAAACAATTCCTGCAAATATCTCCAATTGAAGTAGATCACTAAATTTTGTAGTTTTTTTAAAGCTCTGATAAAAAATGGTAAGAAAAACGTTAAAAAAATGTTTGAATAAAGGACCGGAATTAATAAATCACTTCTGGAATATCATTATAATGTGGTTTTGTCTACTTCTAAATTTGAACCGGTATTATTGATAAAAATGTAAGCAAAAACTATCATTTCTTTGGTTTTAATATTAAATTTTGTAGAAGTTCGGAAGCATTTAGAAATTTGCCCATTTCAACACAAAAATCCTTCAGGAATTAGACGTTAGACGAAAACCATAAATACTACAAATGTGATTTGATTGAAAGATGAATTGGATGGGGTCGAAAAGATACAAGAATTAATAGAAACCGCCATTTCCAAGACGGGGAAAAACGTTAAGATTTTTGCAGAAGAAACTTGTACAAACCAAATGTCTTATCAATTTAGAAAATATGGAGATTGTTATAAAAAATGTTCCATTGAAATTTATTGATTTTTTTTTAATAGATTCATGTCTAAAAAGTCGAAGACACATTACTTGAAGAGTTCTCAGCGGCTCCATACTTGATCTAAATTCCAAAAATTGTATGAATTCCATAGGAATTTGATAGATTTGCATAAGAATAACCACAAATTAAAACCAAAAACGAGGCACGATTGTTTTATCAATTGATTTCAATTAATTTTTTTAATTCCAGTCAATTAAAACGAAAAGACTTATTACCGCCTTTTGTCAATTCAAAAAGAAAACATAATGAAGTTCGCAAGCATTTATAAAAAATCCTTCAGGAAATAGACATTAGTCTGATACCATAAGTACTACAATTGTGATTTGATTGGAAAGTGAATTGGATGGAGTCGAAAAGAAACAAGAATTAATAGAATCCGCCATTTCCATGACTGGGAAAAACGTTAAGATATTTGCAGAAGAGACTAATGAGAATGTGACTTGTACAAACCAAATGTCTATCAATTAAGAAAGTATGGAGATTGTTATTATACAGAAAATTCTGTTGAAATTTTTTTGACGTAAACAAATGTTATTGTCTACTTCTAAATTTGAACCGGTATTATTGATAAAAGTGTAAGCAAAATTACCATTTCTTTGGTTTTAAATTTTTAGAATTTTATTGTAGAAGTCCAAAAGCATTCAGAAATTTGCCCATCACTGAATGATATCCATAATTGTGGATTAACTTTAAATTGAATTTGATGGGGTTGAGAAAAATCCAAGGACTGAAATTCGGCATTTGCAAGACGGGAATAATTATGTTAAGATTTTCGCAAAAGAAAAGACACTAATGAAAATGTTATTTGTACAATCCAAATACGTCTATCAAAGCAAGCAAAATGACTTCAAAGAGCTACCGCCTTTTGATTATTCAAAACGAAAACATAACAATAGAATCGTTGTATTGCTGTTCCGGCTCTTTAAATGAATGAAAAAAAGAAGACAAATCAAATTGCATCATTACCACATATTAAAATCAATATACCATAAAATTCATTCCTTTATAATAAAAAGTATTGTATTAATATTCTCAAATCTGAAATATATTTTTTTAATTTTTTCCAATAGATTATTGAAATTTGAGTGTTTTTAATAATTGATTGAGCTTAAAAAAAAAAACATTTTTTTCATTAATTTGAATATTTTACTGTCGATTTTAAAGAAAATTTTAAATTATTTGATTGCCACCTTGTGCTGAATAGACAAAACATTTTTAGTTCTAGTTATTAGCTACAGATGTCACCAACGTAATTACAGTTTGAAGATTATTAAAAAAAAAATTAATAAAAAAATTTTTTTCATATAGATTTCGACATGTTTATACTATTTAAACAGATTTTTGTTTAAATTTTAAATTCTCGACTCAATTTGTTGTCAACAGTTATCAACAGTAATTGGTTGGCTAACTGTATTACATAACCTCACATAACTATCTAGCGCGCCATATTAAAATCCATCACTTTGGGTAGTAATGTATTTAATGCAAATCTCAGCTGGATATTCGAAGAAATGGTCATTATTTATCAGCAAAGTTCTACAATCAAAAATCTTTTTAGAAATTTTAGGAACGACTTTCACTTTTCTCGAACAACTCCTGGAAATATCTCTAAATGTTTGAATGAAGTACCGAAGCTAATGAATCACTTCTAGAACATTATTATAATGTATGATGATGTAAACAAATGGTTTTGTCTACTTCTAAATTTGAACCGGTAGTATTGATAAAAATGTAAGCAAAATTATCATTTCTTTGGTTTTAATTTTAAATTTTGTAGAAGTTCAGAAGCATTTAAAAATTTGCCCATTTCAACAAAAAAATCCTTCAGAAATTAACGTTTTGTGATGTTCATATAAATTTCGCTATCAGAGTTGAGATTGGCGACGGATTGTGACCAAATGGCTGATGTTAAACCAAACTAAAACATCAAGGACAATAGAGGACGCTGAGAGATATAATCTAGTGCAAATTTAATAACGGAGCTTCATTTAGAAAATCGTCCTGACCGAAGGTATCAAAATATTGATATCTGAATTATTTTATATCTCTATAAGCATGCCAAATATAATTCGTTTATCTCTATGAAATAACAGCGCTATAAATTTTTAAATTTCATCTCTAATTTTGAATTTTCAGTTTCAGAGTTTGGTTTGGCGGCCGATTGCGACTAAATGGTGGCTAATGGAAGTCTGCACCGAATATATTTAATAAATGACGGAATATAATATGGAAATTAGAATTAATGTTCTATTGAAAGATTCGTTAAAATTATAATTACAACTTTCTGTGACTTCGCACTCAAGTTCAAGTGTAACGAACGAAGCAAAAAATTTACGTTTTGTATTATAATCCTTCAAGACATTTGCCATTTTTCATTTCACAAAAATTAGAAAAATTCACTTAATGATAAATACATCACTGTTTAATTAGCGCATTGAAAGCAACTTTTTTTTTTGATTGTCAAGACAACAACAGAGCAAAAAAAATTTGTATTCGAATATTCTCGATGTAATTTAATAAAATAAAAATTTTTGAATTGATCATTTCATTTTTTTACTTTGAATTTACACCCCGTCTGCGTTACATGAGGTACAGCGGTTTCAACAAGCATAATTATGCATTTTGCATTAAATTTTATCGAATAAAATCACTTAAACAATTGGAATGTTTTAGATTTGATTTGTTATGAAGTTATAACCTAAGTCAATCAATTTTGAAAGGCAGAAAAATTATCAACGAAAAGTCTGAACAATTTTGGAGAAAAAAATATTTAGAAACAGTAAACAACTGAATGAAAATGGAAAATATCAAATGAATGATCAAATTAATTTCAATAATGTATTGATGGTTGCCTGCAATGAATAATAATTGAATTTTTAAAAGTTATATCTATGGAAATTTTTATTATTTAAAATAAAGATTTTTAATCACTTTAGTAGCAAAATTTAAATCTAAAATAATTTGATTTTCAAAAGATTTTATTGTCAAGCAGATTTCTTCACTAAATCTAACTAAACATTTTGAATAATGTGGTTGGCTAACTTGGAACTGTCAATTGCGTCATATTAAAAATGCTTGAAAAATAAATAACGTACAGTTGTATAATTTCATTCAAATTTCAGCTCAATATTTAAAGAATAGGTAATTATTTATCAGAAAAGAAATAGAGAAGTTCTACGATCAAAAATCTAAACT
Source organism: Latheticus oryzae (assembly GCA_030157265.1). NCBI lineage: Eukaryota > Metazoa > Arthropoda > Insecta > Coleoptera > Tenebrionidae > Latheticus > Latheticus oryzae. The sequence continues at coordinate 16,325,132 of CM058052.1, read as the reverse complement.
ATTTTAGGAACATCGTGTTGCCGCGATTATCAATTTTCTCAAACAATTCCTGCAAATATCTCCAATGAAAGTAGATCAAAAACGTCAAAAAAATATTTGAATAAAGGACCGGCATTAATAAATCACTTCTGGAATATCATTATAATGTGATTTTGTCTACTTCCAAATTTGAATCGGTATTATTGATAAAAATGTAAGCAAAATTATCATTTCTTTGATTTTAATGTTAAATTTTGTAGAAGTTCGGAAGAATTTAGAAAATTGGCCCATTTCAACACAAAAATCCTTCAGGAATTAGACGTTAGACTAAAACCATAAATACTACAAATGTGATTTGATTAAAAAATCAATTGGATGGGGTCGGGGAAAAAAGACGGAGAAAAACGTTAAGATTTTTGCAGAAGAAACTTGTACAAACCAAATGTCTTATCAATTTAGAAAGTATGGAGATTGTTATAAAAAATGTTCCATTGAAATTTATTGATTTTTTTTAATAGATTCATATCTAAAAAGTCGATGACACATTACTTGAAGAGTTTTCAGCGGATCCATACTTGATCTAAATTCCAAAAATTGTATGAATTCCATAGGAATTTGATAGATTTGCATGGGAATAACCACAAATTGAAATCAAAAACGAGGTATGATTGTTGTATCAATTGATTTCAATCAATTTTTTTAATTCCAGTCAATTAAAACGAAAAGACTAATTACCGCCTTTTGTCAATTCAAAAAGAAAACATATTGAAGTTCGCAAACATTTACAAAAAATTCTTCAAGAAATAGACATTAGTCTGATACCATAATTACTACAATTGTGATTTGTTTGAAAAGTGAATTGGATGGAGTCGAAAAGATACAAGAATTAATAGAATCCGCCATTTACATGACGGGGAAAAACGTTAAGATTTTTGCAGAAGAAGAGACTAATGAGAATGTGAATTGTACAAACCAAATGTCTATCAATTAAGCAAGTATGGAGATTGTTATTATACAGAAAATTCTGTTGAAATTTAAATAAACAAATGTTAATGTCTACTTCTAAATTTGAACCGGTATTATTGATAAAAGTGTAAGCAAAATTACCATTTCTTTGGTTTTAAATTTTTAGAATTTTATTGCAGAAGTTCAAAAGTATTCAGAAATTCGACCATCACTGAATGATATCCATAATTGTGGATTAACTTGAAATTGAATTCGATGGGGTTGAAAAAAATTCAAGAATTGAAATTCGGCATTTGCAAGACGGGAATAATTATGTTCAGATTTTCGCAAAAGAAAAGACACTAATGAAAATGTGATTTGTACAATCCAAACACGTCTATCAAAGCAAGCAAAATGACTCCAAAGAGCTACCGCCTTTTGACTATTCAAAATGGAAACATAACAATAGAATCGTTGTATTGCTGTTCCTGCTATTTATATCAATAAAAAAAAGAAGACAAATCAAATTGCATCATTACCACATATTAAAATTAATATACCATAAAATTCATTTCTTTATAATAAAAAGTATTGTATTTATATTATTAAATCTGAAATATTTTTTTTTAATTTTTTCCAAAAGATTATTGGAATTTGAAAATGGTTGATTGAGTTTTCATAAAAAAAATTTTTTTCATATAACTTTCTAAATGTTTATATTATTTAAACAGATTTTTGTTTAAATTTTAAATTCTCGACTCAATTTGTTGTCAACAGTTATCAGCAGTAATTGGTTGGCTAACTGTATTACATAACCTCTCTTTCTATCTAGCGCGCCATATTAAAATCTGTCACTTCGAATGCTATAATTTAGTGCAAAGTTCAGTCAACTTTCAAAAAAATTGAAATCATTCACCAGAAAAAAAAATAATAGCGAAGCTCTACGATGAAAAATCTAAACTATTTTGGGAACAATTTTAATTTTTTTTTTTAGACCATTTCTGCAAACGTCTCAACTTCCAATTGAGATTGCTGGAGCAATGAGAATTTTTGCCTATTTTGTATGTATAGGTTTTTCAAAGCTTTTATCAGCATGCCAAATATCATTCGTTAATCTTTAAAAAACAAAATTTTCGATTTCAGAATTGGGTTTGATGGTCGATTGCGACCGAATGGCTAATAGAAGATTTGAAGTTTAAAGGAGATTAGAATTAATGTTTTATCAAAAGAAATAGAAATCATAGCTTCCGAATCAAATTTAAGATGAAGACGAATATTGTATTTGAAAATAAAAAACCAAAATATCTAAGATAAGTTTTCTGAGAAGAATCGACCGACAGATATTTGTTAAAGTCTCTATGAAACTGCCATCGAATTCAAGCGTCACGTGAACCTGCTTTGGAATAATTATTTGTAAAAATTAACTTTTTGCCAAAAAGACGCCAGCAAAAAAATTTGAAAAATAATAAACGAATTGACGCTCAACACTTAAAATTAAAGCAAAGAAATTCCTACCTTCTTATTTGCTGACAAGGATATCCATCAGGTGAATGAAGAGCAGTCCACCACTTTAAGGAATAATTGGCCCTTTTACTCCTTCAAGCACCAACACACTTCCTCAATTTCGATTCCCTAGAAATAATATTTCATTGAGCATTCCAGAATTTAATAACAAAAATTAAGTATAACCTCAACTAAAGATAGATGCTATCGTTCTTTCCGAGAACTCAACTTAAACTGACTCATTATTCTTCAAAACGTTTAATAAGGAAAAAAAATATTTCGTAACAGTCTCGTTCCGAAAGACATTTGTCTGAGGTGTTATGAATTAATTTGAAACAAATTTTTTTAGAAAGAAAAAAACTAACTTTTTAATTTATCTAATGAAACTAATCAACATTTTAAATAATAAAAGTTTGTTGAAATAAAAAAATAATTAAATTTAATTCATGTGTATAGAAAGAAAAGTTCAAAAAACAAAAATAATAATAATAATCAAGCAGTAATTTCTAAAGTTAACAAAAAATTGATAGTGTAAAAGACAATGTTTTTTGAAATCAAGAATTAGATAATTCATTTGAACAAACAAACCTTTTATATTATTATCCTATTTTCCATTTCACAAAAATAATAAAAGTTCAATAAACAATAAATACATCACTTATAATTTAGCACATCGTCACCGAAACCGCCACGAAATAACTGAAATAATCTATCGTTATCTCTTCAACCTGAAAACAACTTTTTTTGATTGCCAAGGAAACAGCGGAGCAAAAACATTTGTATTCGAATATTCTCGATGTAAGATTTAATTTTTAATAGAATAAACAGATTTTGAATTAGTCATTTTATTTTTCTACTTTGAATTCACACTGTGTCTGCGTTACATAAGGGACAGCAGTTCCAAGAAGCATAATTATGCATTTTGCGTTAAATTTTATCGAATAAAATCACTTAAACAATTGGAATGTTTTAGATTTGATTTGTTATGAAGTAATAACCTAAGTAAATCAATTTTGAAAGGCAGAAGAATTATTAACGAGAAGTCTAAACAATTTTGAAAAAAAAAAAGTATTTTAGAAACAGTGAAAATATCATATGAATGATCTAATTAATTTCAATAATGTATTGATGGTTGCCTGCAATGAATAATAATTGAATTTTTAAAAGTTATATCTATGGAAATAATTATTTTTTTAAAAAAAGATTTTTAATCACTTTAGTAGAAAAATTTAAATCTAAAATAATTTGATTTCTAAAAGATTTTTGTATCAGGCAGATTTCTTCCCTAAATCTAACTAAACATTTTAAATAACGTGGTTGGCTAACTTGAAACTGTCAATTGCGTCATATTAAAAATACTTGAAAAACAAATAACGTCCAGTAATAAGTATAATTAAATACAAATTTCAGCTTAATATTCGAAGAAATGGTCATTATTTATCAGCGAAGTTCTACAATCAAAAATCTTTTTAGGAATTTTAGGATCGACTTTCACTTTTCTCGAACAATTCCTGCAAATATCTCCAAATGTTTGAATGAAGTACCGAAGCTAATGAATCACTTCTAGAACATTATTATAATGTATGATGATGTAAACAAATGGTTTTGTCTACTTCTAAATTTGAACCGGTAGTATTGATAAAAATGTAAGCAAACTTATCATTTCTTTGGTTTTAATTTTAAATTTTGTAGAAGTTCAGAAGCATTTAAAAATTTGCCCATTTCACCAGAAAAATACTTCAGAAATTAACGTTTTGTGATGTTCATATAAATTTCGCTATCAAAGTTGAGTTTGGCGGCGGATTGTGGCCAAATGGCTGATCTTAAACCAAACTAAAACATCAAGGACAATAGAAGACGCCAAGAGATATAATCTAGTGCAAATTTAATAACGGAGCTGCATTTAAAAAATTCGAAGAAAGTCGGCCTGACCGAAGGTATCAAAATATTGATATCTAAATTATTTTATAGCTCTATCAGCATGCCAAATATAATTCGTTTATCTCTATGAAATAACAGCGCTATGAATTTTTAAATTTTGTCTCTAATTTTGAATTTTCGGTTTCAGAGTTTGATTTGGCGGCCGATTGCGACTAAATGGTGGCTAATGGAAGTCTGCACCAAATATATTAGCAGCAAAATAAATGACGGAATATAATATATAGAGTTCAATGGAAATTAGAATTAATGTTCTATTGAAAGATTCGTTAAGATTATAATTACAACTCTCTGTGACTTCGCACTCAAGTTCAAGTGTAACGAACGAAGCAAAAAATTTACGTTTTGTATCATAATCCTTCAAGAGATTTGCCATTTTTCAGAAAAGTTCACTTAACGATAAATACATCACTGTTCAATTAGCGCATTGAAAGCAACTTTTTTTTTTATTGTCAAGACAACAACAGAGCAAAAAAAATTGTATTCGAATATTCTCGATGTAATTTAATAAAATAAAAATTTTTGAATTGATCATTTCATTTTTTTACTTTGAATTTATACCCCGTTTGCGTTACATGAGGTACAGCGGTTTCAAGAAGCATAATTATGCATTTTGCATTAAATTTTATCGAATAAAATCACTTAAACAATTGGAATGTTTTAGATTTGATTTGCTATTGAATTATTACGTAATTAAATAGATTTAAATAGGCGAAAGAATTATCAACTAAGAATCTAAACAATTTTCAAAAAAAGTTATTTAGAAACAGTAAACAATAGTATAAAATGATTTCAATGATGGATGATTGTTGATTGCCGACAATGAATAACAATTGAATTTTAATTTTAATTTTTTTTAATGAAGATTTCAAATCATTTTAGTAATAGTTTTAATAAAAAATTTAAAATTCAACTTAGAGTAGACAACACATAATTCATGCACATTTTTTTTTTAATAATAATAAGTGATTAATTATTAATATTCATTAATTAATTATTTTTGAAATTTTTCAATAGAAAATTACTTCTGAATTACTAAAATGTAAATCTTTCAATATTTTATTTTACCTTTTTCTATTAGGCAGATTTCTTCCCTAAATCTAACTAAACATTTTTAATAATGTGGTTGGCTAACTTGGAACTGTCAATTGCGTCATATTAAAAATGCTTGAAAAGTAAATAACGTCCAGTAATATAATTTTCAGCTCAATATTTAAAGAATAGGTAATTATTTATCAGGAAAGAATAAGAGAAGTTCTACGATTAAAAATCTAAATTATTTTAGGAACATCGTGATGCCGCGATTTTCAATTTTCTCAAACAATTCCTGCAAATATCTCCAATTTAAGTAGATCACTAAATTTTGTAGTTTTTTTAAAGCTCTGATAAAAAATGGTAAGAAAAACGTTAAAAAGATGTTTGAATAAAGGACCGGAATCAATAAATCACTTCTGGAATATCATTATAATGTGGTTTTGTCTACTTCTAAATTTGAACCGGTATTATTGATAAAAATGTAAGCAAAAACTATGATTTCTTTGGTTTTAATGTTAAATTTTGTAGAAGTTCGGAAGCATTTAGAAATTTGCCCATTTCAACACAAAAATCCTTCAGGAATTAGACGTTAGACTGAAACCATAAATACTACAAATGTGATTTGATTGAAAATCAATTGGATGGGGTCGAAAAGATACAAGAATTAATAGAATCCGGAATTTCCAAGACGGGGAAAAACGTTAAGATTTTTGCAGAAGAAACTTGTACAAACCAAATGTCTTATCAATTTAGAAAGTATGGAGATTGTTATAAAAAATGTTCCATTGAAATTTATTGATTTTTTTTTAATAGATTCATGTCTAAAAAGTCGAAGACACATTACTTGAAGATTCCTCAGCGGCTCCATACTTGATCTAAATTCCAAAAACTGTATGAATTTCATAGGAATTTGATAGATTTGCATGGGAATAACCACAAATTAAAACCAAAAACGAGGTACGATTGTTTTATGAATTGATTTCAATTTATTTATTTTTTTTTCTCAATTCCAGTCAATTGAAACAAAAAGACTTATTAACGCCTTTTGTCAATTCAAAAAGAAAACATAATGAAGTTCGCAAGCATTTATAAAAAATCCTTCAGGAAATAGACATTAATCTGATACCATAAGTACTACAATTGCGATTTGATTGAAAAGTGAATTGGACGGAGTCGAAAAGAAACAAGAATTAATAGAATCCGGCATTTCCAAGACGGGGAATAACGTCAAGATTTTTGAAGAAGAAACTAGTACAAACCAAATGTCTATCAATTAAGCAAGTAAGAAGATTGTTATTATACAGGAAATTCTGTTGATATTTTTTTGACATAAACAAATGTTATTGTCTACTTCTAAATTTGAACCGGTATTATTGATAAAAGTGTAAGCAAAATTACCATTTCTTTGGTTTTAAATTTTTAGAATTTTATTGCAGAAGTTCAAAAGTATTCAGAAATTCGACCATCACTGAATGATATCCATAGTTGTGGATTAACTTTAAATTGAATTTGATGGGGTTGAGAAAAATCCAAGGACTGAAATTTGGCATTTCCAAAACGGGAATAATTATGTTAAGATTTTCGCAAAAAAAAAGACACTAATAAAAATGTGATTTGTACAATCCAAACACGTCTATCAAAGCAAGCAAAATGACTCTAAAGGGCTACCGTCTTTTGACTATTCAAAACGAAAACATAACAATAGAATCGTTGTGTTGCTGTTCCAGCTATTTATATCAATAAAACAAAGAAGACAAATAAAATTGCATCATGACCACATATTAATATACCATAAAATTCATTTCTTTATAATAAAGAGTATTGTGTTAATATTCTCAAATCTGAAATATATTTTTTTAATTTTTTCCAATAGATTATTGAAATTTGAGTGTTTTTAATGGTTGATTGAGCTTAAAAAAAAAACATTTTTTTCATTAACTTTGAATATTTTACTGTCGATTTTAAAGAAAATTTTAAAATATTTAGGTGCCACCTTGTGCTGAATAGAAAAACATTTTTAGTTCTAGTTATTAGCTATAGATGTCACCAACGTAATTACAGTTTGAAGATTATTAAAAAAAAAATTAATAAAAAATTTTTTTTCTGATAAATTTCGACATGTTTATATTATTTAAACAGATTTTTGTTTAAATTTTAAATTCGCGACTCAATTTGTTATCAACAGTTATCAGCAGTAATTGGTTGGCTAACTGTATTACATAACCTCACTTTCTATCTAGCGCGCCATATTAAAATCCATCACTTTGGGTAGTAATGTATTTAATGCAATTCTCAGTTGGATATTCGAAGAAATGGTCATTATTTATCAGCGAAGTTCTACAATCAAAAATCCTTTTAGGAATTTTAGGAATGACTTTCACTTTTCTCGAACAATTCCTGCAAATATCTCCAAATGTTTGAATGAAGTACCGAAGTTAATGAATCACTTCTAGAATATTATTATAACGTATGATGATATATACAAATGGTTTTGTCTACTTCCAAATTTGAACAGGAATTATTGATAAAAATGTAAGCAAAAACTATTATTTATTTGGTTTGAATGTTAAATTTTGTAGAAGTTCGGAAGCATTTAGGAATTTGCCCATTCCACCACAAAAATTCTTCAGGAATTAACGTTTTGTGATGTTCATATAAATTTCGCTATCAGAGTTGAATTTGGCGGCGGATTGTGGCCAAATGGCTAATGTTGAACCAAACTAAAAGATCAAGGATAATAGAAGACGCTGAAAGATATAATCTAGTGCAAATTTAATAACGGAGTTACGTTTAAAAGAATCGAAGAAAATCGGCCTGACCGAAGGTATCAAAATATTGATATCTAAATTATTTTATAGCTCTATCAGCATGCCAAGTAGAATTCGTTTATCTCTATGAAATAACAGCGCGATGAATTTTTAGATTTCATCTCTAATTTTCAATTTTCGGTTTCAGAGTTGGGTTTGACGGCTAATGGAAGTCTGCACCAAAACTATTAGCAAAAAAATAAATGACGGAATATAATATTTAGAGTTTAATGGAAATTAGAATTTATGTTCTATTGAAAGATTCGTTAAACTTATAATTACAACTCTCTGTGACTTCGCACTCAGGTTCAAGTGTAACGAACGAAAAAAAAAATACGTTTTGTATTATAATCCTTCAAGACAATTGCCATTTTTCATTTCACAAAAATAAGAGAAATTCACTTAATGATAAATACATCACTGTTTAATTAGCGCATTGAAAGCAACTTTTTTTTTATTGTCAAGACAACAACAGAGCAAAAAAAATTGTATTCGAATATTCTCGATGTAATTTAATAAAATAAAAATTTTTGAATTGATCATTTCATTTTTTTACTTTGAATTTATACCCCGTTTGCGTTACATGAGGTACAGCGGTTCCAAGAAGCATAATTATGCATTTTGCATTAAATTTTATCGAATAAAATCACTTAAACAATTGGAATGTTTTAGATTTGATTTGTTATGAAGTTATAACCTAAGTCAATCAATTTTGAAAGGCAGAAGAATTATCAACGAAAAGTCTGAACAATTTTGGAGAAAAAAATATTTAGAAACAGTAAACAACTGAATGAAAATGGAAAATATCAAATGAATGATCAAATTAATTTCAATAATGTATTGATGGTTGCCTATCAATAAATAATAATTGATTTTTTAAAAGTTATATCTATGGAAATTTTTAGTATTTAAAAAAAAAAAATTTAATCACTTTAGTAGCAAAATTTAAATTTAAAATAATTTGATTTTTAAAAGATTTTTTTATCAGGCAGGTTTCTTCCCTAAATCTCACTAAACATTTTGAATAATGTGGTTGGCTAACTTGGAACTGTCAATTGCGTCATATTAAAAATGCTTGAAAAGTAAATAACGTCCAGTAATATAATTTTCAGCTCAATATTTAAAGAATAGGTAATTATTTATCAGGAAAGAAATAGAGAAGTTCTACGATTAAAAATCTAAATTATTTTAGGAACATCGTGATGCCGCGATTTTCAATTTTCTCAAACAATTCCTGCAAATATCTCCAATTGAAGTAGATCACTAAATTTTGTAGTTTTTTTAAAGCTCTGATAAAAAATGGTTTTTAAAAAAATGTTTGAATAAAGGACCGGAATTAATAAATCACTTCTGGAATATCATTATAATGTGGTTTTGTCTACTTCTAAATTTGAACCGGTATTATTGATAAAAATGTAAGCAAAAACTATCATTTCTTTGGTTTTAATATTAAATTTTGTAGAAGTTCGGAAGCATTTAGAAATTTGCCCATTTCAACACAAAAATCCTTCAGGAATTAGACGTTAGACGAAAACCATAAATACTACAAATGTGATTTGATTGAAAGATGAATTGGATGGGGTCGAAAAGATACAAGAATTAATAGAAACCGCCATTTCCAAGACGGGGAAAAACGTTAAGATTTTTGCAGAAGAAACTTGTACAAACCAAATGTCTTATCAATTTAGAAAGTATGGAGATTGTTATAAAAAATGTTCCATTGAAATTTATTGATTTTTTTTTAATAGATTCATGTCTAAAAAGTCGAAGACACATTACTTGAAGAGTTCTCAGCGGCTCCATACTTGATCTAAATTCCAAAAATTGTATGAATTCCATAGGAATTTGATAGATTTGCATGGGAATAACCACAAATTAAATCCAAAAACGAGGTATGATTGTTGTATCAATTGATTTCAATCAATTTTTTTAATTCCAGTCAATTAAAACGAAAAGACTTATTACCGCCTTTTGTCAATTCAAAAAGAAAACATAATGAAGTTCGCAAGCATTTATAAAAAATCCTTCAGGAAATAGACATTAGTCTGATACCATAAGTACTACAATTGTGATTTGATTGGAAAGTGAATTGGATGGAGTCGGAAAGAAACAAGAATTAATAGAATCCGCCATTTCCATGACTGGGAAAAACGTTAAGATTTTTGCAGAAGAGACTAATGAGAATGTGACTTGTACAAACCAAATGTCTATCAATTAAGAAAGTATGGAGATTGTTATTATACAGAAAATTCTGTTGAAATTTTTTTGACGTAAACAAATGTTATTGTCTACTTCTAAATTTGAACCGGTATTATTGATAAAAGTGTAAGCAAAATTACCATTTCTTTGGTTTTAAATTTTTAGAATTTTATTGCAGAAGTTCAAAAGCATTCAGAAATTTGCCCATCACTGAATGATATCCATAATTGTGGATTAACTTTAAATTGAATTTGATGGGGTTGAGAAAAATCCAAGGACTGAAATTCGGCATTTGGAAGACGGGAATAATTATGTTAAGATTTTCGCAAAAGAAAAGACACTAATGAAAATGTGATTTGTACAATCCAAATACGTCTATCAAAGCAAGCAAAATGACTTCAAAGAGCTACCGCCTTTTGATTATTCAAAACGAAAACATAACAATAGAATCGTTATATTGCTGTTCCTGCTATTTATATCAATAAAAAAAAGAAGACAAATCAAATTGCATCATTACCACATATTAACATTAATATACCATAAAATTCATTTCTTTATAATAAAAAGTATTGTATTAATATTCTCAAAACTGAAATATATTTTTTTAATTTTTTCCAATAGATTATTGAAATTAGAGTGCTTTTAATAATTGATTGAGCTTAAAAAAAAAAACATTTTTTTCATTAATTTGAATATTTTACTGTCGATTTTAAAGAAAATTTTAAATTATTTGATTGCCACCTTGTGCTGAATAGACAAAACATTTTTAGTTCTAGTTATTAGCTACAGATGTCACCAACGTAATTACAGTTTGAAGATTATTAAAAAAAAAATTAATAAAAAAATTTTTTTCATATAGATTTCGACATGTTTATACTATTTAAACAGATTTTTGTTTAAATTTTAAATTCTCGACTCAATTTGTTGTCAACAGTTATCAACAGTAATTGGTTGGCTAACTGTATTACATAACCTCACATAACTATCTAGCGCGCCATATTAAAATCCATCACTTTGGGTAGTAATGTATTTAATGCAAATCTCAGCTGGATATTCGAAGAAATGGTCATTATTTATCAGCAAAGTTCTACAATCAAAAATCTTTTTAGAAATTTTAGGAACGACTTTCACTTTTCTCGAACAACTCCTGGAAATATCTCTAAATGTTTGAATGAAGTACCGAAGCTAATGAATCACTTCTAGAACATTATTATAATGTATGATGATGTAAACAAATGGTTTTGTCTACTTCTAAATTTGAACCGGTAGTATTGATAAAAATGTAAGCAAAATTATCATTTCTTTGGTTTTAATTTTAAATTTTGTAGAAGTTCAGAAGCATTTAAAAATTTGCCCATTTCAACAAAAAAATCCTTCAGAAATTAACGTTTTGTGATGTTCATATAAATTTCGCTATCAGAGTTGAGATTGGCGACGGATTGTGACCAAATGGCTGATGTTAAACCAAACTAAAACATCAAGGACAATAGAGGACGCTGAGAGATATAATCTAGTGCAAATTTAATAACGGAGCTTCATTTAGAAAATCGTCCTGACCGAAGGTATCAAAATATTGATATCTGAATTATTTTATATCTCTATAAGCATGCCAAATATAATTCGTTTATCTCTATGAAATAACAGCGCTATAAATTTTTAAATTTCATCTCTAATTTTGAATTTTCAGTTTCAGAGTTTGGTTTGGCGGCCGATTGCGACTAAATGGTGGCTAATGGAAGTCTGCACCGAATATATTTAATAAATGACGGAATATAATATGGAAATTAGAATTAATGTTCTATTGAAAGATTCGTTAAAATTATAATTACAACTTTCTGTGACTTCGCACTCAAGTTCAAGTGTAACGAACGAAGCAAAAAATTTACGTTTTGTATTATAATCCTTCAAGACATTTGCCATTTTTCATTTCACAAAAATTAGAAAAATTCACTTAATGATAAATACATCACTGTTTAATTAGCGCATTGAAAGCAACTTTTTTTTTTGATTGTCAAGACAACAACAGAGCAAAAAAAATTTGTATTCGAATATTCTCGATGTAATTTAATAAAATAAAAATTTTTGAATTGATCATTTCATTTTTTTACTTTGAATTTACACCCCGTCTGCGTTACATGAGGTACAGCGGTTTCAACAAGCATAATTATGCATTTTGCATTAAATTTTATCGAATAAAATCACTTAAACAATTGGAATGTTTTAGATTTGATTTGTTATGAAGTTATAACCTAAGTCAATCAATTTTGAAAGGCAGAAAAATTATCAACGAAAAGTCTGAACAATTTTGGAGAAAAAAATATTTAGAAACAGTAAACAACTGAATGAAAATGGAAAATATCAAATGAATGATCAAATTAATTTCAATAATGTATTGATGGTTGCCTGCAATGAATAATAATTGAATTTTTAAAAGTTATATCTATGGAAATTTTTATTATTTAAAATAAAGATTTTTAATCACTTTAGTAGCAAAATTTAAATCTAAAATAATTTGATTTTCAAAAGATTTTATTGTCAAGCAGATTTCTTCACTAAATCTAACTAAACATTTTGAATAATGTGGTTGGCTAACTTGGAACTGTCAATTGCGTCATATTAAAAATGCTTGAAAAATAAATAACGTACAGTTGTATAATTTCATTCAAATTTCAGCTCAATATTTAAAGAATAGGTAATTATTTATCAGAAAAGAAATAGAGAAGTTCTACGATCAAAAATCTAAACTATTTTAGGAACATCGTGTTGCCGCGATTATCAATTTTCTCAAACAATTCCTGCAAATATCTCCAATGAAAGTAGATCAAAAACGTCAAAAAAATATTTGAATAAAGGACCGGCATTAATAAATCACTTCTGGAATATCATTATAATGTGATTTTGTCTACTTCCAAATTTGAATCGGTATTATTGATAAAAATGTAAGCAAAATTATCATTTCTTTGATTTTAATGTTAAATTTTGTAGAAGTTCGGAAGAATTTAGAAAATTGGCCCATTTCAACACAAAAATCCTTCAGGAATTAGACGTTAGACTAAAACCATAAATACTACAAATGTGATTTGATTAAAAAATCAATTGGATGGGGTCGGGGAAAAAAGACGGAGAAAAACGTTAAGATTTTTGCAGAAGAAACTTGTACAAACCAAATGTCTTATCAATTTAGAAAGTATGGAGATTGTTATAAAAAATGTTCCATTGAAATTTATTGATTTTTTTTAATAGATTCATATCTAAAAAGTCGATGACACATTACTTGAAGAGTTTTCAGCGGATCCATACTTGATCTAAATTCCAAAAATTGTATGAATTCCATAGGAATTTGATAGATTTGCATGGGAATAACCACAAATTGAAATCAAAAACGAGGTATGATTGTTGTATCAATTGATTTCAATCAATTTTTTTAATTCCAGTCAATTAAAACGAAAAGACTAATTACCGCCTTTTGTCAATTCAAAAAGAAAACATATTGAAGTTCGCAAACATTTACAAAAAATTCTTCAAGAAATAGACATTAGTCTGATACCATAATTACTACAATTGTGATTTGTTTGAAAAGTGAATTGGATGGAGTCGAAAAGATACAAGAATTAATAGAATCCGCCATTTACATGACGGGGAAAAACGTTAAGATTTTTGCAGAAGAAGAGACTAATGAGAATGTGAATTGTACAAACCAAATGTCTATCAATTAAGCAAGTATGGAGATTGTTATTATACAGAAAATTCTGTTGAAATTTAAATAAACAAATGTTAATGTCTACTTCTAAATTTGAACCGGTATTATTGATAAAAGTGTAAGCAAAATTACCATTTCTTTGGTTTTAAATTTTTAGAATTTTATTGCAGAAGTTCAAAAGTATTCAGAAATTCGACCATCACTGAATGATATCCATAATTGTGGATTAACTTGAAATTGAATTCGATGGGGTTGAAAAAAATTCAAGGATTGAAATTCGGCATTTGCAAGACGGGAATAATTATGTTAAGATTTTCGCAAAAGAAAAGACACTAATGAAAATGTGATTTGTACAATCCAAACACGTCTATCAAAGCAAGCAAAATGACTCCAAAGAGCTACCGCCTTTTGACTATTCAAAATGGAAACATAACAATAGAATCGTTGTATTGCTGTTCCTGCTATTTATATCAATAAAAAAAAGAAGACAAATCAAATTGCATCATTACCACATATTAAAATTAATATACCATAAAATTCATTTCTTTATAATAAAAAGTATTGTATTTATATTATTAAATCTGAAATATTTTTTTTTAATTTTTTCCAAAAGATTATTGGAATTTGAAAATGGTTGATTGAGTTTTCATAAAAAAAATTTTTTTCATATAACTTTCTAAATGTTTATATTATTTAAACAGATTTTTGTTTAAATTTTAAATTCTCGACTCAATTTGTTGTCAACAGTTATCAGCAGTAATTGGTTGGCTAACTGTATTACATAACCTCTCTTTCTATCTAGCGCGCCATATTAAAATCTGTCACTTCGAATGCTATAATTTAGTGCAAAGTTCAGTCAACTTTCAAAAAAATTGAAATCATTCACCAGAAAAAAAAATAATAGCGAAGCTCTACGATGAAAAATCTAAACTATTTTGGGAACAATTTTAATTTTTTTTTTTAGACCATTTCTGCAAACGTCTCAACTTCCAATTGAGATTGCTGGAGCAATGAGAATTTTTGCCTATTTTGTATGTATAGGTTTTTCAAAGCTTTTATCAGCATGCCAAATATCATTCGTTAATCTTTAAAAAACAAAATTTTCGATTTCAGAATTGGGTTTGATGGTCGATTGCGACCGAATGGCTAATAGAAGATTTGAAGTTTAAAGGAGATTAGAATTAATGTTTTATCAAAAGAAATAGAAATCATAGCTTCCGAATCAAATTTAAGATAAAGACGAATATTGTATTTGAAAATAAAAAACCAAAATATCTAAGATAAGTTTTCTGAGAAGAATCGACCGACAGATATTTGTTAAAGTCTCTATGAAACTGCCATCGAATTCAAGCGTCACGTGAACCTGCTTTGGAATAATTATTTGTAAAAATTAACTTTTTGCCAAAAAGACGCCAGCAAAAAAATTTGAAAAATAATAAACGAATTGACGCTCAACACTTAAAATTAAAGCAAAGAAATTCCTACCTTCTTATTTGCTGACAAGGATATCCATCAGGTGAATGAAGAGCAGTCCACCACTTTAAGGAATAATTGGACCTTTTACTCCTTCAAGCACCAACACACTTCCTGAATTTCGATTCCCTAGAAATAATATTTCATTGAGCATTCCAGAATTTATTAACAAAAATTAAGTATAACCTCAACTAAAGATAGATGCTATCGTTCTTTCCGAGAACTCAACTTAAACTGACTCATTATTCTTCAAAACGTTTAATAAGGAAAAAAAATATTTCGTAACAGTCTCGTTCCGAAAGACATTTGTCTGAGGTGTTATGAATTAATTTGAAACAAATTTTTTTAGAAAGAAAAAAACTAACTTTTTAATTCATCTAATGAAACTAATCAACATTTTAAATAATAAAAGTTTGTTGAAATAAAAAAATAATTAAATTTAATTCATGTGTATAGAAAGAAAAGTTCAAAAAACAAAAATAATAATAATAATCAAGCAGTAATTTCTAAAGTTAACAAAAAATTGATAGTGTAAAAGACAATGTTTTTTGAAATCAAGAATTAGATAATTCATTTGAACAAACAAACCTTTTATATTATTATCCTATTTTCCATTTCACAAAAATAATAAAAGTTCAATAAACAATAAATACATCACTTATAATTTAGCACATCGTCACCGAAACCGCCACGAAATAACTGAAATAATCTATCGTTATCTCTTCAACCTGAAAACAACTTTTTTTGATTGCCAAGGAAACAGCGGAGCAAAAACATTTGTATTCGAATATTCTCGATGTAAGATTTAATTTTTAATAGAATAAACAGATTTTGAATTAGTCATTTTATTTTTCTACTCTGAATTCACACTGTGTCTGCGTTACATAAGGGACAGCAGTTCCAAGAAGCATAATTATGCATTTTGCATTAAATTTTATCGAATAAAATCACTTAAACAATTGGAATGTTTTAGATTTGATTTGTTATGAAGTTATAACCTAAGTAAATCAATTTTGAAAGGCAAAAGAATTATTAACGAAAAGTCTAAACAATTTTGAAAAAAAAAACAGTATTTTAGAAACAGTGAAAATATCATATGAATGATCTAATTAATTTCAATAATGTATTGATGGTTGCCTGCAATGAATAATAATTGAATTTTTAAAAGTTATATCTATGGAAATAATTATTTTTTTAAAAAAAGATTTTTAATCACTTTAGTAGAAAAATTTAAATCTAAAATAATTTGATTTCTAAAAGATTTTTGTATCAGGCAGATTTCTTCCCTAAATCTAACTAAACATTTTAAATAACGTGGTTGGCTAACTTGAAACTGTCAATTGCGTCATATTAAAAATACTTGAAAAACAAATAACGTCTAGTAATAAGTATAATTAAATACAAATTTCAGCTTAATATTCGAAGAAATGGTCATTATTTATCAGCGAAGTTCTACAATCAAAAATCTTTTTAGGAATTTTAGGATCGACTTTCACTTTTCTCGAACAATTCCTGCAAATATCTCCAAATGTTTGAATGAAGTACCGAAGCTAATGAATCACTTCTAGAACATTATTATAATGTATGATGATGTAAACAAATGGTTTTGTCTACTTCTAAATTTGAACCGGTAGTATTGATAAAAATGTAAGCAAACTTATCATTTCTTTGGTTTTAATTTTAAATTTTGTAGAAGTTCAGAAGCATTTAAAAATTTGCCCATTTCACCACAAAAATACTTCAGAAATTAACGTTTTGTGATGTTCATATAAATTTCGCTATCAAAGTTGAGTTTGGCGGCGGATTGTGGCCAAATGGCTGATGTTAAACCAAACTAAAACATCAAGGACAATAGAAGACGCCAAGAGATATAATCTAGTGCAAATTTAATAACGGAGCTGCATTTAAAAAATTCGAAGAAAGTCGGCCTGACCGAAGGTATCAAAATATTGATATCTAAATTATTTTATAGCTCTATCAGCATGCCAAATATAATTCGTTTATCTCTATGAAATAACAGCGCTATGAATTTTTAAATTTTGTCTCTAATTTTGAATTTTCGGTTTCAGAGTTTGATTTGGCGGCCGATTGCGACTAAATGGTGGCTAATGGAAGTCTGCACCAAATATATTAGCAGCAAAATAAATGACGGAATATAATATATAGAGTTCAATGGAAATTAGAATTAATGTTCTATTGAAAGATTCGTTAAGATTATAATTACAACTCTCTGTGACTTCGCACTCAAGTTCAAGTGTAGCGAACGAAACAAAAAATTTACGTTTTGTATCATAATCCTTCAAGAGATTTGCCATTTTTCAGAAAAGTTCACTTAACGATAAATACATCACTGTTCAATTAGCGCATTGAAAGCAACTTTTTTTTTTATTGTCAAGACAACAACAGAGCAAAAAAAATTGTATTCGAATATTCTCGATGTAATTTAATAAAATAAAAATTTTTGAATTGATCATTTCATTTTTTTACTTTGAATTTATACCCCGTTTGCGTTACATGAGGTACAGCGGTTTCAAGAAGCATAATTATGCATTTTGCATTAAATTTTATCGAATAAAATCACTTAAACAATTGGAATGTTTTAGATTTGATTTGCTATTGAATTATTACGTAATTAAATAGATTTAAATAGGCGAAAGAATTATCAACTAAGAATCTAAACAATTTTCAAAAAAAAGTTATTTAGAAACAGTAAACAATAGTATAAAATGATTTCAATGATGGATGATTGTTGATTGCCGACAATGAATAACAATTGAATTTTAATTTTAATTTTTTTTAATGAAGATTTCAAATCATTTTAGTAATAGTTTTAATAAAAAATTTAAAATTCAACTTAGAGTAGACAACACATAATTCATGCACATTTTTTTTTTTAATAATAATAAGTGATTAATTATTAATATTCATTAATTAATTATTTTTGAAATTTTTCAATAGAAAATTACTTCTGAATTACTAAAATGTAAACCTTTCAATATTTTATTTTACCTTTTTCTATTAGGCAGATTTCTTCCCTAAATCTAACTAAACATTTTGAATAATGCGGTTGGCTAACTTGGAACTGTCAATTGCGTCATATTAAAAATGCTTGAAAAGTAAATAACGTCCAGTAATATAATTTTCAGCTCAATATTTAAAGAATAGGTAATTATTTATCAGGAAAGAAATAGAGAAGTTCTACGATTAAAAATCTAAACTATTTTAGGAACATCGTGTTGCCGCGATTTTCAATTTTCTCAAACAATTCCTGCAAATATCTCCAATTTAAGTAGATCACTAAATTTTGTAGTTTTTTTAAAGCTCTGATAAAAAATGGTAAGAAAAACGTTAAAAAGATGTTTGAATAAAGGACCGGAATTAATAAATCACTTCTGGAATATCATTATAATGTGGTTTTGTCTACTTCTAAATTTGAACCGGTATTATTGATAAAAATGTAAGCAAAAACTATGATTTCTTTGGTTTTAATGTTAAATTTTGTAGAAGTTCGGAAGCATTTAGAAATTTGCCCATTTCAACACAAAAATCCTTCAGGAATTAGACGTTAGACTGAAACCATAAATACTACAAATGTGATTTGATTGAAAATCAATTGGATGGGGTCGAAAAGATACAAGAATTAATAGAATCCGGAATTTCCAAGACGGGGAAAAACGTTAAGATTTTTGCAGAAGAAACTTGTACAAACCAAATGTCTTATCAATTTAGAAAGTATGGAGATTGTTATAAAAAATGTTCCATTGAAATTTATTGATTTTTTTTAATAGATTCATATCTAAAAAGTCGATGACACATTACTTGAAGATTCCTCAGCGGCTCCATACTTGATCTAAATTCCAAAAACTGTATGAATTTCATAGGAATTTGATAGATTTGCATGGGAATAACCACAAATTAAAACCAAAAACGAGGTACGATTGTTTTATGAATTGATTTCAATTTATTTATTTTTTTTTCTCAATTCCAGTCAATTGAAACAAAAAGACTTATTAACGCCTTTTGTCAATTCAAAAAGAAAACATAATGAAGTTCGCGAGCATTTATAAAAAATCCTTCAGGAAATAGACATTAATCTGATACCATAAGTACTACAATTGCGATTTGATTGAAAAGTGAATTGAACGGAGTCGAAAAGAAACAAGAATTAATAGAATCCGGCATTTCCAAGACGGGGAATAACGTCAAGATTTTTGAAGAAGAAACTAGTACAAACCAAATGTCTATCAATTAAGCAAGTAAGAAGATTGTTATTATACAGGAAATTCTGTTGATATTTTTTTGACATAAACAAATGTTATTGTCTACTTCTAAATTTGAACCGGTATTATTGATAAAAGTGTAAGCAAAATTACCATTTCTTTGGTTTTAAATTTTTAGAATTTTATTGCAGAAGTTCAAAAGCATTCAGAAATTTGCCCATCACTGAATGATATCCATAATTGTGGATTAACTTTAAATTGAATTTGATGGGGTTGAGAAAAATCCAAGGACTGAAATTCGGCATTTGGAAGACGGGAATAATTATGTTAAGATTTTCGCAAAAGAAAAGACACTAATGAAAATGTGATTTGTACAATCCAAATACGTCTATCAAAGCAAGCAAAATGACTTCAAAGAGCTACCGCCTTTTGATTATTCAAAACGAAAACATAACAATAGAATCGTTATATTGCTGTTCCGGCTATTTATATCAATAAAAAAAAGAAGACAAATCAAATTGCATCATTACCACATATTAACATTAATATACCATAAAATTCATTTCTTTATAATAAAAAGTATTGTATTAATATTCTCAAAACTGAAATATATTTTTTTAATTTTTTCCAATAGATTATTGAAATTAGAGTGCTTTTAATAATTGATTGAGCTTAAAAAAAAAAACATTTTTTTCATTAATTTGAATATTTTACTGACGATTTTAAAGAAAATTTTAAATTATTTGATTGCCACCTTGTGCTGAATAGACAAAACATTTTTAGTTCTAGTTATTAGCTACAGATGTCACCAACGTAATTACAGTTTGAAGATTATTAAAAAAAAAATTAATAAAAAAATTTTTTTCATATAGATTTCGACATGTTTATACTATTTAAACAGATTTTTGTTTAAATTTTAAATTCTCGACTCAATTTGTTGTCAACAGTTATCAACAGTAATTGGTTGGCTAACTGTATTACATAACCTCACATAACTATCTAGCGCGCCATATTAAAATCCATCACTTTGGGTAGTAATGTATTTAATGCAAATCTCAGCTGGATATTCGAAGAAATGGTCATTATTTATCAGCAAAGTTCTACAATCAAAAATCTTTTTAGAAATTTTAGGAACGACTTTCACTTTTCTCGAACAACTCCTGGAAATATCTCTAAATGTTTGAATGAAGTACCGAAGCTAATGAATCACTTCTAGAACATTATTATAATGTATGATGATGTAAACAAATGGTTTTGTCTACTTCTAAATTTGAACCGGTAGTATTGATAAAAATGTAAGCAAAATTATCATTTCTTTGGTTTTAATTTTAAATTTTGTAGAAGTTCAGAAGCATTTAAAAATTTGCCCATTTCAACACAAAAATCCTTCAGAAATTAACGTTTTGTGATGTTCATATAAATTTCGCTATCAGAGTTGAGATTGGCGACGGATTGTGACCAAATGGCTGATGTTAAACCAAACTAAAACATCAAGGACAATAGAAGACGCTGAGAGATATAATCTAATGCAAATTTAATAACGGAGCTTCATTTAGAAAATCGTCCTGACCGAAGGTATCAAAATATTGATATCTGAATTATTTTATATCTCTATAAGCATGCCAAATATAATTCGTTTATCTCTATGAAATAACAGCGCTATAAATTTTTAAATTTCATCTCTAATTTTGAATTTTCAGTTTCAGAGTTTGGTTTGGCGGCCGATTGCGACTAAATGGTGGCTAATGGAAGTCTGCACCAAATATATTTAATAAATGACGGAATATAATGTGGAAATTAGAATTAATGTTCTATTGAAAGATTCGTTAAAATTATAATTACAACTCTCTGTGACTTCGCACTCAAGTTCAAGTGTAACGAACGAAGCAAAAAATTTACGTTTTGTATTATAATCCTTCAAGACATTTGCCATTTTTCATTTCACAAAAATTAGAAAAATTCACTTAATGATAAATACATCACTGTTTAATTAGCGCATTGAAAGCAACTTTTTTTTTTTATTGTCAAGACAACAACAGAGCAGAAAAAATTTGTATTCGAATATTCTCGATGTAATTTAATAAAATAAAAATTTTTGAATTGATCATTTCATTTTTTTACTTTGAATTTACACCCCGTCTGCGTTACATGAGGTACAGCGGTTTCAACAAGCATAATTATGCATTTTGCATTAAATTTTATCGAATAAAATCACTTAAACAATTGGAATGTTTTAATTTGATTTGTTATGAAGTTATAACCTAAGTCAATCAATTTTGAAAGGCAGAAAAATTATCAACGAAAAGTCTGAACAATTTTGGAGAAAAAAATATTTAGAAACAGTAAACAACTGAATGAAAATGGAAAATATCAAATGAATGATCAAATTAATTTCAATAATGTATTGATGGTTGCCTGCAATGAATAATAATTGAATTTTTAAAAGTTATATCTATGGAAATTTTTATTATTTAAAATAAAGATTTTTAATCACTTTAGTAGCAAAATTTAAATCTAAAATAATTTGATTTTTAAAAGATTTTTTTGTCAAGCAGATTTCTTCACTAAATCTAACTAAACATTTTTAATAATGTGGTTGGCTAACTTGGAACTGTCAATTGCGTCATATTAAAAATGCTTGAAAAATAAATAACGTACAGTTATATAATTTCATTCAAATTTCAGCTCAATATTTAAAGAATAGGTAATTATTTATCAGAAAAGAAATAGAGAAGTTCTACGATCAAAAATCTAAACTATTTTAGGAACATCGTGTTGCCGCGATTATCAATTTTCTCAAACAATTCCTGCAAATATCTCCAATGAAAGTAGATCAAAAACGTCAAAAAAATATTTGAATAAAGGACCGGCATTAATAAATCACTTCTGGAATATCATTATAATGTGATTTTGTCTACTTCCAAATTTGAATCGGTATTATTGATAAAAATGTAAGCAAAATTATCATTTCTTTGGTTTTAATGTTAAATTTTGTAGAAGTTCGGAAGCATTTAGAAAATTGGCCCATTTCAACACAAAAATCCTTCAGGAATTAGACGTTAGACTAAAACCATAAATACTACAAATGTGATTTGATTAAAAAATCAATTGGATGGGGTCGGGAAAACAGACGGAGAAAAACGTTAAGATTTTTGCAGAAGAAACTTGTACAAACCAAATGTCTTATCAATTTAGAAAGTATGGAGATTGTTATAAAAAATGTTCCATTGAAATTTATTGATTTTTTTTAATAGATTCATATCTAAAAAGTCGATGACACATTACTTGAAGAGTTTTCAGCGGATCCATACTTGATCTAAATTCCAAAAATTGTATGAATTCCATAGGAATTTGATAGATTTGCATAGGAATAACCACAAATTAAAACCAAAAACGAGGTACGATTTTTTCATCAATTGATTTGAATTAACTTTTTTAATTTCAGTCAATTAAAACGAAAAGACTAATTACCGACTTTTGTCAATTCAAAAAGGGAACATATTTATAGAAAAATAATTGTATTGCTGTTCCGGTTATTTCGTTGATTGAAAACGGCGACTTTAATATACAAAATTTGTACAAAAAAAATATTTAATTAAAATTTTTAAGAAATTGAAATGAGTGAAAATTTAATGCAAATTTCAGCTCGATAATTGAGGAATTAGTAATTATTAGAGATAGCAAAGTTCTATAATCTAAACTCTTTTTAAGAATTTTAAGAACGACTTTAACTCTTCTCGAACAATTGCTGCAAATATCTCCAAATGTTTGAATAAAGGACCGGAATTAATAAATCACTTCTGGAATATCATTATAATGTGGTTTTGTCTACTTCCGAATTTGAACCGGTATTATTGATAAAAATGTAAGCAAAAACTATCATTTCTTTAAATTTTGTAGAAGTTCGGAAGCATTTAGAAATTTGGCCATTTTAACACAAAAATCCTTCAGTAATTAGACGTTAGACTGAAACCATAAATACTACAAATGTGATTTGATTAAAAAATCATTTGGAATCCGGCATTTCCAAGTCGGGGAAAAACGTTAAGATTTTTGCAGAAGAAGAAACTAATGAGAATGTGACTTGTACAAACTAAATGTCTATCAATTAAGCAAGTATGGAGATTGTTATTATACAGAAAATTCTGTTGAAATTTTTTTGACGTAAACAAATGTTATTGTCTACTCCTAAATTTGAACCGGTATTATTGATAAAAGTGTAAGCGAAATTATCTTTTCTTCGGTTTTAATTTTAAATTTTGTAGAAGTTCAGAAGCATTTAGAAATTTGCCCATTTCACCACAAAAATCCTTCAGGAAATAGACATTAGTCTGATACCATAAGTACTACAATTGTGATTTGATTAAAAGATGAATTGGATGGGGTCGAAAAGATACAAGAATTAATAGAAACCGCCATTTCCAAGACGGGGAAAAACGTTAAGATTTTTGCAGAAGAAACTTGTACAAACCAAATGTCTTATCAATTTAGAAAGTATGGAGATTGTTATAAAAAATGTTCCATTGAAATTTATTGATTTTTTTTTTAATAGATTCATATCTAAAAAGTCGAAGACACATTACTTGAAGAGTTTTCAGCGGCTCCATACTTGATCTAAATTCCAAAACTTGTATGAATTCCATAGGAATTTGATAGATTTGCATGGGAATAACCACAAATTAAAACCAAAAACGAGGTATGATTGTTTTATCAATTGATTTAAATTAATTTTTTTAATTCCAGTCAATTAAAACGAAAAGACTAATTACCGACTTTTGTCGATTCAAAAAGGAAACATATTTATAGAAAAATAATTGTATTGCTGTTCCGGTTATTACGTTGATTGAAAACGGCAACTTTAATATACAAAATTTGTACAAAAAATATTTAATTACAATTTCTAAGAAAATGAAATGAGTGAAAATTTAATGCAAATTTCAGCTCGATAATTGAGGAATTCTGTTAAAATTTTTTTGACATAAACAAATGGTATCGTCTACTTCTAAATTTGAACCGGTATTATTGATAAAAGTGTAAGCAAAATCACCATTTCTTTGGTTTTAAATTTTTAGAATTTTATTGCAGAAGTTCAAAAGCATTCACAAATTCGCCCATCACTGAATGATATCTATAATTGTGGATTAACTTGAAATTGAATTTGATGGGGTTGAGAAAAATCCAAGGACTGAAATTCGGCATTTCCAAGACGGGAATAAGTATGTTAAGATTTTTGCAAAAAAAAATGACACTGATGAAAATGTGATTTGTAAAATCCAAACGTCTATCAAAGCAAGCAAAATGACTCCAAAAAGCTACCGCCTTTCGACTATTCAAAATGGAAACATAACAATAGAATCGTTGTATTGCTGTTCCTACTATTCATATCAATGAGAAAAAAAGACAAATCAAATCGCATCATTACTACATATTAACACTAATATACCGTAAAATTCATTTTATAATAATAAAAAGTATTGTATTTATATTATTGAATGTTTTTAATTGAGCTTAAAAAAAACATTTTTTTCATTAACTTTGAATACTTTACTGTCGATTTTAAAGAAAATTTCAAATTATTTAAGTGCCACCTTGTGCTGAATAGACAAAACATTTTTAGTTCTAGTTATTAGCTATAGATGTCACGAACGTAATTACAGTTTGAAGACTATTAAAAAAAAAATAATAAAAAAATTTTTTTCTGATAAATTTCGACATGTTCATATTATTTAAACAGATTTTTGTTTAAATTTCAAATTCTCGACTCAATTTGTTGTCAACAGTTATCAGCAGTAATTGTTTGGCTATTGAGGTATTACATAACCTCACTAGCTAGCCGCCATATTTAAATACGTCACTTCGAATGTTACAAATTAGTGCAAAATTCAGTCGACTTTCAAAAAAACTCACCAGAAAAATAAAAGCGAAACTCCACGATCAAAAATATAAACTAGTTTAGAAACAATTTTAATTTTTTCAATTTTAGACCATTTCTGCAAACATCTCAGCTTCCAATTGAGATAGCTGGAGCAATGAGAAATTTTGCCTATTTTGTATGTATAGGTTTTTCAAAGCTTTTATCAGCATGCCAAATATCATTCGTTAATCTTTAAAAAGCAAAATTTTCGATTTCAGAATTGGGTTTGATGGTCGATTGCGTCCGAATGGCTAATAGAAGACTGAATCAAAAATGTTAAATAATATTTGAAGTTTAAAGGAGATTAGAATTAATGTTTTATCGAAAGAAATAGAAATCATAATTTCCGAATCAAATTTCAGATGAAGACGAATATTGTATGTGAAAGATAAATTTTTTGAGAAGAATCGACCGACAGATATTCGTTAAAGTCTATGAAACTGCCGTCGAATTCAAGCGTCACGGGAACCTGCTTTGGAATAATTATTTGTAAAAATTAACTTTTTGCCAAAAAGACGCCAGCAAAAAAGTTTGAAAAATAATAAACGAATTGACGCTCAACACTTAAAATTAAAGCAAAGAAATTCCTACCTTCTTATTTGCTGACAAGGATATCCATCAGGTGAATGAAGAGCAGTCCACCACTTTAAGGAATAATTGGACCTTTTACTCCTTCAAGCACCAACACACTTCCTGAATTTCGATTCCCTAGAAATAATATTTCATTGAGCATTCCAGAATTTATTAACAAAAATTAAGTATAACCTCAACTAAAGGTAGATGCTATCGTTCTTTCCGAGAACTCAACTTAAACTGACTCATTATTCTAATTATCCTTCAAAATGTTTGATAAGAAAAAAAAAAAAAGTTTCGTAATAGTCTCCTTCCGAACGACATTTGTCTGAGGTGTTATGAATTAATTTGAAACAAATTTTTTTAGAAGGAAAAGAACTAACTTTTTAATATATCTAATATTTTCTGAAACTGATCAACATTTTAAATAATAAAAGTTTGTTGAAAAAAAAAACAATTAAATTTAATTCTCATGTAAATAGAAAAGTTCAAAAAACAATAATAAAAATAATCAATTAGTAATTTCTAAAGTTAACAAGAAATTGATAGTGTAAAAGACAATGTTGTTTGAAATCAACAATTAGATAATTTATTTGAACAAACAAACCTTTTGTATTATTATCCTATTTTCCATTTCACAAAAATAATAAAAGTTCAATAAACAATAAATACATCACTTATAAAATAACTGAAATAATCTATCGTTATCTCTTCAACCTGAAAGCAACTTTTTTTGATTGCCAAGGAAACAGCGGAGCAAAAACATTTGTATTCGAATATTCTCGATGTAAAATTTAATTTTTAATAAAATAAACAGATTTCGGATTAGTCATTTTATTTTTTTACTTTGAATTCATACTGTATAAGGGACAGCAGTTTCAAGAAGCATAATTATGCATTTCGCATTATTCATAGTTTATCGAATAAAATCACATATAATAAATGGAATGTTTTAGATTTGATTTGTTATGAAGTTATAACCTAAGTAAATCAATTTTGAAAGGCAGAAGAATTATCAACGAAAAGTCTGAACAATTTTGGAAAATAAAATTTAGAAACAGTAAACAACTGAAATTGAAAAATATCAAATGAATGATCTAATTAATTTCAATAGTGTATTGATGGTTGCCTGCAATGAATAATAATTGAATTTTTAAATGTAATATATATATAGAAATTTTTATTTTTTTAAAAAAAGATTTTTAATCACTTCAGTAGCAAAATTTAAATCTAAAATATTTTGATTTTTAAAAGATTTTTCTTATCAGGCAGATTTCTTCCCTAAATCTAACTAAACATTTTGAATAATGTGGTTGGCTAACTTGGAACTGTCAATTGCGTCATATTAGAAATGCTTGGAAAATAAATAACGTCAAGTAATATAATTTGATTTAAATTTCAGTTCAATATTTAAAGAATTGGTATTTATTTATCAGAAAAGAAATAGAAAAGTTCTACGATCAAAAATCTAAACTATTTTAGGAACATCGTGTTGCCGCGATTTTCAATTTTCTCAAACAATTCCTGCAAATATCTCCAATTGAAGTAGATCACTAAATTTTATAGTTTTTTCAAAACTCTAATGGAAAATGGTAAGAAAAACGTCAAAAAATTAATATATCACTTCTGGAATGTTATTATAATGTGGTTTTGTCTACTTCCAAATTTGAACCGGTATTATTAATAAAAATGTAAGCAAATTTATCATTTCTTTGGTTTTAATTTTAAATTTTGTAGATTTTCGGAAGCATTTAGAAATTTGCCCATTTTGATTGAAATTTGATTAAAAAATTAATTGGATGGAGTCGAAAAGATCCAAGAATTAATAGAATCCGCCAATTTATTGATTTTTTTTGTTAATAGATTTGTATCTAAAAAGTTGAGGACATATTACTTCAAGAGTTTTCAGCGGCTCTATACTTGATTAAACAATTTAAAAAATATATAGTAGGAAATTAAAGAGATAATAAGTTGTGATAAAAAACATAAAATAAGATAAAAAACCTTTATTTAAAAGCTTCATATTTCATTATAACATGTAACAAAAAGCTACTAATTTTTTAATGCAAGCCAAATTGTGCAGATTAAAAATTCCTCTAACTTATATATTTATTTAGCAAAATTAATGAAAAAATCTGAATATCTAGGCAATAAACATGTAAAATAAAAACGAATTGGAAATTTATCTAAAAATGTTCCGCGTATGGCGAGTGTTTAATCCCAAAACTATGTGCTGGATGGTAATCAAGATCCACCTAAAAAATAAAACAAAAATCATCTCATCAGGGAACTATATCAATATAGCTATCGAATAATAGTAGTATACCTGATTAGTATAAATAACAAAGCATTAAAACATTAACGCAGTTCGATCATGTCTTAAAAACATAAGTTGAGATCCTAAATATGGTGAATGTTTAATACCAAATGAATGGGCTGGAGGATGTTGTAAATGACTAGTAACCTGTTAATTTGTCACATTTGTGATGGATTAGTACGTTAGTATACCAAAAAAGGTAATCCAATTTTCAAGAAAATACCTTTTCTGGACAATAAACTCCAGGACCTGGAGTTGATGAATCAACTGGAATATTAGTTCTGCCACTTATGGTATATGCTGGCGAGTGTGTTTTGTAATTTTCAGGGTTAACATTGTTGTATTGTCCTGGACCTGGATTTTTGACTCGTTCATCAACTGGTTCCTTGTTCCTCCCAGATATGGTATAAGCAGGCGCAGATTTCTTATCACCGACTACAGACGGTATGTTATAAACATTTGGAGCTGAAACATTCAGTTTAAAAAATACAAATCTAATAACAACTTTCCAAATTAGAAAATGATAAGACATGTTTCACGAATTATGTATTAGGCATATGATAATTGATTTTTTTAGAAACAAGTTAGTAGTACGCTTTAAAATAAAGTAAAAACCAACCAGGAGTTTCCAAAGGCTTTTCCAATTGTACTTTACTCCCAAAACTGAATTTGGGAGAATTTTCATGTAGTACTTTGTCGGCAGTAGGTACGTTGTAAACATTTGGCGCTATTAAACGAAAAAAGAAAATTAACATAAAAACAAAAACATAAAATAAAAAAAATTTAATGTCCAGATTTGTTGCATTAAATTCACATCATTTTCCAAAAATTAGTTAAGTAATTAATTGAAAATTAATGCTACTATTTTATATGAATTTAGTGTTTTAATCAAATTCCGCGAAAAAATAAACTGCCCACTAAAAAATTCAAATCTAGTGAATTTATCGTTTTTAAGTTGAATAAATAATTGAATTTGTGGGTACCTGTTCGTGCGAATAATGGCTGAACGTACTAGACACTTATTTCCAACATTTAGTTTTCTACACTAGAAATTGAAAACTACAAAAAAATAAAATATGTTTATTGCAACTTAAAAAAAAGGAAAAAAAAAACAAAATTATAAAAAAATACCACATCTATGGGATAAGTTACAAAAAAATATTAAATTCGCTTTTTCAAATTCTAGAGAAAAACCAAATGTTGGTGGGAACAAAAGTTTCTAGTACGTTCAACCATTATTCGCACGAGTGACAAAGTGCACGAATGTCAATTCGCACAACGAACAACAGGTATCCGAATTTGTGGGTCTGTTTCTAACACCAGAAATCTTTTTCCTCATAAGTCGCAGATCCCATACTTTTCTCTAAAATGGCGGCGTATACCAACTTAACATTTATAATAGAAAATTACTAGGATTTTTCAACGACAGAAGTGTTTTGCTAGTTGCAGATAAAAAATGATATTTAGTAAATTAAATGATAATTAATTACATTATATTGAAAGTCTACTTAAAATTTGTTGTGGGTAGCACTGAACGGTTTTGAAAAAATTTGAAACTTAGAATTATGTTTTAATTCAATTTTAAATGTACTTGATGTTTATTGGCATTAAAAAATTCCTATAAATCGACTGTAATAGACTAAAAAACTGCTGTTGTAAAAAATAACACTAAAAACAACAATAATTTGAATATATTTTAAATATAATGTGATTAAAAAAAACTTGTTTTTTTTTTTTATTGTTTTTCATGCAACTAGCAAAACTTTACTTTCGTTGAATCACGGACTGGAAAATTTTAGTAATTTTCTGTTATAGATATTAAGTTGGTTTGTGCCGCCATTTTAGAGAAAAGTATGGTTTCTGCGACTTCTGGGAAAAGAGATTTTTGGGATTCGAGATTCACCCGAGAAATGAAGTACCAACTTAGCAAGCATTTATTCCAATTTTTAGTGAGTGGTTGTTGATTTTGCTGATAAGAAAATTACAAACCAGGAGTATATGAAGGCTTTTCCACTTGAACTTTACAGCCAAATGAAAATTTTGGGGAATTTTCATGTAATGTCTTGTCAGCTGATGGTACATTGTAAACATTGGGAGCTGCGAAATACATATTACTACTACTAATTCCAACTACTGAAGCAGGACGACTACATAAACTGTACAAATCTGGCATTAAATTACTTTAATTACGGAATAAGAATTTAGAACTATGTTAATTGATAATAAAAAATAAATGGAAAATTAGTGAACTGTAAAATAAGAAAAATAAAAAACTAACCCGGAGTGTCAGACACCTTCTGCACAGGTGTTCTTATTCCAAAAGAATATCGATGAGCGTTTGTTCGTCGCAACGGCTTATAGGCGTTAGGTGCTGTGTTAACAATTTTAAAAAAACCTTTAACCATAATTATTTAGTTTCACTGAAGTTATTTATTTTATCATTAATGAGATAGTTAATTTCTTACCGTTATCTTGCAAATAAGTTACTTCTACAGTTAAATACCTTGCCATATTTTATTGGTTCTTGTTACACTAATTAAGTTGATAAATTTGATTTCAGTTACCTGGAGTATCTACTGGTTTTTCCACATTTGTTTTTAAGCCAAAAGTATATTTGGGAGCGTTATCATGAATCACTTTTCCAGCTTTATCTGGATTGTAATCCCCTGGAGCTGGGAAATTTTCAGGTTTGGCTTCTTTGGGACGACCGTGTAAACTCACAGCTGGAGGTGTATCTTTTCCTGTAATAATAACAACAACAATGTAACATCAGAAACTATATCTTTCATACAGAGATTATTTTGCTACATAGTTGTTTTTAAAAATTTCTAGCATACCTTTTGCGCTCAGTCCAGTTACATTATATTGCCCTGGTCCTGGTCCAATGCTCTCATTTTTACCATTATGTCTAGCACCAAAACTGAAAGCCGGTGCTCGCCCACTTTTCGATTCTGAAGTTTTTTTGCCTGTAATTAGGGTGTAGATTCATTAAAAATTTATCATTGCTGTTTTTAGTTCTGACACTTGTAATTTCTTCAATTTTCTCTTGATTGTAATCTTTTATATCTACAAAATTGCATGGGGGCGATGGCAATAATCTTATAAATTAGTCGATTTCTACAAGTTTCGGACTTGATTGTATTCTGAAGGTGCGCCCACATTAATATAATAATGAATCATTCAGGAGTAAACAACATCATCTCCAATTATGTTCACTAAATCAAAAAAGAAAAGAAAAAAGAAAATGTATACCTATGTAAGATGGCAAAGCGACACATGCTGGGCCTGGACTATTATATTCTGCAGCAATTGGTCCACGGCGTTTAGTTGGAGTCCAGGGACGTTGAGTAAAGCCACCCATTTTCTAAACATTATATAAAATATACTATTGATTCATTTCTTCATTATAATTAGGATCTAAAATCATTTTTTGCGTTTTCAATAAAACTACGACCGAAATTAGAAATATTTTAAAAATCTCTAATTTTTAAGATAAAGGCGGGTCTTTTGTAACTTTCTGACAGATAAGACAAAAAATAATAAAATTAGTATTGAAATTCAACTAAAGTCTCTTTTTTCAACAAACTATGAATGCATTCAGATTTCAGCCTTTTTGAAATGAAAAAATTCAAAGTTTGAGGAATTTTTGGTCATTAGTGACATGAGTGGTTAGATAGAAAAGTCAATTTGATTTATGAAGATTAGCCTGAAAAATTATTGACACTGACATTTTGAAAAATCAAATTTACGAAAATATGGTTTTTAAAGGCCCTAAACAGAAAAAGAAGTAATGATTTTTTACAAATGTATGAAAGTTATAATGAATCACCAGATTTGGAGAACGTATGGCCAATATTTATCCATTTTAGATGTTAATGTAAAACTTCAGGCGTGATAAGTGGGTGAAGGTGAAACCTGTTGAAGGTAATGAAAGCAGTTCCAGCAAAAGAGTAGAAGCAAGCATATTTCAGAATTTGGACAAGAGAGATAATTAAAATTTTTTAATGTTAATTAGATCAAGAAAGCTACGAATAATTATTATAATAGAAGAAAAGTTCCATTTGATTTATAAATGTAACAAAAAATTTGTATTTCCAATTAGGAAAAAGAAATTTAAACAAATTAGAAAAGCAGTGATGCTTTTTGTCACATCAGATTGATTATTCAAAATATAAAAATATAATCATCAACATTTTTTTGATCAACTTGGAAGATTTATTATTTTTTATTTAATTATGTAGAAAAAAAATTGACGCAACATCTAAAAATAGAATAGGAAAGGTGAATTATTTCATTATTTTATGGTTTATCGATGCAAAAAAAAACTTGCAAAGCTCATCACAAATAGACTTACTCAAAAATTTAACACAGTTTTATAATATCAACACTAAAATTTATCACTTTAATATAAATAAATAGTCTCGTTCGATTCGTCTTTTATAAATCTTCAACAGTCTGCTATTTTCAACATAGTATCTGCAGTTTGAGAAGCAAGTGCCAGGTACCATATTATTTCTAGAACTGCTAAATTCCTTTAGGTTCAGTAACCGATTAGAAAAGGATAAGACATCAAGGATAATGCCAAGCAGGAAGCGATCAATATTTAATTTAAATCAGTTTCACACTTTTGTCGCTTTACTAATAGAAATTGCGAAAAATCATCAATAATTAATCTTACCTTTTAATACAATAATACAATAAAATACAAAATTCCCAGCTCGTTTACACCACAAAACTTCGATCACTGATTGTTATATTTTGATTATAAATTGTGAAAATCGCCGGCTTTGTAATGGTCCCCACCATAAAAAAATTGTGGACCGTCTCTGTGGAGAAATTGGTAGAGGTGGACATAAAGGACAACTTGTTGATCTGAAAGATGACCATTTTTGTATATAGCAAGTTTTATAATGTTTCTCTTTTACTGCCTACGTCATCAGGTTTTATTAATATCGACAAGGAAAAAGTGTTTGGAATAAATGAACTGTTAATGTGCCAATTAATAAGTTCCAATATATTATTCAATTATCGAAAATATCTTGGTTAAAGAACATTTCATTGTTTACATTTTTACAAAAATTAATGAAATAAACAATTTACATTGGGAAAGCTGTATCTGTGAATCCTTTGTGTGTTTCTTTTTTAAGAGAGATAATATAATATTTCGCATCAATTTACTATCAAAGTGTGCCCTTGAGAAATTATAGCAACAATTCATTCAAAAAAATAATTTATTTTTATCTTCATTTGCTGTAGAATATACTCTACATTGACTTTGAGTGGGAGGTAATTCTAGTGTCAATGAAATGGTAGTAGGTTGATCAAAATGAGTCATTTACTTTGGTAAAATCTAAACCTCACCTTATATAGCTCATCCAGGGACAACGGCATAGTGGAGTAGTAAGGAAGACCAAATTTTGAAGACTACATAAAATATTTTAAAACTATTCATACAAATATTTGCTTTGAATATAGTTGATAGAAGTAAAAATAAAGATAAAAAAGCGAGACACTAAAAAGTTGAATGTTTTTTTCATACACAGGATAATAACAACTGACCATTCCAAAATGTCAGTATCAAAAAATTTTTAGTTACATTAAGAGGATCAAAAATTTTTAAATTTAATAAGTACTAATTACAGAAACCATGAAAATAATAAAAATACGAAGCAATTCAAAAGAGTTTGATAGAACATTTCAATTTTTAAATGCAATTTCAAAAGCACTTGTCAAAATAAAACTATACAGTAACACCAACTTTAAAATGTGTAATGAAAAACATGAATCAGCTAAACAAAATATATTTATATTTATTCAAAACGTACAAATATAACTAAATTAACTTTAGTTTTCTTATAAATAACATTGCTGTACATTAAAAGCTATATAGTCATCTCAAAAAAAAATCACACGCACTAGAAATGAATTTTATTTTTTCGAAAGTTGGTAAAAATCGTACTTGCATGGAGGATTTTTCTACCTTTGAATGGATCTCAAATAGTGTTTTACACCTCCAGACAGTTTCCCATGCATAATTAATTAATAAATTTTTGTCAATTAATTGACAAATGTCAGTCAGATAAGTGCCATTGCAGCAAACTCAATTGAACAAAAATTTCCAATAGTCAGAACGTTCTGATCCAACTTAAAGATACAAAACTTCCTAAAATCTAGTGCGTGTCACTTTATAGAAACCCTTTTTTCCATGTTTACTCAATTTTATCCAAAAAAACATACAATGCATAATCACAGAAGAAGAATGTCATCTTAGAAAAGAGATCTAAATATGCGGTGTATCAAAACACTGCAATAATATAGTATAATAACAAGATTTATAAAATATGCATATTAAAGAACTTTTTTTCGTATGTATAACTAATCAGACGTTTAAATTCTTTCTTTTCTATCTTCTACATTATTTGGTATTGATTGACTAGAACCCACTGTACCATAATTAACAAACACCGCATCGTAATTGTTTTGATAAAATCCTGAAGCCGGCGCACTTGCAGCTCCTTGTTGAGGTGATACCAAACTGGCATATTCGTTATCACCTCTTGGTATTGTGTACATACTTCTTCCTCGAATTCTTCGACTTATAGAACTCCCTTTAAATAATAAATCAAAAATTCGTAAATTTCGTCAAATGATAATTAATATAAAACATACCAACTATACCCAGATGCTCTTGTATATCTCTTTGAACATCTGACACATCCCACATTGCTAAAAAAGCTTGACAACATGACTGATTCAATCCAGACACCGCATACGGTTCATAAGAAAAACTATAATGATGTGCTATAGATGCCATACACATTTCAATACAAATCAAAAAATCCTGCAGTCTAGTTGACAGACTTAATCCGTCAGTAGTAGAATCATTCGAATTATTAGGAGTAATAATATTTGTATAAACCAACATATCTATTAGAACCCCTTGACTAAAATATATTTACCATTAATAAATATTAATTATATCGTCACTTATACTTACAAAAATGAAAAAAAGACAACAGCTTTAATACATAAAAACTTTGGTAATGGTTTCATCGGTCGCAATTCAGCGATATTTGCTTTATAAAACATAACAAGACAGTACATAGCTACAAATTGCGATACATTATTTACTGCCACAAGATATGGGAATGCAACATTTCCTTTAAATTCTCCATCGCCATAAACACCAGAAATTTTACAAATACTGAAAATATACTCATGAAATAATACTTTATACACGAATAAAAATACTCACAAAGAAATGGCAGTAGTAAGGGGTCGTACGACAGTGTACTGTAAAATTCCATGTTTACAAATGTGAACAAACTCTCTAAAAATAATAAACTAAATGAAAAAAATGTTTAAACTTTTTTCCCATTGTTGTACCTTCCCATTTCCCAATCCGGTAAACAACATAATGGGAAAATATGTTTAACTTGTGGTTTCAGTTCTAAACTTGCTTCAAGATCCATTTCCATATTTAAATAATTCAACAGAAATTTCATAAAATTATAAATTACGTAAGCTTCATAACATTCTCTTAAACTATCTACATAAACAGATTCTTTAGGATAAATCAATCCCAGCCACTAGCATGTAATTAAAAATTATATCTATTATTAACAAAAACCGTAAAATACTTACTGCATTGATTGCATATATTGGTACCATCCACAATATCCTACAAAATTGAATAGCTTGAAGTAATGTGATGGAATTTTAGTGTACCTACCTTATGATATGTTTTTGTAATTTTGGTTGTGTATAATGTATAACATGTTGGATAATTTCCCATAATGAAAGTGGTATAGCAACCCAAACAAAAATCCCAGCAATTAAAATTTCTTGATCTCTTTTGTTAAAACCATCTTCCAAAGATCTAACCAAAAATAAAGGTACAAAAACTAATGCTGCTAGAGCATAGAGAAATATCACAAGAGGTCGAATCCACAGTCTCCATCTCGCTAAACAATTCCAACAAATTTCTAAAGGCATTATTCTAAAACACTTTACATATTTTCTGATATGATCAAATCTGACAGAAGATACACAACAAAACTGACGACTGTCAAAACAACGACGCCATCTAATTGTCGAATTGTGAAGCAGTATAAGTACCTATTTCCTGTTTCCTACTTAAAAATTCTATTAAAAATCATATTGAAATTACTTTTCCCATAAAAAAAACAAGTGTTTTGTAATTTACTTTATTCAAGTGCGACAATACGAATTTTGTGCAAAAAGATCACACTGAAAAGCAAGGCACATTACATTCAAAGCCATGCTACAATTATTAATAATAATAGAATTTCATTAATGCTAACAAAAGATTTGGTCCATCAAGCTTCAAGCTTTTAAGGTGAATAAATTAAAAAAAAAAAACAGTTCCATCATTGAGATTAATCTGGTTGTCTTTAATCAGTGGCAGCAGTAAGAGCCAAAACTGTAAAGTTAACATCTTCTGCGTTTCTTGAAATAATATTCTTACATATTTTAGTTGCATCCTGAAAACACTCATGAATTCGATGTTTATAACTTTTATAATACAAAAACCTGTAGAAAATTTTCTTCAGTTGTTGGTCCATGATTAATCGGGAATTCTTTACTCCCATTCAGTTCATACAAATGTCCTCCTTTTTCTAGTAAAGCTACAAAATGATTTTTAACTTGTTCATTTGGATTTGCCTGCAATATTAAGATTAAATTAAAATGAAATAAAATCAGTTTGAAAAGGTACTTCAGTTTGACCTTCCATTGCTAATTCTTGATGAGTTGTAATTAAATTGAAACTTTCTCCAGTTTCAGATTTGAAAAAAAGCTTGCCTCTTGCTTCTGGTGATAAATATTTAGCCTCTCCTAGCAGTTTTTTAAAAGGACCATCTTCAAGATCGACCCTTCATAGACAATAAATTACTATTACAAGAATAAGTTAAAAAGTAGAATAAATCTTACGTTTCTACTTTGTTAGCAACACAATGAATAAGAGCAACAGTTCCACATGTATTAGGAACACACTGTTTCATGAAAAAAAGATCTGCAGCAATAATTTGCCCTTCTTCTTTTAGTTTAGCAAGTTCCTCTTCAAAATGCTCCTTAAACTATCATTATTGTGATATGAAATATTTGATAATTTGTACCTGTTCAGAGCTTGGACATAGTAAAATTAAACTTAACACAGGTTTAGGGATATTTTCCAAAGCATCTTTATCTAAATCATATACATCAACAAACTTCCATGATTCTGATACACCTAATAAATGAAGTAGCTGAAAAATTGAATTTTTCCATAAAAGGATTTGACAAGTTCTCTTAGATAAATGTCTTACTTTATTCATCACCTGAAAAAAATATTTTCAAGTGAAAATTATTCAGTGTTTTAATACTCACATCAGGGTTCGATTCTAATGGTAAAAGCGACATGTTGAATATAAAATTGAAAATTTGTATTGTAACTGAAAACGATTCAGCACCTGAAAGCCGGCTTCTCTCTATAAGGTTATGTCAAATCATAGAATGTCAAAATAGAAGGCGCTTGCTTTTCGATTGGCAAAAATTGATCGGAATCAAAAAAAAAAAAAAAATAATAAATAACAAAACAAAACTACACAGGACAGGGTTTTCATTTGAAATTTTACGAAAACTTAATCAACGAAAACAAATTTTCAAGTCGATCTCTGATAAATTTTTTGAATTATTTATGAGTAGAAAAGTGACGGACTTGCATTCAATAATGGTGGATGCGCCAGGTTAATGAAAGTAAAACTATAAAAATTTTACTAAAAACAATATGTTTATTTATTGTAACTCCATTTTTAAAAGCACACAACTTTATATGTAAAATAGACATAATTCTACATATTGTTACAAAACTGATATAATAGAAAAAAAAAAATGACTCATCACCTCACCTTGCCAAGCAAAGCTTAAAAGACAATATTGCAACATAATATGAGGGATACAAACGTAAAGCAGAAAAGATGTCAGTACGGATATAATTGTGTATTCAGTTAGAATAGGTAAGGGATTTTTCAAAATAAACTTTTCCAAAAAAGAAAAGTTTGATATTTTAATTTTTATTCAATAAATTATAGGGCTTTACTGAAGGCGTTATTCCTTGTGCTCCAGTCAACAGTTTTTTTAATCACATAACTTTACTATACATTAAAATATTACTATAATGTGCAAACTACATGAATGAAATATATATATAAAAAAGAAAAGGTCAAAGGGCGAAGACTGAAAGGATCCAGTCAGAATCAGGTAAAGCGTACAGATAGCATAAATTAGCTGCAACAGAACACAGTATAAATGCATGGGTTATTTACATATTAACTGCCGCTCACTTTTTCTTAAGAGTAAAAAAGCTGCGGCGCTTTGAATCTTCTTTTTGAGCCGAGGCAGGTAAAGTTTGTGAACGTGATGGACCAGAAGAATCAGCATCTGCCTGAGCATTAATACGAGAAATCCACGTATTCATTTCTGCATCATTATGTGCTTGGAATAAAAATTCTGCTCCGCTCTCCAATCTAAACAATTTATACAATTACAAAAATTATAATTTTTCTTTTGTTCGATAGAATTCTTACTTGAGTCGGAAAACGTGTTTCTTCTTTTTATAATCCCCTGCTATGGAAGCATTTGCTTTGTGCAAAGATAATGGAGTTTCGCCCTTGAAAGTTTGGTCGGGCGTAGAGCGTGCTACTTTTGAATCTTTGTAGAACGAGAGCTGAGAGCCACGTAAAACGGCATAAACTTTGTCCCATGATCTAACCGAAGCCTTCACAGTTGTATTTTCCCATTCGTGTTTTCGAGTTAAAATACCTTCAAAGACTTCTTCGTCACCCGGACTACCGCGCTCTAAATTTCATCGAAAAATTCAAACAATTAAAGTACAGAAAAAGATAATAAGAGAGAAGAGGAAATTTAATAAAACTAACTTCACCTACATATTAAATTGCATTAACACTTTTTTTTTATTAATAAAAGACAACAATTTTTGAACGTAAAAAGCAGGTATTCTATTGCTTTGACGAAGAAACCACCACCCTTTTTTCGTAAAACTGCACAAATACCGTACAATACCTGATGTTCCTGCTTCATCATCACTAACAGCTCCTGAAGTCTTAGAAGATCCCTTCTTCCATCGGAAACTACGGAAGGGGGACTTGCTTCGAGAGCGGTCCTTTCGTTTCGTCTTCTCTTCGACTCTCGATACTTAGAAAAATTACAAATAAAGCAAAACAAACCCCACACAAAAAATAAACATGCTTCAAAATTAAAGACATAAATATCAAAATTAACTCCTTCAAACGATGACCTAAATACTTACGCGTTTGTGATCGCGGTGATGGTTGTGGTGCAGTCTGTATTCGTTGGACAACAGGAACACTACCAGATTGTTGTTGGCTTTGGTGTCCATGCACTACATAATAACATGCTCATGCATTAAATATTAATTTCATGCAAAATCACACTCACAAAAAATAAATATACAAAGAAAAACGAAGATATTAGTTTATTATAGTAAAAACGAATTTTTTAATTTCAAACTATCAATTGATATTTTGACGAAAAGAAATTAACAATAAAACTTTCCTACTTGATTAAGATTGAAAGTTTTTTATGCAAATTTTTCTGTTTTGCACAAAAATTACAAATTCAAAGTTTAAGAAATTTTTAGTAACACTTGTCATTAGAAAAGTTAATAACAGCTTCTAATGGTTAACTTCAAAAATTATTAACACTGACTTTTCATGGTTACCAACATTAAAAAAAATCAAATTATCCAATTGCAAAACAGAAAAAAAACTCTACAAATTATTCCCAATCCATCTTATTTGTTAATATTATTTAATTGTGCAGTTTTTGGAAAGTAGTATTAATTGTGCTTAAGAACAAAGCAATAGAAACCAATGGCGATTAATTTTTAATTTTAATTATGTGTACTTTGTTAAAAATTGTTGATTTTACCTTCACCTGGAGAACTAGCTTTCAAAGAAGCTCTTTGCCCAATGCCGGCTGCATTAAACGCAAATTAATTCAATTTCATTTGTTAAAAAGCAATATATTCATAATAAAAAAATGTAAAAAAAATACCTGGTCGTTCTTCCGCGGCTGGCGTTCCCGAGTCTGTGCGATCAGTAGCAGCAGCTTCAGTTTGCCTTGGTTGTGCTGCTGCTAATGCTGCTTTTCTTTCAGCTTCTTCTTGTTCACGTCTAGCTCTTTCTTGTGCTTCTGCTGCCTCTTGTCTGCGTTTGATTTCTCGCAATTCAAACTAAAAATTGCAAATGAATGAAACGACAAATCGATTTTAAAATCAAATAGTTTAAGCAATATTAATAAAAATGCTAAGAAAAACATGCAAAAAACAAACTTCTCAACTTACCATTGCATTGTTTGGTGCAATGAATGATAATGATTTTCTAAAATTGTCTTTGAAACCTGCTTTTTCATAGATTCCCGACTCTAGATAATTAATGTATCTTTCAGAGTCAATAAAATTTTGCGTAATATATTTATCGTTGTAGAAAACATGGACATTATCATTTTTATAAACTAAAATATTTTTATCGGAAGACTTAAATAATGATACAGAACGGTTGAAATTCTTTCGTTTTTCATTATCTAAACTAACTTTAGAGTTTCCATAAAGAAAAGTAACATTTTTGCGTAATTTACTGATTTTCGCATATTTGTGAACACCGTTTAAAGTAAAACGTCTTCTATAGAATATTCGTGGTTTATAAAATCTATCATTATCAGAAATAATGGCTTTAATTGTTTCAGCGACATAACGTTCTGACAAATGACGAAAGCGAGCAGGTTTCAAGCTGTCAAACACAGGAATGGTTACAGAAAAATCACAAAGACGAAGAGATTCATGCAAAGATGAAGAATGGAAAAGACCACCACCTTTTTCTAACTACAAACATAAACGCCAAAAAAAAAGTTAAAACAAAACCCATAATATATATAACCCATCTATATAACAAGGCATAATTACCGTAGTTAAACGTTCTAACGCGCTAAATCTTTCTTCTTGTGCAGCTGCTGACTTTTCAAAAGCTTCATGTTTCTTAATCAAATTTTCAACATCGTCAATTGTATGTCCTAATTCTGTACTCATTAAATACGGTTCCTGTGCAATTAACCAAGCTTCAGCGACTGCTGCATCTCTTGCAAATTGATAAACTTCAAGAATCAATTGCAAATTTTCCCATCTAAAACAATAATTTTATTAAAAAATATTTAAATTATTACAAATAGCTAACCTTTCTTCCCAACGTTGCAAAACGGAATTCCTATGATTACTTAAACTAACAAGTTTATCTTTGATTTCAGCACTTGCGTAATGATTGCGATTTAGCAATTCCTTTCCAAGAGAAATGCAAGCAGTAAAGTTATCTTCTCTCGCGTCAATTTCAGCTTTCAAACTTTGATGATTGTTCATCAGCAATTCTACCCCACTAACGTCTCTAGGCTTCTCACTTGTATTCATTTGTCTTATAACATCATCCATCCATTGCATCAATGTTCTTACAAGATTGAAAAATTTGAATAGATCTCCAGTATCAGCTAATTTCGCTCGTCTCTGATCACAAGCAGCTTGAAGAGCAGCCCATGCTGCTATCACCTCATGCTCTCTATTAGTGATTTCTTTTGCCTTATCACCTACGCAAAAAGAAAAGAATAGCTTTTTTGAAATGGAAAAATTATAAATTTATAGTTTATAGAATTTTTAGTAAATTGATAAAATATGTCGTTACCATAGAAAAATCAATTTGAAGTTTGTAGATTTATAACAACTTCTAATACATTTCAATGATTAACCTCAAAAATTATTGACACTAACATTTCACAGTTACCAATTTAGAAAAATCAAAGTGTTCTATTGTTATTTCGATTACTACACTTACCTGCATAACTGGCCTGTAATTTAGCAGATTCCTCTTGTATTTGCTGTACTTGAGACTGTAAAGTTTGTAAATCTTGTAAGAAGTTTTGATGTTTTCTTTGAAGTGCAGAAACCGAGCCTGCATCACGTCCTAATTCATCCGACATAGAAACCTGCTTTTCCAAGATCCTTCCTAGCACATCTTTACAATCATGGAAGAATTTGTGCAATTCCCGTGAAGCTGCAAGCATTTGAGTGCGAGTTTCTATCAATTCCAATAAGTCTTGCCAGGCTTCATTCAATCCATCTTTCCATTCAGCAATTGTAGCAGAATCCGAATGTCCAGCTTCAATCAATCGATCAGCAATATCAGTAACAGCTGCTACTCGTTCTCGTCCAATTGATTCAGTATCACGAGCAAATTCTTTAAATCTTTCCCAAAGCAAAGTCACATGATCATAATCTTGTCCTAATTCGTGCGATGATGCTACTACTTCTCTATCAGCTATCCATTGTTCTAAATCTTCTACGTCTCGATGTAGAAGGAACAATTTCAAAGCTTCATCAAGTTTGCCTCGTCGTTCACCAGCAAGATCTTTCAATCCTGCATATAATTTATCAAGTTGTGATTGTTTAACCGCTACTTGTTCAGCCATTGGATGACCTTCAGCTGCTAAAGCTCGAACGGTCTCTCCTAAAGCTCGAATTGTATTAGCGTAATCTTCAACTGCCGCTTCTAAACTTTCATGTTTCTTCATTAAATTGCGAGCTGAAGTTTCATCTTTACCGCGATCTTCTACCATCATGTATAATTCTTGTTCACTCATCCAGCTTTCAGCCTCGTTTGCATCAAAGAGATACTGCTGTGCACGTTCATTACGTAATAGATTTTCTTTGCGTTTTTTCAAAGCGTCTTTCAGTTCTTGCCAAGCTTTATGGAGCTCGCCAATAAGTCGACTAAACTCTGCAGAATCTTCATGTCCTACAATGAACATAAAAAAATATAGAGATTTTTTTTCTAATTTGAACAGTTTCAAATTACCTTCATCAATCAATTTCTGTCCATTGTTGCAGACAGTATTAATTCGTGGTTCATGATTTTCAATTTCAGTTCGTAAGGATTGATTTTTCTTTTCTAACATATGAACTTGGAACAAACTATTTCCATATTCCGTCGATGAAGCTTGAGGCATTTTTTCGGCAATCCATAATAATTCATCTTCTACATCTCTTCTAAATTGTAAAGCTTCTTTCTTCTTTTCAAGTATTCTTTGTCTTTCAAGAAGTGGTTGTTTAAGTTGCTGGAAACGTTGTTCCACTTGACTCTTTTTAACTTTGATTTCTTCAAGCTTAGGAGCTGGTGCTGTTGTTTCAAGAACTTT
Source organism: Latheticus oryzae (assembly GCA_030157265.1). Taxonomy (NCBI): domain Eukaryota; kingdom Metazoa; phylum Arthropoda; class Insecta; order Coleoptera; family Tenebrionidae; genus Latheticus; species Latheticus oryzae. The sequence goes on along the minus strand of CM058052.1, from coordinate 16,281,253 downwards.
TGTTTGTTTCTCTAATTCGTCTACTTGACGGGCTTTCACTGCCATTTGCGTTTCGATTAACTGAAAATTGAACAATTATTTGACTGAAGTTAATAAGTAAAAACAAAAAATAAATTACCTGTTGTTTCTGCATCAGAATGTTAACTGAAGCCAAATCTGATCCAGTATCATCGCTTTCGATTTGTTTTTCGAGATCGTTCATCCAAGAGTCGATATCGTCGCATGTTTGATGAATGAGCACTTCGCGATTAGCGTCAAAAAGCCGTTCACCTTTTTCTTTAGTTGTTTGTTCTAAAACATCAAACTGATCACCTAATTCTTCCAATTTTGGTCGAATAATATCAGCGAATTCGGGTTTTTCTTTAGCTAACTCTTCACCAGTTTTTTGTAAATTAAGCAAACGTTCTTTATTAGCGGCAATTTCAGCTTCGAAAGCTTGATGCCGAGTCCATTTCGAGTGGACGGTTTTTGCTGAACGGTATGTTTCGTCTTGAGCGGTAATGTGTTTCTCTTGAATCCATTCGCCCAACTCATCACAATCACGCAAGAATTGTTGTAATTCTAGCTGATCTCTTAATCTTTCCATTAACGCCAAAGCTTTTTCTTTGATTGCTATTCGACGTTGATCGATATTGTCAGCTCGTTTGGCAATTTTATCAGATGCAAAATGTCCTTCATCAATTAGACGATTAGTAAACTGTATAACAGTATTGAATTTGTCATCATTTGCTTCCATTGATGTTAAGAAAGATTCGTGTTTCTTCAGTTGATTGTCGGCCTGTTCTAATGTAGTAGGTGTTTCGATTTTCGATAATGTGTGTTCTTGTTGATTGAGAATAACTTCAGCTTGTCTGGCATCCTTATCAAGCAATTGCAAACTGAGTGACTGTGACAATAACTTTTGTCGATTCTCCCACATTTGATGAATTTCGTCCCAACCATCTTTGAGTGCTTTCAGTCTTTCTCTCAGGAACATGTACTGAGGATCATCTTGTGTGCTTGGATCGGCAGTGATTTTTTCACCATATTCCATCATCTTAGTGTAATCATCGGTATAATTATGAATCTCTTCACAAATACTTTGATGTTGTGACAATAAATTCTCTGCTTCAGCCAAAGAATTAGGAGTATCTTCAGATGCAATATCAGTCTGAGTTTTAGTCAACCACGCTTGGAAGTGATCCAAATCACGCAAGAATCGATGTAAATCGCCAGCTTCTTCTAATTTAGAATCACGTTCTTTCAGCATTTGTGTTAAACGTTCCCAGATGATTTGAATTTGTACAATTCTTTCTCGAATTATTGCAGCTTCTTCAGGATGTTCAGTTTCAATGGCAGCAGCTTCTTTTTCCAAAGATGTAAGTTTTGCTTGGATAGCTGCTAAATCTCTTTCCATGCCAGACAATCGTCGCTGTAATGTCATAATACCAGTCAAGTCCATTTCCAAACTGTCAGTACTTTGTAAGATACGAATTTTATCTTCAATCCAAGTGGTAGTTTCTCGGCATTCAATATGGAATGTTTGTACTCCATGCGCTGAATTAAGTTCATCTCGTTTAGCTTCGGCTTTTTCTCGCAATTCTGCCCATTTTTGATTTAGCTGATTTTGTCTAGCTGTGATTTGTTCAGAATTCGGATGTTCAACATGAAGCAATTGTCTTGCTAATTGATTAACAACAGCAACTCTAGAAGCATTCGCATTCATTTCTTTTTCGAAACCATCATAACGATGTTTCATAATCTCAACATCTTCAATGTCACGTGCAGGAACCATTGTTTGTAACATTCGATCTTTCTCGCTAATCCATTGCTCGACTCCATCACTTTCGGATAATAATTTGTATAATGACAAAGCATCTAACAAACGCTGTTTTCTCAATTTTGCCAATTCAAGTAATTCTTTATAACGATTGTCAATCGAATCCAATCTTTGCGAAACTTCCGGAGACTCGGCTACTTCAGGTCCTAATTGTTTCGCTTGTTGACGTAAAGCTTCAATCGTACTTGCATAATTTTTAAGTTCTTCTGTAACATCTTTATGTTTTTTCAAAAGTGATTGCGCATTTCCTTCATCACGACCAACATCTTCACTCGACACTAACCGAAGAGTATCCAACATCCAAATGTCAACATCATCAGCATCTGCAAAGAGTTGATGGTAATCGACAGCGTCTTCCAATCGTTTTCTCCGATACGCTGCTAAATCAAGAAGATGTTTCCAAGCAGATCGAATTTCAGACAATCTTCCCTGCACTTTTTCTGCGCCAAAATGCCCAGAATTGATTAGTTCTTCACCAATTCCTACAACAGCATCTAATTGTGGTTCATGAGCTGCTATTTCATTTTCTAATGCTTTATGTTTGCTTAATAATAGATTCACAGTTGTAAGATCGTGACCAATATCAGCCGCTGAAACAATTTGTTCTTTTTCTTTAATCCAATTTTCTTCATCGGCCATATCCCAATAGAACTGCCATAATTTACGACTTTCTTCTAAACGAGAACGTCGTTCAACAGCTAAACGTACCAATTCAGCATAAGCATCTTCCAATTGTTGTACTCTTTCTAAAACTAAAGCAGGATCACAAGGTCTATAACCTTCATCGCTTTGGATATCTAAGAAACGTTGTGATTGATTAGCAACAGCTTTAACTCTATCACCTAATATATTAATATCAGCTTCAAGAAGATTATGTTTTTGTAGAAGATCTTCAACACCCATCAGATGTTTGCCATAATCGTCTGTAAGAAGACGTCCTTTTAATTCTTCCATAGCATCGAGAATATGAAGCATTTCTTGGAAGTTTTGTTGTAATTGAAGTGATAATTCAAGTCTATGTCTGCGTGCTCTAAGCAATTCCAAAAGATAATTCCAAAGACGAAGGACATTTTCTTTTCTTGCATTAATTCTTTCCATATCGTGATAGTTTTCAGCTTCAAGCTCTCCAGCAACTGAAACTACAGCTTGTACTCTTTCTTCATAAGCAAGAATATCTGTTTCAATAGCTTCATGTTTTTTAGCCGCAGCTTCTACAGCTGTTAAATCATGGCCGAAATTATCTTGTGAAACCAATCGTTGATTTTCACTAAGCCAAGTTTCTCGCATACTAGCTTTTCTATTGAAACGAGCAGCTAATTGTTCGAGTTTTTCTTGACGAATCAATTCCTCGCGTAAGGCAAGTTCACGTTCATGTTCAGCTTTTTCTAAACGTTCCCAGGCTTTGTTAATATCCGAAATCATTTTACCTTCTTTTGGTGTATAAGGACGTTGATTATTAGCTCTCATTTTCGATTGTAAAGTAAAAAGAAGAATTTCCAAATTGCCTTTCTCAACAAACTTTGGAGGCTTCTCTACCGTTCGGTAATTATTAAATTGACCTAGTTGTTGTTGGACTCCTACAAGACTATTAGCAAACTGTCTTTCCCCTAAAGCTTTGATCGTAGCTTCAATCCATGTTAATAAGTCGCTAGTTAATGACTCGTATTCCTTAATCATTCTATCATTCTCCATTGCAATTCCTACAACTTTACCAATACGTTTTCCTTGAACAGTTTCTTGTTTTTTGCTACTGAAGTAATGATAATAAGTAACGACGTATGTTATAATCGATTTTTCATCAGGCTGTTCAACAAACACATCTTCGGCATCTAAAAGTTTTGTCAATCCTAATTTATCTTCAGCAACATTGAACGCATTATTCAAATTATGAATTGGATTTGATTTGGATAATTTTTCAAATTGGATCAATTCTGGACGATGTTTATGAATAAGTGCATTAAATGCTAAACCATCCCTCCAGGATGTTGTAAAATTTCTTACATTAACATTATTATAACCTGCTGTTTTCATCTGACACCATAGCAACAGAGCATCTTTGGCTGATTTAGTTTCTTGATTATCTGTCTCTTCAATTGTAATATCTTGGATTTGGAATCGAAGAATTATAGTCCAAATTAAACCAAGCGATAGACGAGGATTTCCATCGACTATATCATGTGATCCCATATTTTCTAAATGGACACGTTGTTCTCGAAGAAACTGTAATGCTTTGTCGACATTTTCTAAACAGTGAATACGCATTTTTCCTTTCGTTGGTCGTGGTAAACGTTCACCTGATAATACTTCCAATAGTTTGATTAAATTTTTACCATCTCTTAAATCGGTGTAAAGATCGGTTATACGGGAATTGACCCGAACCAAATGTGAATTTACCCATTTTTGGAACGTTTTCTTTTGAACACTTTCTCTTTCATCTGAAAAAAATCAAAATCATTCAATCCAATAAATAATCAATTGATTAACCTCGCAATCCAGAAACTATTAGTTCATAATTTTTATCAAAATCTGAATTCAATTCCATTTTAGATGTCGTTCTTACTTTGAGTTGAACTACACTGAATTTTGATACAGGAAATGTTTGGTTTTGATAATGTTAAAGTTTGATAAGAATATGAAAGAGAATAGAATTTGTTTTCAATATTTGAAACATACCTGCTAAAGCTTTAATACGAGATCTTTCAAACAAACGAGATGATGAGTTGCCTCCATCGTATTCATAGTCTTCAACAATTTCTTGCTGTAAGGTAGGATCCCACCTTACAATACTGATGTCGGTTGTCATCCTGGCTAGTTACCAGCAAAGCTGGCTACCTAAAAACATTTTTTTTTTAGTCAGTTACTGTTTTCGGATATAGGTTTTGCTCCAGAACAGACACCAGAATTATTGATTCGGAAGCCGATCCAAGCGACCTTACGTCCCTTTCAGTCAGCTGTAGTTCAGTTACGCAAAAATGTGTAATTTGCGAAATAAACATCAACCAGAAAAAAAAAACTGTTCTTTTATCTATAATCTTACCTCACATATTTCATTAAATTAAAAAATGCAGTAATAAAAATTAATCAAGAGGAAATTGTTTCATTGAAAAATTCAATTGAGGAACTACCGTAAGCACAATTTTTGGTTAAATTCAGTGATTAGTATATATAAAGAAACGTGTTCGGCGTCTTGACGCCTGACCTAGCCGAACCGGTCGCGAGCTAGACTGCAGCGTCTGGTCGATCTCTAGTGCGGAATTACTGCCGTTGGCGGCGCAAAATTCGCAATCGACGACCTCGAGCGTAACTAAGTAATTAGGTCAGAAAAATGTAAGAGGATAGGAAATGGCATTGTTATTTAGGGCTTCATCAATATTGTCTACGATTCAACCGAATAGACTTGTAAAAAATCAGTCATGAATGATGGATGAGCATTTACATAATAAAAGAGACAAACCAATGTGTACAACTAACTGTTCTCTGTCTGATGTCATACACATTGACTATATGTTGATCCCTCACTCTTTTTGACAACATTCTATCTTTTTCTATAGCGTTTTTTGAACTGTGATGTAATACTTTCTGTCAATTGCCTTCCATTGAATTTAGAATCAACTCTTTGATTATAATTATAACATATTTGGAAGATTTTAGTCATATCTGCATATGTATGCATGACCTTCATTAAATTGTTGACGCAAATGCAATATAGAAAAGTGACGAAAGATTTACTTGAACCCATAATTTTATTAGTCACAAACTGATCTACGGATCAGCAGTAAGAGTCAATTGTCAAAGATACAAAAAGCAAAAGAAAACTTGACCGCAAATGATCTAAATCGCTTCATACATGTACCGGAACTTTGTCATTCCATTGCAGGATGTAAGTAATGTAAGGACTGGAAAAAGCAATAACTACCTATCAGTCACGAGTGTTGTAGTAAAACAGCCAATTATTTATTCATAAAAGATGTAATTTCAGAAGAAAAAAATAATAAAAGAAAGCAAACATTTAATCTAGCGTTTATCGATTCCAATCTGTTCAGAAATTGAATCTCAATAAATAAATGAATCATCAAACAAACCGCTATATTTTCTTTAAGTCAAATACTTACATTCGTATTATTTTCTATTTGTAAACAATTTTTATTTGAACAAATAACATAGCTATGAGTGTATGTTACTGTTTTGTTTACTCAACGAAACTTTCTGGTTTAATGAGAAATAATTTTTAGATAAGATCATCTAGACTAACATCTGTTTCATGCTAATGAAGAAAATGCAATGGTAATTTTTCTGTTTTGCAGGAGAAATAACAATTTGATTTTTCAAAATTGGAAACTATGAAATGTCTGTCAATAATTTTTAAAGTTAATTATTCATTCAAATGTATTAGAAGCTGTCATAAATTTACAAATTTCAAATTGACTTACACATGTCAACAATTACAAAAAAAAAACCCTAAACTATGAATTTGTAATTTTTATCTTCAAAAAAACTGCAAAACAGAAAAAAAATGTGAAAAAAAAACTTGTGTCATAAGTCAATTCAGGCACATTAGAGATTATTGAACAATATTGGGATGATAAGAAAATTCGTCAGCAAACGGACAACCTAAAACTTTTCCAAACTGGTGATCTCAACGAACATGAATACCTATTATTTTACAATAATTAATTCTTTTACAATAATTAATTACACACTTACCGAGTTTTATCAAAACCGACAACGGATGTAAAATTAAAATTTTTTCAAATTCAAATTAAAAGCTCGCTAACTCTAAAACGATGCAATCCGAACAAAAAAATTTGGTAAATTAGTAACAATTTTGTCCGAGTTATGAATATGTTTACTAATTACAATTACCTTGGTCTAATACTTATCTTATAGCGGAACTAAATTGTCGACAATACAAAAAATATACTCACAACAGTTAAAGCAAATTAACAACTAAAAAAAAATATGACTATTTTTCAAATTCAAGAAAAGAGGAATTTTTGAAATGACCCTATTTATTGCTAAAAATTAATCAAGTATAACAAAATAAGTAAATATTAGTAAGTACTTAAATCCAAGACAATTCAAAGAAAATATTTATAAATAAATAGACAATAATGCTTTTAAAAGATAAAAGCCTATCTCAAATAGTTACATCACGTGAAACTTTCCTTCATTTACAATTGCATTTTTTCTTCCAATTATATAATAATGAACATTTTAATTTAATATTTCAATGTTACTTTACAATCGAAATGAGTCACACAAGCATCACTGATATTAATAGCTAGACTTGTAGGTCATCATTGGACTTTATCAAATAAAGTGACATTTAACCGCTGAGGACTGTAATCTATATTTAACGATCCCACCGACAAATTTAAGACTAAAAAAGACTATTACAATGTATTACGTCATTGATTAGTTACGTCCCTGAAGGGCACTAACCCGACTCCTGTATTTATGTCAGTGTTTATAAAAACAAGTTCACCGACACGAAAACAATTGAAATAATAATTCTTCCTTCAATTAATTAGATTTTTAATAAATAACAAAAAATAAGCTTAATAGTTTAAATATCTACAAAGTTAAGAGCCGATTTTTGACAATTGCCCAATTGATGGTTACACCTATTCGGCCATTTTAAAACATGGTTAGAATTTCTTATTTAAACAAAATTAAGGGATGAAAAACAAACAAATGATGACTTACTGAAAGAAGTTCACTCTCTAATTGTTCTATTTCGAAATTAAACGTTCGTTCACAAGTTGAAGTCACTTTTTTTAACGAAATCACCTCTTTGCACACACTACGCCCTTCATCACGGCTAACAGCGAATACCCATTTGTAATTACGCTTCAAACGCATGCGCATACATTTGGACAACACACCCAGTGCACTTGATGTTTGAAAAGTTTGAATAGATGGCGCCGAAATGCGGTCCTTTTGGTAAACAGAAGGGTCTAATTAGGTCATGGGTTGAAGCAGGTTCATTTGCGAGACTTAAATCTACATTAGATTGAAACAAATTAAGACAAATTGCTAACCTCAATGACTAATGTCATGTCAAAAAAAATGGAATTTTTTTCAAGTTGGTAAAAGTCGCACTTACACTAGAAAATTTTCCGTGTATTTAAGTCTCATCTCGTTAGCCACTAAGGATGATATAAGTGAAAAAATTCTGATTAAAATAGCTTGATAGGAGTAATTTGAAATTTAAAAAAAATAAAAAAAAAATGGAACGCCTTCTGACGTCACAACTATATCTAAAACTAGTATAAACAAACACAAACAGAAATATCATTGTTTAATGCTATCTATCAAACAAAGACAGATTATGTTCTACATGTTTTTTATATTGCGATACTTATGTTGAAAAAGCAATACTTAAACAAAAATCACTAACCAATTATGCGTCATCTGTCCAGACATTCCAGTTTCTGTTTTTTTACTATTTGTATTAATTTTATAAATTTGATTAATACTTGTTTTATTAAGTTATTTAGTCAATCAATTAATTTATAATAATTGTTTAGATGTTCAACAGATTCTGTAACAGTAAATCATGACAGTTCCTTGTATTTCATTCACCACACGCGACTCTTAAAAATTGTACAATTTGAATTTTTCTTTTAATTAAAACTTTTCAAGTCTGAAATGGATAATATTTGAATAGAAAAGCAAAGTAAATTTAAACACATTTCATTTTCATAAAAAACTAATATGTATATATCTTTAGGCAGTAAATGGGTTTCCAAAAGGATCTTTTTTAGCATTCAACAAAGCAACAGAACTCTCACATATCTTCTCCAATATTTCAGCCAACTTCTCCTTGGAATATACTTTATACAACCCGTACTTTTCCGCTGCTAATAAATCAGCAAGTTGAACAGCTTCTTCATGCATTCCGGATTCACTCAAAACTGAATATAGTAACAAAAGAACTTCAGGAATGCAAACTGATCTTAGATAATCTGAATCAGGAGCTCCAGCTAGCCATCCTTGAGGAAACAACAAAACATTGTACAATAAAGTTTTGGCTGTTTTTACAGCATGTGAAGTTGTCAATTTCCATCTTTCAGTTTCAGCATTACATTGTGAAACTTTATGTTTGTGTGCAACTTTTTCAGTAAACTGAGCGCTTTCTGGTAACTCAGGTGGTGGAATTGGCTTATTTGTAAATTGTCTAAACCATTCATTGAATGCTTCTTGTGCATCTAAATAAGCTTTATAACTCAAAAAGTTTTTAATTATTTCATGAGTTTCATCAGAAAGTTCTTCCTCATTACGAATTTTATCGATAGAATCTTGTGGAATTTTATTTATGGCTAATTGAGCAGCATCGAGTTTTCTCAAAACTAAGAATTTGAAAATTAATGAATTTGTTTGGGCTAATGCTTGTACTCGTTGTTCTTCATAAAACAATAGCCAATCTAAAGCGGAAATCCGGATTTCGTCATCTTTAGTCAATTTTCGCTGAAAATTAAATATTTATTTATTTATTTATTTATTGTTGAATTTTAGCAGTTACTTGTAATGTTAGTGGAGTGTCACTCTCGCTTGGTCGATTTATCACAGTTTCTACAATTCTTTGAGTTATAGCAAAAACGTCCAAATTGAATTCTTCAGCATAATTAAGAGCTGCTTTGCGTTCTTCATTTGAAATTATTTTCTCGCAATGAACAGCAAATAAAGTAATTTGTTTGCGTTTTCCTAATTTACTGACATAAAAAGCCAAAAGTTGAGTTTCATTCATGTCACTTAAACGACTGATGTATCTAAAACCATACATACATACTTATTCACTACATAACCTTTTTTTAACGCTGACTAATGCACTACCAATTTTTTGGGAAAACGCCGTATAATCAAAAAAACTTACGCTTCAATAATCTTTTCACATGTCTTTCTTCCAGTCACTTCGCCAACATTTTCAAAAAACAACACTAAATGTGCATAAAACCTTAAAAAATGTGTTGGCACCCTTGGATCTTCAGACCATTTGTCTAAAAGGCTTATCAATTTTGGAATTTCATCTAAAATTATGTGTTTCTGAATAATGTGATCAGTCATTTTTGCTTCGACTGCAATTCTAGAATTATTTGAAGTTTCCAAATGATTAAAAATGTCGCCGATGGAAAGTCTAAAACACATAGTCACAAAATAGAATAGAATTTAAAGTCGTTACTTCTGGTCCCAATATTCTTCGGGTAAAGGTTTATAATTTCTATGAATTGAATCTCTTATTTCAGACTCGACTCTAATATCAACCATTGTTTTCATATAAGCCCATAAATAATCTTCCCAATTATTACAAACTGGTAGAATACTTTCTAAGAAACCACATAATGACGCCACTGCTGCTTTTTCGTACATATCAATGTCGGACTGAAAAAATACTTTATTTTTCTACGACTATTACAAAAAACCAACTTTCTAGTTTAATTTTTAGTTACTCATCTTACTTTTCTGCAATATTCAATAGCACAGTACTTCCACAAGTCTCGACTCATGTTGCCTTCAATGTCTTTATATTCTTCAAGTTCCATATTATTTTCTGGATTTACATTCAAGTCTTCATCTACATTTGAATTGTGAAAAAGCTTCCAACCTTCTAGCATTGCAGCTCTCCACGGATGACCGCTATTGTAGCATAGCTGCAATAAACACAATAAAAAAATAATAAATCCTGCTTTAACGTCATATACCTCTTGAGCAGCCTCCAAGTTGCCACATCTAATTTCCATGAAAACTCTCTGACATAGCTTTCTATCACTGGCTTTATCCAAATGATGCAACGCCAATTTTTGTGAATGTGGAGCATCAGGATGGATATTTTTTATAATATCAACTGTACTTCCAATAGCAATAGAATCAGGAGCTAGCAGCTGATGTAAAGTATTTTCCCAACCATAAGTAAAATCAGAATTGTGTAAATTAGAGTCATCTCTTTCCAAAGCATTTCGTTCAAGCCAATCAATCACTAATTGACTCTCTCTAATAAGATTATCTTTTTTGAATAACTCTCCTATACAATTTTTTTCGCTGCTCCCAAAATACTCGTCCACTTCTTCATCATTTTGTATATTGAGCCGATCATTGTATAAAATATATAAAAGCATCCAATTATTCCTCTCGCTTTCTAACCATTTTTCTTCTTCTAAATCACCAACAGCTACTTTCGATTTTAATGATTTAATTACAGCTAAAGCATCTGAACAACATCGAGATAGATCTTTTGCCACTTCTAATATACTTGAACCTTCAGAACCACTTTGAAGAATGTCAGCAAATTCAGTATACAGACTATCCAAAGTGTTCTTCCATGGTGTACCTCCTTGAATTACAGAACCAGCAATTGTTTGATCTCTGTCTAGTAAAACTGACATGGTGTTGGAAAATGCAAACGATTCAGATTCAAGAAGCTTGCGGATTTCATCGGGAGCTAAACTAATTGATAAATCGGTAGTTTTTATACGTCGAGATGCAAAAGATGATTTTTCAAAAAGTGACTTGTTGGGAGTTTGAAGAGCATCTTCAAGAAAACGAACTGAACGCTCTAAATCGTTATCCATTTTTTAAAAAAAGCACCGGGTTTAACAAAACATAACCTAAACAATTTTGAATAGTTTTGACAATTTTGATAGATGGCGTCGGGTATTAGTGACTTTTGTTTGTATCAACATTTGGTACTTAACAATTAATTATTTTTTAATTAAGCAATGTTTGATTTTCAATCATTTAACTTTTTTACAGCTTTATAAATAAACAGCACTATAATAATCAAGTTAAAATTTTAATAATTTCTGATTAAATCTTCATATCAACACAAGCAGATGGCGCTTCAAGTCATTTGTGTGAAGTTAACTCCCCAAGCTATCTCCCCAGTTTGCGATTTTTACCCCCACCACCAAGCACGTTTCACACTGGAGAAAAAATATCAGTTAAGAAATCATTTCCAGAAAATTAATCAAAATAAATGAAAGAAGACAGAGAAACTTCATAAATCATTACAAAATGCATTACTCAAAACTATGTTGATAAGTGAATAACAAAACAAACGAAAATTGTGGCGCAAAACTGTGAATAATTTATTGGTGTATTGTTGGTTGCCTATAAAAACAAGTGTAAAAGAAATTAGTTTTTTTTTTCACCCCCTTAACGTTTTTGTCGCTCGATGCCGTTTGGACAGCTGATAGCTAATAATAATATCTATCTACTGTGAAAATTTCAATATCAAATTTTATACTCACAGTTTAGAAAGAAGTAAAGTAAAGTATATTAAAATAGTAGTTCTTTAGATAATTCTAGGATTGCATTTTCAGTTATCAGTGCCAATGGAATGACACTCATCCACGGTAGAAAATACAAATGTTAAAGTTGAGATCGTTTGTTCACGGAGCATCATTGAAAATAGTTCTTCCCTCAGATGATATGCTTAAGCAACTCTTAAGCAACTGATAGTGATTATTGAATGTTTTGAAAAGCAGACATTAAAAAAGCTGAAGTCTCAATAATAGAGAAAACTATTGATCATTATGCACAACTCCAGATATTAATATTAGATTTGTAAGCACGTTTTAAGCAGTTTACAATTTCAAAATGAGACTAATTGCTAATAAATGCAACAACACTTGAATAGTATTTTAATAATTTTACACATTTCTTCATTAAATCCAATAATGCTAAATTTGATCGAAGACATTTTAAGTCTTTGTCAACTACGGACTGGACATAACTATAAAATTAATAAACATAGTGTTCACTTTCTGTTAGTAAAAGTGATTCCAAAATGTTAACATTCGCTAATGATCGTGAAGAATAATCAAATCTCAAATACGTTCAACGTTATTCTTGGCACAGATGGACACGATTAAATTGCGAAGAACTAATTGTTGATAAAACTTTTTAAATACGGAAACTTGCGTTTCAGAAATAAACAGATCACATTTACGTGAAAACGGTTTGATGATTAATGACTATTATCTTCGCTGTCAAGGAATCAACAAATCTTATGTCCTAGATAAACAACAAAATATTAAGTACTTGGCCACGATTCTTTCGAGAAAATGAATGGTTAAGTAATACTGTTTTGGAGGGTTTTTTAAAATAATATCTTAGAGGGTTGAATAATAACCAAATAATGATTAACCTCATATTTATGATATTTAAACATCAAAGAGTAATAAGCAACCGCTTAGCTTGACATCTTGTCAAATATTATCTCGAAGCGTAACTTGTGGCGTTGATGGTACCACTTTGAACCCCCACGTTTAATCTCTACAAGAGCTCAATCAAAACTGACTACTGAATCTAATTATTCGTTAAAAAAAATGTATTTCAACAAAAAATGTTGCGTTACAGTCTTGCCCTTGACGGCTTTTGTCCGGGGTAAGATTTCCCGTCGCTTGCTCCGTTGCCTCCTTAGAAATAATGGTTAATATGTGTTGTGTTCCATGACTCAACTCTAGTCTGCCCTAATAGTATTTACTATCTAATTAGAGCTTGTTAATTCAAAACGTCCTAATAATGAATAAATATATGAGACCAGAACTATTGTCAAAGGAGACATAGATATAGATATTGTCATTGTGTTGTTCTCCTGTGAACAAAGCTCGGCTAAAAATTAGTTTATAGACATACAAGTCTTTATTTTTTAATTCAGCATTATCAACATTTGTTTATCTGAATGATTAATAAATTTGTTTTTTTTTTGTTACCATATGTTTGTTCTATTTGTGGTCCTCAACAGCCTTTTTTCATTTGATACGTATAGGTATTGACTGAAATCTACGTATAAATAAAAAACTTATTGATTGTAGCGTTTCCAACCGAATGTGTTCTTTCTTCAATTTTACTGAAACAAGTTAACTATTACATTTTTTTTAATATGATCCTTGTCTGCAGCTGCAATGTACATACAAATTACGAAAGTTCAATACGTTATGGAGGACTGTTCAACTGTTCACTGTCGATCATATTAAAAAGCCGTACGATAATACGTATTATCGTATAGCTTCGATTCATGCTATAACTTAAGTGTAATTATAGTGATTATTATTATTTTCATTTGATTGACACTTTGTCATGGGCCTCTAAGTTAAATATGAACTTTACATATTTGAATTTCTTATGCATGTCGTCAGTCATCGTCACATTATCAATCACCCCCATTTTAGATTTAAGATAAATATGTGTATATATACTGTTTAAAATAATAAAAAATAAGACATATTTTTGTGGTATTTAAGTCCAAAAGAAACTGTTGCTCCACCCATCAGTCCGGCAAAACAACAAGCTGAAAACGTAGAAACGTCGTTAGAAAATCAAGTTTTTGGGTGTGATAAAAGTTAATTACAATATGAAATTCAATTTTACCGTTTCATCCTACTTATTGTGAGATATGAAAATGTGAATTTGCAAAAGGACTAAATGTTTGTCTAAGAACAAAGAAGCATGGGAAAAGTTGCAAGAATAAAAAAAAAAATCAACTTCTTCATAATGGCGAAATAAATGAAATAGTTTTTTTTTTAGTATTTTTTAGATTTTCTCAAACAGTCCTCTACAACATATTGGAAAGTTTATCCGCCAATCTGTATACATCCTGTATACCTAGGTTGAATGCATATTTCAATTCAACAAACAATATAATAAAAAGGTTGACTATAATAAGGAGAAAACTTAACATGTACAGTCGTAAACTAAAATATCAAATAACTATCTTGATTGCAATTGTCAATTCGCACGTTATTAAATTGTTGGCAACTCTACTTTTTAAAGACGAGCGAGTAGTTAGATGAAATACAAAGAATTGTTTACATCAGAAAATTTGCTGATTGAAAAGTCTTGCCTTGACGAAGTTAACAGTAATAATCATAATATGAAATGTTTGAAAATATTTACAAAATATACAAAAAAGTGAGGTGAAAAAAAGGAAAGCTTTAAAAGATGATTCGGAGATGAATGTTTTGAAAGATAGGAATGAAGCAGGTATATGCAAGGACGGATGCAAGTCATAAAAATTGGAATGTGGAAAATGAAGAAAAGGTACAGTTTTAGCAAAGTTAAGAAAGTATCTTGTTGCACATGTAACAAATCTATTATCTTTTTTTTTAAAAATCTTAAAATAAACTTTCTGGGTTGAACAACTTGTCGTACGGCAGATTGCATAGTGTATCGCCCAATAAAGTATAAGGTGTTTGATTATATTATAATTCATTATTGTTTAACCATGAGGTTGAACAAGGAAATTTGGAAAATCATTATTACGGAACAGGACGCAATAGGATAGCGACCCATGTTGGTATTTCTGTCTAATCAGCAAAGATCAGCAGAATATACTAACTGGGTCACTTGATCAGAGACAACCGAACAGTAACAAACATTTTAAATTTTCAAATTTTCTTTAAATTTGTTATTATTTTTTGCTCACTGGTTTATTTGTTAATTCTAATTTCTATATAATTTATCACTTTTTGTTAATAAAATTTTAGTATTGAACTTATGCCCGAGTTCTTACTCATTTTATTTTCCGTTTGATCACGACAGCTAAGTATGGTGCTGGAGGTGTGAGAATGCGTCTGTGATCGAATAATCATTCATATAAAGACACTGTGAAAAGAACAAAAAGGTTGGTAATCAAGGATTGAGGAAGTTATTAATTTTCAAATTTAAGTTCTCATTTCAATTAAATATATGTTTAATATCGATATTACCTATCAATTATAAAAACGGTATTAAGCAATAAAAATTTTTAGGAATTGGGGAGATGGGAAGTTCCCGATCGAATTTGATATTGAAATTTTCACAGTAGATAGACATTATTATTAGCTATCAGCTGTCCAAACGGCATCGAGCGACAAAGACGTTAAGGGGGTGAAAAAAATAAAAACTTTTAAAAATTAGGGAGATGGGAAGTTCCCGATTGAATTTGATATTGAAATTTTCACAGTAGATAGACATTATTATTAGCTATCAGCTGTCCAAACTGCATCGAGCGACAAAGACGTTAAGGGGGTGAAAAAAAATAAAAACTTTTAAAATTTGGGGAGATGGGAAGTTCCCGATTGAATTTGATATTGAAATTTTCACAGTAGATAGACATTATTATTAGCTATCAGCTGTCCAAACGGCATCGAGCAACAAAGACGTTAAGGGGGTGAAAAAAAGTAAAAACTAATTTCTTTTGCACTTGTTTTTATAGACAACCAACAATACACCAATAAATTATTCACAGTTTTGCGTCACAATTTTTGTTTGATTTGTTAAAAAATAACGTATGTATATTTATTTCGTTGTTATTCAAACGATTATAACAGTTTTATTAGTTTTATGACCTAATTAATAATCTTAGTAAACTATTTCTACAGTGTGAGCCGGATTTGTTGGTGGGGGAACTGGGGAGATAGCTTGGAGAGTTAACTTCACACAAATCTTCAAGTCTGTTATGTCAGATTAATACGGAACTGTAAGAAGGCTTGATATCTTGATATATGATACACGTAACGTAACATTGAAGTTTCAATTATCATAATTTCAGCGAAAATCATGGTAGACAATTTAAATAATAAATAAATAAATAAATAAATAAATAAATAAATATATATATATATATATATATATATATATATATATTCGACAACACTGACAGTTGCACTGAAAATTCCAAACAACCAAACTGGTTGAAATTTTTGTAAATTTTGGGGAAATTACTAAGGCCCCATTGACCTTGATAATCATTCCCGTCCTGTGGGAATGTCAAACCGTTGCGGTTCTGTATTATTCTGTGGTTATGTCAGCTGTCAATCGTTCAAAACTGTAGATTATGTCTTTTGGTGAATCATGTTACATATTTTATGTTACGCAAAAGTGCTTTCTACTATTTAATGTTTTTGTTACTTAATTGTTTACAATCTTTCAGTCTGTGATATTACATTCTGTAAGGTAAGTTTCGAAATTTTGAAAATTATAACCTTAAAACATTTGATCATTAACTAATTTACATTGTTCATAGTAGTTATTGTTATCTGAATTCTGTTACTAGAAACAAAGGATTTATTATCACAATAGTTTTTTTATAACAATCAATAAATAATGCATTGTGCACAGTTTTTTTTTCAATTTGTATCAATGGACAAAATTTTCAGTTTGAATATTTTTTTCTTTTGGATAACAAATTCTTTGCAGATTACAGTACTAGTCATTAATTTGTTCAGTTTAATGCGAAATAAATTGAACAATTATTTATGTGCATCACATGTGTTCAATTT
This sequence comes from Latheticus oryzae, assembly GCA_030157265.1. NCBI lineage: Eukaryota > Metazoa > Arthropoda > Insecta > Coleoptera > Tenebrionidae > Latheticus > Latheticus oryzae. The sequence goes on along the minus strand of CM058052.1, from coordinate 16,264,171 downwards.
TAATTAATGTAACTTCTAACTTAACGTCATTTGAAAAACAAAAAAACCTTTATTAGATTATAATGGTTATATTTTTTGCAGCTGAAAGTATATTTTTACGTTTAAATAGAACATCTAATAGATGCATGAACTTGTAAATTAAAAAGTTGATTTTTGATCATTTGACACTTGCTAGATGACCTCGAAGAAAGTAACCTTGAGTTGTTTTCGTGAGATTTTGCAGAAATTTTTGCATTACTGTTGCAACGTAAAGCGCTTATATAGATTCAAAACACTTTTATTCAATGATTTTAGTTGATTGAATATTTTTTGTTGGTTGCATAAAAATTGATGTTGAAAATTTATCTTTTGAATTTGAATAAAAACAAAACTATAAGTGTATAAATTGTCAGTATATAAAAATAGAAATTATCCATAAATTTAAGGTCATTTGCCTGATAACTATAATTTCTAACATATTGCAGCGACTAATATTGATAGTAAAAGCAGCTTAAAAATTAGTTATTTTCTAGTTCATGTTTTATTCAGTTTTAAGCATATTTATTAATATTGTTTTTAAGTCATAGTTAATAATAGAAAAGTTTTTGAATGTATAAAACATTAGTCACGTAATTTCTGTATTGTTAAAATTGTATTAAATCATACTTATATAAGTGCATTATTGAGAAGGATCAACTTCAAATAAATATTTTATTTTAGTGCTGAGTTCAAAATTTTATTTTTTTAATGTTTATGAATTTCATAATTATTCATCTCAAAAATAACAACATAAAATGAGTCATTCTTTGACATGAATAATTCGCTGAAGATGGTAGCTATTATTTTTTCGTTATTCAATAAATGTGGAATGAGTAATTGGTACCCAAAGGTCAAAATAAAATATGAATAAAACATGATAATGACCAGTTGATAATTAGGAAATGTATCAGTTCACTAGTCTTTGTTGTGTTATCAGTTATGAATAAATTCGTATTTTACTCAACGATTTTCAGTTATTTTGTAAGATTTTACCTGCAAGCAGATAGTTCAAAAACCTTGACTTTAAAAGTTAAAAATAAAGCTTTATCAGATTAGTATAGTTCAATATTTAAGTGTTCAATTTATTAATATTTTAAAGTTCGTTTATCCATTGTTGTCTTAACTTCGACGCATTTCTTTATTATATTTTTGTTTTCAGATAATTATGCCATTCTGCTCCGCAACTTGTCAAAAATGGACTCTTTTCGGATTTAGTATATTCTTTCTAATTTTTGGAATAACTTTAGTTGTTTTTACTGACGATATAGTTAATACTATTGTCAAACAGGTTAGTATCTTTTAGATTTGATTATTATTATTATTATTATTATTCAATTGTAGGAACTTAATTTAGGTTCGAAAGATACAACAGAATTCAAATTTTGGGAAGTAACACCAATTCCTATGTACATTGAATTATATTTATTCAATTGGACAAATTGGAAAGAAGTTGTTGATTCAAAATGGACGAAAAAACCAGAATTTCAACAAACCGGGCCTTATACTTATCGAGAAATACATTATCGTAAACGTGTGATATTTAATGACAATCACACTCTGACTTATCAGACTCAAAGAATATGGCATTTTGAGCCTGATATGACTAAAGGATCTTTAGATGATTTAATTACAACTATAAATCCAATTCTTGCTGTAAGTTTCCTTTTAAATAATTTTCAATTACAAACAAAAAAATATATTTGATATAGAGTGTTGGAGCTTTTGTTAAAAACAAACATGCTATCGTTAGAATGGGTGTTAATTTTCTTATGGAAGAGAAAAAAATTAATTTAACAGTTACAAAAACTGTACGGGAATTTCTTTTCGATGGTTACGATGATCCTTTATTAGATTTATTGAAAAAATTACGTCTGAGACATTTGAATATGCCTTTTAAAAAATTCGGATGGTATGCTGAAGTACGATAATTTTCTTCATCTTTTGCAAAAATTTTCATTTTTAATTTTTTAGAGAAACGGATCGATTGAATTTGATGGTATTTATAATATGTACGATGGCACTGATGATGTGCGAAAATTGGGACGATTTACTGCTTGGAATTATAATACAACAACTGAATATTATCCTGGATCTTGTGGTAAAATTAAAGGAACTAGTGGAGAATTATGGTATCCAGTAATGGATGATGAATCGATTGAAGTTTTCTCTCCCGATCTTTGCAGGTGCTTGGAATTATTTAAATTGAAAACTTTGTTAAGATTTCAATCAAATATTGATACTTTTTCCTATCGAAAAAAACTCGAGTACTTATTGTTACAATTGACGGCTGTATCAATTTGTTTTCTTAAACTGCATTGAGATATCACAACTATAGATTTTAACACTTTAGATAGAGAACAATGCGTGATTTCACTTAACATATTCAATTGGAAAAAAATCTGCTTATTTGTATAATTGATCGAGTTTAAAAATTTTTTGTATTTTTCTTCTATTCTTTTTTATAAATTCATTTTAGTACGTTATTTTTGACTCGAAACGGCGAAAAAGAAATTTATGGAGTTAAAGGCCATAGATATGTCGGCGATAAAAAAACCTTCGACAATGGAACAATATATCCCGAAATGAGTTGCTTTAATCCAATTGAAATTCCAAAAGGTGTGAGAAATGTCTCAGAATGCAAGTAATAAAATCATACAGTACAAAAAAAAAAATTACAATAATTTTTTAGATATGGCGCTCCAGCGTTTGTATCCTTCCCTCATTTTTATCTAGCCGATCCTTACTACAGAAATGCGATTATAGGAATGCGTCCTAATGAAACTGAACATACACTATCTATATCCATTGAACCCAAAACTGGAATTCCTCTTGAAGCTAGAGTACCTGCTCAAATAAATCTTCGAGTTGAGAGTGTTGACAGAATAAAGTAATATTTCTGGATTATTATTATTATTATTTCTACTTATTTTGTTTTTTTAGTTTGTTGGAAAATGTGAAGCTGACTTATATTCCTGCTCTTTGGTTTAAACAATATGCTCTTTTAAATGAAGAATTAGCTAATCAAGCAAAATTAATCCTGATGTTACCATCAATTGGTCAATACACAGGATATGGATTAATTGGTCTTTCGTGCCTTTTCCTCTTTGCTTTTGGTTTTATTGTTTGGATAAATTATAGGAAAGGTAGTGAAGAGGAAGGTTTATTAAATCAAGATGCTCTTTAATAATTTTGTTTTTAATAGCGATTCGAGGAAAATGATCAATGCTGTGATACTTTACCCCTTAAGTAGTTAATTTGTTTTCTTAGTGGTTGATATATAGTTTTTATTAAAAAAAATGGTTTGGACTAATTTCAACTATTCAAAAATGTCATATATTTTTTTCAATCATACAAAAAATTTAAATAAATTACACTGAAGTAAGAAGAGTCAATTTTTCATTCAACTGTAACTGAGTTTTGATAAGTTGAGATAAAGTAATTACCATTAGTAAATCTTTAACATTGCTATTAAACATTTCAGAAAATTGTTCATTACTCATATGAGGGACTGAATTAATTAGATCTAATAAAGCTCTACCCACTTCATTATTCGGCTGAATTTTTCCAGCTAAAACATCTTCGACATACTGCAAGACTTGATCTAACATAACACCCATTTTAGACCCGGCTTCCGAAACCTATAAAAATATATATTACAATCAGTAACTATAAGATTTTCGATTTACTTGTGCTAAATCCAACATTGGATGCACATTTCTTGTTCTGCCTCCACCTGCTCCAATAGTTTTTTGACATAATTGTAATGCAAATACTTCAGGATCGTAACAAGTGATATCAATGGGAATAGACGTAAACATGCAACCTTGCTTTCCATTTGGAACTCCAAGTGAAACACAAACATATGCTTTAAGCCCCATACGTCCTCCTTGTAAACTAGTATCTAATGTAACATGAACTGGATTGTTACATTCACGAGCATAATATTCATGAATCACTGAGCTATGATTAGTTACTTCATGACCTGTAGCCCACCAACCAACTATACACTCGTTTGAATTCACTCGGCGGTTTAAATCATGCACATCCATAGCATAATTAAGTTCGGCTTCAACCTGATCTACAGTTTCTTTATGTGGGACACAGAAGCAGTTTATTACTTCGACTACTCCTTTATCTACACTTCCTAGAAACAAGAATTATTTTCAATTTTAAATAAAAACTTATGGTAGTGAAGCTTGACATTTAAGGTTAGACAAAATGTCACATGTTTGTAAAGAATACTAGTGGAAATTATAGACTGCATACCTAACAAAGTGCCAATAACTCGATGCGAATCGGCATTTCTACGTTCATAAGCATCAACAATTTGAAATAATACCACCGGGTGTACTTTAACCCGTAAATTGAGCGCCATTTTGTAATCGTTAATTGTCAAATATGCGCATGTGCGAACTTGTCAAAAAAAGTTTAATGCCAACATAACCATTGTAAAAGTTCCTAGATTACATTCAAATCCGTGAAAACCTCTTGTTTTGTTTCGTTAAAAAATCGTCAATTTTCTGAAAATTTTCTTCGGGTTTTAACATATTAACAGTAAAATAGCTTAACGTTTTGATTGATGTGCTATTCAAGTGGTTTAAAATTCTGTTTTCGTAGAAATCGACACGTTCAAATTTGACTTTTAGTATTGATGGCTCGTATCAAAATGGTTTCGCGGCCCACCACTGGCTGTGTATATGCGTTGTTTTGCTATATCCGCAATGCAGGCGTGCCGGATTTATACCAGCTTATAGTGAGTGCATCCTGGATATTTCTGGATAAAACTTAGAAGGTGGGTGCATATTAAGTGCAAAAATTACATTACTCGCCCCTCCCCCGCCTTTTTCACGATTCAAATTCAATTGTTTATTATTGACAAGCGGCAGCTTCTAGATAGTCGCATTAGGAAAATGTGAATAACTTTTAATGATTTTTTTAATATATTTGTGAGTTTTTTCATGAGGGTCACCTTCACTAAAGTTGAATTTGAACTATGGTCTAACGATTCTAACCCAAAATAATCATAAATTTGGTTGAAAATGCAGAGGTCAAATACCTCGATTCTATTAGTCTAAATTGCCAGTTGGGGCCAATATTAATGATGTTTTAGGGATGAAAATGGATACAGATACATCGGATGATACTTCCTCTGATTATACAAGTGAATCTTCTGATGATGATGGAATGGAAATAGCTGAAATATGTGGAACAAAGTTACAGTTACCACAAGGTCTCTGTGAAAGGAAAGACATTTTTCTATCAGTATTATCTGGAGAAACTTGGAATTCTTTATCAGATGCCAACAAACAACATCTACAAATGTTTTTACCAAATTTTCCTGAAAACGATGAAGAAGAAAAAAATAAAACTTTACAGAAATTTTTCGATTGTGAAACGTTTAGATTTAATAGTCCTTTAGAGAAGTTTCATGAAGATTTAAAAGCTGGTTATTTTCGTCCTGATATTGCGAATATGCGACGAATTATAAAGAAAGCACAAAAGAAAGAGGCAATGTATAGGTATAAAAAATTTCGGGAAAAATTAAAACAGGATGTAATTGACTCTCAGCGTAAATTAATCAATCAAATCAATAATCTCCCACCGGGTGTGGAACCTAAAATTGAGAAAAATTTCGATCCGAAGATCAATTACATAGTACATAGGACAAAACGTAGATATTTTCAAGTTTTAGCAGCCATTCAAGCAAAAACAGATGATAACTATTGTTCGCCTGATGAAAACTATCCCGAAGGCCCCCCTGTTCCACTTTCACGAAAACAACGACGTCATCTCAATGCTATACGTAATAATTATACATCAAATTCGGATATTTATATGTCAACAACGTCAACTAAACCCAATGGTCTTGATTTGGAAAAATATATCACGCCTTTACGTAATCCATTCTATATCACTGACGAATCATACAAAACACTTCTTTCTCAACATAAACGTCGAAAATTGGAAAGATGCGATGATCCAGAATTAAATACAAAAGGAATAACTTTGTCGGATATTGTAAATAGGACCCAGTTGCCTTATATTAAAAATTTGACATTTACACAAAGACATCACGACAATAAGTTAGTTAAGAAGAAAAAGAAGGATATTAGGTTAAGTGTACATTCACCTAACCATTATATAGGACACAGTTCAAATTCTGAAATTGAATCCGATTCGGATTCTTATGTTGGAGCAATGAATATCAATCATGTGAAAAAAATTAAAACTAACAAATTGAAAAGTATCAAAAATGAAGTTAAAAATGATACTTTCAGTTCTGTAAAAGTAGAAACACCGAAAGTCGATAGTAATGTTGTTAAAATGAATACTTTTTCGCCGTATGGTAAAATTACTCCTGTTACAATATCAGATTTGGATGGAATTGATATGATGGAAATTCCTATCGATTTGGATAATACCGAAATCGACATTTTAGGTTTAAATAATAAACCAGAGTTAATGCAAGAAACACATTCGAACTTTTTATCATTAATTAGAGATATAATTTGTTCAACGAACGAACATAGAATGAGTCTAACAGCATTAGAAGAAAGATTAAAATCGTGGCAAGAAAATCCAATAAGTCCTTTAAATGATTGGTATAGTTTATCAGACAATTGGGTTGGTTTATTGAAAAGTGCAGTGAATTTTTTGTGTGGGAATTCAAGTGAACAACCGGAAGATTTTGTACCATATATGGAGTACAAAGTACCTTTAGATATGTATCAATGGATTGGAGCTGGACGTGATTCAGATAATTTATTGTCTACGTTATGTCAATATTGGTTGGAACATCGAAGTGAAGTGAGAACGAAAGAAAAAGACAAAGATGAAATTGATGTTGAAGTGAGTGATAGGTCACAAACACCTCCACCTCCACGTTGTCCTACAACTTGGACAGTACGTAAAGCGACATCTGAAGAAATAAAAGATTTCAGAGAACAAGAACGAAGACGTTATGATAATCCACACAAAGCATTTACATATCGTTGTAACGGATATGAAAGTGTAGTTGGACCATTAAAAGGAATCTACAATGCTTCAGTTGGTAATTCAAAAGCTCGGGGTCATACGATGTTGAATGCAGATCGACCAAATTTTGTTACGATCTTATCATTAGTTAGAGATGCTACAGCTCGTTTACCGAACGGAGAAGGTACTCGTTCTGACATTTGTGAATTATTAAAAAGTTCACAGTACATTTCGAATACAGCTCCTGATAATGTGCTTCAATCTGTTGTAAGTGGCGCTTTGGATCGAATGCATACTCAATTTGATCCATGCGTTAAATATGATCCAAAACGAAAAATATGGATTTATTTACATAGAAATAGAAGTGAAGAAGATTTTGAAAGAATTCATCAACAATATCAAAGTATAAATAAAAGCAAAAAAGCAACAACGAAAAAAGCAAAACCGAAATCGGAAAAAACACCGAGTAAAAATATTAAAAACGAAGAGAAAAAAATGGTTAGTAAAACAAAAAGTGGTGAAAATACACCGTCCAAATCTACTTCATTACTTATTTCTAATCAAGAAAAAATTTCAACACCTGAAGAAAAAGAAATCAATGAAGCTTTACAATCGATTGTACAAAATCGGGCTTCGACTGCAAGTCCTACAATGAAAACAACCACACCTAAACCTAAAGGATTAGTTAAAATCATATCTCCGACTCAAGGCAAATCTTTAATTATTCCTTCAAAACAAGAACAAAGACATACTCCAACCAAACAGTTAAATCAATCACAAGTTGTCACTCAACAATTACTACAAACATTACAGAAAAAACAAACAAAACCAGAAGGAGAAAAATCAGAAGCTAAAACTACACAACAACAACAATTTATTCAAAGTATAACTCCTCAACAATTACAAAATATTAAAAATGTGACACTTGTTAGAGGTGTATCACAAGCAGAAACATCGAAATTACCTGAACAAATTCAAATTAAAACTCAAACTACATTGACGCCTGCTCAACAACAACAGATTTTGCAAACGATTAAACAGAAGATTTTGCCGCAAGCGACTGTTTTGAGTTCGCAACAACAACAGATTATACTTAAACAAAAAGCTATGCAAAAACAAATGTTGGGACAAGCACAAGCGAAAGGAGTTACAATAGGTTGGTGGTTTTTTAAATTGAATTTTTTCTATAGGAATTTTTTATAGATGCTTCAAGAGCTACTTTAAGTTCTTCTCAAAGTCCTGTCGTAGCTAAAGTGTTGACGAATGCTGCTGGACAAGTAATTTCCGTGGAGAGTTTATTGGCACACCAGAAACAGCATGGATCGCTGCCGCAGGGTAAATTAGTTTTTTTTTTCTGTTTTACACCTTTTAAAGCGAACAATTTAATTTCCCGAATTTGGTGACCATGGAATGTTAGTGTCAATAATTTTTAAGATTAATTATTGAAATGTGTTAGATAAATTTTCAAATTTCAAATTTATTTTTCTATGGTAACGACACATATCGCTAATTAGAAAAAATTCCCTAAAGTTTGAAACTTCAAAAATGCACAACTTTTTCTTATGAAACTTTTTTTTTGTTAATACTATTTTTACAACCTGTGTATTTTTCTAGGTACTACTCTTCGAGTGTCTGGTACTAAAGGCACACCTACGAATATAATTCAGTTGACTGGAGCTTCAAAACAGAATCCGATAGCCCAATTTGCTGTTGCTTCTCAAAATAATATAATAATAACGAGTCAACCAAAACTTGTTGTAGCAAGTTCAACAACAACTACGACTACAACAACAACCGCAGTTGCTCCAACTGTAACAACAATAATGGCTGCTACAGCAACGAAGCCAATAGCACGCATCCCAACGACAAAATCTCAACCACAGACAATGAATACATCAACAAAATTACCTCAAAAAATATCCCAACAATTAATCAATGCAAAATTAATAACAAGTGATGGTCAAAAAATTGTTCAACCAAAAATATTTATGGGTCAACAAAATCAAGTCAAATTAGCTTCAGCGAAAAATATTGGTTTAACATCAAAACCGGTTACATTAGCAGCGAATGCAAATACAATTCGAATGGTGAATGCAGCAAATTTGAATTTGACTCATATTGGTGGTAAACCTGTATTATTAGCCAGTAAAGGGACCACTTTGCAAAATATTCAAGGACAGAATGTTATTTTACAAACGCAACCAAATACTAGTGGTTCTTTAGTATTGCAAAATACAGCTAAAGTCACACAACAAAATACACAACAGAATATAAATATAATTAATCAACAGAATGTTGTATTGGGACCGCAATTGAAAGTACAGACACCTCAACAGGTTGTTTTTAGTTCGAGTGTGAAAAACGTATCGAATCCTAGTATAGTATTAGAAGGACATCCAGTTAGGTTACAAAATTCAACAGCGACAAACACTCAGAGAGTAGTATTAGCAAGTCAAGGACAAGGAGGACAGATTGTTGCGCAGCAAATTCTACTACCAGCAGGATTTCAAGGAACAGCAATCAATATTAAAGCTTTACAAGGAGTTAAAGTTATTCCATTGGCACAAGCACAAGGACAAGGAAGAGGTAATAATGTTTTTCACAACTATAATTTTATTCTAAAGGAAATTCATGTTTTATAGGTGTTCAAGGAAGACAAGTGTTTGCTAGAGTCATGAGTCCTACAGTAGTGAAGACGGCAACAAGTAGTAGCACGTCAGAAAAAAATACTGATCCTACTATAACTTCAACCGATTAAATCATGTAAATAAATTTTAATTAGCACAGACTCACATGTAAAGATTATCTTAAAGTTTGGATGTAATTTTTATTTATTTATCAATGTTTTGGTTTATGTGATGTAAATATTTTTATAGTTGTAAGTAGGCAATTAATTTATAAATGTGTAGTTGCAATAGAGCAAAAACAAAAAAAAACTTAATAAATATAAATAACTTTTTTTATATACTTAATGTAAAGTTGAATTCATTTTTATCCGGTCACTTTCTAGTGTAAATTTTGAGAATCTGTAGAGTAAAAGGAATCTAAAAAGCGTAAAATTTGAAATTTTTTACAAGAAATAACCGAAAATGGTATTTCCGTATACAATTCCGAAACTGTTAACTAAAATTTATAATATGAGTCGAAGTGTTTTTCTGTTTATTGAAATTTTGGAAGATAATATAATTTTAATGTAGAGTAAAAGTTTATTTTAAGTTTATATACAACGCTTATGATTTCTCATTTTCCTTGCTTGATTCTTCTTCACTTGATTCTTCAGTAACTTCATCATCATCTTCGGCGTCATCATCACCTTCATCGTCATAATCGTCATCATCTTCAGACTCATCAATTTCATAATAACCTGAACCTTCTGTACTTCTCTCAACATCATCATCATCATAATACGCTTGTCCTTGTCTTCCAAACTTATGACTTCTCGCTAAAGTAAACAACAAAAATATAAAGAAAAAAACCCCTAACTATTAATAAAAAAACAAACTTACTCGACATACTAAGATCTTTTGTTTGCGACGTATCATAACCACATTTTGGACATGGTATCGCTTTGTTCTTTTCATATTTAAATCCTTTCCTTCTTACATGATCTTCACAATAACAAGTTTTACATCTGAGACATGAATACTGTCCCAATTTGTTGCAAGATTGACATTTATAATTCTCCGATTCAAGAACTTGACAAGATGCCTGATGTTCAAATTGGTCATCTTCACATAAGAAACTGTCGCAAAATGAACATTTGAACAAACGTCCACCATGATCCCATACGCCGCGTTGGCATTCTATGCAGACGGCGTCTTGAAGAGGACATGTACAAGCGTGAGTCTGGAGACACTTGCGGCCGTGGCAAATCCAAGCTTCACAAAAGTCGCAAATTGCCCCCTTTGTTTGAAATAAATTACTTGAAGCATTCTATTCAGAAACGTAACTTACCACCATGCCTATTCCAGTAGTATAAACTCCAGGATGTTTAACAACGCAATCCCCAGTTTTGAGCATACATTTAACCTTCCCACATTGAGCGCAAACTGGTAATCTTTGTATGCTCTGACAGAAATAACAAAACGCTCTGCTCTTCTGTTTCCTACATAAAAATAAACTAAAAAATTATCATTCAAATCCACAACTTATCCACCTGTGACATTTTTCACATTCCATAGTCACATTGCAAGGATGCTGCGCTAAACTAATGTTATCCTTAGCAGTCCTTATTTCCTTTTGTCTTAACTTTTGCTTTTCAGCTTTTTTACGTTGTCCGGTTTTCTTTTTAGGCATTTTAATTAAATCATCAAATCAGACATGAGGTTGACATTTACTTAAAACATAACCTAACTTTTTATATTAAGCGCGAAATTTTGAAATTTATTCAAGAAAATAATTTGATTTGATCCAAGTGCTGACTTTTTCATAAGGAGCTACTTCAGGTGCTATAACTTCTTCTTCTTTTTCATTTTCTTCGTCTGCATCCCACAATGAAGAGAGATTTGCAGCCAATTCTCCTAAATGTTTTCGGTGATATTTGCTTTTATTATTATTGAGGAATAAGTTCATTTTTCTTGTACTTCTTCTAAATTTGATTAATTGTTTTTGGTCAATATTCCTATTGAGAGTAAATCGAAGCTCACTCAAATTTGCTACATCCGTAAGATGTAATTTTCGAGAGGGTTCTGGTAATTTATTTATCCAGTTATAAAGAAACTCCACTGAATTTTCAGCAATTGAAGTACCAATTTGTTGCTTAAAAATGTCACCTTGTGATGTGGTACTATACAAAAGAATTTCTACAAAAATATAAAAATTAATCATTTTGACGCTCTATAAGCAATACAAACCATTATTTTCCGAAATTAACTTGATCCCACCAACTGATTTTCCCAAATACTCTTCCAAATGATTTTTTAATAAAATATCCTTCGCTAGTTTACATTTATTCAAAGTATCGGATATAGAAGGCACAGCTAAAGGCAAACTGCTAACAGGCTTGCCAGTAAATAAAACTTTTTCATTTGTTTGACTAGAAAGACATAAGATATTATCCATCAAGTCCATATAACATGGCGAATTCTTCATTAAATGTGTACAAAACTCAACATTTTTTAAAAACCTAATGTCACTTAGTATAAGATGATGTCTACTTGCTAAATAAACATAATTGCCATTAATTTTAAAAGAACATAGACAATCACAAGCATTTTTTATTTTTGGATCAAATATCTGTGGATTTTCACTACGTAAATCAAAAATTTTCAAACTTTTTTGATTCAAAAGAACAACTGAATTTTCATTAGTTACGTTTAAACGTACTGATAAATCTGTATCAAATAAAGGTAGTTTCTTGTTAGTTTCAATATCATAAAGACGAAGCTTCAAATCTGAAGATATTAAACCAATTTTTGTTTTATTCAATGCAGCATCAAGACAATTTTTTTTGAATTGTCTAGTCCATAGAGAGGTGATGCTTTCTATATCTTCAATTTTAACTAAATTGCAGTCTTTTTCGTGCTTTACTAAAATCCAATCGTCACATACTGATATCCCAGTGATATTTTCATTAGAATTAACGTTTAATTTAAGTACTTTCCACGGTTTTTTTATATCATTCAACCCTGCAAAATGTTTACATTATAATCATTAAAAAAGGACAGTTAATCATACTTAAAAAATTTTGTTTGGCTGTTATTAAATAATAGTGTTCGTTTAACATTAAACTTTCGAGTAATCCTGTGTAATAAGGATTATAGTCGCATTCAAAAGGTATTTGTTGTTTTTCCGAATTGCATAAATTTAGTAATCCTTTAGTTATGATTCCACATGATTCCGAAAATGTTTGATTCATCACTTTATCTTTTATTTTATTAAATTCTTTACTTAATGTTTTTAATTGACAGTTATATTTTTCTATATCATCAGTATATTTGCGAATTGTATCTAGGTTTGGGTTTTTCGATGGCTTGTTAATAGGATAAGGTAATCCAATATTTACGATATTATCATCGTCATGTAGAAAATTCTACAAATAATTAAATATATTCATTTTATTGTTATATTAATATTCACTTACATTGCTAAAAAATAAATTTACATAATGTTCACTTTCAAATTCCATTTTAAGTTAAAAATTCGAAAACGTGTAGCATAACCTCAAACATTTGATAACAGATTAAAATTAAAATCACTAGAGGTAGAAATTAGTGTGACATGGCGCGAAATTTAAAACACCTTTCCATTGATTGATCAAATAAGTTTTTTTTAATATGAGATAAAATGATAGTAATTCCGCAAACGTAAAAATTTTTTACGATTTATTAACAAAATAATTGTATATTTTGATTAAAGTATATCGTAGAAAATAAAGGTATTTTTTTTTTTAATTTTGTTAAAATAAACATCAGTTTTGAATTTAGCGCTTCGCTATAAATGTCAAAAACTTTTTTCCTATTGGTTGATAGAAGGGCTTACTGGGGCTTACTGTCAAACTATCGGCTTGTAATTTTTTTCACGTGTTAATCTTAAAACACGTAAAAGATTTTTAAAACAAATTTTGTAAGTAAAAATCTAAAATGAGTGACTTCAACGATTCGTTTTCCACTAGCAGTGACAATAAAGGTGATAAAGAATTACAAGAATTTTTGATGGTAGAAAAACAGAAAGCACAATTCAATGCTCAAGTAAATTTATGAAATCAAAGACTTTATATTATTTATAATTTTTCAGATTCATGAATTCAATGACTTTTGTTGGGATAAATGTGTGGATAAAACAGGAAGTAAATTGGACAGTAAAACAGAAACTTGTTTGACAAATTGTGTCGATAGATTTATTGATGTTTCTCTTCTGATAACCAACAGATTTGCCCAACTCTTACAGAAAAGTGCAGGAGTATAATAATTTCAAAATAGTAATGATTTTTTTCGTTTATAATTATATAATTTGACAGATGTCAAACCAGTCGTTTCTATAGAAATAAAGGTTATGTTTAAGTTTTATTCATTTATTGATAAAAGTCATGAACACAAAAAGACCAGTTTCTTCTCTATGTTCTTTGTAAGATTTTAGATGTGTCTTTCACAAACTGAGGTTCGAATTACAGATGCTTAACTACAATTATGAAGAACTTACCTCGATATGAGTTGGATTCATTAAAGTATCTGCCATTTCGTTTCAAAGACAAACTTTTGCATTATATTCTTATCCCAAAGTGGAAATCATGGGTTGATCAAAATCTGCATGAATTATTCACAATACTTACTCACCCTTACATAAAGTCTGTCAATTTATCATTTATTAAGCCCGACGATGACATTTTGAGCATTTTAAGAATTTGCCGCAATTTAATAGAAGTAAATTTACGTTGTCACTACTCAGCAACTGCTTTCACATCTAATGGTAACAAAAAAAACTTGACTTGTATTTTAATTGCTTAGAACTACAGGTTTGATTGAGTTGTTTCAAGAAACTCCAAAATTAATGAAACTGAATCTATCATTTTGCAAACAAGTTACGGATAACGTATTGGAATGTTTATCAATTTATTGCCCAAATCTCAAAGAATTGAATTTGGAAGGTTGTGAAGAAGTCACCAATGAAGGATTCCAGTTTCTTGCACAAAAAAATGATCAAATCAAATTTTTGACCATCTCCAACACTAAAGTAATAATTTTTATTATTCTCTATTCTATTTTAAAACTATTGTTTGAAGATAACAGGTGAAGGAATTTCCGAAGCTATTGATTGTAAAAATTGGACAGAATTGCAAGAATTACGTATAGACTTTTGTTCAGATGTTACGGATAAAGTTCTATCAAAAATAATACAGAATTGTCCAAAAATTGAAATTTTAACTTTTTACAATTGTCCAATTGAAGGTAATATCATCATTTATAATTACAATCTTACTTAATCGACTTACAGGTGATTCAACATTATTTCAAGAAATTGCAGAAAACTGCAAAACTTTAAAAATGTTACATTGGACAGTCAATTGGGAATAATTGTAAGAACTGTGTTACTTTTTTATTTCTTAATTAATATAAAATGGAATCTACAACAGAGATTATATTTCAACGGCTTCATAATATATATTTTAAGTTATTAAAATAAAGCTCAAGCTTTATTATTAATCGGAATCGGAGATTGTTTCAATTGCAAAACAATCGAACGCATACGAGATACATCCTTGCTTCCTTGTTTAGCTTTTGGATTGAAATCGCACAATTTTGCAATTCTTTCCCATTCGGTTCCCGGTTCGATTTCGTTGTCTTCAGCCACAAATTGTTTCTCTGCGTTTCTAAAAAAAGAAAAAATATTATTAAAAGCCCAATTGATATCATTTTTAATATAACAGACAGCAATAACACTTACTTTGCCGCATCTCTGAGTGAGCACAACAGAGTTATAATATTTTTAATATTCAAAAAGATAAAAAATTGATAATATACCTATTAGCAGCTTTGGTTTTAGCAATTGCTTCTTCATGATTTTTGTACCATTCTTCTAATTCTTTACGCGCTATTTCTCTCAATTCTAATTTTTTTCTTTCTTCGTCGGCATCTTTATAATAAAAATAAAATGTTTTTTTTTCTGAATTGTTTATGTAATAATACTCACCTTTTTCTTCTAATCGTTTGATTTGTTCTTCGCGCCATTTTTTTATTTTTTCGGGTTCTTCCCTCAATTCGCGAGCTGGAGGAGGAGGCGATGGAGACACTAGAGATAAAAATATAATTGGAACCATAAATTAGGAAGATGAAATTGTGATATAATTTGAAAAAATTTACCACATTGAACTCACCATTTTTTGTGGGCTCATTTGCAGTTTTAAGGTGAGTATCTGTTGAACAGAAAAAAAATTATCATGCCGTTAGTAATAAGAATGTGAAAGTATAATAAATCATGCAATCAATTATCCGAAAGTATAGAAATAGTAAATTAAAGCTTGTCTTTTAATATTAAACACAAAACAACAGACACTGAAAGTTTAGTTAATTTTCAGTGATTAATTGTCAAAATTTGAGAAGCACAAACCAGTCGATGTGACATGCAAATAAACACCTTTCAAGAGTTTCTGCATGCTGATTAATACCTCGCTATGGTGTTAAAAGCCGTCTAAGTAGGTAGCATCATTTTTCTAATAACTGCATAAACTATCAATTTTTTCAAAAGTTATATTAAAGTAATCTAATAAATAAAACCTTAAAAATAAACATACCATCATTTTCCTCTCTTTTTACGGCAATCCCATCTTCAAAACCCTCGACCATTTCAAAACTGCTTGCAGAATTTGTAGGATCATCTATAGTTAGAGCGATAAACTTAAAAAACACCGACAACTAATAGCAGTACATGCAAATAATGGCATGGGACAAGTAGAAACATGCCCTTTATACGCCCCAAAATGAGTTGCTTAATTTACGCTTACCTCCATTCATAACGGGAACTGAAATAGCCGCTGGCTTTACTTCATCTTCTAAACCAGCTAAGTCGTTTTGTTCTCGAGCTAAAAATTCTGCTGCTGGATCCACTTCGGATTGATCGAAAGCATCAAAATTGGACATTTTTTCTTTTTTGATGGAAAAAAAAACTTCAAAGGGTGGCGATCAATATTTGACAACTAGCCTATATTTAGAGTGACAGGTGTTTGACATTTGACAGGTTGATAAAAAGTGCCATCTTTAATTTATCCGCCAAACTAATAAACATTTTTTTTTTATAAATTTTATTCATTATTTTTTTATAATCCAATATATTAATGAGGTGGTGGTGGAACTGGCAAAACTGCCCCCATAAGCGGCGGTGGTGGTGGGATTGCATTAAACATAGGAGGCCGTGGAGGCGGTGGAACGGGAATCATAGGTGGCGGAGGAACTCCACTCATTATATTTCCGGGTCTTGCAATAATAGTCGTAGGTTTCTTAGCTTCGTTTTTGAATGCAAATTGAAGAAAAAATTGTTTAGTATCTCTATTCCAATGTGTCCAAAACTTATTATCCGTTTTCTCTACTTCTCTGCTTGGCACTTTGAAAGCAATAGTTTCGTACGGTTCGGCTGCAAACAATAAATACTGCCATTTACGATCTGGAGGTTCAATTTTTTGTTCATAAGCCGACATAAATCTATGTCGTGGTAGAACATTATCAGTAATTTCTGGATAATCGATTTGAAAAAGCAAACTCTGTTGGCCTGTTTCAGGATCTCTTTGCTTTGTAACACGATAACCTGGTCTTCCAATCTTTACAAATTTTTTCGGTTCGACTCGAGGCTTTTCTGGTTGGAGTAAAGTCGGAGAATCCTTTGCTTCTTTAGCAGCTCGACGAGCTAAATTTGCTTGATGTTTTTTACCTTGTGTATGTGCCAAATAACTTCCTTCATTGTTGTGCAAAGTCAAGCATAATTTACATTCATATGAACCTAAATGATTTTTCATAAAATACGGATCTTTTTGAAGATCTATGGTTTCTAAAGCTAGTTGGCGAAGGCGTTCACGGCGGTCGCGGTTGGTTTCTGACCATGAAGCCACGCCACCGCCGCCGGTCTTCCCGCCAGGACGATTTTGGAAATCCATTTTTAAATACGAAGTTTATAAACACTGAGTACTACTGTTCGGCGATTAATAAGCGTAACAACTCAATTTATGAATTTGTTACACCAACAACTTGTTTGACAGAACAACACGCAAAAATAAATATTTCCCTAGTGTAGGGTTTTTATATGTCAATTCAACAAATTTAAAATCATAATAGTTAATATAAATTAAAAATTCAATTGATCTCAACATGAATAACTGTATTATTGCATTTTTAACTGGAAAGATGTTAGTTCTCCGTTTTTAATTTAAAAATAACCTATTTAAGAATTTGATTGGTTATTGGTAGTCCTGCTTATAACGGCAGACAACTTCTCAATCTCTTACGATTTTGACATTGGTTTTTGAACATGGTAAGATTTTCTATCTTACATTTTTTGTATCTTTTTAAAAAAATTTAAGTCATCCTTTGTATTAAACACTTTTTTTCAAAATAATTAGTTGAGTTTTAAGTATTTGTTCAAGTTATCTTATATATTTTTGATCAATAAACTTGTGACAATAATATTTGGTTATGTTTGCAGTCTACTCATAGAAAGAAGACAAGGAAGCTACGAGGCCATGTGAGCCATGGACATGGGCGCATTGGTAAGTTTATAATACTCTATTAAGAAAAATTTTGTTTGCTGATGATATAAGAACGGGCGGTATGACTTAACCTTGATTCATGTTCTGTTTCTGAAAGTCTTCCCTTTCCTATTACTTGAATTTTCAAATTTTACAAAATTTATAGTTTTTTGTTTTTCTAGGGAAGCATAGAAAGCATCCTGGAGGTCGTGGTAACGCAGGTGGTATGCATCACCACAGAATTAACTTCGATAAATACCATCCGGGTTACTTTGGAAAGGTTTACATCTATCTTTATAAAAATCCAGTTTAATCACAATTTAATTCTAGTTGGGTATGCGGAATTACCATTTTCGAAGGAATTCAAAGTGGTCTCCAGCGATAAATTTGGATAAATTGTGGACACTTGTTAGTGAACAAACAAGGCTAAAATATAAAGATCATCCTGAAGGAAAAGCTCCAGTTATTGACATTGTAAAAGCTGTAAGTTTGATTGCTTTTTTATTATTTTGTTCGTAGTGTATGATGATATTTGAACGGGCGGTCATAATTTGGTGCTGATAGTTCATTGCTGATTTTTTAATTTATTAGTATTAATATTTTCTTTTTTTTAAATTTTTATTTAATCGTTTTTTTTTTTAGGGGTACTACAAACTTCTGGGCAAGGGACGTCTCCCAAACCAACCTGTTATTGTTAAAGCCAAGTTTTTCTCTAAATCTGCAGAAGATAAAATTAAAGCAGTAGGAGGTGCTTGCGTTTTATCAGCATAATTTGTAATCTAATAAAATACATTTTATAAATGAATTTGAATTTTTCTAACCTTATTTTACTAGGGATTTTTTTTTTAAGTATAGTATCATTTTAGTGGTGGGGGTGACGCTAGCATCATGTTCGTTAATTTGAAAATTGTTGACAACTATAGAGTGAATTTTAATTTTTATTTATGATATTATTTAACATAAAATTACAATGGAACATGAAAAAATACGAGAAATTTTTGAAAAAGTCCAAAAATCAACGTCCTGTCATCAAAAGTGTGTGATAAAGTTGACGAAAATCTACCAAGAGGTGAGGTTAAAACACTACCATAGATTTTTAAACCTTATTTTTGTAGCATTCACGCCAAGAATTTTTGCAAATATTTATGAAATTTTTTAAAATTGTAGTAAGTCACAAGTTGGAAAACAGTAAATATGTTAAACGTGTTATAAGTTTTGTTTCAAAATTCTGTTCTGATGTTACCAAACAAGAAGCAAGAGAAAATGAAACTCATGAATTTCTTACTGATGTTTTAGAACAAGTACTTGAGGTAATAAGATTATCAAAATGTTTTTACGATTTTTTACGTTTTGTATGTTATAGTGGAGTTGTGTGAATCTTTATGATGTTCGCTACAATTGTTGTTTTTTCATGGAAACTGTTTTACAAGACATTGGAGATGATGTACAATTTGATATTAATTTAATAGATGGAATACAAAATGTTTTACTTGAAAGGATGCAGGTTGGTTTCTCCAGTTTTTGTAACAAATAATCAGTTTTTTTTTTCAGGAAGTTAAAATACCTATTCGTTTAACAGCAATGTCCGCGCTGGTTCGCTTACAAGACCCACAAAATTTCGAATGTCCAGTTATTAATGCATTTAGTGAAGCTTTATTAAGTTCCAGTGCTGCTGTATTATTTAACTCCCAAAAAATTCAATATTTAGTATTTTATTGTTGTAGATTCGTTTAAACGCTATTAGATTAATAGCACCCAATAATCATACCGTAAGCCGAATAAAAGATAGAATTCGAGACGTTGATCCAAATGTCCGAGCAGCTGCTTTCCAAAAAGTCGCCGAAATAGGACCCATTTGCTTTCGAATTTCTGAAAGACATTTGATTTTATTATGTGGATTTAGGGAGACAAATGATAAAGCTAAACATATTTTTTTGGAGTATTTGTTACCGAAATGGTTTACTACTTATGAAGGAAATTATATAAAATTCATTGGATCGTTAAAATTAATGGCCGATGAAGAAGACATTAAAAAATTGACATTTTTAATTAAGGAGCTACTAAAAGAATTTTATAAGTATGGTTTAATTTATATTTCTTAAAATACATGAAAAAAATTTTAGGAAACACCCTATAGAAAATTTAATTTCTGCTTTACCAATCAACGATGAAAAGTTAATTGACGTGGAACAACTAACAAACGAAATTTCAATCTTCTGGAATATTTTAATAAAATTTTTAAGAGAGTCTGAACATATGGACGATTATTTAAATAGAATTATACCAGATTTGACACCGTTTTGTAATTATATTGAAAGGTAGATGTAGAATTCTCAGTTATTTTTTTTGTCTTTTATCTAAAATATGTTTCAGGGTTGTAAAAACAAAATCGTTGGACAAAATGGACGAATGGAAATTTTTTGAGTATCAATTTGATTTGTTTAATATTTTAGAAATAGCAGAAAATTATGATTATTCAGATGAAGTAATTAATTTAATAATTTTTGAAATTATTATTTAGTGAAGTGAAATTTTAGGTTGGAAGACGTACAATGCAGTCTTTGGTCATAACAGTTTTACAAAGTTATAGTTTTATGCCTAAAATAGTGGAAAAATTTGTTTCAATTGCTGAGAAATGTAGCAGAAATATCGATATTTTCACCAATGATATGTGTAGCATTATTTCAGAAATAAGAGAGCCTCTTGTTGAACAATCTTTATCACAGGACCAACGCAGAGAACTTGATTTTAAGGTATATTTTATAAAAAAAAAGAAATATACAATTATTATTATTTATTTCAACAGGAAGCAGAATTACGCGTGAAAATAAATATAATACAAGAGAATCGTAATGAAGCAATTAATGAACGCAATTATAAAAAAGCTCAAGAATTAGAAGAACAATTGAAAAAATGTAAACAAACTTTAGAAAATTTGCAAGCTGATGCACATGGTGAAAAAGTTCGTGTTCAAAAATTAGATAAAGATACTTTAATACGTTGTTTGGATGTTCTTGCCAGTGTTTTATCATTACCAGCAGTATCAAAAATGACTCCTTCGTTAATTACATGTAAAGATGAATTTTTATTGCCACTTATAACAAATCAAGAGACAGAAGTACATAATAGAGTGCTCAAATGTTTAGCTTTGTATTCTATTATTGATAAAGCAACCGCTGAAGATTATGCCAAGTTGCTCTGTGTTCCGGTAAATAATTATTTTAATAACAAAAATGTTTTTACAGTGTAGATATTTTCTTTTTTAGATAGCTACATATCGAACGATTCCTGTCAATAATATTACAGCTCTTGTTATATCTATTAATGCAATAAGAGATTTGATTTCTTTATATGGTATTGGTTTAATCAGTAATAATGAAGAAACTGAAGAAGCAAACGCTCCTACTGATAGTAAACGTAAACTTTATTCAACTTCGTCAGAACTTGATGCAAATAATACAAAATCAGATAATATGACTCTTGCTTTTATTTTTGAAATTATTTTGGACATGTTGGATGATGAGGTGAATATCTTTTACATATATAAAAATAAACTGCCCACTAAAGATTTGAAAATCAGAAAATTTGGCGGTTTTTTTAAAATTAGCGTGACGTTTTTTGAAGTTTTTTGGACAGCTGTCATCAACTTAACCTCAACTGTTCACTCACCTAGAGCATCAACTTAGAAAAATAAAGTACCAACTTAACAAACATCCCAATTTTTAATGGGCAATTCATTTCTTTCTCGATTTCCTTCTTTTACTATTTTTTATTTTTGTTTTTAGAGAGAAGAAATAAGATATAAAGCAGCGCTTGTTATTGCTGCTTCAATAAAAGAATTATTTCCAGTAACTCCTACAATCATATCTAGGATAATTCTTAAATGGTGCAGTCCATCTACTGGTAATATTCTTTTTTAAATGAATACATAATCTTATGTTCCTTTAAGACTCCCGATTACAAACAATTCTTGGTATAATAATTCAAGATTATGTACGATGTAAAAATTCTGGTGATATTTTAAAGGAAGCTGTTTTACCGACACTTAATAGTATTGCTCGTGCTCCGAAAACTAGTCCTTTAATTGATATCGATAATGATAATTTGCTCTTGTTTTTCAAAGAAATTTTGAGTGTAACATTGGAAAAGGTAAATTGAAATAATTTGTGAAACTTGTTGACGATTTAAATTTAAATTTTTACAGGATGATATAAGAATTTTAGCGTTGGATTTTTGTATGAAAATATCTGAAACGAATAATGATCGTTTATTGTTGCTGTTAACGAAATTTTTAACTTATTTGGATATAGATGAATGGGATTTAAATTCAGTAGCGGAACTAATTGAACGCTGCGAAAATTTATTAGAAGTAAAAATTGTACAATTATTTGGTTTAATTCTAATTTTTTTAATTTTACAGAATGTTGATAAGATTTTAATTAAATTGATTGAGAAATTTTTAACGAAATTGAAAAAGCGACATTTTATTTTAAAATCACGAATGACAAATCAGACGTTGGAAGAAACAAACTCAAGTAAATACGGTTTTTTTTGTTTTATTTTTTTTAATTACTGTTTTAGATAACGATTTAACTAATAATGAAGCGTTATCAAACAATAAAGAAAAAGGAACAATACTAAAAGGACAGCAAATTAAAAGAAGGAAAAAAAAGTCTGTTGATAACTGTGTAGTTATTCTTGAAAGATTAGATTTATCAAAGATGGATGAAACAAAATTACATACAATAATCGAGGCAAGTCTAGAAGTAAGTTTTTTTAGTTCGATTTCTTTAGTTTATTTTTGCGTTTATAGATGGAGGTAGATCCTAACTTAACAGTTTCCGATTCGTTAGGTAATTCTCCGCAAAAACTCAATACTGTAATTTCAGAGACATCTGATTCAGAGTAAGTTCTTTATTTTCGTTTGTATTTTATTTAATTTTTGATTTTAGTTTAAACAACGGAGAAGTTACCATCAGAAAGTCAATGAGATGCCGAAAAAAAAGAGTATTTTAGAATTTATTTTTTTATTTATAAAAATGTACGATTGTTCTAAATATAATTATTATTATACTTTCAAAGAATAAGGTATTTGATGGATGTTGATTGTTTCAACATTTCTTTTCATTTTTCTACATGCAATTTTCTGACTTTTTCTATGCCATTTTGTATCATCAGCAAGAATTTGGATGATTTTCTCAGTGTTTGGTATTTGCCAAGATAGAAATTGTTTAATTCTTACCCAAATATTTGCCTCGTTGTTTTCTAATAACCAGTATAGGGGTATAAGTAGGCATTCAGTGTCTGTAATTGTTACAATTTGTCTGTTTTTTAAGTTTTCACCAATGTTAAAACAAGACAATGGATATAAAATGCAAATCTACAATTAATGTAAAACAACAAAAACTTTCAAAAACTGAAACATTTACCTGTACAAAACTTGTTTTGGAATTTTTCGGAAGTTTAATACACTCAATCAATCTACAGTATCCATTGATAATAAAATAAACATAACTTTTCAAATCACATTTACCACCAAAAATAATTTCATCAGTTTTGAAAAATTTTATTTTGGAAACTTTACAAAGTTGATTAATAGTTTCATTGTCCCATCCATTGAAATAATTAAATTTAATCACTTGATGTTTTATGTTTTTATTCATGTTGAAGACTGACTCTTTTTTCTAATTTTTGAAATGTCTTTTAAATAAAAGAAGAAATGTGTTTGGTCGATATAAAAGTAATAAAATCGCGACTTTTCTTGCTTGTTACGAGCGATTGACATCTGCTAATAATGGGAATAAAATTGATTTTTGGTAGAACATTGCTTTGTGAAAATTGGCTAGGGACATGAAACTTGCATGATTAATTTGTAATAAATTAGATTAGAAAAAAATGGAACAAAAGTAAACCGGCGCATCCACCATTCTAGAAACTAAAAGTTAGGATAAGAAAATAAATAACTCAACCTTTTGAAATTTTTTACATAATTAAAAATTATAAAAATTGTATAAGTATATTTATATATAAAAAAATATATTAAATATTTCCGAAAACTGTGAATCTTTGACACATGATATTCGACGCCTGAGATCCACTTATGTGTAATGAATATCGACCATTATTAAGTAACTCTAATTTGCACTTTGATGTTCTATTCTTATCCATAAAATTATAACTTGTCATTTTCCCAATCTCTAGTATTACTATTAACTTAATCTCTAATATTTTTATCCATTTTACTAAGAAATGGATTACTATCTTTCAACACACTCTTATTCTGTGACATATTCATATAATTATCCGATGACTTCACTGTTATTTTGTAAGTTTTCGATTTTAGGCGGCAGATGATAGGTTGGATTTGCAGAACTATCAACCGGAAGAGGACTATTATTAGAACTTTCACATTTTCAGTCACTGTTTATTCTCAACATAGGTGCGACTTCATTTCTTGTCCCTTCTTCAGATTTTGTCCGAGAAACATATTCGAATTTACTAAAAATAGCCTAGAGTATTCTCAATTGCTGGCAAATCGTTAACATAATGATGAGGAGATGATAAATTTTCAAAGTTTGGAGGACTTAACATCAATGCGTTGTTGCGTATTTATTACCAAATATGGATCATTTAAATCGATATAATCTATCCGGACTGTATCTTCAAGAAGAGATCCTATTCTTTCAGACAGTCTGGTAAACGTTGGACGACTTAATGGTTTAACATGCCAACAATTCAACATTATTATATAACTAAAAATTCAATAAATAAACAATAAAAAAATTAAAAATTGTATTTACATCTCTTTAGGTGCATATTCTGCTGATTCCATTCTGTAGCCATCAAACAATTTACTATACAAACGTTTATCTGCTTCCATTTCAGGATATGGCGTTTTAGCAAGTGGATAAAATTCCCATAAATACTATACCAAAAGACCATACTTCGGATTGAGTCGAAAATATTTTGTCACGAGTCGATTCAATTGCCATCCATTTCACAGGCAAACCTTTAGACCATTATCTAACCATAAGTACTTAATCAATGTTTAGACTAATAAATTTAGGGCTTTTCTTGTTTTTGCAGCAAATTCCATAGCATATGCATTGTCGCTGAAAAATTGTATTTTTCTATTTTTTAGAACTAATTTTCTTTTGTGTTTAAAAGTGAGGTATGCACATTAGTTTACACTAGTGCGGTATTCCTGGTTGCAGATATTACCTGTATTAAAAATCGACTGAAATAAATAGCTTTGAGGTTTACGACAAACATAAAGCAAAATGCAAAAAAACATTCTTAGTATTAGTGCTTTGTTTGTGTTTTGTGTGCTTAATATTTTATTTTCCATAAGCAACTGTTTCAAAAGTTTATATTAGTAGAGATGGAGATCAAAATAGCAAAAGAAATAAGAATTAGTGAAAACGTAAATTGGAATTAACTTTTCTGAAATCATGAAAATATCTATATACAAAAATTTTCTTCTGTTAATGACAATAATCTGAAACTGTCTCGAAATTATAAAAGTTTTTCGTCAAAGTCGACATTTTTTTTGTCAAGCCAAAAATGCTGTGAGAAAATATTGGAGATTTCTTTTTAATTGTGTGCATCCGTTGCATGAATAATATGAATTGTTTTGGTAACAAAAACATCTTCAATTCTCATGTAAATGAGTGTTTTTCAATCTGAGATAAAATTCTAAATCACTATAATTATAAAAACGAGTTCATTAATCCAAACTCACTTCAAGGATTTTTCTAGCTTATGAATTAAAATTTTAAAAAAATTTTGTGCATTATTTTATTCTTAACTGAAACTTGTAGAAAATGAGATAATAATTGAGATGAGTTTTGAAAAATCAAACTATTTATTCATCAACAGATAACAATAACAAAATTTCCATTGAAGTTAAATCAATTTCAACAAATTAAGAGTTTTCAACATTTTTAATAAGGCAAACTTCAGGTTTTTTAATTTTATGATCATCTTCGTAAATTCTATAACACTTCTTATTTTTCAACAGATCTGAATATCCACAAACTTTCCCATCTGCAGTTAGAAAGCCAATAAGTTGATGGCAACTTGTGAACAACATTTTACTGGTTAATACATCATTTTTATCGCATTTATTGCAAACAGTGAGATAATTTGGCTTGTATCGTTTATCAGGTTTTACTGTTGTGTATTCTTGAACATCAAAAGCTCTAAATTTTCTTCTATCAACAATATTCTTGTCATAAAGTTTTTCGTTCCAACCAATTGTAAATCCATAAGTCCAGTTTCCTTTATATCCGTATTCAACAGGCACATATGGAACAATTTTTGATTTGAAAGTCGGTACAACTTTTAATTCAACTAATTGGTTATAATCAGTTTCAATGATGTCAGTGACAACATGATCGTTTCCAAAAAGTGACCAATATAAACTTTCCGAACGAACAATCATGCTTTTGATACCAGGAGCAGATTGAATACAAGATTTGGCTTTAAAAGTAATTTTAAGAATAAATAAAATAAATTGTTTACTTACAAGTTACAAACTTTTCTTCAGAAACTGCAATTCCATTACAGATAAACTCTCTAGAATCTATAGTACTTTTATTTCGAATACTCAGAGATACTATAAATGGATACTTTGTTAACAGTTCTATCGAACCATCAGTATCCAGAATGGATCGCTTGAGGTAAGTGTTATACAAAACTTTATCCATTGTAATTTTTTTGTCCGTACCTTCAGGAAATACTCGAAATAGACAAGGACAAATATCAGCTGCATCTGAGAAATCAAGCTGTCTGCCATCAGCTGAATACCATCCCTCTTTCATCATATAATTTGGAAGAATAAATTGTAAACAAATTGCCATTGCAATGTCAACAATAATAAAAGCTAATGTAAAAAATAAAAGCACGATATCTACTGCTTTCATTCGACGCATCTTGAAATTTATTATGACACAATTTTGTTTGAAAACTGCTATGGAAACTACCTGACTACTTTTCAAAAAATTTCTTATAATTTTATCTTCTTGCAAGAATCACACCTCAATAGCATAGTTCCAGTAAATGTTACGAAGGTATTTTCCGACACTTTGTTTTGCTCGTTTAATTCATACAGGAATTTCCCACTATTAATAATGAAACCTCATTGCTAAGATTTTTATTTCTTTTTCTTATTATTAAGTACAGTTGAATTGTCCTAGTTTATGTAATTTAGTACTTTCTTCACTCCCTGTTAATGCATATTTGATGACAATATTGGTACAGAAGAGAATTTGCACTTTGCATAGATCATCTACTTTTGACCTTCGACGAAACATCAACAAGGCCTCAGGCTTGAGTCTCAACTTATACCGAGCTATATATTAAACATTTGGGATTTTATGTACAGTTTGTTCTTTTCGTCATAGAAGTGAACACCGTGATAGTGCCCAAAAGTGATAATAGTGAGTACAGTGATTAGAATTTATCATCAGTTCCTTATATAAAGTGAGTAGAATAATTAAAGTAGCTAGAAACAAAAACAGTAGTAATTATTGTTAATCAATTCAATAAATTCTAATTTATACAAAAATGTTTTATTAACAGAAGTTTATCAATGTATTTATAAAATGCCTCTATAATTGAATATGATGAAAAATCAAATTTAATTCTTTTTTAATTAAATATTTGCAAAGCTTGAGAATGGATAGTAGAATTTAGAATCAAAAAGCATTTCTGGAATTCGACTCTATCAATTTGCTTACGTGTATTGGAGCAGGTCAAGCTTCAATTTATTTTAACCGTTGTTTTGATTTTAATTGTTTAAAAACCAATCTGTAAGAATTGATCTTTGAATGATACTTGAATTTTCTGGAAAGCTTATTGGCAATTCAATTTATGCAAAAATGAAAATGGAGAAAACAAAAATATTTTTATAAGCAATGTCTAATCTAATTGAATTAAATTGAATTATTTTGGGGGTAAATACACAAGATCAAAATTTTTTAGCGGATAAAATGTTTTTGAACGAAAATCTTATTGTAATCGATTTTACTCGGGAATTAAAAGTATGACAGAATCACGATAGCAAAGCTGGAGTGATTATGTCTAATATCTTTAATTTGAGAGTAATTGCCTTATTACAGTGAGACTTGAGTTAATCAAAAACATTTTAACCTGCTAAGAAATTGAGCTAACACAGACTAGCTTATTCCGATCTTAAATTCTAAGTTCTTAAGTACTTGCAGATAGTACGTCGCTTGAATTGTCTTGGCTGTACATTGTCCTAATGACATCTTTCTCATAGTCATAATTATTTGATTGGTTTCTTTGCAAAATATTCTAAATTAACACCAGATAGAAGCCTCTGTGTTCTTGGTGCCGGGTGATGGCGTTTGCTATTTTAGTTCCAGAATAATTTCCACACGTTTTTACTATCAAATTTTTTCACAAATTAAAGCAATGTCAGTTTCTATATGACACCTTCTTGAATGGAACCTACATGCATTTTATTCACTACTAAGATCTTCTGATTGGCTAAAATTTCAAATCTTATTGTTTCATGTGAATTAGAATGTATTAAACACCAAAAACATTTTACTGAAATTTATTTACAAGCATTATAAAAAATTGTTTAGATCTAAACATTCCAATGGCGAGTGTGGAAATAACTGCAATAATTATGAGTAATAATAATAATTTAATAATTCAGTGACGCCGCAATCATCCTTACCACTACGTTACCAAGCAAACAAACTATAAACCTGCGTCAAACTTTCCAAGCCGTTATCCTTGATGTTTTTTTTTCTGATTAAAATCAACAAAAATAATTCCAGAATCATGTTAATTAATGAAGATGTACAAATTATGAACAAAAGCAAAAATTTAACAATTTAATGTCTCATTAAACATTTCCGTTTACTTATAATTTGATCGTTGATTCATTCAAACGCTATTTAAATGTAACGAGTGTTTATATCTACCAGCTGAAAATTTTAAATTACTTTTAAATCCTTGAAATCAAGTTACTAACAATAATCAAAGCTTCTTATAAAGACATTTCACGTTTAACAGTCGAAAAAACAAGTTTAACTTCCGCTAGATCTTAAACAAAGAACAAGTAATAAAATTTGATTATTTCATTAATTTATTGTTAAATTTCAGAATAATGTGGGCTGGATATTTTGTATTTTTTTTTCCGGGGTTAATATATGCATTACCCACTCATGTGGCAAAGTCGGCATCACTTTCAGCCAGCTTTGAAGACAGTGGCGTAAGTTGGAAAATTCGAAAATTTACAGTTTTTATAAAAATAAATTTTAGTCAAAACCATTATTTACGTTTGATAATGGTAATGTTGGTGTGAACTTTTTGGGTTATCATGCCTCAGCTGGACTTGGAGGATTATTAACAGGAAGATCAGCGGATGGTGGATTACATGCAGAAGCTGGAACGCCGTTTGGACAGAGAGCTGGAGCAGGACTTGGAGGAACAGTCGATGCTAGTGGTAATGCTGCTGGTTATAGATATAGATATGCAGCCAATCAAGTGGATCCTTTAAATCTTTTGGCACTGATTGGTCATTCGACTAATAATAAGAGTGATACAACTGTTAAAAATACAAAAAAATCAGAAGTAGAAACTTTAGACAAATAAAATGGAAATTATAAAACTCTGTATAAAGAGAAGGAAACGTAGAATTAGAGGCTGTGGTTATTGCTTTATATAGATTGTAGAACTTAAAAATTTATAATTGTGTAAATGTTCTATAAACCACAAATGCAATAAGTAATCTGTTTTTTTTTTTGTCAAAATAAATGAGTAGTTCTGTTGTTTGAATTATTTTTTTTTGTAGGGAAAGCGGTTGGTGGGCTGTACGCTGGCGCCACTGCTGGTGGCGGCGTTTCGGCCGACGCTGGCTTAGCCGGAGCAACAGGCGCTTCCGGCTCCGTGGGTAAATCTTATGCTGGAGCTTCCGCCGGCGGTACTGCTGAAACTCACATAACCAAAATCGCTCATAAAACACACGCCCACACTCCTATAGCGTCTGGTAAAATCACCGCAGCTGCCGTTTCAGCTCCTGTTGTCCACAAAGAAGTCGAAATAGTTCAAGAACAACCCAAACCGCAAACTACTTATATCGAGCGTACAGTAATTCCCAACTACGTTGAAAAAACAATCCAAGTTCCTAGTTATGTTGAAAAAACGATTCGAGTTCCTACAACAATCGAAAAAAGAGTTCGAGTTCCAGCTGAGCCTACAATTATAGAAAAAACTGTAGAAGCTCCAGCATCGATTGGAGTTAGAGGAAGTTATAATAGCGAAGTTCTTAAAGAAGTTGAAGTTCCCAAAACTGTAACGTATGTTGAAAAAACTAAAATTCATGGTCATCGACGTCCACATATTCATAGTCGTATTCACTACAAAAATATGTAAGTTGGGAGATTTGAATGTTTGCATTTATTTATTTTTACAGTGGTGGCGGATTTTTCGGAGGCGGGTTTGGTGGTGGCTTTGGAGGGGGGTACGGCGGAGGGTATGGCGGAGGAGCTTCCGGAAGCTACACTACCACAGTCACTAAAACCGCCAATCCGCAGTTTTTCGATGACATTTTTAATGTGAGTAAAACTAACAAACTTAATCCATATCTAAAATTACTAAAGATACTAATTTGCTTTTAAAATGTTGTATTAATTGGAATTAATCGTCAGTTAATTTTTTTTTTATAAGAAATCTTTGTAATTTGTTAAAAAAAACCAATGATATAAAATCGTTATATTGAACTGAATTTTTGTAGACTTTTTAGGCAACCAATAAAACACGTCGACTGAATTCAAGTCCGTTTTTATCCTTTTACGCATTTATTTTTTTAGATCCCAATTTCGACGCTAAACGCTGTAAATAAGCTTGTTGGTGGCATAGCAGGGGGTACTAGTGGATCCATTGCTGTATCCAAATCTTTCAGTGGAGGAGCATCTTATTAAAAAATACGGATGTGATAATTTGTATTCTTAATAATTAAATTAAAATTCTCTCTACTATGTCCAAAAATTTATATTTTGAAAAAAATAATAATAAACTTTCTTCTTATAATGTTTTATTTTTTTATCAAAAAGTTGCTCAAGCGGAACACGATTACTGCTGACAATACAACTTTAAGAATAAGCTACTTAAAGCGGCAACTGAATTTTCTTAACAATTTTACGATCTCTACCAATAAACAAAAAGCAAAAAAATTATAAAACTGCTGCTCTTCTTTCTCTATATTTAAAAAAATTCGTATGCTTAACGGCGACAACTTTCTCTTCTTGCTGAAGCAAATGAAAGTGTTAATTTTAGGCTAATGTCTTCTTGGTAATGTAAGACAAAAAATTTAATTCCAGTTCATACGAAGTTTAGTAATTTGTCACGGAATTATAAACCTAATTATCTATTAATAATTATTATTTAATAATATCAAAGTAGAAATTAGTGTTACAAATTCAATTAAAATTCAGCTAATTAGAATTTGTTTTCTATTTACATTTAAATAATTAAAACAAAGCCCAATCACTTGTAAGGTCATTGAAAATATTTAAAAATTGTGTAATTTGCCATTGCGAAGAGTATTCGAATGTTTCATTTAAAAGATATTTCGTTGTTTCTGGAAGTAACGGAAAGTGATTCCCATGGTAGGAGAACTCAACGCTGGGTCAGGCAATAAACCAGCAAAGAGCGTGTTGTACAAAAGCAGTTCACAGTCAGAGAGAGCAGTTTACTTACAAGAATAAAGGGTAAGTTTTAATTAATTTATTAAAGCATTATTACTGTGACATAGTTGACATCCGGAATAAATAATAACAATATCAGAATTGTTGACCGTATCAAATTATCTTTAGAGTTGACATTGAAAAACTTGTGATTAGTAACAATGTAGTTAATTTGAATTAACCTAAATTGAAGACATTTCTAGAGTAAATTGTTTATTTATCAAAATTTATGCAACTTGTTTATTGATAAAAAAATAAAAATTATTTTATATAACTTACTTTCTAAATTGTTATTTCTTAGAATAAAAGTTGATCTTTTGCAGTGAGTCACAAATTGTCTGTAAGTATTTCGAAATGTGGCAATGACAGTCATTTAATTACATTTTATATGATGCATTGTAATAGGTAATTATTTAAGAAAAAAGCCTCAATAGATATCCTGGAATATAATGAAAAATTCATAAGTTAGAATCGCAGTCTATTTAACCACAGTTGATTAATCTTCGAAGGTCACTAAATGAAAGTGTTTATTCCAGATACAATGGCTAAGACTCTTTTGATTTTCTGTTGTCTTGCATTAGCCTCTGCAATAGCTAAACCAGCAACCAATGATCAATTAGACAAGGTAAGTGTGCGATTTCTATTAAAAATCCCAATTTTGCAATAAGGTAAATCTTCATACAATAATTAAAGTGTTAACTTTCTCTCGCTGATATGATGAGTGTTCTGCTTAGGTAACAGTAAACGATGTAGCTGCAAATGCTGTATCTCCAGATAAGAAAGTTGATGTACAAGTTGATAAAAAAGATGGAGCAACTGTACAAATCACCGGAATCACTACCGGAGTTGAAACTCCGGAACAAACTCCCACGACACCGTTCCATCCGCAAAGAGCTGGATCGATGTTTGCCAGATTCATTGACGATATCTTTCAAGTAAGTTGGTTGGAGAAAAACCAGATGTGAATGGATGATTAAAGGAGTGGTCTGATACGGAAATAATAATAATTCCAAGCTTCTTCCGCTTTTGTAATTTAAAAGTTTTCGTGATTTATTTTTGAAATATTTTACTTGTTTAATACAGTTTTCGGGTTTTTGTTATTAATGTGCTAAACCATAAATCATACTTTTTTTAAAACAGTTTTTTGCATGACTTAATCAAAACAATTTGCTTATGATTTATTACATAAGAGTGAATTTGTAAGAGAAATTTTTGATCCTATTGCAGATTGATTTTTCAGATAAACTGTAATAATTGAATCTTTTTGTTTAGAAAAATTATGTTTCATTGCCATTTTAGTGTTTAATTATGATTAAAACAAAAACTAAAAAGATAATATTCTTACAGTTATATAACTGTTAATAGAATTGCTAATTAATTTACAGTCACTCCTTATCTAAATACTGTCATTTGCTTTAACTTTTGTGTTCTATTTTTTTATGTTTGAAATGAACAAATACAAGTTCTGAATTATTCAAAAGAAAACTATTCATATTTTAATAACTGATTTTTATTAGAAATTTTAATGTTTTATTTATGAATGGAGTTGACGAGAGAAAAAAAAATGTTTTATGGAAAAAAGTTGTTCTTTATAAAAAAATTATGTTTGTTGAAAAAACAAGTTTGCCACAAAAAATTTCTAAATTCGATACGTCACTGTCAAGAAATTGAAATAAATTGGAAATTGTTTGAAAAGTGAAGTACCATTAATTATTATTTAATTGATAAATTTCATGGAAAAGATTTTTTTGTTGCCAAAAATAAACCTATTTTAATTTTAAATCCAAAATCCAATTTTTTCATTTAAAGCAATCATTATTAGTTGTTAATTAGTGAATTTAATAAAAGAAAAAAAAAAGGCCAGCTTCCTCTCTTAGTCTCTGTTTCAAAGAAACTCTAATAAAAAACAATTTCTTTTGAGGCAGGCAAATCAACTTTGTGGAGACATGGGACGATAGAAAGATTTCAAGAACTTTTTAAAATTTTAGATAGAGTGTTGTAGCACCAATCATATGCTTCTGTATTATGACAATTTTTTTTTCAAATGGATATCTTTTTTTATGTCACCATTAAAATGCTGATCAAATTTCAAGATGACTTTGTCAATACAACCACAGTTTTCATAATTTGTATATGTATACGCAGGATGACCCAGGGATGCATGCGATCTTTACAACTTTATTTAAAGAACCACTTTGAGTCAGCTAAATGTATTTTTTTAATGTACATCAAAAATTAAAGGTCACACAAAAATCAACTTTTTCACACCTTACATAAAATCAATTTCAATTCGATTTTATGTTTAACACTGATAACGGATTTGATCCTAAATATTCTATCAACATTTTTTTTATTTCACTGAAGAATGGATCGTTCGTTGTTAAAGATATTTTTTGTCTTTATTTTTTTATCACATTACTTAAAAGCTTGTCCAAATTTTTGTTTTAATTCAAAAATTGACGACCTTATCTTTAAATTAAAAAAAATATATATCAATTATTTGTATTTATATGTATTTTTTTATCTAAATTAAAAAGCAAGCTATCAACAATCATTTCTTTGCAAATATTTACAACTTTGGACATTTGCGGACGTTAAAAAGGCTTTAATATCTTTTCCGTCCTTCATCATTTCTTTCAATACAATACAATACAATATGTCCAGGACCTTAAAAATACTCAAAAAGCAGCATTGAAATTCTACAAAGAATTTGAGAATAAAGTCAGAATAGTATGTTGCCATGTGTAAAAAGATAAATAATTATTTTAATTTTTTTAACCTATTTTTTTTTCACAAAAATCGTGTACTTATAATTTCATATTTTTTCCAGATTCCCATAAATGTTTTACAAAATGTGGCGAAACTGATCACTAGTCCATTTGTTCAGACGAAGAAAACTCCAGAAGAAAGTACCACAAAATAGAAAATTATAAGCTTTAATGATTAAATTAAAAGCTTAAATTAGAGTAGTTGTACAATTTGTTATACATTTTAAATTTGTTAAAAAAATTAAATACTGTAAATTATTTTTAATTTATTTATATTAAGTCCCTAATACCTAATTAGATTATAAAATAGGAAAATGATTAGCAAATATTTAGTAATATCTAACCATAAAATAGAAACCCACACCATGAATTGTGGATAAATTTGGTATCTTTTTTTTTTAACTGAATTTCAATAATCACTATTCCAATACTTGTAATGAAATGAACAAAACTAAATTACAGATACCTAAGTTAATATTTGGATTCAACATTTCAATGTTTGTTTAAACTATTCCAGATGTATGAATGGTTGCATGCATTCGTATTATTAAAGTCTATTCTGGCTGCAGGTAACAAATAAAGTAGATAGCACACGTTTCAAAGTTTTATTCGGAATCCGAAAAAGGAATTCAAATCATTTGAATTTTTTTCATATTTGCATAGATTGCAGTGATTACATTCAGAAGTGAAAAAGAAACTGTTATTTACGAAGAAGAATTTTATTAAGTGCAAAAAGTAAAATTTTAGATTGAGTTTACCGTTTACCAGAACCATAATATCATAGTATCAATACTTACTATGAGGCACAAAAATTACATATTGGCATACAAGATTCAAACTTAGCAAAAAAGACTGATAAATATTGGTTATTATATTATTATATTTCAACAACTTAGGCTGTGAAATCTATTAGAATTTCAGAAGAAAGTAAACGATTTTATGTTGTTTTTATGGTTTCCTAAGTATACGACCGATCAAATTATTTCTGCAAAAAATGGGAATCTGTCATTGTTTAAGAAAACTGTTTACCATCTTATTGTTAGTATAATTAATTAAAGTTTTATTAAGTATTTATTAAAATAATAATGATGTAAAACAATAATAAATATTATACATCAAATGAGTTAAACATCTGTTTATTTCAAAAAAATTGTTGAAAACGAAGTTGTTGTACTGCCAGCAGTTCTAGAGGAAGCTTTAGCAGTTATAAACAAAGTGGTTCCGGCTGAATCGAAACACTTTTATGAAAAAGAATGAAGAAATTTCTGCGAATGAAGAAAGCACGCAAAAGGAGTCGACGGAAAAATAATTTTGGCTTATAATTTGGAACGATCCAGTAATGCGAAATCTTCGTCACTGTAGTTGTATTATTCCCAACTGAAAAAAATGTTATTAATGAAAGAAAATATTGATAGAAGTAGGTTTGTGACACCGCGATTATTATTTATGAGTTTTAAAGTTCACAATCATTGTGGATTTCATCAAGTGTCAGCTTTGCTAAAGTAACAGTCTGTAGGGCGCAGACTAAAGAAAACAAAGGTTTTCACAATCCAAGAAAATGAGAAGGTTCTTCGATTCTGTTTCCGATGATGAATACTTATTGTTAGAGGCTGTTGTAATTGTTAAATTTTTGAGAGGCTGTAGAATTGGTGAATTGGTTGCCATGTCAGTCGATCATGTCGATGACAGGAGGAACATAGTTGTAGTGGAAATTCCGGATTCCAAAACTTATAAGATCAGAACATTTACTATCATCAAAGGAAGTAATTCTGTGTGTAGTATTGACGTTTTTCGGAAGTACAGAATGTTTCGACCGGAAAATATTTCACGGTTTTTCATCAATTACAAAAACAAAAAACGCACGGTACAACCTATAGGAGTAAATACTTTAAAATCTACTGGCAGACTCTGGGGCAGATTTAACTGTTGTAAAGAGACACGGTGGGTGGCGTTCAAGAGATACATACAAGATTCTCTCCATAATAAAATTGAAACCAGTCGTCGACAATCTTTAAGAAGAAATCGGCTTTGGATTCGGCAGCATGCTCCTCTGGGTCAAATTCGCTGTCAAATGTAGAAATCAATCATCAAAACCCAAAGCCCATCCATCATGATTATGACTTAAATTTTAGTAATTCAAATAATTGTAACTTTTATATTACAAACAATAACGACAAAGAAAAATTGAATGTAAATATTTAATAATAAAATATATTGTTCTTCATTGAAACTTGTTTGATTCACTGAGTGAATCGAACGCTTTGATTTCACTTGTGAATCATGCCTGTTTATGGGGCTAATAATGTCAGTTTATACTGTCAAAACTGAATAAAAAATTAAACCCCACCAGTTAATTACAAATTATGAAGAAAGTTTTTGTTTTTTATTTTTCCAACATAGTTTTATTTGCATCATAAAATTCTGAGAAGAGTATCGTTTTTCTATCTTGTTAAAGCAAATTATAATTATCTGCTTCAACCTTCATTATTCATTGCACAGTGTTTTAATTATTATGATTAAATTTTCCACGATATTTCACTTGAACAATTCATTCTGTATTTATTTATATCATCGTTTTATCGGCAATAATTTCGTTAATAAATTTTTTTGTCTTTCTAGAATATCTTTGCGTTTCAAACGATTCTCAAATAATATTTATCCACTTTTGTCAATTATCAGTTTTCACAAATTAATTATAAATGAAGACTTTGAGAAATGGAAGTAAAATCAGAATTCATCAAACCAAATTGGCCACTTCAACAGTTATGTAAATTACCATCCATTCATTAAAACCATCAATTACTCACAACTTCAAAACAATAACATAAATTATCTCACCAGTGAACTGATATTAATTCTCTAACTCAAACTGATTTAGAATTAACCTTCTGGAGTTGTTAGTGGACTCGAGAGAATAATTGTTTTGTTGAAAGGATAATAAAACCATTTCTTAACATCGCAACCGATTGAAAATAAGGGATTCACTCACTGCGTCGACGCACCCTGTCTTAATTTGTTACCAGATTTCAGTCAGATGCAGTTTATCATGTGCGAATGATGTCGAATCATCTGAAACTGACATGTTACGAAAACGCAAAAAAAAAGTTTTTAGTGTTTGTTAAATTAATTTAAAATTAAATCAAATCCGCATGTCGAATTTCAATTTGGTGGAAGTTAACAAAAGCTCAAACTTTTCTGAAGAGTTATTAATTCCTGTTGAAGGATATATTTCAGTTGCAGTGATTCTATTCTTCATTGGATTTTTCGGTTTTTCTTTAAATTTAGCTGTTATTATTTTTATGTGGAGTAGGAAACAGGTATGAAGAAAGAATTAGTATAAATTTTATTCAATAATTATTTTTAGTTATGGACTCCTTTAAATGTTATCCTTTTTAATTTAGTAGTCAGCGACTTCTTAGTTTCGATTTTAGGCAATCCGTGGACTTTTATTTCAGCGGTTAATTATCGATGGGTTTTTGGGAAACGTGGTTGTGTTTCTTATGGTTTTATAATGTCACTTTTAGGTGAACAATTTTGTTATCTGATTTATCACTGAATACATTTTTTAGGGATTACATCAATTACAACTTTGACAGTTTTAGCATTTGAGCGCTATTTAATTATTGCGCGACCTTTTCGCAACAATCCTTTAGATTTCAAAAAAGCTTACGTTTCGATTGCTTTGATCTGGTTGTATTCGTTGGCCTTAACTACACCACCCTTGTTTGGTTGGGGTGAATATGTCAGCGAAGCTGCTGATATCAGGTATACTTTATATAAAATTAATTGAATTTTTGAAATCTCCAAATTTTTAATAATTTGAAGCTAGATTAATCAGCTTTATTCTTTCCTGTTTGTTTTTTTGACTGAGCTTTTAAAGCTGTTAAACCTATTATAAAAAAATTATCAAAAGCATGTGACTGTTAAACCATGGAAAATAAATGTAAATTACAAATCTTGAAAGTGAGGATTTTAATAAAAATTCAATAATTATCCATAATTTACAGCAATGGGCCAAGATATAATTAACTATAAGCTTTCACGTAGTGATAGTTACTCATGTTATGAATAAATTTAAACACAAAATTTTTAGTTGTTCGGTAAACTGGGAAGAAAAAAGCTCCAACTCCATGACCTACATTTTATATCTCTTCACTTTCGGTCTCTTCGTCCCTCTAGTGGTCATATCATTCAGCTATGCAAATATTAGTCTGAAAATACGACGTGTAAGCAAATATTTTTTTATTAAAATTCTCAAGTCTCTTATTAATCAATTTCAGAACGTTTTTCGAATGGGGCAAGTCACTAAAGCTGAAAAACAAGTAGCTTATATGATCTTTGTTATGATTCTAGCTTTTTTGCTAGCTTGGAGTCCGTATGCAATTTTAGCTCTTATCATCCAATTTGGTGATGCTTCTTTTGTTACTCCTGGAATTGCAACGATTCCTGCTATACTTGCTAAAAGCAGCATTTGCTACAATCCTATTATTTATATTGGATTAAATGCACAGGTAATTTTGGATTGTTTACGGTTACGAGAAGTGTTTTTTGGTTTTATTTCAGTTCCAACAAACGTGGAAGCAAACTTATAAAAGATCGAATAGAGAGAATTCGCTTGAGACGATGGCTGTTTCACAAGGACCGTTAACATCAATTTCAAGACTCACAAAAAATGGAAAAAATGAAAAGGGATCATTAGGAAAGACTCAACAGGTTAGAAGTGAAGACACAAAACTATAATAAAATCGATATATGTTAGCAGCACACAGATGTTAAATGTTAGAGATTTTTTTGAAATGTGTTCAAACGAATTGGCTGAAAGTTTGTATAAAAATCAATGTTATTGGCTCAATTATCAAAAGCAAGGCTGATTGACTTTTATATTTTTACATTGAGAGAGATAATTGTACAACAAGAAAAATACATTAAATTATTAAGTGTTATTAAACATATTGAATTTTTTTTTTTGTTAGTTTGTAGATGATATTCATAGACAATAAAAATGGCACATTCCTTTTTACTTTCTTTCTGATTTTCCCATGACCTTTGCCTTCAAAACAGCGGATGTTGAACTCATTAATATTTGCCATCAACATGCTCCAGTTGAATTTTGCTACCAAAATTAATGTTGCAATTTAATAAAAAGTGAATAATTAATTTGCAACTTTCTAGTTTCTAATTGATATTTTCTTAAATTTTTGATTGAATTTCATAAAGCACGATCGAACTTGCTTTACAACTTTGATTGTAACTCTCACTTCTATGCAAATATATTTTAATTACAATTTTTAAATGTTTGAGACTTTTGTAAATATGATTTTAGTTATATTTAACGCACTTGAAAATTAGTAAATTATAGGTGTGCATTAGACATTAATTTCACCAAACTTTCTCTTAAACCTACAGAAATAAAACTAATTTCGTAGTTAAAAAATTTGAATTTAATATGTATCACGTTTCAGATTTATTATTAAAAGTGGCTAATTCCATTTATATTCGATCATCAAACCTTGCTGATGGACATTAAGTTTGCTGACCCCAGTTTAACAACAACTTGGAGTTTTGGATATAAATTAATTGATCGTTTTATTAGAAATCTTACACAACTCGATTATTACACCTAAAGCAATATTTACAAATTAGATCAAAATAATTACAATCACTGCACATGAAGGTACGTTGAAAGTTACTTACGTTTGTTATTACCTGACATACATTTTCCAAATTGTATAATTTTTTTTACTTAACTTAGACTTTGTCTGTTTGCTTTTAACACTCGAAACAAGTAAGTTTGTACCAGGTGAAATTTCGCAAGCACCTGTTTATCGAACCATTGAGTGGTTCAAGAAAAGTTAAATTGTGTAATTTAACAAATTCTAGTAAACATGACGCAGGTTTCATCATTTATCAAAAACTCATAACATTAGAATTTTTTAAATAACTAAAATTTGTGTGATTTGGCAGTTCTAAACTTTCCAAATTTCTCTCTAGTAATAATAATGAAATTATTAATTGCTATTGTCAACACTTGTTCGTATTGAGCTAGACATTATGTAAGTGAAATGAGCAGTTATGTAGCTCTTGACAAAAAAGGACATTTGGTAAATGTAATTTACTCAATTCATATATGAGAAAACGCTCGTATTACCCGTGTTTTGGGATTAAAAACTGAAAAAATGATGCTGGAAATAAAATAAATCCTCACTTGCTAGCACTTCCTCTATATGAACTCATTATTTTCCAGTCTGTGTTATATTTTATTCATTGAAATTTCGCAGATTTAAGTGTATATTTTCCAGACTGTCCAAAAATATGAAACTGTATAATAATAATAATAAAAAAAAATACTGCGCTTAATTACAATTCAACAACGAATTCATCTTTTTTCTGTGAACAACGTAGCCATAAAATTGTATTTTCCAAATGACAAACACAGTAGCGATGAAAATTGCAATTATTTAGTTTGGAATATTTTATGCTCTGCTTTTTTCTTAATTATTTGTGCCTCAAATCGTAAAAATGAGACAAATAAAGAATAAATATTAAATTTGAATTATGAATTTTAGCACAAAAACATTAAAATCGAATTACACGTTTGGCTGCTAAAACTGTATAGTTGAAACAGCGGAAGTTTATTCAGCTAATTATTTTTTATTTTCCGATTTTTATCAAAAGTAGGAAATAATTTTTATTCTAAATCAAAAACATCCCAAAGTTTGTTCCTTGTTTTTATTATAGAATCATTTTCAATCAATGTGAATATGAGATGGTACTGAAGTGGTACCATTACCATTTCTCCTCCACTTTCAACATCGTTCCGCTGTAACCAGCTAGTATCCAGTTTACTTTCTGACTGGTACTACAATTTATTTATGTTTCAGTTCGACACTATCGCACAAGCGTCAATATGAAAGATTACAATTTCTGTTACAAAGAGTAGTGATTGTGCTGAAAATCCAACAGTGTTAAAAGTGATCTTTATCATGTGTAAAGCTCAAAACTGAAACAAAAGGATAATAATTTTACTAAAATTAAACAAAAGTAAGTTGGTGGTCGTAATTACAAAAACAAATAAACTTTCTTCATGCTTTGCATTTTAATTTTACGCGATGGTCAATGTCAATGTTAATTTTTGGTGCGTTATTATGTTGTTTGTTTTAGTGGCAATAAATCTATTATAATCCACCCTCGGCAGTTTAAAAATTGTCAAATCAACATCTAGAAAGTAGCGGAACTAAGAGAGATTTTCCTAGTCTGGCAACGACAGTGATCCCAGTTGCGAAAGAGCCCGCCAGCATCTTTCACTATCACTTACTTGCACTTTTTAATTGATACGTCACAGCAATTCTTAGTAATTCAATCGATTTTCAAGTTTATATAACAGTTAATAATCCACAACCAAAAACCCAACTTTCTTTTTGCACGTGCACAAATCTTTTGGCTTTTTGTACATATTTAACTCCCGATTTTTCGACATAGTAGGGTGTGTTAGTGACAGGTTTGCCTTGAGCATATCTTGCAATTGAATTGAGAAAAATCAACAAATGCAATCAGCTGCTTTTATTTCGCAAATTAATTAATCAACTGATAAATGAGCAAAATTGATGTCTTTTTTTACGGCGTTAACACGCACCATTTGGTCTTGAGATTAACATAACTAACTATTTAAGTGCGATAATAACCATCGTTATGTGACACGCAACAAGAATTAGGAATAATATTAACACTGAAACTTTATAATTTTATTCACTTTATTTATTTTCTAAAATTTTAATTTAGTTGTATTTTCACTTTAATGAATTTTAATCTATGCTTTAAGATGAAATTTAATCTTTTAGAAAAAGAATGAAAGATACGTCGTAAAGAGTTGATGGCTGTTGTTAGATAATCAACTTTTCCTTTCACGGGGAGGAAAATGCGCTATGACGCATTCTATTGAATATGTTGAACACAATTTTCTAATTAAAAGCAATCGTCAACAATCAAATTTTTAATTTATTGATTGTAATCAAAACATTCTGGCGGGTTATTGGAGCTTATCAATTTTTTTATTTGGAAAGTTGGTAATAAATAATTAATAACTCATCTGTAATTATTATAACGGAAATATTGCGGTGAAGAAGATAAGAAGCTGGTAACTTACACTATTGCTTATGTAATTTATGCGTAATTTTTTTATATTGCAACAGTAATAAATCTGCATGAACAGGAAAGCGGGAAACCAATTTGTTACTTTCAAGAATTCGCGTAAACAATTTTTTATTATCAGTAATAATAATAAAAAAATTATAATGATAATAAAAGTGTATAATTCTGATAGTAATACAAATTTTGATCAAAGAATATTTTTTAACTAACATGTCCGACGTATTTGGAGTTAATGAAAGTTAAAATTGTTGGTCCCATGGTGTAATGGTTAGCACTCTGGACTTTGAATCCAGCGATCCGAGTTCAAATCTCGGTGGGACCTCACTTTTTTTTTTTCTCCATAAATACACTCATTTGCTAAATTCAATCTACAATTACGCAAAATCGTATTCCGATTAACTTTCCAATTAATTCATAATTAATTCCTATGCAATTCTTGTGTAATATATTCCTAGACAAAACAAATATTTGCTTTTGATTTATTTCTGTTTATTTTCGTTTAAAAAAACAAATTGCTTAACTATTCAAACAAACAGGTGATGGACATCAAGATCATAATATAAAACCAAAACCTCTCCATTAATTTTCTGAGAGAAACTTGTATCAACAAGCTCTTTAATTTAAATTTTCATTTTACGGTCAATTAAATCAATCGTAATGGAAAAAATCCTCGACCTTGACCGAAAGAGAAAGTTGGTCAAAATTATCACTTTGAAAAAACATCTCGTATGATCTTAGTGAAAAGAATCTTGTCAGTATCAATTTATGTAATTGGATTTGAAACACACTCTTTTTTTTTTTTTC
This sequence comes from Latheticus oryzae, assembly GCA_030157265.1. Taxonomy (NCBI): domain Eukaryota; kingdom Metazoa; phylum Arthropoda; class Insecta; order Coleoptera; family Tenebrionidae; genus Latheticus; species Latheticus oryzae. The sequence continues at coordinate 16,220,564 of CM058052.1, read as the reverse complement.
TAGTAATGGATGGGCGAAGGTTATGGTTAATAACAACCTTTATGGCTGTGATAAATGTATGTACCTGCGCGAATATCCTTATGATTACTATGGGTGGTACGAAGTCTCATAAAATTCCGTTTTGGGAATTAGCAAGAGGATTGATACCAAAAGGACATAATGTTACTTTTATTAGTGCATTTCCGTCGGATTTTACCTTGCCAGGACTTGACGAAATTACACCTACTAGTTTCGTATTTTACGTGAAGAACTTCACCAATTGGGATTTAGTTGGAGCGAAGATTAGAGGCGAGGAGCCTGTGCATCCTTTCGATATGGTCAGATACGCCTATGAGGTAAAACAAAATTTCTCACAGAAGACATATTTTGTTGTTATTGTTATTTTAGGCTTGCGATGTGCTCCTTTCTGATTCTGAGACAAAAGACTTACTCTATTCCCAGCAAACATTCGATTTGTTAATTCTGGATGGAGCCTATCCTGAGTGTGCTTTAGGCTTTGTCAATTATTACAACACTCCTTTTATGTATATTAACACAGTTGGATTTTACACTGGGTCTTTATCCTTAGCTGGTAATCCAGCTCCATATTCTGTCACACCATTTCTAGCGCAACCATTTACCGATTCTATGAATTTAATACAAAGAACTATCAACACTTTATGGAATTTAGCAGCTAACGTTTTACATTCGTTTATGGTCCGAGCTATGATTCAACCAATTGTTCAGAAACATTTTGGCCTGGATGTGCCTTTGGTCTACGATATATCTAGAAATGTCAGCTTTATCTTACAGAATGCTCATGCTACTGTGACATATCCTAGACCTTATTTACCAAATGTGGCAGAAATTGCTTGCATCCATTGTAAAAAAGCAAAGGCTTTGCCAGATGTGAGTGAACTCTAATTTAATTTAAGAAACTGGAGAAAATTTTATATTATTGCTCAAAATTGCAATGTAAATAATCCAAGTGAAAAAAAATGGTCAGAGTCGTTGTTTAGAAAATAGTTAAAATAAATCATTGTTCTATTAATAGACGTAATTAACATTCCTTTACCCGACCTGGAAAGGTAGTAATAGTAATATTAATAATTTAAGAGGGAATTAACCCTAGTATGGACAGAATGCATTACCACTAATGATTATTTGTTTGTTTTTTTCTCTATTCTAGGATTTGGAGGACTTCATCAAGGGCAGCGGCGATGCTGGTTTCATCTACTTTAGCATGGGTTCGTCAGTGAAAGCAGCTAATATGCCCGAATACCTCCGAAGAATGTTAATGCGTGTCTTCCGCCAACTTCCCCAGAGGGTTTTATGGAAGTATGAAGCCGACGAAGACATGCCTGATCTTCCTCCAAACGTGAAACTTGGCCGATGGTTACCTCAACAAGATATTTTAGGTATTATAACAGTTACTAAATAACTTTCACCATCAACTGAAAAAAAAAGACTTTTGTTTATCTACTTTCTACTTATTTTCTTAAAGATAAGAACTGGCGAAAGTAATCAATCGTCATTTTAGGTCATCCGAAAATTCGAGCGTTCGTTACTCATGGAGGTTTATTGAGTATGTTTGAAACTGTGTACCATGGAGTACCAGTTGTTTCTTTACCAGTATTCTGCGATCATGATTCCAATGCTGCTAAAGCAGAAATTGATGGATATGCATTAAAATTAGACTTATCAACTATCACAAGTGAGTCGCTTTTATGGGCAATAAAAAAAGTTATTCATGATCCAAAATATAAAGAAGGAGTGAAGAAAAGACAGATTTTATTGAGAGATCAAAAAGAAACACCTCTAGAAAGAGCAGTTTATTGGACGGAGTATGTTTTGAGACACAAAGGTGCTCAACATCTTCAATCACCTGCTAAAAATATGGGAGTTATTCAATATTATTTAATTGATGTGGCTTTTATTATTCTTTGTTGGACTTTTATTGTTTGGTTTTTAATGAAAATTGTTTTTAAATTACTTATCAGTGTTCTTTCTGGTAGTTTATGCTTTAATTTATTTAGGAAAAATATCAAAGTTGAATAGTTAGAAATATAATATGTACATATATGTATTATAATTCCAGTTGTTATTTGTAAAATAAAAAATATGTATATTGTGTATTATGACTCAAGCGTGTTTTATTAGCTAACTTAGTGTTTTATAATATAGTAATAAGACTCGGAAATTCGCACCACTAAATTTTTTTTATCAATTCACATAGTCATTCATGAGAATGGCACATTAAAAGTTTAAGTAGAATAGATATTTCAATCAAATTGAAATTTTGCATTTATAGTATATCGAAGTAAAATAATGTCGACTTAATGCTGCTTTTCCATTTATACCGGAAGTCGGAACGAACTTTGTCATTTTAAATGGAACACTCTGTAATTACTGCATTTTTAAATTTCTTGATAAATAATAGTTTAGTTTTAATCACCACTTAAGGTATCTAAAGTTTATAGTTTTAGTTTTTCTTTTTTAAAATTACAAGTGCAGTATTTAAAAAAAACAAAATTCAAGTCAGCTAGAAGTCAACTGTTTTCAGAATTTAGTAGACCAAGAACGACTCTATTAATTGCACAACTCCATATTCATCTAATTAAATTAAATTCTCTTTCATCTGACAAGAGATAACCGTTAGCTGTCAATGCAATTATTTGCAAATATCTCAAAAATGTGCAAAATTTTATATCAAATTCTGAATACTTTAGTAGAATAATTCCTATATCGTACCATTTGAAAGAATCAACTTACTTTCGATTAAATACAATTAATTTATAAAACGTTATTTTAGATAATAGATTAAAATAATTAAAATAAAAAAAATAAATGAATATGCGTTATGGCAATTGATAGAGTCATTCCATACTGCAAACAGTTGATTTTTCAGCTTACTTAGTTTTTGGACAATTTTTATTTTTCTTGAGCTCTGAAGAAGGTAAATTTTCTAAAATAACGTGAATAACTCCAAAATTATGGATTTCAGATTATTAAGCCCAATATAAAATCAATTAAAGAATCTAAATATGCAATATAGAGTGTTCCATTTAAAATAACAAAGTTAGTACCGACTTTTGGTATAAGCGGAAGTCCAGCCATTATTTTACCATAAACCATATTTGAATACCCTCACAAACAAAACAGCCTGTGTGCTTTTGTCATTATTTCGCAATGTTTTTATTATTTCTGTTTTTTTTTTTAATTCTCTATTTCTGGTTTTATTAAATCTTGATTAACTTCTTCTTTCGTGTTGGTTTCTATTGGTTGCACTTTAGCTACCTTATTATTGTTATAATGCAAATAACATCCAAAAGTTAACCCTATTAAGCCAATCACCAGAAGAGTGTATTTTAGAATTTTAAAAACATTCAATGTTATAAAAGCAGCTTTTACGAGATTCAGAAGAACTCCTTCTAAAATAATACTTTCTTCAACCCAAAATAATGGATGAAGCGCTGTGGTTAAATTCTTCATTAGATTAATTTTTTTTACTGATTGTATTGGTAAATTGAATTGCATTCGTTTGTGTGCTTCTAGAGGAACCCCTAAGAGCTAAAATTTGTGATTAATGTGAATTATCAAATCAAGAATGGCTTACAGGTTGCATTAATATTCGTACAATGTGTGAGTCTGTAACAGGGTTAAGACCTATAATAGTTTTTTGTAAATTTTCATCAATTCGAAGAAAATGTGGAAGAGTGGCGTAGATTGGGACTCCCATACATTTAGTCAAATCCATTACGCCTTTAGGTAGACAGGATTTAGGAGAAGGACAATAGCATTTATCATCAGGATTATTAATCATATCCCCTAAATCAGCATAATATTTTTCAGTGAAAAGTCCTTTAACTTGAACATCTTCAATGTAAGTCAAGTGAATGTTTCTGCATAAATCTGCAGAATAAGTCCAGATTCCTTTTTCTCGTTTGATAAAAGGAGGAAAAATCCAGCTATCGGTTCCACGAAACCTGTTGCATTTTTTAGTAGACCAAACTTTGAGTTCTTTCTCATGATTGAGCTCGACTAATCGACCTAACTCTAGAGACTTTTTCATTCCTCGAAGTATTTTGAACCGATTGGGTAAAGTTCCGTTTCTCTAAAATTAAACAGTAAAATTTATTAAAAATAAGTATCATAATTACCGGTCCTAAAATTGAAAATTTGTAAATATTTTTTCGAATTTCAATTAAACCGGGAACTTGAGCTTTAAGTTGTGTACAAACAGCCGTTGCTGAAAAATCTTGAACGCTGCAATTAATCGTAATCCCATCGAACAAAAGATCTCGAACTTTGGCAGTTATGTAAATGTCCGTAGGATCGTTGAATATTGATTTCAACGCTTTATTTACAATGGGTAATAATGGAGGAGAATCTCTCGCCACTGTATTTACAATTCCCTTAAAAGTAAGATTTAGGAAGTTAACAACTTTCAACTCTTGTAATTAATTAAAGATTACTCACAACAATCAAAGGATGAACAATTGTAACATAATCATTATCTGATAAACTACCAGAATTTTCCGGATTGAAAAAATAAGTTTCGTAAGGAGTATAAGTTAAACTGTCTTCACCTTCGTTTTCAAGAAGATCGATTTTTTCTTTATAAGCGCTGAAAATTTGATTTAATTCAAAGCTAATTGAGCGAAAATTATTACTCGTAACGATATGGACCGATTTCTTTGACAACTGGAGTTTGGCCAATTTGCACTTCGGAGGGATTTGTTATATTAAAAAAGTAGACACGGAAATCTAAAGGAATTGGAATTTTCAAGTAATATTTTCGCATCAAATTGCGTCTTCGTAGAGCAGTTTGCTAAAACAACATCATATTTCTATTATTTAAAAAGTAATAAATAAAAATTCTAAAATTAAAATACTATGGTTGTATTTACAAATTATTTGTTTACTGACTTGTTTGTGATGCAATGAATTTTAATAATTAATTGTCATCAGAGTCTTGTTTTATTCTTAAATGGTTTCCAATAATAACTTTTCTATTACTTTTTCAATACTTACGTCTTTTACAACAAATTCCACAAACTCAGAAAAAAGAATAAAAAGAAAAGTAATGTTAAATGTAAGAAGAATAGCTGAATAAACTAATATTTTATTATAGGTTTGCATACTTTTGGATTCTCTGTCAAAGCTTCAACTGAAAATGATTCCATATTTTTGTAAAAAAAAAAAGTATAAGTAGAATAACCTCGAGTTGATAGAACAATAATCATCTTCAATCAATCAATTATTAAAAAATTGCTTCTTCAAATGAAAGACTTTCTAATGGGGTAATAGAAGAGGTGAAGGTTGTAGCAATCAATAAAACTCAAATCTGTATCATTTTTTATTTATTTTGTATCAAGTATAATTGTATTTTTCATTGAGTATATTTTTTTATTGTTGAGATATAAGTATCCAGCATAGCCCATTCCTGCAAGACTTAGAAGCAAAGACAAATATTTTACTGTTTCTATAATTGTTAAAAATATTAGGAACGCTTTAACCATTCGCAGAAGCCATCCATTTACTACAACTCCCTGCAAAAAATTATCAAAAAAATGTAAATTTTTTTTAGTCAAAATTTACAAGTTCAATCCAAGCTACTGGATGGATACTTTCTGTTAAATTCTGCATGAAACTTATTCTGTCGTTGGATTGGACTGGCAGATTGAATTGGATTCGAATTTGAGCTTCAATTGGCATCGACAAAGTCTGAAATTTTTCAAATAAAATTCTGTTTAAAATGGAAATTGCTAACCTCTTCTAGAAGCACTCTAGTAATGTGTTTTTCTTCATCAGGTTGAAGACCATTAACCATTTGAAGTAGTTCTTCATCGCTGCGTAAAAAATGTGGCAGACTGATATATAAAGGAACTTTTATGCATTGAGTCAAATCTGTTAATCCTTCAGGAAGACACGAACTTTGCGAGCAGTTCATACATCGATCGCTGAAATCTGCATAAAATTTTCGAACAGCAATACCATTGCTTGTAGTTTCTCCAAGAAAATCAGCATGGAGATTCCTAAAATCAATCATTAAAAGTAAATTATGAAAAAATGTAACTTACATGCAAAAATCAGCAGGATGGAACCATAAACGCTGGTCTTTAGATAAAGGTGGATAAATCCATCCATCTGTTCCTTTAAATTCATTACAATCTTCCTTATCCCAAATGTTCAGTTTTGTAACATTATCAACAGCTATCAGTCTTCCTAAATTTGCAGAATTTTTTATACCTCGTAATACTGTGACTCTCATTGGTACTGTACCATTTTTCTGTAAACATACTTGTATTTTTTTTTGTTCAATTGTTAAAGATTTCTTACTTCTGATAAAATCCCATATCTCAAGTTAACTTTTCCATCGAGTTTAATTCCAGAAATTTTAGTTTTTAACTGAGAACAAACAGCCATAGCTGCAAAATTTCTAGACGTGCAGTTGATAAGAACTCCGTCGAATAAAATATCTCTCACTTTTGCTTTTAAATAAATAGATGTGTTTGGGAATAAATATGGAAGTGCTTCATTCAGCATACTTAAGTAATGTGGAGACTTAGCAGTGATATAATTAACCATGCCCTTAAATTTACAATGAGTTGTAATTTATAAAATAATTTGTTTTACAATAACTAAAGGATTGAGAATTGTAACTAAATCATCATCTGTTAAATTCTGTGATCTTTCTTTGTTGAATACAAAGAGATCGTGTGGAGTATACGTTAGACTGTCTTTTTCTTCATCATCTTCCACATCAATGCGTTCTTTGTATAAGCTAAAATATAAATGAATAATGTGTTGACTAAGTTATTTTATTTTACTCACTCGTAAGAATAAGGTCCGATTTCTTTAAGCAAAGGAATTGCACCATTTTCCACTTCATCTGGATTTGTCACATTGAAAAAATATACGCGAAAATCTAAAGGAATTGGATATTTTAAATAAAACTGTCTGACGTAGTTTCGTTTATGTAAAGACACTTGCTGAAATTAAAAAAATCAATTGTAGTTTACACAAATTTAATTCTTACGTCTCTTATGGCAAATTCAAAAATTGCTTGATAAGCCACAAAACCAAAAATAACAGTGATAACGAAACAACATGCTGAGAAAATAAATATTTTCTTGTATGACAACATTTTAATATTACAGTGATTCTGCACACGAATTCAATTTACTAGACTTGGATGTTTATAGAGGGGGGCATATTAGGAGGAGAGGTAGATAAATAATGTTTTCTTTATATCAAAATGCATATCTGGATATTAATCCTCATTAAAGCTAATCACAAATTGCTTGAAATTATAGGTCTCCATGAATATTATTATAAAAGATTTATGTTCTAATTTTTATAAAGATTAAAATTTCGGATAAATTGTCGAATTTTTATTCTGAGAAAATTTACAAATTTTTAAACAATAAATCTATTTATTCAAATTTGTTTAACCTTATTGTTTGTCTCTTTTATTTCTTCATCTTTAAATGAAAAAGGTGTAAGAGGTTTAACATTTGTCTTCTCTTTCTCAGGATGGAATTCCTCGACTGGTTCAACTTTTGATAATTTCATTTCTTTGTGAGTTTCATAAACTCCCCATGCAAAAAATCCTATACTTGCGGCTAAAATAATAAATCTACCAACAGACATCACAACTAACAAAGAATGGATAGTTATGATTTTATTCAAAAGATATCCTTCCAACTCCACGCCCTAAAAAAATTTGTAACTTTAAAAAAATTAAAAAATTAGATTACTTCTTCTAGCCAGAAAATAGGATGAAGCACTTCCGGGACTGTTTTCATTATCGCAATTTTTTTTAATGGTTTTACGTCTAAATTAAATTGTATGCGTCTTTGACCCAACATTGGAGTTCCAGTAACCTAGAAGTTAATCATTGAAAAAAATAATTCTACAATTAATTTATTGATTACAGGCTCGAATAGTATCTTAATTATATGTTTTTCGGTATCAGGATGGAGTCCTTCTACTTGTTCGATTAGTTTAGGATCTGTTTCTAAAAAATGCGGAAGAGTGCATAAAATTGGGACTTGCAGACATTTTGTTAAATCAATCACGCCTTTAGGCAGACAGGTGTCAGGAGTGTTACAATAACAGTTATCTTCCTCCTTTGATGAATCTCCAAATACAGTGAAGTACTTTTTCACTTTGACTCCATGAAAATACAAATCATTGATGTACTTAGCTTTAAATTTTCTGCACAGATCAGGTGCCATAATCCAGAGATCGTTTTTAATAAAAGAAGGAAAAATCCATCCGTCTGTTCCACTGAATTGATTGCACTTTCCTGACCAAATTGTTAAATTTGGCTGATTGTCTATAGCAATCACATTGCCTAAAGCATTCCCATCTTTGATGCCTCTATGGACAGTTATTTGTTGAGGGTTTGATCCATTCCTCTAAAATTTATATTGATTTTATTGTAATTTTGAATTTGACATTACCGCTCCAAAAATTGAAAACATGTAAACACTTTTTTCAATTTCTTTCATAGCTGATTGGCCTTTAAATTGTGAACAAACAGCAGTAGAAGTGAAATCTTTAACTCTACAGTCTACTTTAATCCCATCGAAAAGTATATCTCTGACTCTTGTAGTCAGATAAAGATTATAATCTTCTTTGAAAATATTTGGCAAAGCTTTATTAATAGCTGATAGAAATTGTGGTTTTTGACTTGCAACAGTATTAATTATGCCCTTGAATTGAATTAAATTTAATTGATTAAATTATCAGGTTTGAGCTGTAATACCACAACTAGAGGATTGAGAATAGTTACATAGTCATCTTGAGAAAGGTCACCACTGCGTGTTTCATTAAAAAAGTAAGTATCATAAGGTGTGTATGTTAAAGTATCATCTTCTTTATCTTCGCCAACAATAATTTTTTCTTTAAAAGCACTGCAAATATTTTAATTATTGTTTGAAATTTTTTTAAAGAAAATTTATTTGAAATCTTACGCAATTTAGTCATTATTAAAGAGGACAAAGATCATAAAAATAATAACAGGTTGTTAGAAATACCAAATTATACTTTTTTATTGCAATTACATACAAGAAAAACTATCAAGTCACTTACTCGTAACAGTATGGCCCAACTTCCTTTAAAACTGGCTTCTGACCTTCTTGTACTTCCAAAGGATTACTAATATTAAAAAAATATACACGAAAATCTAAAGGCATTGGTAATTTCAAATAAAAATCGCGCATTTCATTACCAGACTTGAGCGCTTTTTGCTTGAATAATAATCAATTTTTTTAAGAGTCATTTCAGAATTAACACTTACCGATTTTACTATAGATCTTAGAATTGGTGTATAAAAAATAAAACCAAATAACACTTCAGTGAAAAATACTATAACTGATACAATCATAACCGTTTGATGGGTTTTGAGTTTAGTATTGAAAAGATTACTCATTTTCGAAAAATATCAATAGCTGAGTCGTTCTTTGTTAGAATAAAGAGTCACCAATGTCTCTGAGTTGTAGACAAACAGTAATTTTATTAAATATTAATAAACTCAGAACGAGTAAGCAAAAGCTTTATAAATAAATTAAGTTAATCATCTTCTTCATCAAGATTAGGGTGAAGGTTGGGGCAAGGCAAAACAGTTTCTAGTTAGTGTCTTCATGTAAACGATGGTTATTAATTGTTTACTGTTATCTATATAAAAAAAGTGATGGTGATGAGAAAAATTGTCAAGACAAATAATTATCAACGTTATAATGTTTTTAGAACATAAAAGTAGCAATTAGATTAAGGAGAAATTTTCTGTCTTAAATTTATTCAACGAAAAATACTTTGCTGAATTAAAAATGAAAACTCTAGTGTAATTGTGCAAATTCTATAACGTTATATGGCCTGAATAATTTTTTTTATGCTTCTGGTCATTGTGTTAGACCGTGTTTAAAAAAGGAATAATTTAAGATATTTCATTCCTACGATCGTGTAGCCAGTAAGGCACGTTTGGACGTAAATTCTGGTTAAGGCTGTGTAATGTAAATATCTTTCTTACTGACGTTTAAATAGTGTAGAAGACTGTGCTCGCAAAACATTTTCGCATTTTAAAGTGCAAAGGCAAAGAAATTAACTGAAAATTTTATAAACCAAACCCAAACTCAAGTCGAAGTTAGAAGTGGTAAGAAAGTTCAAAAACGGACTCGGCTATAAGCATTTGCTTAGATTTAACTGTCTCACTGTAGATTATAATTAAATTTTTTTTAATCAAAGAATCTGATAAATATTGTGTTTTTTAAAGAAAAAAAAATGGCTGATTTTACTTCAGTTGTTATTTCACCAGAAAAAAAAGAAAATAAAAATTTGAAAAACAAAAAAATTCTGTAAAAGAAAAATAGGGACATAAAATTTTATAAAATCAAAGATTGAAAGAGAACTTTTTACACTACTCTGGGGATTATTATATGACTAAGTTAAATTTGATCAAATTGGTATAAGTTGAGGTGTTCAACAGGCACAATCACCATCACCATCAAAACATTGTTTCCGACAATGTTTGCCATCGTCAGACTTCCGTTAATCGCGAGGTAAATGGATAATGTATATATGTATAACAATGAATATTCTATTTAATATTTTGACGGAGACGTGATCGACAGTTGCCTGCCGCCATCAAGACGGATAATGGAAATCAGCCTCAAACTTAAACGGAATCAAACTTTTTTTGATAGGAAACGTATTGTTTTTTTGTCTCAAAAAACGATTTGAAACTTTCCGCGCAAAGAATTATTTTCATTTTACCTGATTTAACCAGTCTGTGATCGGCTGATCGTCTGTGTTAGTTTTCATACAGTGATCCATCGTTTGATTATTAATCATTTAAAAATGGTTAACAGTTTGGCTAAACAAGAATTTTCAATTTTGGAGAAAAGTGGATAAGTCTTTTCGGTTGTAGCTATGGCTTGCTAGATCTTCGGACTTAAATCTGTGTGATCCATTTTATGAGGTCAAATGAAAAAAGTAGTGTACGCGACATTTGAAGAACTGATTAACCATATGATGGGAGTAGCCAAAACTATTAAAGGAAATTCACCGATGCTAGCTCAAACTCAAGGTGGATGCATGCAGATCTGCATTGAAAATAATAGGGGACATTTCGAGCAATTATTACGAATGTCAGGTCAGAAATCTTACAACTAATGTGTTTAGAATCAGAAAGTTTTTGAGTCCAGTTTTTGCTTGAAACACACTAAACATAGGCACACAAAAGATTTCGAGCAGAAACTACATTTAATTTTAACTCTGAAACTTATGTATACTATCAGCATTGCAACTATAGTATCATCAGTTAAATTTAAACAGAACAAGTGCAAACGGCAATCAGTCGTTGAAATATTAATTCAGTTGCAAGTGCGACTATCAACGAAAGTTATTAAGAGTGGTCATTTGCGGTTTTTGAATGTTTTGTAAACTTTTCATAGCTCGATGGATCGTGGAAAAACTACACATATGCCTGTGATATGTGGAGTCAATACAAATACAACCAGAATGAATTAATTTTTTGCCTCATTTCCTTATAAGTTCAGTTTCTACAGTATTTTTCTAAGAATTGTTCAATAATTGGTAATTATTCTCTATTATGTGATTATTTTATATTTATAAATTATAATGTGTGTAATTTTTTCCAATTTCTCAGCAAAATGCCAAGAACAATCAGATTAAAATTGACAAAAAACATAAACTGGGTTACTTACTTTCATTATTGGCGTTTCAACGAGTTTTTCTTTTTTTTTTAAATTATAATAATAGATGTTTATATATCAAGGGAACAAAGTGTAAAATTTACTCCCTCGGCAAAGTTTGCGGCCTGACGCGAAGTGGAGGGCTGTAATTGCACTAGAAAGTGAATTGACTTTGCTCCCATTATATATAGTGTCACCATTAAAGTCGGCTCCATATGCAATTTTTTATTATCACAAGATTTATTCAAAATTTTATATAGGTATCAATTTTTGCTTCAAATTTGAAAAATCTAACGTAAAGTTGATATTTTAGATATTTCTGTCAAATAATTCTTTTCGTACAATATTAAAGTTTTATGAACTGGTATAAATTGGTTTTTCTTGAAATATTCATTGTTACAAATTGTTCCCCTAATAAATATATTTTTTTACTTCAATTTTTTTCTAAATTTTAAGTGACAAAAAACTCACATGAACGGTGTAAAGTTATAATAAGTTCAACGTTCTTCTCTAATAATATTTGAATGCAAGGCATTTTCCAACATCAGATTAATGTAAAATTATAGAGAAACAAGTGTCAAACACTGAAGCACAATCAATCACCTCTGAAATCTTTGTGAATCTTTCAAGTTTACTAATCTTTCCGACGTTATCGGTCTTATATTAAATTTAAAAATTAAATTATTATACGTAAACATTCTTCTTATTCAGAAAATCGGAGTCATAAAAGTAAGATAATCCCTCTTATATTTTCTTCATTTATATTTATTTTCAAGCGATTCAAAGAGCATTCAGATTGACGATTTTTTAGTCTCATATTAAAAGCTTTCAAAATTCTCTTCGCATCTATCTTCATTTTTGTTGTCCACTTATTTTAGACTTTGTTCATCTTGTTTGGATTGTAGACTGAAAAGTTCTGAGTTTGTTGAACAACTGGCGAATCGAAGTGGATACGGCATTCAGCGTCTTTCGTATAAAGCTCGGTCAAGTAAATTTAATTTATATTCCTTTGAGAAGCAACGATTGTGGGGCGACCTAATTATCGGTATACCGCATGTTCCACAACCTTTTCAATTCTGATTAATTTTTTTTTTCAGCAGGAGTTAGCTTTAACTTTAGATTCAAAATTGTGTTTCCGCGCTTACAAATTCTAAACCATTGCATTACTTACTTTTTTAATTAATTAATTTAATTTTAAAGATATAATGAAAGAGAGTTTCTGTGTAAATATAATTGTAACTTAGCACAAAAATATAAAACTACTAATAGAATTTAGAATGATATTCTATAATTAATATTTATTCTATTTTTATTTAATTTAAAATCTGTTTTGTCATTCAATCACTTGTTACACTCCCTCTCATTAAAATATTTTTTCATAATTTTTGATATTATAACTAATTTACTGTTATTCTTTTCAATTTAATTCACTGTATAATTTTCCGTTTATAAAAAACAGTATTTAATATCCTATTCCCTTTATTGCAATTCCGACAATATAAAAAATAAATGAAAAAAATCAATAGGATTGTAGTTCAAAAATAGTTTTATTTGATATATGACTAGCAATACCCTGTAACAGCCTTAATCTCACTTAGGAAAAATAAATTAACAATTTATTTACTAATTATTAAATTAAACTATTCATTGCACCTTGAAATATCGTAGCTAAAACTAAATCTAAAAATGTGTATCTTTCAGTGATTGAAATGCAGACTTCAATATATATTAATATAAAAATAAACTAATTCGACAGACTAGACAGCTGATAAATGTAAAAGACTTTTTCCTTGTCAATACTTCGGTATTTCATTTTCAGACATCGCATGATTGACTTGACCGCCAAAACCTGCGCTTCCCAAAGTGCTGACTCCATTAGTTTCAGCTGGTTTTACTTTATGAACTGGAGTGATATCAGCTTCGCCTTTTTTTGAGAAATAAAGATAAGCTGCACCTCCTAAACCTCCAAGACATCCTAACATAATCACCCATGTCGAAATCTTCACAATTTTTTTCATTTTAAACAGAGTTTTTAAAGGTGCTGTAAATGTATTGTTCAAATGAACTCCCTAAAAATTATAAACATTTTTATCAAATTAGAATATTGTTGTTTTATACTTCTTCAACCCAGAAGAGTGGTATAACAGTCTTTGGGAGTTTAGCAAAAATTGCAACTTTTTCAGTAGGTTCCACAGGCATATTGAATTGAAGTCTTTTAGCTGCTGAAACTGGGCCTCCAGTTGTCTAAAAGAAAATTATTAAGTTAGGGGCAAATGGAATTTTTGGAAAATTACAGCTTCGAATAATATTTGGATTCCGTGTTGTTCTTTATTAGGATTTAATCCTTTGACTCCTTTAAGATAACTTTCATGAGTTTCGTAAAAGTGTGGCAAAGAGACGTAAATTGGAACTCCAACACATGCAAACAAATCCATCATGCCTTTTTTCAAGCATGTTTCTGGAGTTGGGCAATAGCATTTTTCATCTGGATTTTTTGACATATCTCCTAGAGTCGCAGTATAGATTCGAACTGGAATTCCATCATACTTTGTATTTCCGCTGTATACGGCAATTAATGACCTTAAATAATAACGCTTAGTTGAAAAAAACTTAAAAATTTTTAATACAAACCTGCATAAATCAGGCGCGAATGACGCAAGTCCCTCTTCTTTTGTTAAATACGATGGAAAAACAGTCCCATCAGTGCCTTTATACTGATTACATTCTTTAGTAGGCCACACTTCCATCTCCTTCTTTTCATCATATTCCAATATTCTTCCTGTATCATGAGGATTGCGAACTCCTCTCAAAACTTTAAATTTTTTTCCAACAGTTCCGTTTTTCTATAGAAGTTAAAAGTTACAGTTAAATTGAAAAAATAAATGAAATATCCTACCGGAGACATAAATGAAAAAGCTAAATTATCATCACCGACATGTCTCAAATCTGGAGATTCTTTAAGTTGAGTACAGACAGCTTTGCCAGCAAAATCTTTAACACCACAATGAATCAAAACGCCATCAAACAAAATATCCATTGCTTTCGCTGTTACAAAAATAGAATCTGGTTTGTTATAAATAGAATTAATAGCTTTGCTTGCTAAAGACAACATTCCAGGTTTTGTTCGTAAAATTGCATTTACCATGCCCTATAATTTAAAATTAGTTTCGTTATCCTATAATCCTGTTAAATTACTCATGCTCTATTGCACAAACATGTACCATTAGCGCATTTTTAGATATAGTTTATAAACGTTTGTGCAACTGAGCATTAATCTCTTACCAGAATTAATGGATGTGGTATTGTCATCATTTGGCTTCCATCTAAACATCCCGGCCATGATGCTTTATAAAATGTGTCTTTGGGTTTGTAGAACATTGCGTCTTCAGCGTCGTTGTCAGAAGTTTCGACTTTTTCTTTCCATTCTCTGTGATTTAGTTTTTAAAGAAAAGGTCAACACAAAAGTGGTTTTACTCACTCAAAGCAAAACGGTCCGACTTCTTGAAGAATTGGCACAGCACCATTTTGGATCTCCATTGGATTTGTAACATTAAACATGTAAACTCGAAATTCTAAGGGAAATGGAACTTTGACGAACATTTTTCGAATTTCGCTGTCTACAGCCAAGTTCACCATCTGAAAATTTTCAGTGAAAAAGCAAACAAAAATAAATTGAATTTTTATTCTTTATAAAAAATTTTATTTATTTCACAACATTTTTTTAAAGCACTAAAAGTAGGAACATCTACCAATCGAAAAGTATTATCGAATACAGTTGATATAGCATTTCTAAAAATATTAACAACAAAAAATTAAAACAAATTATTTTTCGAACAATTATGTAAAATCATCATATAAAATTTATATATTTTTAAGATCAGGAAAAAATTAGCTTTTCAAAAGTGTCATAGCCAACTATAGTTTCTATTTAAAAAATGCAACTTTGTGTTATTCCAGCTAAACTAATGACTGAATAAAATATTTGTTGGTATTACTGGATTCCACGTAAAAAACGGTTTGATCATGTTTTTGTTTCAATCGCTTACTTCCAATATTAACGTAGATATTTTTTAAAAATATTGACAAATTGTCAATTTGTGCGTATAACTAAAAAACAAAAGACTATATCAACGGACAGTATTAACCAGAATTATTTTCTCAAAAAACCACCTCGAAAATGTACCATTCGTTTTTTACAAACCTTCTAGTTTTGGAGATCACCTTATGCGGACATCGAAAATGCACCACCTTGTACATGCCTTATTATCGTTATTTTAAATAAAACACTCTGTATATCATTACCTTTTTGGATTCATGATTGAATTTTAGTTCAACTTTATTTAAACTTTATAGGGTCTAGAGTTAAAAGTTTATTTATGTTTTTCCAGAAAATGTAATCTTTGCAATGGTCAAGAAAAATAAAGTTTGTTCAAAAACTAAGTAAACTGAAAGTCAATTTGTTTCAGGGTTCAATAGAGCAACGTTGATACTATCAATTGCAATAACCTATAATCCTTCATTTTCAATATCTGCCAGATTATTATTTTTAAAGTTAGAAATTTTCGATCATAGACAATTTGATTTTCTCAAATAGAACCATATACCAATTGTTACAATTACAATTCGATATAAAATTCTGCGCATCTATCAACAACAATTTTTGAGATATTCGCATAAAATTACAACTGACAAATACTCCTTATCTTATGTCATATGAAAGAGAATTTAATTCTGCATGCATTAGTGTAACAGTTTGTTATATGGTTCAATTTGAAAAAATCAAAGTTATCCATGATTAAAAATAAAACAAATGAATATGCAATGGTGTAACTAATAGTGTCATTGTTGGTCTATTGGATACTGAAAACAGTTTTGGATCGTTTGTATTTTTGTTGACTATTGCAAACGTTATATTTTTTTAAAAAACGTCAATAACTATTATCTTTAAACCCCATAAATATTGAGAAAAGTCAAACTAAAATTCAATAAGGAAACTAAAAACGTAAAACTATACACGGTGTACCATTTAAAATTATAAAGTTATGTCATGTGCAGTCTAAACTGAACACTTTGTACATGAAAAACAATTTTAGAAATATACACTATTAAATTCTAGAAAACTTTTGTATGGATTTTTTTTATGTTTTCAATAATAATTGAGAAACTGAGCGTTTCATCTAGCGTGGCATAACCTGTATATTATTGGTGAAAACTATGAGTATCTTTTCTTCCAAAAAAATTTTTATTTTTAATTTGAACTGTCATTTCTGAAGTTGGCCTAATTTAATCTAAAAGTTTTCTGTCCAAAGTTTTGTGTAAAGTTACACCAATAAGGAGACACGGAGAGTTCAAACAAAAGCCGATAATCGACTCTAACAAATATAATTATTTTGGTATAAAATCGTCTGCCAAGCTTTTCTGATTTTTTCTATTAAATAAAAATTCATAAAAACTATTACCTAGTGTTTTTTATGGATTCATTTTTTTCAGGACAAGTTTTAACATTCTCAGGAGTCGCTTGATTATTAATAAAATTATTTCGATGAACTTTTTAAGTTTGTTTATAATCCATCAACAAATACAAAATATTTTTTTCTAATAATAATTTTAACTTTATAAAGTCGAACTTCAAAAGAATTATTTAGAATAGTAAAAGGAATAAATCCAAAACATCTATATTAAATTTCTCATTGCCAAGAAAAGTATTTACTCGATAATCCAGACAAGTTATGAATACTAACTTAAAATTTTAATTAAACAATTAAACATAAAATCTCATCTTTTATTCATCTTTTTGTCGATACAAAAGAAAAGTTATAATTTCTAAGTAGAATATATTAAAAAATTAATAGATTGTCTTGAAACATAGAAAAATGAAATAAATTAATCCTGTTGATTTTTTTATAATTTATAATGAATGAAAATTGCTTTCAGTTTTAAAAAAATGCAAATGGAAAACTGCAATTATCGACATTAAGCTATGTATTCATTTTATTCAAAATTAGTAAATATCAGCCACGAGTCAATATTTATATTGTTTCGTGCATATAATTACAAGAGTTCGAAGGCAAAACTTGCTAAAATTACATATAATATTCAATCATCCATTACTTGTTTTTATGATGACTGTAAGTCTAAACTGAGGACTATTAAAATATTACACAATTTTTTTTCCAAAAATAATTACAAGCTATTGACAAGTTTTAAAATTTTAGAAAATTTTATCAAGTAAACAACGGAAATTGTAAATACCTAATAGCAAAAAATTATATATTGTGGAAAGCAACAGGATGTTATGATAACCATCATTCAAAACAGTTGTCTATCTGAAGAATGTATGAAAGCTTAAATTACATAATAGTTAAATAGCTTTCTTCATACAACTTTGATAATTATCAAATAAATAATTCCATTATAAATTTCATTTATTGCAGGTGCATTTGGTGCATTAAAAGCTTATGTGCTTTCGTTTCCAACTTACACTTTTAACTTTGCCTTTGATAAGTTTAGGAAAAGCAACAAATCCAAAAAGAACAATAACAAAAAATCCAACTCCACATCCAATAGCAATTTTAATCGGTAATTTCATTTTCTTCTTCTTTCGATAACAATTAAGAAAACACTTAAACGAATTAAAAGATAACTTAAGTAAACGTAACTTAGGAAAAATTAAAAATAACAAGTCCCTTCGACGAAGTTCTTTCATTCACTAAATCGCGTGTCCATTAAGTTTAATAATGTGCAGACAAATGGTTGAAGATGACACAACTCCACAGCCAGACTCTTATTGAGGGGATAATGATTGGTCGCGAGAGGGGATGACATCAACCATTTACAAAGCTCCAAGTAAACATGAATTGTTCATTATTAACACACTTAAAAGCGATAGAATATTAATCTTCTAACTAGTTGGTCTAAACCTTCATTAATATTTATTCATTTTTCTCAACTCCTTACACTAAATACAAATTTTCTGATTTATTATTTATCAAGTTAAGTTTTGTTGACTTTTATTTCGTTTAAAATAAAGTGGTAGATGTAATCGCACTCTTGCAGTATTGATTTCTTTTTTATTCTTTAATATTTTAAAATTCGGTTGAAAAGAATTAATGATTGGTTGATTCCCTCGTGCTTTGTCGAACAGAGATGACGCATTATCATTTCGATTATGACAGTGCACGTTGGTTGCATGCAGGAAAGGTAGTCATTTTATCTACATTTTAAATACTCGACAAATTTCGTTCTAATTCGAAGACATAAACAGCTGTCCAATTTGTTCTATGCAAATTTGTGTTTTGATAATGATAAAATGTTATATGGCAATTTACTCTGTAATTCAACTCCAAAATGTACACTGACCAAACCGGATGGAATCACGGTTGTTATTTTGAAGGAACGTTTCACACTCAATCCTCTTTGCATTTTGATGAAAGGATTATACTGCGTTTGGCGCTGACCGTTTGCTCTTAAAGTTTATTTTCAAAAGCCATCATTTTTAAGGGTGACGATTGTAGTCAAAAAAGCCAAAACAACTACTTACTATTTTTTTCTAAGATCGATACATTTCTATTCAAATGAACCAATAAGATTTGAAATTTTAGCCAATCAGAAGATCCTAAAAATAAATAAAATGCATCTTTACATGCGAATAAAATGCATGTAGGTTTTCAATGTTTCCATTGAAGTAGCTGTCATGTAGATACAGTCATTGCTTTAATTTGTAGAAAAAATTGATAGAAAAAACGTTTCGGTAATTATTCTGGAACTAAGATAGCAAAGGCCGTTAGTGAAAGTGTACCACCAAGTATCATCAATACAAAAGGCTTCTATCTGGTGTTAATTTGTAATATTTTGTTAAGAGATCAATCAAATAATTATGATTATTTCTTAGAAAGTTGAAATGTTTTTGTTTAACTCAAATCTGACTCCAGCTTCGCTGTCGTGATTTTTCCATACCTTTAATTCTCAAGAATTTCCATGACACAATGACAGTCTTTCGTTCAAAAACACTTTATCGGCTAAAAAAAAAATTGATTAAATTTTACATGATTAAATTTTTTAAAACCTGACGCAGTGATTCTGAATTCACTGGTTTCTAGTCCTGCAGTGTTCACACTATCAAACGATAGTTAATGATAGACAGAACTGAAAATTCACATAACTTCTCTCAAGTTTCTAGAAATGTTTTGCATTTTTATGAAAGTGCGAAAACGTTATAAAGTAGCAAAGTAAAAGTATTGGAATTCTTGGAAGAGTCAAATGTGAAACTATCAGACTCCTCTATCTAAACATCCTGATTCTGAAGGCCTGAAAACTTGGCTTTTATGTATGACGTTTGAGAGAAGATTTAATATGTAATTTCTCACCTTTAGCACAACTACTTTTACCTGTCCAATAATTATTGAATACAAATTATACACTACAAATATTCTTTGGCTGTCAGTGCAACCAACTGTTTCAAATGAAGGAAGTAATTGGTGGATAAATGTTGATTTTTAATTATCAGAATTTCAATTGATATCTGTACATAAAAACCAGAGGCTTAACTACGAATTTTTGGTCTTGAAACAAAATTTAGTTATTTAAACAAGAGAGATATAGTCCTTTTCACATATCTTTTTATTTACATTATAGGACACGACTGTTAAGAAAATACATAATCTATTAATTTACACAAAAAAGAAAACAATATTTCCGTATTTCATAGCTTGACATCAAAAACATCATTTTTAAAATATTTTTAGTTTGTTTTGACTTCCGCTTATACTGGAAGTTGATGCTAACTTTGTTATTTCGAATAGAACACCCTTTATTTTTGGGATTTCAAGATAGTTTACAAAATTTTCAACACATAACTCTAACTGCTTTTGAAATAATTGGATTTTTTTAATTTTTTGACTAACTCTATTGAAAAATCAATTTCTCGGTATTATTTTGAGACAAACTAATAAATTTTGGCCTACTTATAGTTGAGATATTATATAATATAATATAATATAATATATTATATATATAATATCTGGTTCATAAGTATGCTCAAATTTATTTGTTTAGCGCAGAGGATTGTGGAGATTGTGGAGAAGATTTCAGTGGAGAGGGTTAACTCCCAAAAATTTCTAAGAGATGCAATTATTTCAAAAACAATTAAAATTATCAATAACATGATAAGTATAAAATGTATTTGGAATGTATTAGAATGTGAATTACCCTATATTTTCTGCATTAAACAAAAAAAACTCTGATGAGAATTTTTAAAGCAATGACATTTCTTTTTGGTATTGATTTACAAAAATTCAGACAAGACCAATTTTGTCAAGATATGGCATCATCGCTGTGACGTAAGCGGAAAAAGAATGCCATCATTCCAAAAAAGTGGAGCATATTTTTTCAGTCACTAATTCAAAACTTCTGCTTCAGAACTATTGAAAAAATGCAACATTTGAAATATTTTGATGTTTAATTATAATATAAATATGCGTAGTTACGCCACTGATGAAAAACCCATATTTCTGATTTTAAATTAACTTGGAAAATCCTTCAGTCTGTAGGTTGACTCAGTAGCATCACTGCATACAAGTTCAAAATTTTTTCGTGACTGCATTCAAAGCAGACAGTCATTCAAACAAATTTTCATAAGTAGAATTTATTGTGTTAACAGCTTTGTGACTTGTGATATTAATCTTAAAAATATTTACTATTATGATGTATTTGAAATGACATTAGAAGATTTGTTTTACCAGTTAGTAAGTTATTCAAGTGGAATAGAGTAAGTTCTGATTTTTATTGCAGTCCGTTTTTACTAATTAAAATTTCAATTCATTAATTGTTAAACCTAACCTGCTTAGAGTTTGCAACATTTGCGCATTTTATAGTCGACTAACCTTGACTTAAGTCAAAAACCGCGCAAGTTTAAATTTGAAGTGAATCTTTTATTTTCAATGCAGACTAATAAAACCGAAAGGTAAGTTTGTTCTATTATTTTGGAATTTTTTGTATATATTTTTTTCCAGTTCTCAGACTGTGCCAGTTCTACCATCATGGTTAGATTTACACAGTTTCCCTTTACAAAAAAAAATTGTATGCGTTGCAGTGTTACGTGCCATAACGGCGTCAATTTGCTTTATATCTAATTTGTTAATTCTTATAAATTATCATCATCCTGCAGGTATTAGAATTTCTTAATTTCACAAAATCATAAATAAATAGACTCACTCGCAGGTGTGTTAGTGGCTTTGTCTTTTATTACTTGCGTCAACATTCTACATGTTTTCAGTTCAGTTTACTTTGCATTTAAAGTGCAAAATGTAAGTTAAATAAAATTTTGTTTTCTTTAAATAATTATTAAGCTTTTAGGGTGGTTTACCTGTTATTGAACGCTGGTTTTACTGTGATATTATCTTCACAGGTTTATTCATCATCCTGACTTTAACGTTTTTATGCATTGCACCTCCAACACGCTCTTATATTACCTCAGGTGTAATATTTATTTGTATATCAGGTTTGTCTAACAGATATAAAAATTTTCATTAACTTTTTTTTTTTAGTCCTGCTTACTTACAGATTTACTACATACTATAGGACGATATCAAACACTCCATCTTTAGCCCAAATATTATAAATGACTCAAAATTGTCATCTCAAAAAAACTATTTTTTTAATTTTTATAAAACTATATTTTGTTCTAGCAGTTTGTCTACAAGAATAAAATTTATCATCCAAACGATTCACATTTTTATGACTGTCTGCCAACTATCTATCCTGAATCCGGGAAGTCAAAGTAGCTCCATTTTACGGTACTACAGTTGAAATATTCTGTAATTACAGCTTTGAGTGTTTAACTATTTTATTATGGTCCTACCATAAGCCTCAATAAAAATAGTGCCGGCCAGAATAAGTTTTGAAATACTTTATGAATGTAATGTAATGGCCTGTAAGTTGTTTTCGCAGAATATTTCTGGTCAATCTATAGAATATTTAACTTTTTATGAAAATTTTCTATTCACCAAACCTGATAATAGAGCAACAGACGCTTAGCTTAACTGCCAGACTCAGTAAATTTACATCTAGTCTGCAGTATTACTTTACGGTGGCTCGAACACTTGGCTCTCTATCTGAAAGACGTACTTAATTCTGACAAATCTGACACAAGTGACTTCCTCTCTTGAATAGGGAATACGATAAAATAAATATCCTTTCACAGTCAGTGCAAAATAACACTTTGAATAAAGGAAATCAATCGTAGATAAATATTGACTTTTAATTGTCCAAATTTGATCTTACCATAAAAACTGAAATTTTCAATCCTCAATTAACTTCAGTTGATACTTCATTGAATTTTATTGAATTTTAATTTTTGAGTTTATTTTCATTATTATTATGATTTGACTTTTTGATTTGGCATTTTGATATCGATTAAATTTAACTCAAATAGATAAATAAATTATTAAATTCGGAAGGTCAGATTCAATGATCGTTTTGAAAATTCATACATATTTTATTATCTGTGTGAACATTACTCATATTTTGATTCGATATACTTTGCAATGAATTGGCTATTTTTTTTTATTAATTACTTGCTAGACTTCTAGGATAGTTTATAAATTATTGAGCGCTGGTGTTACTTCGATATTGTCTTTCCAACCTTCATATGTTTTTCATTATCCTTAATTTATTATGTTTATGGATTTCGTTATCAACACATTCGTATATAACTTTAGCAAGTGTAATCTTTACCTTTATACTAGGTTTATCGAACAGTAATTACAATTTTTTTTTTGTTTTTTTGCTTTCTTACAGGTTTATCTCGTACCATGGAACAATATTACACACTCCACTATTATAATAAAATTTATTTTGTTTAATCTATACACATTTATTTAAATTAAGTAATGATGATGTACAGCAATTGGAGATACTACATGATGGACGATAGGTTCGTGGTAAGTGTGTACTACAGGAATATGAACATGATGGACTACATGATGTCTGCTTGAACCAAAATGCAAATGTAACCCTCGTTTTGTTCTTTCGGAATGAACACCAATCAATAGAAAACCAACTAAAAACACAATCTAAAACAAATTTAGGATTTGTTTGAATAAAAATTAATTTACTCACTTTAAGTTTCATTGTTTGATATTTGTACTGAATGGCTTAAATGAAACTGACTCCAAAACTTCATTTTGTCTTTAAATATCCAAACCAGCTATACTTGAACTGGATTATTACAGGCCATGGACAATAATGGGTGATAGATTAT
This sequence comes from Latheticus oryzae, assembly GCA_030157265.1. Taxonomy (NCBI): domain Eukaryota; kingdom Metazoa; phylum Arthropoda; class Insecta; order Coleoptera; family Tenebrionidae; genus Latheticus; species Latheticus oryzae. The sequence goes on along the minus strand of CM058052.1, from coordinate 16,196,603 downwards.
TTTCCGATTCATTCATATTTAAAACAATTCGATTTTAATTCATTTTTCCATATATAAAATTTTAAAACAAAGTTTGGTAAAGTTTAGATTTCAAGGCTTCTTAAAAATATCATTTCTAACATAAATCAATATAAAAAATTTGCATTTGTTGCATTTATTAATTAATGGTTTTATACACCATAACAAATACGCATATTTGGTTTAATTGTTGTTTGTATCAACTTTCCAAGGTCTTAGTCATCAGCTATGGCCTGAATCAATCACCAACATACGTTACCAGGTGAGTAACTTTCACACAATGCTTGAAAGCCATCTACCTATGAGAGTATTTCCAACAAGCATGTCTTGATTACAAAATAACAGTATTTGCCAACAGTTCAACTAGAAACAACTCAAATCTTTTGTTAGAAAATTTTACAACAAGTTTGTGATTAAAAACTGTGATATACTTTTGACTCAAACAAAAAAGTAAGTATTGGAAAAATTTGTATTTGAATAATTAAAAACTAAATCTAACTTTTCTAAAAGACACATCCTCAAAATGGCTACGCGCAATCTGACACAAATTTTTATTTTCCAGGATTACAATCATGGCACCTGAAATTACAAACTGTTGTGGTTTTAGTTTGAAACATGGAACTATTATTATTGGAATTGTACAAAGTATTCTTGCCTTTATGTGTTTGATATTAACAGCAGCGTATGCTGAACATCCGCATGAACTTCTGGATTTAAGTGACCCATCTATTGTACCAGAATTAACCAGTAAATCATCCATTAATTTTAAGTTTTAATCTAATTTGCAATTTTCAGCTCTTAGGTGTATTCTGATTATCATTTCTGTTGCTAGCGCAGTTCAGTGTTTGCTTTCTATTGTGCTCATTTTCGCAGCGGAAACTGTAAGTTTTTTATTTCTATATTTTTTTTATAGAAATTTAAAACACCTTTGCAATTTTTTTTATGGATAAAGAAACACGCTTCGTGTCTAATTAGGACTTCCGGTGTTTCACTTTCATTGCTTTTTTAAAAGTTAATCTTTCAACTTGTTTTAGCGCAATTTTACGGACTGAAAAATAATGTAATTTAAAAATTTTTTACTTTTTAGAAACGACCTAATCTTCTAGTTCCTTGGTTGATTTTCAATCCAGTGGCAATAATTGTCTACATTATCTCCATTCTTGTAGCAATAATACACCATACAGGCGATAATAGCGCGTTTTTTATAATTGGACACTTAATTGTTGGAGCTATTGTTTGCTGTGAGTATTATTTATTTTTTAATACCAAAAACACATTTGTGATTTTTTCCAGTGATTGCCTCCTACAATGTGATTTGTGTTCACAGTTTTTACAAACATTTGAAGAGTTTGAACTTTTAAATAAATAAAAAATCACCTGACTAGGACTAATAGTAAATACACTAGTTGTAGATATTATAGAAATTATTTTATTTTATTAATAAATATTATACACACAATTGACGAAAATATAATATATCACAGTTATGTTTACGATTCTTCTGTACTACTTTCAGAATTTCTATTGTTAGTAGTTTCAGTGTTCTCAAGAACAGAGTTTCTTAATCCAATTGCTAATAGTATCCCATGTGCTAAAAACACTATTTTTTGGATAGAATTAGAAACAAATATTTTATGACTCACATTCTAGTAAAAATCCAAACACGATTAAAGTATAAGCAATGTAATCTGTGCCTTTCAGAGCTAAAAAAATTCCAGATCCAATAACAATGATCAAGATTACAGCGAAATTCACAACGCTTCCAATGACATAGACTTTCAAGATAAGACGATGTTTCTAAAAATTGATTTGAATTTTTTTAAGATTTATGTAATTTACTCACGTGTAATAATCCAAATAGAAATATATTGGAAAAGGCAAAAGGCACAACCATGTATAAAGATGACGATAATACTATATATTTTTGATCTGTAATGTCTCAAATTAATTATATTTTTATTATTTAGTGTTCTTACATGAGGTAATAAATTCATCACTGTCATTAATCCGGATCAAAGTGGATAAATATGAAACTCCCAAAAAAATCACAAGAAAAATGATCTAAAATTTATTATTAATTTTTGAAAAAATTAAATTAACTTACAAATTGTGTTATCGCTGTTATTAAGCACCATTTTGATAATTGTTTAAATAGCGATGAATACATTAACAACATGTTTAGCTTTTCAAACTAAATATTGTGAATTTTTTGTGTTGCATTGTAACAATTGATATTATCAAACGACTGAATCGATAATTATGACATTTATAACTGATAGTGATAAGATTATGTTTATCAATTTGAAAAAAATAAATAATGATTTAAGTTTGACATTTTTTATAAGATTTAATTATTTTAAGTACGATTTGAGAAAATTAGAACTGTTTGTTTTGATTTACTTCGAGGTAGAAGGTGTAAAGAAATTATAATAAAATACAAAAGCATTTATTACGACAATTAAGCCTAATATAGGCCAAATAATAATAAAATCTGATTAATTTAAAATTTGATAATGTAACAGTCAGGAATCTTTTCTGTCAGTTCTAGAGATTTACTTTGTTCTGTTTTATTTCGATGATAATTATTCATGAATATTATGTGATCCATATAAAACACTGAAAAAAAAAGTTATAAAAACTTATTTTATTTTAATATTTTTTACCTTCAACTAATAACGTATATGCTAAAACTATAAGACCATCTGCAAAATCCAAAGATGCAGTGATATAAACTTGCATTACAAAATTCAGTAGGAAGATATATGACGCTTGAACTACCTTTGCTTTAATCCATACCCTAATCCATGTGTACTTGTCCTAAAATTTTTATAATTTATTGCAACTTTTCTATAACCAACTTACTTTTTTCACACCAACAGCAAGAACTAGAGCAAATGGGAAAAACAAAAAGTTTAGTATAGCTTCAACCCAGATCAATCGACTGACATCTGTAATTAAAAAATTAGAAATGAATTTACATAATTGTGATTTCTTACGTCCTGCTGTGACTTCGTCATAATAATAATAAATTATAGAAACAAAACCGATTAAAATTCCTGTTAGCATAAGAGCTAAAAACTAAAAAAATGTTAGTGTTTTTTTTCGGTTTTAGTGTTTCTTACCAAATTGAAAATAGCAATAATAAAAGCGTTGCGTTTTGAAGACTCATCAGCTTTACAAATTTGTAACAACATTATAGTAAAACACCAACTTACCAAATAAACATAACTGATTGAAGCTTATTTCAAAATATAATCTCTTTGACGCAAATAGAAATAAGTAAAGAATTATTATCTTATCTTGTATCAAAAATTGAACATCTTTTATTCGAAATTCACAAAATAGGAGCAAAGTAGAGTGGGTTATATTTATAGTTGAAAAAATTATTTGCGCAATTGAATTCAATAAAAAATTGCAATCATTAATTGTTTAGAAAGAATCTTATTCCTAGGCTAATCTTTTAAACGCTTGTAAATTTGAGGACGCTAGAACCAAGATTTGCAATTTCAATCAACGTAGAATTATATTTATGTTATAGTCTTTCATGATTTGATTCATATTCCTTAAGACATCTTTAAAATGAAGACATAGTTGGTGAATGAAAATAAATTAAATGATTAACTTAACCATCAAGATTTCTGTAGGTACTCTCTTATAGATTTATACTGAATTTTTAAAGAAAGAAAGGACAACTACTTAACTTGCCTAAAAATGCTTAGTTTAGGAGAGTTCTTTGAAGTTAAAATTTCAATTCAATTTTTTGCGAAAACTGTTTGTCGTAAAGAGTTCCGACAAGAGCATTGTTTTATGTAAAAAAATTGAAATTTATTAAATGTCGTATAAAAATGATAAATTTTCAAAATACCTAACAATTATGGAGAGAAATATCTAATAACCCTCTTCCCTCTTTTAACAAGGTCGCTAATGATTACAATAAAAAATCCATTTGCGTCATTTGATTGTGAACAATCTAAGAAATAGATGTACAAAATTATATCTCTCAATTGTAATCCGTTTTAGAGATATTTGAATTAAAATTGTCGGTGCGCCATCTTCAAAAAGCTTTAGCTACAAAACGAATCATTTTTTGATGGGGTATTTAATCAATATAATCAGATCTAAAATTTATCCTTTTTTTTTTTTCAAAGCGTTTTTTGACATTTTGTATAAAATATATTCCACAGATTGGAAACTTTTTCACAGAACTCAAGGGCAAAAATCCGACATTCTAAACCGTATTTAACATTGCCACAGACAGCAGATACCACCACCATAGGACGGTAAACCGTCACCGCATTAAGTATCTTGATTCAGCGGGCATCTACCAGTTTAGACTTTTAAATTATGAACTGTATTCTAAGCGCAGCAGTTATCTGTCGAGTTCTAGAAGAAGTTTCAAACAGGAGAGCAGTTGCTAATTGAAAAGACAGATGATATTTGCAGTTTTTATTTTAAAAAAGAAATAAATGCTTTTGTGATGAAAATGCAGGCTATTTTTATTAAAAATCGTAAAAAAATAATAAAAAAAGCTAGCGCCTATGCACGGATTAAATATGAACTGTTAGACTATTAATGCAAATGTCTTTTTGAACGATAATGAAAAATGTTTTGTTGTTGCTAAAATTTGATTTATTTTATTCACAATAACTATTTTTGTTTTATACAATTTGTCAAGCAACGGATTCATACTGAGAAATAGGATGGATTTCTTTCCAAAAGTAGCAGACTCTAAATAAGCTGTAGATCTTCAGTACTGAAACGAATTATTAAAAAAAATTATTGCTTTTTTCATAACTTACTTAAATATGTAGGGAAATATAAAAGATCGTGTCTTATAAACTGGACGTAGATGTAAGACATAGCCACTATTGTTATTTCAATGAATGAGAATATTATCCAGAAGTTTAACAAAAATCGAATTTTCTAAAAAAAAAAATATTCTCAAGTGAATACTTATATTTTTCCATTTCCAATTATTAAAATGCTCATTTTGTCTATCAAATCTTACTAGTAAAATGACATTTTAATCAAAAGAATGAATAAAATAAACCAAAACAGTGAATAAAATGTTTATAGCAACATTTTATTCACACTGTTATTGACAACGCGAATAAAATAAAAAATGAGAATCTGCACTACCGTTGAAAATTTCGTTACTATGGTTGAAGTCGTTTTTTTATGAATCTGGAAAAAATATTGTATGGTACACGTGAATAATGACATTTTATTCACAATAAAACAGTTTAGAGGACGAGACGATAATGTCTTTATTCACTAATACCATAAATAGCTATTTATCAACCTTCTAATTTTTCTGTTATCAATGATACATTTATTCCATAGTTTGTATTACCTTCAACAGGCCAATTATCGCACCAACTTGAAATCCTACACTTATTAAAAATGTTACAGCTACTGGTAAATACTTAGCATAAACTGTGAATTAATACATTTGACTAGAATGTATATTATTATTTTATTACACAAGCTCACCTGTACTATCAAGAATTACATAAATTCCCACAAATAAATAATAAGCGACTGTTAAACAAGACAAAAATATGAACCACTTCATTTTTATTGATAAATATTTTGTTGCTTCTAGAAAATTAGCTTTCGTCTGCTGATAACTAAGATAATTGATAACTGATAAAAAAACAGAGATTGTAAAAAATAAACTTTATTAATGTAATATTTACACTAACTATAATACATGAGACTTAGTAATATTCACAGACTGTAGATTTACCATCCTTTTCCAAAGGTAATTCCAGACCCTTCACTGATCACAGCTCCATGTCCTAAGCCGATTCCATAGCCTAAACCAACTCCGCTGCCTAACCCAACTCCATATCCCAATCCGGAACCAAGACCAATTGAGTTACTAACAATGCCGGAACTGAGTCCTATACCGGACCCGATTCCAATACCGCTAGATCCAAGACCGATTCCGGAGCTGATAGCTACTGGTTGGGCAACTGCTACAGGAGTTGGTACTCTGACTGGTACTGGTTGTGGTACAGTTACAGGGTAAGGTTGAGGAACACTGACTGGCACTGGGTGTGGTACTGAAACTGGCACTGCTACTGGTTGAGGGACAGGAACAGCACGAGGTACTTCTACTGGTACTGGTTTTGTAACAGTCACTGGTACTGGTCTAGGTACTGATACTGGCACAGGGCGTGGTACTGGAACAGCTACAGGCTGTGGTACAGGTACTGGCACCGGCCGATTGATAGTAACAGGATAAGGTTGAGCTACTGGAATAGCCACAGCTCGGTTGATTGTACTAATAGTGTTGGTACCGCCAGAAACAAGACCAAAACCGGCGCTGCCTAGACCAATAGAGCCACTACTTAAACCAATAGCTCCACTGCTAAGACCAATAGCGCCACTGCTAAGGCCAAGGGAGGCTCCTCCTAGACCATATCCTCCACTAAGTGCTAAACTTCCACTACCTAAACTGCCATATCCGGCGCCATAACCAGAACCCAAACCAATTAGGCCTCTTTTGTCTTTTTTCACATCTCCACAAGAGATGCAACCGACAATAGCCAAAACTGTGCAAATCTGTGAATATTCAAATAAATGTTAAAAATAGTTTTTGATGTTAAATATCTTACTTGAAATGCCCTCATGTTAATTGTGTGTGTTTCAAGTGAGTGTGCCGAAGGTTTAACGTTTTTGACTTTTATACATATCTGGACGTTTGCCCCTCTTTGTATGGGGCAGGGACTTGAGATTATGAGATGTGTCTTAGGATTTTTAACTTTCACTGATACAAATGCGCAACCGGAAGGTTAAATATATCCCAGTATTACAATTTTGGGTCAGTTTTGACTTCTTCACCTTTCTCTGTCATTCTTAAAATTAATCTCATTATTGTAACACGATAAATGTAAATAATGTTAAGGGTTTTATTGAAATCAAAAAACCAGTTTTGACAATGACTCAAACAATCATAAATTAATAGTTGTAAATGAACTGTTGTCAACTTTCTACCAATAAAAATTAGTGATAAGCTAACATCAGAAAATCTGCATCTGCTGGAGTGACCATAAATTGTGTAACTTTCCTTAAAACTGATAAAAATTAATTAAGTCTATTAATGATTTCATTTTCCACAAAATTGCAGTAAAATGCCGTTATATAAATGTTTACAAGATGACCGAGGCGTGTACTATTATGAAATCAAATCTTCGATTGCGTACTACTCTATTTTCCGAGTTTTATGATACAAGTATCCATTTTTAATTATTTTAATAAAACTGATTTTTCCAAGGATTTTCCTCCCAGTAGGTGTAAAATGTCAATTACTCTGTAATTAGACTCAACCACCTACCTATTCCTTACATATCCGTTTATCTTTTCACAAATATTTTCAAACTATTACAACACTTTATCTCGGTTCCTATAAATTTGCAATTCTGAAAATCCAGTGCGAACTTACATAAGCAAGCCACTGATCCAATCTCAAAAATGTCAAAGGCTAACAATAAACTTGCAAGCTTTTGCAATTGAAAATGGACATAAAATTCAAACGAAAAAGCTTTGTATTGGAATCAGTCGAGTGTGACATCTCCAAATCGATAATTCTGATCTGAATCTGTTAGCTGCTTGTTGACATATACATTAACTAACCCATTAGTTAGGATTTATGGCATTTAAACGATAACAGTAACGTTCTACTATTTACAATCTCGCATGCCTTTTATGTAAATCGAATGTGGTTGAAGATGTAGAACGTGTGGTGCAATATGCATCCAATTCGAATGAAAAATATGAAAAAAAAAAGAAAAAGAAAACTGAACATTCTGGGTTGCATAACATAAACTCTGTAAGAAACCAACAACTCTCAAGACAGAAAATATTGTATTCTCGACAGCTTCTCATTCAAATTTATTCAACAATGTTATTATAAATTTCAATTTGATATTACCATTTTATTATAATTCAAGTGAATAAGTAAAAAGATCAATTTCACAGCTTTTTTGTTTTAGGTTTTATAAGAAATTTTTTAAAGAAACATTTTACGGTTTGGCTGAAAATAAACAACAAAAGTTCCTTATGAAAATACATCCGGAAAAAGCTCTGGCTTTGACACATTTATATTAATTCTGACATGTTTTCACACACAATAATGCTTTAGAAAAATCCATTTTTGTCGAGTTTAATTCCAATAAAATTAAAAAATAAATAAATTAAAATCGTTCTTGTGCAGTTATGTAAATGAGCAAAAAGTAGGTAAATATGTTAAAGTCCATGTAAAATGATAGCAATTTGCAATATATCGGTACATTTGATTTTTCTTTTAAACTAAACATTGCAGAACTGTACATTCTTTATTAATTACTATTCAATTATAATATGTTAAATTCATGGTTATTACAATTAGTAAACGTTCACGTTCACTGTCACCATCCGTAATTGAAAAATATATAAATACACCAAGTTCTTCGTTCGATTCAGAGAGAAGCTGCAAACCAGTTCGTCGTAGTGAAAGGCGAAAAAAACTGATCGGTATCGCATTTCTTTCACCCTACATCAATAATTAAAAAAAAAACGGATCGATTGTGACAATCATAAGAAGAATTCTAAAGGCGTCATTATTTATTAACATGACAATGCGTATTCGCCTAGTACACACCCTAAATAGTACCGTTTTCTGGAAAATGAAAAAGTTTAACCTTGCTAATAAATTATGAAAGACAAGGAAATGTATTCTATTTTCAACTGCTATAAGTTAATTAACGGAAAAATGAGATTTTGTAATTATAAAAGCACGATTTATTAGTTCTGATGTTTGGATAAGCTTAAGAAAAATTTCTAACAACATTTTTGTCACATATTGTGTTACGTAAAAACAGCATAAACAACTATTATTTTCCTAAAAGAAATTTTTGTGCTTTGTTACAACAAATACACTTAAAATTATAATATACTTTCACAGTTCCAACAAGTGCAGGAGGTTGAATAATATTTCGTATTTTACATAAGAGACGCCTTGTTATACAATACAAAGAATTGTCAATAATGAAGGTTATTGATTTTTATATATTTATTGCAATTTATTAATTAGCACGTGTGTGGTAACATTGATTTTTTGCAAAATTAATAAATTTTAATCAATTAAATTTGCATAAAAATTCTGACTCTATTAAAACTTTGGAGATCAAAAATTATTAATTTATTAATTTTAAAAATTGTAATTTATGATATGGAGCGCTAGATGATTAAAAAATCGATAAGTGTATAATGTAAATATTTACCTATTTTTTAGCATCTTAACAAGATGAAAGCACGCATATAATCCTATTAAAATTTTAGATCATTTTGTGTAAAAAAAAATTCATTTAATTTTTAATTTAAAATTGCCTAGTTCTTTTCCAATAAATGATTAAAAATATTACACTAGACTCCTAATTAAACTACGTATTACAAAGTTAAAAGTATGAAATGACTCATTATTCTCTATTACTCAAATTACAGAGTAATTGCATCGATGCCATCTGTGCAATTTCACCGTAATACATAATTGAATCGTCTGCACGTGGATATAATGCTTTATGATCAATAAAAAAATTCATTCATAAGCAATCAGCGCTTAACTTACCTTAGACTAGTATCAATAAATTGTAAATTTGTCACTTGATGCACTTCTAAAACCTGAAATAGAAATTTGAATGCTAATATAGTTAACTCTTAATTTGTAGAGGAAGTGTTCTTGACATAGAGTCAAAATTGCAAAACAATGATAAAGTTGCCACTGAAACTAGCAAAATAGTTCAGAACAGAGAAAGTATATTATCAGATATCCCTGAACAGGACAATCCGTTTGTTGCAAGATTGTTCTAGTGGGGGTTTGTTATGGATTACTATAAAGATATCGACAATCGGTAACTTTGCAGTTGCTAATCACACCCTGTTGTTATTTCTACCAAGTGTTTTCAACAAAATGAAAGTCTTGGTATGTAAAAATTGTTTGCAAATTACCAACTAACAAGAAGCTTTTGGTTTTGGGATAGCAGGAAGTTGTTGAGATTATCCTGGATTTACTTATTTGTGTTTATTGTAAATTCTTGACCTCGTTAAAACAATCAAAGACATAATTTATCCTTATTTGACATTAAACTAATGTTGGGATTGCGTAAGTCCTAGAGCAAGGTATTTTACTATGGATGTTTGCATAGTGGAACACTTTCACTCATTCAGATGAATGAGACCAAACATCCAAAACTTAATTCCTGGTCATACCAGTTTACATTTCAAATTTATTTGTTTACTCTTATAAAATATTTTCTATATTTTAGATTTGCTTATGCCTGGTGGTGGCCGCCTCCATGGCTGAGAAAGCCGAGCCTGCAAAAAAAGCCGTAGGCAAACGCGGCGTCTTAGGCTTGGGTTTAGTCGACGGTCTTCATGATGGCGGCTTAGGTTTAGGTCTTGACGGAGCTGGACTTGGTCTTAGAACTTCTGTTGGTCTTAGAGGAACCACTCTTGGTGGTGGTGCTATTCTTGGTACTGGCGTAGCCGTCGCTCCTGCTGCTATTGATCTTGGTACTCACACTCACACTCACACTACCATTACCAGAAACCTTGGTGTTCCAGTTCCTGTCCCTCAACCTGTTCCAGTCGATAGACCTGTCCCCTACCCTGTTAAAGTTCCAGTAGGAGTTCCTGTTGACCGCCCTATTCCTTATGCAGTCGATAGACCTGTTCCCGTAACCATCGAAAAAACTGTAGCCGTACCAGTCGACCGTCCCGTTGCTGTTCCCGTGCCTCATCCATATCCGGTAACCGTGGCTAAGCCTGTGGCAGTTCCTGTAGCACAACCGGTTGTTGTGTCTAAACACAACATCTGGTAATAAAATAAGGAAATTTAGATTGATTTATTTTTGTAAATATAAACGGATTTGCAATAAAATTTTTGATCCGATTGTGAGTTTCATTGAATTATCGTAGAAGGACGTCATTGATTGCATCAAAAGTATAATTACAGATGTTTTGTAGTTTAGTTTCTTAAACAGTTTACTGTTGACTCCGAGCTTTGATGTAGTGTTCTTATTGATTGAATTATTTATCTATTAAATGTAGAGTACCAACTATACAACTATAAATCTGTTCGTATAAGATTATTAAAAAAGTGATTAAGGTGTGTTCAAAACTTTCGCTAGTTTATACAGTTGAGTAATTCACGTGAGTCCTAATTTTTTAGCATTTTATATATTTAATTAAAAATTCATAACACGTTTGTATATTAATAGTGATTTTTTCATATTTCTAAAAATGGTAAGTTTATTTTTTATTACTTCTAGAAAGCAACCATGAGCTAGATTTGAAAATTTTATAAATAGACTGAAACTATTTAGAAAAATCAAAAGTATGAGATTTTTATTGACACTAATTATTTTAGATTATTATAAATACATAATTACAGACCCTGAATTTTAAATCTAAACATTCAAGTATAAAATATTTAATCGAGGGTAAATACACAAGTGTAATTTTTTTTAGCGGATAAAAGTTTTTGAACGAAAGTCTGATTGGCATGTAAGTTACTCGAGATGTAAAAGTATAACATTTTTTATCCCTTTAATTCGAGAGTAATTAATTAAGCTCGAGTGTATTTTGGAAAGATTAATACACTATTACACTAGACAAAATTTAAACAATTTATTTCAACTACACAGACAAGCTTTCTTCTTATCTTAAATTCTAAGTTCTTAAGTATTTGCAGATAGTACGTCGCTTGAATTATTTTGGCTGCACATTGTCTTTCTCACAGTCATAACTAAATCAATGGATCTCTTTACAAAATATTTCAAATAAACACTTTGTGTTCTTGGTGCTTGGTGGTACACTTTCACTAAGGACATTTGCTATTTTAGTTTCGGGAATAATTCCCGAAATGTTCTAACTATCAATTTCTTTCGCAAATTAAAGCAATGACAGTATCTACATGGCAGCTACTTGAATGGAAACAACGGAAACCTACATGCATTTTATTCACTTTTAAGATCTTCTGATTCGCTGAAACTTCAAACCTAATTGGTTCATTTGGATAGGAATGTATTAATCAAATTAAAATATATTTATTTCTTTCTTTAGTAAGCAATGAAAACACTAATTACTCAAATTGTTCTTCTTCTCACATCAAATATATTATTTTTTTTTTATAAATAAATGATTATAACCTACGTACCTACCTACAATAGACATGTATAACAGGGTGAAACCCTACTTATAGTAATACTAAATTTTTAATGCTCTTGCTGATTATTAAGTCTTGAAATTCTTGAAAGCGGTGGGGAATAATAGAGTCAATAATCTAACACAATGAATATATTAACAGAGAATTGGTTGCCTACTGTTAAACTCTATTAGAGTGTTTATAAATGTTACAGCATTATAATGAGTTTTTTAATTCACAAATTTGCTCTATTTTCAAAATTGGTATGGACTATTTGTTGCTGTTTTTGGTATAACAAAAGTAAAAGTTCAATGGAAGATACATTTTAAATGTCGGGACTCTATCTTCGGGTCATGCAATTGCGTTTGATATCTGAAATGAGATAATTATTTTTCTTACGTATACAGAGTTATTCACGAAGAGTGAATTAGAAGTTTATAAAGAACCTGTTATTCAATCGGTTTGAAACTTTATTTGTGAGAGTTTTTAAATATGGTCTATTTATATGTAAGTATAAGTATGTACATACAGGGTCATTATAACGTAAAGTCTTATAAAAAAAGAATAACGCACTAGATTTTAGGGTTTTGGGAAATTTTCTGTTTTTAGATTGGATAAAAAAATGTTGACTATTAGAAAGTTTTGTTCAAATAAGTTTGTGGCAATGGCACTCATTAGACTAACATTTGTCAAATAATTGACCAACATTTATTAATTAATTTTTTATGAAATACAGTCTATGAGGGAGAAACATTATTTAAAATCCATTCAAAGACAGCAGTTGATAATATATCAGACAGAAATTGCAAATTTTGTTTTCCACTAGAAACTTGAATCAGTCTGTATTGGTCAAAAAATACTTGGGTGTTGAAAAATTGAAAGATTAATAATTTACCGCAATTCAGACAAAAGATTATTTTCTATCCTAGCCGTTACCGCAACTCGATTGCCCGCTGAAGAAAGACGGTTATTTTTTTGTAAATAATAAAAATTTACTCAGTCAAAATCTCTGAATAATGACACGGTGTTGAATATACATATAATTTTCGCGTTTTTCGTGATTTTCGATCGACTCTCGTGTCTGGACTGTTTCCTGCATATTGCTACAGATTATTAATAAAGTGTATGATTTTCATAAACTGTAAATTTTATTTACTAAAAAAGCACTTATTAGCACAAAAACAAGAAAAAGCAATAACCAGAAAAAATCATATTTCAAGCAAAATAAAATAGGTGTCAAGCATTTTATTTTCTTTATAAACACAAAATTGAAAAGCAAAATGCTTGAAATTCGACTCCTAGTTATAATAGAAAAACAAATTTTAGGCAGCGACTTAAATTATCTTCTGGTAAAGACAATTAATCAGTCGGAAATTGGAAACCTACAAATGAAACGCATCTTAATGCGAACAAAAATTTAAGGTATTGACAAGGAGACGGCAAGGTTGGCACGTATTTAAATCGTTTTATGTCCAGGACACAACGATAGTACTTATCTACTGAAGCAGGGTCGGACTTGTCTGTGCGAACAAACGGATGTACAAACTCAGTTCTTTTCCTCTCTTTCTCTATTATTTTCTATCGGTACAAGACGATTGGTTGCCTGCATGTCAATCACAACTATTCACACGGACAAGTCCAAGTAGTGGAGAGCGCACTATTGTCCGAAAAAAAATTTTAAATGTTTAGGAAATGTATATCAAGAAGGAGTCGGAAATTGGAAGTTATGGCTTGTTCAGCTTAGAATAAAAAAATCAACTTAGAATTAAGTAAATTGTTAGTTTTTATTATCAGGTTCTGTCAATGTAAAGGTACCTACTCGAGCTAGAAATAAATTCTCATTCAAATAAACTTGTTGTCACAACTGCCAGTAAAAACACAATATGTTTTCTAGGTTTTTGAATAAGTAATAATAAAAGCCAGACTTTATTTTTAAAGCAATTTTGAGATAAAAATTTTCAAAACTTGAAGAGAAGAGCTGTCGATCAAAATGAGTTTGGACACTTTTCTAATAATACTTTCATTACGTTCAAAACTCTACATACAATTTCAATATTTTTACAAATTTCTAATAATTCTGTTCTGTTATTCTTTAAGATTGCCTCATCTTTACTTATTCAAACATCACAAATAGTTTTGGACGCAGATTTAGAAAAACAGACTCACAGCCTTTTATATAAATCAATCTTTTAAAAGAATGAATTACAGAAAATCCAATTCAGTTTAATTGGCTTGCCATAACAAGCATTAGCCAACGATAAAATCTCTCTTAAGTAATGTAAAAACGCTGATGTCAAAGATGAATGAAAGTGTAACGAATACTTCTATAGATATCTAAGTGAACTTAATGATTCATGCTTAGCAGATCATCACCGAATAAATTAATCAAATATTTTCAAACAATTTTTGTATTTTGTATTTATTTAACTCTTAATGTTTAATTATCCATATACTACACTTAAGAATGAATAATTCATATGTCTTTAAGAAGCAAACCTTTAAAGATTCGCCTCGGTTTACGCTTTATTTGTCTTTGTTCAAAATCAAGTTGATGGTCACTTTCTCTTTCGCTCTTCTGCTTTACTTAAAAAATTACTTACCAAGGTTGTCTGAAAATTACACAATCTTTAATCATTTTATTGCCATCAAAGTGGTTCATGGTTTGTATCTTCAGGTAATGCCAATAAAGTATTCCATTTCTTCTATTTTCACCGTTCCGCAGTAGTGGAAATAACAAGACCAACAAATCTACAAGTTAGTAGAAAGGGTTTTAGGTATTCATAATAATAGTTCAGTGAACTAGTGAAATTAAAAGAATAATTATCCGCACGTCGATCGAAGAAAGTAAATATCCAAACAGACCTGCAAGTACCAATCTAGCGTGCGGTTAAACGAAAAAGACATTGCAAAAATGTCGTGCCATAAAGTGATTTTATTAATTTTCGTTACATTCTTCGAAATAACTCTAAGTGCTGATAATAATGTGTGTCCAACTTTACGTGATTATATGACAATGAAGAATAATAATAATTGTTGGTATAATTTCGCTGCGGATCTTAAAGTGGTAAGTTGATGCATCTTCAAATCTTCATCGATTAACTCTTCATTATGTCAGCCTGAAATCATCAAAAGATCGGGATATCCTCTTATGGAATATAAAGTTCAAACTAGTGACGGATATATTTTAACAGTGTTCCGTATACCAAGTGTTCGGCAAGACAAAGGACCTGTTTTTATGTTACATGGAGTGCAAAGCACTTCTGGAGTTTTTGTCAGTTTAGGACCGCATTCATTAGGTAATAACATTTAAAAGCGTTGAGCTTTCATCAACTGAAGATCGTATTTTTTACAGCCTTTCTCCTCGCAAACGCCGGTTACGACGTCTGGTTGGGCAATTATCGCGGCACTGAATATTCCGAAGGTCACGTCAGATTAAATGTGACGCAAAGGGATTATTGGAATTATGGGTATGTGTATACTTTGTGCTTTTCAAACTTGGGATTATATCTATTTGTTAAAAGCTGTAAGCTCTTGTACTAATTAAAGCAAGATTGAACTTTTAACAAGCTGAAAATCAGCAAATATAAGCAAGCGAACGCAAATGAAAGGATAATTTGTATTCAAATAATATTTCCATATTTATTTTTAGTTAATAATTAGATAAAAATTGATTTAATTGTTTACAAATTCAATACACTTTTTCTTCGAGTTCACTGTTTTACTCTGATAGATTTGCAAGATACTACAAACTAGTCAGGAATGATGCAGTTTATATACTCTCGAATTTCAACATAATTGCTTTGATCAAATAACATTGGCTTATTGGAATTTTAGTTCAATGTAATGCAATATCAAAATTTTCCAGGAAAGTTCTAAACGCCATGACATTCTTAATTTTAACTAAAATATCGAAATCGAATGCATAAACTTCAAATATTAACTACAATTACAGTAATAATTATTCATAAAAGGTAAACTAATGAATGTTGTTTGTCAGACAGAAAAGCTGCAGTTTTTTATAAACTTAGAGAACCTGACACAAATTTAATATCTGAAGTAATCAATGCTCTCAAATTATTATAATTTTTTGTTAAATTAATTACTAATAATAAATTCAAAATGTAACTTTCCACACGATTATTCTTTCGCAAACAATGTGACAAATATATTGTATTGCTGAAACGTTGCTTTCAAAATTTCAAATTTTGTAATTTACTTTGAAATCTAAACTGAATTTTGAAAAGCTAATTCGTGTTAAAGATGTAACGGAAAACAATTACCATACACGTCAGCAAACAAATGAAAGTGATTTTCTTTTTATTTCAGTGCGATAAAGAAAGTGATAAAATCTGAATTGTGCATTAATCAATTCAAATTGTATTTTAGATACAAATACTTTCGCGCATACATTAGCAAGTTTGGTGGAAATATAATTAATATTAAAAATTAATTAAAAAAAAAACTGATAATATTTAAAAAATGTAAAACATGTCATTTATCCACTTTCATTGCTATGAGTATTACTCCAACAACTTCCGTTGCATTTCCATCATATCCACAAGAAATTATCAAACACGCCTTCAATAATTTCCTTGCCTGCAAGCGGCTACAAAACCGTAGTTAATTGGACGATTATCTATACCACAGGAAAGCTATCAAACATATTTCATGTCATCGATTTATGCATTTTTAGAAAACAGAACATACTTTTATCTTTTTTATTTATCAAACGGAATCTTGCAAAACTCATAAATGCATATTTATAAGAGATATTCATTCTACACAAATGTACCTTAACATGTTTCGAAAATATCCATTATAATATCCTGTAGAAAAGCGAGATAAAAATGGAACTTTATTCACACTCTAGAAACAATTCATTCGTAATTTAAGAAGGTTTTATTAACCGTTGATATTGGAGTCAATGATCAATTTCAACATGCTCCAATTAATATTAAAGAAGTAAGATCGAAAATACCGAACGGTAAATAATTAACGCCTTTACTAATTCTATCGAAACGGTTAATATTTCGAAGGAAACTTCAGTTTAATGCTCTTTGATAGATGTAATACAATTTCCAGAAAAAGTGTTATATGTCAAATGCATGAAAGTTAATTGGATGGAATAATGCAAAATCATTTAACATACTAGTAATAATTAGAAAAAAATAGTCAACTATGTAACTATTCTTCCTGTATGTGTCATAAATTCTAATCCACTTTCAACTCAGCAATAAAAATTCTCAACTTCCAGTACTCCAGTTTCCGCACTGATCAATAATACTTTCTACAATAACTGAAAAATTTCAGAAGCAACACTGACCAACCTAATTTACGTAAACTAAAAATTTTTATGTGCAAATCTTGGCAGGTCCAAAAATGTCCGATTGCTCAAAATTTTGCAATTGTACGTAATTAACTAGTCCAGTTTTGTTAATTTTTCTTACTGGATTTTTGTTGTGGCCTTGCTCAAAGTGAACGATTTCAATAATATTAATATTAACTTTGCAGAGCTGACGAAATTGCTTTAATCGACGTACCAACGATGTTGAATCTTGTCAGATATCATACTTGGCCAAAAGGAAAAATTGTTTATATTGGACATTCATTAGGAACTTCAGCTGCTATGATGTATGCTTGCGAATATCAAGAACACGCTAAAGAAACTGTTAAATTGTTCATTTTTATGTCTCCTGCTTACAAGTTAACTAACATGAGGTCGCCGTATAGAATATTGATGCCACTGTTGAGAACAGCTGTGGTAAGTTGTTTAAAGATTTTTTAAAATTGTCATCATCCAATGGATTCGAGTTGCTACGATTTCATGATGGAGAAATGATAGATCCAAAAGCCATTTACCTTCAGGAAAAAAAGGCGGAAGAAATTCGGAAGTTGGAGCTACATCGTTGATATAATACCCACCCTTAAATATTAATTCATTAAAAATCATTAAACTTATGAATTTACCTTAGGGAATGGACAGTTTGTCAGATTTGAATCTTTTATCAAACTCAAAGCATCGAACTTATTAGCTCGGTACAAAGTGCAGATTCCAACTGTAAAATCGACGACGGTTTTTTTATATTCGTTTCCTTTGAATTGAAAAGCTGCTACTTTTATCTAAAAATTGATATTACTATTTTTTTATTGATTAATTAAATAATTACTCTAATGTCATCATCAGTATTGATGTCAATCATCGTCGAGTAAGTAACATTCAAAGCAGCAAAATTCCTTCTTTTTTTATAAAATTTGAACGAATCTATTTTGACGATGCTTTCATTATTGCTAATTAACTTAGCAAAATCGTTCTTCAGCACCATACCTGTCTAAAATTTAATTAAAATTGATGTTGTTCAAGTCTATTTTTACCTCAATTTCGCTGAAAATTAAAACAGCCAAAAACAGTAAAATAGTGATTTTAATAAAAAGCTTCATTTTGCAATGAAAATTTTACTACTGGATTACATCGAATGAACTTGGACGCTAATGTTTTTTTAATATTTGCGATAATTAATGTAGATATAAAATCTAAATGTGTCTAAATGTGCGATTGTATCTGAAAAATATTGAAAAATTATACAAAGTAAAAGTTGACGAGATTTAAATCAACTCTCTTTTGCAACAAAACGTGAATTGCTCATTGAAATAAAGAAAGGAGCACAGCAGAAAATCCCAGTTAATCATTTTGCCACGCGCCACTGGAATTACTCTTAACTTAATAAAAGAACAAAACTAATATTGCTCTTGTATACAAGACTATAAGAAATTTATATATTTTCAGTCTCTTTCTAATAATCTCAATATCGTGCAACTTTTTTCTCGAGGATATTCCAGCAGTTTGACTAGACCTACATGTTTAGCAGCACCATCATTAATGCTTCTATGTCTTACTCTTCTCAATTTATTCTTAGGACCATTCACACAAATCTCACCGGTAATTTTTTCCACTTGTTTTGCTTTCCATTTAATCAGTTCTTTTGAAGGAGACAATTCCAGTACTTTTTAATCAACTACCAGGTGGTACTTCTTTAAAAACATTAACTTACATATCAGAAGCTGTTAGAGGTCAATTTCGAAAATATGATTATGGTGGGAGGAATATACATCTGTATGGAGATAGCACACCACCTGAATATAATGTTTCTAAAATTGAAGTTCCTGTTTTTGTGTTTTATGCCTCGCATGATTGGGCAACAAGCAAACCTGTAAGAATCATAATAATTATTTAAAAAAAAATTACAATTTTTTGTTTTAGGATGCTATCAATATGTATAACAAGTTACCACCTCAATCAAGATATGGAATTTATGAAATTTCTAATTTGAGGTTCAATCATTTCGATTTTTTGTTCGGGAAAGATGCAAAAAAATTGGTTTATGATAAGATATTGAAAATTCTTGAAAGCTTCCCTGAAAAAGTATGTTTTCGGTGATTTTTGTTTTAATTATTTTAAATTTGTAAATAGGATTATAAACTGATGTATAGTTTTTATTAATAAAAAATTTTTTTTTGTTTAAATAATTTTTTTTTGATAAATCTGGCTGCTAATTATTATACAGG
The DNA here is from genome assembly GCA_030157265.1 of Latheticus oryzae. Lineage (NCBI taxonomy): Eukaryota > Metazoa > Arthropoda > Insecta > Coleoptera > Tenebrionidae > Latheticus > Latheticus oryzae. The sequence goes on along the minus strand of CM058052.1, from coordinate 16,176,832 downwards.
TGTCCAGAAACGTTCTTTAATGAGTGAACGAACAAATTCTATTTCATGTCAATTAAACTTAAATAAGTTCAATTCAATTTTTCTCAAAAACGGTTTGTCGTAGAGATTTCTGACAAAAGCATTATTTTATGTAAAAGAGTTGAAATTTATCAAATATCGTATACAAATGAGGAAATTTGTAAATATAAAAAAATTATAGACAGAAATATCTAATCTCTTCTTTTAAGAAGGTCGCTGATGATTACAATAAAAAATCTATTTACTTCATTTGATTGTGAACACTCTAAGAAATAAATGCGCTAAATTGAATTTTATTTAATCAATTAGTTATAAATTGTATTCTTTTTTCTCTAAAGTCCGTTTCTGGATGAATATTCCGTAGATCATGGAAAAAATTTGATTCTCGATTAAAGAAAATGTAAACCTTATAAGTTAACAATCAACTTATTTCCTGTCTAGTCTTGCAAAACTGATCTATTTATCGACAAAGTAAAATATTTTTCTATAAAGAACAAACCCCAAGCAATTACAATTGTCACAAAAAGTGCCATTGCGCTCTTTCACCAGAAAAGCTTGCAACAATTTTTTCTCTAAATAATTGCATTTTGAAGGCTACTTCTTGTGAGACATAAACCCTTAATCAAGCCATGTGTAACCACAATAAAAACAAATGTTATGTGAAAATAAAAAATTGAAAATATCAATCTTTCCAGTTTTGTACTTGAAATGAAAACTATTAAAATACAATTGATTTAATTTAATTAGGAGTTGTTGAGTGAGAGTATTCGTTTCAGGTTTCTCGCACCAGGAGTAAACCGTAGAAATGCAAACCAGTTTTTTCAAAAATATTCAAAAGTCACAATGATTTTCAATTTCTTTTGCTATTTTTATCATAAAATCTAAGCTCGATATGTATTGCATTATATAACGTAATCAGCACATGATTGTAATAATTTCCTAATTACCTAATTAATTATCTTGTGTGTAATAGCTAATATTGTATTGATTTAATCTGTAGAAGATTGCACTTAGTTTTTTCGCTTTTCTTTACATCATTTGCCGTTTGAGCAAACAACCTCAAGGTTTATTCTTTCCACAATAATGTGGAATATATAATAGCAGACTATTAGTCATTGTTGTATAGTATTTCAACAATTGTCAGTAAATGAATTGAATGTTGTGTAGTTAAAGTAAAGGGTGCAATACACTCTCTTAAGTCTAAATTCGTTTTCCTACCTTAGTTGAATATTCATTATGTCAAGGTCCAATCCGAGCTTATAAAAGGCTTAGAAAATAATTTACCAGTAAAGTGCAATGAAACTAAGTCAACATGTTCCTAGTGATAGTGCTTATGTTGGGATGTTTTCTTCAAAATAGTTTTGGTGAAGAAAATAATGTTTGTCCAACATTTCATGATTATTATAATATGAGAAATAATTCGAACTGTTGGTATGATTTTAGTGCTGATTACGATGTCGTAAGTTTTGTATTTAAAATTTTTAAATAAAAATTAAATCTTCTTGTCGTAGCCTTCGGTAATAAGACTTAACGGCTATCCTGTAATGGAGTACAAAGTTCCTACAGTTGACGGTTTCATCCTTACAATGTTTAGAATCCCATCCAATAATCCAAAAGCACTTAGACATCCAATTTATCTCCAGCACGGTCTAGTCTCTACTTCAGCTTATTTTGTAGGAATTAAAGAATATTCCTTAGGTACGAATATAACAAATTTTGAAATTATTTTAAAATTTATGGTTTTAGCTTTTGTTTTACACGATGCGGGTTATGATGTTTGGTTAGGCAATTATCGAGGAACTGAATATTCCGAAGAACATATAAATAAAACAGTCTACGATCAGGAATATTGGGATCATAGGTGTCATTTCTAATATTTTGCGATTTATTCATACAGATGATAAAAAGTTTTTAGTATGGACGAAATTGTTGCCTACGATTTTCCTGCAATGTTTAGTACAATCTTAGCTAATACGGATCCAGAGGCAAAGATTATTTACATTGGACATTCTTTAGGGACGACTTTGGGACTTATGTATGGTGCGGAATTTCCTGCTATTGTTAATAATACAATGGAAATGATGGTATTAATATCTCCTGCTTACACGTTAGCCAATATGAAATCGCCCTATAGGATGGCAGCACCCTTCGGTACCGCTATAATCGTAAGTACGAAATTAACAGTTTAGCAATCAAATGTATGTAAACTAATTGCTGTTTTTCTTAAATTATTCAGCCTTGAGTCAATTGAGACAGTATTACCAATAAACTTATTTTTTATCCTCAATACACTTCAAAAAGTTTTAAAAGCAACATTTTTGAAATTTACGTGTGTTTTTTTCAGACTTTGCCGTTACGAAATAATAATAAATCATAACTTAAGAATGTTATTTACTACAGAATGAATTCATTTTCTTAATTTGGTTGTGGCTTTAACATTTATTCTTTCAAAGAAAAAAAAATTACTCATTTATATTCTATTTTGCATTCCATTTGGAATGTATTAGCATTAGGAGACTGAATTTTCATAATCTCTTTATTTTCCAGAACATAGTGCGAGAATTAGAAATGTTCCGCATCGTATCTCAAGCAGCAGCTTTGAAACAGCTGACACAGACGTTATGTTTGGAGTCTCCTCCATTAATGCAGTTTTGTTTACAGCTTTATAATTTATTCTATGGACCTCATACAATATTCAGACCTGTAGGAGAATGTTATTTTGTAGAATTAACAACTTTTAATTGAGCTTTTCAGGAAACTATTCCCGTCTATTTCACGCAATTACCAGGAGGAACAGCGTTGAAAATTCTGAACCATGCTGCAGACTTGGTTCTGGGTAATTTCAGGAAATACAATTATGTGGAGCAGAATTTTAAGTATTATGGAACTGATGAACCTCCAGTTTATGATATTAAGAAAATTCCTATTCCTGTGTATGTTATTTATAGTACGCAGGATTGGGCTACAACTGAAGCGGTAAGAGTTAGCAAAAACTGAAAGTGGTTGTTTCCACTGGGTATTACACACCTTGTAAAAACTATTGTTGTGAAAAGAAAAGTCTTTAGCCTTGAAATGTCTTGAGACTATATTAGTTCATACTTTCTTAAGCCGATGGGTGTTCTGGCATTTGAAATGCAGAAAAACGCAAATCGCTTGGATTATATTATCTATTTATTCTGTTGCTGCTGACGGAAATTAATATCTCAATATTTATAGTAGCTCCACATTTTTAATTGAAATTTTCAGGATGCGTTGAACCTTTGGAAAAATCTAGCCGAAGAATCCCGCTTCAAGTTGAAGAAGGTTGATCTTCCAGCTTTCAACCACATGGATTTTGTCTATAGTCGACAAGCAAAAAGTATTGTTTATAATGAATTACTCCAAGATTTAGATAAAGTTACTAATCGTGAAAATAAAGTACTTAAACGTTTTTTGTGTTTTTATTTCTTTAATGAATCATACTGAATGGTCGTCCTCATAGCATTACACTATTTCACGTCATAACTTAACAGTTACTTACAAGAACTGGAATTAAGGAGGTCATCGACTGGTCTACTATCAAGTTCACGGTCGGTGCAGAAACGTCTGGAAAATTGTTGATAATACAGTCATGAAAAGTTTCTTGTGCTTTTTGGGTTTTTGTGTAGTGATTCCAAGTGTCTGGTCAGCCAGATTTGTGCCAAAATGGAAGAAACAGGTAACAGTAAAAAAATTTTCAATGAATGAAGAATTCTTATGACCTCTTAGCAAAATAAACTATTGTTACAATAACACAAAGAAAGCCGGAAATTATTAAATTTACTGATTATTATCAAACAAAGACTTTCTTTTTTTCATTTCGATTGCTCTCAAGATATTTTATAAAAATTTTGCTTCTGCTGAGCTTTTTGTTAGGCTTGCGAATTGCCAACTTCCCAGAATGAGCATTCGCATTACACTTGTGACGATGATGGCGAAGTCAAATGTTTACCAGGATGGACCGGAGATTTGTGTGATGTGCCTAAATGTAGACCAGGATGTGATCCTTTACAAGGATATTGTAATAGACCCGGAGAATGTTTGTGTAAGTTAGGATATTATGGAGAAAAATGCAACAAGTGCATTCCATTGCCCGGATGTCAATATGGATATTGCAACACAAGTTTTGAATGTATGTGTCATGATGGTTGGGATGGAATTTTTTGTTCAGAACGTAAGTGAAAATTAATCAGTTGATAAAAATTTATAATTACATTTATTATTAGTAATTTTACTGTAAAATATATCTTGAGTTTGAAAGTGCAAGCTAAGTGAAGCAGTTTTTAGAATTTTATCAAATTAATTCAAGCTATGTAGATTATTCAGATGTGAAAATAAGTGATTTTATTGTGATTTCTCTTTTACAATTTCATAAAAAATTTAATTCTCAATTTATGTCTTTAGTTGCGTAAATAACTGAATAAATTGTCAGAGAAATATAAATTTATTATCCTGAGTTTTAGGGAAGATGTACGATTGTCATGTTTTCAATAATAAAAATAATTGGAAAAATTTAACATCAATATACTTAAACCTTCTATTTGATGTTTAAATTTGAATTGACTTGTACCGTTGTAGATGTTAAATTATAACGGAGATCTAAGATGAATACAGTGGTTTTACCGAGTTACTTTAAATATTGATTTTATTCAAAAAGAAAGGAAATTGTGAATTGCTTATGAAAATGTAGAAATTCATTATTCAAACGAAGTAAAACTTCATAGAACTACAAAAAAATTTAAGACAGAAATTTACAAATTGATTTCTAATAAAATGTGGTGTAATGTCTTGTTTTCTATCAAAGAAAAACAACAAGAAAAATGTTAACTTCCTTAACAGTTTAATAACAAATTATATAAATATAATGTATAAATAAATAACATAAAAAAATATTAGACACAAAAGCGACACAAGTTTTATGTTAAATAATTATAATAAAAAGAAAATTTTTAACTTCCGCTATACCTACATAAGTAAGGTAAAAGTGCTATTTCTGATATACTTTTCAATATTTTAGAAACCGCAAAATAAGGGATGAGAGATATTTTCTTGAAATCAATTTTAGGAAAAATGAGTGAAAGATATATAGAAAATATCTCTCACCTTTTTTTAATGGATGAAAAAATTGTCTATTAAACTGATTATTAATAAAACGAATATACATCTTAGAAATTGAAAAAAAAGCAAGAAAGAATACTCTCAAAGTATAGCAATATGATACTTAGTGGATATACAGGGTGCAACAAAAAGATAAAGACAAAAAGCAACCCGAGATTCTCAAAGTTAAAATAGAGCGAAGTTTTTTTTGGCACCCAATGGAAATCTCTACACACGCTTCTGGACCAGACACTGACCAATGAAAGAATTAGTTTAAAATTAATCAATATTTTGGAAAACCTCCATGCTGTGTTTTAGTTAGTTAAATTAAAGTATATAAAATGTAAAAACTGGAAATAAAATAAGAGTTCTGTTCTGAGTCAGAGACAGTTTAGTTTAATTCCAAGTTCTAGTTTAGTTCAGTTTGTTTCAAGATTTCAATTTAGTCTTATTTAGTTAGTCGTTAGTTAGTTTGAACAATCGTGGAAACTGTAAGAGTGGATGAAACGCACGCTTATAATAAATGGTCTTGAGCAGAATTTTGGTATTTCATTCATTATTATCAAGATCCAAAGAAGATAGATTCTAATATCCCCTCGGCAAAGACAATTCAGTAATAAAAATTTAGTTCTCAAAATATAAATATATTTTAATGGCCTCAATGAACCCACAGTCTAAGAAACTAATGTCGCAGGATTGGCGATAAATTTCCGATTATTTCTGAAGTCTTGGTGTTGTTTATAAAAGGGGCCGTCGTCAATTTTGTTTTCTACCCTACATTTTATTTCAAACTACCTCATAGCAACAAAAGTTGTTCAAAAATAATGGAGCTTTAAAATAAAAAAAAGATGTACGCCAATCGGATTACATATAACTGAAAAATGCATAAAATTGTGTTATGTTGTTAACAGATAAGTAGTTTAGAATTATATCATAACAAAAATTATTGCACCAATATTTGTATTTGAGATAGAGAAGTACTTGCATTAAATTTCGTTCGTTTCTGTCACAAAGTTATTGGAGAAAAACAAAGATATTTTTTGAACTTTAGGGCTCTTCAAGACAAGGCAAAATGGAATATAGGTAACTTTGGTGGTTTTATTCTATTTTGACTTGAAGAATCTCGTGTTGCTTTTTATCATCATTTTTTTGTTATATCCTATATTGATATAATCTTTCTATAAAATTTAAATTAAGTTCTATAAGATTCAAAAGACAAGATTCATATCTTTTTTTTTGAAGATAAACGATAAAAAACAAGGTTAAGTTTGGAAGTAATTAGAATCTTAATTTTCTTTAAATTTTCAATATTTTGACTAGTTTCGCCTGTTATGGCATTATCAAGAAATTAATTTTGGTCGGGAATGTGTCTGATCTTTATCGAGACATCGAGGAAAAAAATTTTAAATAGTGCCACAATAGGTGAAACTAGTTGACATATTAAAAATTTTAAGAAAGTCATGATTCTTTTATATATTGACTTCTTCCCAAAATTCAATTCATTAACAAAAAAAAACAAGATTGAAAAGGATTTTTCAACTTTCTCATATCACTGGGAAAGATGGAAAATGTTTTACATCTATCGTACTGGAGTCTACTAGGAAGATATTAAACTGAAATAACAGATCTCCAAGTTTTCAATTTTTTTAAAAAGATAAATCGAACAGAATATGATAACAAAAAATACATATTTGACACTCAAACTAGTAAATTAATAAATTGTCCACGAATTTTCTGATAATTCAAATCTATGAAATAACTTCATTTGTCAGACAACAACTGTCTATAAGTCACAATTTTGATTGAATGCATGAGCCCAACCCTCTAACGTAATAAAATAAATAATGATAATTTAATTAAAATGTACTGTCTGTTCAGATAAAAGTGGAATTTAATTAATTCCTGTACCATAAATATTTCTTGTAATAATAAAATAAGTTGCTTGAATACGAACAAATAATTACAAGAATAAAATTAGTAAAAGTATTCAAATCATTCAGAATTTTTTTAATTTGAAGCATATTTTGCAAGGTCATTTCTAATTTTTCTCTAACAATTACATATTACGTTATTCTTCGTAAGGTCTTACTGCAATTAACTACTTGAATTATTAAACTAATTCTTCGAACTTTGTTCAACCAGTCATCGATCTCTTCAATATTTCATAATCAATGACATCAAATTAAAACGATTTTAGAAATTTTAAGTAAAATATTAATATTTTTTAGCAATCTGTAAGTTGGATTGTCATTCAACACGAGGCTATTGCGAATACCCAGGAGAATGCAAATGCCGTTTGGGCTGGGCGGGGAAAAATTGTAAAGACTGTCAAGTTCTTCCAGGATGTCAACACGGTTATTGTGATAAGCCTTTAGAATGTAAATGTCTACCAGGATGGACAGGAATTCTATGCCAAATTCGTAAGTAGTTTTTATTTTGAAATAATTTTCTAATTTTTTTTTATTGTCAGCAATTTGTTCGAAAACTTGTCATAGAGAAAGAGGTTACTGTCGAAGACCAGGCGAATGTCGGTAATTTAAAAAAAAAAACATCAAATTGTAAATAACTAACTATCAATTAAATTTACAGATGTAAAGTAGGTTGGTGGGGTGCAAATTGCGAAAGATGTTATCCTTATCCTGGCTGTGTTAATGGTAACTGTACAAGACCATGGGAGTGTAATTGCAAGAAAGGTTGGGGTGGAATGCTTTGTGATGAAGGTAAAGATTATTAAAGGATAATTACGGATTGTCCTGACAACGTGTTCTAGAATTAAACTATTGTGAATTAAATCCCGGAATTTGCAAGAACGGAGCTAAATGCATCTCTTTGATAAAAGACGAAGGACAATACAGGTGTCTATGTCGTGAAGGAACATACGGAAGGAATTGTGAACATTCAGATATTTCCACAACTATAAAGACGCCAACGACAACTGCTCCTGTGAATACAACCACCGGAAAAGAGCCAATCCAGTTGGAAAACGAAACGTAAAAGCATTATGATAAATTTACAGAACACACACTTTTGCATAGTTACTCATTTAATTTATTTATTTAATTTATTGGATTTGTAGTATTAAAGTAAATAAATATAAACTATAATTAAGCTTACAACATTTTCAGTTTTATCAAAAACTCATTGGAATATGTAAAGCAACAATTTGGCAATATTACCAGACCTAATGATGAGCACAGTTTCATCGCACTGGATTCCAAATATTCTCACACTTGAGCTAAGTAGTCTAAGCAAAAAACTTATGAATGAATAATTTGATGATTTTGATTTTTGACTAAAACAAGGAAGGTTTTACAAGGAATGCTAAAGAAGATAAGACGTTAATGTTTTACTTGGTTCTATAATGCAAGAATTTTTTTTTTTTGTAAAAAATAAATGCTTTTAAAAAAATTGTTTGACTATAGCATATAATATAATGCAGGATTCACAGGATTGACTAAATCAGAATAAAATTAACAATTAAGCTTTTAAAGATTTGTCTTTTCTGTAGCAAATTATAAAATCTTCTATATCGAAATGGGAAAACTCTTGAGAGAACGCTCCTTTTTGTTAGATGGAAAACTGAAAGCCACTGTGAATAAATTTTGGAAAATAATCTTTCATATTTCATAATTTTTTTTTAATCTGTTTCTATAACATTTTCCTCAAAGTACCAAAAAGTTGTACCTAATAACAGTGACAATAACCCAAAGAGTGTTTAGATTTTCAACTTTTCAAGGTCCAGTTTGTCAACTTGAATTATTTTTCCTTTGAAATTTTCATTGAATGTTAGGGATAAAATGTGTTCATTTGCATACAAAACTGTACCTAAATAACTACAGCATTTCAATAATTTCCATCAATGTTAGACATTAGTTTTCCTTTTGATATAATTATGAGTAAAGAGAAAGAATTATAAACAATACTTTAAGTCACAATTGTTGGTTGCCTATAGCAAAATTATTCAAAATCAATGTTAGGTTTTTTAATAGAACGACGAACTTACGAGTAATGTTATAAAGGAGTAAGTGCGAAAAAGTGTTGCTTTTTTTTCAATGAAAAATATAAATTTCAACTTGTAGGAATCTTTGCAACTGTTAGCAACTTGACAAAATGAAATAAATTATTTTTAAACGTCATTATTTTATTTATAGAAATCAGTTCTAGGATATTGTCTTAAAGGTATACAAAATTACCTACGACTGGAACATAAAGGTAAATGTGGTATTTTTTATTGACAGTTCTCTCCTAAGAAGCCACCAACATTATTAAACTGAATTACACTGTTTTCAATATTGTTTTTGTCCAATATGACGCGCAAATAGTTTCATACTGGTGTCACCATAAAGTAGAAAAAAATATTTTTACTTGCCGTTTATATTCAATGTCAAAAATATAATAAACGAAAAAATTATATATTGAGAAAAAAGCGTTGAATCTGTATTGAAACTATGTAAAAGCAAAACATTTCACAAATTTATTTTACATATTTCAGAATTAAAGTCACCGTTAGATAACTTCTGAAATAAATATAAAAATATTTTAAGATAAAATAAATTAAATATGTCACTATCGAATACATAATACAATTAAGCAATAATAGTCCATTTTCATAGCTAACATAACCAGGTGAAACCAATCCAACTTCCTCAATTCTAATATCATCCTAAACATTTAACCTTTATCCTAATGTTTAAAAAATTATAATTTTACCAATTTCGTAAGAACTTTACATATATTTTTTTATAATTATATAATCTTAAACACCTGCATGACAATTTCATTGTCTTAAAAATTAACATCGTTAATTCAGTATCACTTTCTTCGTTACATATTCTGAACTTTGACATATATTTATTTCAATGGTAAAAGTAAATTTATTATGTCCGCTAACTTGTAACCATCCATTAAAAGAAAGTCTTTTTGCATGAGTAAATTATTGTAACATTAAATTACACACAAATTCAGTGTCACATAAAGTTAGCATCTGCAATATGCCAGAGTTTCGAGATTAATTAATACAGAAACATCTGAGATAATTTAACCGAGAACTTCTAATGGTTTAATCAGGTGTTGCAAGTATGATTTAAAGTCGTTGAAATCAATGATTACAATGCTGTTCTACTTTTCTATTATTCGCATTATTATTAAATGCTAGATTGCTACACTAATCGGACTGTTTTGGAAACAGAAAAAACGTTAAATCGTTCTGATTTATCATAAATGTTTTATAGTTATTCACGAAGACTACTCTATTAAGAGTATTAAGAGAACACGTGGTTCAATCGAACTGAAATTTTGCATATAGAAGTTCTTAAATATGGTCTATCAAAGTAAAATAATGGCAGCTTTGCTGTACTTCCGCTTATGCCGAAAGTCGCAATTAACTTTGTTATTTTAAATGGAACACCGTGTACATTATTACATTTTTGAATTTCTTAATAAATTTTAGTTAAGTTTAGGGCATCTAAAATTTATACTGTTTAAAAAAATTCATCTACAATGTTCAAGAAAAATAAAAATTGGTCAAAAATTAACTGAGTCGAAAGTCAATAGTTTTCAGTATTAATTAGACCAAGACTTACTCTATTAAATAGACAACTGCATATTAATCCGTTTTCAAAATCTGCCAAAATTTTGAATTTTAAACTTTAGAATATTTGATCAAGAATAACTTGATTTTTTCAACTGGAATGACATATCAATTGTTTCACTAATGCAAGCAGAATGTGTTTTACTTAAAATAACAAAGTTAGTTCCGATTTCCGATATATGCGGAAGTGCAGCAAACTCGACATTATTTTACTCAAATAAACCATATTTTAAAACCGTCACAAGCAAAATTTCAAACCGATTGAATGACACGTTCTCTATAAACTTGTGATAGGACACTTTTCTTGAATGACCATGTATACCGGTGTCTAGAAATGCTATCTAGATGGGACTAACTCTTGGGCATATTTAAGCTTAGTTTAGAAGCTATTTGAAGTTGGAAGTTTCAATTCAATTTTTCTCGAATACGATTTGTTATAGAAATTTCAGACAAGAACATTATTTTACGTAAAAAAGTTAAAATTCATCAAATATCGTATAAAAATAGGAAAATTTCTAAATACAAAAAAATTATAGTCAGTGGTATGCATTCTCCTCTTTGAGGAAGGTCGCTGATGATTGCAATAAAAAATCTAATTACATTATTTGATTGTGAACACTCTAAAAAATAAATGTGCAAAATTACATCTCCTTAGAATTTTTTCTAGAATTATTTGAATTTTAAATAAAATTAGCTGTTTTCTTTGAAGAGCGTTTCTGTACACTCTATAGATAGTATTTGTACTTTCATTCTACAGATAAATATTAATGTAATTAGAAAAACTGATTACGTTAGTTTGTTGGTATTGAAAACTCGTACTGACCTTATGGTCTTGAGGTCGACAATAAATAACAATTATTTCAATTAAAAGTATAAAAATTAATAAATATTAATCTTGTGAAAAGAGATTAAATCTGTTAGGTGTGTTACTTCGAGTAACTTTACATTTTTATATCGATATAAATCGTAAAGCTCTTCAGATTTTGACCTTAATCTTGACACTAGTTGTCTTTCTGTTACAAAATGATATATTCCAATTTTTTCCTTGTACCTCAAAGGATTTGCTTTATACAAATCCATTTCCCAGCACTCGACATCTAGCATAAAACTGTCACCTATCTCAAGATTTAAAATGAAGACAGTACAATAATAAAACCAACTGAAGGTAAACTACATTTATCTACAGAATAATCTGACGAAAGTATTCTTGTAATTACTCAATCTTCTATCGTAATAAATCTATTAATAAACTTCTAAATAGTGCGATAGATTTAGGTCAAAAACCTACAATCATTCAGACAAAACTTGATCTACAATTGTTATTAGCATCGAAATGATGTTGTTACAGAACGGGTTAGTATAGGTCATGGTTTGTTTAGACGGCTGCCACACACTCGAAATGATTATCCTTTCACAACGTATTAATGAATCTTCATCTGCTAACTGCTAACGGCTGTTCAAGCCGATTATTTATTACCATCGTTTTTCATCAATATCACAAAGAAATTATTCATAAGTGCCGTTCTTCACGAAAGTAAAAGTTTTGGTGGGTGTGTTAGTTTATTTACGAATTGTCAATGATAGAAGCAGACTATAATAACACGCCTGGAATTCAGAGGCGGAGAAAAGGTGGAGGAGATGAAGTCATGTCTATGTAAGTTACTACAAATTCCAAAAAAAAATCTAAAAATAAAAGACAATAGTAAATGTTTTCCCAGTAAAATGAGTATTGATTTTTTAATTGAGATATCAGTTTCATTATTGTATCTCCATCCAATTATTTTTACATTTCTTGCGGAAAATATTAGAAACGTGTCTGTCGATCGTGATTGCTTTGTTAGACGCTTTAGTCCTACAAATTACATAATTACGAAAATATTGTCACAGAAAATCATTACCTTCAATAAATATAAATGTTTGGTATGAAACCTTTCACTAATAGAGAGGGTGTGCCTTAAACGGCTATAATTAAAGCGTCTTTATTGTTAAGATGTATAATTAGGTTTCAAGTATTTATCAATCAGTTTTCGATTTTATTTTATTTGTAATTTAAATTAGATTTTAATCCAGACTTTCTACTACTTTAATATAAAAATGTATTCGTGAGGCGATTTTTATTGTAGACTTTCATTTACTTTGTTGAGAGATTTTTTGTGAGTTAATTAATCAAAGTAAAATTGTTGAAATTAATCTTGACATTAATACTGTTTTTATCAATCTTATTAAATCAAATAAACGAAAGGTGCAAAATGTCTAATCATTAAATGCTTTCATTTTTAATTACTTCATTTAGTATCACAGTCACTTTTTTGATTAAATTTTATTAATTTATAATTAGATTACCACAGTAGTTTGAGAAATTTATATTGAAATTGAGCACAAACAATCTGCAATTTCATATAAAAATTCCAAACGGAAAATGAACTCTTTTTTGGTAAATATTATTTTATACTGCATTCTTTTCAGATTCTTCAGTTCTTGTCTCTTCGGCATTATGTTAAAATCTGACCTGATGTAACTTTTTTAAGAGAGGAACTCTACAATAAATACTGTTATACAGATTACACTCTTTTAATTTGTTTTCTAGAGTAGATGTAGGATTTTAAGCTTGCCGAACACTTGTTTAACACGACACAGCTCGTCGCTTTTTAGTGCGATTGCAATAACCACAAAAATATAAGCAGTATTGAAAAACTCTTATTTTTTAACACACAATTAATCACTTAAGATTTTATAATTATCTGTATTCTATAAAAAAAAAGTATTAAGTATAAAGTCAAAAAAAAACACTTTGACAAAAGAAAAGAAAATTTAAACGAAATTAGAAGTGGTTTATAATAAGGTGAATCAATAATAATGGGTCATAGCTTAAGAAGTAACACCTGATCTTAACAGAATACGATTAGACACAACATGCCTTATCCGAAATTTGCTCTTTTCCATTATACAGGGCATTAAATTTCATTTTTTTATTACAATTTTTGGCAAAATCTCAAAAAGTACTGAAGTGAATCAAATTGAAAATATGCACATATAGGTTTTATGAGACAAGAACGATGATTTTTTTAATTAATTTCAAATTATAAAATAGAGGATGCTAGTTACACTTATTTTTGAACAAAAATAGTATCGTATCTTTTTTGTTTTCAAAATTTTGACATTTTCGTAATAATGGAAATGAAGTAAATTTATTTTTGAGAGAAAGAGTATACTTATCTAAAGGTAAAAAATTTGACCGTTTTAAAGATAAGTCACATTCAAACTAAAAATGCACTTTTCTAACGCTAATGATTTTCAATCATAATAGGCCCAGAAATTAAAAATCCCTAAAATAAAAAACATTTTAACAAAAATTCATCTTTGTTACAATTTTCCCCAGTTTAAGCCACACTTGATCGTTTTTGAGGAATCTAAACTAAGAAAATTCGATGTTTTAATGCAAATGACAGGAAACTTTTCTTTGAAGATCATTGACGTCAAATTTCTTTTGGTGATTTCAAATAATAAATGAAGCAAATTAAGCGTTGCCAGTTTCATAATATTACCTATTGGTAGACTCAAAGTTATTTATTTCAAAAACAGAATGATATTTTGAAATTTGACAAAGGATACCTTTTTGAATTAAACACAGTTTTCTATCACTGTCAAAAAGTATGTTAATCGGAGGACAAAAAATATGATCAAAAATTGGAAAAAAAAAAATGAATTTGAATAAGACATATAGAGGCCGTATCTGTAAAGAACATGTTAAAATTAACAACTTGTTAATATGCAAAAATTCTATAACAACGAGGAAAAAAAGAATATAACGTCCTTTTAATTTTAACATTTTGCGTACAGAATCAGCCTCATTAAGCTTAATCGCATTTTTTGAGTTGAGCTATTATCCATAATCTATGTACCATTATTAATGACTCATCCTGCATAAACAAGTCAACGATCGTTTTTCAGTCCGCTCACTTATCCTTATCTTTATTTTATAACAGGAAAAATCGAAGATCTAAAACTCTATCATCTCAAACATTAAAGCGCATCATTTTGTAAATATTGGAAATCAACACATTGCTACACTATGAAATACTAATTTAATGCAACTCAACATTATTAGCCTTTTGCATTAATCAGTTTTAAGCAAAGTTACACAAACTCGCTGAAGTCAGTTCTAGTTATGGATTTTGACCATTAACAAATTTTGTGCTCTGTTCACTAAAAAATGATGTCATCGATTTTTTGAAATTTTTATTGTTATATTTTTTTGCTTCCTCTAGTTCTTATTACTCTTTACTTTTATATTTTCTTTTCTGTCAATATTACAACACAACGAAATTCACTTACAGTTAGATTTTCTAAATTCTAGTATTTTTTTTTTAATTTAGTTCCATTCGTCAAGTTCCCAAATATTGCTACTTACTCTAATATTATCTTCAGATGTAGTTTTATCATCCTTTACAGTTCTTCCCCAATAATACATAATTTATAGACGGAATAAATTGGTTTTAGATCACTCCTCTGTGTCGAAAAGGCTTAATTAACAAATTCCCAACCAATTTCCTGTCTAAATCGAATTGTAAAAATTGTTTAACCAATGAAATGATTCTGAGTCAAATTTGATCAAAACCGTCAGTTCCTTCTTTTACAATTTGCAAAAACTGCTTGCAATTAAAACAATTTTGCAGTATTTTTCTGATGCACTTTTTGCTTTGAAATTGTGTAAAGAGCGAAAGTAGCCCAAATTATAGAACAAAAAACTAAACGTTTTATGATTTCGTAATTATCCAAAAATACAATATCATACCAAGTGCCATAATATTACATAAATACATATTTCAATAATGTTATGGTTTTCAATGCGTAAATGAAACCACTGATGTAAATTAAAATGATAAAAAAAGTGATCTGAAAATTTTATCTTATTCAATAAAAAAATAAATATAAATATTCATTAATTTTAATAACACTTTTGCTGCAAAGAATCAATTCACTTCTTTCACGCAAATTAAATATTTTTATTTATTGCAAGATATCGCCTATAGGTTTAATAACTTTAACACTTGTCAGTCCTTTCAAGCACGGAATTTGCAACAGGTTTCATGAACGACTTTAAATTTCAGCTTTCAATTCTTCTTTGGATTTCGCAACGGCTTTTGTACTTGTAACCACTAATATATGACTATGTTCAAATCGAGATTGCTTTAAATCCATTCTAAGTTACTGTTGCAGAAAAAGAAACGAACAACCGCTCTAGTTAAGATTTTTCAACTAATACTAAAAAAATACTATAATCATTTATTGGAATAAAATGTATCAAATTTCTAATTTTTTGTGATAATTAATAAATGGAAAAAATTATGCCAAATAATTTGAGTGTAGAACAAATATTTTGAATAAAATAGAAAATTTTGATTATATGCTGTTACTTTTGAAATATATGAGTTGAGTTCATTCATCCGCAACTCCTGATATAGTCCTTGCAGCCTTTCGTCAAGTTTAAAAGTGGCTCTGTTACATTAATTCAAAACTGATACAGCAAGTGCGGTTTAGCTACTGTTCACCTTTACCCACTTTACCTTCTTTTTCGTATTAGTTTCCAGAAAAAGATCCTTTCTAGTTCACTGCTATAATTACCAATATGTATGTGGGAGTTGCATAAAAACTGAAGTCTAATCAGGGTTATCACAATCACATCTATTCCAACTAATTAAATAAACGATCGCAAAATTGAGTAACTCGAAATAATTTTTTGTCAACCGCAAAGAGTTTGCGGTACATTAACATATATTATGCAAAGAAATAGTTAAATTTACGCATTTTGAATGTTATTTATGACATAGTTTAGTCAATGATGAAGGTCAGATGGTAATATGTTATAAACTGCATATTATTTTACAATGGATAATACACTAAAAGGTCATTACAATTTTTATTCAGATCAGTGTCGCTCTATATTACTTCCTTATCTTTCTAAAAGGAAAAATGAGATGTCGACGGCTCAGATAAATTGATTGTCAGGATTTTGCTACAAACAATGTTGTAATATGTCATTGTAAAAGAATCACTATATCTTATGAAATTTATAGCAAGCCAGGTTCAATTACTTCTATTATCTTACAATTAATTTTATTGATAGAATTTGTTGTATATATCTTAACATTAATCCATACGTTTACGGAAACTGTAACTTTATGTAATTGTAATCATTTTAAATCATCTCTTGTGCAAGCACTCAACAAATGTGTTATAATAATTTATAATTTTTTACAGACGAAATTCAATTAAAGTCAAATTGAAAGTAGTTTGAAAATGTGAAATAATTAGAATTTAAGCAAGTGGAAAAAATTGTTATTAGAAAAATAATTAATTAAAAGCCTTGAATAATCAAAATAAACTCAAATTTGGATCGATGGTTATAATAAAGCTTTCGCGAATTTCGAGGTTACAATTTATGATTTCTTTTTTCTCTAAATAAATCTCTTAAACTGAAAATTACATAATAACATAATCAACAATTTATTAATCAATTGATAATATAAATTCAACTGGAAAACGCAATTACATTTCCGGAAAACCCGTAATTAATATCTTTATGACAAGCAAAAATCTTGCAACTATTTAATGCTCCAAGTTACAAGTGTATAACTTTTACAAAACGACAATCAATGACGTTTAAACTAGTAATGATAACTTAAAAAATTTAAAGATAAGAGAAATGACGATTTTTTTGAGTTTTTGTTATTATCAGAAGAAAGCTGCATAACTTGCCAATCACGATTTCGTTTAAATTGGTATTATGACCATGACCGCACGTGACCACTACCATGAACGATCTATAATTTAGTTAAATGTCGAAGAATATATTTTATGGTCTTCTGAAGAAAAATATCATTTAAATCAATAAACAGGTGCGCGTGAATTTTTATTACTGTGTAGAAAATTATTGATTTGATTTGGTTTTATTGCAAATATGAATAGAAACTATTCAAACATCTGGAATTTCTTTTCTGACTCATCAGAATAATCAATGAGGAAGTACTTCTAGACAACCGATATCTTCATCAATTAATATTTAAATTGTTTAAAGATTAGTTTTAATATTCTTAAAAGTTAATTGATTGATTGAATAATTAATGCCATATCCATATACAGCTACAAAAAAAGACAAAAGTTAATTATAGAATTCAAAATATGCAGATAGGTTATAAATTATTTGCTTTCAATAAATTTTAGTTGACAGATTTTCTTCTATTTTATTTTAACTATGGCAATCAATAAATAGTAAAAATTTTCTTGGTTGTTCTGAAAAAATTATTGTCAATCATTTTTTTTCCAATTTGGAAAGTTGTTTTACGAGATATTCAAGAATCAAATTAAAAAAATGCTTGAAATAATATCCAGATATTCAATGTATAAAACACTACTATTCTACATAGCTTGCCTTCATTTGCCCTCACTTTTCCATCCCAAACCTACTCAAGCATAAATTTGTCATAAACTATAATTTCACAAAATGCAAATAAAAAGCGCTTTGATAAAAATTTCTCTGTCATCTTCGACCACCAGATGTCTGAATAGAAATTTTTTTAATTTTAAAAACTTCAAACTACAGAATAAACAAAAAGTTGTATTATAAGATATCCTCGAGCTTTTTCCATTGAAAGTTTTATTGAAAACTTGAATGATGGATAAAATGCTACTCGAGTCGGAAAAATCAAATCAGATGTAATATCAGGGGTGGAGGTATTTAGCGAAAGCGAGCAATGCCCTACCATTTTCTAAACTCACAATAACTACAACTACAACTATCAACACAAACTTTATATTAGTCTGACAATTATTGTAGTTAAAAGTGAAGGGGGTATATAAGCCTTCTTCCAATTTATAATCACACTATTAGTGTTAGCAAGTGCAATGAAAACGGTAATTTTTATAACCTTGTTTGTGATTTTTTTGTATAAATATTTCTGAGGCAAAAACAGTGCAGCGTGAGTGATTGATAGTGGATTTATTATTCTGTGACCAAACTGTGCTGAAATTTTAATAATTTGAACTGAATGCACTTCTATAATTGCATTTCTTAAATTCAATTAAAAAGTTTCCGTTTTGGTAACTGAAATTATTCCAAAGATCAGTTAGATAAAATCAATTAAAACGAAAGTTTCAAAAGGGTGGAAATATAAACTAAAATATTAAAAAAATTCTAGATTTATTATCTTTATTTATGTCAAACACAATTCTGAAAAAAAAAATTACCTGATACAAGATAATAATAAATTGTTCTTAAATGAGAATATGGTCAATAACGTTCACTTATTTCATGGCCTGTGATTCATGTACCGATTTTACGTGTATGAATAATTAATTACAATTGCAATATTTCACGTAATTATAATTATAATTGATGCTTAAAGGATGCATACAAGGATAAATTGGTTTTTTAAAAAAAATTGGAATTTTGTAAGATTGATATTTGATTGAAAAATTTTCCAACTAGTAGTTTTTTCGAACAATATTCAGCAAGGTCGAAATTCGAAAATGCGTATATTCTGGAACGGTTACAAAAACCACAACGAATCCAATTAAATATGGATATTGTCTAATTATCTTGACAAAAGAACTTTTTGTGAATAGCAACATTAGACAAAAGCGTACAGAAACTGATCATTATAACAAAATCAGCCTTGGATCGTTTAAAATAGAGGAAGAAAAAAAAAATAAAGTCAGTTTGTAGCAACCAATTTCCTTTAACTTCAATTAATGTAAAATTTGCTCATGATTTATTCCGTTTTTTGCTCGAGAATAATTTAGTAAGGACGTGGAAGCATTAAAATGCATTTAATTAGTAATTTAATTGGAGTAACAAATTATAATTTTCAAATACAATCATGCGATTTAATTAGGATGATAATTGATGGAATGGTTTTAACATTAATTATTGAATGAAATATTACTACAGCAATTTTACGTTTAATTAATCTAAAGTTCAGGAAATGAAAAATTATTCTAATAAAAATGAAATTTCTTTGTTTAATTGTTTGTTTATTATGAATGAAATTCATAATAAAGAGTGACAGTAACGGCTTTAACATAAAAAGAAGTTATGTAAATTTCTTATTAAACAGATCATTTATGAAAAATAACGTGCAAGGTGAACATACCGATCATTCTATGAACAATTATAAATACAATAAAAATACTAAAAGTCATAAATTAACATTTAAAAGCGTGCTGAGTAAAGATCACAAATTTACAAGTAAAAGTAACACTTCTTTCCAAAGCTATAAAGCTTGCGGTTGATGAAATTCCAAATTTTTTACACTCAAATCTAATCCAGTTTTTCATTATTCCAAACAAATACATTGCGATTTCTTCTAATGTTTCCAATTACAGAGAAGCTTCTGACATAAGCGAATGCAATAGATGCATGTATAAAGATTAGAAAACTGCAAGTAACATTTGCATGTGTTCTTGAACCGATTCTTACCCGAATGCAAGAGAAACCTAAAATCAGTCAACAAAAGTGCGTAGTGAGAGTGGTGATTTTTCTAAGCCTCGACTTTCCAAAGTCTGAATGAATCAATTATCAGAAATGCAAATATAGTTTTTGTTACATTTTTGTGACTTGCTCTAATTAATATCCACTTAGTTTGTGGTAGAAAAGTCATGAATAATAAGTTTTTTCTTAGAAATAATTGCGGAAAATCATTAAAGTGACAATTTAGCGTAGAAATGAGATTTCCGTTTGAATAAAAATTGCTCAATATATGGGTTAATATTTCATCTAAATAGATTTGTATAGAAATGACGCAAAATATCAAATTACAATTGCACATTATTCCATTGATCACGTATGTTTTTGCGGTACAATAATTATAGTACTTTCCGATTGGAATCAATACAACAAACAAGAAGATTTGATCAATAAAACTCATGCTTCACTTGTTATCTATTTTTATAATTCACAAATTACATCATAACAATAATAATAACTTTCTAAAATTTTTGCAGCTGGTTGTAACTCTATTGGCCATTGCTGGCCTACATCAATCACAAGAAACAAAATTACCGAAAGCAAAAAGAGGTTCTGCAGTTGGAGATTATGCTCTTTTAGGAGATTTAAATTCGGCGCAAGCAGGATGGAAAGGTTTGTTGAATAAATCCAACGAAATTACAATTAATTATTAATTAAATAGTAAACACCGCCGATTTTAATCTTAATGTGGACTTGCCGGGACTTCGCCGGATTCCCCAAGCAGCTGTAGCGTCTCCGTATCGGTCTGTCTCAAGACAGCCGCTTCGGATTGTTGGCAATTCAATTGATAAACCAATCATAGAAGCTCAAGAGTATATTCCTCCCCAATCAACTGGTACTGCTATTCTCCCTCAAATGCCTCCTCCAGCAGTGCCTGTTAATGCAGTAGCTTCGAATATTCCTGCATCTGGTGGTGCAGTTTTCTTAGGATCTGGATCAATAGGAGTTGTGGATTTAGGCAATGGAGCTTATGCTCTTGGTTCGGGCGCTTTAGGTTACTCTGAAAATCGAGCACGACCTAGACCTACAACCACAGTACCAGTGTATCCACCTATTAAAGCAAGTCCTGATTTAATCCCAGCGGCAGTGCCAACTCCTCAACCACCTCAGTTTGGTTTTATTGATTACACTCATCCATATCTAGGTGTTCCTCAACTTCCACAAATTGATCAAAATGGGTATGAATATTTGCCACCAAATCGAGTAGGATTTGGTGAACCTAATCCTCCTAGACCTATAAGAACAAGACAACAATTTGCTACGCCTACAGCGTTACAATTACAACCCCAAGTGCCACAAATTGGAAATGATTTGAATTTTGGAGTACATTTAGGGCATCCTAGTTTAAGTCATGTTCCAATTTTAGCTTAGGAATAAGTACAGAAGTTAATAGCCCCCAAAGTGATAAACCAAATAGGTGCAAAAATTTCTATTTTAAGAATCTATTTATTTTAGAGCAATGCAGTGTTTGTATTTAATTAGGTTTTTAATATGGTGTTGATAAAATACTATTTTTGTATAAAATATTGTAATTATCGTTAAAAATATATTCATTTTAAATTTATTAACATTTTATAAATAAATCTAAAAAAGAAACGGTCAATGATTATGAAACTAATTTATTGCGGGGGTCATGAATCATGACAATGAACTCTCCGCGATTTAAAAATCGAACGAAAGTGGCATTTCCTTTAAAAGAAAGTGACTACGTAAGTACATGCGATTCTACTGTTTGTAAAATTGATTTATTCAATTGCGATAAACAGAGATAAAAGTGCAGGTTAGTTCCTGATTTGCCTTTTATGACATACTTCACCTTTTTGTCTTATCATTTAACATTGAAATTCTATTTTGCATTTGCGACAAAGAAGAAAATACTAGATTTTCTTACTAAAAATCAAATCAATTGAAACCACACTCAAGTACTAATTAAATTCACACTTTAACAGTTGTGCATCATTAATAAATTACCAGCTTTTGTGAGACCACACCTTTTGCTAAACAATCAATAAACACGCAAAGATAAACTTGTAGTTTAAAAGTGAAAAATATTTTGGAATTTTTATTAATAAATTATGAGAATGTAGGTGGAGAAACAATAAAATTGTAAAAATGTTAGACATTGAATAAATATTTTTCGTCGAGGGGTAATACTAAATTATTGACGAATATTAAAATATGAATATTTCAGTATGACCTTTATCTGAAAAATTACGATAGTAGGTGTAATCAATACTCTTGTTTATCTATTATGTACAGTTTATTATCAATTTCTCAAATTTATAATAAAATCCAGTTAATATTTAATATCTCAACTGCATGTTTGTTCTAAGTTAAAGAAAGAAAACATTCAATAGTTGGGTTCTTTTTAATCTTATAATCAATGCTCGCCTTTGTAAGATAAATTTTCAAGTTTCTGAGAAGCTTGAAAGAACATATGACATTTGCAATAGTTTCCGTATAAGAACAATACCCACGACAATACTTTATTGCCTCTTGGCCTACAGGCTGAAGAAAAAACATTGTTGTATCAAAGAGAAAGGTCTCGTAAAACACAAGACTATATAAATTGCTACCAACTGCAGACCCATTAACAAAAATGTCCAAAAATGGAAATAATAACATAGATTATTATAACATACATTGGATCGGAATGCTTGGAAAAAAAATCAATTAAATAATAAAATCAAGAACTTAAATTCATTGAATTTGAAAATATTTGAAAAAATGGAATTTATATTTAGCTTAACTTAGCCCGTGGTCTGAAAATACTTACAACAATGTAATGTTGCAGCAAGATTGAGCAAATTTAGTTTGATTTCGTACTGATCCTTGATTGCCTTCTCAAGTTAAATAGGATAATCTATAGCAAAAAAGTTTTTAGTGTTGTTTTGAAAGACAAGTGCGTCCTCTTACAGTCACTTCTTGGTTTAATGACTTAAGAGAAGTGAACAAAGATGGAAGCACTTTCTAAGAGGCGATTATGGTAAAGTCAATCTCTATACTGTTCTGTTATATTTCAAAGACTTTTACAGAGTTTTCTTTTGTCTCCTTAATTAGCTAACATAAATGAATTCTATTGATTCTTAAAGATTCTTTGTTTCAGAAAAGCACTAATCTGCTTCATTTAATTAAGAATTAAGTACAAGTCGCTTAGTTAAATAACAAAAATGACGCAAAACTCCTGATATTTGTTAAGAAAATAACAGTATTGTAAAAATGTGCAAATTATGTGAAAATTTTAAAACTAGGTAAATTCTTTCAAAAGTATACTACTATTAGCATAGTCTAGTCATCATGATAAATAACATTTTTTCCGTAGAAAGTATCAATAGATAATCGTAAAATTTTAATTGATATAATTAATCCACTTTGAATATCGGTTATAAATTAGTTCTCCAACTGCATCATTTAATTGTGCAATTATAATTAAGAATTTTTTCGTAGATTTCTTAAAAAAATTGCGTGAATATTTAAAATTATGACATTTAAATGCACGCCCTCTTAACTAACGTATCGTGTGTATATCTTCCGGTCCCACGTGGTGTTGCGTAAGTCTGAAAGTAGTCCATCTTTCGGGAGTTACTGGTAGAAAGGCGACTTGTTTATGCCCCTCTTAACACTTGTACTTTATGATTTCTATCTCCTATAAAAGCTTTACTTGGTCGAGTATTCGATACCAGTCTTCTGCTGTCCACTTATTAACAAAGCATGATGAAGACTACTGTGAGTAAAAAATCGCATTATTAAAAATTTAAGTAATTGAAATATTTTTAGGTGTTCATTGCTTTTGTATGCATCTCCGCCACTTTTGCTGAGGAGAAGAAGACCACGAAACGTGGTGTCTTCGGGGAATCCTTAGGATTAGGAGTTGGGAGTGTCGGCATTGGACATGGAAGCATCGGATTGGACAGTGGGGCTTTATTAAGTTCGGGTGGCATTTCCGGAGGATCAGTTGGCCTTGTTTCGTCGCATGGTTATGGGCTTGGTGGCGGTATTGCCACAGGAATTTCAGGGCTTTCTGGCATTTCTGGAATTTCTAGCGGAGGAATTTCTGGCGTCGGGTTAGGCTCAGGCATCGCTCAAGGACCTATCCATTTAGGCTCATCAGTCTCGCGTCACATCACTATTACCAACAGAATTGGAATTCCAGTACCACACCCAGTGCCAGTAACAGTACACAGAAATGTTCCAGTTCCAGTGCCGCATCCAGTTGCTGTTCCAGTTGATCGCCCTTATCCAGTTCATGTTCCCAAACCCTATCCTGTTCCTGTAGTAAAACCAGTACCAGTTCCAGTTGATAAACCTTACCCAGTTCCTGTTAAAGTACCAGTAAAAGTCCCAGTTGCTGTTCCAGTTAAAGTACCAGTACCTAAACCCTACCCCGTACCAGTTCACAAACCAGTCCCTGTTCCTGTAGCTGATCCAGTTATCATCAAAAAACCAGTTCTTGTCCATGACCATTACGATAGTGGAATTTCTTATGGTGGTTCTTACGGTGGTTCTTATGGATTAGAAGGAATTAGTTTCGGTTCGGACATTGGTTTAAGTTCTCATGGAATCGGTTTAGGTTCCAGTTTTAAATCATGGTAATCTTCTGTGATGTTTAGTCATTTTCGTTCGTTATAAATACGCCATAAAGATACATTCTAGAAACTAGTCTCGATGTGGTTTCATGTATTTGCATTTTTGCATAATAAAGTTATTTTTATACAATACTCCTGAATTTTATTTTTTAAATAAGTTGCAATTTATCACTTCGACTTTCTCTGCTTCTGTAATATTTGGGAAATCCGACTTGGAAAGCTGAATTAATTGTGGAAATTGCTACTTTTGCCTATTAATTTTTTGATCACAGAGAACAACATCTTTATCATGTTAATGCTTTTAAATACCCGGAACTGTGATCTCTTACCTATAACAAAAAAACATAATTAGCCAATCGCGGATTCAATTTCGTCAGAAATTTACATAAATTAAATCACTTATTGATAACAATCGTTTTCATTTCAATGTGGGACGAAATGTATCACTCTGTCGCAGCTTTCTTTTGAATTTATGCGATAACTTATACTTTGATATACAAGCCGGTGCAATGAATGAGTCATAAGAATTTCCGTGTTGTTATAATAAAAGTAAGTTAATTTTTTGGGTAGTTCTCCAAAATATAAGTATGCACTTCATGACACCAAAAGTCTCTGGTTAAAATATATTGCAAGACGTGACCATATTTTGCAACAAATGAGTTTCTTTTTTACTTTTAATGGTGTCTTTATATAGCGGTGAGCATTCAGACGACATTTTACTGAATGATTTATTCCTTTATTTCTCTGAAATTAATTGGTAGAACGATAATAAATAAAATAAAATCTAATGATGTTTTGTATATTAAAAATTTTGAAAAATAATGCAAAAAATAGTCTGAACTATTGTTTTGGAAAATGAACAAATTATATAATTTTCAATGTGGGGCAATAGAATGTTAATATAGAAATTGGATTTAAAAAAATGTAAATAACTTTATGTAAATTAAATGAGTTCTGTAGTTTGCGTAATCTAACATCTACACTTGTGAAGTCAGTTGCTTTTTTAAAACAATTTATCTTATATAGACAATGTATTTATTTGTTTCTGAAAAAAATCCCAATCGGTTAGAAATTTCTGAAATAAACTGATTTTTTGGCATACAACTTTCAAGTATCTATATTAAATAATTAAAAAGCTTTCAAAAATCGAACTATTGGCTTGGTATAGTAATTACTATGGAAAAAATTAATATCATGAATCAAAGTACATAAAGCTGAATTGTATTCAAAATTTTCACCAAAGTAATTATTAACAAAATACTGGTTGATTTTTTTCAATATTCAAAGTTGAATATCTTTATTGTTATTGATTGCAGAAACCCAAAAAGTACTGTTATTCGACTTTTCCTCGATTGCCATAAGCCGAAAAATTGTTATAATTTCCAAAATCTAATTTCTGTAAAATATCTTTCTGATTCAAATAAGTGTTCTTATTAAAGATGTTACATTGTTTTAAAAACTAATGAAAGTTTAAATTAAATTAATCGAAATTCAAAGACACATCCAAACATGCAACGAAAAATCACAGTGTCCCATTTAAAAAAAAAAAAACACATAAGGTTATACCGGGTAGCTCACAACTCTTTATTTGTGGAAAAGGTGCATTTAGTACAGACAATTCTGAACATAAAATACCTTTACAAGAAAGTTTTATTTTTCTGCGTTTGCTCTGGAAGGCTACGAGAACAAAGGACGTTGCCAGGAAATTAGAGAAAGATTAAACGGACACTATTATTGTAAACTTTAATTATTTTTTATTTCTTAGTAACGCCTCAGCTCTTGTGATTGGTTACACTAAAACCTTGTTTTCTATTAAATGAAACACAAAAGACTTACTACTTTTTGTATTTTTATCATCTCCATTTCTCTCCATCTTCAAACTTATTTAGTTTTCTCATTAATATGACTTATTACTAAATTTTGTGTTTTTACTGATTTATTCAGAGTTCGACGAAAAGAGATGGCATAACGTTTCGGGCATTGTTTGTACCACCTTTTACCTAAGAGCTGCCGTAATTTAAAAAAAAGTTCGTAGCGCCTTGGAATTATTTATAATTTTTGATTTTAATTATTTTTTTTTAATGAAGCGTTACAGACATCTTGTATACTTAATTTCTAAAAAATACTTACTACCTAATTATAGAAAAAGTTTTTCTATCGTTTTGTTTTTACTTAAAATAGAAATCTATTCTGTGCTTCTTTAGTAAAAGCGCTCTCTTTCATTTAGTAGATAAATCAAGAATAAACTATTAATACATTACTAAAAGAATGCTATTCTAAAAGTAGAAAGTTTTCTTTCGTATGAATAAGAATTTTTCACTTAGATTTGAAAATATTCTACTAAATTTTTGCAAATTTTGATAGATGAGTACAACTTTATCAAAATCACAGCAACTTTCTTTTGAGAGATAAACCGCAAATTATTTACACCAGAATTTTTCTGACTTCCCCTGATTTCTGCAAAAAACTCTCCAATTTTTTTAAATGATTTCTTCAAAATTTCCTCGATTTTGTACAATGATTTCTTCTGCAGCTTACGGATTGCTTCGTTCGTTAAATTTTGCAACGCAAGCAGACAACTAGTAAAATAACGAGATGTATTAACAGTAGTCTATAAGAAAATACTTTTGCCAGTTATATATATGAGAAGTATTGGATTTTTTAACATTTCTTACTTCTTGCCATTTTTTTTTTTTCAATATAAAAAAATAATCAACTAACTGCATTTATAAATAATAAATTTTCAGTTTAGATATTTAATTTTTTTCAGTAGATAAAAAATTTAAGCCGTATTATAAATATCCAAATCAAGTGATAGTGGATTATAATTATTCACAGAAAAACAAAATTATAGTCTGACAAATTTAATGTTCTCACAACAAATTACACCCAAAAAAAATCAAATGGAATCACTTTCAAAACTAATTAAAAAAATTTTCACATTCCATTAAAAATTTTCCACTGTTTTTTCTATAATAAAAAAACTGTTTACAAACAGTAAAAGCAAAACATTATTTTTTTTTTCAAAAAATGTGTATTTTTAGTTCTTAATAGTAAAAGGCAAATACCAATCGGTCATTAAACGTGACTATAGTGTAACATGTTTGAGTCAGACTTAGAATTTGCGAAAAAAAAGAAAAACTTTAATGAAACAAAATTATCATTATAACATAAAGCCTGAATGATATATTATTAAGTACCTCGAAGAAATACAACAAAACGAAATGTTCCACTTAATGCTTGAATTAATACTATAACAGATATTCGAGAGTTTCAACATAACGTATTAAAATCGTGCCTACAATTATTACGATTCAGTAACTATATTGGTAATAACAATTAATAAAACATTAATAAAAAGTAATTTTCATTTCTTTTAATTCCACCGGATGGAATGAAAAAAAAATGAATAAAATTAAAACGAAACTGATCGTTCGTCATCTAATTGATGTCGTAACACACAACTTATTTAATCGATGCAAGTATAATAGTTTCAGATTGTATTAAATTATATTCAACACACCGTATGTCGCTTTTGGAAAATGCGTAATTTTTTTTTGAAAAAAATAAACATTCACTTTGAAGGAATCTCATAGGAATGTGATATTGCAAATTTCCAATAGAGTTACTGATCTTGATAAAAATTCAAAACGGCTTCAATTTAAAAAAAATATTTCTCAATTTATTAAAGAATAATAAAAAATATAGAACAGCATCCGCTACAGTTTTACGTAACGAATGAATTAAAAAATAAAATTGCTTGCTATAGATTTTTAATTATTATTCTTAATTGCATCAGTTCTCTCAAGTTTGACGGCTCAGACAATCTAAAGCTAACCATACCATGACTGTAACAATAAAAAAAATCTGATTTTTAATCACCTTTATTAAGTCCATTAAAAAAATTATCATTGAGCAAACTTTGAAAAGTAATAAACGTTTCATGGATTTCAAACAATGGGTTTATTATTTTTCAAATGTTGGAAGATCTATGTGGATATTGAATAGTGGTGTGGTCCCCTTTAGCACAATTTGAATAAAATTTACTGCACTTGCCGGCGCACGGAGATGTTAGGGGGAAATGGGAAAGTACTATCACTGTAGGGGAGGATGGACTTGTATATAAAGTGTTGGTTACAAATTTAAACCAGACACAGTTGCATCGTCTATCTCACCCAAGCAACATGAAGTTTCTGGTAAGACATTCACTTGCCGAAATTGCGTTACAAAATTTTTATTTTAGGTTTGCGCTTTGTTGTTGACATCGGCGGTTCTCGCCGAAGAATCTGCTAAGAAAAAACGTGGATTATTATTAGGAGGCGGTGATTTCGGCGGCGGTCATGGTGGATTTGACGGCGGAATTGGCATAGGCGGAGGTGGACATGGCGGATTTGGCGGCGGAATTGGAGGTGGAATTGGCGGTGGAATTGAAGAAGGACACATTACTCATATCACTCTCCATAAGCAAATCCCTGTACCAATCCCTCATCCAGTTCCAGTTCCAGTCGAAAAGAAAATTCCAGTTCCAGTTAAAGTACCAGTTCCTGTTAAAGTTGACAAACCTTATCCTGTTCATGTGCCTCAACCATACCCAGTACACATCGATAAGCCTTACCCCGTCAAAGTCGAAAAAACTGTCCCATATCCAGTTAAAGTACCATACAAAGTACCAGTCCCAGTCAAAGTCGCTGTCCCAGTCCCTAAACCTTACCCTGTTCCCGTTCATAAACCAGTCCCAGTGCACGTTCCAGAATACAACATCATCAAGAAACCAGTCCCAGTTTTCATTAAAGGTCATGAAGAAGGTTTTGGAGGCGGTGATTTTGGAGGTCATGGTATTGGAGGAGGAGATATTGGCGGAATCGGCGGCGGTTTCGGCGGACACGAATTATCAATCGGTGGTGGTTTTGGACACCATTAAATTGTGATATTGATTTCAGTCATTTCTATCAAAAAATGACTGAATTTCTTGTACATAGTCAAAATCGCAAATCATCCCTCATGCACACGTTGTCCAAAACTTAAATGAAATTAAATATTGAATCAGATAGCTTTACATTTGTAAAGAGTTTCTGTTTTAATATTCGCAACCAGAAACTATTCTACGATCATTTTGCTCAAATTTGTTAGAATTGTTAATATTAACAATTGAACGAATTTTGACAGGATTAAGTTTGCAACTTGTGTCATTTTTTTTCCTCATGTCATCTTGATCACCTAGTTATGTTTTTTATTAGTTTTGCAATAAATCTTTTTTTTCTATTTTATGTAAGTGTTTTATATGAAATAACTGATCCTCTGATTATAGTCTTTAAGTCTTGAACACTTTCTATTATAATTTATAAACAGTGTTCATTAGATAACATGGCAGTTTTACGCTTTCAAATGACGATTTCATGTGAATCACACATGCAATTTATTTTGTAATATAGATAAAAAAAATTTTTGCAATGAAATGTAAGATAATGGTCTATTAAAACCAATTATTCAATAATTAAAGCTCTAATTATTTACATAAATAAAAAATTGAGGCAATTAATCATGCATTTAGCAGTCACTATAAAACTTTCAATCAATTGCTGATTGAGAAACAGAAAATTAAAAAAAAAAAGTATAATACTAAAAACTCGCAATCAGAAAAAAGATATAACAAAAAAAATGAAAGGAACTGAATTTAAAAAAATCACAACAAATGTCATCACGATTTATTTTTTTTGTATCAAGTTAATTATCAAATATATTGCCGATAATATTAATCATTAAATTTGACAGCTCTTCAATGTAAATGTTATTCATCCTAAATTAGTTTTTATCTGGTTCATCGTCCATCTATATCTAATAACGTTTGAAGTTGTAATTTATTATAAAACAGATTAATCCGGCTCAAAGATACAAGACTTTCGCCATCCAATTAATAAAAATAATCACTCAATTCTTTGCTTTACTGCGGAAGTACAAGGTTCCAAATTAAAAATATGAATTCCAGCTCGAAAATTTTCCATTTGATAGCGTACTTAAATTTATCATAAATTTAATAGATTGCTAACAATAATAGAGTTTATGCTTTTAGCTAAAACTGGTTAAAAAATTAATCTCCAAATTTCACACGTGCGGAAGCTAGCTATTAAGAGATATTTATCTAATCCGAGTTCCTTCCAAGAGATGCAGATTTTTTTTACTCTGTTATTAGAGATTAAATAGTATTATTTCGCTTGCACTCTCTGGTTTCTGTGATGTTCAGCTAAATGGAAAGTACTATCACCATAAGGGAAGTAAAATATATAAAGACGACGATGAAGCATTAAGATTCACAGTTGCATTTCTTCTTCTTGCAAGCAACATGAAATTTTTGGTGAGAAATCTTTTTTAATTAATTTATTATTTTTTAATGATGTGGTAATTAGGTCTTCTTCTTACTGTTTACCACATTTGCTTTTGCTGATGAAAAAATCAGAGAAAAGCGTGGCTACTTGGGAGGAAGTTCGATTTCGTTAGGAGGAGGCGGTGGTCATGGCGGAGGGATTTCCTTAGGGGGAGGCGGTGGTCATGGCGGTGGAAGTTCAATTTCATTAGGAGGCGGCGGTCATGGCGGAGGGATTTCCTTAGGAGGAGGCGGTGGTCATGGTGGAGGGATTTCCTTAGGAGATGAACATGGAAGTGGAAGTTCAATTTCGTTAGGAGGAAGCGGCGGTCATGGCGAAGGAATTTCCTTAGGAGGTGGACATGGCGGTGGAAGTTCGATTTCGTTAGGAGGAAGCGGCGGTCATAGCGGCGGGATTTCCTTAGGAGGTGGACATGGCGGTGAAAGTTCATTTGAAGGCGGATTTGGAGGTGATATTTCCCTAGGTGGTGGTCATGGAAGTGGATTTGGAGGTGGCATTGGAGGCGGATTTGGCGGTGGATTTGGAGGTGGTGGCGGAATCGACGAAGGTCGTGTCACGCACATAACTCTCCACAAGCAAATTAGAGTTCCAATCCCGCACCCAGTGCCAGTGCCTGTTGAGAAAAAAGTACCGGTGCCATACCCAGTGAAAGTACCAGTTAAAGTCGATAAACCGTATCCTGTTAAAGTTCCACAACCTTATGATGTGCATATTGATAAACCCTACCCTGTGAAAGTAGAAAAAACAGTCCCTGTGCCAGTTAAAGTCCCAGTTAAAGTACCAGTACCGGTGAAAATACCAGTTCCTGTACCCAAACCCTATCCAGTTCCAGTCCATAAACCTGTGCCTGTTCACATTCCTGAATACAAAATTATCAAGAAACCAGTTTTCATTAAAGGAGGAGGAGGAGGAGGAGGACATGGTGGATTTTCATCTGGAGGATTCTCGTCTGGTGGATTCTCATCCGGTGGATTTAGAGGTGGACATGAAATTTCTTTCGGTGGAGGACAAGATTTCAGTTCCGGAGGTGGAAGTTTCGGACATCATTAATTCATTCAAATTGTTACTTTCATTCATCGCATTCTTTATTTGTAATTAGCACCATTCATGTTTTTAATCATTTACACCATCATTTTTCATTAAATGGAATAGCTTTGCTAAAGCAAAAATAGATTGTTCTGGAACTAATCTTGGTCTTGGTAGTTAATTTTGTGATTTTTGTAGATTTTCTTTCAAAATAAAATTAATTTAGTCTATTATGATGTATTGATTGTGATTAACAAACAAACTCTACCAAACTCAAAAAATTTAAAAGTGAATATTATTTGACATTGTCAATTCCAAGACTTAACCGCTCACAAAAAAGCTTGAGATAACTATTATCAAAGAAGCAATAGACAGTAGTTTATCAAAGTTGATAGTGTTTATCAACAAAAAAAAAATGAGAATTTACATTTAAATAATTTTCTACTCTATGTACTTGTTTGGTGTCACCAGAGCTCGTTTCATGGTTAATAAAATTGTGCTTTTTGAATAGCAAAAATTGATAGTAAAAGTACTTGATAACTTAGAATTTAAGACAAGAAAAAGGTAAAATAAATTGTTTAAATTTGTTAATCTTTCCAAAATACACTCGAGCTCAATTTCTTAGCAGGTTAAAATGTTTTTGATTAACTCAAGTCTGACTGTCATCAAACAATTACTCTCCAATTAAAGGTATTAGACAAAATCACGACATCGAAATATACCGTTAATTGTCAACTAATTTTCGTGACTTTCATTCAAAAATATTTTGAAGCCGTTTCTTTAAGCAAATGTTAAAAGAATAAGTTGAAGGTCGTAATCTTTTTTATCTCTCTCATTGCTATAAAATTTTGGAGTATTAAAACAAAGACAGGAAAATTAACACGCTGTTAATTTTAACATTCTGTTTACAGAATAGGTGTCTTTATCCGCTATAAAATGTTGTTTTTGTGTATTTACCCCAGAATAAATTGTTTATTTATAGACGATTAATGAACTAATTAGTTTTGAATTCATCTAGGTATTCTGGATTTATTAATAGCTTGAGTTTTTTGTGTGCAGCTGATGACTAATAAAAAATTAAATAAATACATGCTACAGCTTTTGAACCACCGACTTATATGCATTAATATTTTATAGAGCGAATAATTTTTCACATTGAATTAAAAAAAAATATATTCATATCTATTCCGTATAATTAAAAAAGTTCTATTTGCAATTTTTGGATGAGAATCAATATATTTAGTAAAATCTTAACAGTTTTTCCTTCTGGAAAAAAAGTTCAATAGATTCCGGTTTTGGAATATTTATACAACTGATAGTTGCATTCTAAACAAAACATTTCTTCATTTTTGGGCATTAAAATTAATTAGACCAGTGTTGCGCTACAATGATTATAAAATATTCATTAGGATACTAAAATTAACATTGGTTATTCCACCACAAGTATATAAAGACGAAACAAAACCTAGACCATACATCACAGTTGCATAGTCAATCCATCAAGTAACATCATGAAATTTCTGGTAAGTTGAACCAACAAGAGAAAAGTATCATAAATGATAATATTATTAATATTTAATGTAGGTTTGCGCACTACTGCTTACATCAGCAGCCCTCGCAGAGGAGTCTTCAAAATCTGCAAAACCAAAACGGGGTTTATTCGATATCGGCGAACATTCTTTTGGTGGTGAAGGTCTTTCATTGGGAGGTTTAGAAGGTGGTTTTGAAAGTGAACATGAACATGGGCATATCCATCATATTACTCTTCACAAAAAAATTCCTGTGCCAGTGCCACACCCAGTGCCGGTGCCAGTTGAAAAGAAAGTCCCTGTACCATATAAGGTACCATATCCAGTGAAAATCGACAAACCTTATCCAGTTCATGTTCCCCACGAATATCCAGTTCATATCGATAAGCCTTATCCAGTCAAAATTGAAAAAACCATCCCCTACCCTGTGAAATTCCCAGTTAAAGTACCAGTCCCATACAAAGTACCAGTACCATACGCCAAACCATACCCCGTTCCAATTCATAAGCCAGTCCCAGTACACATTCCTGAATATAACATCATCAAAAAACCAGTTCCGGTTTTTGTTAAAGAACATGAAGAAATCTCTGGAGGATTCGGTGAAGGTTTAGGTTTGGAAGGTGGACATGAGTTGTCTTTGGGCGGGGGACATCACAGTCTATCTTTGGAAGGAGAACACGGTTTTACCAGTCATGTAGTTCATCATTGAGTTGTTAATTATTAGTTACAAAGTAGTGTGATTTAGCTTCACTTTAATGAAGAGTTTTCACACTACGCGCAACCAGAAATGGATTGACGAGCAACTGTTTAATTTCGTTAGATTTGTGTGAAATGTTTTCAAAAATTGAGGATAGTTCCACATTTTAACGAAATTGATTTTCGGCATTTGTATCCCAATTACCTCAATAAAATTAAAAGCATCATCAAAGTAATTTTTTTTCGAATTCTTGACCTAATACTTAATACCTATCAAAGAACGTCAAAGGTGAGAACTGAGAAATAAATTTATAAAAAAAAGCAGCAATTAATAATAGCAATTATAAAAACACGTTTTTAATGCAACTTTGTCTGTTTTGCACTCTTGTATCTTTTTTGCAGTCAAAAAAATTACAAATTTAAAGTTTGGGAAGAATTGGAAGTTTGTACATTTATGACATCTTTTGCAGCGTGATCGACAATGACTGAATCTGTTGGCACGTGCATTTAGTCACTCGTGCGAACAATAATTGAACGTAGCTGTGTTATTTTCTATAATTTGTTTATTTTTCTAATTTTTTCCACATCGTTTTTAAAGGTGTAAAACAGAAAAAATAATCAAAGTCTAGTCAATATATTTCCATTAACAAAAAAAATACAGGCTGATATGTAAATAAAAAGTAGGTAGGTAGTAGGTAAAAACTGTAAACGCTAAGTGAAAACAAAATCTGCTATATTAAAATTGTATCTAGATTTGTAAATTGATTACGTTTGGTTGGTTTGATGAAACAAAATTTAGATTAAATGATGAATTAAAAAACGCTTGTTTTAGAGAGCTTCTAAAAAATTACTTTCTAGGCAGTTTACAGAAATTGAAAATCATCTTCATAATTTTGAGTATTTAAGCGCTCATATAAAATTTTATCATTTATTATTGTAAAGCTGGTCTGTTCTCTACCTCAGTAAAAGTGGAATAGATTTTAAGCCAATGGCGCACTCAAAAATTTGGCATGGAGGAAATCACGCAACTAAATTTTGGTTACTAATTCATTCAAGCGAATTCTTGAGAAATTATTACAGAAATTTCTGTAAATTATTTTGATTCTGAAAAGATACAGCTCCTATGATTCCCTCCCTGGATTCGGTAGTATTCTAAGCTGTCTATCTGACAAGCATTTGACAAGTTGGATGCCAGTCATAGGATAAAGTTCAAAAGATTCAAAATAAATTATTTAGTGCTAATGTCTAGGAAATTTTTTAAATAAAAAAATACATGTTAGGAGATTAATGGCAGAATGGCACTGTATAGATTGGTTTTATAGAGTTATCAAAAAATGTGAAAATTCTCCATTAAAGTGAAATTTATTAAAGTTAGACAACTAACAATACATCAAGAAAGTGGCTGCGAAAACGATTTATGAGGTCGACTCAGCAGGGTACTTCCAATCCTCCACCAAGTTACTGTTGCATCTTCACAAAGTGCCGCCAGCTCCCCGCATTCATTCAAATGGAATACTTATTTTACAGCAACATAGCATTAAATACATATAAAAAAACTATAAAATTTTACTAATTTTATTTATAAAATTTTACTGCATATGTGCAGTATTTCACAATAGAGCGCGATCGAAGTCCGTTTTAATAAATGCATAATTTAATTGAATAATCATGAAAAAACGAAAACAATCGCTTGCTGTTAGCTTTGTTTTTATGAATAATTTAGATAATTAGAACTACTAAGCAACCTCACCACCTCAAGCTGAAGACCAATCGAGAAAGTTTTTTTTATCTAGGCGTATTAAAAATTATATTTGCCATGTAAAAATGGTAAACACTATGCAAAAATAAAAACTCCTAGATGGAAATAATGAACGCTGCTCTTGCTCTGAAAAATTTCGAGAACAAAGTACATTGTCAGAAAAACAGCAAAAAGTGAAACAGATGCTATTATTGAAAACTTGAATTATTTTTTATTCCTTAGTAACGCTTTTACTGTGAGCGCTATGCTTGAGCGAAAGCTCCTGGGATTGGTCACTTTAAAACCTCTATTATCTACCAAACGAAGAACAAAAGAGCTGAATTTTTCTGTATTTTTTTCATTACTATTGCTGTTAACATAAGCCCATTTCCGCTTTAACTCCAAAAAACGTTGACTAAACCACAAATAAAATACAAACTTTAAATGAGCCTTTGCTGGCAAATGGCGGAAAGAAGTTCATAGCAATATTACCTAGCACCTAGCATTCAGATTATTTACCTAGCATGCATAATATTTTAGCTATATTTTACTATTAGACTATTACTCAGCGTTCACATTATTATACTTAGCAATTTTTTTATATTAGTTCACTTAGGTTTTGCATTATTTTACTTAGCAAAGAAGTATTATTCACTTAGCAGCTTATCAGTAGCCATTTTTGCTTAGGTACTGCAAGTTGAAATTAGAAGTTTTTACATAACGTGAAAATGTGATACCTGATTCTGTGTTAGGACCGCATGGAGATTTGAACACAAAGTGAAGGATCGCAAGGTCGGGCAAACCGTGCCCCTGTCCGGGGCGGTAGATTTCAGGAGCGGCAAATTTATTTGAATTGCACATAATTCAAATGATATTGAGTCATTCCATATAAAATCGTCTGACTGTGATTGCTGACTTATTTTAGATTTTGTTCAATACCGTTTTGACGCTTTATCAATTGCAGCTGTTAATTTTTTTCTATTAAAGATATTCACATTACTAAAACGGCATTTTGAAGAAAAAAGACGTTTGTTTTTTCATAAGCAAGAAAAATTCACTCATTCAAAACCTCTGAATAATGACACGGTGTTGAAAGTACATACATTTTTCTCCTTTTTTATGATTTTCAACTGACTCCCGTGTCTCGAATGTTTAGTGCAAAGAACTAATATTACTCAGAAATAATAAAAATTATCGTTAGCAACTCACTTTTTATAAAAAAAAACGTTGCTTGAAAATTTGAAAATTCGTGTTTTTTGATTTATAATCTGAGCATCTTCAAGATATAACCAAAAAGTTTGCAGAATTAAAAGTCAGAAAAAACACTTTTAGAATATATTTAAGTCCTAAAAATTATTATTTTTTTTAAATTACATTAATGTTTTTTTCACTTGTATTTTATTATTTTCTTTTGTTGAGTTTTAATTTATTTTACTGTTTTTTAATACATACATATTATTTATGTATTTATTTATTTCATTTTGCTCGTTGTGTGTTTTTTTTCGAGTTTTCATAATAAATAAAGTTCAAGAACAACCAAAATTTTTCTATTCAACTCTTACAGACACCAATGCAGTGTCATTGATAACGCACTTATAAAAAAATATAATCTTTATAATAATGATGTTTTTCTGAGGATAGCTTTTACCGTATTTATTTTCAGGCTATGCAAAAACTTCGTATCGTCGGCCAAAGTTACGGTAGAATTGAAGATGTGTAATGAAGCGATTAGCAATCTTCACTCTGGAAAAAGAATATAGATAAGTATTTGTCTTACGCAGATGTTTGATGTCTTGGAACCAAAGATGTTCTGAATTTGTAATTTGATGTTCAATCAATTTATACGCAACTAATTTAATAAGTATGTGCTACTTTTTCACATTTTATTTTACATAATAATTTGTAAACTTCAATAAAAAATCTCAAGTGCTATAAATCTTGAATCTTGCATTAATTATGCAAACAAACATGTCTATACCAGTAAGAGTAAAATGTAAATATATTAAACATAAGTAAATAATATTTGTGTTTTTTTTTCACCTAATCACAGGGAAAATTTCTCTTTTATCTTCAAAGTTTCTCCCTTTTACCTTGAACAAAACGTTCTATTTTTCTCCCGCGACTTCTAATATCGAATGTCATGACATCGTAAATTGATAGTTTCCGCCCGAATTCCTCATCTTCTTGAAAAGTAGTGATAACCATTTTTTTATTTACTAGGTCATTTTATGATTTATGTACTATTGATTTATTTATCTTTCATAAAAACTTTTGCAACAAAATTTAATTAAATTCGTTGCGGTAATTAATGTTGCATATTATAATAATACATCAATACAGAGTTTTCCGATT
The DNA here is from genome assembly GCA_030157265.1 of Latheticus oryzae. Classification (NCBI taxonomy): domain Eukaryota; kingdom Metazoa; phylum Arthropoda; class Insecta; order Coleoptera; family Tenebrionidae; genus Latheticus; species Latheticus oryzae. The sequence goes on along the minus strand of CM058052.1, from coordinate 16,138,273 downwards.
TCGTAATTTCGCACTTCATATATTGTTATTCAACCCATCAAAAACGGATTATGTTTGAACAAATTTTTCCAACATTACAATTATTATGTCACTATATTGTAGGAAGTTTATCTAATTGCTACCTATATTTTATTAACTAATCCACATTCGCTTATTACTTCCCTGGCTTATGTAAAAAGTTTTTAATACACTGAATGCATGACCTAAATTTAATGTATTTACTCATGAGGGGTTCGTTGAGAAAGTAAAATTGTATAAATACTTGCTGATTTACTTGATAACCATCAGTTGTAGCTTGTCTTTTGGATTAACACACAAAATGAAGTTAAAGTTTTTTGTAAGTGATTGTGTTTGAGTGTTAAACTTTTTAAAAATCGTGTCTTTATTTTAGATTTGCTTAACAATATTCAGTTTAGCTTTTGCTGAAGAAAAAAAGCACGCTAAACGAGGATTGGAACTGGGAGGTTTTGAAGGTGGCTTTGGCGGTGGTTTCGGAGGTGGCATTGAACTTGGAGGTCTTGGCGAACATCATGAACATGTTAAAACTATCACTATTACCAAAAAAGTACCATATCCAGTACCACATCCAGTACCTGTGGAAGTGATCAAACATGTACCTTATCCTGTTAAAGTACCAGTGAAAGTACCTGTGCCTAAACCATACCCAGTTTCAGTGCCAAAACCATACCCTGTTATAGTCAAAAAACCTGTACCTGTACCAGTTGAAAAACCATATCCAGTACCTGTCAAAGTTCCAGTTAAAGTACCATATCTTGTACCTTTCAAAGTACATGTACCTAAACCATACCCAGTCCATGTACCCAAACCTGTACCAGTCAAAGTACCCTACCCAGTATACGTAGAAAAGAAAATCCCAATCATTGCTAAAGAAATCCATCATCATGAAATTGGAGGCTTTGGAGGAGGATTTGGTGGTGGATTTGGAGGAGGACATGAGGAATTTGGAGGACACATTGAATCCATCGACGAAGGAATTGAATTATCTCACGAACTTAAGCTTTAAACTTGTTATGGTAACACATTTCAACATTTTCCAAAAAAAAATTCTTTATATTTTTTATTCAGTTACAGATCTCTGCAATGCTCAATATTCCACGATGGTTCTATTGTGATATTAACTAGTTTTAATCGCTAATGGTTGTTGATATTGTATTTTTCTATGAAATAAATGTTTTCTTTAAAAAATATAATTTGTTTTTGTAAAAATTCAAAATATTCAGAGATCGATTAGAACGTACAAAATACTGTAATAATCTCAAATATAATTTGTTGACGCAATTTATGCCTTTTTTTCTTATTCATTAAAGCATTAATCATAAGAAATGTCATATTAGACACCTGCATTAATTAGCAATACTAATGCACAATTTTTTGAGAAATTAAATGTCAGAAAATTTTTGATATTAATTAATTAAACAGATTCAAAAATTTGAGAAATTGTAAGTGAAAGATTAATTTTAAAAGTTAATAAAAGTGCTAATTAATCAATTGTTGGAAACCTTCTATCTATTACTTGGGTAAACGTAATTACTGCTTCCAACAGCAAATAGAAATATTTTCTTTTATTTAAAATTCATCAAATTGTTTGAATATCTTTTGATCTACAAATCCAATTGATTTTATTCAATCAAAATTTGTGAAAATCGTAAATTAATTAAATAAAATTTATTCTTCTTGGTTTTCCTGATTCAGCATTGAAAAATAAAATTTCGAAAGAATAAATACTTTTAATATAACAATAGTTTCAGTTTTAATTATCCAAATTAGCAATTGTGTAATTATAGATATTATTGTAAAAATCATTTTCATAAAATTTGCAAAACAATAGAATTTTTAATTGATGATTTCTAAAAATTTTTGATGTATTATTTATTAATTGATTTCCCAAATAATTAATTATGTTGTTCTTGTAATAAAACGTCGATTTGACTTGTTGAAAAAATGTAAATTTAATCATTACAAAACTACTTAGTTAAGATGTTTTCTGGTTTATGGATCGTTAAGTTAGTCGTCTTTCCTGCCTTGACAATGACACAACCACAGAAGTTGTTTCAATAAAACACGGTCACATAATTTTCGTCAAATCGAAAGTGAATGCTTCATTTTTATCGATTAAATCTAATAGAATTACCATCAAGAGTTTCTAATAGAGAAGGCCAGAATACAATTAAAATTAAAAAATTTCTTTTTAATAATTGTTTCCAAACATAATATTTCATAATTTCCGACTTGCGACAGATACCCACGATAATTAAACATGTCAAGAGTGGAGTATTCATAAGAAAAAATCTATTCTATGACAATGTCAAGCTGCTGTAATCGCTACATATTTATTAGTAATTTATTTTGAATAACTTCCACTCACTTATTTTCAAGGAATTACATAAAAGGAAATCATATAATACGCTCTATTTTCTTCGAGATAGTTGCTAAAAAATGTATTTCACCGTTTGGCGAATTTATTCAACAAGTTGTAAAAATTTTCAAATTATTTCCTTCTTAATAATCGAGTGAAACTCAATGCACGCTCTGTAATTCTTCAATAGAACTGCATTATGTATTTAATGTAAACACGACATCTGAAACAAATATTTTCTTAATTTATTCCAAATGTCTTATGATCGATTTCTTACATAAATCCTTAATTAGAGGTTTAAGTTTTTCTTGTACTAGAAAAGGTCTAAATTTCGTCACAGTTAATTGGGTCGATTTTTTAAATTATTTCACTCCAGTTTTCAGCGAACATCCCATTACGGAAGATGTCTATAATTACTTAATAATTTCAAGGTCAACTTTTACTCTCATCGCGTTGCTATTAGCCAAGAAATTAATGAGATGCGTGCAAAGCACAAATCTCGATGAAACTTTCGTTGGATTACTATAATCATGTAATTCGTTACAATTTTTATGTAACTTTGGGAACTAGACTCTATTGGTTTATTGTGTTTTCTTAAGAACGCTGTACGCACTATAAAGTAGGAGGGGTGTAGAAAGCCAAAGAGCCAACTTTTGACACATATCCGCTAGGGGATATAAATACCACCAACTTGTCTGTTTTCATCAACAGTCGTAAAGCAAGTCCAACCATGAAACTTCAAGTAAGTGTTCAGTGTTAAGTGTGAAATATTAGTGTTAACTCTTCTTCTGTTCTAGATTTGTGCTCTAGTTTTGGTTGTGGGTTTAGTCGCAGCCGAAGAGAAAAAAGAAAAAGAAGTCAAAGCTGCTGCTACTGAAAAGAAACAGGACAAAAGAGGTCTTTTCGATCTTGGATATGGATTTGGCGGAGGTCATGAATTTGGGGGCGGTATTGAATTAGGCGGCGGTTTTGGTGGCGGCCTTGAAGAACATGGACATATCAAACATGTTACTATCACCAAAGAAGTACCAGTCCCAGTACCACACCCTGTACCTTACCCAGTAGTCAAAAAAGTTGGAGTACCATACCCTGTCAAAGTAGCCGTTCCTGTTGACCGCCCATACCCAGTGCACGTACCTAAACCTTACCCAGTGCCTGTAGAAAAACCAGTACCATATCCAGTTGAAAAACCAGTACCATATCCAGTTAAAGTACCAGTCAAGGTACCTGTACCAGTGCCACACCCCGTGCCTGTACCTAAACCTGTACCATACCCAGTGCACAAGCCAGTTCCTTACCCAGTTAAAGTACCGTATATTGTCGAAAAGAAAGTGCCAGTTTTTGTTAAAGGACACGAATTCGAACATCACGGTATTGAATTGGGAGGATTTGGCGGAGGATTTGGAGGAGGGTTGGAATTTGGTGGATTCCATCATTAAACAACGGCTGTAAATTGTACATTTTGTCAGTATTGTTGCACTTTATTTTTGCTCATCCCAAACTGTTTCTAATTTAAATAATATTTATTCTTTATTTTCTACTTAATAAAAAATTCCGTACAAATTTGTCTATTATTTTATTTTGTAACCATTCTATCAAAAATCAAGATTAAGCAATAATTCAACTTTAAATTTAATTTTAAATTTATATAATGATTTGTATTTTAGATTAATGCGCGCTGCTTTAGATTAATACTCTAATTATGTACTTTCACACAGTGTCATTTATAAATTAATGTAAAAAAATGAACAAAACCTTCATTGCCTTTCTACTTTTCAACATTCAAACACAAAACATATCAAAACTATTTTATTAACAAAAACAACATTCTAACAAAAAAATTAATCCTATTGTTGATGTTCTTCAATCTGCTGACTTTCAGCATTATTTTGTATCATATCTACCGGTACCCATTGTGTTTTAACCCCAAAGGAATTCGACTGATCAGCGTCAGCATAACCTCCAGCTTGTTCGGCCCCTTCAAATCCGTCACCATAACCACCACCACCTCCTGCGTTGCCGCTTGCTTCAAATTGTTGATGTCCAAATTGCTCTTGACCACCGAAAGAACCACCAAATGATTCATGACTTGGGAATGCTTTAGGAACTTCAATTGGTACTGGAATTTTCTTCACAATTTCGACTGGTACAGGATGTGGTACTTTGACAATTTTTGTATGGACTATAGGGTATGGTTTTGGTACTTCAATAGGATGTGGTACTGGAACTGGTACTTTTACAGGATAAGGTTTAGGTTCTTTGATTATAACTTTTTTATTAATCGTCACAACAGCAGGTGGTAAATGATCTTTTATAGTACTTCCTAATTCCAAAACATCAAAATGAGGGTATGTGAGTTTTCCGTAGTGAGATTCATTAGGTACTCCTTCCAATGGGGTGTTACCACTATGACTGAAACCGGGTCGTCCATGGGCTAACGCCAGACAGCAGATTGTAAAAATACCAGCCTAATTTTTAAAACAGATAATAAAAATTTCACTAATTCACACTTTTTACTTACAAAAGGATTCATAATAAAACACTAACGTTCAATGTCACCTTCTAACTGCAAGAACATGACTACTGTAATTACTTATATACAGAACAAAACTACAATATCCGGAGACTCCTCAAGTAATCGAACATTCTTTCCATTTCACTTTCTTCGAAGTTCATGACCAATTGATATACAAAAACGTCAAACCTGCTGTCTCATTCTATTGACAAACTATTGCGGTTTGAAGAGAGAATGCAAAATTCTATCGTACATTAAAATTTACACCTTTCTTTTAACATAATAACAAAAATGCACCCTACTCTATAAAACTTACAGTCTGCCATCCTTATTAAATGAACTTGAACTTTAGAGGGGCAAATAATGATGGAAGTAGAAACGTGAAAGTAATTACAAATCGGTGATTCTAAAGCACAATCACTTAATAATCAGACTGTTGAACTTGCTTCAGATTTTAGTCATGGGTATCTATAGCGAATTAGAAGGTCGGAACTGAATGCTTTTTAAAGGACGAATGCATTTGACTAGTTTTTATTAATAGGAATTAGTGCTTGGAACTTTCACACTGATTTTGATACTTTCTCGCCATTTTAGCGCTTATTATTTGCAATTTTAATAAAAATAAGCATTGTGTTGTTAAATCTTATAATTTGGTAAGTCTGCAAAAATTACATCTAATTATGACAAAATCTCTGATTGTTAAGATATCAACAATACTTAGCCTCTTTAGCAATAATAAGCGTTGCTTCAGAGGTCATTTCCACAACGAAAAGTTCATCAAAAATGCCAACAACAAACACAATAACAAGCACAATATCTACTCTTTGCTTTTCAACAATATGAAATTCTTAAACACTATATAATTTTGTAATATAAATGTGATGTTTGAATAAATAAAAAAAATCCATATTCTTAAATTTTAATGCAATTTTTAATGGCATTTTGAAACCTCATTGTCGTCGTTGAAGAAATCTTCACAGTAAAATATATTAAACGATTTTCACACAGAAACATTTTTAATGGTGAATTTAATATTTTGCAATTAACTTATCAATGACTTCCAGTAGCCATTGTCACAATATATCTTATATTCTTCCTTCACAAAGACCAATCCAATCACTGAGTGAAGGGAATCGGAACACTTTCGCTGTCTGATCTAAATAAAAACAAAACAATTATTGGTTTAGATTTTTCTCCAACTTTATTTTTATTAATTGATCTCGATAACATGAAGCGGGAATTACCAAATGACTACCGGAAAAGAAAGAAGTTGAATTTTTATAAATGGTGAAAAGTGCACAACCGCATTCTTAAAGCTCTGATTTGTTCGAAACATCATTAGCCATTAAATTTAATTAAAGAGATGATAGACTATTAAGTAAAAAGACAAAAACTTGAAGAGAATTTTTTTTCTTATAATAACTGCTTGTAGTTTTAATTTTAATTAACTAATTGATTTATTTTTTTATATAAAATTGATTATTTAATGTCTGTTAATTCCAAGTTAAGAAGGTTATTGTCTTGAAATATTTCTTACGTGGAACTAATTGCTTCGGTCTGTTGGAGTTACATTTTGACCGGATTTGAAAAAAATGCACATCAGAGTAATCGAACCGTAAAATCAGCAAAAATCTTGTGAAAGTAACAAAGTTCAACCCTTTACAGCATCATTTCTGAAAGTTGAAATATATTGCTACAGGAAATCAATGTTTTAATGACCAATTCCGGGAAGCTTTTAATTTTTTGTGGTTTGGTTATGCAACAGAAGAAGCGAACTTTGTTATTGATTATAGATCTGTTACGGCACTCCTAAACAATTATTATTAAAAGAATGTGTATATTATTACACTTTCTTATGTTTACACTCCATCTTGTAGGTATATTTTATACTAAATCTAATTAATTAACAGTTGGTTTATACGTGCTTTTATGGTAAAACAAGTAAGCCTATTATGCATTTAACTTGTTACAAAACCATAAAAATCTATGTAATAGCTGCATCATTAAAGAAAATCACACAATCAGTACTTTTCATAAAACACCTGTTCATCATTTACGTAAGAAGTTCGAGACAATACCAAAAATCTTCAAACCACACCTATTACAACTTTCGCTTGATCATTTTATAGTTCAGTAGTTGTGCATCTAATCAGATGTGCATATTAAGGAAGAAATGTAGCCAGAAGTTGTAATTTTGCCTTCACTTTTTGTGATACAAAGATACGGACTTTCATTCCAAATGATTTTTCAACAACAATATTCAAAAAAAATTAATGTCATACGTATTTCTTCATTAAGGCGTGGTTAAGCTGCTCTTTATGTAACAAATTCACACTCCATTAATCTCAAGTTTGTGCTATATACCTTCATAAATTTATAAAAAATTCGAATTTTGAAATGCATTTTTGAATTGCGTGTATAGTTGGTTGCATAGTTTGATTAACAAAATTTACAACTTAATTTATTGTTTAAGATAAAATCTCTGCTTTGTCATGCTACAAATTATGTTGTCAAAAACTAAACGCAAAATTAAAACTTTTACTATACAGATGTGGGTTTAAAAATAGAGCTAATCAATAGATTAGCTTCCGTCAATTAAATTTTGTTAAAAAAACTAAAAAAATTTGCATTAATTATATCGTAAATTTACATAACTGAAACTATTCACAAAATTGTTGCTAAATAAAAATGTTTTTTCTTCCAAGTAGAATGGTTTTTGTGTGTTCTATAAATTTTAGTCAAATTTACAGACAGTTTGACTGTTTCTATGAAAAAAATTGTTTCATCGTTTGCTCCATTGTTTTAAATGTGGGACAAAATCACACTTATATAAAAACAATTTCAGAGAAATGTAGTTTTTATTACAATAATTTGCGATAATTACTTTTATTACCAATCAATAAATTAAAGATTGTTATAACTTCAACAATTATTGCATTGCAAAAATCATTTCAAAAATGGAGAAAAAATTTCTCAATACGGAAATTATTTTTATATGTAACAAAAAACTCATGAAAACGTTGCAAAGATTTTATCTAGATTTTGCATATAATTACATGATTTGGATTATAATTAAGAAATTTTAAATTAAAAAGCTTTCAGTGTTAAGTCAAAGCCTCCACCTGTATCCAATCTGTTAATAATTGTTCACGTCCATTACCTCCATGAAACAGCATTGTTATTATTTGGTTTAGTAATCCATCTCATTACTCATGAAATTAGTGCAAGAACTCAGCCGTTTAAAGTACGAATGCGCTAAATAAAAACTCAATATGTTATTAATCCAGAAAACGAAACATTCTTTGAGCTTTTGTCACGCATGAAAGCAATACTAATTTCGTCCTTACTTTTAAAAATTGCACAATTTTTCAAAATCTTTTACTTTCTAGATTAGTGCTTGAATTTACCAATTTGCAAAATCTGTCTAATAGGAGATTAAACGAAGCATAATATTTCCTGCCGTTAGCAGGACTTGTAGGTTGCATTTTACCTCTAGCTAATCGAACTGCAATACTTGGAATATTTTTTTCTTACGCAACGTTATTATTCGAGAATTGGGGCAGCAATATTACAATGGAAGCGGAAATGATAATTTAACGAAATTTTTTGAGTCTACTATTAAAATTACTCTGTTGATGAATAGCACACAAGAATCCGCTTTTCTTCACTTTCTACGTGCATACACTTGGACCTGTTACAAAAATGATTTAGAATAATTGCCACTGTCCAGATGGTTCATCGAAACGGTGGGAAATATTCGCATTAGGAATAATTACCACGATATCGTTTACGTAAAACTGGATCTGTGCACCACTTTCTTCGCTTCTATTACACGTTTAATTAGATTGAACGACTAAGGAAGAGACGTGTATGAAACGTCCCAAGATTATTTTAATACTAGTGCTGGCATCTGTACAATTTGTACAAAAATCACTACTTTGAGTTATATTATTTCAATAATCAGATAACAATGCAATTAGAGTAATTATTACAAAAGAATTATGAAAGCTTTTAGTGACTGGTTTAACAAAATTCTACATTTTTAACAAATTATCTATTAACAGTTTTGCAATTTTTACACATTTGAGTCGAGAAATTTCAGATTTTTTTTGTATTATATGATCCAAAGTAAATGGTTTTATTGTTCGACTACTTTCAATTTGCATTCACTGAGTAATTCCTGGTTTTTGAGATCATCACTTACTAAAAAATCGAATACAAAGAGCAATTTTTATTTAATTTGCTTTCGAAGAACAGAATTGTAATTTTTGTTTTTTTATATGGTTGCAGTTTTCCGAACAGGAAGCGAGTATTTTCTCATTAATTTTGGATTCTTTCGATTATGATATGGTCGTTGAACAAAATTTAGCATAATGCACCCATTGGTTGCTCCTCGGCACTCAACTTAAGTATGATCTTATTGCATGCTCAACGATGCGTCCAGAGTTGTGAATGTATGGATAGTATGGTATATCGTCGCAGATTCACCCAGTGAAAGTACGTTTCGTTATTGGTTAGATCGGGTAGGAACCCTTTCCACTTGTATCCATATATAAAGCCACCTCTCTAAGGGTAAAGCATCACTTGTCAGTTTCTTCTCATACACACAAGATGAAGCTTTTTGTGGTAAGAACTGCGAGTTTTATTTGTTAAATAACAAATAATTTTTTTTTCTTTGTTAGGTTGCTTCATTACTGCTAGCAGTCGCCAGCATTGCCCAATGCGGCGAGGCTAACGCAGAAGAAAAGAAAACTGAGAAGCGAGGAATCTTCAGTAGTAGTATTGGAAGCGGCTTTGGAGGCGGTCATGGCGACATTGGTAACGGAATTGGCGGTGGTGATATTGGAGGACATGGTATTGGCGGAGGAATCGGCGGAGGATATGGCGGCGGATATGGTGGCGGATACGGTGGAGGAATTGGCGGCGGAATTGGAGGAGGAATTGGCGGTGGAATTGGAGGAGGAATAGGCGGTGGCGCTGGCGGTGGCGGTGGTGCAACTGTCAGCACTGTCACTCAAACTGTCGGAGTACCAGTACCTCAACCCTACCCAGTGACTGTAACCCGTCCAGTACCAGTCCCAGTACCACAACCCTACGCTGTCCCAGTGCCACGTCCAGTGCAGGTTCCTGTTCCTGTACCCCGACCAGTTGTAGTCCCACGCCCTGTACCAGTTACTGTAACTCGTCCAGTACCAGTACCAGTAAGAGTACCCGTTCAAGTACCAGTACCACAAGCTGTCCCCGTTTCCGTCCCACAACCCTACCCGGTTACTGTACCTCAACCGGTTCCTGTTAGAGTACCACAGACCATCGTAGTACCATTTCCAGTAGCCGTCGGTGGCGGTGGTGGTGGAGCTGGAGGTGGTTTTGGAGGTGGAATTGGCGGAGGTATTGGAGGAGGAATTGGCGGTGGAATTGGAGGAGGACACGGAATTGGCGGAGGAATTGGGGGTGGATACGGCGGCGGATACGGAGGAGGATATGGCGGTGGTCATTCCATCTCCTTAGGAAGCATTGGAGGAGGATTAGGCGGTGGCCATGGCGGTGCTACTAGTTATTCCAGTATTTCTATTGGAGGAGGGAAATATTGAATGAAAGACTTCTTATTCACCTCATTTCATCATTTATCAAATTTCATGTCAATTCATCCTATTGTGATACCATAAGTATTTTTGTTGTTTTGATGGTATTACCATCTATGTATATATTTTACATGCACTTGAAATAAAGTCTATTTTACTATAATTGAGTTTCAAGCAAAATAATACTTAGGTAATAAAAATATAAGTAAAAAGAAGATTTATTTGAAGACATTAACACAATATAAAAAAACAGTACATATAAGAGATATCAAATCGTAATAAATTATTATACTGAGAAATTATTTTAATTTATTGCAGATATATCGTTGCAAAATATTACATCATTCATTTTTTTGTCTATGACTTTATAATTAAAAGCTTATAAACATGTCAAAAATGCAATCTATAAGTTGCAAGTTGTAATATACTATGCATGTGTAACTGATTCAAAAAAATAATTTCACGCTAGAAGTTTTGTAATTAATTGCAACTAGAACATTACACTTTTAGGTGAATAGTTTTAGATGTGCAGCAACCCAAAATACAGGACTGAAGAGTGTTGGTAAATCTAACCACCAGACTCAAGTGATTGTGGGTGTTACTTCCAAAAAGTAACAAAAAATCACAAAGCGAATGCTGAGAGTTAAGTAAAAATCATGTTTTGTCACAAAGTTATGACGTGTCAGTATATACAGTATGTTCATATTTCGATGCTCACCATTGGGATCTCGCTTATTAGAAGAGATAGAACATCGGTTAAATGAGGAATATTTTGCAAAATTTAATGCTCAAGACGAATCTCAAACTTTTATATTGTTGGGACACTTTTTTGAAACAAATATTTTGATGTGAGCGGTACATCACCTCAGCTACACTTAAAGTCTTGCAGCTTTTTTGTTCTTTTAATAATCATATATTTTTTTACAATATTATAAAACTATATTTCATTTTAAATAAAAAAGTTATAGTTGTCAAATTTCAAAAAACCAAAATTGACTTCAATGTTCTGCAAAATAGTTTCCTATCATTTGCATTAAAACTGTTAATTTTCTCAGATTTCTTCGAATTGATACTGAAAAAGATCTAATACTATTTTTGTATAAAAATAAGCGAAACTAAAGACTTCTAATTCATAATTTAAAATTAGTGAAAAAACATGTTTCTTGTCTCATAAAACTGATTTGTGCATATTTTCAATTTGGTTCACTTAGTAGTTTTCGAGATATTGTCAAAATTTAGAATAAAAAAAAAAATCGGATTCAACGTCAACTGTCACTTGTTTAGCTATGTACCATTATTAATAACTCACCGTGTATTTATACAACGTTTATGTTAAAATTATAAAAGTTCAAAATCACTAAAACTGCGGCCACTTTTTTCTAATATAACAAAAAATATAAATATTTAATCATCTACAAATGTAACGATCATTAATTTAAGTAAAAATCATAACAACTTATAAAAAAACGTTAGGTAGTTTAAGACAAAGCAGTTTTTTCATTCAAAATAAGTAACCCATGAGTGAAGCTACAAATTAATGAAATTACAATAAAGAGAATTCCCGAAAACAACGATCTTACTGATGATATTATAACCAACAACAAAACATATCAAACAGCATCTTTATTAAATATTTCAAATTTACATTAAAATTACATCATCAACTTTCACAGAATTCTATAATTTTTGAAAGTTCCAAATAATGATAAAAAAAATTAAATTTAAACCTTACTGAATTGTAAATATTCAGTTTTCGAATGAACGGATTAGGGTTTTCCGAACTTCTCTGAAAGCTGACCCAGAATTACAAATTAACAAATATAATAATAATAAAAAATAATAATAACAGCCGCCATCGGTAGAGCATCAAAACTATATTTTCCAAAAGTTTCAATTTTGTGTCAGGCGTAAACAGACGCTTATCAAAATTGAACATCTATAGATATTTTTCCTGGAGACCTTTAAGAACATTTCTTCAAAGTTTGAGCAAAATCTAAAATAAGTCAGATTTCATAAAGAATGACTCGTCTTGCAAGTACAAACATCCTTTTTTTAGTCGTCAACATAAGGATTTCTAGCTTTGTGACAACATTCTTAAGTTGGGTTCTTCAACACATCTACCAACTGACATTAACATTAATGTGATTTTTCAATTCTGTTCCATGTCTTCAGTTTTATCAATTTTTATTTGGATTTGATAATAAAAACCGCAATTGTAAGAATTTCTTCACATCTCAGAAAGTTGTTAATTATAATAAGTAGTATAAATAAATGAAACTGGTTATTAATATTAAAACAAATATTTATATATAGAATGCTTTCTCATTTTTTTGGTACATTTCTTATGAAGAAAACTGTAATCTATTCAGATTTGAATAAATTGAATCTTTTAAATCAGCTGTGCAAAAAAGTAAAAGTTAAATTAGAATACGTCAAAATTTTTATAATCTCGTTCAGATATCTAACAATAAATAATTTCCTGTCTGAATTTGTAACATTAAATTCAATACCAGAAATTGCAGTTGAAATTCATAGATCTTGCGTATACAAATTTTAACAAATTATTTTGAAAAACAATAATTGCAAGAAATATAATGCAACTTCCACATAACAGACTATTTTAGTTATTAAAAAAGTTTATACATTTTTAATACACTTAAATTAATAATTTAAGAGTCTATAAAAAACAGGTAATTCCAGAATATTTCCTTTTTTTTTAATTGTATTTCAGTTAAGTAGCTCAATAATAGAACAAATTTAGGTATTGATTAGAAAAATTTAATAAACAAAATGGTAACCATGAAAATTTATAATTACTCTGAAATATTGAGTTGGGTAAGAGACCCAAATTTAGAAGTTTATTATTTCGTTGCTATTTGTTCATCCATGGATTACTAATGAATGTAAAATAAAGTCTTGTTGATGTTAAAATTAAAACCCCACCATGAGATTTTTTATTATAAAAAGCAAGATGACCATTGCCAAAACATCATTTTGTGTTGGCTTCCATCCCATCCATCATGAAGTCCTTTTCAGTAAGTTAAAAAATTATTTTGGTATATTTTTTTCAGTATTGGTTTTATTTTATTCAAATAGGTAGCCGTCCTCTTGTTGGCAGTTGCAAGCCAATCTTTTGGCAGCAAGGCCGACTCAGCCCCAGCCGAATCAAAAACCGTTGAAAAACGCGGCCTTTTCGGTTCCATCGGAACCTATGGCTCCGGTTATGGCTATGGAGGCGGTTATGGATTAGGATCAGGAATTGGACTTGAATCTGGAATCGGTGGTGGAATTGGCGGCGGTGCTGGAATTGGTATTGGAGGTGGAATCGGTCTTGGCGCTGGAATCGGCCATGGCGCTACTGTATCTACCATCTCTAAAAAAGTTCCAGTACCTGTACCACAACCTTACCCTGTTACCATCACTCGCCCTGTACCGGTACCAGTACCACATCCAGTCAGCGTCCCAGTACCAAGACCTGTACATGTACCCGTGCCTGTACCAAAACCTGTAGTTGTCCCACGACCTGTTCCATACACCGTCACTCGCCCCGTACCAGTACCAGTTTCAGTTCCAGTCCAAGTACCTGCACCCATCCCTGTCCCAGTTGGAGTTCCACAACCATACCCAGTTACCATCCCACAACCAGTGCCTGTTAAAGTACCACAAGCTTTAGTAGTTCCAGTAGCTGAACCCGTCATTGCTGGAGGAATTGGAGCCGGAATCGGCGGCTTTGGTGCTGGATTTGGAGGAATTGGCGCCGGAATTGGAGGAATCGGAGGTGGATATGGAGGAATAGGACTGGGTGGGGGCTATGGAGCCGGCACTTATGGTCTTTTTAAATCTTACTAACTATCGCTATGAATATTGTATAAATCTAAGTCAATAAAAAAATATTTGACTAATTTAAGTATTTTTTTAATATCAAAAATATCACTCATTTCATAAATTAATTATCATTGCATAATTTACCAATTTTTCCATATTTATTTAATTAAAAATTGAAATAAAAAAATAAATTTGGATGAAGAATATTCTCATTCGGAATATCCAGAGCATAAAATTTCATTAATTTATTTGTGAACTTGTTTATTAGTAAATATTGAAATAACAAACTTTTCCAGATAAAACAGAAACCTGATGATGAATACCTTACCATTAGCTACCAATTTCTTAAATTATTATTGATTTCAAGTATAGCTATAGCGTGAAGTTATAAATTGTTTTAATATCATTAAAAAAAAGTTATTACAACTTTCCTCTTTTATAACTGATTCAATTTTATTGCTTGTTTTTTATTATATTATATTTCATTCCAACGACATTCTTGAATTACCCACAATTTTGTTTTTTATTCAAAAAGACGACATTTTTTCTTGCCTACAAAAACATGAGCAGTCATCTCCAGTTTTTCAAATTCTAAAAAAACGTCACATGGAGATACACGCTTTCCACACACTCGGACTTGCAGACATTTTGTAAGCACGACCAGTTAGTGATAAACAGAAGAGAATCCACATGCTATTTTCATGTGCAATTTGTTTCAATAAACAATTTTTGCCTCCACACGTTAGTAACTGATGTGACGGTGTACAAATGTATTTTACATTTACACGTCCAAATAATACATTCAAAATGTTTCTGCATTGCAGGGTATATAAATTAATGATAAAATATTGGAAGCTTAAATACAACAAAGACATTTATAGTTTTTCTTTCGACTACCAATTATTAAAATTCTAAATTTGTATATCAAATCTTACTACTAAAATGACATTTTAATCAGAAGGATGAATAAAACAGTGATTAAAATGTTTATAGCAACATTTTATTCACTCTGTTCATTTGAAAATTGAATATTTACAATTCAATAAAGTTTAAATTTAATTTTTTTTATCATTATTTGGAAACTCGAAAAAATTATAGAACTCTGTTTTGATGAACTACTTAATGTAAATTTGAAATATTTGATAAAGATGCGACTGTTTGATTTATTTTATTGTCGGTTACAATATTATCAGTACGATCGTTATTTTTAGGAGTTGTCTTTATTGTAATTTCATTAATTTGTAGCCAAACTTATGGGTTACTCATTTTGAATGAAAAAACTGCTTTGTCTTGCGCTACCTAGAATTTTATTTTATAAATAAGTTAATAATCTTAGTTGTGATGATTTTTATTAACATTAATAACTGTAGATGATTTAATATTTATTTATTTTTGTTAAAGTTAATTTTAAGGTTGGTGTTTTTTTTATTCCAATTTTTGACGATATCTTGGAAAAAACTCGGTATATAGATATATGAAACAAGAGACAAAATATTTTCACTAATTTCAAATCATAAAATAGAGGGCGCTAATTAAGCTTATTTTTACACAAAAAAGTATCGTATCTTTTTTATTGTTGAAATTTTGACACTTTCGTATAAATGGAAATAAAATAAATTTCTTTTTGAAAGAAAAATCTATATTTATCTAAAGTCAAAAAAAATGACCGATCTAAAAAAAGCACTTTTCTAACGCTAATGATTTTTGAACATAGTAGTTCCAGAAATTAGAAATCACTGAAATTAAGAAAATTAATTTAGTAAATAATCAGTTTTGTTGCGATTTTGTTCAGTTTAAGTCTTAAACGTTTTTGAGTATCAGTACCAAGGAATCCAAAACTGAGAAAATTAATCGTTTCAACGCAAATGATAGGAAACTTTTTTTACAGAAAATTGATGTCTTTGATCTTTGTGATTTCAAACATCAAAAGAACAAAATACAGTTGCCAATTTCAGTAATTTCTAATATCTAAGCCTGCTACGACAAACTGATATTATGTATTGATAGATTCAATGTCATTAATTTTGGAAACAGTGTAGTTTTTTGAAAATTGACAGCCTTATTTTTTTATTGATTGAAATTGTTTGAATAAACTCTTTGAAGCATCATCATGTCTTTTTTTGGGAAACTACTAGTTGCTCCCTAAATTTTTTGATCATTTGTAATAAAAGCTCAGCTCACCCACCAAAATGGTCATTACATGAACTGAAATTGTCTTGTAGCTTAATGGAAAATAGGGAATTTTTGAAAAAGCACTAAAAATGTCTATAATTTTGGGATATGTTGGTAGGCATATTTTTCTGAACAAATTTGGATATACAGTCTTTTCCCGGATTGAGTTTACAAGAGAGAAAAAAATAACTTTGATTTTACGCCAAAACTCTTTTTTTCCTAGTTCTGAAAATGGCAAATCTGCAATTATAACTTCGATATCCTAATTCAGTATTTCTTGATTTCAACTATATGAGCAATACATTTATGGATTCCCATTTATATATATCCTATTTTTTCTTTTTTTTTTTTTCAGGTACTGAAATAATTTGAAATTTAATAATGATTAATTTATATTGTTATAAACGGATGAAAGTGATTAAAATTCAACCAGTTGTCAATTATTTAATTTTATAGGATATGTTTCTAGAGAAAAAATGTCGTATAGTTCACATTTTTTGTTTTTTGATTTTTAAGATTTGTTAAGTTCATCTCATTCTTCGCTTATATCTCTGAAACGATTGGAGTCCGACACTCATATCTTTACATTAATCTCTTCAAAAAATGTCTTCAATAACATATTTCAAAATCAGGAAAATTGGAAAGCAAGTCACTTTTCTAAATTTCTTACCACCTTAATTATTACGTTT
The DNA here is from genome assembly GCA_030157265.1 of Latheticus oryzae. Lineage (NCBI taxonomy): Eukaryota > Metazoa > Arthropoda > Insecta > Coleoptera > Tenebrionidae > Latheticus > Latheticus oryzae. Next base: position 16,121,113 of record CM058052.1, on the reverse strand, counting down.
AGAGTGAAAAAACCTAAAATAGTGTGCTCATTTTTCTTTTTGTCACCTAACAAATTTCCATTTAATCAATCAACTTTGGTGAATATTTGGGTTTATTGAAAGGTAGCATACATTCTCGTATTTTACAAATTCTTTTTTGCTGCACCAATTTTATAATAATCGATGCCATAACAAAGATATCGTATTGAAATTTCAACCTATTATATCAGAATCTTCCATTTTTTAATAATCTAGTTTTGGAACAAGCCCAAAAATCAAATCAAGAAAATCCACATTTGATTAACAGGTAATAAACATTCATACAAGCAACACCTGAAACATTTTATAATTTTGATTTTTTTTTAAGTAAATAAGAGTAATATATAACACGCATTTCTTCATTTATATCTCCTATCTAATCAAATTTATTATAATAAAAAAATCTCTCCTACCAGGAAAGAATTTCAAATGAGATTTTCTACCAGAGATGCATTTAGCTTGAACCCATTAAACGCTTAAGAATTTCAAGACAACGAATAAAAAAGCCGAATTTCTCCAAAGTCCAAACTAAAATGCAATGTTTAAAATTATCTAGATCCTCTCAGATAAATGCAAATGAGTGTTTAAACATAATTTATTGGAAGCGATAAAAATTCACTAACTGCAAACTTAGAAATAGAATTACTTATTAACCCATCTACTCAATTTTAGAAAATTGCAGACTAGATAAAAAAAAATGAATTCGAGTGGTTCTAAAAATAACTCACAAGTGAATTCATTTCCAGCCGTCATGTAAGAGTACTGATTATCTCGACAAGAGTAGGTATCTCATTTTGGATCTGCGTAGAGATAAATAATATCTAACGGCAACTAATTAAAGAAATATGCGTTTGTAAATGTAACCGGTCAACCAGTTTTAAAGATTTCCATAATGGAAAATATTCATAGTTTCAAATTCATAAATTGAAAAAAATTGTTTATGCTTTTTTTGCTCGCAGCCTTAAGGATCACAACTAAGACATATATCTAATGAAAGTGAAATCACATCAAGAAAGAAAAAACGTGCGTTGTCCTGATAAATATTCCACGTATAATTAATCTATAAAAAAATATCTCAAATTTTTTTTGCATACAGTTACTTAAGCACATTCTGTTGATGTTAAAAACACGATGAATAATGGGTGTGGATCAATCATTCATTCATCGATCGTCAGAAAAGTAAATTAAGTTTGACTAAAATAGTAACAATTAATCTTCTACTTTTCTTCATTAGCATATAATAGCACGCAGAAGTAATTACATAAATGCGTAATGTTACTTTGGTACACAATTTGGAAAAAGCCCAGCTTGAATTTTCTCCATATACTTACTCTCTTTTTGATTACTATCTAAATAATATAATTAAATTCTGTTTAAAATAATTACAATAAAATTTCCACATAGCTACGAGGAAACAGCTTCAGAGTGTGCACACATTAAATATAATTACATCTAATATCTCTATAAACAAATCCGGAATTGTCAATTATTGTGACCAAGTTACTGCAACAATTAGAATCATAACAATCCAAAAAAATGTTTGTTAGATCGTCGATTGAATCAAGAGCAATTTGTGAATGTGGACATCAAAGTCTCATAGTGAAAGTATTTTTTGGAAACTGGATGGGTTGTCAAAAGCCCTCACCATATCACCAACTATAAAAAGCAGTCATCTGTATGTTTAAGAATCACTCTTTTAGTTGCTTCTTAATCAAACACTACACATAGTATGAAGCACTTAATTGTGAGTAAAACAAAACAATGAAACAATTCATTCAAAACATTTTTTTCTTCAGGTAGCGTCATTGATATTAGCAGTCGCTTATAATGTTGAAGGTGGCGAGGCTATTAAAAAAAATGTAAAAAGAACAATAAACAGTGGAGGAAACATACAAAACGGTTGGCAGCAGCAATCAGGGAACGATTTTCAATCTCTAGGATGGCAGCAACAACAATCTAATAATAACTTTGGAAATTCTGTTGGATGGAATCAACAATCAAATTCTCAACAACAAGGGAATAACTTCAAAGGAAATTCCCAGTCTTCTGGAAATTCTCAAAGTTTTGTTTGGCAACAACAATCCGGAAACTCGCAACAACAATCTGGGAATAATTTTGGAGGAAACTTGCAAAATTCTGGCTGGCAACAAGAATCTGGTAATGATTTGAAACAAAACTCTCAATCTATTGGATGGTTACAACAATCAGAAAATAATCTCGGAAATTCACAAAATTCTGGAAACAATTTGGGACAGAACACACAATCTTCTGGATGGCAACAACAATCAGGAAATAATCAGAACAATAACGCTGATATTTCTGGATGGCAACAACAAATACAAAGTTTATTAGGAAGTAACTCCCAATCTGGAAACTCACAAAATAATGGATGGCAACAACAATCTGGGAATAACTTAGGAGGAAATTTCCAACAACAAACAAATAAAGAAAACAATAATTTCCAATTGTCAGGATGGCAACAACAATCTGGAAATAATAATAATGGTCAATCCAGTGGAGGAAACACCCAAAACAATGGATGGCAGTCACAATCGAATAATAATTTCGGCAGTAACCTTCAGTCTATAGAATGGCAACAACAATTAAGTGGAAATTCCCAGACAAATGGAGGAAATTCACAATCAAATGGATGGCAGCAACCATCGGGAGGAAACTCCCAGTCAAATGGATGGCAACAACAATCAGGAGGCAACTCCCAGTCAAATGGGTGGCAGCAGCAATCAGGAAGAAACTCACAATCAAATGATTGGCAACAACAACTTGGAAACAATTTTGGAAGCAATACCAATTCTAATAGTCAAAATTCGCAGAATAATGGATGGCCACAACAGTCAAACAATAATTTTGGAAGTAACTTCCAATCATTAGAATGGCAACAACCATCATCTGGAAACTCTCAATCGTCTGGAAATCAAAAGCCAACAAATTCACAACCTTCAGGATCGGGAAACAATTTCAAAGACAATTTTCAACAATCAGGGAATGATTTTGGCTCTAACTTTCAATTATCAGGTTGGCAACAACAGTCAAACAATCAGCCTGCAACTAATACCCAATCTTTTGGATGGCAGCAACAATCAAATAATAATAATTTAGGAGGAAACTCCCAATCTTCTGGATGGCAACAACAATCATCAGGAGGCAATTCAGGATGGTCGCAAAACAACGGAAATAATAATAATAATTTCCAACAAAGCAATAAAAACCAATTTGGAGGCAACAGTAATTCATTTGGAAGTTTCCAATTGAATTCTAATAATAACCAACAACAGAAAAATAATTTTGGTAGGAATCAGCAGTCACCGGGATGGCAACAACAAACAATGGTTTCTTTTGGAAATAAAAACCAAAATGGAAATAATAACAATAATTTATTTAGAAGCAATCAACAACTTGGAAGTAGTTCAAATAATAATATTCAGTTTGGAAATGGAAATCAACAGAAAAACAGTTTTTCACAAGGAGGAAATCAAGGGCAAAATAATAACAACTCATTCAAAAACAATCAACAAAATAGTGTTAACAATATCCAGTGGCAAAACAATGGCTGGACTCCTGTTTTCCGCAACAGCCAGTCTTCAAATAATAACCAAAATAAGAATCAAAACAATAATAATAATAACAATAATAACTTTGGTGGAATTAGAAAAGGCGCCACTGTCAGTACCGTTACTGAAAGAGTCCCAGTATTAGTACCTCGTCCATATCCAGTCGAAGTAACACGACAAGTCCCAGTGCCTGTTCCAGAAAGAGTCGAAATACCAGTCCCAAGACCAGTACAAGTTCCTGTTCCAGTACCAAAGCCAATTATAGTCCCTCGACCAGTTCCAGTAACAGTCGAACGCAGAGTACCTTACCCTGTTAAAGTCCCAGTCGAAGTGCCTGTTCCACAGCATGTCAAAGTGGAAGTACCGCAACCATATCCAGTAGCTGTACCACAACCCGTTGCAGTACCAATTCCCCAGAATGTTATAGTCGCTGTGCCACAACACATTCCTGTTGAAAGCAACCTTGGTGAAAGCAGTTATGAAAATTCGGAAGATTTAGCTCATAACGCAATTACATCAGTAAGTATAGAAAGTTCTCAAGAATTAACACCAGGAAGTTCAAGTTCATTGGCATGGCAGACTCTTGGAGACACTAGTATCAATTTATCGGGGATTTCGCACGGAGGATATCCATAGCACTGAATAAAGCTGACGAATAAAAACACAAGCTGCAGCTGTGATAATCAGTATTTGTTTTGTTAACACTGTTTTTTTGTAAATAAACAATGAAAATGTTTTGTTTCTTTTTTTTGTGGAAAATTTGTTAAGAAAGATGACTCACTTTGATTTAATGTTTTTTATTATCACACAAAAATCACACTGTTTATTTTAATATCACACATTTTAAAATTATTACCATACTTTACATTTATTGCTAATAGGATTCATTTTGCTTCCAAAAGGACATTTAAAAGCTTTAGCAAAATCTTTCGAATTTTGCAAAGTTCCTAAAACTCTAAACTTATGAGGAGAGTGTACATCAGTTTCGATATCAACCTCTAAGTCATCAAGATTTATAGTCTGACACCAAATCTATAAAACCGAATTATATTTTAAACATTAAATTATCAAAATCTTACACTTCCAAAAGCAATAAAAAAAAGTTGATCTTCTGTAAAATTTTCAAAACCTGGGAGCTTTGCTTCAGGTCCATTTTTTTCCAAAAATTTGTGATAAGCTTTATAAGCATTACTAAGTCCACCATTATCGGCTAAGTTCTCACCTAAAGTTTTTCCACCTCGAACCTAAAATCAGAGCGATAAAAAAATTACAAAAAGAAATTGCAATTGATACATGACTGGGTACTCCTTCAATAGTAAAATTATTATATTGCTTTACAAAACATTCAATTTTTTCTTCAAAAGTTTGTAGAGTTGTGTTTGTCCACCATTCTTTCATATTGCCGTATTTATCATATTTTCTACCTACAAACAATTCAAAAATCGAAAAAAAATAAATTTTATATAAGTACCTGTGTTGTCGAAACCATGAATTAGTTCATGTCCTAATATAGAACCAATAGCACCATAATTCAAAACTCTGTAAAACAATAGTCTGTTATTTTATAAAATATTTAGAAAATTATTCTTACTCTAATCCTAAATTATAAACTGGGAAAGACAGTATTCCGATCGGCATAACTGAAACATTTTGATTATATCTGGAATTATAAATTGTGAATTTTTTCTACTTATGCTGTTGTCTGGGAAAGAATTGTAAGCGTTAACAACCATAGGATCAGACGTCCAATTTCTCTCATTCATTTTCCTCAAATTCTCCAACTTACTAGGAAAGTAAGTTTTAACAAAACTCATCATATTTTCAAGAAACGTATCATTATTCAACTGAATCTAAATAAAAAAAATCTATTGGATAATAATAAGAGAAAAATCGGAATAACCTACACCTTCATAATAAACATCTAAAGCACCGTCTTTGAACAACCAGTCAGGATATCCAATAAAACTAATCATCTCTTTACTTTTTTCCAAAGTCGCTTGTTTTGTTTCAATATCCATCCAACTAAGACTATTAACGTGTTCCACGAAAGCATCTTTTATATCGTACAACATTTGTTCCACCTGTCAGAAAAACATTATTTCTTTTCATCAATAATTAAAGCTCTAACCTTCGGTTTTGTTTTGTTGGAAAAAGCTCTGTCGGCTAATCCATACCCCATTGCCATTCCCATAAAATCGTTTATTAAAACGCTACAATCTAAAGATCTGAAAAAAAAATTTAAAACAAATCGATAATTTTGAGGTTTTTTTACCTTGATCTTAAGACATTCATGCCATAAAATGGTGCCGTTTGTTTGGTAATAAAATCTACAACGTCGGACGTTGTATTGATTATCATAGCGAAAACTGTAACCCACCACATGTACAATTCAAGATAAATGTCTGAAGTTGTTAAAACATAAGTTAGAATTTTTGGTAGATAATTCTCATCGTTTTCTGTTAAATATAAAATGTCTTTATCAAAATCGATTGTAACATTCGTATCTTCAAATAATTCCGTCAAATATTTTTCCCAAATTTCTGGGTACTCGACTTTACTATTATCCTTCAAATAATCATTGAGTTTTGTTTGATGATTCCTGATAGTTTCCCTATGAACATCATCACTTATATCAGAAAAATTTGCAACGAGCTCATCTATAGTATAAGTCATATTAAGCAAAACTTCAGTCGCTTGATCTAGAAGATCTTCACTAGGTTCTTCAGCTGTTGAATTTTTAAAAACTGTCGTTAAAATGAACTTAATAATTCTAGAGTTAACTTTTTTTCTGAGTTCAAAATAATCAGTTTCTTTGTTATGTAATCGTTGCTTTTTCAAAGGACTGAAATTGAATTTTTTCAACAAACTATTGAATGAGTACTGTTAGTACCTTGGCAAAGGACTCGTTGCAACAGGCACTCCAATATACATCACATTTTCGCTTTGATTAAAAATATTTGCTTCAACAGCAAATCCAATAAACACATCCATCGCAAAAATTTTCTTAATCATAACATCATGTTTCAACCAGTCGAATTTAAAATCAGCTTTTTCGTCATCTGTTTTTGTTAATAAACTAGGAACTTGCGGAAGTTCTACTTTGTTTAAGTATTTATAAACTACAGAAAAACCTAACTCATCAATTGATTCTACAAATAAATTATTAAAAAATAAAAATTATAACAGTTTTTTGTTAACACCTGAATCCAAACAAGATTTATAAAAATTTCGACTTTGCTTAACAGCATCCGGTTCATTTTCCTTCGATTCAGACGTCAAAAACTCTTCAATTGCTATTAAAAGTCGTTCAGAAATTGTTGAAAAAGCTGAAAATGAAGGGAACCATCCATGATTTGGGTGTTCTTGAGACCAGCGACCGCAAGTATATTGATAAAAATCTTCGCATGGATCTTCATTGAAATCTATGGATAAATGTAGATTTGCTGCTGATCGAAGACATTCCTCGGATAAACATAAACGATTTGCGTTGTAATCTGTAGCATCTAATAGATTCAATTATAAAACAGAAGAAGTTAATTAAGAATTAACTTACATAAAGTAGACAGAATTATTATTATAATTAATAGAAGTAAAACTATGATAATTAATACTGCTATAAGTATCTTATGAATTTTTGGATTTTTAAAGCTGAAATAAAAAAAAGTGTTATTAACATATAAGCAATAAATTAAAGCGTAGTAATAAAAGATACATTATTCAATTAGAATTGTTAAAATAAATTTTTCAAATGTTTACATAAAATCAAAATAAAATAAGGCACGTGCTTTGATAAATTTAATTAGAAAACTGTAATTTATTCAAGTAACTAAATGAGTAATATGTGTTTCAATGTGATAGAACTGTTATTGATATTTTTATACTTCTGATAAAAATATTAATTTATAACAAAAAATATCGAACTAAAAATAACTAAACGAACTAAAATAAATAGCTAAAGATTGAAAAGGGCGAGTCATTAATAATGGTACATAGCTCAAGACGTGATAGCCTAACTCAAAAAATGCGATTGAGTCTAATATGTCTTATCCAACTGTGGCTCATTATCAAGAATTTTTTTGTACTATTTGGGTGAACTTCGAATTTGTAAAAAAAGAATTATTTAACAAAAATGCCTAAAATGTCAACTTCACGTAGGTTCTTCAAATTTTGCACACGTGCATAAAATTGCATTGGAAATAACTTTTTCAAATAAAATTTTCTCCCTTCAAGAAATGTTAAGTTTGCTAACAAACGAACGTCGCTTAAGCACACTTGTTTTTGTCATTTTTCATCTAAACCGTACACGAATAAAATCGCCCATTATCCACTTATGCGTATTATTTTACATTATTTATAATCTAGATAGTATGTGGATAATATCCGCTAAAAAGCATGCCTATTAATTACAATAGTAAGAAAAATCTGTACAAGGCTTGTTTTATTTTTATTATTTTTAATTGAATACTATTTGGTTAATGAACTGAATTCAAAAAATATCTAAACCAAAACCATACAAACAAAATTTAATTTTGTAAATTTTGCTGCATTTATGAAAAAAAAAACAGAATAATTTTCTTTAATAATTTGTTGCTAAGCTAAACTTTTTTTTAATTGAAACTTTTCTACTTTGTATTTAATCAAGAAATAACTTACAACTTCGATCTGGAATTAACTTCCACTAAGTAATCATTATTTTGCCTAGTCGTAGATGGATATCCTACAACAATCAAAAAATGTTTATTTAATTTTTCAGTTTCAAATTATACTTGTGATTGCGAAAGCTTTGCCATTATCATCTGACTGATAGGCATAATTATCCATCTTCACTCACGCTCTAAGAGAGCTTTTGCTGACCACAAAATATGTCATGTTGCGCGCGGAAACTTTAGCCGTAAACTACTCGTCAGTTACTTTATCACTAATAAAACAAATCGATGTTCTCTGAATATCGATTTGAAAAAAATAAACAATATAAATTATCTATGGAACAATTACTTCCTTTTTACTTATAAATTACGTGCCTTAACAAACATTTATATTAGTTTTAATTGCTTACTAACAAGTGATTATTCAGTGACATCACTATTTTCTATATATAACCGAAGGTGTCAAAAATAAAAAATAAAAAATTCATGCGATTATTTATTATCTAAATTTGTACATGGGTTATTTATTTACAACCATCTAAATAATAAGTGAAATTTTAGTGAATGCCATGTAATGGTAAATGTCCTGGAAAATAAGTTTTCACTATAGGCTGAGGCGCCAAAACAGTCTGGAAAATAACATTTTATAAATATTAATACACACATATTAATACAACATATGATTTAATCAATAATAGAAAAGCAAAGAATACAAACAATTTAACATTGATTTTTTATATCAAATGTGAATTATTAATTTTTATTGAACTATTTTATTTTTTTTTTTTTAATGATGATAATGTCACACCGGAAGTAAAATATTGAATAAACTGAAAATTTTGCTATGGAAATATAAATATGAAATCTAGATAATAACATCATAAACGCGATATAGCGTGACAGAGCTTCTCCAATACATACAGGTACATTCACATTCTGTATTCACAGTCAGCAATTTAAACGAGAAAGGATTGCCATTAATAAATAAAGTGTGACCGATCTAATGTTTCCATAAACGTTATCGACATGGATTCAAGCGAAGGTAATTGAATTTGACAATGAAAACGAATGGATTGTGACCTCAAAAATATCTAATTCGGAAAAGTAAGCCAAAGTTTAAAAAAAATTATTAACTGAAGACGTAAATTTGTCCATTCTGTGTTAGCGTGAAAAGATGTTTTCGCATTGACCGCCAAGTACTAAAAATCAATTTTATTGAAAAAATAACTTTTTGTGTAAGCTCTTAGTGACAAGAATCATCTTTTTGGAAACATAGAGAGAAATTTAATTTTCAAAATAACCAATTTTTTTGTTAAAAAGATCTGTTTGATCAAAGTTTGATTTTGACTGAAATTTAAAAAAATATGAATTAACTTTATTGTCTAGAAGATCAGCGCAGGTTTCAGTAGCAAATTTGAATCAAGTCTTAAAGCATACCTTGACAATGGGCGGAGAATGGACGATGGCTACAGTGGCATAGCTAGTAGCAGGAGCTATAGTTTTGACAATAGTTGGTGCAGGAGCAACAATTGGAGCTTTGATTACCGGCGCTGCTACTACAGGAGCTGGCAGAATTGGAGGAGCAACAGCAAAAGACCCTAACCCATGTAAATATCCCGGTGCTGCTCTAGCAGCAGCTGCTAATAAACTAAGGCAAATCTACAAAGAAAAAATGAATTTTTCAATTAAAATTAACAATCTTACCAGTTTCAGCATTTTTGCTGTTAATCTAAGGCCAACTAAGAAGAATTCTTCCCGTGATTGCTTTTATAACGAACAAACGTATAAGGCATTGTCAAGTAGAGAAGATTGGCTAATGTATCTTGTAATTTACAGTAAGACATGTGCTATAAAATACCTTCCATAAATATTACTTCGATTGATAGATAGGATTAAGCAATATTGCATTCAATGTCTGATAAATGCCTATCGAAAGAATCATTATAGAAAAGAAAATTATTATTATTTTAATATTTGTTGATGTTTAATCTATTAAAAAGTTTGATTTATCGCATTTTTTTATTAACAAAATAACCCGAGGAAATTCTTAGGATGTTTTTCACTTTAGAAATTGATGCCAATTTCCAAACTTAGTAGTAACATCAGAGAAATTTTTTATCCATTTGATGAAAAAAAAAAATCATTTCAACAACTGTTCTTATGTAATTAGGTAAAGAAAAATCTGCACAGATTTCGTCTGATTTTAATATTGATACCTCAAGGCTAAGAGTGCAAACGATAGATAATGTTGTGACAGATACAATTTCCTTTCACCTTTACATTGGATAAAATTGTAAAGGTTTCTGTCAGTCACAATCTAGATCATTTACGATAAATGCATTTACGCTCTTACACAAGATTGTTTATCACAGCGTTAAATTTTACTTTAAGCATTAAATTATTTCAAGGGCCAAATTGGTCACTCTTTCCTCCATTTTACCAATAATGGAGAATTGATTTATTGATTCTTGGCAAGCGACCAACAACCACATTAGCAGCTTGCTCTGATCGATTTTGACTGATTTCACAAAAAACTTCTTTTTTTACGTTTTATGGAATTTATTTGTTTTATTTATTATTTATAAGCACTATCGGTTTTCTTTTTAAACACCGTTATTATCGATAATAAAATTTGAATACAAAAATTTATTCTAGTCTTCTATTCAATGTAACTTAAAAATATTATCAAATTTAAATAAAATTGCCGTTATATTAACTGAACTCACTCTAATTTTTATAACAGTATTTTCTTGAAATACAAATTTTTCATTGTGTATTACTGGTGGTCTATCCGTTCAAATTTCAGTTAAAAATTATTTTAATAAGTTGTGAGATTACTTGAAATATTGTGCCTTAAGACACTTTTATTTTTATAAAAAAACAATCTAGACAACTTATTCACAATTTTTTCTTGACAAAATATTTTATAACAAAAAGACTCCAACTCAAAAATTAATCACTCTCTGATTCAGTTTATAAAAAATGTTCATTTCTTTAAAGATATTTTTTTTAAAGCAAAAAACAACTTGGTTTGCTTTTTTTTTAATTACAGTGAGTTTAGGCTCGATAAGTTGAACAAAATATTTTTGCCGCGCAATTTCAAATGCAGTTAGTTGACAACTGGCAGTTCCCTACTTCACCGATCGTAAGTCTCAAATATGTGAAAAGATTAAATTAGAATTTATAGTTTTTAATTATTAAAACTTTATAATAGTGTTAACAATGGCGAGTATAGGAGCAGAAGTTGGTCAAAAAATGCGTGTATGTATTCGAAAAACTTTTTTTTATAAATGTTAGGTTATATTTTGATGTGCCAAAAATTCAATAATTCTATTTATTTGCAGTCAGCTATCAAAGCAAAGCTACTGGAATTAAATTGTTACGTCGGTAATTAACAAAAACTTTAATCTTAATTATTAATTGAACTATAAGTTATTTATTTTTAGACGATGAACTTCCAGACTATATTATGGTTATGGTAGCAAATAAAAGGACTAAATCTCAAATGAAAGAAGATTTACAGTTGTTTTTATCAACTAAAACAAGCACTTTTGTAGACTGGTTACATATAGTTTTAAAAAAATTAAAAGAGGTCACTGTCACCAATCCTGGTAAGCCTTAAAGTGAAGAAACCAAAATTGAGTTGAAAGTTTTATTTTTAGAAATTTTAAAAAAGACTGCCAAGAGAAAACTAGATGAAATTCCTACTGATAATGTGAAAAAAGAGAAAAAAGATAAGAAGTTGGATAAAAAAATAAAAAAAGAATCATCTGAACAATCTTCAACAAATAAGGATTCATTGTTTAGGAGTCTAACTGATGATTTACCAATCAATGCAAATAAATTGTCAGAACAAAGAAAAATAATAATTATGAAAGAAAATAAGTCTAGTAATACAACAAGTAAAGTTATTCAGGACAATTTTGATATTCCTCCACTGTCTGAAGTAAATTTATCTACGGAGGAAGAACTCGAAGACCTTGAGAATAAAATCAGAAGTGTTAAAAGCAGATTGGGTTTATTAGTTGAAAGTGATGAAGACGATTACATCAAACTAAAACCTGAGCCTGGTAGATGATAATAGAATTGCAATGTTTTTTTTTTTCGTAATTTATTAATTTTCAGACGAGTTATTGCCACATCTTCCTGAATCTAAAAACAAATCTGAAGAAACAAATAAAAGTGTAATTGAATCTAGTCAGAGAAAACTCGAGCACCCTAGAATTACATTCAGTAATGGAGACAACAGTCCACCGAAAAGAAAATCAGTATTGGAGCGATTAGGCAAAAGAAGTTCTAATTTATCTAAAGATACATCACCAACGAAACGAATGAGAATTGATTTGTCAGAACTTCGCAAACAAACTGAAGAAAATAAAAATTCTAGAGGTTCTTCAAGAAATAAACGTGAAATTGAACGACCCAAAGAAGTGAGTTTTATAAATTGAGTGTTTCTCTATGTTTTTTCAGAGTGTTTTGAATAGGCTTGGGGTAATGTCTAAAGTATCAGTTCCTGCAAAACCTGCAGAAGAACCGGAAGAACCATTAAAAACTCGAGAGGTCGCTAGTGTTGTTAAAATAAAACCAAGAATTATACCGCACGATGCGCCTCAACCTAATAAGAATTTGTTGTTGAAAGCTGTAGCTGAAGCGCAGAGGAGTATAGCGCAAACACCGCAGGTTGGACAAAATGTGAAGGTAAAAAATATTCATTTACATTATAAAAAAAATAAATTTTGTTTTCTTTCAAAGCAACTTGATGCGTTGTTTACAAAAAAATATAAAGAAAGTCAACAAACTATAAAAAAATTGCCGGAAGAAGAGAAAAATAAATTGAAAAAGTTTCTGACTTTGTCTAACGCGCCAAAAGATGATAATTTAGAATATGTTCCAACTCCAATAAAAACGTCAGTAGATCCAATACCGGAGTATATCCCAAGTGTTAAAACTGATACTCGTGAAGAAATTTCATCTGAGAATGGTAAAATAAAGCAAAAGTTTATAGTCACTCTAGATGGAATTAAAAAAACAAAATTTAAAGATTTAGTTGTTGAAGAAACTGTGAAACCTTCGATAAGATCAAGACTTGATCGGAAGAAAACACCATCACCAATTATTTTCAATGAAGAAACACCAACACCAATTAAAAGTAAATCATACATTCCTGAAAAATTACCAATAGTTCATGCCTCTCCTTCAGTCAAAAATAAAGAAAGATGCAAGTATTGGCCATCTTGCAGACAAGGAGAAAAATGCGAGTTTGTTCATCCAACTACTAATTGTGAAAAATTCCCACATTGTAAATTCGGCGATAAATGTCTTTATTTGCATCCGGCTTGCAAATTTGGCAGTTCTTGTACTAGAAGGGACTGCCCTTACAGTCACACAGTCACAAATAAAGGTAAAGATGATTTTTTATTAATTTTGACTGTAGAAATAATAATCTCTATCTCACTAATGGATTAAAATTAAACATTTTATTCACTTGCCTGTTTACATTTTAGGGTCTAAAGTGAATTCTGCATCAAATACAGGGACAACACTCCAAGTTTGTAAGTTTTTCCCAAATTGTACAAATGTCAATTGTGCGTTCTATCACCCCAAACCTTGTAAGTTTGGAAAATATTGCAAGAATCAAGCAGAATGTACTTTTTCGCATACTTTTCTTCTAAGTAAAAGTAATCTGACTTGGAGATCGAAATGAACTTTATATTTATTATTTTTATTGTAAATACAAATTTGACTCTAAAAGTTAGTAATTCATCACAGTTTTTCATAATGTATCTTGTGTCGGTATGAGTAGAGTGCAAATAAACAAAATAAATTATTTCAGTCACTTCTTATCTGATTTATTCTCCATATTTCTCAACCTAGCTTTCAGCGCTTCTAATTGAGCTGCATTGCCATTAGTAGAAGCAAGTTCTCTTGCTGATTTCAAAAGTTCTTCGGCTTCTATAGATCGTTTGATTAAATTGTCTCGTTTAAAAGTCAAAGAGTGACTGGAAAAACTAATTAGGTTTATATGGAAAAGCATTAGATTATTACCTAATTGCTATAAACTGTATCCCAACTCCTACGAACGTTAGAAGAATACAAAAAAACATAATTGTACTATTTGGTAATTTTGGAATACCATCTATACCATAATATGGTTGCTGCTCATAGTATTTGTCTTTTGATTTATCTCGATTTGCCCAAAAATGGGGATCATGAAATGGACTAAAAACCAAAAATTATATCTCAAAATCGATAGTACTCACTTGCGACCTGTCGCTTGTTCATAATAACCAGCATTATTCTTTCTATTAATAAAATTTTCCTCACATGCCAATCCCAAATCATAATTTCTTCTACTTTCAAACTTACCTAATACATTATAAGCTTCATTAATTTTCTGAAATTTTGCATGCGATTGCTCACTTCTGTTGACATCAGGATGATTCTAAAGATTTCTTTTTTAACTGCAACCAATACTGTCAAAACTTACCTCTTTCGATAGTTTTATAAATGCACTTTTGATTTCTTTAGCTGTGCAATTTCTAGGGAGGTTCAAAACGTCGTAATGCGTTTTACATCTTCTATTTATGAAAAAAAAAAATATTGATAGACTTAACCTCACTTTATTAAACTGTAATTTTTTACAAGTTTGAGAATAGTGTCATACCTGATGATTGTTAGAAACTGTTCAGATTTTGTTAGAAGGTTCGGAAAAGTACCGCAGATTTTGCAAAACATTCTTTTTTAGTTAATTTTTTGTTACTTTACATTTTATGTTTTTTAGATGATAGTTTTGACAGTTACGTAACCGTAACACATCAATCGTAAGCACATATCATATTTTGTTGGATTATGAATGGAAATGGATAAATGCCAATTATATTCTTTCTCACAACTGTACAGATTTAATCATAGGCTCAAAAACAATGCAGTACTTGCATAAATCACATTAAAAATTACTGTTTAGTTTTTTTTATGTCGTCGTGTTGGTGATTATCATTGAAATTTATATTGGCATGCTTGATTTTTAAATTTAAATACAATGAAAAAAATTAAATAGAGCTTAAAACTGTTAATTCTAAAGAATTGTGAATTTATTAAGTTACAGTATATTAAAAAAAAAAAAATGTTTTTTCTTACCGTAGATTATAGGTGCTAATTACAGAACTATTGCTTGTGATAGTTTTTTGTGACTATTCTTTTCTCCCAACAAGATTTTCAATTAACATTACTTGCTTTAATAAACATTATATTTATAATTTATTAACAGCAAGTTCTAAGTATTGTCCTGAATTTGTTTGTAGACTAAACTTACAAAATCAGCGGATGTTACTAGAAATGTTTATTATCCTTCCAATTTTCCAAACATTTTTTTTTATAGAAAAAAAATGCAATTAATACATCAACTGTCTGCTCTACATTCTCATTAAAAACAAATAAATATTTACTCATAAAATAATCATAGTACTATTTCCTAAATTTTCACATAAACGGAAATTTTTCCAATTAGAAATTATAAACTAGAAAAAATAATTCTTGTCTGTGTCTGATTACCAGAAAAGAACCTTGGTAATGACAAACAAATCTGTCTACTTAATTTATGCAAACATTTAGCACTTAGCAATGCTTTTAGGGAAGGCTAATTGTTATATAGTTGTATAAAAAATTGCAAAGTCATTTATCTTTCAATAAGTTAACAATCGTTCTCCTTTATGTAATCACATTTTTTTATTAACAAAACACCGTAATAGAAGGTGCTTATGTAACAGCTCATCGAGTTCGTGTAAGTATCTTTTTTAGTACAAAAACGTGTCGTTGAACTCAGAATTACACCAACGAGAATAATATCTGAAATTATAAACACATCACAAGGATAAAGCAAGGATAAAAAGCTGTAACAAAAACTATGGTTTTATTATGCAGCTTAAAATACATCATCACACATGTTTACAACGTGAGCAAATCTAGTTATATAAACATATAAATCCATTTCTGAAACAATAAAACATTTTTTTACCACAGTTAGAGCTAATACTCGTATTCCAAAACGAATACATCGAAAAGTACACAATTACCCAAATTAGATAATTTTTGAGTATACATTTAAACATCTAACAAACATAAATATCAATGAACGAAAAATATTGAGTGAGCTTTATCATTGTGCGAACGAAAAAATATTAATTTAAAATTTATATCCTTTGCGTATAAACAGTAACAGCAGCATGTGGAGTTTCAGGCGTGAACACAACTTCCCCATTAACTTTATAATCTTCATAGTTTAACGTGTAAATGCATTCAAAACCAAGCTTTTTCAAAGCTCTTGCAGTGAAGTGACTTGTACAGTCTGCGGTCATTAGACCGCAACCTTGTTCTCGAGCAAGGTCTCTGTAAAAAAGAAACATCATGAGGGAAATCATAAAAAAGAAAAGAAAAACATTTCCATGGAAAATTACAAAATACGCATTTTTAATAGCACTTGAATGGCTTTAGCCAAGACATATAAAAATACACTATAAATTATAAATTAAATTCTTTGGGCATAAACTGTCACAGCTTCGTGCGGCTTCTCTGGAGTAAAAACGACTTCACCATTAATCTTATAATCCTCGTATTTGAGTGAATAAATGCAATCGAAACCTAATCTTTTTACGGCTTTAGCAGTGAAATGGCTTGTACAATCCACAGTCATAAGACTACAGCCTTTGCTTTTAGCAACATCTCTGAAAATAATATATTTGTAGGTGAGTCTTCAGAAAATAAAAGCTTTTGAATTTAATCATCACCCAGTCACCAGCAGAAATGAAAAGTACAAAGCGTTGGTAATAAGCTAGTATGGATATCGTAAAAGCAAATTCGCGTGCGGAAAATGAATTTTCTTCGCGAAAAGCGATGAAAAACCACGACCTCTACCTTAAGATTAATGCAGACCTTGACCTATCTGCACTTTCTCTGGCCTGTTGCCAGAGCGTTTGTTTTTCAAAACATGCCATCGAACTAGGCCAACAGAATTTAACTTCCCGTTTCCGTTTTGTTTTCTTACCTTGTTTTATTCATTAAATCCTTAGCTATTCCTCTTCCTCGTAGAGAACTATCCACCGAAAGGATTTTCACTGTCATTGCTTTATCAACGTCAGGGAAATGAGAAAAAATGTTTGATTCGACAGCCACATGATCTAACAATCTTAAAATTTTAGCAAACTTTTTATTCTTGCAAGTTACTTCTTCTAGTTCGTTGATATAGCCTTTATTAAGAATACCATTAAGACATATTCCTATAATTTTTCCATTAGAAACTGCCTTCAGACTGCAACCATTATCTAAATCTTTAACAGAATACTCCTCAAGTTCTTCACATGTTGGTTTTCCGTCTAGAAGACCGATACTGTAATTAAGAGGCTCGTCGCGGATGAAAAAAGTGCGTAAAAAATTGATCACTTCATCTTTATCCTCGGCAGTTATCACTTCGATAGAGTAGGGTTCAGCAGGAGGGCTGCAGGGTGTTGACGGAGTTGAAGGTGTTGAAGCAGAATCCACAGACTTGAAAAATTAAATATTTTCAACGTAAAAATGCTAATTCAATTATTAATGGAATATTTTAAGTAAATATTTTTATTAAAAAAAAAAATCATCAATCGATTTTCAGTAAATAATTTGTATCAACAAGGCCAACAAATCATCTTTGGACTTGTTGCATTGCCAACCTTGAAGTTTTTGTTTGAGAAAAAGGTGACGACTTTGGATATAAAATATAATCTACTAAAATAGACGAAACGTAAAGTGTATTACCGTGTCCTCAATGTCAATGCCAAAACATTATCGCAGCTATTTGCTAAGATGTTCTAAATTATAATTTTTCAGAAGCATAAATTGTTCTCGATCGTCCTTGAACGGTAAAATAATGCAAATTTAATTAACCTTTAACTTAATATTTATCACTTTCACTTAACTTACATAATAATTAAATAATTGTTAATTACTTTACGCAAATCATAATCCACATTTATTGAACGAAATTTTTTTTTATCATTTTTCCCTAGATTACAAAAAAAACGAAATTTCCAATGTTGTTATTTACAGTTTAATGACATTGTTTGAAAATTCCTCGAATACAAAACCAGTTGACGCATCAAATTTTATATCGATAAAAACAATTAGTAATTTCCGTCAATAAAAAAAAAAATATTTACCACAAAATCAGTAAACTTGAGCTTTTCGAATTTCTCCGGGAGGATGAAACTGGGCTGCATTTGAACCGCCATTATGACTGATAGTATACAAACACACTGTAAATATTGTCAACACTGAAAGAATCCTTACAACAGCACGAAAATATCCGGATTGAAACTGGCAAAGTTTCAGCGGCGACTTCTGCTTTTATATCGCTAGCACTTTTATATTGTATCCCCGAACCCTGTTGAAAAGCAGCTTTTCTACGCACGCTCCGAGAATCTGCATTTTTGCATTTTATTCAATTTTGGATTAGGGACAAATTTAAAGAATGCAAATGTAAATTCAACAAATTATATTTATTATTCAGACAGATTATGTATCATTAATTGAAAGCGACTGTCAGTTGCTTGCAGCATTAACTATTATGTAATTCTAATTCAATTGATTAACTCACCAAACAGCTCATTTTATCAGAATTTAATTGCAAATCGATTGGAATATAAGAGATTTTAGAAATTTCATTTTATTCTGATAGAATGGTAATTATAATTTTTGCACATTCAATCATAATTCTGCAAAACATTTATGTGTAATTAAGTTGACTATTTATTGATAACCACAGTTTTTTGCTACCGAATTAATAAACTTCTTTTATGGAAAAACCAATTTATGAATTGTTAAAGTATACTGTTTTTTGAAAGAACAATTAATTTTTTAATTTATATTTTATTGCAATTTTTATTCTAAGAATTTATTTCTTGTGATTTTTCAATATTTTTTTCAAACCAAAGTTGTTGCTAATTAAAATGAAATGTATGTCCTTGTTTTAGATAACCACAAAAACAAAAATCTGGTCCTTCAACTTAACCTGTTGTTTATGGTTCACCAACTTCACTCAACAACAATTTTTTTTCTAAATATTCTATCAAAAAATTGTTATGCAAATAGTTATTGAAGCTGAAAAGTTTGCACATTCAAGGACTATTAATTGCGGTTTTGCTTTATTGATATCGTATAATGAAGTTTCTAGAGTAGTCTAGAGAATTTTTTAATTGAAAATTATTTTTCTAAATTCAACAATAGATTCTTCAATTAAATTCTTAACACGTCTGACACCTGACAATGAACTTGAAGCTTTAAGTAGAAAAACAAGGACAAGACGTTTATGATATGTTTCGTAATGTATTATTATCGGTTTAATACACCGATATAAATAAAATTAATTGATTTAAATTTTATATAACAATTAAATTAAATTTTTAATATTTAGTAGTAATTTTTAACCTTGGTAGATGGTCGACACGTGTGATAAAATATTAAAAAATGTTAAATCTGCTCATTTAATTTAATTACTATTTAACCAAAAACAATAATAAAATAGAAGTAAAAGGCGTTTTACAATCCTTGGAAGTTTAACACCATAATAGCATCAATCTTTTATAAGGTGAATGTAAGAGTAATATTTATGACTTTTTTACCAAAATAGTCTATATCAACTTTGCCTTTTAGAATGCGGAAACTATAAAATTTTTTTTACTAGAGTAAGTGTATAGAAAAAATTTTAGATAAGCTATTCTTCGAGTTACTTTATCTCCTTTCATTTCTGAAAAAAATAGAAGAATCACTCAAGTGTGGTGACTGTAATCTTGGGAGTAAACCAGTCACTATTTACGTGAACATTGATGGTAAAAATTCGATCAGGTGCTGTTAGTTCTAATGACCTCCACGAAGCTGAGAAATGTGAAAAACCACCAATTCTTGTTCTCTCATTAAGAATTAGTAGGAAACTAATCAATCAATGGAAACTTTCATGTACAATTGTTGTGCAGGAAATGATAATAAAATTAACGGAAGTTTATTATTTTAAATATCGCGGAAGATGCTTGTCGTCATAGCCCTGAAAAATCTACTCATTATTATGTGTTCATGGAATTTGAAATTTTGGTTGACAGACAGGGACGACCTTCCTTGTTTAATGGGTTTGTTGTTTCAACTTACTCAGAAATCTGTGAATCTGAAAAATTCCCTACTCTGGTTGTGACGTTGATAATTTAAATGATAATGATAATCTGTTATTAAACAATAAAATCCAAGTTGTAATTTTTTGGATAAACTTTCATAAAACTGTCTAAAAATAACTAATGCCAGCCAAATATTTGCGACTCTAATTACAAACTGACTGATGAAGATTTTAGTGAAGAGTGGGATTGAAATTTTTGAGAATTATTTACAGTGTCACTTTTAAAGTTTAAATTTTTATTATAAGGTTTAATTAAAATTTGATATAAGGATCAGTTTTTCCTTCAAATTAAATAAAAAATATCAACAAATGTCATTAAGCGGTGTTCGTTTGTTGGTAAATTTAACATTTCTTGCAGTGAATAGTTGAATAGAATTTCTAGACACAATTTTTGAAAATTTGGTTGAAATTATTGTTTGTAATGCAATTTTACGCAATTGTGCGAAATTTACAGAACCTAACATGAAGCTAACATTTTAGACATTTTTGTTAAATTATTCATTTTTTACAAATTCAGAGTTTATCCAACTAGCATAAATTAGTTCATTTTTGGAATATTCTATAATTCTATTTCATAACAAATAATTTTTTTCTAAATTTAATAATTTTGAAAATTCAAATTTCGTCATAAAAAAATTGATATGAGCAGTGCAAAATTCGAATGATTTATACATTCTTTTAAAATGGTTCAAATATATGATATATTATTGAAAAAGCTTATTACAACTTTGCACCGCTCATGTCAATTTTTTTGCGAATAAAATTAAAATTATTATGGAAGTAACTTGTAACAATTTTTACCTCAAAAATAAACCAATTTGGAAAAGTTTGATATAGTAAGAAAAGAATTATTTGACAAAAATGTCTAAAATGTCAACATCAATTTCAATTCAATTCAATTCGACGTCAATTAAATTGCATTAGAAACAACTTTTAAAAAATAAATCTTTTCGAAATTTTGTCTCGAAATACCATTTTCAGTTGTTTCCTTCAAGAAATGTTGAATTTGTCAACAAACGAATGCCGCCGAATCACATTAGTTATTATCATTTTTTATCTAATTTGAAGCAAAAGCTGATCTTTATATCAAATTTTAACTAAACCTTATAAAAAAAAAACCGACTTTAATGGTGAAACTGTAGATGTTGAGATTTTGAAAGTAAAATAAGTCCAAGAAAACGTTTTGGTTTGGTTAAAAAAAGTGTTTTTTCAAGAGATATGAAAATATTTGAAAATCGTACACAAATTAGTGGGTACAAAACAATTAATTGCTTCTTAGAATATCCTATTTTAATGTTGATCCATTTCTGCTTAGGATCGAATCATTTGTTGTAACATTTTTGCCACTCAGAAGACATGACGGCAGAAACATGCTAAATTTACTGTCCGCGCATTTTTTGTTTTATGAGAGAAAACAGGAAGAACTCATCTAGTGTTACATTATAAGAAGACAGACAATAATTTATACAGGGTGTCCTACCACAATCTAGTTCTTTCATAGTGTAATAATTCTTAGGGATATGAACATTTGTTTGTTGTTTGAATTTGTCTTGAATTTGTTTTAAAAATATTTTTAAAGATTGCCTACTTTTGGTTATACCGGAAAAGGATACTAACTTTGATATTTTAAATGGAGCACTTTAAATATTTTTACACATTTAGATTCCTTGTTCAATTTAAGCATCACTTTATGTACCATATGTGACACAATAATGTGAACAATATGAATATGAAGAAAATCAAAATTAAAAAAAATATATATTGCTGTGCAGAAATGACCATCATTCTAAATATCTGGTACAGAAAAGCATTTACAGAGGAGCGGTTTCGCACTTTCTCTTAGCATCTTATCAAATTTGGAAAACTCTTTTTTGATAGGAGCCTTAAACAAGAGGAAGTTCAAACCTAAATAGATCGTTTTTTTTTTTAACTTTTTGCAGAATTCTTGCCTAAAAATTGCTTAAGCTGAAACTGAAAATTTTATTTTATTTATTCATAATTCGTAGCAAATGGAAGGATTCAAATGTTTTACTTCAAAAACCTGAAATTTTCCAAATAGAAACCTGAAGTAAATTTGTCCATTTAGTTATTTCATTTTTCTTTATTGCTGAACAAATACTCGACTTATAAAATTTATTTTCATATTGTTATTGTAAATTTTGAAATTTTTTCTTTGACCTTATCAATCAAGAATATTACATCTTTCAAGAATGTATTCAAAACTGTTTCCTTTGTGGTTGAAAACCAGTATTCTTGAGTAAAGAATGAAACGCAAACATTCATCATCCTCCCACAAAGAAGTGAATGGAACACTTGCAAATTTATCGATTACCTTGCTCGGATTACTTATTAAAATTGTTGTTAAAATTTATGACTCAGTCTACTTCCTCTGCATTTCATTTCGTCCTTATATTTCAAACCATTTTCAATTCTCTACATACTTTACGTCAAGTTTTATTCCTTTTTTAATTATTACAAAGGAGCTTCTTTCCACTTTATTGAATTGTGCAGAAATTTCCATTAAACACTGTCGCATTGAATCAAGAATCGCTGTACTAAATCTCGATTAACCTCGACTATTCTTATTGATTTACATTAATTCAACGCAACAGTAATCACTATAAACTAACTTCTCAAAAGCTTGGATTAATTAACATTTCATGAGCGGAACGCTGAAGATTAAAGTTTACATTACGCTTTGAAAAAATTTGAACTTTGAAGCGTGTTGCTATCGGAAAACGTATCTCTGTTGCTATAGTCACCAAACAAGCTTTTTCCTTCTTTATTATGTTGAAATGAAGTCGCTGGAAAATAAGATTCGATTTCAACGAAATGAATTGTTTGTGAGATGTTTAATTAAACAACTGCATCATTTCTTAAATTAATTTGAAAATATAATTGGGAACAAACGAAATAAACAACGTTTTACATAAGTGTTTACGTTTTAGAAAAATTTTTGATACTTAGAAGGCAATTATTCTTCATTTATGCATTGACACGAAAGGTTTTGGTTTATTTCTTATACATTAACAATGAATGGATTTCAATACCGACATTATGTCAATATTCATTCCGGATAAGAAGCAACACGTGGTCGGTAGGTGTTAATAATTGAAAGCGAAGGAAACGTTGAGTCAATTAAGAAAAATGATTAAGAACAAGTTAATTTCTCAAAATTATTTATCTTTTTTTTTATTACATCTTATTAGAATTCATCCATGACCAGTAGAGCTAAATATATTGCGTGACCCTATTTTGTGCAACCTTTGTAATGTTATCAGCTACACTTAACATTGACAAGAAAACAATGTTTACAATTCTCTTTCTCTTGAAATATAATCCGGTTATAAAAACTGAAAATGAATGTCAAATGAAAATATTTTTGCAATTCAAACAATAATAAAAAAAGATTGAACAATTTTCTAGGTGTGTTCAAATCTAAGCAATTGTATTTAATCGAACATCAACAATCACTCCACTTTGATTAATTCTAAACATTCAAAGACTATAATTCAATATGTAAAAAAGATTAGAAAGGAAAATTATGTCACTATGATCCACACGGCAACAATGTGTATAATAAATAAATCATATGATAATAGCTTCATTGTTTGTGGAAATTTCTCAGTGTGACAATTTCAAACATTTCCCATAGGATATTGCAAGGAATTTGCTACGCCATTAGGGACATTGCTCTTGTGACCTAGTGGATAAGATTTCATTTCAGTCTAGGACAACAGATGGTTTTACACTTCCAACAGCGTTTGAAATGGGACAAATGGGAATGGAGTCATTCAGAACTTCCGGCGTATATTATGGAAATTATATGTAGACAACAATTTTAATTAAAATGAATATCACAAATTTTCATGAAAATAAATTGTCGCATTTAACGCATATCTTTAATTGGAGTTTTTAAAAATAATGAGTTTTTTCATTTATTTCTTATCTAGATTACTTTTTTTATTAAAGTGGAAAACTGCTTTCGATGGGACCTCAAACAGTTAGCGTTTTAGTTATTAAAAATTCATCTCCATGAAACAATTCACAATTACTTAAAGAAATTGTAAAAAAGCTCACTTTCAATTCTTTTCAATATTTTTTTTACAAGAAACTGCTTTTATTTAGTGTTACAAGTTGGTAGGTGTAGAAGATTCTATAATGAGACTGGAAGGGTGTTCAGTTCGGACAATTTAATACAACGTTTCACGAAAAATATTACAAGTAATAATTCAACTCACATTTTCTCGACGAATCAGATTTACTCATTTTTTCAAAATAGACCAATCACGTTTGTACTAGGAGTGAATTTACACCAAATTACTAAATTTCGGTAGAAATGTCTACCATTTTTTGTTTGTTGGATTGTGGTTACGAAAATTTTCTCCTTCTTCTTCTCGTTATTGTTATATTTACAATTTCTACACTCATTCGTAAAAATTTATTTGTGGTCAAAACAAATACTGAGAACAAAAATTCCCGGCAATTTTATACCGATGTATTACACTTATAGACTTTTTAACCAATCACATAACAACATATCAACAATTGAATCTAAATTACAACTGTTTAATACATTCCCATTTAAATGCACCAATAAGATGTGGAATTTCAACCAATCAGAAGCTTTTAAAAGTGAATAAAATACATGTAGCTTTTTAGTCAAGTAAGTACTGTCATTGCTTTAATTTATAAGAAGAAGAACCCAAAGGCGTTAGTTGAAAATATTTTGTGAAGAAAAAAGTCAAATAAATATAATAATAAAGATGGCGGTGTTAAAAAAATGTGCAACACAGTGCAACCAAGAAACTAACTGCTAAAGTATTTACGAACTCAGAGTTTAAGACAGAAACAAAACTAGTCTTTGTATATTGTTAATATAAATTATTTTTATTTAATTTTTGAAACTATACTCAAGCTTAATTTCTTAGCTTAAGATTGAGATTATTTGATTAATTTTTAACTTATAAAATGTTTTTGAACGAAAGTCTGATTGTCGTAGAAATTAGAGGAATGAAAAATTTTTTCTAATTACAAAATAGTTCACACTTACAGCAGATAGATCCCTGTGCGTTTTTATGCTACTATAGTTACAAAATAATTTCCATTTTCTTATCAACTTTCTACATAACAGCTACTTGACTGGAAATCATGGAAACCTATATGCATTTTATTCGCTTTTGTAAGCTTCTGATTGTTTGAAATTTCAAATTTTATTGGTTCATTTAGATAGAAATGTCAAATTTCTTTCAAAGGTTCGCAACTAATAGCCAATCAGAATTAAACAACCAAACCGTTCTTCGGCGAAGATATAAAAAATACAACGTTTTTTATTCACATTATAAACTCCACGACACTAATCAAAGACGAATAGAAAAATTAATTTGCACGCCATAACTATGACAACAACAAAATTTCTTGGAAATTTTTTGAAAAAGTGAAAATTTTTTTTCGTGCATTCCAAAATTGTAGTAATTTGGAACGCACTTAAAAAAATTCTCGAAAAGAATTGTTGCTCTTATAAACTTACAAGTGAAAATCGAACGACTCCAATCAGTGACGAATAGAAAAATTAGTTTCGGGAGTCATAACTGTGACAACAACTTAATAGACTTTGCAAAAATTATTAAGTGGAAATTTTTTGATGTCAAAATTGTTAGATTTTATTAAATTACAGGCGTTCCGCTCGGGTAAATTAATATAATGTTTTTGGAACGCACTAAAAAAAATTTCCGGAAAAAACTGATGCTGTTATGGTATTACAAGTGATGATTGATAGAAGATAATGACAATACGACACTTCTTTTGATGCCATTGAATTTATCAAACATCAAAAGGAACAGCTTCGATTATCAAGGTGGTGTTGATATTATAACTGAAAGTCGCACGACACTCAGTAGTGAATAAAAAAAGTTTTTGAAATTTTCACATATTGCAAAAAATTTTTGCTCTCAAAGTTGTCACATTTAATAAAATTACACAATTGAAACTACATTTCAGAGTCTGTTTATGGTGTTATTATTGCATTACAAGTTGATGATTGATAAGCCAAATGCAGCACAGAAATGGAATACTTTTTAAGGTTTGTTTGAATGAAAACAATGTTTTTGGAAAAAAAATTCTGGTAAGAATTAAGTGAAAATTGTGTTTTTTGGAATTAGTTTCAAGAATAATGGTCAATGGTCAACAGTTCAGGAAGTTACATGGTCATCAGTCACATAATATTACAGCTCAAGTGAAGTCAGGAAAAACCAGCAGATATATCCAGTTTCCTGAATTTCTAAAACCTCGAAAAGCAAGTAATGATTTAATGTTTCATTTTCACATCTTAAACTACGTGGCAGCAACATTCCTAATGATAGTCTTGTCTAACATTATAATGAAGGCTCAAAATAATCACAATACCTCTTCTAGCTCATTAAGAATGGGGACTAAGTGGTTAATTGTGTGTGAGTTATGAGCGGAATTTGATTCTGTTATAAGTTCATGATACAGAGTGTCCACAGATGGAGTTGATGATAGAAAATGGATTTTTATATTAATTTTACAACAGAAAGTCGTTGTCAAAAAATTAAAATGCTTTAGAAAAAATCCAGATACAAAAAACTGCTATCAAGGAAATGGAAGAATTCGAAAATTGTTTCAAGAGCAAAGTACTGTTTTTAGTGAAAACTTTGATGGAACAAAATTTTCAAGATTAAAAAAGTTATCAAATCAAAATTTGAATTTTTACTATCAGTTTTTTTTGCTTCATTTAACAGGTTTTTCTCTTATGTCCAGTTACAGAAATGTTCGTCAAAGTTGATGGATCATTAATCTCACATTCATTTAAAATAAGGTGTTGTGATTGGTTGAAAGTGCATTAATCGGTGATTAACGGTTTATCAATTTTTTGAACGTTTGTACAGCTTTTTATCGGGACTAAATTTTTCCAATTGCAATCTTATGTTTTTTATAAAAAATGACTTTTTGTCAAATTTCTTATCGTGGAGACACTGTATTAAGGAGAATTTTTAAGTATTAGAAGTTCTAGTCAAAACTACAAATTAAGTCTCCTTTTCACTGAATTTTCCGTTTTGATTAAAGTTGTCAGAATTGAATACTTGAAATTTTTCAGCTCCACTTAGGACGTTTGAAAATTTCATTTAAAAATTAAAAAAACGCATTTGCTTGGAATAATCATATTTCTACGTATCTCATTTATGTGAAAATTTCATAATTAATTTTACGGTTTTTAAACATCAAACACAATTTTAATCTAACAACCCTTTCATATTCAATTAATTTCGTTTTATTTCACAAACATTTATTTATAATCACATTAGTAATATTTACACTAAACCACTAAACAGTTTGTTTTTTTGGATGCGCTTCAAACAATTCATAAAAATCAAACAGCTCCCGAAATAACTTCACCGACTATAATAAATAATTAAGGGTACGTAATCCCGGGAAAACTATTTTAGATTGTTTTCCTCATTGAAGATAAATTTAAGAAAGATAACATTTATAGTGACAAAATTAATGTAAATTTAATTATTTCAATCCTCTGGAGTTTAAGTTTATGAATAATTAAACTCTTACCATTTTTTTTCTAGTAGACAAATTTGAACAATTAATCAACACAAGAAGAGAAAGAACTGAACTTCAAACAGTATAAAACCCAAAATGTTGTTTCGTATTTATCTTATCACTGAGCACTTATTTATCATTATCACTAGTAGTAGCAACAATTTGAATCGTATCTATTTACAGCATATAGGGTTACAAAGTAAATGAATCAACAACACCATCAGCATCCTGCTATACAATAAAAGGACGCATTAAATAAAATTCATTTAAGTTTGATAGTATGGTTATTTTCATATTATTCAAGTGCTCTAATCATATTATTTAAAACACTCTTAATGGGCTGTTTTTGCAGCACAGATTCCGGGCTTCAGGAGCTCCGTTTTCCCCGGAGAACTAAGCTAGGAGCACTTTGGTTACTATCTCTCTTCCCTTTGCGGTCCGTTTATATTGTGAACCCTTATTTATCCATATTACTGATGCGCATACTCGATATCCCTAATTGTTTATAAATTATTAAACTGGATTTTCAGGAAAATGGAATCAATTTTTTCCAGAGGTTTTAAGATGTGGGTGATGAAGAGAGGAAAAGGAAGACGGAGATAAAAGTGCTCGTTTCCTTTCAAAAATGATAAGTTTACAATAAGCGAAAAGCCAATCAAGAACAATTAGTAATATTATCGTATTGAATACATTTTTATTTTATGTCTATTTGTATTATAGTTGCATAAAAGAAAAATAAACCTGACTTGACATTTGTTTCCGCTCAAAAATGATAAATTCGCTGCGAGGATAAAGCGAAGGAAGATAATGTGGAAATTCAATTGAAAGCAATAAAGAACAAAATTCAAGAGTTCAAGTGATTTTCGAATGTTGCGGATTATATAATAGTTTTTGAAATAAATAAGTTGAAAGACGTCAGAAATGTAATTTCGAGTGTTTTTAATTCAGTTTGATTGTATGGTTTTTATCTTTTATAAAAGCATTAAGTGGATAATAACGTGGTAAATTACTTTCATATCGATTGATGGATTTCACTGAATTCATAAAATAAATTAATAACAAGATAACATTATAAGTACTATTCACTATTTAGAAAATAACTGTTTCAACAAGTTTCGAAGAAATTCATTTAATTTTTTAAGTCGCAACAAAATCATAAACTTCTCAGGTATAGAGAGCCTGTCTAGGTTTTGTCTCTTTTGATAAAAAAAAATCATCTTTTTATTTATTTATTTATTTATTTATTTTATTGTTTCAATCACTTAAATTATATTCTACCAGATAATAAATATTTTATGATAATTTTTTATCAAATTTAATTTTTATAAGTTTGTTTTTGCATAGAATAAAATTGAAAGTAAGCGGTTTCAAGAGCGATTTTAGAATATTATTTGTTTATTGATTTTTCCATTAAAATTTATTGAAAATTATTCTTCACAGACCTTCAATTGTAAGTTATTATTGTATTTGAATAAAATATTTTTTCAAAGGTCTTCCTTCTATTAAGAGAATTTTTGAAGTTACTGGTTAATGGAGCTTTCGATTAGTACAACCAATAGGTTTTTATTTTATTTTTAATTAGTAACTGTATATTACAGGTTTAATATACTATTTTAAAATTTTTAAATCAACATTTTTTTAAAGTTTATTAATTTTTGATTAGAAATCTGTATTGATTTAATGTTTGTTCTTAAACGTGCTGCTATCTGTAGGCTACTAGCGAAATCTTTTATGTTAATTTTAAATGTGTATTTAAAAACGTAGATTTCTGTAAATTTGAATTACTTATTATTTTTTTAAATGAATGGAAATTTATAAGTATTTTCTGATGCAGATTTAAAACAAACCAGAAATTTTTAATTACATTCAGTTCGAAAAAAATAATTATTACCTGTTGTTTAGAAAAATTGTGGAAAATTAATTGGTTTTTTTCAATTTTTGAGTCAATTGTTATCAATGACCATAAAACATGGATGATTTATATTTTAAAAATTATAAAACTAGGCAACACAAATTACAAGTAGCTCCTTTCTTGATGCTGTAAACCTGCCGTAAACTATATGGCAAATGGATATTGCGCACTGAATCATAAATTAGAGATGAGTGCGTTAAAAAATCTCTAATTTAATCTTGCATTTTCTTTTTTTTTACAAAGTGAGATAAATAAATCGTTTGTCGAAACAAATTCAATAGTCAATACTTTCGATAAAGTTAAAAAAAAAATTACATATAAAACAATGCGATAAATATTTTTAAAATATTTCATTTCGTGGAAAATTTATATTATCTTATAAACATATTGAGAGTTTCTGATAAAAATGTGAGACAGTTGCTGTATGTTTTAATGTTCTTGATGAATCAAAAAATACTCAAAACAGCTGATTTTAGTTCTCAATCCATCCGTCTCCTCCTTC
Source organism: Latheticus oryzae (assembly GCA_030157265.1). Lineage (NCBI taxonomy): Eukaryota > Metazoa > Arthropoda > Insecta > Coleoptera > Tenebrionidae > Latheticus > Latheticus oryzae. Next base: position 16,090,704 of record CM058052.1, on the reverse strand, counting down.
TCCCGCAGAAGCTCCTCCTCCTGAGTCACTCCCGCGCCCACCTCTGCCCCATTAGTCTGTTTGTGTATAGTGACGACTTTCCGCAGTATCGAGTAGATCGCGGCCGGAGTTGGTGTTTCCGCCATGCGGGATTTGGCCACAAAAATGGCCGAATTAAAGTTTGAAGCACCTTTGGCCCAATTCGAAGAAACCGACGAATGGGGCTCGACCGAATTTCAAACAGCTACAATCAAGAACGAAAACGAATTAAATAACATCAACCTGAATAAGAAAATTAAAGACATCAATGATGTCCTAAACGATTTCAACGAGGACATCCTCAACAATTCAAATGCGGAAAATTTACCGCCAAAAAATGTGATTTTAAAAACAGGAGAAACAGCATCGATTGCTGACAATTTTACCGAAACATTTTCGGGATCCTTGGAAGATTTAGTTAATACATTCGATGAGAAAATAACGAAATGTTTTGGCAATTATGAAGAGTCGGTAGAGAAGTTGGCCCCCGTCCAGGTCAGGACTCAGGAGGAGATTATGAACGAATGCCAGTAAGTTAAACCAAATACAAAATTGTGTTATAAACTAATTGATAAAAGTTATTATCTTCTATATGTGGTTTAAAACGTAGATGATGCTATGCTCTACATTGATCTTAAACTCGACCAAAATAAAAACTTTGTGGGAGTAAATGGGATGAGTCATTGCATAAATCCCACATTTCATCAAGAAAACTGCATCAACAACAAGGCTCAATTTTCTAAGCTTCCAGTCATAAAAATGGCAAACTTTTAACAGCGCGTGCGTCCTCCAGGCAAAACAGCACTTATTTAGGGGATGAAAATCAATACAACTCAGGGTGGCGTGTTTTCCTCCTCTTTTCTACCCATTCGTTACGTCAAAAATTTTCAAAAAATGCTATACGTCGTCGCGACGCTTTTCAAAATTATTACAACAAAACAACGTCATTAGAATCGCTAATATCTTCATCATTTCCGCTAAATGTTCAAGTTTCCGCTACTATTCTTTAAACACTTTGCATATCCATTGTTTTGTTGATTCAACAATATAAATCTTGCAATTTTTATCATAGTGTATAGTAGCTGACCTCTTCTCATTTATCTTTTGGTATTTGCATGACAAAGGTCTCAACTTTGACTTTAAATAAGGGATAAACACAGGAAACATTCAATATAGGACGAATGACGTCAATTGCCAGACAACATTTAGGGTTGTATCGAAAGCAATTACAAAGGGTTAAAGTTCAGAAAGTCTTTTGAATGTCAAAGACGAATCCGTGACTGCGACTAACGAAAACTCTTTGTATTTCGGATGAGTACAACTAGCACTTTCTAAAGGAAATTTTGAGCTGCGACGAATTTTAATTAATCTATTTCAATGAGATTTCACTCTGTTGTTCTCTCATTAAGAAATTACTACTAATTATTTATTTTAAATGATTGTAGTAACAGACGGGAAAATTATTGTAGTTTATTGAAGAGAGTTAACTTCCGCATTGAGACGTTATGTTTACATGAAATATTGCTATCGTTTTATGTACTTACCTATGTCAACGATTCTAAACAAATACAGAAAATAGGTCTTCGTTCGATACGTTTTAATATTCTACATTGGAAATTTTGCTACACCCTCTATACAGAGTGTCCCATAGATAAAAAATTCCAATAGCATATTACTGAAATTTTGGTAATATATTTTTTTAGACATGCTCTATTTGAGAAATTTTTTTTCAAAAATCTCACACTTTCGGTTATACTGGAAGTAGACCTCAACTTTCTTATTTTAAATAGAACACCTTTTATTTTTCTTCGTATTAGAGGTCACTTTTATACCAACAATTTTTTTCTTAAACTCAACCATTTTAAAAATATCTGCAACTTTAATAAATGACAGATGCAAAGTTAGAAGTAATCAGTAATTATGGCTAAGCAGTTTTTTGGCATTCTATAACGCAATATTTGAAACAGTAAACCTCACTAAAAAATTAAACCGATCTTCTACAGGATGTTCAAAAAATATATTTGAAAATTGGAGAGGAGATCGGTTCAATTTTTTAGCTGGATTTACTATCCCAAGACTTGTGATCTAAAAATCTTCGTAGAATTCAAAAATGTGAAAAAAAATTAAAGTGTTCCATTTAAAATAAGAAAGTTGTTGTCCACTTCCGGTATAACCAGAAATGCCACACCTCTGAAAATAGTTTAGAAAAACTGCCAAATTTTCAATTATATGCTATCACTATTTTTTAAGGTATGGATTCCCATCATCGTGGGTCACCTGTATAGGCATGTAATGTCTTTGCACCTGGACTTTCGAATTCGTACTCTGAAAACAAACTAAAGTGAAAAGTTTTCCACGAAAAGCTGCCAAATATACATAGACATTATCACTGTAAAAAGCTTTCACTCTTTTGCTCAAACAGTTAGTAAAAATCAAACCTTTGCCAAAGTTCAATAAAATAATAAACTAATTCGTTCTAACGGTATAAATATTTAATTGCCGGTCAAACAAGTTTCGCCCATTTTTCACCCACTGTGCGACTGATGATATGAAACTCCAGACATTTTATTAATCGTAAAAGAAAATGATGTTCGAGTGCGTTTACGAATGCGTAAAACTAGACGAGAAAGCCATATGTCAGTTTTTATGGATAAAGGTTACATAAAAGTTAATAACAGTAGATGTCGGTTGCTGGAAATGGCACTTGTTTCTTTTGGAATAGGAGTTTTGATTCAAAAAGATAAAATCCATGTAGAAAGCTACATCAGGCTGAGTAATGCTCGATTAAAACGAGGGATTTTGAATAGGAAATTGCTGTGAAACTTGAAAATAATTAATTGAGCTTTCAGCAGGAGGTTAGTAAAGCTCATCTATTCGACTGTGATAAAAATAATAAAAAAAGTAAACAATTTTATTTCTTATTGCTGCTTCATAAATATTGATCATACATACATGTGGTTTAATAATACCGCAAACCGCAAAGTTATTAATGCAAATTTCTAAACACGTCATCAAATTACATAAAATCTTTTTTGTGTAATAAATTATTTTATCTTTTATGGGAAAATGCTCTAATAGAGAAATTATCTTTATGCACTTTCTGCGTCTCCTTAATCTTTCATCACACGTGTGTAATTCAAAGTTTTATGTTTCCGGTTTTCTTAAGAACATAAATTTTTCCGAAAATCACATTAAGTTAGAAATATAGTCGCTGCCACATGAAATATTCAACTGTAAAAGTGGATGAACTGATTGGATAAATATTTAGGTGTTTGGCTTCATCTTTTTAAAGAATATTGCAAGGGGAAGGTTAGTCTAGTTCTAGCATTTATTAGTCATAAAATTTACCCTAAGTCGAACGTCGATAAAAAACTAAATTGGTTTGTTGTGTTAATAGTAATAAAATTAATTTTGTTTGGGACATAATAATTTATTTACATTGGATGCCATTCAGCTGATTTATTACTTGACTTCAATCATTTTTATTGAACTATTAATAATTTCCAATAAATGTTGTAATTTGGTAAAAATTGAAAGTTGATCAATTCAGATAGCAATATGCAAATGAGTTGTTAGACTTTCACTCGAATGTTAGATTTGATAATTTTTTTCAATTTGCCTAGAAGACAGCTGTAATTATAACATTCAAAAAAGCTCGTTAAAATCATACATTACAATAAAAACTTCAACAATACCCTGGTATTATGCATCAGTTGTCAACAATAATGGATCCTTCCACTCGAAAGTAATATCTTTTTAATTATATTTTTGTTAAAAGAACAAAAATTCGACGTGTAAAAACCACCAGCCATAAATTTAATAGCAGCAAGTATCTGAAGTATCTTTTCATTTTAATGAAGTGTCTAATTTGGTTTATAATTGTATTCACTTGAACCTACGTCAACTTTTCTTCCTACTATTGATTCGTGCAAGAACTTTTTCGCGTGACTTATTTATAGAAAAATTACCTTTGTTCGTGTTGCACACAAAGCCCTAATCAAGTAACTAAACTTCCCTCTAAAGTAGTGTCGTTGTCACTTTGACAGAACCCTCATCATGCTAACAATCCATTGTCATTTTCCGTTTAGGTGAAAAGTATTTTTTTTTTTTTAATAAAAACTTTTTTTTAACTAATGCAAGAGTCAAAATTTCCGATAAGACTAGAACCTCTAGGAGCTGCAGCTGAGAAAACATTCGAAGTTTCTCACGTTTGTATCAAATGCGTGAATCTTGAGGAAGAGAAAGAATTTCTTCAAAGTTCTTTGTTTGCTCTAACAACACATTTTGCTCAAGTTCAGTTTAGACTGCGTCAGGTTGCTAGCGCCCCGTTTGATGAACAAGAAAGTTTAATTAAAGAGTTGGAAGAATTTGCATTTAAAGATGTAAACTTACAAGGAGAAAATGATCGATTCGTGGATGAAATTAAAGAAATAAGAAACAAACAGAAAGAGTTAATACAGCTATTGAAATTCCAACTAAAAGAGTTGAGGATGTTAGAGCAGAATAGTGAGATGAATTGGTCGATTTTAATAGAGAATTTACGTGTGAAAGAAGATTTAGAAAAGCAGCTGAGAACACAAATTGAAGATTTAGAGCAGTTTGTCCAATTTTTAAAAGAAAAATGTTCTTGCAAACAGCAAAGAATTACATTTTTAAATTTAATTGAAAAAAGTTGCTCGTTTTTGCAAATGTTGGCTTTTTTTCACTTCCGTTTTAATAATTGTTTCAAAGTTTATAAAAAAGAGAGTAAACATTGGGGCGATCTCCGAGCGAAGCTTGAATTAGCCATAATCGAGTTGAAACATCTTTTGCAAGGTAAAAAAAACAAAGAGAAAATTACAACAACAGTGCGTAAAAATTTAGCTACAAGTATTCGCGATTTAATGCAGCATGGGACAAAAGCTCATTATGTAACACCTCTTTTTGATTATTGTTCTCAACCATTAATACACAGTTGGGACATTATTCTTTATTACTATCATTTTAAAAAAGGTGATGAATATAATTCATCAACATTTCAAACATTATCTCGAAGTTTCAACATCTCGCTTGCTGGTGTTTCTCCAAAAAAGAATTTACTTTGTGTGATCGAAGAAATCGTTTCTACACATTCGAAATATAAACGAAGTCAAGATTCACAATTTCGAGCTTTTATTTGTGCTGCTTTGAACGCTAAAAGATTAGTAAATTGGTTGGATGTTATTTTCCACTGTGGAAGAATCATTGAGACTTTTTATTATCCCTGGAGTTATGTCGCTACTACAAGATATCAAGACGGTTTAAGGAGTTTAGATGTCTTAACACCGTATAAATTTAATCTGCCGGTTGATTTAGAAGTGAAGAAATTCCAAAGCGAAGACGAAGTTTTTGTATGAGGGTTAGCTAGTTTCCAGAATTGGATTTCAAATGATTATTCGATATTGCGTGACAGCTGCACAACAGACCGGTTTTGCGTATGTTAACTGTTACGTAATTAAAGTGCTTTACTGATGTAATTTCGAGAAAAGGAAAGTTAAACTGATTAGAATTTTTGAGGCTAATAACAAATAAACAAACTTTCGTTCAGTATGTGATTTATTTTATACTACACCTGTTGTGGTTTCAGTCCTTCAACTTTGCTAAAATTAGCACCTGTCAACGGCTGGAGGTCCTTTGTATATGTATAATACGTACCTGGCACATTTTACTTACTATTGATCTGTTTACTTGTGGAAGATTTCCAGCTTTTACTGACTGACGATCTTTACTTGATTTCTCCGTCTTAAGACTTTGTTACTTTAAACCTGTTTGGAGCTGCTTCACGTGTATTACCGTAATTGAGCGTTGAAAGAAATTTATAAAATTCCACTCTTCAGAGTTTAACCGAACGATTCAAGGTTAAAAAAGGGCGCAAAGTCAAATTTCTACCTGAGGAAGGCAAATGTTAAGTTGTTCCTAAAGACAGCTCAATACTTTTTCCAGTCTATTTTTAATAGGAGATAAACAGGAAAGACTTCATTTTTGAAGAGGAAGCTGTTTAATATAATTTGGGATTATTATGTTTTAGTTTATGGAATTTTATTAATTTTTCGCTTTTTATTCACAAGGTCTTTGATTTTCTAAATTAAATTAAAATTTGAGAGTTTATTTTAGCGGCTAAACTATAAGATATAAATTACTTCATGTCTAACAAGAATTTACAACATAATTATGAGTAAATTTGCTTTAAAAGTATAAATATTTACGGTTTTTGCGCTACCAGAATTGCTTTTCCAAATAATTAATTTAAAAGCGTTGAATTTTTTTTGTTAGTTGAACATCCACACAGTGGCATTTAACAACAAGTAAATTTTTATTGTTTGTAGGCGTTGTCGACAAGCTGATAACCCAAGCAGCTGAGTATATGAAAATTTATCAGTATAATTTACGAACTTGAGTTTAATTTATGTGTGGGTGTAAAGACTCCCAAAAGAAAAATTATCTTTGACCTTGCGATCCATTTTTTACACCTTCCATAAAGTTTATTCAACATCTGTTGATGCAAGAATCCGTCGCAAAACGATAACCTCCTTTCAATAAAAATACCGTGTGGAATTTGATTATCGTCAACTAATAAAGAAGTCGCTGACAGGGATGCTTTCAGAATCCCATCGAGTTCAATAATTCGATTTTGTTCCATCTTCTCGGTGTTGATAGGAGTAATTAGTAGTCAATAACGCAAACAGAGAAGTAAATAAACTTGCTAATAACACTATAATTTTGGCTTTGGATTACGCAATATCTTAATTTTCGGTTAGACTTTTGTTGGTGTCTTTTATTTAAATAAACTAAACAGCAGCTGCATTTTGATAATAACGTGGGTAGAAACAGGCCTTAAGCAAGGCCGCAGTGATGTAATGACTCGAATTTTTCGTGTGGATAAGGTCAGGATTAAATCAATTTCTCTTTTCCAGAATGTGGTGGACTATAACGGGCAATTTTGGTAATATTTTACCTATCGATTGGTCAAAATCATACGCCAGGAAGCTCCATATGCCTGCTTTAAATCTAAATGAGAAGGTAATTTAATTTTTACAATTACGTCATGTTTTAATCTAGATTCGTGGTTTAATTACTTCAACAATGTGATTCATCATCTATTGAGACAATTAATTAAAGAATTTGGCTCATTTTAATTGTTACAGGAAGCACAGACTCCGGACGACGATTTGGAGTTGAGTTCTGAAGATGAGGCCGTCGCTAGCGATTTAGACATGCACGCTCTCATCCTTGGCGGTTTGCACCAAGAGACCGAACCATTAAAAACGGCTGATGAAGTCATCCAAGAGATTGATGACATGATGCAAGAAGAAACATGTTCGTTAGACGGATCGCCTGGATCTAGAGACTCTTTAATTGAAACGAATGAAACTTTGGAAAAAGCTAAAGAAGTTTTAAGTTCACCTCTCTACGAAGATAGTAATTTGATTCACAAGATCCGAAATCTTTAAGTTATATTTTTTTTTACAGAACTACGAGATTTAAGTTTGTCTCAATTAAACGAATTATTTCTGGAGTTGGAAGTTTTAATTAGGGAATTTTCTGAAACTCTTATCTCCGAATTGGCCCTTCGAGACGAATTGGAGTATGAAAAAGAGTTGAAGAATACTTTTATTTCGTTACTTCTTGCGGTTCAAAATAAGCGGAGGCAGTATCATGTGGAGAAGAAAAGGAGTTTGAAAAATGCGACTAAAACTTCCAGTGGATTAGACCCTAAAGTAAAAACGATTAGAAGAATTATTAACATTTTTCATAACAATTTTTTTTAGTATTTAACCACCGTCATTCCGTACCATTTAGATAGCGGACCGCCGGATAACCAAACTTTACAAGTCCTCATTAAAAGTAATAAATTTTGAACAATTTAGATTTTTATTATGACAAATTTGTTTTAGTATTAAAAGCGATAAATGAAGACAGTCCTACAGTTCCAACTCTATTGACCGATTACATATTGAAAGGTATGTCATAAATGTACATTTTAGAATTTCGTAATGTTTGCGTAAATATTTTATGTTACAGTTATATGTCCGACGTAAGCTATTTAGTTTGAAGGAAACGCACGAAGAAACAACTAAATCTAGCTTAAATCTTAGTCTAAGCTTAAAGATAGCACAGTTTTAAGTTGCAATATTCATTTATTTATTGGTTGTTAATATTGTTCCTGTGTATATTTTTTTATCAGTTCTTTCAAGTGATGTGTATATAATTTGCTTCAACATTCTAGTCTAATAATTAAGTAATTGTAAAGTTGAATGTGAACATGTTAATCATAAGTATCAAACTGCACATCTCTGCTATGAACTCGGTGCAATATGCACTTTTTTTTCAAGCAAAGTTTTATGTACAAAGTGATATTAGCCATATGAAGAATATTTATTGCAATTCTTGCCAAATTTGCGTTGCGTAAATGGTTTTGCTGCCAGAAATTCAAACTTAGACAATTTTAAAGAAAATAATAAAAATGTCTTAAATGTTACCTGTTCAAATCAGACGTTATTATTGTAAATCTCAAATAAAACTTTTAATTCAGCTTTCATTTTTTATTTTGTTTGTAGCTATAATATGCACCTGAAAATTTCAAAAAGTATTTTTGTAGAATTGTAGGCTATTTTATAACATTTGAATTGGAAAATTTTGCAAATTGGCATTGTGAAATTGGTGATTTTTGTTTAAATTGTGAACCAAATTATTTTGTACATGCGAACTGTTGTTCAATACTGAAATAAAATTCTAACGAAAGAAATTGTATTTTACATTGGAAAAATTTTCCCAGTCCAAAAAAAAAATTTGAAGTATTCAATTATATTTGAATGTATTATGTGTTGCCTAACTGCAAATTTAAATTACATTTTTGAAAATTTAAAATTAAAATTTTAGCACATAGTTTAACGTTTATAAAAAAATTTTACTTTTTTTTGATCAGTTTATAAGAAAAACTCTGCATATTTTTATTGTACTGCAATATTGATAAGTATTTTTATGATTTACAAGCTTCGACTCCACATACTTTTAAAGCTGATTATTATTTTTTTTACTATTCTAAAAAGTAAATTATGTGATTTTATTCAAGAACTGAATCTGAATTTACAAAAAACATTTTAATTTTTGAATTTCCCGCAATTTCTGGGGAAAGTTTATTCGCTAGAAGGCACGCAGATTTTGACATTTTCGCTTTATGTCAAACATTTGTGTGCTTTCTTATCGGAATTCTGTGCCTAAAGTCCTAATTTCTTTCAAATTAGTTAAGATGTTAAGAAGTTGAAGTCTTTGAAGAAAAGTTAAAATGTCTAATAGTTCACTTTAGATATTTGTACAGCAATTTTAGTGTCAATCACAATGTTAGACGTCAATTCAAGTTCAGTAAAATTTCAGCAAGATGAGGTTAGTAGATTTTCAGTAGAATTTCTAACAAATAAGTTACTTTTTTATGATTATTTTATTGTTTTCTCTGTGGATATTCATTATCTCCGACTAATAATCACTCTTTTATTTCCTATTCAATTTGGCGCCTTGACATCAAACCTAACCTCCTTCTTATCACAATTACTTAAGTTTAAAGTGTTTCATCAAAATTAAAATAGAAAATGATTTTTTTTCTAGCCTATGAACGAAATGCCGATTTTACAATATAGTGAATGGACGTATACCATGCGTAGAAATATGCAAGAAATAATTCCTGGTTTATTTTTGGGTCCATATTCTTCAGCTCAGAAAAACTGCTTAAAGACATTACGTGATCATGGAATTTCACATATAATTTGTGTAAGACAAGATATTGAAGCCCAATATATTAAACCACAAATCAACGATCTTTCCATTACTTATTTAACGTTAAATATCGCGGATACAACAACAGAAAACATTATTAGATTTTTTCCAACTGTAAAACAATTTATCGATGAAGCGTTTCAGAAAAACGGAAAAGTATTAGTCCATGGGAATAATGGAATTTCCAGAAGTGCAACATTAGTTTTAGCTTATATTATGGAAAAATATGGATTAAGTAGCAGGTGAGGTGTTTAAATTTTTGTGTTTTAATAAAGATTTTATTTTTCTTGGCTATAGGGAAGCTATAGAATGTGTCAAAAGACGCCGTGGATGTATTCATCCAAATGAAGGATTTTTAGCACAATTATTTGAATACGAACCAATATACAAAGCTCGACAAAATTTAGAAAAAGGTGGAAGTTCTAATGAACATTGTCGACAAAAGCGTAAGTCTGATCATTTATATGAAAATGCGGACTATGATCTCATACAACCACCTCCAAGTCCCATTTCTGATAATAATAATCATATAGTCAACTGCCAACCTACTGATTTTTCAAGTCATTTATATAAATTATGGCTTATGAAAACCTAAACCTTGCCAAGATTTGTTTAAGAATCTCACTTTTATTTTATTTTTAAACGATTATGTGTGTAAGAACCAATTATTTGTAATTTTTTTTTTGTTATTAGCAATATTGTTGTTTTTCATTGTTAGTTTTTATTTTTGTTATTTTATAAAATATATTACTGATTTTTATGAGAGTATGGTTTTCTACGTGCCATGCAGCTTCAAATTCTTTTCATTTCGTGTAGATTTAATTACTCAAAAAACTAGTCAGATTGTCTGCATCGTTCAAAATTTTACACTATAGTAATGTTAGAAATAAAACGCATTAGATTTTGGCATTCTGAGGAATTTCGCATTTTGAGGTTGGATGAAAATTGACACTTATTTGTCAATTTTCATCCAACAACAATTTGTATCTAAAATAATTGTCGGGTTTAGCATCGCTGTGTATAATAAAATGAGTGATATTTTTTCTGGCATTACTATTTTAAAGCTCTAAATGTTTTAACACGAATTATCATTTTTCACTTATGAATAGTTTCCAGCTATGTATATAAAAGAGTGCCTACTTTTACCACCATAATTAGCGAGAATTAACTATTTTTATACTTTTGTATATTTTCCCCTTCTCTGTACCATACAATAAATATATTTATATGTTATCATTAATTTCATTTACAATATTCATTTTATTTTATTCTAGAAGGTATTAATACACAAACTATGGGTTTTCCTGCATCGTCAATTAATTGCCATTTAACGTCAACAGGAACCTAAAACAAAAAACCCATTAATGCTTATCAACAAAAACTTAAATTGCAAACTTATCATTTTTTCAACGAACACTAAAAAAATGTTCTTACTTACGGATGGGTACATCTGTAAAACAGGAGTGGACTGTTTGTATTTATTAATTTGATTAGTTTTCACCGGACATTTAATGCCAAAATGGCAAGCGTTGTTATCGGATAAAGGAAACGGAATTTCGAGTAGACTACCCAGTATTCCGGCTACTTGGGACGTTACTGTCTTAGACTCAACATCTGATTAATAAAAATTATTAATCAATCAAAAATTGATGTTTTTAACTTACTTTTGAATGTTATTTCAATGATAATATCAGTTCCTTTTTTCAACACACATTTTTTCTTAAAATCGCAATTTGTTACTGAAAGTGATACAAATGCTCCTGGTTTTGATCCTAAATTATAGAAAAGGAAAAATTAATTGAGTGATTAAATTATGATAATATTTACCACAGTCGGTATAATTGCTAAAAGAAGGTGCTATCAAAAGCAGCAAAATCGTGCAAGCATTAATCAACATTTCAAGCTACTTAGTGGACTATACATTTCAACTTATATTTCAATACTGAATGATAAACTCAACATTTTTCACGTCCTTGAATTTCCTTGAAGTTCAGTAAATTCTACCAAATGTATTAATTTCAATTAAAATTTATTCAAAATGGTTTTTAATGAACAAAATTATTGCTATTTAACGAAAGTTTGAGCATAAATTAACGAAGTTAAATTTATTTTAACAATAATCATTGTTAAAGCGGTTCTAGAATCATTATAATTTTCCGTTATCTTTTTCCAATGATTTGTATGCACAAAGAAAAGCAAAACTAAACAATAGCAAAGTGGATACAACTCATATAGGTACAATATGTTCCCAGTTTGAGTTGTTGTAAACTCGATTTGGGGACATACTGTATACTTTGACAACAGTTTGATAAGAAAAAAATTTTTGAGAAAATATACACTGGAAAGCTCTGAGTTTACTCCAACGTAGAATAAAAAAGCTAAAAGACTCTTTTGACTGAGAATGATGAATGATGTGCGTTCCAAAACTAAAAGAGGACAGAAACAGAAATAGAAAAATTTATTGTTGATGGCATATAGGCAACATACAATACATATGATGAGCATAACAAATTGCATACTAATTTAACTATCTTTTGTTCTGATTTTTTTTCATTTTTTTAGGATTTTGAAACAACATTACAATATATAAATATTAACAAATTATTGCTTTTTGTTCTAATTTCTATTCAGCGGTTTACAGTTTTCCATTTATGACCAAATTTCGCCTAGGTATAGAAATTTCTTGAGAGTACTAAAATGATGAGAGCTAACTCTGACCCTTTTTTGAACAAGTGGTTATACCTCCATGCGATTATTGTCGTCAGAAGCGTGCGCCTTTGTAACTTTTATGTTATGGAAATCCCATACAATGGTTAATAACACTCGTGAGTCTATGATAAATTTGTATTTATTCGCTTAAAAATCAATCATACCACAATTTTATACAAAAAAAATCTAAAACTATTTTTTAATTTGTGCTGGAATTAAAATGCAGACGACATCATTTCCGTCTTTATCCTGTAATTCCCATTTAACATCGACAACGACCTACAAAGAACAAACGTGTAAATTATTTAATGAAGGATAATTAAAAATTAATTCATTTTCAGTTTGCATGGTTAATAACTTACCCTGGGATAACTGCCAAGGACCGGTAATGTAGCACGATATTGATAATTTTGTCCTGAAGAAATAGGACATTTTACATTACAATCCTTACAAGCATCAGGATTAGGTAAGTCAAAAGGTACAGGAACGCCCAGAACTACTCCATGAACTATGGCTTTAAGCGTGTCGGAATTTACATCTACAGAAAGAAAAAACAACAATGCATTGACCATGAAAATAAAATCATTTTAATTTCGAAGCCATCACACTTCCGTTCAATACAAAAACAAATCACCTTCAATTGTATTAACATTCAATTGATTAACGATTTCATTCAGGTTTTTTGCAAATTTATTTAGTTGGTTTAGTACTTACTGGAGGTAAAATTAATGTCAATTGTTACATTTGTATTTCTTTTTAATACACATTTTGCATCGTCTTCATTGCAATTGGACACCTTGACTGAGGCTACAGATCCGGACTTTGAACCTGGAATAGATAATTATCTTAATCACATTTACAATTGAAATAATTAAAGCACCGAGAAATTGATTGTCTTTGCTATATTAAGAAAAAAGAATGTGACCTTCGGGGTTTGAAATTTTCCGATGATTACAGCTGCAGGAGAACCCTAAATCTAATCTATCTAAAATAATTCTGAAACCAAAAAATGTGATGTAGGTTTTTTTTTCTGTTTGTATCAGTTTGATATGTCATACGATTGCTTTATTTCTTTTCAAAAAGAAATAGAGCAGGTCAATGCAGATAAATACATCAAGAATGTGCTATAGTTGAATTATTGTGTATATTGTTTTATAAATAATTAATTCAATTAAATAACTTTTGCTCATATTAATGAAAAGTTTACTGGTTCTAAAATGTTGCAATTATGATTTATTTTTAAAGTGACTCGAGTCTGTTGTTCCCTGTTGTTTGATTATTACATAATTAACACCAGTTTTATGAATTCTAGAACAATACATTTTAATAAAAACAAAAAAAGTGCCTAAAACTGTTATCATTGTGACAACAAATCAGAAATAAATATAAACCCAAAATCTATTTAGTTGAACTTTCATTGAGATGGTCATTAGAGATTAAATCATATTCTTGAAATAATACGTCAAATTTGCTAAATCCAAAGTAGCAATAATTTTTATATAAAAGAGTGTGACTCACCGCAATCTTCGAAGGCGTTGGTATAGACAATGCACAGAAGCAAGACACCAATTATTTTGACTGACATATTAAAAATGTCCTTTTTTTTGTATTGTTGATGTATTCCCTCCAAAGTAAGTCTGAGCACTGACGCTCCAAACTGAGCAGCGCTACGGATATATAAGTTATTATCTAATTCGAATAAGGTTTGACCACGGAAAACAGCATCTAAAATGTGTGTACATGAAATTTAATGCAAAAATTGTCTGACCGGAATAAACATTATTTACTTCATTATTCCCTATTAAACCAACAGAAGTGTTCTGTAGACAAAAAGTGAATAACTGATTTTCACGGCCAAAAACTTATGGAAAATCTTTTTTTTTTTTCATTGATTTTCCAAAGATTCAAATAGTTTCTATTGTGTCTATAGAATATCTTAGAGATAAGAAAGAGGTCAGTTATTAATAATTCTTTTATTTGCTGACTGATAATGAATTCGGTCCGGAGGGATTTGTATAGATAATTGCTGACCATTTAAATGAATGAAACGTAATCCAATACTTTTAAATTGAGGAAAGCTACTTTATTTTCAAAAATATTTTTAAAAAATTAAAAAAAAAATCGATTTAATGTGAAAATGTCCAATTTTTAATTTAAATCTAATCAATTTTCAAATTAAAATTTCATAACAGGGTTAACGCTTCGTTTTTAAAATTACCGCGCAAATTATTCGCGTTTCTGCATTGCATTTCATCAAAATGTCAGTAGTTATAATTGTGAGAAATTTTAAATGAAACGTTAAATAAAACTGGGAATATTAACTGAAATACTACTAAAAACGTCCAACTTTCATTTTTTCACAATTTTCAATTATTTCGATGAAAAATTTAAAAAGCGTGTTGTCTCTGTAGTACACGTCACACTTCTTGCTGCCATCGTGGCTTCCAATCTGTCAATTTAGTGTTGACGTACGAAGCATTTTCTGAATTTACGGTACCAGAAAGTTCAGTTATTTGCGAAACTTCGTCTTAGAAAGGTAATTTTTACATTTAATAACTAATTTACCTGTTTTTCTATTCATATTAATACTTTTATACGATTTATTTCAATAGTTTTCAAGTCAGTTTCAATTAATTTGTAAAATTTCTAGAAAAATGGATCAAATCACAAAATTCATTGAACCAGGTCGTCAATTTACCAAAGACTCAATTAGATTAGTTAAAAGATGCACAAAACCAGACAGACGAGGTAAGTTTTAGTTATATAAATATAACTTCAGTAAATATTATTTTCCAACCTCAAAATTTAGGGAAAACTGTTTCAGGTTCAATATGTTGTTATATTAATGTTTATAGATACATTTGTGTCTCTTTTAAATTGTTTATTTGATTAAATCAACTATTTTAACATTTATAACACAGTTGTTAATCTGGACTTGGACCAATTGGAATTAGACCAAGTCACATGTAACTACAAAAGTGTGTGTAAATAAATGTTGATGTCAGTGTTATAAAATAAATACTGTGACTAATCATCTTTATCTTGTTACAGAATTTCAAAAAATTGCTATTGCTACAGCTATTGGATTCTGCATTATGGGTTTTATAGGTTTCTTTGTTAAACTTATTCACATACCCATCAATAATATCATTGTTGGTTCATAAATGATATTTATTCCATCTAAATCTATGTATTTTTAAGAAGATTTGAAGAATTTTTATATAGAGTTAACTTATCATTTCTTATAAACCTTTTGTATTCATTCTCATCTCTTTATATTCAGAGAAATAAATGGATTGTTACAGTTGAAAGAGTTTTTTATAAATAAACTTTTTTGTAGTGAATTCTATCGGTTACTGAAAATAATTAAAAACGCTATGCAATATACAATGCGTAATGTATTATGTGTTGCCTAATTAAGGTATTATTAATTCAACAGCTCGTTCACACGTGTCGTTTATATTTTTCTTCGTTGTTGCAACGTTCAGGACTGAGAATTCCGTTCGTTTGATACCCATTCGAAAAAGTACTGAATTATAGAATATCTGAACCAACTAAACTTCGGGGAAAAACCGATATTACAATGGGCTGGGTTTGAGTTAAATTAGAAACAGTTTAATATCAAGATTTATTTGTTTTGGATTTCACAGATTAAGGCACAATTTCAAAAATAAATCTCTTTACCCGTTTTATTAAATTACAGGTAACGCAAAGGTAATTAGTTTTCACAAGTTTTAAGTTTCATTAATATCATCTGAATAAAAAGTACATACTGAAAAGCTGTAAATAGATTGAGTGAAGAAAGCTAATGTGATGGCACATGTTTATTTTTGTCGTATTTTAAAAATGTTCGAATTTAGCAACATCAATATCACATTTCAAAAAGTTGTCTTTTAATTTAGTACTTTAGTACAAAAGAACATATGCCATTTTATTGTTTCTGGAAGTAACAATAAGGCACAGTTATGAAAACAAAAAAGAAATTGGAAGCTTGTTACATGATAAGCAGAGTTCTTAAAGCAAATTTACGCAAATAAATTGCCTAAGTAACTAAAAAAAAAATATATATATTAAAATTAGAAAATCAAAAGTTGAGCATTTAAATGCTGTGACTTTTGTAGTTCTCAAATCTTAAGAGGTAAATGGAAGTAAAAGGTACAGACTGGACTAAAATACCTTAATAATAAAAAATAGAAAAATATGTAATAAAAACAATATTAAATATTTTCAACGCACAATAATATTAAAAAGTAAAAATAGGTAAAAATTTGGCAGTAATATACAAAAATAACATAAATAATTATGAAAGTAAGAAATACTATTACTACATCCACTGGAATGCTAAGAAAAGTTGTAAACCAACATTAGAATAACAATTGATATAAACTCTTAACATTGGTAGCTTTTTTTCAGATCTGGTAACAAATGAGGTGACACTTAACAATAACAAATTAATAAATCAGAACATACTGTTCCGAATTTCTCGTTTAAGCCGCATTTGTGCTAAGCCATACATCCATTATCCATCCCTGACGTGGTATTATAATTCTGGTTTGGATAATTATGACACTGGTTGTAGTAAGGGTTGTCTAAGTTGGTCAATTGTGGCCGATAATCGCTTACATCTTCAATAATAATACTCGGCGCTTTAAAATTTATATTTGAGCGGGTATAAGTCACGCTTGGGGGCCGATTATAGTCCATAGTGGCGGCGAAATTGGCATCGACAGAGTTGGGGCTGTAGGAATGGTTATTATCAATGACAGAGCCCACTGGGGGCAGTCGATAAATACTCTCACGAGTAGCTGGAGTAATATTATGTTGGCAATGGGGGCGATGTGAATTCAACATATTGAGGAGGCTTCGTTTCTGATTTTGTAATTCTTGCAATTGACTCTTCAATTCGATGTTTTGACTCTCCAACGTTTCAGATTCATTGACAAGGTTGGCGGTTTTTTCACGTTTCTTCAAACGACATTTTGTTGCAGCGATTTTGTTGCGTTCGCGACGGCGGCGACGGCGCTCTTCGTCCTCAGGAGTCAACTAAAAATAAACGAAAGCAATTACATAAACATCTTTCAAATGTATTTTATTGTTAGTTTCTGCCTAATTAACTTTCATTTCAACTCACGAAGAACCCCACTCGTGTTTTTTTTTTTTTTTAATAAATAAAACAAGCTTTGTTAATAGATTTTTATTTGTTAATTTTACGACAATTTTAAGATAACTCAACACTTTTTTCATGGTGCTTTTAAATAATGCTCATAAAATCTGATCTAAATAATTTATGGACGTTTTTCTTGAGTTTTATTAATCGTTTTTTATTTATGCGAAGAGGTTCCAATTCATTTACAATTATAATAACTTGGAGATTTTATTTATTGGCTACGGAAAAAGACTTTCGTCGTAAATTTGATACTTAATTTTGACGGATTGTAAAAAGAGCATTGTAAAGCAAAGACTTTTTCGATGCATGCATTAAATTTACTTCAACTTACTTTTGAAAAATCATCATTTTCGTACCACGTCCAATTAAGCATCTGAAATTGAAAAATTGCAAAATTATGAAATATGAAACTGGAATAAACCCAGCACGCAATCAAACCCAAATTAATTTACACTTTTCCCTAGAATAAAATTTTTATTTTTTAATTACCTATAGTGGAAGTGCAATAAAACTGAAACAAGTTTTTCTAATCAACAAGGTCAAATTAATAAAAAAAATCGCGATAAACACAATTTTAAACACATGACGGATAGATCAAAGGCATGTTTTAGCAATTCAACCAATTTCGTTATTATTACAATTTGAAAAACGAAATACTCACGACAGACAATGCGATTTTTAAACATTCAGTATACTACATTGAATTTCAAATAAGTTGTTAAAATATTCGACCTTGAGCGATCCTGCAAAAAAAATATAATGCCAAAAACGTATTGTATAAAGTTGAACAGGATATGGCAACCATGCCAAATCATTTTCATAACAATCGAAACATTAGGGACAAATGAAGAATGATGATGGGAGTTGGCAAAACTTCTTTTACTTTTTTCCGGCCATCCTACGCGCTGTCAATGTAAATTAATATTTTTTGAGTTAAAGTAAATTGCATTTGGTGGAAGTGGCGCTTAGGGGTTTCTGCCATAACTTTATTTATTTTTACAAAGAATTGGCAATGTCTAACAGGTTGAATTGGCTCAAATCCAAAAAAATATCACTTTGCCGCAACTACCTACAAATTTGCTATCGGAATAACGGTACCATAACACCCAGCGTGGGCACAGCAACACTTTTTTAATGTGCATCTATCAGTTGCAGGCGCTTTCTAAACAAATTAATGGACAGTAAATAACAGTGAGGATGTAGGGCGCGAATTTAGTTATCAAATGATAAGATTTCTCGTAGATGTTGCAATTTTTATGGTAAATAAACATACGTGATATTGACTGCCTTGATCAAACGATAATTAAAGAGTTAAGTAATTAAGTGATTATTCGTGAGTTGAAAGACTTTCAAATAGTCTTAAATCAAAACTTTTTCTATTAAGTATCAATTAACCATACAAATATCTAACAGTTATAATTAATTTGTTGGCATTTAGAATTATAATCTACAATTTCTGTGAAAATTCTTAGTGAAAAAATTGCATCATTTTCATTGCTTCCAAATCCCAAACCCAAAAATGTCTTACCCCTTCTTGCTTATTTTTATCCTCTTCCGACTCGCTGCACTCATTTTTCTTCATTCTTTTACATTTATCCAAATCTAGCAACTCCTCTCCATCGTTTTGTAATTTTCGTTTTTGCTCGATCGACAGTTTGAGTCCAGCTTTGATAAGTTGCGAACATGTTTGTTGGACACTTGGCGGATTTGCTGTTGGTGATTCCATTTGACTACTACAGGAGCTATTGGAATCACTGGACAAATTCGCGGGAGGTTTTGACGTAGTTTTTGTTGAATTTCCCCCGAAACTATAATTGTCCATTGGATTTGTCATGGCGATTAACGAATTGAGAATTTCGGGGGTGCGTGGTGTAGTAGCGGCGCTATCCACTAGCAAATTCATGCCGGCAGCAGATGCCAAATTCACGTTTAAATTATGCATAATATCACGGTTTTTTTAATAACTAAATCACAATTTATATTTTTAAGATTACAGAGTTCTGGGGTATAAAGCACTGGTTATCTTGAGGATTCTCGCGTGTGGTTCAAACAGTCCGATTCAAATGGCGAGCTGAAATCAAAAAGAAAAATCATTAAAAAAATGTTTTTTCAGAGTTGTGGCAATAAAATAACCTTACAGGCGATGGACTGCCATACATCTTAAATTTTTTTTTTTTTAATAGGTAATCGTTAAATGTCAGATGCTGTTACCAAATAATAATTAAATTTACAGAGGTTAGAAATTTGAGTCGAAGTTGTGTAAGTTAATGGACGACCTTCGGTTTAAGTAATTCATGAATATTCAGTTCTATTTACAATAAAATCAATTACAGAAGATGATAACGGAACTCAAAAATAAATGCGGAAATGTCATTTTTTCTTGTTTTAACATTAATTTTCAATAGTTTTCCAACTAAAAACAATCTACAGGAAATGGAATTTAAGTTGTAAACAATTTATGTGAAAGTATAAATGTGACGAAATTTGGAATTTTTGAAACTTTTGGGTAAAGTTGTAGGTATGCTGGAAAGCAGATTTCAACTTCAAAGCGACTTTATTAAGAAAATTTGACCCATTTTGCTCCAAAAACTCGTTTTAAATGTTTATGTGCAATTAAAGCGAGGCCTAATAAACTGTCTGGCAAACGAATTAATTTAGTCGAAATTGTTAGGAATACCATTCGACTAACTTAATTACCACATCCGGTCGGACAACCCACAATGGAAACCAAAGTCGTAAAAAACTATTTCATAACAAAACAATATTTTACATAAAAATAACAACAAATTTTCAAAATTGTTACAATCGAAATAATATCACTATCCATTTATTAAATTATTGCTTTTATGAAGTACAATTTACATAAATTTGCCACCGGATTTACATAAAGCAATAATTAGAAATTAATTCCAATGAGTGACTTGGGTGGATATGGATAATGGCATATTTACATTCCTTTATTGAAGCCGATGTAAAAAGTGGCTGGCCCACTTTATCCCACTTTACCATATACTAAATGTAAAGCAAATTCAACAATTTAAGAGGATTACACAAGTCGAGACGTTACTGACATAAAACCACAAATGTTTGCTATTAAAACCACCAATGAAATTTAATACACTTGAGAAAAAATCAATTTTGCAATCTCAAGAAAACTTTTTTTTTTTCGAAATTTTGTACCAGAAACTAAAATTTATTTATAGGTTTATTATTAACACATTGTATAAATAACAAATGCGCATCTGCTGCCGAAATTACAGCCGGACATAAACAAAACGTAAAATTTAGATTTACAAAATTAAAAAAGTATTAGCGGATGTGGAAATGTAAAAAAATTGCTTACCAAAAAAAAAAAAAAAATAAGATGCAAGTGTAAACAGTAAACTAAAAATATCGATGATGGACGTTATTATTTTAATAAATCTGGAAGTATCCGATAATCTTATCAATGACGTTTCGATCACGTCAAAAATTATTTTATTATGAGAGTAAAAAGCATGTCTAGTTTTATTCAAGTGTGGGAAAATTCGTAGAATTTAATACTGTAATCAATCAAATTTTATAATCGGACTTGAAACATTTAGAACAATTATTCCAAGGCTTGTCTAACAATCAAAAGCCATTAATTTTTTTAAACAGTCGCCATAACCGTCCATCATTATTTAACACATCTTTCAAATAAAAATAAACATAAACAAGTATTGAGCAAGCAAACGTGCTAATAGCTAATAGTTGGTAATTTATTCAAATACAATTATATCCAACATTGTGTAAAATTAATAACATTTATAAAAATCCAATTTTATTAATTATAAACCCAAAGCTTTCTTGTCAACTTTATAGAGCACCATAAATACGAATAATAAAAACTTAAAATGCTATAAATTTTGCTTAGCGGTAATTTTTGCGGCAAGCCTCTTACGACCTTTTACCACTTGACCTGTTTTTATTTTTTCCAATAAAATAAACCTTTTCGAGATTTTCCAATGATGGCCCCGTTTTTGAGGTGTGCTTTAGGGTGATTTATGTCCAACTAAACTATCACTTTCCAATATTCAAATCCGGCTTTGGTTTATTTCAAAAAGGGAACGGCAATTGCGAAATTGCATTACATGTTATTACTTTGGAGGCAAAAGCACCGCCGCGACGTGAGTTGCATCTTATTAAAAACGTGCGCAAAAGTTTTAATTAACATTTTTACAGGATTGCCACAGAAAGGAGCATTTTTATCAAGCTGAATCAAATGATGGATTGCCACGCAAATATTTACATTAACAACGATGCGAGAAATTTTTGATTTAAGCTTTCTGATATGAAGTTGCGCGTACTTCCGCAAAGACAAGAAGAATGAAAATTAAATGTTTTCTCATTTTTAGATCAAACTGTGAGAATTTTTTTAAGCGTCAGGGCCAATTCCTGACGGGGATTAATTTGGTAAACAGCCTCCTCCTACACAGCATAATTACCTCTATTATTTTCCGAATATAGAATGTTTTTTTCCGCCGTAAGTAATTTATTAGAGATAACCTTGAGATAGCAATATTTTGTGTGAAATCGGAAAACACTGTAGACAAGTTTATAGTAGTGGATTTAGTAGAGCAACATGAATTAAGTCCATAGTACACACTGTAGAATACAATGTTGATAGTGTGAATCACTTGATCAAACACATCCATTACCAGTGGTATAAAAAACCGAGTACCTGAATAAAAGCTCAACGTTTCAAGAAGCCCAAACTGGGCCCCCTTGGTCTTAAGCATGTAATGTTGCCATTTATTTGCACTAACACTCTTGAAACGGTTAAACTGAATAATAATTACGATCGGAATACTTAATCCAAAACATAAATAAAAGATTTCAGTTTGAGATTGTTCGTTTTGGGTCCAAAGACCTCAGCATCGACTTTGCATACTTAATAATAAAATGAATTTGGATAGAAAATGAAAGGTTCCCATTCAGACCTTGGAGTAGCGTCGTAAACTTACAACAATTGTAAAAGACGAGAGTTATCCTTTTGATTTATCACCTGTTTTGATTCGTAATTACATTTGCGGTCAAGGTTTTTCTAATAAGTCCCACATAATTACAGTTCTTATGACCTATTAAGAATTAAATAAAAAACCTGAAAATTCTAACAAATCCGGTTCGATTTATCAGAATTGTGTTAATAAGGGAGGTCTACAGAAAAATAGAAAATTGACGAAATTTACTAATCTCATTAACTCGAGATGATATCCTGCTGAGAGATCAAATTTACATAAACCTTGTAGGCGTCTTTATTTATTGTTATTTATTAACAAGGACAGAAATATAGACAAGTTGTAGAATAGACAAAGACTTTTTCCTCCTACAACTCATAGAAAGTTACATTTATCTAAAAATTATAAACAGTGTCGAAAATGTATCCATCATTTTATTATTAATTACATTATCTAAACAAATTTATTTTCAAACAGGTGTCTAAAAAATAAGAAATCTCATAAATTACTCTTCACATCGTTTTCAAACGTTAAATAAATGTCAGATTTAGCGTTTAAGAGGATTGATCACCTCACATCGATAATTTATTTATTATCCCACACTATTTGTTTTCATAGTAAAATACTTGAAAAATTTGTTAGGTAATTTCAAGATCACCTGTGGGCTTTGTAATTTTCTCATAACATTTTGTAATTGATTTCTACAAACGGAGGAAGCTAAGTAAATAACCAAAGCCTACAACGATAAAAATTATGGAAATTAAAGGACATAAAAATAATGTATGGAACTATCAAAATGTAATAACATAATAGCGATGGGCTTGGACTTTGATTGGTTGAACGGAACACCCATAAAATGGGTTAATATCACCTAAATATACTAAAACTGGTTTTAAACAGTGCATTGTTATTGCACAAATTCTGTTTGTTTTTCTCATTTCGAAGTGTTAACTAAAATCGAGGTCAAACTATAAAATATTTCCCAAAAGATGTGATGTCATTTTTTTTTTTGTTATCTAGATTTTATCAATCACATTGTACTGAGGTCAGTTTCTAAGTTAACTTAATCAGATTCCATCAACGATATTTTTACAATTTGAATAAAAATAAAAACTGACAGTTTCAGGCCGCCATAATTCACTTCTAATCCGCAACATCTTCAGAAATTTTCATTAAGCGAAAAGGAATGCACCATCACTTAGCTTTATGGATGGTTTAAAATTGGAAACATTTCAAACATTTCATCAGTACACTATCGAAATATGAGATTAAAATGATGTTTGTTAAATTTTTTCTCAAATTAAGTAAAGGTGAACATCCTAATGAGTATTCTTATGCATTTAACAAATCCTGTTAACATCAATTCGCAATATCCTTATAACGGTCTTCTAGAATTTAAATGTTAAAAACTGATATTTAATTAAACTAGTTTATAACAAATAAAATTGCGATTATGTATTACTGTCAGATTAAATTAAATTAAGTACAGAAGTTAAATAAAAAATTCTAATTAGTAACTTTTTATTTAAAAATCATGAGATTATTCAAAAAATAATAAGATGTCATTTTTATGTGATACAATTTGTAACTGCTACCAATAAAGTAATTTTTTTATTCTTGAAGAAAGAGTACAATCAGATATGAACTTGCAGTAAAAAATCCACGATAGCTATCTTCAAGCTTTAAATTCGATGATTGCAATTCTCAAGCTCTATAATTTGTTGTTTGAATACTCGAAACAGTTATCGTGTGATTTATGAAACAACAACCGATAATGAATATTTTTAAAGTAAGCGAAACTTTCATTTTATGATTTTAATCGTCGGTAATTTACAAATTTTTTTCTAATGATAGACAAGTGAAAGCAAAGTGTGCAAAAAATGAATATAATACACGTAAGTAGTTAGAAGGAAAAAAATAGGAGTGATATCCTAAGGCTCCTTCCCAAATAACATATCTCAATTTGAAAATAAAGGTGTTCCCAACTAAAATTTCTCTTAAATTGTCAATTCAAGTCTTGTTCACCATTACTCATATAAATCAAATGTATTTGCATAATTGCTAACGATTTATCAAAGAAACATCAGAATCTTAAATTGCAAGTAGAATGATGGTTATTTCAAGCAGCAAATCCATTTTCTACATGGCCCAGTTGTCTGTTTACATGTCTGTTATTGAGATTTTTATTTCGGCCTTGATTTTAAACATCTGTTGTAGTGTGTGGAATATTTCCGTACTTTGGGCTTTAAATCACATCAAATGTCCAACTTCAAAGAGATTGGATTAATACTTTGACAGGGATTTTGCATGTAGAACGATATGACAAATTTCGACTTGCTGAAACGATAGCTTTTTATAGTTGTTAAGAAATCACATAACATTCGTTGCCATAACTCAGACCGACTTTTATTATTGATAAAAATGCGATAATAACAATTAAATTTTTGTTTATTATTACTTGACTTATCGCTGTTCAATTCGTTGCAGAAACACTCATGATAATATTTTATGTTCAAGAAATTTGCAGACAAGCCTTGTCATTGTCAAGCATCATCCTGCTGGTAGCAGCCGCCTCTGCTCAACCACAAATAAATAATAAAATTTGTTGGTAAACTAAGTTTTTATTCATTCTTAATTGTCGGAATAGAGGGTTTAATTAAAGTCCCCTCATCATTTAAGTTAATGCGTCTTAAGTAAATAAAAATGGTAAATAGATGCACAAAACAAATTTTTCATGTATTTTTCGTAATCTGTGTGCAAATTTATCGGGAACGATACGACCTTGAAATATGTTTTATTTTTGCTCGAAATTTTCCAACATATGCCAAAAGGGTGGAGTCGTCACGTCGCCGAATAAATCACCATGTAATATAATATATAGGGTGAAAAGATAAAATCAGACAATGACAGGAGTGGTTGAATGCGGAATGTCAGTGGCATGTTTATTTCGCACATCTTTGCTTAAAATAAATGACTGTGATTATTTAGTATCATAGCATAACATCCATTCGAAACGGGCGAGCCTTTATCTTGTAGGATTTGGCCTATGAATAGGTCGTCATTAACTT
The DNA here is from genome assembly GCA_030157265.1 of Latheticus oryzae. NCBI lineage: Eukaryota > Metazoa > Arthropoda > Insecta > Coleoptera > Tenebrionidae > Latheticus > Latheticus oryzae. The sequence continues at coordinate 16,064,974 of CM058052.1, read as the reverse complement.
TGTTAATGTTACAGGGTGGGCCAACATTACGCAACAGGAAATTATTCCGTATAATTTATGTCACATGTGTTGGAATTTTATGCGCGAATTTCCACCACTATTTATGCAACTTTGCCAATATGAGACAATGATTAATTACATATTGATTTGAAATTTGACACCCGATGCATCAATTGTTTTGAAATTTTTCAAGCCAAACCACGCCTATTTCACGATCAATTAATATGCTAATATTCGAAAAATCCTTGATTCAGATAACAAAAGAATTTTTGCGCTAAAATAATGCGACTTTAATAGACTTTTAACTATACCAACAAGGACGTTTCTTTTCACACTAACAGCCTTTTCAGTCAAATAATTAACAGTTATTAAATGACGATTCGATTCAGTGCAGCCATCTAACATTAATTATTCACTATGATTTATTTTGCAATAAAATAAAGCTTTAAGCATAACATTAATTTTGTAACATTTCGGGGCAAAACTTTTATGTTAAATAATACGAAAAAATTATACCTGCTAGTTTTTGCGTGTTAGACATAACTGGTTTCTAATGCTTGAAGCTGCATCTTCACGGAAAAAAAGCAAAATAACAGAGTTGAAATATTTAAATGAGATAAGAAAAATTTAAACTTCCTATTGCTAAAGTAGCCGTCTTTAAATACGGATGTCATAAGTAAATATTTATTGGAGTAAAAGTGTATTTGAATATAAACAAAAAGTAATGTTTATTGCAAAGTACAAATATTGCGCATTTTCTTCATAAAAAAAAAATACCAGACTTGGTCACAACAACATAATATTGTTGAAAAATAAAAATTTTAAACTGGTCAAACAAGCTGGGTTTATGGTACCAACAACCCATGGTAATGCGGACCTTTTATAGTTATGCAACGAGGATCCACACAAACATCCAATTTTGCAAAAGCTTGTCTTTTTTTTTTCCTTATATCTTGAAAACAATTTAATTGAAAAAGTTAATTTACTTGTGATTATAAACTCAATTATTGTAATAATAAACTGGAGTTCCGTGTTTTAGTTTTTATATAATTTACTACCACAAAAGCGCGAAAATTGGATGTAGCTTTTACCATGCAAATGTTTAACCTTGGTCCTCATTTAATAAGTTGAAATTTTAAACACCTGTTCATTAACTCAGACGGTTTCCCAGAAGGAATCACTATGGTGGGTGTTGATTATCATACTTCTGCGAACTAATCTCTCAGGAAAAAAGATAATCAGATTAAAGAAAATTTAGTTGAATCGATATAGAACTCAAGTAAGCATGCAAACTGCTAAGCAATTTTCTTTTAATGGTTTTGAATATTTAAAATGCAAAGGGCAGCAAATAATTACACAAGAACCATATGTAGATCGGTAATAAAAAAATATTAACATTTTTATAGCCGACATAACACATGGTCCATTTCCTTTTTGAAGCCTTGAAACCTTCCTGCATTTTGTCTTGTCTATTGTTTTAACAAAATAATGGCTACATTCTTTTTCTGACAAACGTGCGAAAAAGCCAAGGTCGGCAGATTTTATTCCAAATCACAATTGTTGAGTAATTACACATCTATAAATTAGCCAATATCATTGTGAATTCAAACAACATTAACATTTAATAGCGATTGAGAAGATTTAATAACAAGTCAGACAAGATCGGCTTTGTTTTTTGTTTTCCAAACGGATCTACTAAGGTGCATTCGTGTCTCATGTAATTAGTCAAAATTTCCATAAACCCATTTGAAAAACAAACCGTTCTATCATCATAAAAGCGACAGTTTTATTAGATGCGGGTCTATAGGGGTAATAGCGAAGAGTTGTAGAAAATTTTATATTCTAGTAATAAATCTAGTATTGTGAGTAATCCTTCCTGGTAAATGAAAGACTTCCAGCGAAATATTACATCATATCTTGAACACTCATTCACTTATTAAAAGGATATGTGTGGTTGTATCGTCAGGCGGTCTAGCAGGATCATTCCTGCTGTATTACACACACCTCAATCTAAACAATCGATCATTAATTGCTGATCTAGGTTAAATCAAGTTCCATTTTCGTCTCATATCACTTTTTTTACATTTAAATGTAGCGCACGCCCATTTTCTTTGAAGGTTTACCGCTCACATTACCACCATTTAAATCGTATGAGTACATACCATGTGCATACAATTTGAATTTCAATCGCTGCAAGTCTCTAATTAACGAACCGATTATAGGTTTGGTGTGAAAATAGTAAAAAGGGACAATTAAATGTTTAATGAAAATATCGATGAAGTCACTTTGCGGTTTAACTTTCTTAGAATTATTAATTTTTGTTTTCAGGTTAGTCGGTAAGATTATATTTGGAATTTTCAAATGTTTGTTCCACAGTCAATAAAAAAATGTTTGATAGTGATTTATAAAAAGTAGCACGCTTTGAATGTGCGTGAAATTCATCAATAAACAATTCATTAGTATGAAAAACACGCTCTGAGGTGGTAAAGTGAAGAGGATGACTGGCTCAACTGACCCGTATAGGATAGCTTTATAGTGCCATTATTCAATTAAAAGCTATAAAACTGATAATATGCATTTTCAATTTTTTGTCACTGAAACTATAATATATTTTGTTTATATTTTCGGTGCTTCTTGAGTCAAGTTATAAATTTTCTCATTTAAAATTATTACAAATCGTTAAACTGGAGCTTTTGCAATTTTATGGGCCAGTTCTAACGGTTGTTTGGCAAAGCTCCCAATTCCGGTTGAAAATAAGGCCAAGAAATGACTTTTGAATTAATATTTTACTAATTATGATATTAAGTTACAAATAACAAATCTAATTTTCTTTAAATTTATATTCGTTATGCAAGAATTCCTGCGGGACAATCGACATTTTTTAAAGAATTATTGAACGCTTCTAGCGTGACTATCAATGGATAAAACTTTTATCAAGTTTCTAAGATTTCAAAAGTTTTTTAATCAAAACTGATGACTTTTCAGGCAACAAAATAGATAAAGAGAAAATCCAATTAAAGAATGAAGTTTGTAGAAATTTATCAACAGAAATAAGAAAATTCATGGACAATAAATTATGTGTTGAACATAGAAATACCATTTGCTAACATTTGATGCATTTTGCTATTTAATAACCGCTTTTTTCGTCTAGGAAGTATTCCAGTTCCAAAAAAGATATTTTTTGCTTATCTAAGACTTCTATTTACTCATCAAAAATTGAAAATCAAATGAAGTTCAGAAATTCAGAAATTCAATCAACTGATTGTTCTTATCGAAACATGTCGATAAACAACTGATAATATGTCACTTGCCAGTCTCTCAAATATCACTTCCGCTGACTAGTCACTAAATTAAATTTTGAAGTCAAAATTGTGTACATTAGACAATGGTAAAGCAAATGTACCACAGAATGTCCCACGAGCCCATAATTCAGCTTTTTAAACTCTGCAAATATATTTATGCTTGTTTTATATGCAATAAAATAAAAATTCCAGTGGTTGATACTTCGAACAATAATTATGTTTTTTGAAACATTTTTGGAACATTTTTTTTTATTTTACCTTAAATCCATAAAAACTATGTCAAATAACACTTCCATACGCTATTACTTTTGTCTTTGTTGTTACTATACAAATAAGATAAAATGAGCACGTAGCAAAAACGCTTATCTTACTTGCTCTTACCGACCCTCTTGAAGAGTGAGAAAGAGAACAGAGTTTTATGGCTTTGGGGTAAAATTAAAAAAAATTCTACTATATATACTGAACAATTAACTGCATCCGCTTACATTTGTTTTATTTTGAAAAATAGTTGGAAATCTACAAAAAAAAAAATGAGCATTCAAATATTGGGAGATGTTACACGCAAACGAAAATTTGCAGATCGATCCAACATTAAGTGAGTTTAAAATATTATTTGAAATACTAACTGAAACAATGATTCACAGCATAAATTCAAGAACAAAATATTCAAAAAACATTATTGCTTTAAATCTTTTTTGTTTAAGATGTCAATAGCAATAATAATTGGTACTTTTACCTTGTACCTAACTAAACTGAAACTTTTCGCAAAAATGCGAATTTTCTGACAAAATTAATTGTCCGAACGTAAGTTATTCGTAATAAAAAATTATCAAACATCTTTGAGAATGTGCTCGAAATTCAAAATTTTCAAATGAGAACTAAACCATTTTTAGATTTTTTTTTTTATTGGTAGTTTTTGAATTATATTTGTGAGGTAGACGTTTGTATACTTCTATTTGGCTGAAGTTGAATAGAATTTAATTTTTTTCGCCTTGCTTTATCGAAAATGATAATTAATGGCCCAAAGTATAATTTTCGCCCCAAAAAAGTTAAAATAGTCAAAAATTTCGTAAATAGGTAATTACCATGAAAACATACATAAAATATGAATCATCAATTATACATATTAAAATTGATTGTAAGTTAAATTGTTTTCAGGTACACTACTTATTATAAAAAGCATTCATTTATTCAAAAAATTAATATAAAGGGGTATTTGCCAAACCCAAAGACTTTCGATGTTTTACCTAATTATTTAAGAATATTTCAGAATTTTCTGAATTTGTCGAAACTGGTGACGGTACTAGTTGTTCTTCGTGAACCCCATTTACTTTTTCCATAATAATTGAACTTGACTGTAAATTAATGTAACTTTAAGATCTATTTAGAACAATAATTTTCAATTCAATACCTCCAGCTTTTAATAAAAATTTGAGAGCTTCTCATGTGAAAGTTTTTGATTTCTTTGATCTGTAATCTGCATTCTGACGTTTCAAAAACGCAATCAATTTTGGGTACGTACTTATCTAATAGAAATATTTGAATCGTCATATTCGTATGATTTCTAACACATTAAATTGATGATTTGCCATCAATTTGATTAATTTTAACGACTACACTACAGAACGCTCCGATTAATAACAATAATTCCAAAATTTTACTCATATTTTGATATTCTTCATTTAAATTAATCGCAAGACGAAAAAAATCACATGTACATATCATGGGAGCAAAATCAATTTCATCTTTTCTGCTTTGCATCGGGCTGCAAACTTAGCCGCGGGAGGAAATTTGAATAGAAGAAAAAAAATCACAAAAACCAAAGAAAGAGAAAAGAGAATCATTTAGAAAAATATTATTATTGTTAAGAAAATCAGTTAATGTTATTTGTTTGAATGTAGATAATAACATCTTTTTTAGTTTTTGTTTTTGCACACGCGCATAAAATTGCATTAGAAACAATTTTTTTAAATGAAATGGTGTTGTCATATTTTCAACTGATTTGAAACAGAAGCTGATTCCTATATCAAATTTCCACTAAACCATATAATAAAAAAATTTCTCATATGGAGCCGCTTTTAATGGTAACACTGTGTAAAATACAGGATGTTTAAAAAATGTGGTAAATAATTTCAAGGAGTATTATAATGTACCAAAACAAGCAGAAAAGTCTTAATAATAAACATGGGTTTCGGAGATACGGAAGATTATTCATTTTTGAAACATCTTTTGGCAAAAATTTATTACCTACGTATCAAATACAAACAGACAAAAAAATTAGATTACATAAGTTGTTCACTTTCTGCAACTCTTCCCTTGGCTCAAATTTGTTGATTTTTGTGCAACTTCTGAAGACTTTCCACTCCCAAGAGATTTTTACAGTGGTACCATAGACTTATGTTATAAAATATGTTAAATTCAAATCAGGCAATCTCGTAAGTCATAACGCAAATCCACGTAAAAATAAATAAAAATAAATCAATATTAATTCATAAATTGTGAAAATGCAGCAGGCCACAATTTCAACTTTTTGATATTTCGCTTTACTAACAAGGAAATAAACTATTTTAACAATGAAAAAATTCAATTGAATAACTAAACTGTTGACAATCTTAACTTATCAAATTTTTTATTATTTAGATCATCATTTTCATTATTAATTATCCTCATAAAATTTATCGTTTTTCAAGATAAAAGCACAAAAATTGATTAAATGAGATTCTAGATTATTATTTGTATATGTAGTTACAGCAAAGCAACAAAATTTTATTCAAACGGTGGTAAAACAGATTTATTGTGTAACATTGAATATGAACGTTTTACTACATAAATAAATAATGGATTGAATATTTTCTCGCTGGTTTTGAAAATTATGTTTTTTTAAGTTGCAGAATTGCCGAATTAAACTGGAAAAATTGGTAATTTATTACTATCAAAAATATTTTGAGTTTAAAAAAATAGATTGTCGTTTTTGAGACCAATTTTGTTTGTTTTCAGATTTGAAGAAAAAAACATAACGTCGACAATTTTAAATCCAAATTCATTTTACTTGCTTTTTTATGCAAGTAAATGGTCTGATTTGGTTGCTACATTTTGGCAAGTTGCGTGGGAGAACCACTTGAAACCCGTCTCAAAGCGCAATTTCCAAAAGCTTTGATTATGAGAATCCGAAAGCAATAATTACAAAACAAATCTGAAACCTTGCATGAAGTATATTACAATATAAAACTCTCTGATATATAATTTTCACTTCTTGAAATATAAAACAATATCGATGTTAAAACCGAGGTCAAGCACATAATAGATTTATCAATCAAACATGTCAAATTCTTTTCATTAAGTCGAAAATTTCATCTTCACTTGACCTAATTATAAATAAAAGCAAAAAAATGGTTACAAACACGTAAATTGCACAAAGCTCATAAAACGCCAACAAGTGTTGGTTATATCAATTAGATTTAATTAAACAGTCAACGTTTTCAATTCGGAATGCGACGTCCTTAGAGAATACCTCTGAAGATGTACCACGACCTTGTAATTCGATGGTAAACCATCATCATCATCATCATTCCATCGATTTGTGTGTTGTTTTCGTTTTATCTTATGAACTCATCCGATACGTTAAGGTCACGTTGTTAGTAATTAGTTATTGAAATGTAGAGTGTAGGTGGAAGGCGTAACCATAAAGCAAGTGATCTATTGTGGTAGCCGATACACATTTTCCTGCAAGGGCTTGACAGACATGGTATAAACGCTATTTATAGAACGATTTCAGTTTTGCACATTAATAAGCAATGATTAATCCTCATGACATCAAAATTGAATTATCCAAGAAAATGCTAATTTTTTGATGAAAAAACGTGATGCATAAATTAAAAATGTGTTTGTTTACCTTCGATTTATTTTGTTTATTGATGGAAACATGAAGCGCGTGCAGATTTTCGATAGACATTTTTCGAATTTCACAATTATTTAGTGTTATTGTTTGTGGAAACAACACATCCGTTTTTTTATTTACTTAGTTGCGGCAAATTGCATCTTTTCTACGCTTGAAACACATCCAGTTACATAATTATTACAACCTTGTACTACAAACAAGAAAAATTCAACACCCTGAGTATGAATTAAATCTTGTTAAATTACTTCTATCAAAAATTTGCCCAAAGCTAACACTAAAATTGCTAATCGTAAATCAAAGTAATATGTTTTTTCATAAAACAAGTTTCCTGGAATTTTTTAATCCCGTTACAAATATTGCTTAAAAGTGTAGACTAAGTGTCTTTGCGCATTTACATTACCATGATAAAAAATTGTAGAAATTCCTCTTCTTACCAAAGTAAGAAAAGTAAAGTAAATTTAGATAAGCGAATTATTTACATTGTGAACATTACAAATAGTGAAATTTAACCACAACATTTTTGGTCACTAAAATAAATTAATTAAAAAGCAATAAAAGCTGATAATAAACCGACCTGTCAATAGATTTTAATTGGAGAAACTGTTGAAATGAAATCCTACTCAAAAACACAATTAACTTTACGAGTTAGAAAATGTGAATAATAATTTTCAGTTGCAGTTTTACAAACTGCGTCCTCTCTCAGTTAATTGAAGCTAATTTTTTTCAATAATGAAAAGTAAACACTAAATTAGTGCACATATAACCATTCTTATTTCTTAATATAAAAGATATATTTTAAAATTGTCGATAACCCCGAACCACTTTGTAAATATAATTCCAACCATAATCAAATATTTGAGAAACGATGATTAATAGCAAAAATTTATCCGCGTTCTAGATATGTGGAAAATAAAGAGTAATTAAATAGTTCCCTGCAGCGACAATTCTCTTATCTTTTTCAAATCGAAACAAAGAGGTGCTGTTAAATAAGATAAACTGTAATTTAAAGTTGGCACGAGACTCGCTTCAACCTTATCAGCCATATCCGATTGCTATAATTTTGATCTGAAATGATGTTAGCCTCTGGCACTTAAAGCGCGTTGAAGATTCGAATTTTTGCTAAAGATTTTTTGATTTGTGTCAAATTTCAACTTTCATTGACCCATCAAAAATTATATAATATTTAACAATGTGAAATCAAGCTTATAACATATTAATTTATATAATCTACGCCGAATACCTGCATTGCCTTTCAATTCCTGAAATGAAGATATAAAATAATTATCAACCGCAGCAATAAATTGCAATTAGGAGTTGTTTTCTATCGGGATATTATAGCAATAAAAATGAATAAATTTACTTTGGAAAATTTTATACCAATTTAATCTCTAATTGTGATTCTGATTAATAATTTCAAAAAGGCAATTTCTCAATTCAATTTTCATTTAGTAAATATCTACAACAATCCAATAAAAAACGTTTCTTATTTTCAAAAATTTGAAATAAATAAAAATGAAAAATTTGATATGTTTCATTAGGAAAATTTAGTGAAATTCTAATATAGCACTTTTGAATCCGAAGTAATTTCATATTGACGCGGAAACATCAAATACAATTGAATTTATTCTTTTTCCTAACTATTGGAAAAACTTCCAACAAAATTCCCCAAGTTGATCTAATAATAAGCCAGTTTTACAGACAATTCAATTCACATTTTTTTCGATAAATCAGGGTAACTCATTTTTTCAAAATGGACCAATCACGTTTGTATTAAGTGGCAATTTCCTCTAGTGGTATTTGCCACAAAAATTTCTACTATTTTTTGTTCATTAAATTGTCTAGCCAAATACAAGTTGTACGAAATTGGAAGAAATTTTTTGATCTCAATGGCGGCAATTAAACTTTGATGAATAAGCGTTAGCAAAAATTTCCTGCAGTTTCATACCCACTCGTGGTAATACTTATGAAAATAAAAACAATGTTTCGATAGTAATTAATCGAGCGAATAATACTTCAGCTACAGATATCTACAAGCATTTGATATTTTTCTAAATTTAAATGAAATATCAAACTATCACGAAGAGTCTTATAAACTATTACAATTATCAAATTGTCATTTGCATCTTAGCTATCGAAAGAATAAAAATTTATTTAACAACTTTTCACTTTTTTTTTTTATTTCGACAACTGTTTAAAAGTTAGCAAGTTTCTGTATCAAAAGCAAATGAAAATTTTTACCTTAACATTTTAGAAGTGAGATTTTGCAACTAAAAATCAATCAATAATCCAAGTTTAGAATAAACGAAAAAAAACTGCAATATTTCAGTTAGAATCCAATAAGCGTCCTCAACCACAACTAAGCTAAATATTTACTTTTTCAACATTTTGAAGTTGAGAATCGACGAAAAATTCGCAATATTCCAAGAATAAGGCGATGAGTTCAACCAAATATTTACTCAACTTTTAATTTTTTATCAAGTGTATTTTTACAATTACAACATTAATTTCAAATTTCAATCAAATAAGAAATAGCTAACAGTATTGTACATTTTTGAGTTGAAATTCCGCACATAGAATTCGGTCTTAATTCTGCATTTTGTAATAACAAAATGAATAATTCATTTAGCGTTTTTTCTCATAATTTTTACATCCAAGGATTTGCATCCAATAACTTCACGTTTGTTGAAATTAGAAAACAAATAGAACTTTCTATAAATTTCATTAAGAAACCGAAAAAACATTTTACTATATTTTTAACTCAAAAACTATTTTTTTTTGTAAAAAAAATTATAAGCTTTCTGTACGTCAGTTTTAACATCAATTGCAAATTTTACTGTTTTTCCAGTATTTTAGACAAAATAAAAATTCATTTTATTGAAATTAAACCAAAAAACCAATGAACAAACAATACTGAATTCGACAAATATCTACAAATTTTCAGTATTTTTTGAAAGTAAAACAAAACAACATTTTCAACATCTTTTAGCCAAATTCTCATCAATTTTTTTCTAAAGCTTGCATTGCTTTTTCTGGGAAGAAAATCCACGGATTCACATCAGCATTGTGGAGCGGACAATTACATCCAGAATATTTCATAGAGCAAACACATTTGGCTGTTTTTGACTGTAGCCCCTCCTTCGCACACCATGTGTTGTTTTCCTCTTATTCTCACAGAAAAAAGTGTGAGCGTATCTTAACCCACATTTAAATTATAATCCTGTACCCATAAATTTTTTCAAGACAAGGGTTCTTTCAAATTTATCAAAAAAAAACTTGGCACTACAATGCGCATAAAAAATTGAAAATTTATTAAAGTATTGTGGGTGTTAACATATTGAAAAAAAAAAGATTAAATAATAAAATCCTATGTGTATACCACCATTATAAAACAATAATTTACAATTCAACGGTCTTTAGATCTCCTATGATTACAAATGAACTTTAATTCTTATGTAGGAGGCCGCACTAATTCCTTTGGAATTACAACGCAGGAGCAAGAACTTTTCATTCATTTTTTTTTCTGTTTTTGATTACAAATTAAATAAAGGATAAGCGTTTGAAGCTTTTGGTGTAGCAGGCGGACAAACAAATCATGCAAGAAAAGCAGTAAAGAGGCATAGGCGTAGCATAGGGGTAAATATAAATATTTACCTCACGTAAAACCACCTGCCACAGCCGGGATTCGAACCACAACTTGTCAGTTTATATTTATCACAAACTACAAGTCTTTGACACTTTTCCGCATAATAAATCGTACACAATATTATAAAATCCAAATTTTCGTGGATAATAAACATCTCATATGCCTCTCGCGAAGTTAAGCCGCCAGCGTGCTCCGCTAAACTCAAACATAACACACTCCCATGTGCGGTTTTCCTTATAACACCACTATTTTTAGACCTTGATGTCACATTTATGCTTTACTATTGGTGGATTATGACATCATGGACTATAGTGATTGGTTGGAAGCGGCACACACAGTCACGAATTCAAGATATATGTTGCCCGCCAATGCGAATAAATTGATCGAAAAACAAATCGAGCTTTTTTTTCAACTAATCGATTATTAATTTACATTATTATTGGTACTTCCGAAAGGCGTATTTATGCAATTCGAAAGGAAGACAGATTAAAATTGTTAAATCCACATCCGGCAACGAACCGACGCTAATTCGTAGCATAAATATTAAATTTTCATTTCGATTTTACGATTCTTAAACCGCAAAAATTTCGCATTCGGAAAACATTTCTAGTTTCTTTTGTGGCGTGCGTGATTATTTTAATTATTATAAAGTAGACTTTCACATTTTTTTTTCGCTTATCGTTGTCATATTCAACGATAATCGAGGATTTATGATCGAAAAGATGTTCTTCACACATTACCGTAAACATGTTTAAAATTCAATTTTTTTTGGCAATTTTTAGTTGCTTTATGATAAATTTTGCCTTTCACTTTTTCAGAGCTTACAGGACTTTGAAAACTAGACACTCTCGTATGTGCAAAGCTGAATATTTCAATTGACCTTCGCAATATCAACAAGTCGGTTAAAGTGCTTTGGCGGCTATCACCGGAATGATGATATTTATGTGAATGTGACCAATGTTATTCTATTAATGCCTTTTGGAATGCATTTGTTCATTTCTAATTACCTGCAATGGGTCATCAAACAATTTGTAAATTAAAACTTGAACTTGTAATTTTGTACTATTGCAGACCGTGCATAAGCTGTAAAATCCAACATTGTAATCGATCTGCATATCAAATTATAAACTAGTCATAAATCTGTAAAGTTACTTTTTATGTCCGCTGTTAGATGATTTTATCGTCGAAAGGACAACATTATCTACCTAATTTACAAAATTAATGTAATTATTATATTCTAATTTTTCTAGTTTAATTAACATAATTCGAAACATAACAGCTATAAACATAAATTTACTACCAGGCAATTAGTATATCTGATTTTCAAAAGTTTTTTATTGAATAGCAAAAGCATCTGATTGTTTAATTGATTTTATTCGACTAAACTCAAACTGGAATAATGTTGTTTTTATAACAAAGATTGGAATTTTTGAGATTTAAAGATAAAAATTTATGCAATAGCTATACACAGCATTATAAAAAGTTGCATAACTAAAAAATAATTTTTTGTTCTAAAAATCATTTTGTATTACATTTTACATAAATTATTATTATCTTATTTATTGATTATATAAAAGATTATTTTTTTAAATGATAAAAAAAATAAAAAATATGATGAAATGTCTGGGATACCACACTATTATAAAAACAAATTTGTTTTTTCATCTTCAAAATTATATGTAAAATGTTCTGCTAACATCGATACTAAATTATCAAACTGATAATGAATTTTTTAGTAATAATGTTATCAATTATTTTTGTACTAGCATAGATATAAGTTTTGATTGTGCGGTTAGCCACTGACGCTAGCCTTTGGCGTTTGGCGCCATGTTTCTGCTTGTGCTGCCACCTGCAAACAAGTATTCTAGCGTCGAGTGTGGTAGATTTTATCTGTAATTCCAAATTTACCAGTCTTTCTCTTTTAAGATATAATTCTGTTAAAATGTGCTCACAATTCGCTAAAAATATGGATGTACATTTAACGTAAGTTTTCGACGTTTATAACCAGTGAAAACAGAGCAACGCTTGAGCGTTCCAATTGCGTATTACTCAGAATGGTGCAAGAGACGCCGAAGCATCCGCTGATTAATAATTTACTAAGAAACTTTTAAATGCATTGTTCTGATCAAAACTAGTCATTAAGAATGGAATCAACAGACAAAGACAAAATGTCAGCTGAAGATAACCCTAAAAGTGAAGAAACTTTAAACGGTGAAGGTGGTACTGAAAGCGATGTCTTAAGTGCTGGACACGATGATACTAGTGCTAGTGGAAAATCAGTTGATGACACACCTAAAGTACCCGAGGAAAAAACTGAAGAAAATGCTAGTGACAATAAAGGGAAAAAGCGGAAGTTGAATGAAGCTAAAGCAGGAGATGAAAGTGCGTCTGAGGATAGTGCAGCTGATGTGAAAGAATCTTCAGAAGTTGGTTCAAAGACTGAGAAAGGTGAGATGGTTTTCTTTAGGAATTTGATATTTTAGGTTAGTTTTTTAGATGATTCTGCGAATGAGTCGTCGACGGATTTGACAATGCCACCGAAACAAACATTGGGAAAAGGGAAACGAGCAAGGATACCTAATAAACGATACAGTGATATCTTATTATCACCTTTACCAAAATCACACAAAAGCCATATTGAGAACGGTGATAAAGCAGACACAGACAATGACACAAAAAATGAAGATTTGTCAGGTGCGAGTAGTCCGGTAAATAAAAAGCTCAAAACTTCAATAGATCTTTCAGATCCTAAATATTTAAAGCCATTTTCGCGCGGGTGGAAACGCGAACTAGTGTATAGGGCCACATATGGCAACGCCACCAAACGTAACGGAGACATTTATTATTATAATCCAGCCGGCAAAAAATTGAGATCTATGCGAGAAATCTCAGATAATTTAGACGATCCTGAATTATCTTTGGAAAATTTCACATTTTTTAAAGAACCTATAGGTTTGAATGATCCTGAAAAAGAGATAATCAGAGACGCTAAAGCAATCAATAGGAAAGCTCCTGCAAAAGGATCAAAAACACCGAAAGTTTTGAGTCCTGAATTGCCAGCTTCTAAAGCTGCGTCTTCAAAAAGCTCAAGTCCAAAAGAAAATCCAGAACCTGTTGTTCCAACGAGGAAATCAAACCGCAGTACCGCTGGAAATATCAAGGTAGTTAACTAAATCACATATTCTTTGATTATCTCCATGGCAACTATTGTTTGTCATTTTTACAATTTTTTAATTTTTGAAGAATTTCCAGATTAAGTTGACTCCTAGCAGAAATATTCAACCGAAAAAGAACAAAATGGAAGGTGAAGCAAGGGATACCGAGTCGCCGCCGGCGAAACGCGTCGCTAAAAAAAAGACTCCAGCGAAAATCAAGTAAGTAGTTGATTGGCATTCAAAGCATGCTCTATCCACTCTTCTTAAAGAAAACACTTGAAATGTGTTGTTTTTTTTTTTCGGATTTCTGAAACCTAAAATTCATTCAACAATGACAAACTGATTTCAAGTGTCGTCTTGTTTCTAAATCCCTAACTGTATTGGACGTAGTTGTGCTTCGGTGCAAATAAATCACCTAATGATTCCCCCTTGAACCCCCATTCCCTTACCACCATCGTATTGCAGTGTAGAAATGGAGGACAAACCCTGTCAACCATGTTCCATTCGATGCCAAGGTGTTTTGGGTATGGTACCGACACTTCAATGTCGACTTTGTTTATGTCTCTACCATTATGAATGCGTTGGATTGTCGCCGCATGTGCAGATACAAGAATATGTCTGTAAGGTACGTTAGTAATAAGAATAAATTCAAAAAAATACTGTTAATTAATTGAGTAGAATTAATTAACAGATTTGTTCTACAGAATTGTCGACTGGAACATGGTCAGAACGTCGCAACGTCGACGTCGATCATTCTGCCTCCTCTCACTCCTATAAACACTTTGAAACAAATGACGACTCAGTCGACAGTTTTACCAACACTGCAACGTATACCGCGTCCATCCGATTCACCTCAACAGGAAGTAGCAATTCCTGGTGGTGTTATGCCAAATATGCCACGTTTACTCCCATTACCAAAAGTAGCAAAAGATGCACCTCAACCTCCGAAATCGAATAAAAATCTACAAAACATCGAAACGAAAAGTTTAGTCGGTTCTGTAACTACGTGGCTACCGCATAGTTCAACAATTCAAGTTGATAGCATGCAAAAAAATAAAGAAAATGAACCAATGGAAGCACCGAGACCGCAATATGTTGAATATTTAGCAGGAAGGAAGTTTTTGATTATACCGAAACATAATATAGTTTCAATATCGCCAACAAGCTTGCCAACTAAACAGCTGAAACAAAATGATAGTGGCTGTGATGAAAGCAAAGATGAAGCGTTTTCATCGCCGAGAAATGAACAAACTGATAGTGATAGGAAGGTTGAGGAAGATAACATTGAGATGACGAATAAAACAAATGAAGAGAAGAAAGATGATGAAAATAAAACAGAGTGAGTTTCTTTGTGACGTAATTGAATTCGATTCTTTTCAGGCTCATCCAATTCAATCCTACCTTTTTGATCCTTGTTAGGTTTTTATTTGCGAAAGCTGCTCCAATACATTTTAGTTATTTTGTTGTTTCTTAGAACGTCAAACGGTAAATACGTTTGAGGTTCTGTAGTTTTGAATTACAGATTTTTTAATTAATTTTTTTGTTTATTTGTTTCAGAACTGTTGAATCAGCGAAACGTACACCTCGATCTAACAATCTCAAGACTAATATTAAAGTTGAAGAATCTAAATTTATGGAAAACTATCTACAGAACGTTTCATATGGTTATAATACACTTTTATACGTTTTCCAATATTTGAAAGTGCAAGATTTATTGAAAGCTGGATGTGTGTGTACAATGTGGAGGCATCTTGCGAATCACCCAACGTTATGGAAGACTGTAAGAATGAAAAATTCGCAAGTACACAGTTTTGAAGGTTTAGCAAATGCATTAGAAAAACATGGTACGGTACATTTAGATTTAAGAAAAGTGCTTTTGCCATCAAAAGAAGACCATGAAATTTGGCCGGAATTTTCTAAAGCTATAGAGAAAGTACAAACGCTGAGAAAAATCGAATTGTGCAGGTACGAATATTAATAACAATAGAGATTTTTGTGTTAATATTTTTTCTTAGGTGTCCGGCTTCTGTGGTGGAGCAGTTGGCTGTAACAAATAAGGATTTGGAAGTTATCAATGCAGTTACAATAAAATGTGAAACATTAAATTTAGATAAGATATCATCTTTGAAAAATCTAAAAGAACTGCGTTTGAAATCGCCCAGTAGTCTTACTCTAACTTCTGATATCACATCCCTAGAAGAATTGACAAATTTGAAACATCTCTCATTAACATCTATCAAAGACTTGTACAAAATGAATTTAAAAGTATTAGCAGCGTTGAAAAATCTCGAATCGTTGGATCTTGGCGAATGTAGTGATTTCCCATCAAATTTTGGTGAAGATATTTTGATTAAGTTAACAAAACTCGAAAAGTTGCGACTGGAAAAAGGTCAAGGCACTTGTCACACATTTAAAATTTTGGATGCTGTGAGGCAAATGCCACAATTGGAACAGTTAGAGTTGGTCAATTTTGATATTAAAGCAGGATTCGATGTAGCTTTAGGAAAGTGTAGCAATATAAAGAAGTTGTTAATTATTCCAACTTATCTGTCTCAGAGTGCCACAACGAATCATATGTTATTAGGAGGTGTATATAAATTGCAACAAACGCTAACGCACTTTGTTTGGGGTGTTACGTTAGAATTGTTACGGGTAACAGAATTGTTTGTTGATCAGTCTGAAAATCCGAATAAAAAAGAGAAAAAGGAAAAGAAATCTGGAGGAAATGGGGATAGTATTCCTGTTATGGAACCAATACCGTTACATACTGATAAGAATGGTAGTCTGCCCCCAGCACATGATCCTCCTCAAGTTGAAATTATAAGATTACCAGATCTACAAAAGTTGCTATTGCAGAGTTTACCAACAACCAGAGTGAAGATCCTCAAAATTCCCTTTCATGCTACATGGAGACAAAGTATCACAGATACGGTTAACTAACTATAATCTGATGTATTTGGTATTGAAAAACGTCAACAATTTCACTGTTAGTGTAAAGTTAGAAAGACTTTGTTTTGTCATGTCAAATAATTTTTTATCTTCATGTATTATATTTAAAGCTGTAAATTTTTTATAGTTGTAGGTTTCTACACATAGTTAGACTTAGAAATAAAATAATCATGTCTTTTAAAATCTCATTTCACATTTTTTTTTATTGAAGTTATTTATAAATCGCTCGTTTATTTCATATTTTATGCATCAAATTAATGTATATTATAAAGTTTCAATAAATATTTTATAAAGTTTCGGTTGAAATGAGTTATCAAGGATTGGTTTTTTTTTTAATTCAACATTACTTTGTGCAACCCAAAACCGAGTCCTATTTGATAGATTAAATTTACTTTTTACATCCAAATGTAGCACACAGGTGTCAATAGTTTGATGCTTACCATTGATATTTCATTTATTGGAAGAACTAGAATAGAGCTTAGGTTAAATAGGAAATGTTTTACAGACTTCAATGCTCAAAACAGATCTCATTACAAATTAATTCCAGTTCTTCTCAGTTTTGAGTTATTTTGAGAAAACTAAAATTTGTCGATTTCAATTTTCTTCAATTACTCGATAACGCTTTTTGCGTTCGTCTAGTTCAGAGTTATTAGAATCACTTTCTTTTTAGTCTTGAAAACCAGTTGTGAAATCTTACTGCGAATAACAGTTACCAAAATTCCGGGATTTCTTCACTGCGAATGCTCTTATCAAATCAGACATTGTCATTTATGTTTTTTCTACTGAAAATAAAAAAGAAAGTCTTAAAACAAAAAGCAGTTAGTTTCTCAGGCTGGAGACTGGTTCATTCAATATTTCATAATAAATCTCTATCCCACTGTGGTTTCCTTTTATGGTTTTCAATCCGCTTTGATGGTGTATTGTTAGTTGCCTACATTAAATGAGATTTAACAAGTAATATAGCGTTTATGCAAAAAAGTATTAAACAAAAAAATAGATGCGTTTTCTGAATGCTTTAATTTTTCTTTTATTGTAAATAGCAAATTGTATTTATTTGTAAGGTTATTTTAGCCACATCCGCACATGACCGCCATTTGCTAAGTTGTTACTTTAGTTACCACACGTTTAGCCGAGGTTGGTTACTGTTGCGTGTTTTTGTGTTTTTTGGGTAAGTAACAAGAAATAACTTATTAAAATAAATCATTAATAAAGTTTAAGTTTTATATTCACTGAAAGTAACTGTTTTGGCAATAAAAGAGTATAAAATCACCAAAAAACGTCTCACTTTTAATGGTGAGATTTGATGATTTCATGGCGTCCGTTTGCTAAGAAAGGCGGCTTTTTTGAATTTATGCAAAACTTTCAGATGTAATTAATAGTTACATTATGGCTGATGGTTCTTGCAGAATATCGTCTGAGAAGGGAACAAAGTCGCATTCTTCAAAATATGCTGTTAATGCGCCGACTAAAGTTATAATTAACAAGAAATTCTTCGAGAAATCTTTGAAGTGGGATAGCACACAACTCAGCATGTATAACAATGTAAGAGCAGTTTTTGTTTTTTCTCATTACAAATATAAATATTTATTCTTTTATACAGCCCAGTCAGTATTCTGGTCAAGGGTACCAAACCCAGTATCCGCAGTACCAACAGAACTACAATTCTGCTTACGGTTATGAAGGTTACAACCAGAATCAATATATGAATACGGTAAGTACGTTTCAAGTTCATATAAACATAGCTACTGTTAAGTTTGTGTCGAGCACATTTCACAAGACACCAATTTTACAGAAATTCAACAAAAATCATCTGAGGTTATTTAAATAAATAATAAATAAATTAGTTTGCACAATGGAGGTATTAAGGTGACAGTAAGTGTGTGTACAAGAATTCTCAACGTCACAAATTTCATTCATCTTTTACTTTAGAGTGTACAACCGGTGCCTCCTGGAGAGGAATATCCACAGAACAATTGGGCTCCTGTCGGAGGATACCATTCTAACTCCGTTCAAGGACAAAGCGGCTCTAACTTCGACGGAAAAAATGAAGACGAAGGTTAGTTCATCGACTACAATGAAATTTCAACTTGTAGCCACGATTTTCCCAATAATTATTGTTGTAATAAGTTGTTCAAAGGACAATTTTAACTTAACAAGTTACACTTGTCCTAGATTCTTTTGTTATACAAAGTGTCTTAAAAAACAGTTAAGACATTTTGTAGTTTATATCACTTGTATATTAGGTTTGTATATGTATGTATTGTGCTATAAATACCAGTGTAGATCTAATCTGTATTTTCGTAGGACAGAATAATCCTTCGTTACAGATATAAAAAAAAGGGAGCACCAAGAAATTTCAACAGCGGTTAAATAATATTTTTATTATACAGTTTTGATGAATTAATAACCGGAGTTTTATTATAGGTGTGGCGCAAGAGAGGAAAGCTCAAAATGCCCAGTTGATAAAACAACGTGAAGATTATGTAAGAAAAGCCAGAGTGTTGAGGAGAGAACTTGAACTTCTGCGCAATCAAAAACATGAAATTATGTCAGAAAATTCATCTCAACGAGACATGGAATTGATACTAAAAGAAAATATAAAACTACAGGTAATTATAACTCATTGAAAAAAAAAAAAAACTTTTATAGGTAAGTTCTCGTAAATCAATTTCTGGAACATGTGTTTTGTTTCGCAGCGGATCGCAGTTATGTAGTTTTAAAAAGTCCAAACTGAATTTATAACTTAAAGTTTTAAGGCGAAGGATAAAACCGGGCCAGTATGTATTCTGTTTGAGCTTCATTTACACTCGAAACGATTATTATCCTAATTGGAATATTTTATTTTCAGGATGAAATTACAAGTAAAATGAAAGCTATCCATAATGTAATTGAGATGCTGTCAAGTATCATTAAAGATGGTCGGAAAATATCTGATTTAGAAGCGCAATTAAATGATTCGCCTAAATCACATCACAAAAATCATCTAAAGTCGGATATTTCCGATGGAGGTGTCAAGTATAATTACATGCATTATGATCCAGAATTGCATTGGTGTAGAATGTGCGATGAATTTCCTAAAACCGCTAAAGATTTTCTTCTACATTTACAAAGCGACAAACATCGGAATAATATTCAAGAAAATGATGTTGGGGATAATACGCCTTGGCACAAATTACCGCCAGAACCTGAATTACCGTGCTATGAAGGAGCTCCTAAAAAACGAATACCTATTAGAGGTAACACAAAAACGTTATAAAATCAAATTTTAAAGTTTTTTTTTTTAAAAGGTTTGCAATTTTTTATTTCGGCGCCGGCTTGGTATTGTAAACTTTGCGACACTTGGATTGGTGATTTACATTGCGCTTCTCATCATTTGAAATCGCAATCACATTTTCAGAATTATGCGGTAATAATTATATTTATCAAAATATATTTGTTTGAATTTGATTCTTTTAGAATTTTGTGGAGCAGAATCCACACTGGGAGATTGAATGGTTGAAAGACCGCGAAAAAGCGATGGCTAGAAGTGAACGTCGCGGGCACTCATCTGACTCAGATGAAGTGTCTGAGAAAAAGAAGAAAAAGCATAAGAATAAGCGATCTTCTATGGAATCAAGCAGTAAGGAGAAAAAAAAGAAGAAACGTTCAAAGAAACGTAGGAAACATTCCAGTGATACAAGCAGTAGTTCAAGTTCTTCTGATTCTTCATCAGATGATGATGAACCAAACGATAAGTCAAAAAGTATACGAGTTGTGATGCGAAATATGAAAGTTCAGTCAATAATGAATGAGGATTTATCAGGAAAATGGGAAATGTTGGAACGCCTTGTTGATGAACATAAAAAGAAAGAAGAAATGCAAAAGAAAGAATTGCAAAGAACTAAGGAGTCGGAGGATAGTTTAATAAATCAGTGGATGACTGTAAACGAGCCACAGGAAAAAGAAAAAGTATTATTGGATAATTTAAAAGATCGTATGAAACAAAAGCAAGAGCTTGAACGAGCAAAATATGCTGAAATGGAGAAGAGACAACGAGAGAAAGAAAAGGAAGAAAAAGAATTAAATGAACGAAAAGCGAGGGAAGAACAAGAAGCAAGAGAACGACTTGAACGTGAAAGAAGGGAACGAGACAGAGAAGAATATGAACGAATTCGTGATAAAGACCGCAATCAGGTAAGATTCAAGACTAAGGATAGAGAGAACTATAAGAAAAAAAGAACACCATCGCCTAGTCCTGAAAGAACTAAAAGTCCTGTCAAAGAAGAACGCAATTACAGGTATTTTAATTTTTATGTGTGATATATTTTTCTATATATATTTTTTTTTATAGAGAAAGGAAGGACAGTAAAGAAAATGGACGAGAGAGTGTCGAAAGTCGTAGAAGCCGCAGTACTCGTAGCCGCAGCCCAGAACGCGAAAGAAGAGATTCAACTTCTTCAGAAAGGAAGAAACCACCAGGTCCTCCAAGTAAACGCTTACCGTTTATAGGAAGAATGCCGTTGTTTAAAAATAAAAAAATGGAAGAAAAAGTGGAGAAAGAAATTAAAAAGGAAGATTATGACATACCTAGACAGACTCGATTCCAACCTGGAAATCTAGCTAGAGCATTTTTGCCTCAACCCGATGTTGTTTGTTTTCCTAAGTTGTCTTGTATTCCTCCGCTTAATATTCCGCCACCTCCACAAGTATCCCAGCCTGATCCACCAGATCCGCCAAAAATAAGCGAAGATAAATCCCCAAAAGCACCTCCAGCTCCTAAAATTAGTCCAAAGGATGATGATAAAAAAAGTGATAAGAAAGATAGAAAGAAAACTGAACAAGAAGAAATTGAGGAAATGTATGGAGAGCCGTCTCAGCTTATAGAGTCGAGTATGATGAATCAATATTATCCTCCGGGAATGGATTATAATATGATGTATTCGCAAATGTATGATTATTCTCAATGTGAGGGGCAACCTCCGCAACCACCTCCACCAGATGATGTCCCTCTTTCACATACCATGCCATTGCAACCACCACCATTGCCACCTGGTGATCCAAGTGAAGATCTGGCTATGTTGGGAATCAGTGCTGATGATATGGCTGCACAAACTTTTTAATTCCAAGCAGTAGACGTGCAGTTTTTGCTTGAATTTCAAATAGATTCATTTTTAATATTGACAGTTAGTTTAATGCCTACAGCTCTATATTTTAAGTCCATTGTGTTTATTGGTCTTAATAAACGCGTTTCATTTTGTATTCTTGTTTTTAAAATTTTCCGTTGTATGTTTTATAATTTTGATGTAAAGTCCAATTAATAAAAGCAATAAATAACTTGAATTTTTTGCATTCAAATAAAAGTTCCGATTTAGGGACTTTAATTTTTTGATTGGCGTTTTGATGACACAAGCTAACTTCATTCTTGTTGGGTGTGTACGAAACTGAATCAAATCGGATTGTAATGGGCATTTATATTTACCCATGAAGTGAACTCTATCATTGTTCAACATCTATAAAAGGAATGATAAAGTAAAGGCAGCCCTATATACGGAATTTTTTTTAGAAAGGTAAAGTCAATGTCGAACTTTTTATTTTTGTTTTTTTTTAATGTTTTTTTTTGCAGTTTTATGATGGAGTCTTCACAGATGCGCGATTTTTCCGAGTTTTGTGAACAATTACACGAAATCCGATTGAAGTTTCATAAATGGGACAGCTGCGAACGAACTGTTGCTCTTTATTATTTAATGGCGGGGCTGCCGTTTGCCAACGCTCGTTTTTTACAACATGCCTTAGAACAATGCATAACAGCAGCGAACACACCAGAAGCGCAAGTTTTAGAACGAAATGCCAACAATTCAGTTTTCGTAGCAAGATTGTTAATGGAACATCCTCAGAATGCCCTTTCATTACTCCTCACACACCTGCCATTGCTCAGACCAGGTAACAAAGAAGCTGCAAATTCTTATTTAGTGACAATAAGACGAGTTTTGTCTGAATTTATTTCGCCTCCTTGTAAAATTTATAACGAATGTGTCGAAATCATGTCATATGTTTTTATTCATCCTGCCTTTGATAAAGAAGATAAAAAAACGTTTAAACATTTGTTGAAACAAGTTCTAAATCGAGTCAGTCCGGAGAATTTTATACATTCTCCTGTGAATGAATCGAGTGATGAATCTTCAAGTCCTAATCCTGAGAATGCAGATTTGGTTAGATTAAATCGAAGGTCTAATAGTTTAACGCCTGGACAGACTAGTTCACATGAGAGTTTGAGTTTAGGAAGAGAAGTTTGGTCTTCACAGGAGAATCTATCACAACCGCCTCCAAAACCAAGAAGTTACTCTTTATCTAACGATAAATCTTTGTTAAATATTTCAAGTTTGCAGTCAAGTAGTTCTGAAACTAGATTACAAGATTTACAAATTTTGAGTAATTTACCTGTAATGAAGAGTATATTATCGTGGTTGAAATCGTTAAGACTGCATAAATATAGTTGGGTTTTTCACAATCTAACTTATAAGCAAATGTTGGACTTGTCTGAAGAGACTTTACAAGCTATTGGTATTACTAAAGGGGCTAGACATAAATTGTTATTAAGTATAGGAAAACTTAAGGAAAGAAGTACAATGTTGACTGAACTTGAGACTGAAGTAATGAACGGGGGTGATCTCAATGCTGCTTTAAAGAAACTCAAAACTATTCTACAAACTCCATTACAAGTTACATACGGGGAAGATTTGCCTTCACAATTTATTAAAGTTATGGGTAAAGGTAAGAATTATTTTATAACGTATTTAATAAAATTTTAATTGTAAATTTTACAGTTTGTACACAACTTTTAATGTTAAGACAACCGTCGGATGAATGTTTGATGCTTTTTGCAACACTTTGTGAGCGAGCCGAAATTTCAGAAGCTTTCACGGACGATCAGAAAAGAAGACTGAATATGTGGAAAGAACAGTTGTCTAAAGGCAATCATGTATCTATTTATCCACAAAAAATGCATAACACCAACTTAAGGTAAGACTTTCCTCAAATTTAATTTAAAAAGGAGAAACATGAGACTTGACATGCATGCAATATTAGTAGTAAACTTTCCTTTGTTGCGTTTGAGGTCATTTATCAGCGTTAGTTTGAACCTTTGCTTTGACCTGAAATTAATCTTTCAACAACAATCAGCAAAACGATAATTGTAAAATGATGTAATTGCAGCAGGTGCTGGATGTTTAATTTTTTTTATATTTTATCAGATCTGGCTGGCAGTGCAAAATGCCTCTCTCCGCCTTTACTCAGGAAAGTCACTCTCAGAAAAGTTCTTCATATCCGAATGTGAAGAACAGTACAACTGTTAATCCTCACAGACACTCAGTGGGTAGTGTTACTTTAAGAAAGGATTTATATCCTGTAGCTAAAGGTGTAGAAATGTTCAAAAATCATTCTTCCGATAATTGTAAGAGCAATAATGGAAATCAGTTTCATGTCCGTTTTGAAGATTCCGAAACGAACGATCGAAGTAAAAAACAAATTTTGAAAAATACTGATATCGAAAATAGTTTAGAATCTCTATGTTTGCAAATGATGGAACATGCACTTGGGCCTTAAAATTTGTCGATTTAGTGTGTATTTTTTTACTTTCGTACTGTCGGCCTAGAGAATGTATTTGACTAATTTTTAGCAACAAGAACATATTTATACTTTTTTAGCTTTGTGTGTTAGAATTGTATATTAACTGCAGGCAGATATACTATTTAGATTTTATGTACTATGATTTTTTATTAATATTCTATTCGTTATCAGAATGTTTATATATTATTTCAAAATGTAATTTTTTTTCTGTTACATATGAAATTATTGATATTTTTAAATATCTCCTACTTTTAAGACTGTATTTTTTAACTAATTTGCTTAAGTAAAAAAAAATATTTCAAATATACTAAATTGTACTTTGTGGTTGTCAATATTAAGTAGCGAAATTATTGTCGTTTGAAAATTTTGTGATTTTTGACAATTAGTTCTTTTCAACTAAAATATTTTACATGCAAAATTTTCGGAACATTTTGTCAAATTGTGGAATTGTGCATGTTTGTGATTGTCTATGTGTGATACAAGTTTGCCATTTGGCGAAAACTGAAGCAAAAGACTGATTTCTAAATAAAGAATTGACTTAATTAAACCGAGTTTTACTTTTTTCAAAAATAAAATGTCCTAAATAGGTACTTATTTCTTTCGTACTAAAACAAGAAAGTATCAATCTTTGAAAAGCGTTAAAACATTTATTAAAATTAACCACAATGTAAATAAATATAAAGGAACAAAGAAACACTTAAAAACTAAATTTCAAGATTTCACTTTCAACAGTTATTTGCATACCAATTGACGAAAGTGAAAAACTATTCGTGTTTTCCATACTCGATTGGATACTCTGGATCTAATTGGAATTGAGCTAAACCAGCTCCTGCTTGTCCTAAATGTCCCTCGTATTCTTCTCCTTGGTCTTGAACTTGATATCCATTACTCGCCACTCCTTCGTGTCCTCCTATAACCCACAAGAAAGTACATTATCGATTAGAAATCAGTGTATATTGGCCAGATGTCACGTACCTATTAAACCATTAAAATCGCCTAAGCCATGCCCATGAATATTATTATCAGCGGAAGCGAATGCATATCCATGGTCGTGTTTATCCCCATGATGAACTTCAACTTTAGAAGAACTACTTCCCAAAGACACTGGATGCTCCAGAAGATGTTTATATTCTTTGCGGATAAAAGTAGGCACTGGGTGGAAATGCTCAATGTGAACATTCTGATAGGAAGTCGGCCTTTCGTGGTCGTTGTCAATAATTCCACAATGGACTAAATGGAATACAGCAGCTAAAATGATCTTAAAACACAAACAATTAACAACGAAAGTGATTATTCAAGAAATACTCACGAGGAAGTTCATTCTGTTTGTTTTAAGACGAAATCGTTGTTAATACTGAATTTTTATTGTTAATAGAGGCGTATTTATACTGGGATTAAATAACCAAGACATTTTTGCGTCTCTCTCTGCTGCACTACTTACTGATTACGGCTTTGTTGATAGCTAGGTGGTGGTAAAATATAGTTTTTTTGAGCAAGATTGTATGCAAACAACGTACGTTATTTTTACCTTTCTATTAGAAAAGTTTGATGCAACTGCAAGGAAATCTATGATTCTTAGATGTAATTTATTATACAAATCAAAATGATTTTTTTTGGATAACTTCGAGTTAAATTTGTAGAAAGTGATGATCACATCTGATGGAGTCTAATAGAATTTATTAGTTATGATGAAAGACATGAACTTATAATTTGAAAAGACATCATCAAATTTTTTTCTCATCTTTTCATTGTATCAAATTGTTGCACATGTGAAAGTAATTCTGGAAACGTAAATAAAAACTTAATGCATTCGAGATGTATTTCTAGATAATGTCTCAGTTTGATGAAAAAAGAAACTTGATTTTATGGAAGTTAATAAGGAAAAACGGAACTGCAAAACCGGTTACTGATTTTCTCATTTAAAATACATGATTTATGGATGAAATTAATGTGTAAGGTTTCAGCTATGTAAAATTGAAGCAATCTATTATTTGATATCTTTGGTCAATTTAAATGATTACAGTTTTTCGGAAAAACACGTAACAATAATTTTGTTAGCTGCTTTCCAGTGAAATTCCGGATATTTACTCATTTCTGTATACTTAACGATTTCCTAATGTAATAGTTACATAAAGTTACGTTTGATAAATAATTGACGTTTAGAACGATGAAATTTGGAGCAAAATAGAGTGGATTCAAGCATTAATTAAATTTTATTAAAGAATTACTAAAGCTTTTTTGTTGCTTCAAATTTTCAAAATTTTGAAAATTTATCTTTTCTTAAAAACTTAATTATGGAATTAACTTGCATTAAATTTTTTATCAATTTTAGTGAAGGCAACAAGTGAAAATATTTTACGTCACACATCAAATAATTTCTAACAGAAATAAACAAAATATTCAGATCGTTTCCCATATGATATAATTTGTGTTTGTTCTGAAAATAATAAAAGAGAGGCTGACAAAAGTGATTACATGTTTGTGCCAGTTCCTGAAATGTAACAATTATTAGATTTGTTCAAATGAATCGAAAGTTTTTTGTTACATTTATGAAGTTGCAGATTTTTCGTTCAGTTTGGTTTTAACTTTATGCAATTCTGCATACAAGCGGCGATTTAGTTTGTTATCTAGTTAATATTTTATAGTATATAGTTCAAATCGGCTTATTAATTTTATTGAAATTTATTCAATCTGAGTCAGCTTTACTTCCGTAATTATCAACTGTCTCCTGATTTTATTTATTAGTTAATTATAACTTTTCTCCAAAGTGAAAATCTTTTTTTTTATGGTGTTACTCATCAATCTATTGAAATTTTTCTCTAGGTTTCAGTTCATCGACATTGTCCATCGTATTGTTAATAACCTTAACTTTATGCTCTACAAATTTAAAATAACTTCGACTTATTTCCAATTATTAGAGAAAGTCGTTTTTGTGTTGAAAAACTCCAAAAAAGTGTATCGATCCTCTCACCGACTGCTCCTGCATGAATGCATGCACTTTCGCATTATAGAAAAAAACCACAATATAGAAAAACTTATTTAATTAAAATTATTAAAAAAGATAAAAAAAATTAACAACAATAAAAACAACAAACAATGAAGGATGACTATGATGACGATGAGATGAAAGTACCAGTCTTTGTCTCAGTGCTTGCTATGATGATAGATTGTTTTGTAAACGGGTACTTTAACAGGGACGGGCTTAGGAATTGGTATTTGTATGTGTTTTTCTACAGGGACCGGTACTGGCTTTTCCACATGGTAATGCACTTCTTTTTCAACTTTGAATGGTACTGGTTTTTCGACTGGGACAGTAATGGTTTTGATGACGGGGACAGCGACGGGTTGAGGCACTTGCACGTGGACAGGGTAGGGCTGGGGTACTGGCACAGCCACCGGTTTGGGAATTGGCACTGGCACGGAGTGTGGAATAGGCACGCTGACATGCTGAACGACTGGTACTGGTACTGGCTTGTGGATTTCGACTGTATGAGAGATGTCGTGGCCGCCTCCGTAGCCGCCTCCATAGCCGCCTTCGTCATGGCCTCCGTAACTGCCGGCAAAGCCGGCATTTACGGCCGCAAAAGCGCAGAGGAGAGCTGTGCATACCTACAAAAAAACAAATAATCGTACGATTTTCTCAACACTTTTGATCTTCACTTACAAAAGACTTCATTGTACACTTGCTTGGGTTTTGTGTGTAAATGAAATGAAAGAAGATTAACGAAGTTGGAACAACTGATGAATGAATTGGGGAAGTGACGAGTTTATATACTTGACACTGTCAAGATACTTTCACTACATCCCCTCTGGTTTGTGCGCTTGATCTTGCGCTTACCAAAATTTTCGTTACGGGCCTGAGCACAAAACATTTGATAGTTTTAATCTGTTTTTTACTGCTTATATTTACATCTACATGTAATTTTTTGCACATTCTTATCATAAACATTCATTTATTGTTCGTGTTTCGTTAAGGATAATTAAAGCTATTTAACGAGGAAATTATTTGACAAGGACGGTAATGAATTTGAATTACTATAACTCTTCATTTATAATAATCACTATACAATTTTTTTTTTTAATTTCATATCAAAGAAATGTAAAATCTGTAGGTGGTTTGTTCAAATCAATTTTTTGTATTTAGTTGAAACGAGAGATCTTAGAGATGGCAAATTTATTTAATTAAATTTAATTAGAATGAAAGTTCATAATTGAGAAAAGAAAAATTCGATAATTATGGAGTTCTTGCAGATTTAGAAATTGCCAAAAAGACAGATACATTCAAATTTACTTTTTTTTTGAATGTAGAACACTTCCTGACACATCAAAATTAGCAAACTGTTAATCGCACAATTCAAATATTTCCAGATAATATATTTACTTTAATTTACTTTCGATTAAAAATTATTTTATTTTAAAACGAAATAAAAACGTGCGGCCATTTTTGTCAGAAGAAAAAAAACATTAATTTTTCCTACCAAAAGATATATACAAAAAAAAATATGTATTTACTATCTCTAAGTAAAGTCTTGAAGCACATGTGTGATTTGACATATAACTTGAAATTCCAGTCAGTTAGACTTAATCCGTCATTATTTCTTGGACAAGTAGTTAACCGGCATTCAGGCAAGATTCACATCATTTAAAATATTATTTCTAGATAGTTACATAAGAGTAAATTCATTTTTTTTTTTTTTTTAATAGAAAACTTGTAGTTTTGGAAATACAAGTTTTGGAAATAAAATAATGAAATATACAGGGCGTTGATAATTAAAACAATATAAAAGTTGTAGGATTGGAACTGAGTAGATGTAACTAGCGCCCTCTAGGCTGCAGAGAAATGTGAGTATCTAATTCTTGATTCTTGCACTAAAATTTTTTATCACAATTGATCAAAATATAAATATAAATATAAGCAAATTTTAGAAATAGAGCACTGAAAATTTGAATGAAGTTGCTATTACTGCAAGACAAGATGTTTTCCGTTGTCACTTTTGACAGCTTAATCAGCGCTTCTGAAATTGATTCCAAAAATAAATTTTTTATATTAAACATCTGATTTGCTTAGACATTCGAACAAGGCATCTCGGTTTGTACTTTTATTGTATTTTCATACGTCTGTTATTAGAATTTATCAAATTTCAAAATTTCTAATCGTCTTAACGTATTCCAAAATTTTTTGACTCTGACGTTTCGGAATTATATCAGTTGTAATTTTTTGTGTACCAACTGCAAGGGAAAAAAACATTTTTCAATTGTTTTATTGCCAACATAAGGAGAGATAAAGAGCCACAAAACAAATAAGTTTAAAAGAAAACTCGAAGAACTCCGAACCAAATAATTTGCGAAAGCTTTGTACAAAAACAGTCCGATATTGGAGTAGTTATCTTTAATTGAGATAATTTGGGATAATATGTCTGTAATTAGTTGGGAAAAATATGATTATATTAGTATAAAAAATTCAAAAAAAGTTATGTCAGCAACAGGAATCTTCATTTATAGCGTGACTTTTGCCATAACAAATCTTTACAAAACTTGACAAACCGGACTTTGCTCCATTAATCTTAAACAATAAGTTACGGTAGGTCAAGAACACTTCTAGTTGATATTATTTTGCTGGAGAAGTGAATGATCGATCAAACGCTAAGCCCACAATCCTGCAAATGCTTGAATAATGTAGTTAATTACAACAACTAAGTTACGGTCAAGTTATATTTTAAACATTTTAGACATAAGCAATTTTTTCCGCAAACTTATCGAACCATGTTTTCTAGCACATTGTACATTCTAATAAAAATATTTTTAAAAGAAATTCTTGTAAATAGTGTTAATTAACGTTCAAGTTTATAATCTTAATAGAGAAATGTAGATCATTGTTAATGAAAATTAGAAAGCAATCAATGATTTATCTGTGACGATCTATATGCATGACAAAAGATTTTAAACCACTTTTATTATTCAATTGCGTAATTTTAATAAAGTCACGTTTTTATGGAAAGCAAAATTGTTGCAATATAAAAGTGTAAAATTTTGTTAATAACACAAATCGTGACAAATCTTTTGAGTGCTTTTAAGACAAACATATTAGAAAGTTAATGTTCCTAAAGAAGTTAATTTTGTGTGTGTGTACATTTAGCCAAAAGAAATTCTAATTTAAGTGAATTTTAAGCTTGAAGATGTACAATACCATTCTGTGTTTTCTATAATTATAAGTGAACGTCTGCTTAAATGTTTTAGAATTTATTATAAAAGTGTGACAATAATGTTTCAATTTGTAATATTTTAAGTTAACACTTCATACTTTATGTTTCGTATTTTTGCAATGAAATGATTGAAAGGCGAAGGTCGATTCCGGTCATTTTGCTATTCGAAAGGTCTAACAAAACGCAAGAGAATAATTGCGTTCATCTGATGAGGCCCTGCCCAACATTCACCACTTTTACTCCGCATTGAATAATATTCACTTTCACTGCTACAATTTGCTATTGAATTAGCTTTTGTTCCGACCTGTCTCAAGTTCAATGCGAGTCTAGAACGATGATTGAAAAAACATTTGGAAATTATTATATAACTATAAATTTTTAATTTTATAATACTTAATTATTGATAAATTGATATACTAATTAAATAAATTGATACAATTTATTTATAAACTTCTCATACTGAAAATAAATTAATAAGACCGCGACCTTTCACTAGTTGCAGCTAAATAATAATAAAGACATATTATAAGAAAAGACTAAAACAGCAGATCATAAAATCAAAAGTCTTTGCTTTCATTTATTGTAACTTATAATGATAAATTTTCAGTACAAAGTGGTTATTTGAAAACTTTCGTTATTTTTAAAGTTTATATTGTTTACAATGAAAGAGGTCACGAATATATTTTTTTTTCTAATAGTCTATTCATTTGCTCATGGCTTTGGAAATCCCGACTTTCTGTATAATTTAATAGCTCTTTTTGCAGTCGGTTTGACTAGAATAAATAAATAAAATCGTATGATTAAAATTTTTATTAAAATATATTTCAAGCACTGTTTATTATTAAATAATTGTAAATTAGTAAGTTAAAATTGAGATTTTTTGATTTAATTGCGATTTTTATCATACTTCTTATTATGCACACAATATTAAATTTAATTTTACAGTCAGCTAAAAATAAAATTTTCTACTGAAGAAATTTTAAATAAATATCAGAGGTCAAGTTTTTGTGACTATTTCCTTCCTATTTTCTTATTAATTAGATCTATATAATTTTATTTATAATTTTGTGGATTAAATTGTATTAACTCATGATTATTAAAAACACACATTATTCTAATTTTTTTTATAATTATATAAATTTTAATTGAGAAAGAATTAATTAATCATTTTCGCCAATCAATTAATCATGTTTTCTATAAAAAATTAACTGAAATCCAGATGCGGATTTTAGTAGGATAATTATCATTAACATTGTTAAAAATACTATTATCAACACATTACGATTTGATTGTGCGTAAAATTTGTATTTACAGCGTTTTTTCGGTCATACGGTCATAAGGTTATTTTGCGAAATTCAACATTCTTGAGGTTAAAAGTCATCAAGCAAAAATGTATTTTTAGAAATTTTTATTGTACTTATTTGGTTTTGAATAATAACAGGTTCGTTTTTGTATTGTGAATTTTTGGTCATTTTTTTATGTATATTGTGTTGCCGAATCATATACTATGTGAAAAATAATCGAATTTTGTGTATGCAACTCTTTATACATTATGCTGAATTACGGGAAGAGATTTCTGTTTCTTAGATTTTAATTTACAAGAGTTCAAATAACTATTTTAATTGCAGAATTCCGTACTATAATAATTATAATATGTTTTTTTTGTATAATATTGAACGCTGAAATAATCTAAGCTTAGAAGTAAACAAAAAATATGTTCAATTAATTTTTACACATCTAAATCTCATTGTAATTTTATTGTTTGCTTCTTTTTTATTGTCTTATCTCCAAATGTTATAATGAAAATGGTAGAAACTTTAAACAGAGTCAGTCGACTAAAAATATGTTTTAATTAATTTCACAAGCAAATCTGACCGCTCCAGCTTTGCTTTTATGGTCGATGTGAGTCTTTTATTTTTTGAAGGCGAAATAGCTGAAATGTCTTCTGGATTTGTCTATGACCGTTTTTAAATGACTTTTTTTTTACTGCTGATATTCTTTGGTTGGTTAAATTCGAAAAACAAATATCAGATTTGTGAACATTCGAAGCTCTCGAAGAAGATAAAACAGTAAAGTTTCATTAAATTTCTTCTTTAATTTGGGTGTTTTTTTCATCTCCACCTACTAGCAACTTGCAGATGTTCTTTTTATTCTCTAAAGAATCTTTAGCTACATTTGAGGATTTCTTGGCTTTATGTCTTTTTGTAGCCGACATAACAGCTTCTGCGTTGACTTATAAAGACGCTGAAGTTCTTCTAAAGCAATGTTCAGAATATTCTCTTGCATTGGGAGTGTTTCAAAAAATTTTGGAATTTCCTTTGGGAGACTACCGAAATTATTAATGCCTACTGGTTGCACGGTACATCTAGAGCTATAAATTTTGAAAATATTTAGAAAAAAAAAACAGTATTTTTTCATGCTAGTTTCAATATAAACCAAACAGAAAACTTTTTTTTTTAATGGAATGCCCAGTATTTTATTATGCAGTTGATTTTGTTTTTAATATTTTTTCTTTTGATAAATCATTAACAATACTAATTTCTTTTGATTTTTGAGTTTTTTGGTGTTTTCTTCTAAATAATTGTTCAATTATTGGAATTTTTTAATCAGAAATTATTTCTTTGACTGAAATCTTAGAGGTCAATTTTATTGCCAAACTGTCTGTCACGGGGCAA
Organism: Latheticus oryzae; assembly: GCA_030157265.1. Lineage (NCBI taxonomy): Eukaryota > Metazoa > Arthropoda > Insecta > Coleoptera > Tenebrionidae > Latheticus > Latheticus oryzae. Next base: position 16,031,544 of record CM058052.1, on the reverse strand, counting down.
AAAATCACAGAAACCAATATTTCTATCATAAAATTCCAGTGCCTATACTAATGGAACACTGGTTTTCGATCAAATCAAAAAATTTTTCAGTTTATTGGCAGTGATTTGAACTTTCTAGTTTTTACCATTCCGTTACAAATCGTTTCAAGAGTCGGATAAGACATCATGAAATTTTGAAATAATACTTTAAAATCTTTAAATGTTTGATTAATTACTGCCTTTGGTTGATGCCACTCTTATTATTGCTATTGACTGCATTCTGTGTTTAAGCGGTTGTAAACTGCTTGGAAAAATACTAAAAACGCTTTGTTTTTCATTTAACTTTATCTCTCTTAGCTAACAATTTTGGTAAAAACTGATTTACAACTGTAAGAAAAAATCAAAGAAACAAAACACGCTTGTTCTTGGTTTTACATTCTTATTCATTTCCAAGCCGCATCTGTTTTTAATCAAAATGATAAACTAAAATATTTAAATATGTATTAGCGATAGACGAATCCAGTTATAACAAAATTATCAATTTAAAACAGTTTAAAATAGACAAAAAATGTGAAAATTTTTATTTTAAACCAGATTTCACAAATGCCAAATGTAAACATTATTTTCTCAATTTTTAATAGCACACATAACAAACTATGAAAATTTCTAAATTTAGTGACATTTCTTGCTATTGACTGGATTTTCTAGTTTTTTCAGACTAGCAGCTGCTGTTTTAATTATTCTAATTTCAAATAAAAATTCTTGAAATTGCAATTCAAATTTATTGTGACATTAGGACAGGTGGGCTCTTTGATTGTAAAACTGTTTTTTGAATGTGAATTGCTTTTAGCAAGAAAGTTGGTTAATTTATTTTAACAGAGAACGACGGTTGTGTACTTTTGGAATTTGTATTCCCTATTGTTCTTGTATTTTTATTTATCAAATTAATAGTCTTCATTGTAAAAATTTTATAACTTGAATAAAAATTACCTAAAATATCTGGAATGTGAAAATTTTAAAAGTAGGAGTGAAAAATATTTTCTTGTTTTATATTTTCCAATACACCCAGAATAAGGGCCGTTTGCAAAGACGCCGATTACGGATGATCCAGGTTTCAGTCCAGATTTGCTATTGTAAGGATATTTATTAACATGTTTGATCTAGGATCACAGTTTTATTTGCGTTTCTGGCACTAATTGGTTTTAAAAAAATCACCCTGTTTATAATAATCGGTCAGATATAGGCCAACTAGTTGTTATTGCCCCAGTTTTGCCTTCTTTAACATTGATGGATGATGGATAAAGAAATTTAAAACGATTTTACAATTTTTTGACATTGGTTTTACTCAAAAACGATTTGAAAATCAGTAGAATGTTAAAAGTAGAATATTTCGAACACTAATCATTTATTAAAAGTATATGAAAATTTTAGAAAAAACAATCTGGCTTTCTTGCAGCAAATGCGTTACTAATCTTGTCAAACCTGAAAATTTTTAGCACTTGATTTACGATGAGCTTGCTTGTAGCGATTAAAAAATTTCAATAAATTGTGTTTCAAGCATTCAATGACAATAATTTTTTTGTTGTGACTAATATATTATTTCATTTTTCTGATAGATTTTTTTTTTTAATTTTTGCGTCACTGCAAATAACGACAAATTTTTTTCATTTTGTACTTGTTATAGCTAAATGTTTCTCACAATAAGTAACACTTTCTTATTTACGACAAAAAATCTTAATTTATTATTGAAATAAAAGCGTCGTAATTGTTCATTAACAAGAAAACGGTGTTAATGTGCATATGTGAAAATTCGTGCTTAACTGTTTTTCGCATAAATTACTTCAAGAGCTTTATTTAATCTTAACATATGCTTATTATTACTTTCTATTTATTAAAAAAAAAACAACAAAGATAAAATAAACAAACAACTGTAATGATATTTGTAAAAATGCAATAGTTTATCGCCAATTACAAAATCTTATACAGGAAGTCAACAACTAGTGCATATCTCTTCTAACAGCCTAATTCCATTACTTTGACATAAAATAACAATTAACGTCGAAATCTCAACAGTATAAACTCCAACTTAACAGTAAATTACTTAGGAAAAGGAACAAAATAATAAATAAAAAACTTAAAAATCTAAACAGTCTGAATAACAATTAACCCAAAATATATCTTCTTTGATAAACGTATTCAACTGGGGGAGGTCTTAAATTTGTGTGTAATTGTCCTAAATATCTAGGATGACGCTTTAATTCTTCTTGTCCATCATTAAAACCAACAGGTTGCGGTTTTCCATAAATTTTCAATTGGTATCGACTTTGATCAGTTTGAAAGTCTTGAAATTGGGGTTCTTGTCTATAAACAACTTGAACTTGTTTAGGTTGCGCATTTTCAGGGATAGTTCTATAAGCTTGTAAATAATTAATGTCGGGTTGTTCTTGAGTTTGCGTATTTTGTGGATTATAAACAGCAAGTTGATGAGTGCGCATTGCTTCTTCTATTAGTCTTGTATCAACTTGGATTGGTATTTGCTCTCTTAAAAGTGTAGTATCAACTGGAATTTTACTAACAATAGGAGTTTTTTCAGTTTGAGCTTCGACTTTTCTCACATTGTAATAAACCACATTTTGAGTGTTTGGTTGTTGGATTTGTTTGGTTTCAAGAGCATTACTAAAATCAAACTCTTGACTTTTACCTAAAGCGCGAGCATGGTCAAACTCAGTTCTTGTATGTTTTTGTCCAGTTGGAACTTCAGTGCTTCGGATTATTTCAACTCCTGGACTTAAAGTTCTCCAAGTATATTTTTGTTGCAATTCTTGAGGGTTTTGTATTTGTGGTTTAATTTTTTCTAAAGATTTGTAATATTTTTGGGTGTTTGGTGATAGATTTGCTTGTGTTAAAAGAACTTTAGGACTTGGGTAATTTGTAGCAAATTGTGGTTTGGGTTTAATGCCGGAAATTTTATGTGCTTTGGATTGAATTAATGAAGGGCTTTGGACTTCTTCGTTCTGTTTTCGAGTTCCAGTGATAATTTCTCCATCGTCTAGGTTTCTACTTCTAGGGTATTTCGGTGCTTCTGGTTGTTTATTAGTATTGGTAAATCGAACACTATACCCAACGTTGAATAATTGGGAGTTAGTTTGTGGTGAGTAAACAACAGGGCTTCTTGTTTCTGCTTGGTATGGATTAAAATTAACTTTAACACTGCTTTGAGCTGACTGATCATGAAGAACATTGTTAGCATATCCGATGAATTGTCTTCTTTGTGCTATTTCATTGTTATAAATTGCGTTGGCAAAAGCACCGATTAGAAATGATAAGAGCAGTGATACCTGTAAAAGAATTGTTTTTCAGCGCTCTAGTTATCAATAAATTGTGTTAAAAAACCGTAAAGTTGGTAATTTTGAGCGTAACATTTCTTCTAATTAAATAAAAAAATCTAATTTTATTGTTTTGTATGTTTATGCATTCTTTGAATGTTTTCGCACGAATGCATAAAAATACCTTCATGTTCCAATATGCAAATGAGAAATGCATCGTTTGAAATTAAAGAAAGAATTTTCTTACGTCCCAATAACCTTCATAACTCTGTATTGATTAAACAAATTTATAGATAAATCAATAAAACTTACGGAAATCTTCATTTTATTTTGATTGATAACACAAACACCATTAGGTTCAGAACCAAGCACTAAAGTTGGAAACCCTGCAAGCACCACAAATAAAGTGAAGCACTTTAAACGATATATTCGGTATATAAGATTCCCCCCCATTCCGTACCAGTACAAGAAGCGCACAATTATTACCATAAAACACTGCTTTCGGAATAACTTTCTCAGATGGCACCGACATCAAGTTTTCCACAATGAAAAAAAAAATTTATTGTTATTACACACAATACGGGTTTTAGCGGCAAAAAATTGCATTAAATAACAATTATGTTATTATTTTATTTATAGTTGAGGGGTGAAATTTACTTTCATATATTATTGTATTGTATTGGCAATTTTTTTTTAACAATTTCTACTATGCTTGAACAGACTCAATTAAATTCCATATCGGTCAATCTATGAAAAATTGCCTCATAAGCACGGTCAAGAACATTGAAAGTTATTCAATACTTCCACTGAACCTCGTAGAAAGTACAAGTTCATTAAAACCGTAACATTTCATTGCAATTCCTGTATTAATTTACGTCAGATCTACATTTCTTTTAATTTTTTTTTAACCGATGAAATCAAATGTGGAAGTTAGATTTTCCTGATTTCTATGACCGACAACAAATGTAATAGTTTCACTTTCTTGTTTTGTTTATTGTTGCAATGTCATTAAATTAGAAATTTTTTTCTTATATTTATTACTGACCATTGATTCGAGACGGTCGATCAATGGATATGTTAATTATTGTATTGTTTTTAACCAAAAGAAAACGCTTTTTTTTCGCTTGGTATAGTTCTAAATTTGATTGTGATTTTTAGAGTAGTGTTGCATGAAATAGACACTGGGTATTAATTGTATGGAAAAATTGCTGCTTTCTTTGGAATTTTCTTTAACTTTTTGTTTCTGCACAGGATGATTAATTTCACATTCTTCAGTTAAATATTTCAACCATTACAGCCAATCAATATGAAAGTGAGTATACAAATTGAACCAATAATGAGTTTTCTACCCAATTAAAAAATATTTGAAAAATATTTCAAAATGAAATATTTATATTTTTTTCTAGTTTCCAACAATCGCATAAACCTTGATTCACTAGAGAAATTTATGTTTTATTCAATACACTACACTGAAGCGAAACTGCGTGCACATATAGCAGTTAATTGCAATAAATCTGTTAAGATTTCTCACTTTTGCTTTTGCGTTCTAATTAAAACTTTGTCACAATAATAACACAAATAAATTATCTAAACAAATCGTTTAACTTGTTTCACTTTCTTCATACAAAAGTGCTTTTGATGTTGTTAATTTACAACTTCCTTGCTTCTGAAAATGATAATTGATTCTTCATTTTTTAGAAGAAATCTAATACTGTGTCTAGTTTTTTCAAGAAGTAGATTGTGTCAGAGGTTAAAAGTTCGTTCGGCATTCTTTCAACTAACGGAGATTTGTGTTTTTATGATTAATATTTTGCTAATATTTTCTATCTATTTGAAAATTTAATTGAAAAAAAAGTGTTTCTGGTTTGTTAAACAAGTGTGTTTCGTTTATTTGTGATTATTAATGTTTTTGAAATGGACATTTAGTTGGAAAAATCAGAGTAATGAGGTGATGTAAAAACATGCAGAAACATTCCATAGGTGTTTCACTGTTTTTAAATTATACCCTTTTTGTGTCGTTAACTACTAATAATAGTTTTATACTGTATGATACATATTTTTTTCTGTTAAATTTTTCTACGTTTTGTAACTGAATATTATAAAAAAGGACTTTTTACATCTGTCGTATTTATACATCTGTCAAATTATTTGATTTGTTTAGGGACGTCGCTAGGGTTACTTTTTTGGGTGGGCACTGGATAATTCAACATTTATTCAAGTTGGGAACACCAATCAATAAAATTATAAAAATGCCATAAAAAATAATTTATTTATAAAAGAACTACATTCTTACATATGAAAGATTCTTGTTTAACTGTTAACAAGAATTTTTGTGTTAGCTTAAAAACCGCTGCACAGTGAGCAAAAATCAGTTTGAATTTTCCAATTTGTGCCATAACTTTTTTATTTATTAACTTATTTTCTGACTTTGAACTTTCTTTATCTTTTTTGGGATAGCTTAAACGGTATTATTTTTTAGAAAATAAATAAAAGTTGGATTGGAAATCGTAGACAATTGTTTTGTTCGACACCCCTGGAGAGGAAATTATTGTTTTTTTCTTCGAAAAAAGTCAGATTCTGTCATGTCAATTTATTAACTTATTCAGCGTTTTTGGATTTTTGGCTGGCAGCTCCTTATAGAAAAAACAAACAAAAACAATGAAGCAAACTTTCATTTTTTTTTTAACTTGAAGTTTGATCCACCCTTAGTGACGTCTCTGTTATTGAAATATAAACATATCGGAAGTGGCATTAAAGCAAGAATATTTTTCAAATGTACTTAAATTGTGAAATTCAATTTTCCAGAATTTGCAATAACAGTAAAACCATCCGTGGAAGATATGGAAGAGAAGCTTCAAAACGATCATTATCTCTTTAAAACGGAACAAGTTATAAAGTGTGACTTGTTATTATGATATCTATAAAAAAGTGAATTTGTTCTGCGGATCTAAAGATTACCTACTTATTATTAAAGAATTGCGAAGAAGTTTGCAGTTTTAATAATGCAGACTATCTGATGTTAATTAGTGAAGAAAATTTTTTTTATTTTTCTATGGGTAACTAAATAACTGCAACTGCAAAAAAATAATAAATTTGACCAAAAAAACGATCTTCTAGTGCTTGAAATCCTGAAAAATTTAATTAAAATAAAATAACAGGGTTAATGTTTTTGGGTATTTCGATTTGATTTTCCAGAAAATAATTTTATTGTTTTATGATTTTCAAATTATAATATTTTTTTAAAACACAAAGTGATCCAAAAGCATTGCATCAAATCGTATAAATTACGTTAATAAGAACACAAATCATGTGTTTGAATTTTTTATATTCTAGGACTATTTCAAAATAGTAAATAAAGGCAACGCTGCAGATCAGTTTGCACGACCAGATTCAAAATTTTATACTCCATTTTTTATTAATTTATCACTAAAAAGTTAGTAAACGTGAAGGACGTTTTTGTATTCCTAACTTCAAAATTTAAATCAATCTGAAGTTCAAAATTTGAAACTTCAATTGAATTGAACAGCCAATAAAATTATCCTAATCTCAATACAATTGTTTAAAAAAAATAATAATAAAATAAAAGAAGTACACTTGTACAGACAAATGAATAAAACAAGTCAATTGATTTAATGTCCAGGGTCTATTTTCGATAGTTTTAATAGTTTTCTCATATTTCCGATCATAACACAAAATAACAAACGATACAATTTTTGAGACAAACTCAACACTTTAATTAGTTTTGCGCCATTGTTTCTTGTTTTCGAGTTACAGCGCCTTTTTGTTTATTACAATTTTTGAATTTTTGATTTGAACTTTTTCTAAATCAAAAAATTGTTATTTTTTTGCGTAGTATAGAATGGATAAGTTATTATTTTTTAAATAGAACGTATAGTTGGCTATGCTTAGAAAAAATGTTCTATTTACAATAAGTAGGTGCTTTTTCTCTATATTCCAAATAATTTTGAAAATGTTAGTGTTATGTTTTTCTGTGTAAAAAATGGAGAAATTATTGAAATTTTGGAAAATATGACATGATTAAAATATTTTATAATTTGTAATTAAATGCAGAAACAGTTTCCTAATTGTGTTTTGAAAATTATTTTAAAAAATCAACACCAAAAAGGCCATAGAAAAATTAAAGAAACTCCACCAATGCAGAGCTTTAATTTCCAGAAGAGAAACTTAATTAAACGTAGAGTTTCCAGGATATGAATTTTGAAATTTATATATTAGTTTTTTGTTGACACTTGTTTTCATCCAGAGGCGACGATAATTTATATTATTTTCCAAAAAAATCGTTTTCAAGCTATACATATATTTTTGTAAACAGAAAAAAAACAATAATTTTTTGAGAACATGGCCAACTATGCTCTCCATTAAAAAAAAATTATCTTTAGTTTATATCTTGGAAATTGAAAAATGTAATTTATGTACGTGAGAATCTATATTAATATCTTGTTTTCAGATTTTTAATAAGTTAGAAAATAAAGAAGTTTCAGCATTTTATGCCGTGTTTTTTTAATAATTTTTGATAAAGGGTGGCCGTGAAACACAAAAATTTAAAATGTAGTTTTCAAATAGTTACAATTGACAAATCCATAAATTACTGTCAGTGTCATAAAATTAATTAAATTAAAATCTTGCTGAAAGAGAGTTTTGGAATCCACTATAAAACAGAAAATGTTTCCGAGATATCTGCTTCCTGTTTTTACAACGGAAACCAGCATTGATTTAATCGATGCAATTTTCTCCTTAACGAACAATTCTTTGTAAAAATGTTTTTCCCCTGTTAAGTGAAAGGAAAATCACAAGCATTTCCAAACAATTTCACGATATTTTTTTTTTTATTTGAAATAGTTTTCTATTTTGAGGTCATTGTCGGTTCTTCAATTTATGATTTTTGTTGTACTACAAGTTTCAGGTTAATAAGAAGTGTGAGAAAAATTCTATTCAACAAAAAAATTTTTGATAAATATATTGTGTACAGGTTGAAATTTCAAGTGACCTTGATTAACTGTAATTGACATAAAAATGAAAGAAATTTTATATAACGGAAAAATAAATAAAATAAAGAAGGTTAGGCAACTAATAATACAGAGTTGGGTATTAAAAATTGCGTAACCTATTAAGGGTTTAAGAAAACAGCAATAAAAAATAAATTTGTTAATACAACAAGTTGATAATTTTTGTTATACATATTTTGGATTATGATAATTTGATGGATTTCATAGCTTACAATAAAAATGACCACATTGTTTAATAATTAAGACTAGACTATACAATCATATTAGATATAGAACTTAGAGTAAAATAATAGCAATATTAAACTACGAGTACATAATTTTTAGTATAATAAATACAGTTTTATTTACGTAGATAATTTATACAGTGCGTTCATTTTTCAATGCATTCTAGACATCGATAAAATTTCATAAAAAAATAAACACCTTGTATATTATGGAAAACTAAAATTAAAACTCCATTGCACATAATAATCACATAAAATTGTAAATATCTAAAAATTAACATACTTGTCTTTAGTACTCGCAAATAAGATTTATAAAAAGTTAAGACCTAACAGTATGCACTCGAATAATTGGTCTACTTCTTGAATGCTTCGTCTTTTTGCTTCTTTTCTGCTGTCGATGGTAATTCTGTTCATCAGATGCTTTAATTGGTTGAAGAACTATATCTTCTTGTTGATTTTCTCCTTCAGCATGTTGGTAATAATAATTACTATTATCATTTTCTTGTGGATAATAGTATTGTTGAGGAGCTTCTTCAGCTGGACTTGTATACCCATAATGCATGTGTGGAGTTTGGACTTGAACGGAGCTATAAGCTCCGTCGGGAATATGGATATTGATTGATTTACTATCACTTGGAGGACTCACTCCAAGTTTATTTTTATCAGTTCTGAAGATAACTCTAGTATGGGTTTCTTTAGGGTAGTTTTCGTGGGTGAGTAATTCATCATTTTGGACGTATTGATATTGATAATCTTGATGTGGTTGTTGATAATGGTATTCTTGTGCTGGTTGTTGGTATTGATAGTGCTGCTGGTTCTGATATTGTGGTTGTTGTTGGTCAACTAGTAGATTTTGAACGTACTTCGATAGCAATGCTTGGACATCGATGGAATTAACTACGGAAGCTAAAGGATGAGTTGATGGTAAATTCGGATGGAGAGTACTCGAAGGATCGTTTAGTTGATTAGGATAAACTCTTAGGATTATAACAGGAATTTGAGGATCATTTTGTGGCAAATGTGAGCTTAAACCTTCAGCTTGGCCTTGATTATTAACAGTAGAGTAAAGAGTAGTACCAGGTTGGTAGTATTGATTCAAATTATAAGTTTTAGTTGGAAGATTATAAGAAACTGATTTTTGCACATCGATGTTATGCGATTTAATCCCATTACTAAAGACATTGGAAGGTCCTCTGTATGGAGGAATATCATGTTGAGAGTACTTATAAACTTGAAATTTAGGAGGTGACTGATAACCATAACCAAGAGCCGAATCAATAGTCCTTTTCAAATTTTTCGATGTTTTATTTTCATTCGGATCAACAATTTCAATGGCGATAATAGCAGGAGGAGATGGTTTTAATTTTCCTATTGATTTTTTTGACTCTTCTTTAAACTTTTTACAATCGGTAAGTGTTGACAACCAGAAAAGAAAAATCTGTAAAAAAAATAGATTTTTTATTACATAATGTCAGACAGTTTATGTATGGTAAACATGGATGAAAGTGAAAATAATTCCGGATTCCCTATTTATCTCCAGTAATCACGTCAGTAATCTAGTGCCATCTGCCGGACTTTCACTGCCAAAGTACTTTCTACGACAATCTTAAATAAATCTAGCACACAAATGACGGTTTATGATGGATTCACTTTTGACAAATATTACCAAAACTTTTATTTTTATTTAAAGTGACATAACAAATATTCCGAAATATTTCTTTTATAAATTATAAATCGCCTGAAATCGTCTTATTTTGAAAAAAAAATTGTTGAAATTTTCTAAACTATGAATATTCGTTTTTTTCCAAATATAGAAAGTGTCATGTGTTTGATAATAATATATGGCACATAACTGAAAGTGCATTTTTATTAAAAACCACAAAGAAAACTTCTCAAATGATAACTTATTAAATTATTTCAAAATTTTCACGTTTCTCAATTTGTGAAAGGATGTGTAATAATTTTTAGTTATAAAAACTCAAGGTAATGAAAAAATGGATGAATTAAGATCACGATAATATAGAATTAGATACACCCACGAGGAATTAATTGATTAAAAATTTGAAAAGTTTGTCGCTTGATCTCTCGTTGAAGTCTCCACTAATTACCGTCTTGAAATAATTATGTTAATGAGTTTATCTGTTTGAAAAAATTAAAACATTGCAAAATTCTTTACTAATGAGTTTTTTTATTTATCTGAACTGTTTAAATACAAAGTGCGGATATTTTTAAATAAGCTTTTATGTCTTAACCCAGCATTGAAATCTCTCAATCAAATCCCTAATTTTTCTTATTATTAGAAATTTAAAGCGGAAGCTGAAAAAAAGATTTTATTCTAATTAAACGTTGACAATTTTTTATATTTCCATTCTCACAATTTAATCAACTTTCTTTGGATTAAAATCCAAATCAACTCAATTAATTAATGTAACTTTTATTGTATCAAACGTCTAATAAATGCATTGTTATTCTACTCAAATTCTCTTTACTTCTCTTAATTGCCTCGAGTCTAATTTGATTGTTTTGGCATTTGGTTCATGCTTGAGGACCTCGATCTAAAATTTAACAAATTGATATTAATCTTGTGCAATTTCATTTTAAAAAATTCCTTTGACATATGGATCGATAAAACACAAGTTTTTGTAAGTGAATAATTAAATTACATTACAATAATTTATTTCTTGTCGAAATTGAAATTTTTCTTGCTTAAGAAAGATGATTAAATTATGAAATTGAAACCTTGAAATTCTTTCTAAAGTACTGAGTTATTAATTAATGACTCTCATGGAATTTAATCAGTCAATTAAAAAGAATATATCTTCTCTTTAGAGAGTGAAATTGTGAGAAATGCATTATATGTTGTGACCTTCCAAAAACTGCAACTCGTGTATTATTTATTACCATTTAAAAATTATACACTTGAGTTGTACTTTCACCATTAAAAATAACATTACAGGCCACTTAATAACAGTCGTCTGTTTGAGAGGAAAAATAAGCATTGTTTGTTTTATGTAAGAAAAAAGTAATAATTAAGTAATTTCCGCAACTGTTAAGTACTGTAGTGTAAAATTTTAAGATTTCATGATAAGAAAAATAAAGATGTGTGTTTACACATCTAGAGTGTAAAAAGTGGATAGTAATGCTTTTTCTATGTCAATGTCATATTACTTAATACAGTTTCCATCAATCTGGAGGTGTTTAAGAATCAATGCGTCATTGGCATAATTTACACAACATCTCCTGTTACTTTAGAAAAAAACTAAAATATGGAATATTTTCAAATGCAAGTCTAATTCTATGCAGATTTTGTTCACATTGCTTTCTATTATAGTGCAAATGAAATTTATTAATTGTTGTGATTTTATTGCTTAAATGTTGCTTGAAAAAATTGCAAAACTTTGAACATGTGATCTAGAATTTATGCTAAGATATACAAAGCATTTGTTTGACTGATTAAAAAATGGTTAAGAGTTTTGTAATGCAATTTGAAAGTGAAATAAAAATTAAAGAATTTCCAGTTTGGGTTATTTAAGAAAAACATGATGATTGTGCAGTTTTAGGAAAAGTTATTAAGAAATAAAAAATTTTTGTTTATTTTATTTAAGTATTGCAATTGATAAGTGAAAGGTCCGGTTTAAAAATGTATTTAAATGTTAATTTGGGTTATTTTTAAATACGAAAGTCTTCCATATAAAATGAGAGTGGCTAGGAATTATAAATTTTTGAAAATTGTAGTTTACAATTGTGGTTAATTTTTTTTTGTCTGTCTAAAAAACAATCAAAATCCAGACATCCTATAATTCTGCAATTTTACAGAAAAAATCCAAATCACAAAATATTTAATTTAAATTGAAAATTGGATAACATATTCATGGCTACCCAAATTTAGAATTTTTTTTTCCGTGTAGTGAATTTTCATAAATAATACGAGTGGGTATGAAATTGCCGGAAATTTTTTATCTCAGATCCGAGTTTTTGTCTTAATTTTCCTCATAATAAAGACGGGTATCTAATATCAAAAAATTTCCGTCAATTTTGTACCCACAAGTTGTATTTATTTAGACATTTCAATGAACAAAGAATGGTGAAAATTTTCGGGAAATTTTAGCGGAAAAACAACCAGTAAAAATTATCGTTTAATACAAATATGATTAGTTCATTTTGAAAAAATGAGTGAGTCTAATTCGTCAAGAACATGTAAGTTGAGTTGTCTTTCAAAATTTCAAATTGCGCACTAAATATTAATATTTTCGGTTTATCGATAAAATTATTCTGTGAATTTAATGTCAGAATATCAACAATCACTTTCATAAACTTTGATTTTCTTCAGTTCTAAAAATTTTCAGCTTCAAGCATTTGAACAAAGTTTAGATTCATATTTTTTAATCAATTACGATTCAATTTCGTTGACATTTATTAAATAAAATCAATTCAAATTCTCTATATGCATTGACTGAAAAAATTATTTCCAAATTCTGAAGAACTTTTTATTAAAAAACACAACATGGTAGTTTTCTATTTCTGACAGTTATTTATACAACAAGTGGATTAAATATGCTTCTGTTTTGGGAAACAGTTTGAATGCAATGGTACAACTAAAAAAAACGCGCATCTAAAACTCGGACTGGTTGTTAAATTTTCTTTTTTATATACAGAGTGTTTATGCTAACTGTCTACAATGGTTAACTTTTTTTTATTCGATTTTTGAGAGTAATAGTTCAAATTGGAGAATTTCATGATTTTCTAAGAAAAATTTTATGATGCTGATCTGTCATCCAAGAAAAACACCATAACTAAGTAAAGTGAGGTCATTCAATTTAAAATAACAAAGTTGTGATTTTTTTTAAACTGTAGATGCTCAATTGTTTTTCTGTTAACTTTATCGAATTCTTCTTAAAAAATTATAATATCTATTTGAATCATTACTTTCAGAAGTTAAATAAAAAAGTTAGCATGAACATCCTGTATACAGAGTGTGTCACGCTGGAGGAAATAATTAATATTTCATTTATTATTGGAAATATGAAAAAATGTTTTAGATAAAAGTTTTCTTAAATTTAATAGAGTATATTCCTAATTTGATTTTTAATATACAGAGTGTTTAATTAGACGTGTTTGCAGTGGTTAACAAAAATAAAAATTGTTCAAAAACTAAAAAAAAAATTGTGATAATCTATATTCATTTGTTTCCAATATCTGACACATCATTAAAGTTAGCTGTCAACAACAATTTTTGAGACAATTGCATAAAACTACAATTGACAAATACCCCTTATCTCATGTCAAATGAAAGAGAGATTAATTCTGGGTGCATTGATGTCAAAATGAATGAGAATTCTAAAAATGCAATAATATTTAGTTCAGGCCAAAGAGAAACAATTTTAAAATATAATAACTGAGGCATTGACCGTTTCCTCTATTGTGCTATATTTTCTATGCAGTGTTTTTGAAAAAAATAGTCTGAATTATGGGAATATTACAAGCAATTGGAGCGACTATAAAAACCACAAAAAAATAAGTAATATCAACTTTATAGGAAAATTCGTTTGAAAATAGAATTGGAAAAATAAAGTTTGCTATCATATACACCTGTCCCCGGATAGGTGAAACGATTTATGTAAAAGATAAAAAAAAATTGGTATGAATTGTCATTTTTTAGGGTTTAGCCCCGCTTGATTAAAAACTAATTCTCCATATAATTTTAGTTTTGAAAAATTAAGTGTGCCTTGAAAAGTTGGGAAAAACCTGTTTTCCTTTAAAGTTCCTTTTGAGTGATAGATATGACAAAAAGTTAATTAAAAAAAGTTGTGTAGATTCAATATGTAAGCCCGTATACCAAATTTCAAAAGCATCGGCCAACTACGATATTTTATGTTTAAAAATAAAATTAGTTGATTTGACAGAAATACATGCAAAAAATATGATAAGTCATAGTTACCGAATTTCAAAATTATTAGAATCTATTTTAAAAATAAATTTCACTGATTTGTCAAATAAACCTGAATAAAAATGAAAAATCTTAGTTGGCCGATTTTTGGGTAATTCTAAACAACTTATCTTAATAACTTCAAGACATGCTTGAGTTTTCAACCAAGCAGGGCTAAATGACAATAACGATCAAAAATTTTTCATCTCTTACAAGAGTCGTTTCATACTCTTCTCTTCTCTTCTTCTCATGTTAACTGTTTACAGTGTCTACAATAGCTAACTTTTTTATTTAACAAACATCTACAATTGCAAAAAACACCAAAATTTTGTAATTTTAGACAACAGCCATAGCGAATTCAATGAAAAAGTTTTCCTGCTACTGAATCTTTACACCTCGATGTCATATTTCTGAGATATTCTACTTTAAAAAATTGGTTTCCAGTTTTGTAGTTCGCTGCTGGACTTATCGATAACACTTTGTATAATATAGAATATTAAATCAGTTGTACTAAAAAACTAAGATAAAAGTCAATTCTATTTTTTAACAAGTCAAAAAAAAAATTGCAATTCATTTCAAATTAAATCTGTGCCACAGCAATCAATTATCCAAAATGAAATTTTTTTATGTTGAATCTTCACTGAGATGAACCAAACTCAATTAATTTCTTTTGTAAATTATAACCGAAATTTCACTCATTTAATTCCCAATTTATTAGCAATAGAATTTAATTGGGTTCGCACATGATTGATTTTTTTCATTGTTCAGATTTATAAAAAGTGGAAAATTATTAAAAGTCTTGAAAGAATAAAAAATGAGGCACAGGATATCTGAATCAAAATCAATCATTAACGTAAATCATTCAAATAATTAATATTTTTTATGAGTTCTTTCAAATGTTGGAAACAAAAATTTAGTCAGGCAACCTGTTAATTAATTTGCAAATCTCTGTATTTATTTTATATTTTTTTTATGTAAAATAACTTACAAAGATAACGAGCTTCATCCTCACTCCACTGAACCTCAAGTATCCACTAAATCTTTCCACCGACTAGCATGCAATCTCCGGATTCTTCAAACTATATACTCGCTCACCAAACCCATACAAGAATGCAAAAGAACAATCCCTTCCTTCCGGTCTCTGAACAATTGTTTGTCAAACACCGCCTCATCACAAATCGAACACAATCATTGTTTTACATCAAACATTGGAATGTTTGTACAGACACTTTCATACATTTACATAAAATTAAATGTATATTATTATATAACAATTATAAAAACATTTATATCCGGTTAAGTGCTATATCAATAAAATGTTAAAATGGCACCTGGACATTATTAAAAATCTAAATAAATCGTGAAAGTGTCGCATGAAGTCATTTGGCGTCTACTAATCAAAAAATTTCTCTAAAAGATAAGTCTATGCTTGAGTATTAATTTAAATTTCTACAATAAATTGAGACACCTAATTAAAATGTATATTAGTAAGAGTCAGATGATGAAGGCTAAGGTTAAAGTGTACGACTTTCTCTAATTTTTATACAGAAACTTAAAAATTTCGGTACTTATTGTTTTAAAAGTAAGTGTTAAATCAACATTTCTTTTCATGCTTACATCAGTTAGCTTTAGGCGAGGAATGTTAAATTTCAAACAATTACAAAGGAGTGAATTCAAGATGAATTTTACGATTGTATGGATCAAGAACACTATAAAGCACGCTTCAGTGAAAGCTGAAGTTTTTTTTTCCAATGTCCATTGGTATCTCTTGTGGTCATTAATTTTACGTGATGAGAATTCTACAATTTTTTCGCCTTGGAGGGATAAACGTACAAACCAGTTGGCTGACATTTCAAGACTGATTTTCGCAACTGATAGATTAATTTAGAAAAATCGATCTTTATGGTGATTTATTTGGGAATTATTTACGGAAATCCTGCGGAAAAAATACGTATCTTGTTTCACACAGATTTTCTATCGGTTTTTTTTTTGTTTTAGTTTTGGTATTTTAAATCAAATTTAGTTCGTGATTGCAAAATATTATTTTTTACCATCACTATTCTACGTTCACCTTAACACCGACCATTAAGAGATATTGTAAAAAATAGATATTGAAAATTACTCTTTTTGTTATAAGAATTACGTTTTTTATTAATGATTTTTTGATATTATTTTTACTTTCTTTCAATTTATTTATTTATTTATTTATTTATTCATTTGCGTTGTTGAGATTAGAATAATTGAGCAATTTTAGTACTTTCAATTTTGGTAATAATTGGATTGAAAGAATTTTTCAGTGTAAAAATTTCGTTACAAATTATTTTTTATAAAACAAAGTGTTTTCATACAATTGTTTTATGATATTATTGTCATAGAAATGAAATTCTGAAAAGCGAAGTTTACCATATTCCAAATTAGACAATATACAAGGTGATTCACATAAGAGGTTTATCTGAAATTTAGAGACTATTTCTAGAATATTTTTAGCTCGTTTACACTTCCGCTTAGACCGAAAGTTAATGCTAACTTTGTTATTTTAAATACATATTTTGTGTCATTTTTGAATTTTCCATACAGATTGGAATAACGTCTTAAAATATTGTATAGGGTGGTTAATTTTCGATGGTTTTCATAAGTTTGTGTCAAAAGTTTAGCACGCGAATGTATCATTCGTTTTTTTGTGTGATGGTCGGATATATGAGAAACCTATGAAAACCATCGAAAATAAACCACCCTATACAACCTTTAGTTAGGGTAAACAATTTGAATTAAATAGCTCTGACATAGAATAGATTTAATTCACGCAACTGTATATTACACAACATAATTTCACGATATCTTGGCATTTTCAAGAGGTTTCTGGAGTACCTGGATCTGAGGAGTTGCAGGAGCGATAGACAGATTTCAAGATATTAATATAAGTTTCCTTTAAAAGCACTGAAGGAATTAGTGAACTGAAAGCTCATGCCAAAGCCTCGGCGAGCCAAAAGGTAAGTTCCTTTATTACCCTCTAAAGTACAGACAAGACTAGTATGACATTCCCAGACCGGCCTCGATGTTCACAGATCAAATTGAGCCAGCAGCATCTAATCCGCATAGAATAAGGGCCAGTTTTTCGTACTGCAGGTTATATGAAGTGGCCGAATTTTTACGAGAAGCTCCACAGTCGGTGTGGTTCTGAAAGCCCGTTATTAATATGCAAGCCAGACCTTGGGTCCGAGCCAAAAGCTTTTTGGCAAAGGCTATTGGTTATCAGCAATGGAAAAACACACTCAAATGTTTTTTAGTATTTTAATTGTAAAATAAAAAAATATAAAAAAGTTAATATCAACAGATAAAAAAAAAAACTATCAGTGCAGCTTGTAATTTTCCACAATACTGTTTCCATTTTTAAGATTAATTTTCCTTTCGGCTACGCAAGTCTGTTTTATATCTTTTTCTCGCTTTTGACACTTCTGTTTTTCGCAGATTTTCATAGCTTCATTGAATTCATAAAACAAATTATCATTTCCTCCATTCGGACCAATCAAAAAATCGCAATCCAACCGTTTTTTCAAATCATCCATACAACATTGTAAAAATTCGGTATAAAATGCAAAATATTTGTTCAAATTTATAAGTTTCACTTTTGAATTCTGTGCTATAATCCCAGTTATAAAAACGTCGTCTATCCAAAAAAAATTATGATAATGAGACAACAAAACTAATTGTGAGGCAGTTTCAGCGGTTGTTATATAAAACCATCCAGATACAAACGAAGGATATTTAGGAAATTTGTATTCTTCTTCGGTAACGTACCATTTATTAGCTGGATTTCGGATAGCTGTCATGTTTTTCAGTATAAACCCAGCTATAGATTTTTTTGGTAATTTTAAACTCGTCAAAAGTTTGACTGTTTTATTTATATTAAAAACTATATCATCATCCATTTTAATCACATATTTTGTTGATTTACAGTTCTCGCTTACCCATTTCAAACCCATAATATGTTTGTATGTTAGGTTTCGGTAAGCTTCAATAAAATTCCCTTGGATTATATCACCAAATCGTTGACTTTCGTTAATAATAGAAGCTTGAGTTATAAATTCACTATCTGGGCCTTCGCCTAACAAAAAAAATCTTCGGACTTTAGTGATATTTAAGTAGTCTTGAGGAAAAGCTCTCCGCATTGAGCTACGCGTTTCCACATTTCTATAATAAGAAGTTACAATTATCACAGCTAGAAGATCATCTGGACACAGGTCAGGTTTAAGTATATATTTAAAGTCTAAATTGAAAAGTTTTCTTGAATGTGAAACATTGATGTGAAGTGGAATTGGTTGGAAGTTTTCAAAGTCAATTTTGGTAATTGGTTTTTGACTCTTAATAATTGAATAGATAAAAAAAAGCACAAATAAGCTGGGAATCACAACCACACAGAAACTTTGACGATGGGTAAAGACAATCAAATTCATTATAAAATCATAACATCTTGTCAGTTTTTCTAGGTTATATTATTGACGTTTGTCAAAGAAAATTTACGTAAGGTTGGTCAACGTAACTTCCAGCTTTTCTATTGGTCAATTTGATAAATAAATGGCGGTAAAAAAAATCCAAACATAACCTGAAAAAATAAACTTTTTTTAATGGATATTAATGAAAAAATAGTTTATATTTATAGCGATAAGTTGCGACAACAATGTGATCGCTTACCGACAATGCTTAATAGGGTGAGACTGAAAAAACTTAATCAAAATGAATAAAATTCTATTTTCAGGCATCTATCGTTCAAGAATTGATAGATTCCTACAACCTCCTTTCCAAACATAAAGTTTTAGTAGTTCAAAGTGTAGACGCAACAAACGACGAATTAAAATCTTTCCATTCATCAAATTACATTAATTTTCTTGAAAAAGTGAATAATGTTACCGACTTTGAAGAATATGAAGAAGATTTGAGTGAATTTGGCTTGAATTATGATTGTCCTATCCTTGAAAATACGTACGATTTTGTTAAAACAATAGCAGGAGGTTCTTTAACAGCAGCAAAAATTTTAGCAAGTAGAAAGTGCCAAGTTGCTATTAATTGGTTTGGGGGATGGCATCATGCACAGAGGTATATTTTTTAATTTTCTTAGGATTTTATTTAAAAGAAATAAATTTCTAGAGACTCGGCGTCTGGGTTTTGTTATGTCAACGACATTGTTATAGCGATCCAAAAATTAACAAAATCTTTCAGTAAAATTTTGTATTTGGATTTGGATATCCATCATGGTACAAAATACACGATGATTTTATTATTTTTTTACAATTGCTTTATAGGAGATGGTGTTCAGAATGCGTTTGAATTTAGCAATAAAATCTTAACTTTATCTTTTCATAAACTAATGCCTGGGTTTTTCCCCGGGACTGGTAGTTTACAAGATGTAGGAAGCGGCAAAGGCCGATATTATTCTATCAATGTACCGTTTTTAGAAGGCGTTAGCGATAACAGTTTTCTTAAAGTTTTTAACTCAATTTTTCCAAAAATAATTGAAGTTTTTGAACCTGAAGTTTTAGTAGTTCAATGCGGAGCAGATTCTATCAATGGAGATGAAGTAGGTCAAAGTAATTTAACTCTGAATGCTATAGGACATTGTGTAAGGAGTGTTCTGGAATTGAAAAAGCCAGTTTTGTTCTGTGGAGGCGGTGGTTATAATTTTTTCAACACTGCAAGACTTTGGACGTATTTGACTTCTGTTATTATAGGAGAGGATATTGATAATGACATTCCTGATAACAGTGAGGTATATACACAATCTTGTTTTTTATAAAATGATAACTTTTTTTAAGTTTTTTATAAGTTATCAACCAACTTATGAGCTACACATTGATCCAGGCGTTCAGAAAGACTTGAATAGGGATAATTACATCGATGATCTGATAGCAACTATTTTATCGTATTGTAATTGTATAAAAAGTAATTAAATTAATAAATTTTATATTTTTTTTTAATTTTTTCTTGCAGTTTTACAGTTTCCTGATGTCAAGTTAGAAAGAGGCGCTTAGATGGCGTTGTATTCCAAAAGCAAACTGAATTGAAAATTAGATTTATACAGAGTGGTTCACGAGAAAATAAGACTGAGCAAATTTTAATGGACATTTTTGAACTTTGTTACGCATTTTTATTTCCAAAAATTTTTCATCGGAAATTAGTTTTACTTATAATGGCGTAATGTTGGTTGCATAAAAATAATTTGGTAAGGTGCTTATTATTTCTAATGAATAACTTGTCATAAAATAAAATAGAGGAAATAACTTAAGAACAATAAGTTTTTGGAAAAAATTCAAGTAATAAATGTCAAACCTGAGAGTTTTTTTTTTATAATTCCAAGTCTTAAGGAGTTGTATTTTGCATTTGCGTCGCGACTGCACATTTTATTGCCATTCTTAGTCATTATTTATTACTAATATAAACCTTTTTTTTCCTAAATATTAATATTTCGTCTAACATGTAATTTATGACTGTTGTACAATATCTCCGTCTTTTTATTGCCATAAACAATCTTATCTCTGACGTTTGATTTTGATGTCAAGATAACAATTCGATTTTGCTGCTACCGTAAAGTCTATTGCATTTCAAAGAATTAAAGTAATAAAAATTTCAAATCGAATAATAAAAACAAAAACCCTTTAATTATCCGTCAATAAAATATCCTATATCTATTATTTTAAGTTCAGTTATCATCATGATTCCTTCCAGAACTAATAGTGAAAACTATCAAGTCATTCATTCTTCGGTTGAACAATCAAATGTTCAATTACGCACTTCAAAACAATCTACTAGTTTGAATGAGGAAGATGACTTATTACGTGATAGGATATCCAAAATTTCAAAATCGGTTTCTCTTACAGAAAATCCACCAAACCAAACTGAGGTAGAGAAATATAAAAATTATAAGGGATCGAAATCATTGTTTGAAAAAAATTCTAGAATCGAAGATATGAGATTATGAAAAGCACGGGACTGAGAAGGAGCGTTTCAGCGATTGATGTTAAAAATATAATGCCGGCTCGAGTGGAAATTCTACCAAGTGTAAGTAGGAAGCAATATATAATTGGAAATTAATTAATTTAAGTTCAATAAAGTTTTCTTCGATTACATAATTATAGTAAGTATAAAGTGATTGATTTTGCAAAAAGATTTCTTTTTCGATGTAGTAATAAAAGTAATCAGTTAGATAATGAAATATCTATACAATTTTCTTTATAACTTTGAACAAATGCAAAAATTGGCATAACATTGAAACCTCTTATAATGTTAGAATTATAATTTATATGAAAAATACCTTAGAATCAGAGCGTTACCAAACGATATTCAAATTTCATTATCACATTAGAAAGTAAAATATACAAAAGTTAATGAAAATATGGATTACGATAAAAACATTTTCGAATAAAATATCCAAGTGTGTCTTTAGTATCGGCAGAAAGTTTACATCGTGATATTCGAACTAGGTAACTCGTCTAAATGAAAAATGCTTAGTTTAAGAACTAAAATTCATTGAAGTTGGGTTTAACGTTCCTCGAAAACAGTTTGTGGTAGATATTTTAGACAGAGAATTATTTTAAGTAAAAAAGCTGTAATTTTTAAAAAATTTTACTTGCCAAAAATTTGTGGATAGAAATATTCTAATTAATTAATTCTAATTCTAATTTGACAATTGGAAAGTCACCTATAACAGACACCTTTCTTTAACGGCCGCCGGCACATAATATTCGTTGTTTATGAAATTTTACATGCCAAATTTTCAAAATAAATTTGAGAATCGGATTACAAAAAATGTTGATCTACACATCGGCCCAATGACGTTAATAACTGCAAAGATTCACTCTTTAAATAAGAATTTACTAGACATCTACTACAAAAAACGTGCGAGTTTCTGTTAGTAGCCGAAAATTACAAAAATGAAACGATTATTACCTTGATGTTTTAAAAGAGATTCAAACATTTTTGAGTTAATAATATGAAATTTTTGAGTCCTTTGAGTATTTAATAACAAACCTTAGTTTTAGTCATCAACTCTGTTATCAATTAATTGTTTTATTATAGTTTCTATTATTTAAGATTTATTATTCTCACAAAGCTGAGTCTATACAGAGTGAGACATTAATAAGGGTACATAGCTTGAAAAGTGATAGTCCAACTCAACATAATGCTATTGATCTTAATATGTTTTAATCAAATGTGGCTCCTCATCGATCTGCAGGGTGTTAAAGTTGAACATCTTTTTTTTAATTTCTGCTCATATTTTGATAATGGTTTAGTCAATTCTGTCAACCTGAATATGTATCAAATCAGTTTTCTTATTTGCAGTTATACCTAATTTCTAGGCCTACTATTAATCGTTTTCTGAAGAAAATATGGACACTGATGGTTCCAAAATTCTAAGTCTTTGATAAAACAAAAGAAAAAAAATGTTTTAGAATTTTGTTGACTTCAATAATCAGTGTACAAATATTTGAGTTCTTAGCTTTCACGGTTTTAACTAACTACTTAAAAATAAATGCTTTTAGTCTCATAATCTCAGTCCGACACTAAAATTTGCATTTTTGGTGTCTTATAAATAAATAAAGATATTTAAAGAGTGTCAATGGAAATCAAATCTATTTGCTTCTCCTCTAAAATCTTCACGATTAATTCATGTTTTTTTATGGAAATGAAAATTACTAGAGTCTGAGAGTTGACTAATACGCAGACAAGATCATAGAAGAAGCGTCATCAAGTTAATTAAATTTAACCATGTGATCACATTGAACCAATCAAATTCTTAGATTCAGCAAGTTAATCAAAATCAAATAGTTAATTTCAATCAACTATTCAATCCACATTCTGTAAACTGGCCCCAAGCAGTCGGTTTGTTGTTAAAAGTTAACAACGCTAATCGACCAAACAAATTGCTCCAATTTGGTCATGTGATCAGTTAATCACGCATTTGATTCCGGATTAAGTTAATGACGTTTCTATAAATCGGCTCTTGAGACTTAATAATATAATTAATGATTAATTATTATGAAATCAATAGAAAAATTGAAATAGATTTCTAAGTAATCAAGAAAATAAAATCTTGAAGTAGATTTACAGCACTGCAAATAGGTCAAACGACTCTTGTAAAAACTAAAAAAATGTTTAATTTAAATTGTCATTTTTTAGGATTTAGCCCTCCTTGGTTAAAGAGTAATTTGTCACAGTTTTAGTTTTGAAAAATTAAGTATGACAAAAAGTTATTGAGAAAAGTTGTCTAGAATAAATCTTTGAGCCCGTATACCAAATTTCAAAAGTATTGACCAACTACGATGTTTTAAATTGAAAAATGAAATTAGATGATTTGAAAGAAAAATGCTGAGAAAAAAGTTAAGTCAGTCATAGTAACCGAATTTCAAAATTATCTGAAATTAACCTGAAAAAAAAATTTGATATATGGGTCTAGATTTTGATTTTTCAAAACTAAAATTATGTTACAAATTTTAACCAAGCAGAGCTAAACTCCAAAAAATGACAATCCAAATGAATTTTTTTCAATCTTTTACAAGAGTCGTTTCAACTATCCGGGAACACACTGTATAAAAAAATGTTAGATGTCTTGCTTCCATCAAACACTAAAATTAAAGATTAAAGTACACAATTCCAAGCATCTGATAAGGATTGTCTTCTTTGTCATCATTCAGAAGGGTTAAATATCCTCATTGCTTTTTTGTAATTGCATTGTAGAATAATGAAAAACTGGACATACGATTGGCTCATAGTTGTGGAATAATAAAAATCTGAACACATAATAATAGAAAATTTTGAATATAGATAAAAAGTAACAATAATTTACCCAAATCTACTTGACAAATCACTTCTAATTAATCAACCTGATATTCAAATTTTTCTATTAAGTGTTTCTCACACCATTAAAATCCGTTCCCATAGTTCATGGTAGTCTGAAACTACTTTTACTTTTAAAATTAATAGGTAATTATGTTTGCAAAAATTAATGATTGTTCTATTATTTCATCATAAATGAGCACTTGAGTACAAAGTTAAAAATCTAAAAACAATATTCCTATTAACATAACAATTATATTTCAATATTTCAGATTTGCTTCCAGTCTTATCTTTAGCGCTTTTTGCATTACGAAACTGTAATAAAATTTACAACATTTTATTATTTGTTAAATGAAAAAAAATCAAACTATAGAAGTGTGATTTATTGAACGTAAATTATTGTCAAACATATAATAAAATAATAAAAGAGTAGATAAAAACTCGATGCATCTTGACTATGAATCGTACTGTAAAAAAAAAGACATAAAATTGTAAAACCGCAACAAAATTGCTCAAGATTAAGGAACAAAGCATTGCCATTAGTTTGTCAATATTACATAACTGTTACAATTGCTTGGGAAGTGTCTGTAACGTTATATTCAGTAGGAAGTTAATTGTTTTATTAGATGAACTTACTTGAAATAATTATTCTTTTTTTTGGTTCTATACCAAAAAAAATACTTTAAGTTTAATTCAACTTTCTATAAAAAATCCTAACTAAATATTCACAATTAAATGTCTCTTTCGTAATCAATAACATTTTCGGCAACGCCAATATCACACGGTAAAATTAGCTTAATTAACTTGGCAATTAAATCGTGTAGTGAAATTTGAAGAAAATTGCAAACAATACCACCTCTTTTACAGTGTGAATAAAAAAAATCGTTCTGGCAAAAATACAATAGGCCAGAACATTTACTTTCCGCTGTTCTTGTATTATTCTTGTCGTTGACGAGATAGAATAAGCGTAACAACCGACAAATTAGCAATGTTGTGGAAAAAAGTCTTTGCAAAATGCAGTTCACGCATGATCGGTTTGTTACACACACTTTACTGAAACGGTCTTACTATAATGAAAATTTTTACAAGATAAATGATTATGTGCTGTGTTCGCAGAAGATCGGTCCGAAGAATGGTAACATGGTGTTGCAGCTAGTTTTGCCTTCCAATAGCAACAACACGGATAATGGAAACTATCTAACAAGCAGCTCTATTGAGGAAATTTTAAGTAAGTTTTTATTATTTAGTCAATTTTGTTACTTTATTAAGCGATTTTTCCTTTAACTTATCCAAACTTTTAATTAAATATTTATATAGGTGACAGCAATAAGCGTCAAAGTATCGGCAGTCAACAGGAGCTTTACTCTACTGTTGGTACAGAATGTTACGTCAATCAAGCTTACACAAACGACCTTTCCGAATATGGTCGGAATTTGACTCAGTCTCCGGTATCCATCACTTCGAGTGTCAATCATATCAGATCGACAAGTATCGAAGAGAAAAAAGAGAATTTTAGGTGAGGACAATAAGTTAGTTAAAAGCTGCATTAAAATGCAATAATCCAAAAATGAAAGTTAGAACAGTATGAGGAAATAACAATTGGACTATTGTTAGCGAATTCAAAATTATACGCCGAATCGTATGAAGTATCCAATTACATACCATTTGCATGAACTGAATAAAAATGTGATTATGACATACATGTTACACAAAAATTCTTTTTTTTTTTTTTAGGAAACATCTCACAAATATTCTCAGCTCTATGTACGCCCTTTTCGTCGTTACATTAGGATTAGTAATTTATATCAGCGACGTCCTCATCAACAGTCCTATCGCTGAAGTAAAAGTAGAAAACATTATGCTGACATTATTTTAATATATTTTTTTCAGTCATTTAGTTTATACCTCGTGGTTGTGGCATTTATTTTCATTCTATATTTAATAATAGACATTCGATTATATATCAATCGAAGAAATAGGTACAATGACTTAATAAGAAAAAATGTAACCGAAGAAATTGAAATGAAAGAATCACCTAACGGAGAGTGCCAATTAAATATCAGACTACCGGATGCTATTAGGTTAAGAAAACAATTAGAACATGATTACTGTTTCAGCAAGGACAGACATTCTGCTAATTTTTACCTGAAAATTGGAGCTGCAGGTAGAAATAAAATTCTTGAAATCGGATTCTGTATAAGATTTTCTTATTTGCAGGATTTTGTATCGGCCATTTGATACACAGCGGCCTTCTTTTAGGCTACCAGATCCTTTTTCTCACTTCTGATGGTGAAGCTTTTTACGAATGCGCTACTGTTGCAAGCGTCATTCTTGACTTTATCTATCCGCTGTACTCATTCGTTTTATTATACTTTATTTTCAAATATTCAAATGTAAGTTATCCAAAACAATTTTCCAGACATACTTAAGCTTCTTTTAGATAATAATAAACCGACATGTAGACATTGTCCGTTTCGGTTTAATGCATTGCATCTCATCCAGTTTATGTTTCTGGTTATGGACAATTATTCGTGAAACTGTTGAATCACTTTCCAATTACGATTACGAAGAAGAAGAAGAAGAAGAAGCTGATTTGCTTCGATCTTCATCAGCTTCAGAGATAGCTTTCTACAGTCAACCAATCGCTCTTCCTTTAACTGCTTATAATAAACGTGGAGCTAATTTGTTGAAGACTTTTTTCAATACTAGTCTTCAACATTTTGTTGGGCAATGTGAAAATGACGCTGGAATGAATACAATCTATAGGAATTATTCTCCGTATTTGTATCCGTTTAGTGTAGAGTACAGCATTCTTGTAGGTAGGTTATGTTCAAGTTTCTAACGACCTCTTCTTATACAAACTATTTAGTCGGGGTGCTGTTTGTGATATGGCAAAGCATCGACAAATGCAAAGCGACAGCGGAAACGTCAAGCCGCCAATGTGACACTCCTGTTCAAAACAATGATAATCTCGAAAGTAACATCGTTATTCATGCCGACTGCCATTCAGCCAACAAAGGTCTTTTCTGCGGCATCGTCATCATGGTGATGACGGTTGTCAGCGTCATATTGTTTCTCATCGCCGTCAACGATTCGTAAGCTAACACATTAACATTTTCATGTCTTTTATTTTTATCAATTCTAGACGATATCAACGAGATGCTGTTAAAATCAATATATCTACATCAATGATTATAAATTTTTTGATGACAATAACAAGCATTTTTGCGTATCGACAAATCACTAAACTTGATGTTAATAAAGAACATGTTTCGCTTCTTGACGATCTTCTACTTTTTATCTGCATTCCGGCATTTTTCCTCAATGGGATTGTTGCGATTATTCCTGCAGTGGAAATAGGAAATGCTGATAGTTTTGTTCTTATTATTTTAGAAGTAGTACAAGTGAGTGAATTATATGAGTTTTGTTTTTTTTTTTTAATATTTTTTGGTTCAGGTGTTGGTGCAAACACCGCTTATTATCGACGGCTTGCGAAGAAGTAGCAACACTAAAGAACTACAAAAAGAAAAGCCAGGACGAGAATTGGTGACATTCCTGATCGTCTGTAACGTTGCAATGTGGATTATGCAGACATTTGAAGTGAAATCACACGGCTTACAAGACAACAGACATGAGTTTTATGGGGAAGAATTGTGGACAATTATTGGACATTTGTGTGTGCCTTTGATGATGTTTTATAGATTTCATTCGTCGGTTTGTCTTGTAGATATTTGGAAATGTGCATATGAAGCGCCTAAATATTCGCATTGATAATTTATAATTTGATAATAAAGAAAATGTAAATAATTTAGTGAATTTTTATTCACGGTGTAGAACAAATATTAGAGCGTTAGATCTTGTGTAAATGCAGAAATCAGAGGTGAAATTAGATTAGGCAATTCTCGTTCTCCATCTCGTATGAAATTGTCATCCATGCGCTGAAAATCGAAGAAGATCAACAATCGGTGCTGACACTTGAACGTAGGCTAAAAGTGCTTTTACCTTCTAGAAAAATTACACCAACTCAATAACAAACGACTGAAGCTTGTTTGTAAACTAATAACGAATTCAATTTATTAAGCGAACGACTAATTTGATCAAAAACAATCAAATTACTCCGACATAATTAACGGGAAATTGGTTTGAGTAATGTTTAGAGAGCCCGTCAAAGGTTGCGAACTATTTCCTTTTATTTTCGGCTAAGAATCGAATCTGTTGTTGCTAATTGGAATGACGGCAACGACATTACCCGTACACACTTTAATTTGACGAAAAACAAACGAGAGTAATATTCGAGAGCCGCCTCTGCCTTTCTGTGTGTACATTACAGCTTAAACAGGCTCATACATGAGTGACAAAACACAATCGGCTGCTCATTGGACCGTTCTCGAACACGGCGAAGGCTGGCCAAGTTTGTACAAAAACTTTTTGTTCGCATTTTTAGAGAGATCAAAGTTAACATTTCCGTTTTTAGAACCAATCCCAGGTTTCATGAAAATATATTCATCTAGAAATGGATGTGCATCAATGATTGCCAGATTCAATTAAATGTTTTATCTGGTTTAATTGCCTTCGTATTCCATTGACGGACAAACTGGGATTTTTTTATTAAAATCGAGCAAACGTAGTCCATTGGTGGATTAAATTAATGCGAAGTCGCTGAAGGCCAAGAGGAGCTTTTTTGAAAACTTTTCTAAGACAATTAGATTAATGAAAGTACAAGGCGGAAAAGAAAATTATAATTTTTGTTTTAT
The DNA here is from genome assembly GCA_030157265.1 of Latheticus oryzae. Classification (NCBI taxonomy): domain Eukaryota; kingdom Metazoa; phylum Arthropoda; class Insecta; order Coleoptera; family Tenebrionidae; genus Latheticus; species Latheticus oryzae. Next base: position 16,002,480 of record CM058052.1, on the reverse strand, counting down.
TAAACATCCAAGCAATTTGCTGTAAAGCTGGATTTGATTAGTTTTAACTGTTTCTTCTTTGGCAAAAAGTGGCTTCAGTTTATGAAAAATATTGAAGTTCGGAAATAGATTCGAATGAGCGTCAAGCGCATTTACGGTAGGTAAATCAGAGAGAACGGAAGGAAGAAGAGAAGGGGCCAAGAGGAAAGGGGAGATGGTTCACGGGAGATATGCCTCAGCGACAAGGGCGTGACACAAACTCATGTGCCCCCGGCAAACTTGATTACCTGATTCAGCTTCCAATTCATGCAGTTCCATCATCGCAGTTACCTCGAACCGTACGCCAGTGTTTCGACTGTCCGTTTGATCATCTTCAAAGCGATACTACTCGAGGTAAGCTCACAATGCACCACCAATGTAAATCGGTCTGGAATCATCAACACACGCACATTTTTTCTTTCTTATTGAAGATCTGTTCATCTATGTTACGTCGTATCTTCTACACATCTCTTTATATCTTTTATCCGCTTTATCCGTCTGGCCAACTATGAGTATACTCATCATTCATTTCTGCAACGCAATCCTTCTTGTATCTAGCGCCGTCTCGCTTCTTCGCTGCGGGCGTAGAGCTTAACTTAAAATGGAAATTGAATTCGAACGAAGCTTTCGAGAATAGCTGTTCTACTAAAACCCTTCCAAAGCTCACTGTACTGGACCTCAACACACTGGACGAAAAGTTGCAGCAAAAAACTACAGGCAATTTTTTTAAAGCTTTATTTCTGCATTCATGCCCTTGAAGTTTTGATCAACACTGACCTACTGAATGGTGTTGTGTTCAAAGCAACTAACTGGCTTCCTTTGCAAAGGAAATTACCTAAAAAATATAATAATTTGCCTAGAATTATTATTGCATGTTGCAACATCAGTATATCCGCTCATTTCGGTTCCGGATACATTTCCGTTTATAGAATTTTTCTCTTAATTCAGATCAATACATTTTTCGGAAGATATGTTCAATTGAGTTGTTCAGTTTTATTTAGACAATGACAGCATTTAGTTTTTTATGCTCAATTTATCCACGACTTAGGTGGAGTTTGTTTCGAATTGTTTGCGTGTTTCCTCTAATGTCAATGTCTATTCACTGACTGAGTCACAATTTCTAATAGAATTAAAATTAAATTAAAACTGAACCAAATCATTATCTAATCATCAATGGTTCTCATCGCGTAATTTATTTTCGAAAAAAAAAATGTTGAGGAATTTGTTTTATTCAGTAGCAAAAAATTCCAAGAATAACCAACACTGCAGCTTGGAAAATACAGTAATTGCATAAAAATTTGTAACAATTTCTAAATGTAAAGCGAGCATCGGTGTTGACAAACAAGGTTACAACACCAACCAGAGGATAGGAAATTGCATGAACATAAAATCGGAATTTTCATTTCTCACTTATTGAAATGCATTTGGATTTTTCTTTCTGAAAATATTGAAAATAAAAATTTTGAAAATTCAATTACATTATTATAAATTTTATCCATTTTGAATAATTCACTATGTTCATATTTCGCTATTTCTAAATTCAATAAATAATTTAATACAATCCCGTTTCTCAACACTCAATTTCTCTTAAACATTAAACGTAGCCGTAGTTCTATTGTTACTCGTCGTTACCTAAGGCCGATGTTAATGAGGAAATTGTTGCAAGAGTGATACGTTTTCCGTCCCTCGGGCGCCATCCTCTCCGATGAGCTTTTCAGACAGAAGCTTTTTAAGCTATCGCACATCTACCAAGCTAAGAAAATTACTAATAGTCGATCGATTAGTTTTTTTTTTGTTTGTACGATCACTTCAAACATAGAAAACAAGCAAAACTGAAGTAAAAGAAGGTTATTTTAATGGAAAATTCAAGCGCATTTTTCAATCAACAGATACTTTTCTTGATAGAAGTAAAAAAAATAGAACTGAAAGTGCAGCCATGGTTTATTTTACAACTTAAAGATGCTTCAAACCTGGAAAGTTTATTTATCTCCAAGTCTGAAAGTAGGCTTTTGTATTATATTTATTTGTAGTTATAGTGAGAAAAAAAAACTGGTTTGATTCTTAGATTTTTTCCCCAAAAAACATGAATAAAAAAATATCATTATTGTATAGTATTGTAGATTACAAGGCATTATAGTTTTTTAGAATTTGCTCTTCCACTCTTTGATGCAAAAAAAGCAAAAACGAATTATCTGTTTCAAATAAATAGTGAATAAAAAGTAATATAGACTGAAAAAGCACTATTTATTATTTTTCAACTTTATGAGTACTATTCGCGTCTGCTTTTGAAGCTCAACTTTTTAATTAGAAATGTTAAGTCATTATCGCGCATCTTCAGTATCTGTCGCTAATGTCGGATATTGTTTAGGATTTTCTTCATGGGTTGGTTACCTTTCCCTATCTTTGGAATAGATTTGACTAGAAAAATTCTTAAACTAACGCTAAAAAAAAAGTTTCAAGAATGTTTTCTGTGATGATCTGTTTTTTAGAGAGTCACTAGACAAAAAAAAGAGCTAATAACTTTGTAATATTTTTTTTTAATGAAAATAACCTAATTTTTATATGTTTACTTCACATTTTTATTTGTCTGCATTTCATATTAGGAAAGGCATGCTAGAAAGACAATTTTAGATAATAATGAATTTGTTCTAAGTAAAGAAAGAGCCATCAGATTTCAGTGCAATTTTCCATTTTCTTCTTATTCTGTTTTATTCTAGCACAATGATTTATAACATTATAAATGAAAAGTCTACTTTTTTCTCAAATTTAGGAAAAGTTTGTTTCAATTGCTCATATTCATTTTGTAATTATTTTAAGTTGATTTTGATTTAATAATTCAATTTGTTTTTGTACTTTCATTTTTGATGCATTTTCTCAAAAGAACTGTTAGAGAAAAAATGCTGAAAAATTTACAAAAACAGCGTTCGTCTTCGCTTGTCTTAAAGGTTCCTACCGTATGACCATAAGAATTTTGCTTAAGTAACCGCTTGCTCTGAAACTTGACACAATCAAAGACTTGATCAGAGCAAATTTAATATTTTTTGTTTGTAATTTTTTCAGAAAAAAAATTAAATTTGAATTTTTATGGTCATAGAATTGTTTCGCCGAAACTAAATGCCTACGTTTAAAAAAGAGTAACTTAGAATTGATTTTCTAACGTACTTATTGAATTTAATTTGGATGCTAATAACTACAAAAAAAATTAAAAACTAACCAGTTGGCCCATATGCTCCTGCCGTTTAAACCTAAGGTGAGTACCCAAGGAAACATTATTTTTAGACTTTCTACGACATGAAATCTTTATCAGAATTCTCTTAGAGGTTCTTATGAGACAATATATAATTTATCTATTAAAATAATCGATGGAAACATAAAATCACTGGGTTTTAAATAAAAATAAAATCTCATGCTCTCTCATTAATTATTGTCACTGTCTTCATCTAAAACCACCGAAGATTTCTTGTTGTAAATTCTTTCTTGTTATCTGCCATAAATTAAATAGATTATAATTATTGCCACATGGCAACGGCAACCCATAGTTCTTGCTCCATTGGCACATGTAGAAATGAATTAGATTAATTACTTTTTATAATGTTAACTGAAAAATTGAAAATTTGTTTCACAAAAAAAAATTCTGATGAAGATTTGAGGTCGAAGAAAGTCTAAAAAAATGTTTCCTCGATTAGTTACCTTATGCTTAAACGACAGGAGCATATGAGTCAACTGATTAGTTTTTAATTTTTTTAGTTATTGACACCTTAATTAAAAATTGAACAAGTACGTTAAGAAATCAATTTCGAGTGCCTCTTTTTAGTTACAGGCATTTAGTTTTGGCGAATCGATTTCATGATCATAAAAAAAATTATGTTTTTGATTAGATCAATATATTAAATAGTAATACAATAGATATAACTCTAAGAAGTACTTTTATGAGTATTTTTTACATTCAAAAACGTTCAGAATTTTTCATGAAAAAAGATGAAATCAAAAAACCAAATTTTTTTTCTTCTAATGACTATCCAAAAAATTTTAAATTTGCTTTGATTGAGTCTTTGATAAAGACATTTGATTGTGTAAAGTTTGAGAGCAATCGGTTACTTAGGAAGAATCTTTATAATTATTCATTTACTAATACTTCTCTGATTTCTGATTTTTTTAATATTAATTATTTCAAATCTGTACAGGATATCCCATCGTATACGCATGGTGGATTTTTTTAACCTCATGGTAGTAATTAGAAAGACGAAAATTGCCACATATCATCCACTGTTGAAGCTTTATAAGAATTTGAAAATAGAGTTTTTTTGCTTTCACATTCTTATAGCACTTTTTTCGTTCTTCTAAATGCTACTATAAAACTAAAAAATCCACTATGCGCTTACGATGGGACTCAGTGCAGTGAAATTTTTTTTTTAATTATAGAGAGTGTTCCATCAGTATCGGCATAGTTTATTATTTCCACTTCCAATTTGACCGGATCTCTAAGCAACTTTGTTTTGTTTAAATTAGTTGTTTAAATTATTGACTTTTTCTACAAAAAAATTCCATATGCAACTCTTCAGAAATAGCGTATAACTTAGCTTTCTGCACTATTCTGTAAAGAAAATTTAGAAACATTCGAAAAAACAATGATTTTTCTTATTTACTTTAAAAAAAAATTAAACACTCGAAACTGTTTTTTCAAATGGAACGTCTCATATTTTAATACGTAGTTGTTTTTCTGCTATTTAAATTGTTTTCTTTTGATGCAGCATACGACTTACCTGTTTTTTTGAGTTTTCAAAATATTTACATTTTCTTGAGAAAGTAATCAATTTTATCTGAATTTTCTTGATAGTATTGTCTCTATGACTAGTTTCCCAGTGACGTATTGACAGTAAACTTAACTACAAAAGTTTCGTCTTATTGAGAAAATTCAGGTAATTGAATAATTGTTCAAAAAACAGCAAGAAACTCAAAAGAAATAAGATAAAAATCAAAATCAACTGCGTAACAAAATATAAGGCATTTCATTTGAAAAAAAATAAGTTTTTAATGTTTGAAGAATGTAGAAATTGACATAAAAAAACAAAATGTTTTTTGAGATATTTTCAATTATTTTTGAAAAGATATTTTAAATCGTTGCTCTAGCTTTGTGCGCCCAAAATTCAATTTTATTCTAGATGGAAATACAAAAGATATCAGTTTTTTCCTGAAGAGTTACAAATAAAACTTATTTTCAATATCAATAACTCAAACAATTCAAGACCAATTTGAAAAAATAGATATAATTTTCATAAGCAATTTAGAGTAGAATTAAAATATTTATAGATAAATTCAGTGTTAATTCAAAAAAACAAAGTTGAATAGACTTTCGATTGAAACGGAAGTAGAAAAGATTTGAAAATAATGTAAAATAATAGAGTCTATGACATAGATTAACGTTCATTAGTTACATTTTCTCAAAATTTAACTATAACTAATGAAACATCCTATATGTGCATATGATTTTGTTCCTGTCAATCAGCAAATGCAATTTTTGCGTTTGTTTAAAATAAAGTTCTAAATAAACGTTTCACAAAACTGATAGTTTGCTTCAACAAATTCAAACGAGCGGTTTTACCGCCACTTCTGACGTAATAAACTCAGACCAATCAAATTACTATGAGCGATAACTAAAGGAACTTATTGGTGAGGTTTATCTACGTCATCATTGACACAAAAATCTCTTGTTTCAAAAGGTCATAGATATTGAGGAAACGATTTTAATAAAAGTTTTAAATACAAATGTTATTATTTTTTATGTAGATTCATTTAAGACAATTAGAAAAAAAGCAGTACAGTTCAATTTTCCATATTGGTTTTAATTTTGTTTATATTTTTGTATAAAAAGTGAGTAATGTGAGCTCTCGTGTATGATTTGGATTCAACCGAAAATAAGAAAAGAGTGTCGTTGTCAATTTTCCGGCCGATCGCTGTATCGGAACAGGGGTTTCCCCGATCAACAACGCCTGGCAGATCACAGCACACGTGATGTAGTCCCCAGCCTCTTTGTGGCCGATAATCGTCTGATGTGATTTCATAGCTGAACTGTCCCGTTTGAACGGCACAAGAGTATTACGAGGGGCGGTTTGAAACGAGCCGAAACAAAGTTGTTTTAAAGGCAACCATCCGATTAACTCGTCGACATTGCGAATGTATAACAGGTGAGAGAAGAGGTGAGTCTTTTCCAAACATGGTAATAGTCGGTAGAGAGAGGAAAAGAGGTGGTGGCGGCGGTAGTGGTAGTGGCGGTGTCCCTGCTTCGTTATTGAATGGCGTTGTGGCTGTTTGCCAGATAGGGAGTACACGCGAACACGACGCCGACACAATGAGGACTTAGATTACATTGTCGCTATTCTCGCTTACGTTCATAGACGAGGCTTTAAACACTGAAAGTCGCTGAGGAAAAACACCAAATGTATTTAATGTTCTCTCAGAGAACGATAATGATTTATTAACGGGAGACGGTTTATTATTCGAGGCGAAATCCGACAAGCTTTCATAAAGCGGGGCTTGATGAGCTTTTTCCAGATGTTCTGATCTACTAACACACTTCTAATTAAAAACCTATAAAATATATTAGATTTTTCAATAATTTTAAGAATTAAGCGTGAAAATGTTACCAATATTCTTGACCATTTCATGCAAAATATTGGACGGTCACTGAATAGAACCCAATTGCCTACACAGATATTTAGTTAGTCTGTCTCTTATAAGAGGATTGCCACCTTTCCATTTTTTAAATTAATTAAACTTATTTTTAAGTTTTTAAGTTTATGTTTGAAATTCGAGTACGATCAATAGAAATTTCCCACTCTCGGGCGTTTGTTTCTTGTTGACAAAAGCTCGAGAATATAAAGTTTAGCGAATAGTGTAGATAACAAGTCGACACATTTCCCAGTTAAAAATTTAATTAATATTGGTATAAGTTAGAGAGACCTAACGAATCTCCAAGTTCTGTTTGCGTTAATTTCCTTTTCACTAAACAAATCATTGTTGTATTGTTGGAAACGATCATTGTTCAGTGAAATGCATGTCGACGAACGAAAGGGAGTGTAGATAAAACTATTCATAAAACTTCATAAAACGCTTACGAATATAGTAAGTAAGTTATTCATAGTAATGGCGTGAAATTGGATTTTAAATAAATTGCCCTTGCTCCTATTTACATGTCATTATTGCGTCATCTCTTCTCTACGTTTTCCACCGTCTTCTTATTCTCATTTTCGTCTCATTACTAAACGCTTTTTCAATCAACTTCTTTTGTCTATGATCAAACTTCATTGTCATTTTGAAAAGCTTTTTGCCCTGTGTTCCAAATTTGGCTTTTCGAAAATCCGACTTTTCTACAGCTTCCTCTTGGGATGTATTGAAAAGAAACCTCGGTCATTCCGATCGATGATACATATATGTTAGCCATATCACAATTCATTTATTCCATCGAGGATTTCTTATCCTTGTGATCCGTCCATTGAAATCGTTAATACAGAAGCAACAACAGCAAGCAAGTGCGAGCGTACTTCCTTCCAACTTGCTCCAATCAGACCGGAAGAGAACAAGTAATTGAACTAGAAGGCAATGGCGTAGAGAGTCCTTTCACACAGCAATAAACGTTCACCGACTTGATTACTATTTCTTTTTAAGCGACGAACTAAAGCTTCTATCAAATGTGAAGAACTTGACTAAGACTTGCAGTGCTAATAGGAAAGATTGAACTAAAATATTGAGCTTTCTTAACTCTCAAATATTAACCATAAATGTATTCCTTCAAATAATCAATGCACTTAGGATATGATAAACAGAAACATCGTTATCATACCTCCGTTTGAGTAGCACTGCATCCAAATCCTCTTCGCCGTCTAACAATAATATAAATTTGATATCTTGTTTAGGGAATGCGCCTCAATTTAATAACAGCACAAATGGATATCGCGCTCTTGTAGCGGAACAATTCCGCAGATGTAACAGGTTGCTTCCGCCGGAACAGACCATGACTGTCAATTTTTATAGATTTCGATATCGACCAAATCTACAATACGACTATGATTATAGTCTAATAATCCAACAAAACAACTAGAAAAAATTTAAAACTTTTCTTCAATTAATCGCCCGTCTCGGACTATAAAAACGATCGAATTTTCATTTATTTGAGAAAATTTCTAGGGTTTTACGAAGAGACATTCAACGTTCTATTTGTATGTATAGCGTGGCACATAGCGCGCCATTACCCTTCACCCTCGTGCAATTGCGACCACCTTGATATCGTACGTGATATACACGTCCTAATTAACTTACCTGAGCCCAGATTTTGCGCAAGATTTTGCATTAAATCGAATCGAAATGAATTTACTCGCACTAAATACGTTACGGGATTAAAGACGGATTTCACAGGATAAGCTGAGGCCAAGATTAGTACAAAAAATTCTAAAAATTCAAATTAGCACAAAATAGATTTATTTTCTTTAATTGAACGTTAATTAAAGTATCCGAAACTTTAATGGATTGTTGCTTCAAAAACTTTCATTTTTGAAAAAAATTATTGAACAAGTGAGATTATACGTTTCTTGTAACAATCCTTTTCCCAATTACCTTAGTTAAAACCGCACTTTCAGTTCTCTGAATCCGCGGCTAGTAAAATCCGCCCCCTCCTTTCTATCGAGGGATGATGTGCGGTGACCTGGTATCCGATTTGAGGCAGATCGCATCAGAATGATAAATGATATCTGTCCAGAGCACTCTATCTAAAGCCTGAGATTTGTGTAAGCGATCCCAAGCTAATGAGCGGCCGCCTGTGGAGTCTCAGAGATGCTCAGGTATACGTTGAGGCCTTAATGGTCTTTCTAATCAAACACAATCTTATACAGCTTCACATTATTATTTCTTCCTTTTTTTTTTATTCCAAAGAAATATTTCACCTAGCTCGATTTATTAAAAAGTCGAATGTGGACGCTTAATTCGCCAAAGTGGGGAGAGAAAAGGGGTTGGTGCACCTGAGGGCTAACGGACAGGCGCCAGTTCGGGGACCTCGCGTCCCGACGCTGGGGATGCCACAGATCAGTCTTGTTGGCGGCATTGCGACGAAAACAAGTGTTGCAATATCGGTCGAAGTGAGTTTACCTACATCGCTGATGCACTACATTCTACCGGTAAGAAGTTTTATTAATTGATTGATTTTACATTCTACAGAATTCAAATTTTACATAATTTAGCAATCAATCAGAACTAATAATGTTTGGTTTTGCGAAACAACGTGTTCGTGCAACTTGAGCAATTTCAAATCGAATTAATTTATGAAGACCTGTGAATGAAATATCGCACGTGAAGCACGTGCTCGCGAGAGCGATGAAAGCTCTGTTTTTTGCATTGTCAGAATTTTTGTCACAGATTTCGATAACTGAACCTGAAAATTTTGCTTTCCCTTAAATTCAATTTGAAAATTATTCATCATTCAAATTTGAAGCCGTAGTACATTTATAAACAATTTATGTACATTTTGCGCGGATTACGCAAACAAATCGTTTTATAAATAACATTATCCAAATATGTTTTAACCGATTTTATTTTATCTCTTTTCACCACATCTAATTCGTTATTGATTCCATCGAAACTTTCTTTTCAATTCGCTAGAAAAACAAAATTACTTTTTAAAAATAACTACAAACTTTGTTGATCTATTTCCAATTTGTTTTCTGTATTTGAAATTTGTTAAATTTTTGAATATTCTTTTATATGGCTGCCGTTTTTGTGATATGAAATTAGAGCGTTGTTCCTTTATGAAACCTCTATCGACTTTTTCCGAAATAAAAAAGCTATAATCTTCTTGAAGAGCTTTAAATCTTGTCAATGACAAAGTTAATGCATCGTTGTTATAGTCGTATTTTGAGTATAGCTAACATTTTAATTAGAAAAATAGTTAAAAGTAAAGTGTGACAGATCGTAGCAGTTTGTAAGTGCGATGTGAATTTAATTTGGTCGTTCGATTAATTGTTATTAAGTTTGCGTGGCTATTGCGCTCGCAACAGGCGGCTCTTAAATTTACATTTTAAGAGCTATCCGGATTAAAATTGTAATTGTTTATGTTGGAGACACGGTTATTATTTAAGAGGGATAATTCCTAGTGCTTTTATCGTAATAAACAAAGCGATGTATAATATAATCAAGACAATGGACGTGTGGACGAAGAGAATAATTTTTCTAAAGTCGTCGACAAAATGAAAAAAAAAGTAATTTATAGATAGCTTTTAATTAAAGAAAAAACACGAAATTTTGGTTTATTGCTTTTTCACGATTAAATTACGATTTTTTTATTAAATAATTGTTAGATATGTTATTTAGATAGAAGTCTTTTACAAATGAAATTCCAAGCTCGAGCTTAGGTAATCTATAAATGCCTCTCAATTAAACAAGAAACAAATTTGTTTCTCGTTACGGCACTTGGTAATTACTTGAGAAAAGACTTGTTATTGCATTTTCGAATAAATGTGAAATGAAAGATAAACTTCTTAAAAGTTGAGGATTCATTTTTGCTCCAAGCGCTTACAAGTTTATTTACTTTAAAAACTTCACTGGTTGATATGAAGAGAACGTTTTATCTCTTCTAGGAATGGGTCGACGGTGATTTTAATCAAATTATAACTGAATAACATGCAGGTAATATTTTAATTAAACCGTAAGATTAGTTTGATCATAAATTCATTTTGTTTGCTAAATCCAGGCTAGTTTACCGCGCAACTTGACAATGTATCGCTTATATTAATTAACTTTGCCGACTATTAATACACATCCTATTTTCGGACAAAACAACTACAAATCTGCAGCCATCAATGCACTCAGCTTCAACCGCTATTAAACTTCAACTAAAGGTGATGATAAAATTGTTTTGGCAATTTATTTATTTTTTCATACAAATATTGGAGTATCTTTTGAACTTCCGTTTGTTTTTTAAGCCGTAATCACGTTTGAAATAAAAAGAAAACTCAGCATTTTGACACATATCGAAATAGGAATCCAATATCTCCAGTTTCTAGAAGTGATTTATTTCCACATTAAAATGTCAGCGGTTTTATTGCGCTTCCTCTGTATATATATGTTATATCGATCGTTAAAGAAGAAAACGATGGAAAGAAACATAGTGAAAACAAGGATTAAGGCCATAATCTGTAATAATTTGTTAATTACAAACCCAGTGCGGCGTCATGTAACTAGATTTAAAAGCGACGGAGCTTAAGCAGTCGGCCGCATCTTGGTAATCAGATATCTGCCTGCCCCCTGGCATTTATTTATAATTACTTCTAGGTCTTAAAACCCCCAGAGGGTGCAACCCGAAATACTTACGCCTCTCCGAAATCTAGATACGGGGTAATCTACAGTATAATTGCTTTTAAGAGAAAAACTTGCAAAAATGATAAAATTTGTTTATTAAAAAAATTGCAGGAAAATTATACTCAGTTTGCCAATTTTTTTTTTTTGTATTACTGGAAAAGCGGTAAAGATTCTTTTTATTTAAAATATCCAAAGCGTTGATTAGATGTCTCTAATTTGATCCTGTGATTTTCAAGTTTTCTTGATCTTTAAGATTAAAGTATCTAGAGTTAACTTCCTTCTCTAAACAGTGACAAACCATAGCTTCGGTGGCAGCGTTGTTTTCTAACTTTCTCCCATCTTGCTTGCTTCTTTAACTTTGATTGTAAACCGTTTCAAGCTCACATAAATCAATAAATACAATGAACACAATAATAAAAAAATAATAATCAAATAAATACAAAGTTTGTGTTTGTTTTAATAAATGTCATTTTTACCAGTTTCCTACATCATTACCGCAAATAATACAAGCTCTAGTATATACTGGTTAACAGGAAATTAATTTAAGATGACAGTATCAACAACAGTGTTGATTGCGGAAGTTAAAATTATGTGACAACGTCAAACAGTACGTAATAGAGGAAATTTAAAAGAAAATCTAATAAAAAATTATTAAATGAAAGCGTAGTTTTGAAAAAATATAATTCCAAGAAGTAAATAAAATTTGCTGAATATATTTTCTCTGCTCTGTTGAGACCCACGCTCAATTATGTTCTGTAACAAATGCAAAACTAATCTGCATTACAATGTTTTTTATTCATGAGAAAACTTATGTTGTTCTGTGTTAATAAAAATCTGAAAAAATGAATTTAATAAAATGCAGTTTGCTATTGTTAAAATCTAAACTAATCCAAGTGACAATGCAGAAAATTCGGCATAATCAAATTTTCTGTGAAGCTCTATTGTCTGTAAAAGCTAAAACTTTTACATCTGTTTTACATTCAAATATCAAATCATAAACACGGTGAGTTTTTTTATGCGACTTTGAGCTTTATAAGTCAATTTATATGTTTTTTTTTTATTTCACTTCTATTGCATCAAATCATCTTTTTGCTTAGTAGACAGATGTTAGATATATCATCCGAGTGTAGTGAATAGCAGCCGATAAACATATTCTCCTACAACACATCCTCATTTGAAAGCTATCGTAGCTTATGTTTCAAATGGCATTTCACTGCCGAACCTTATCTATGAGCTTTCAAATCGAGTGAAAGCGGAAAAGCACTCTAGTGTGTTGAGAACAAGTGATATTCCACCAGAAACATTGACAATGCATTCTTAACAAGCTTTGTCTATTTTTTCAATAAGTCGTCGACGTTCCATCACTTTGATGATGTATAATTAAGTGATGGAACATCAAAAGCGGTCGACCATTAAACAACAATACACTGCAACAAAATTTGATTACAACCGATCTCGGATGCACTTAAGATGCTTCTAATTTAATAGTGGGCTATTGCTAATTGTATAAACAATTTACAAAGGAATCAATTATTGATATAAATAGATACAGAAATTTGATTATAATACAAATTGTCAACCCGGCGCATCCACCATTTTTTTAAATTTTAAAACTCAAAACGAAAATTCGTGTCAGTTGTCAGTCGGTGAAAGTGAGACAAACAACGTGACATTAAAATCTGGTTTTACAAACGAATTACAAGAAAAAGAAGATGACATATCCCATAAGTTACGGGTTTCGAGACAGCGAAACCGATTTCAAACTGGTTCGTTGTCGACGAAACCTGCACGATATGGGACACAAACTTCCAATTTGGTCTTTTTGATTAATAAAACGCAACTTTAATACAATTTACAAGTTTGGTTGATACAATTAAAACAGCTAAAAGCTCAATCAGTTCCCAAAGAAAATACTATTATTATAATATAATAACGTACGCATTATCTGACTGAATTCAATTAATTTATGATGTTGAGAACATGATTTTATTAATTTATTTTTTAGTTATAACTAATTTCAATTTATAACTACATTACTAATAGAGGTTAATCATTGTGACAGGAAATTTAAAATGGATTAAGTTTGAATTGAGTTATATTTACGCTATGCCATTTAGAGATTTTAAAATACAAAATAAATATTCTGGTGAAATGTTTATAACACAGTTTTACATATTTATATCTTTCAGTTCTTTTTTTTAATATAAACACAAATTTTGAATAATTAACAACACAAATAAAAATTGTGTAATATTTGTAGGATGTGTAGGATTTTTAACTGGCTTTATAAGAAATATTTATTTATTAACAAAAACATATTTTTCAAAAATAAACCAAGTTCCAATTTCTAATTAGAATTAAGAATATTTAAAATTAATTGTCTAATTGATTTGCAGTGAACAAATTTGTTCATGATTTAGGGCGTTATTGACATTGGCATTCGAATTTCTGTCGCAGACATTGTCTACTAATGGTACAGTTATTATAGAGAACTCTTTTCCTTACTTCCACAAAACTTTTACCGCTTTAAATCATGCGAGCAATTTTGAGCAGCAAGATAGACTTAAATATATCTTTCAGCGACAGTGTTACTTTTCCACTCTCCAAATTTTTTGAGAACCGAACTATCAGCTTCAGGATTAGCAAGAAGTGTAGAACTTGTACGCCGCAGACAATGTCCAGTATAAGTTTCAGTGTTTTGTAAACCCAAAAATTCTTTTTGCCATTCCACTAATTGTGTGAATTCCAACTCTTTGATTAATGCATTGCCTATGCCGGTATCCCACAAATAACTTATCATACATTTTTTGGACTTAAATTGACGTATTTTTGATAGAGAGCAAATGTCTTTGATAATCATATAAATATGCTAGCAGAGCTTCCTCATCAATTATTTCCATTTCATGATGCCGCCGTCACTCATCAAATATCTTCTATACTTTATTGTAACGCTCTTCAGACTTGAGAGGAATAAGTTTTGCTGTAGCTGCTTTACTTTTTCCTAAGATTTCTTCATATTTTGATCACACATTTTTACTTTTTTGACTGATTGCACTGACCACGATAATTATTCATTTTTGCTTGACGCAAATTTGAACAATTCCATTACTTATTCGTCCGTAATATCCCTAGTACAGGACTTATAAACGTAAATTTTTATTGTTTCACAGGGCTTAATACTATTTAAGTAACAGGAAATAAAAAAATTATAACATTTATTTATTCTAATTTAATAATAGTTAAAAATGTAGATTTAAGAACAGAATAAAAAGCAAAAGTTCAACGATTGTTTCGCAAATTGGACGTTTGTGTAAAAAAAGCTTCATGCATTACATAATATGAGAACTACTGCAAAAGTCTTTGGATAAAACACAAATTAGTGGAATCAGTATTCTCTTTTATTGTTGATACACTTTTGCTTGTTTACGATTTTTTGTTTTATATGAGGAAACAGAAAGAACTCATTTAGTTATAAATCAGAAGAACATAGAGAATGATTCATATAAATAAATGTTTTGTGCTTTTAAATAATGCAGAGTCTGACAAGCATTTTTTTGGTTACAATGTTTCCAAAGCAAAAAAATTATTTTCAGTAAGCTGCACAGCAATCGGTCTCGATCGTCTTACATATAGCATCAATATTTGCTAGAACAACATCTGTTTTTAGACGTTTTTTGCGGCTTGCGTCTCTGAGGGTAGTTCCTTTAGTGAACTAGTTGAAATGTGTAATTTTCTATGATTCTTTATAACCAAACTCAGAATGAAGCCGGTTTAAGCACTGTTGTTGAGTTAACCTACATTCGACATTGTAAAAAAAATGTATACGAAAATATCACTCGCATTCGAAGCAAATCTAAATTTTTCAATATTTTATAAAAATAAAATTACTGAGCTACTTTTGTACTTTTAAAGGGACCAATATAATGAATGTGAAAAATTTTAAAAACTATAGTCACAACATTCTATGCCACTAATTACTACTCTATTCCGGAGATTTTCACAGCAACTATTGTATAGAAACTATTAGGAAAATAACGTCAGTTGAAGTGGATATTAAGAAAAAAATAAAATTTTTGTAATTCACTCTATATTAACAAAAGTCACAACAAATAAATTCGTTTACACTCAACATTAAAAACTGAAGAAACTTTTCTGTGAAAAACCAATACTATAAGTAAAACAAAAATGAATAAAATGTAACGAAACTTGAAAGTTCTCAAATTTAAATTTTACATAGTCTCTCCAAAAACCTAATACCTTGAGGTATCGCCTCTCAAATTCTTCGCAATGCATTAGCCAGATCTTGTAAAGTTTCAAAAAGCAGCTGGAGCTGGTTTAAACGCCTAAAAATTTTGACCCAAACATGTTCGATGCAGTTCATATCAGGTGAACAGGGTGGCCTCTCCATTCGTGTAATATTCTGACGGGATGAAGGTGGGGATTATCATCAATAAACACGACTCTTTCACCTATTGCACGAAAAAAATAGGACACTTATCGGCTCTATCACTCTATTTCAATAGCAGACTGTTTATTAATAAACGTTGTAATAAGATTTTTTTCTTAAGTATTAATTTTTCTATTCTTCAATTCCACGAACCATAACCACCATAAAGAAAAATAAGGATAAGATAATTTCTCCTTAATTTATTAATAAAAACCAATAGATCAATGTGGTCGTTGTTCTCTCCACACTAGAATGCGTCCACCACACATATACAAACGAAATTTAAACTCATCGGTAAAGAGACAATGCTTTCAATTTTGAAAATTCCAACCGGAATGCTCTCTTCCCAAAAGGTATTAGCATGCACAAATGTTAATTCTGGAAGCCGTGAATGTCGGATTTCGTCTTGCAGTCAAGACATTAAAACGGTTTTGAACTCTCGTTGTGGCTCGTTTTCGTCCTTCCCAATGAGCGTATGCTGGAGTACTAGTCCATGCTCGGCTTACGACACATTCAGCGACATCTTAGGACAAGCTTTCATTCATCTAAAGTATCAGTTGTTCTAGTTGTACGGTATGTAATCTTTGCAAAGACATGACGCAGATACAAAAAAATAATAATTACAGTTACAATTAAAAACCTGTACGATTACTTCAAACCTACTGCAGTTTTGTGATTTTCTATCCACAAATTTAAATCTCATCATTAAACAAAAACGGGCAAGGAAAAGAAAACAAAACAGTATGCAAATAGATTAGTGTTTCTTGTCAGTGTATAATGACATTTATTCACACATATTTTATTTGCTAATTTCCAAAAAATTGTAAATTGTCAATTGTTGAATATTTATAAAAGAGAAAAAAGAATCTTAGGTTTTACAATTTAGAAAATCATTCTTATAGAAAAAATTAACGATAAAATTCAAAAACAATGTACTTTGTTTTAATTATTTAATTTGAGTAAAAATATGGTACATAATTGATAGTAGCAATTTCTTTCAGAAGATTTGAAAAAAAATTCAATATAAAATTTCAAGACTTGTATTTGAAAATAAGACATCTCAAACACATAAATAAACGTTTGGATTAGCTTTGGACAAAATCAAAAAAAACTCTTTAGTATCAAAATGAACAAAAAAAGAAGACGAATTTTGAACAATATCAGGATTATGCTTAGAACAAATTCTCTTTTGCCATTAATTAAATTTAAAACAAATAATTGTGACTCAATAAGCACTAACATTTCACTGCTTGTCTTTAATTATTTGACAATTGCAGCCTAATTTTCTGCTATTCACATACCAATCAAAAGCACTTTTTTATTCACAACTCAAAGTTGACTCAAAATTATACAATCCCAAAGTAAGTTTCTCATATTTTCAGTAAAAGTTAACGGGTCAATAGTTCGTTGATGACAAATACAGGTGATGTTACACAACCACAAGCCACCCACGGACTGTCAGCCATGTTACGTCCCAATAACTGCGGTTGCGACATAATTAAAGGAACATAATTTTAATTGTGCCAATTGAATTTGATGAACTCAAAATTTCAATCTCCGTAATTGGATCAGATTTTATTCATATTAGTTAGTATAATAACAATAATTATCACTTATGTTGTGTAATCAAAAAATCAAAAAACTTTCAATAAATCCATTTTAATTACAAACTAACTTGTTATAAAATTTCTCGTTGGTCTGTTTGTGCTCGAATTTCCGTTAAATCCTCATCGTTCATTTGGCTTCACCTTTAATTTCTGTCTAGTAAGTTGAACCGCAAATATCAATTTACTAAAATCATTTTGATTTGGAACGGTCAAACGATCAATAAATAGAGGGCAACAGTTACCTATAAGCAAATTGATAGTCGTAGTGTACCATTACCATATACATAAATTTCCATCACAATAGAACGATTGCAAGCGAAGTTTATCGAGACGAGCTACAGCAGGATACGTGAATTAGGACTCAATCTCGACACCGAACACCGGTTCGACCAATTCGAGGGCGTCGAAGGGGATTCACATGGGGTACAAGGCCGGATATGAGCTTCCGTTATGAACAATTTACTATGAAATTGAATGATCGTGCACTACCGAGCGTTTCCAGATTTACCAAATTCAATTTCGAGCATTGAGTGCCCAAATGCTAGCAAAAAACGAATTAAAGATTAACGAAAAGATTCTCTTGAAATATAGCGATTTCATAGTATCATAAATATAAAAATTTCATTGGTAGATTAGATGAGATGAGATGAGATACTTTGTTTTAACTTTGTACAGGATGTCCCACAAGCAAGTGCAAATTTTTTAACCATAAATTAAGAAGTAGAAATTAATCGATCCGTATATTTTATTTTGTCAAGAAAACTTTTCAGTTTCGTTAAAGATTGCCTCAAAAATAGACATTTATTTTTTTATCTCCGAAAATACTTGACCAATCTCTATGAAATTTGGCATACAGACGTTATTTTAGTCCATCACTTAGCAGTATAATTTGTAGTACTGTAGATTGTTCCAAAAGAGACTTATCGAGCTCCCTTGACATTAATTTCTCGATAACTTTTCAGCACAAATTAGTTTATACTTACCATTACAATAATTTTAAAGCTTATTCAATTTAGAAACTTTTTTATCTCTTATCATTTTTTTTTGAAAACATATCGTTTTTGAGTAAAAAATAAAATGTGAAACGTTGTACTCAAGATTAGCATAGAAAATGATGCTTACGTTCGATTCTTGATAATTCAATGCTAATAGTGACTGCATCGTTACGCATTTTATTTTTTTACTCGAGAACGATACGTTTTCAGAAAAAATAATAAGAGATAAAAAAGTTTCTAAATTGAATGAGCTTTCAAGTTATCATAATGGTATAATTTATTTAAAATGTGTTGAAAAGTTATGAGACAATTAATTCTAAATCGGTTCCTAAAATTTCCTTTAAAGACACTCCACATTAATGCAAATCACACCATTGAATGATGATTTGAAAAATAGCACCCATGCCAAATTTCACAAAAATTGGTTGAATACTTTTGCAGATAAAAAAATAAATGACTGTTTTAAAAGTCAAAGTCAGAGCCAATAACTCGAATCTGGAAAGTTTTTTTGGAAAAATAAAAAAAAAGTGTCGATTTATTTTTAGTTTTTTATCTATGGTTAAAATATTTGTACTTGTTCGTGGGACATGCTGTATATTCCAAGACCGCTCTAGGTTTCGTCCACAACCATTGAACTCACTGTTATTAAGTCCATCTAACTCACATAGGTCCTTAGAATCTGTTAAAACCTTTAGAATATTATTGTAAATTAAAAAAATTGTTGTTAATATTTTTTTTGTAATTAAAAATCATAATGTAAAAAATGTGTCCATTAATCACGTTGATATTCAGTGTACATTTATTTCAGAAAAAAGCTTTGGCTGTTTCGAAAACGAAGTTGATTGATTGACAATGAAACAGTTTGGAAATAGTTTTTCCAGAAGTGAAACATAAATAGCTGATTTGTCTAAACCAAAATATAATTCAATGTTCACAATTTGAACTTTAACATTAAAAACAAATTACAATTTGGTAGTTTTTTTATTTTTCTATAATAATTCAAATTGTTAGAATTTTTTAGGCACATCTATATGAAATATTTGCAACTTCAAAACAACAATATGTTCAGTAGAAATTCACGTTCAAATAGTTTAATTTAATTATTTAATAAAACTAGCCACATTTATTCATATTGATAAATGTTGGGTTTAAATGTTTTGTTTATATTATTTTCATATGCAAAGATATGAAGTGAATTCAACAAATTCTAATTGATTATTTCAAAGCTTGTTGGTCTAAAGTGCTATTTAAAATTTATCTAAATTAATAATCATGACTTTATTATAAATATGTTACTTAAAATATTAAACTAAAAACAAATTAACAAAACAAAAGCAAATCAAAGACGTGAAATAAAAATAAAAATTTATGTTTCAATATAATATCCTGTAATGTTGCGTTGAAGTTGATCAAAAAATATATTTATCAATGATATAACAGGTGTTTTTTTCAGAATAAAAGAAAAATAATAGTTAGTATAGGTCTAAGCCACTAAACTCTACAAAAAGAAAACAGATATTAGTGATTAAGCAACGTTCGTTTGTTGGTGAATTTAACATTTCTTGTGGAGAATGCTTAAAAATGACATTTCTAGGATGAATTTGTTAAAATTTTATCTAGAATTATAGTTAACCGACTTTTTTAACATACCAATCCTTCATTCAAAGTTAACTGTCAAAGCAATAGCAGAATAAAAAAACAAAAAATAGGGTTCGTCATACAAAAACAATAAGAAATGATTTTTTTGCAGAATTTTATGTGAAACAATTAGTCAATCTTAATCAGAAATGGTCATTCTTTTTAAAAATCAAAACTTATAAACGTCAGTTGATTATTATCAATTACATTAAATAAAATGTAACGTTAATTCCTTAGAGCGTTTTATCTTAAATATTTAAAAAACGTGTGAAAGCTGAAACTTATAACAATGAATATTTCAAAAATCAAACAATTTATATCAATTTGGCAAACTTTGATGTAAAAAAAAAAGACTCATTTGCCAAAAATTTCTAAAATGTCAATTTTACTCTAGATTTTTAAAACTTTGTGCACGTGTATAAAATTGCATTAGAAATAGTTTTTTCAAACAAAATTTCGTCTAGAAATGCCATTTTTAACCATTCACTGCAAGAAATGTTAAATTTGCAAACAATGACGTTTGCTATCTACTTTAAAGCAAAAACTGATCACAATATAAAATTTCAACTAGACAAAAAATTTTTCCAAATGAAGCCGACTTTAAGGTAACATTGTATGTAATAATTTCGATTCAATACGAAAAATGTTTGCAAAAAATTCTCAGAAATCTTAATTTTGTTCATAAATCTTAACTGAGCTTTAGATTTAACTAAGCCATAAAAAAAGAGTAAACTTTAAAAATCTACTTCTTTTTTTTTGAATAAAATAACTTAAAATTGAAATATTAACACTAAATAATTGCCGGTTAATCCTTTCCGTTAGGTTTCAGTTTCCAATAGCTTTCAACTTTAGAAACTTCTGAAGTAGATTCACTCCTACATTAAAAATGTTTATAGTCGAATTATACAGGATGTTATGGAAGTCCACGTAGAGAAAAAAACCACCCATAACACTCTTGATTTTGAGCAATTTTTTTTATAGCATTTATTTTCAACGTTTGCCATTCCTTATTCTGACGTATTATTTTGATAGTAGAAGTAAGAGTGAAGCTTTTCTATGACAAACGTGTTGTTTTTTGTGTCAAAAAACTAATTGAAACTTTTCGCACATAAAATTATCTTCATATTAACTGATATTGCCAATCTGCGATCGGTTGATCGTCTGTATAAACAAATTAGTTTTCATGCGGTTATCCGTCGTTTATTATTAATTTGAAAATAGTCAATTTTTCTAATCCCGAATTCAGAGATATGGTGTTAGTGTACTTTTTAGAAGACCTTCCATATTAAAAGAAATTTATAAAGTTTCGGTGTCAAATCACTTATTTTTGTAGTACAATCATAAATCTAGTTAAATGAAAAAGAACCTTTTGGTTATTACCTCAATTTGCATTTTTTCTTCAAAGATCATAATACAGGGTGAGTCTAGGACTATCCACACATCGAAAACAGCTCTTCTTAATGAATTTAAAATCATGAAAAAATTTACAGGTGAACTTTTTAAATAGATTTTTTCAATATAAGAATATAAGAAAAAAAGTGTGATTTATTTTTAATCATCATTTTGATATTAGAAAACTTTTTTCTCACGAATTATGGTAGATTGTAATTTTTTTTTACAAAAGATTTCTGCTCGTTATAAATTTATCCCTCGACCATTTGCAGCTGAACTTCACTTATTCCGATTCTGGATGTGGAATAGAGACCAATGGAATAAGATAAGACACTATCTGCCGGTTGTAATTAGAGTGCACTGTCTCTTTTGATGTCGCAAATTTATTGCTACTTGAACATAACAAACCATAAACTAGGTTGAAAATCGCACAACACTAATCAATGACGAATACGATTTTTTTACAAAATACCATTCAAGCATCAATTCACGTCCTGAAATTTTTGTCCGTGCATTCTAAAAACGTAGTAATTTATTAAATTAATAGAAAGTTTTTGAAGCGCACTCAAAAATAATTTCTAGAAAGTATTGATGTTCTTATGATATTACAAGTGAGAATTTAAAATTTATCAATTTTTTTCAAATAAAAATTTTGCAGATTGATTTTTCTACGCATTTCATATCAAACAGTGTAAAGAACAGTCAATAGAATTTTCTCATAAAAGCGATTTTTTCAAATTTAACCGCCTAAATTGAATTTTGAGAAAATGTAACTAATGAAC
Source organism: Latheticus oryzae (assembly GCA_030157265.1). Classification (NCBI taxonomy): domain Eukaryota; kingdom Metazoa; phylum Arthropoda; class Insecta; order Coleoptera; family Tenebrionidae; genus Latheticus; species Latheticus oryzae. The sequence continues at coordinate 15,980,258 of CM058052.1, read as the reverse complement.
GATAATCTAGGACATAGAGTCTAATTTCTAAAAATATTTCTGAATTTATTCTACTTCCGGTTTAACAAGAAGTCTATTCAACTTAGTTCTGTGACATAACACTGATTTTATCTCTAGATATTGCTTATTAAAATGATATCTACTTTTTCAAATTGAATAAATTGGAACAAAGCTAGAGCAACGATTCATAATATCCGTTAAAAAAAAATTTGAACATTTTTTAAAAACATTTTGTTTTCCTTTGTCAATTTCTACATATTTCAAACATTAAAAACTTATTTTTTTCAAATGGAATGAACTATATTTTATTATACAGTTGGTTTTGGTTTTTCATTTTCTTTCTTTTGATATATCACAAACTGTTATTTATTTTAATTTTTGAGTTTTTTTCTGTTTTTTCAAATTGTTGAGTTGTAGTACTAGATTCACTCTGCATAATTAATTTTTTTTTTTTAATCTTGGAAATAAAATTCAAACGTAATCTTATCTACATTATTATGAATCGAGTTTAGAATTTTCTCTATAAATATTGTTTTGAAATTTCAATTCGATTTTAGAAAAAAAAAAATTTTATACATTACAAAAACACGTAATTTTTCATTTTACACTTGCGTCCACAGATTCCGTTTGGGTTTTCCTCAACGGTACAAAGTTCAGAATAATTATTATATTAAATGAAGACATTAATAAATATTACAAAACTGTACAAGTATTTAAAACAAACAAATTTTATTTCTTTTTTTCAATTTAATTTCAATAAAATTTTAAGCCACAAATAAATAAATCAAATAAAATGACGTTGTAATTCACCAATTGTCGATAATGAAAAATATAAGCATTGAATCCATCCAGTAGAAATATATTAAGAAAAATTAAAATAAGTCTTTCAACTTGCAATAAATTAAAAAAACTAAAAAAATAAAATCACAGCACCTGCAAACAATAGAAGTATCCAATTATCCTTCAAACCTTTGATCATCTCTTTTAATATTTACAAGCAAAGAAAAATACTCAAATTCGTTTACATTTCAAGGCTAACACCTTTTCTGTTAATTAAATTATTTGAACAAAGCGTCTGCTGTATATACCTTCCATTTCGTAACATTAGTTGATAGTTAAATAAAGAAAACGCAACATGAAGATTAAAAATTTCAGTTTCAAACTTTAAAATTATTCAAGCAACTATTTTATTTAAAAAGTGTGCTTGTTTTTCTAAATTATTTCTATTATAATTCCACCGAGAAGCGCGCATTTTTACAAAAGTTTTAATATAAGAAAATTACAATCGACCACCAGGGAATCGTAATTAGATGGACAACGTGCACGTAGAAAACACGTAAGTAAAACTAACAAGATAGAAAAGAAGAAGTATCATTTTAATGTGCAAGAACAATGCAACTGAATAAATATGAAAGTTATTTGAAAAATTTTAATTAAAGAATCAAGAATGAGCGATAAACTGATGGATTTATTGTTATGAGGATGGTTTTAAACAATAATATAAACTTAAAAGTTAGATGCAGTCGTTGTGAAGCTTTCAGCTTTCATGACTTTTACACAGTTTTTTCTTTATCTACTTTTAATAAAATAACTAGAACTGTAATTAAAAACTTGTACAATAACATTTCTATTTAAAGATTTTTTTATTAACTATTGATTCAATCAAAAATGCAACAACAAATTTTAACCAATAGAACATAGATTAATAGTTTTAAAATAAATAAAAAAAAAATGCCAACAATTTTTTGTTTAAAGCATGTCAAACTTTGATCAAGTGCTTTCTTGAACTTAGTATAAAATGCCTCGACTCGCACTTTCCATAATTAATCCCTGATGCAAACTCCATCGATTTAATTTTCAGTTCCTTGCCCCCGCAATCCAAAGACCACCTCTTAGTCCCAAATTTGACTATGATAAATGAAAGTGTGGAAACATCGGATCATGAAGATGCTCAAGATCAATCCGCATCTTCATCTCGAAGACCTTCAGCTATTATAGCAGCTCTTCGTCGTCCATCTCAAGCAATCGCTCTTTCAGCAGCGCATGCTGTAATGAACCAACGAAGATATCTTTTAAGTCTTTTACATGGTCAAAGTGATCGATCAATTGCTGAAAAAGATACAATTGAACAAAAAGAAGAATTGGTAAAGAAACAAAACCGCAAACTAGGAGAGTAAGTAGACGAAAAAATAAATAAAAACTGTTTTATTTGATTTATTTCTGCAGCGACGCTTTGACTACGATTCTTTCGGCTCTGTACGCAAAGCTGCTGGTCGTCTTGGGAATGGCCTTTCCAATTACGGAAATCATATCTAAGGATGTTCGGCCTTTCTTTTATCAAGGGTTTTATTTATATTTGTATTTGGGAAGTATTGCTTTTGTTTCGTATATGTATGCGACTTTTGTCAGGGAAAAAGCGGTCACTAACATCATTAAGTCTTACAGTAAGTATAAAGCTTAGCTTTTGAAGCTTAAGCAGCTTAATAACAAACTTATCCTATTAATATATTAATTGAAAAATGTTTCTTAGTTTATTAAAAATTTTAGAGCTAATCTCTGCATGTTACAAACTATTTATTCAAAATTTAACAGATTTGCAATTCAATTAAATTATTACAAATATTTATTATGCTAAACGCTGTTAAATAAAAAAATAAATGAAAATATTTTGTTTGGTTGACAATAGTAAAATGCAGCATTTAAATAGATAATATTTCATAACACAACAAGAAGGTGTTATTTGTCAAAGAATTAGATGTTCCCATTGCTAATTTCTTGAAACAATACAAATGATTGAGTCATCAGCAAGGTGAATTTTGAATAGAAACAAAGCTTCAAAAGAAATGATTTATAAGCTCGTAAATGAAATCGCAAAACATTAATAAATACAAAAAATGTCTTTAATTAGAAATTTAAATCGAATTATTTATTGTTCAAATTAATGATCTGTTTTTCAGATCGAGAGAAAAAAGATAAGCATCATGTCGGTCTTCTTTCGCATCGATTATCTATCAACTTACACAACAAACCGGTCAAATACGGAAGCTTTTATTTACGCCTTGGCGCAATCGGTAAGCATTTTTTAATTAAATTATTCAAATAAACAAGCACTAACCATCGACCATAATCCGCTTACTCAATAAGCCATAATTTAAACGGCAATTACGCTCAATTAAATGCACCAATAGACTTTATTAAAGCACGTTATTGCAGCTTTTGGTATCGGCAGTATGGTCTATTCTGGACTCGAATTTGGACGATATTTTGAATTGAAGAATAATCATGATTGCTTTTCCAATGTGCTTCAAGCTATCACACCAGCCACTAGAATGCTACTTACACTAGTACAAGTGCAGTTTATTTTCTTAAATACAAAGGTAATTGCAGACTGAAATTTACTTGTTATTATCTATAAATTTAATTAAAATTCTATTTTGAAATAAATTATAAAACTAAGAGATGGAGTTGCTTTGATATAAAGTTTAGAACACTTGAAAACTCCATCTAAATTATATCAATTTCAAATAAAAACAGTAAAAATATTTTTACATTTTTCTAAAAATAATAAATTTTGTATATATTTACAATGTAATTATGCAAAATCAATTCAAAAGCTTAAAATTATCCCGGCGCATCCACCAATTTTGTCAGCAATGTTATTAAAATCGCTTTAAACTTGGTTAGAATGTGGATATGGACCGACACAAAATCATTGCCCGTTTTGGATTAATGCACATGGTAGCAACAAATTTGTGCGAATGGTTGTACGTTTTAGTCGAAGAAACCAAACACGAAATAATTCATTTAGGCGAACAAGGTCAAAACGCAACAAATTCAAGCATTCATGCCAAATACTGTCAAGAAGGGCATGTCATGGGTTCACTCGTAAGAAACGCAAGTCCATTCTTGTTTCCGTGCACAATTGAATACAGTCTTATTTGTGCTGTAATCTTGTTTGAAATGTGGAAGAAAGTAAAATCGAAGGAAGTGAAAGCGGAAGCGGAAAGAACGTCAAACAACCACAAAGATGACAAAAATTCTACCCATTACAGTTTCAGTAATTAAAAAAACGATATTTTTTTATTAATTTATTGTTAAAATTTGTAGATCCTTTTGGAGGAAGTCCTGTGAATTCTAGTCATCATTTCAGTGTTGATTGTTCCAATGCACATCGAGGTTTATTTGCTGGAATTATGATTATAGTTTTAACTATAATTTCTTTAATTATGTTTTTTGTTCTTGCAAATGATTCAACAGGAGATGAAGAAGATCATACGTCTTTTAAGAGTATGGCAGAATTTGAAGTCAATGTTGTCGAATTAGCTCTGTATATTTTAACTACTATTGTTGTGATTGTGGCTATGGTACAAATGCGTTCTTTAAAATACGATCGAAAAATTGGAGGTAAAATTTTATCTAAAAAATTTCTGCAAGTAATTATTATTTTATAGCTGAAGGTCAAGCTGGGATTGGGTTAGACAATACTTTATTAGTCGTAGCTCAAACTGGAGTTTTTATCTATTGCATGTTTTCTATAATTGGTTGTTACTTTAGTATTTCAAGAAATACAACAACTGGACTAATAGCGGAAATCTTTTCTTTTATTCAAACTTGCTTACAGACAATGTTTGTATTAGATGGTTGGTGGCGTCGTTGTCGCAATTTAGATCAAGTGAAAAACAAGCCAGGAAAAGAATTGATAACATTTTTAATTATAGCTAACATGGCAATGTGGACTATTAATACTTTAGAGAAGAATCGAGCGGAATTTCGACCTAGTCATCTTCAATTCTTTGGCGATTGGGCTTGGACAATAATCACTCATATTTCAATGCCTTTAGCAATTTTCTATAGATTTCATTCAACAATATGTTTGTTTGAAATATGGAAAACAGCTTATAAAGTTAAATCTCATTATAAAAATCCAATATTTCCTCTTATTTCGAATAGTCAAACATAAAATAAAATTGAAAGTGTATCGAAGAGTTGTTTATTGATTTCACCCTAAATAATTCGGTATAGGTAAAAATTCCGTTTCCGAGTCAAGGCTTCTCTTCATCCGTATTCATTTCACATCTAATTTATTCCCATGAAGGACCGGATTGTCGCTTAAACGCACGACCGATTCCAAAATCTCGACACGTTAAATGGTAGAGTTGTGATTTCATAACTCTATGATCACAGTAATGTATATGTGTTGCATTACTTTGATTAATTATTATGAAAAGAGCGGTTGAATAGCACACATGAGCGCGTCCACATTCGTTAACACGACAGTTGTGTTTAACTTTGACACAATTAACTACCTGAATGAATCAAGAAGATGCTTCCAAAGCTGTACAAGAAAACCAAAACAACTGACAGATATTGGAAGGTGTTATGAAATTATTACTGACAGGAAGATCTCCTTTACTTCTTAATGCTTTATTGAAAATTAAATTAAATATTTCTGTATTAATCTTCGTAATCCTATTTACACAATCTTCATAAACTTCTATTTTACGATAATACTAAAGTTATAAAGATACAAAGTAGGTGGATACTGAGATGAGGAACGGTTAGAAAAATATTAAAATATTTCTGGTGTTGTCAGTTACATGTTTTGTGTCGAATTCGACCCTACAAATGCCACATTTTATCAAGACAATGTTTTTTAAAGAATTATTTCTGTCAAGAAATACGCAAGTTTCTTCACGAAACAGACGCTACTTTCAACAAACCAAAATTATGACTACTGTCTGCTTCTCTTGGGACCATATTTTATAACAAAAGATTTGCTTCACATCCTAGTTCTTATTTAAGCGGCAATTCTTGCACAGGCAAAAAAGCACTCCCAACTATTATCCATCAAAATTATATAAAAGTTTAATGAACAATTTTTAATGCTGCCTAAAAATATTTATTTCCAAATAGAAGTTTGAATAATACAACAAATTATAACAAAAATAAAGCTAAAATTTAAAAAATCAATTCTTTCAAAAATCCAAAAACCAAATTGAAACTTAATCAAGTTTTACGTTTTGTAATAAAAATTTGGATAATAAACAATAAACTTTAAAATTTAAGAAATAAATTTTTGGTAAAACTTTTAATATCTTTAGTCAGAAAGATTTTCTACATTTCTAATTATAGTTTTGTTATTTATTACAGTATCTGGATTAATCAAACACTAAATTATTTTTCTCAACATTGATAATTTTCAGTTTTTATCAATTTCAATTCATTTAGCTGAAATCAGTCTCCAAACGCAAATTTAAAACTCAGTTTTTCAAAATTAGAAGTCTGATTTTTGGAAGCACATAAAAACGTTGTTTCTTAAACAAAGCAAATGAAATTTTACACACTGAAAGATTCTCAAAAATGCTCCAAACGATGTAAAAAGCAAAACTTTTTTTTTATCAAAAGCTGATATAATATGTTAAACGCTTCAAGAAAAGTAAATTAGTGACTGTTCCAAAAACCATCAAATCGAGCTCGAACCAGACTGATTCTTAGATTTTGACATAGAAAATTAAAATTAAATAAAATTTCCCTAAATTCAAAAATGAAAATTTGAATCCTACATTCAGTTGTTTCTTTTAACTTTCTCTACTTTTTAGTGATTTTTAACTTTTTGTGACTTTTTGCCATTTGTGTAAAATCGACCACCAAACACAACAAATGAAATGTTCAAAAACTCAGAAGTTTGTAGTAATTGAGAAAATTCTCCAAAACTAAATATTTAATTGATTTTTTTAACATCACACAAGAGGGAAAAAATCCGTCTACCTAGAAAAAAAACTCCATTCATTCTAACAGCTGTGTCGATTTTTTTTTTTATTAATTTATGAATTTGCAGCAGAAAACATAATGAAAGATCACGATTGGCTCAGGCAGGAAAAGCGACTTTTAAATTTGAGTCTGACATTGACTTCTTCCAGAATTTCCAAAAATAATTAAATTATCAAGGAAGAAGTAAAATGCTGTGATTGGTTGAATTAAAACGTTCTTTTCTTGAATACCGTGCTCTAGTTAACTACGAAATTGGATTATTGAAATTCTTTACCAAAGTTTTTGCAGAATGAGGACGTATAAGCATAAGTCTAGTGCACAAAAATGCAAAAAAAAAAATTACAACATTTCTAAGACCACAGTTGAAAATTATAAGTGAAAAATTCAAATAATTTATTCCTTACGTTTTTATTTTCTCATTTTAGTTTATTTATCTATTCATTTAATAATTTTATTGATTATAGAAGACTTAATGTATTTTTTTATTGTTGCTACAATGATTTTATTTAATTTGTTTTTTTTTTTTTGTATAAATATTTCGATGTTTACGATTTCTAGTTTTTTTTTTTATATTATGAATAGCAGCTTTTCATTTGTAAATTATGGAAAATTATTAATATAGAAGCCCAAATTTCCTGAATAACGCAGGCCCTGGGCTTCGTTATTATGCCAGTGTATCTGACACATGAAGAGAGTTTCAAAAAAGCTTCAGACGATGCAAAAATCAAATGTTTATTTCAATCAAAAATTAAGATACTAAATCAATTTTCTGAAAAAAACGTAAAAATCACTCAACTATTTTGACTCTCCCAAAAACCATCAAATCAGTTTTAAATCTAACTAATTTTATATAAAAAAAACTTAAAATAATTCGAGAGAATATTCCAATGATTTTTCATAATATTTCGAATACCTTTAGTCAGAACGATTTTTAGGAAATTTTATTTATGTATCTCCGTCATTTAGTGTAATATGTTGAAGTATCTTACATAATATTATTCCTTTCAAAGTTTTTTTATATTTTGTAATTTAAAGTTTTTGCAATTATAGACAATTTGGCTGAAAAAAGCCGCCAAACACAACTTTTTTTCTAATTTATTCTCCATTTGAAAGTCTTTAGTCCAACCAATATTAAATCGAAGCTAGATTCTACTCTGGGGGAGTCTGCTCCTTCATTTACAATAGTAAAATATTGGGAGACAGAGATTAAACGAGGTCGACCAAATGAAGTGACCACACCAGAAATGATGAAAAAAAATCACAAAATGGTATTAGATGACTCAAAATTTGGAGATGAGGAAGCTATGCGCAAGATGGGTACCGCGATTACTCACAATAGAACAAAAACAGCGAAGCGAGAATGTTTCAATCGAGTGTTTGGCGAGGTTTCAAAGCAATAAAGCCGAGTTTTTGCAAAGATTCTTAACCATAGACAAAACATGGGTTCATCACTTTACACCTGAGACTAAGAAACAGTCAAAGCAATGGATAGAAAAGTGAGAATTGCTTCCAAAGAAAGCCAAGACAGTTTCCTCTACGAGCAAAGTCATGACATCAGTTTTTTGAAATGAATATGGAATAATTTTCATTGATTATCATTGAAAAGGAAAAACCATCAAATCAAGATAAAACAGCCGCATTTGACGACTTCACCACGACAATTCCCCGTTGACACATCGGTTATTGCGTTGGCTAAAATCAACGAACTAAAATTCGAAATGCTCCCTCATGCACCTTACTCGTAAGATTTAGCTCCCTTTTTTCTCTTTCCAAACCTGAAAAAATGGCTCGGTGGAAAAAGATTTGCCAATAATTATGAGGTTGAGTTTCTCCAATTTTCAAACAAACTAGAAAAAAATTATAAACATGTAAATTGACATTTTTTAACATTATCAGCTTCTTGCCTTTAAAAAACCAACAGATTCGAAATAGAAATAAAATTTCAAAACACTTATAACTCCTGAAGATTGAAAGAATCTGATGAAATTATTTAGTAAAAATGACATTCAGTCTATACAAACACCACCAATTTTTGTTGCTCATTTTTTCAAAAAAAAAAAAATCTTGATTCGATAATTAAAGAAATAAAGAGAGACGCTTTGTCATTTGTTCAACTCATCTAATCTTATTTTTAAACACGAAATAATTATTCCCTATATTCAAATTATTTTTGTCAATAAATAAATTTTGAATACATTCATAAAATGTTCACTTTCAGTCTGTTATTTATGATGTTCTAGTATGGATCACAGCCACAACAGGTAAATATTGCATTTAAAAATAACAATCAAATTTATCATATGTAATAAAAACAGAATTGAACGTCTTCATCACTCTCTACCAACGTTAGAATTGGATTTAAATATATCAGAAGTCAGAGACAGATCTCAATCGAATGGAAATAAAAAAAGTTACAGACATGGAGAGTAAGTTGAAATAATTCCTTTTACAAATAATAGATTAATGATTTGTAGTGATGTCATGACATTCATTATTTCTGCATTTTATGCTAAATTTATCATTATATTAGGAATAGCGTTACCAATTACTGATGCTATAGCTACTCGTGATTACGATACCTACGAAGTGAGTTAATGAGATATGAATTAGCAGAAATAATATTAATCCGAATTTTCAGGCATTCTATTTGTATTTATACATCGGAAGTATAATTTTTCTATTCTATATGTACATGATCCAAATGAAAGAAAAATCAGTCCAAGATTTTCGTCGTAAGTTATTAATAAATCGTTCTTTTTTTGATTAATTATTTTATAGGTCGATCTGTAGACTCCGATGAGTATTACAACACAAAGAAAAACCAATACATCAGATACGGAAGCTTTTATTTTCGAATGGGTGTTACTGGTAAGTAAGCGCACACTTCAATTGAAATGTAACGAAAAGAAAAATCCCTACTTTCTCGTTTCCAGGATTTGGAATTGGTTCAGTTATTTACTCGGGCTTGCAGTTCGGGCAGTACTTTGAACTTTCTTCACAAAAGGATTGTGATAATATGCTTAAAGCTGTAAAACCACTTCTGAGAATAATATTTGCCCTTATGCAAATGCTATTTATTTTCTCTTATAATAATGTAAGTTTGCTTGCTTTGAAATTTTTTCCTAATTTAATGCAGTTCTCGGACATACAAAAAAGTAAAATTATTGCAAGATTTGGATTGATGCATATGATTGCAACAAATTTATGTGAATGGTTTTTGGTTTTAATAGAAGAAACACAACATGACATTTACAAATCGGCTAAGAAAAGACAAGATAATGCTGCCAGAGATAATGTTTCTTTATCGGAAGTGGATTCGCAATTTTTAAATTCAAATACTTTTACTATAACGAAACAATTGTATGAACATAAAGTTAATTGTCTTGAATCGAATATAATGGAACCGATTTTGATTAAATCTGAGCCATACTTAGCGCCCTGCACTGTTGAATATAGTTTGCTTTGTGCTGTTATTTTAGCTGTGATTTGGAAAAACGCGCAAAATTTAGAAAACAAAAGTAAGTAATTTTCTAATTGAATTATTTGAAACTGTTTTTGTAAATTAGACACAGTCAATGAGAATTCACCTGATGAAGAAAAGCAAAGTGGCTGTAATGTTATCTACAGCACACGACAGTCTCAGTTTTCAGTAGATTGCGCTCAAGCACACAAAGGACTGTTTACAGGGATTCTAGTTTTAGCTCTAACTGTCATAAGTCTAATTATGTTTTTCGAGTTAGTAGGATATAAACGTTATAAGGACATTGCCATTCTCCAGGTGAGACTTTATAATCTGCATGCAGTACATTCAGTCTATTAACTAATTTTATTTTTTTTCTAAAGGTGAATGTTTGGGAGTCTGTTTTGTTCGGCACCGGAACAATCGCAGCAATCTTCTGCTTAACAGCTCTACGCGACATCGGTTTTCGTCAAATGAAAAGAAGCTTAGAATTAGAACACTTGTTACTTCTCGTTACGCAATGCGGAGTATTTATGTATTTTTTGTTCCAAATAATCGGCGCCGTGCTCATGGGACTCAACAAAGGCAAAGGAGGAATAATGAGGTAGCGTGGCACACTCTCTTTTTGAAAAAAATCATCCAACCGAACAATTGATTTTTTGTTTATTTTACAGAATAATTACGCCACTTTCGGCCCTTGTCCAGAGTTCCTGTCAGACTGTATTAGTTTTAGACGCATGGAGACGACGCTGCAATACTCCTTGTCAAATGCGTCATAAACCCGGAAGACAATTAATTACGTTCCTTCTTGTTGCCAATATCGCTTTATGGATGGTCAATAGACTCAAGAATAATCGTTCAGTTTCGCATCCCAATCAAATGGACTTTTATGGAGTGTTAGCTTGGAATATTATCACACATGTTACAATGCCACTGGTTGTATCTTATCGATTTATGTCCAGTGTTTGCTTTTACGAAATTTGGAAGCACGTGTATAAGACAAGAGCGGCTGATGCGTCTAAACACGAAGACGACAATTTATAGACTATATATATATATTTTTTTTTAATAAATATAGGTATACTAGAAAATAAATATATGATTTAGTAGTAAGTCGACTGATTCTGATAATATCCTTTCGAATGAAGACAGTTCAGTTCAAAAGGCCGTGTTAGAAAAAAGAAACAAAAGACAGCTGCCTCTCGAACACAATGGCTGTTCAGAAATAAAAGCAAACTGAAGTGGACACTGTGAGGGGAGAGAAAGTTCCAGTGAGGGCCGAGGCTATTATAGAGCGCAATCAGAACTCCGGTGCAGTGATTCGGTAAAAAGACCAAACTCCAAAATCTCATTCGGTTTTTGCTTGTCACTCTTCACACCGTATTTGTGTTGTAGCGTGTTTACTTCTTACGCAATTATCTTTACAGTGAAAACAATTTCCCACACACTCATAACGGCAGCGACTTTACAAGCCGAATTTTTCACAGCAACAGTAGTACGTTTCCTCCGAGAACAAATTCTGACTATAATAAGAATTTATCGGAGTAAGTTTTATCAAAAGTTTTCTCCAACTTTACAAACAAGAATTGATTTAAAAATATTTTTTCATTTGAAAATTTTGAAACGTACTTTTAGTTTTAAATGATTCTTGAAAAAGCAACGTTTGAAAGTGTATTACACATGTAGAAGAGAGAAAGCTCAAAATAATATTACTCGTGCGCATATTGTTAAAAGCAAAGTGCATTTGTCAAGAGCAAATGCAATATGAAATGAGTAAAAAGCATAGTCTCGATGAGCGCGATCCAAAATAAATTTGCTGCTGATAAAGTTCACATCGCTCTCGCATTCACTGCTCTAAGCAAATAATAAAAATTTGATTTTCAATCCGAACGAAATATTTACCCGATAATAATATTTATCGAGATGCCGGGCGCTAATGCAAGTGAAATTAGAGAAAATTGAGACATTTCTGTGATTATACTGGAACGGCGCTGATCCCGCAGGTTCACCGATAATCCGATTCCGGGTCTCTAAACTCCACTTTCAGCTGACTTCACGTCAATCCAAATTCTAGCTATTGAATAAACAGAGAGAGATTGTGTCTCACCTGGACGACGACCTTATTTCCGGCACTTGCACAATCGGAAGTGAGCGCTGCATTCAAAGGCCAGCTTTTGTGCTTCAACTAGGCTTATAATTGCCGATATGAATCAATTACATCTACAGACAGTTTTTTTATTATTTATACGAGGTTCAAGAGAAAGATGCTCCGCAAGTAAAAGCCGGTCTCAGGTGACATAAGTTTCTCTAACGCGGATTTATTACCGAGATGTGAAGGAACAGCACTGATGCCGACCGATTCAAGAATACTTTCTTTACTTTCTTTTGCTGCGAATACGAGGCTCAAGCTCAAAATCGATAAATCTAAATATAATGTTGTACCACAGAAAGACGGGCGGACATGGCATTGAATGCATGAAAGATTTTCTTCCTCCGATTTTACTTGGAAATACATTAAATAAAAGTGTGTCCATATTTCGACACTCACCAATGAGATCTTGGTTATTAGAAGAAATAGAGTATATTTTTCAGAATTCAGTAATCAAAACAAAAGACATCTCGATTTCCACCTGATTCTTGTCAGTTTTAAAATATTTTGAAAAACTGAAATTTGCCGATATTATTTATCTTCAATAATGCGACCACTTTCAAACTTTTACATTGCTAAAACACTTTTTTGACACGAATTTTTTGGTGCTAATGAAAACTCTCGATTTTCATTTGTTTTTTAGTTATTTTTATTTTTCTTATAGGAGCCATGTTAAATTAATTTTTCATTAGTTTGCTGTTAAGTTCACAAACTTGCAGCAGAAAACATAATGAAAGATCACAATTGGCTCAGCCAGGAGGTACTGAAACGACTTTTAAATTTGAGTCTAACATCGATTTCTTCTAAGATTGAAAATTCAAATGAAAAACCAAACTGTTATAACTACTCAAAAAAAACTAATTATAAATTTTGCTTTTTCTTAGCAAGTAAACTAATTTAAAAACAATTACTTGCAGGATTTACCTAAGTTACGTAGAATCTTATCGAGTAAACTATTGGATTGTTTTATTTCCAATATAATATGTATTTTTCAAATACTTCGAACTGAGGAGTAGCATTTACATGGAAAACAATTTACTTTAAGTTAAAACATTTCTGAAACAAAATCTCACAAAACTACAAATGCTAAGTGAAGATATCTCTTTCATAACAAAGGAAAAGCTTCTTTTAGAACGTTTTATCTATTTCAACAATTTTTATAATGGTGATACACATCGCTGCTTCACAAATAAACATAAAAATTGTTTTGATTTTAGGTATATCATTATTTTCCAATAATAAAAATTTCCAAGAAAAACAAGTTCAGAAAGTTGTCACAGTTCTATTTTAATAGAAAAAAAAAAACCTGTATTTTTATCAAAATTAGTAGCCAGAAACCATTGTGATTTCATTTGAAATTTCCGCGCTTAAAAATCAGTTTTATTTCGTCTACTATTCAACAGATGACGCGTTATTAACAATACAGTTTTCTTCAAAGCGCCCGTCATCATAAACAAAATTTACCAAATCATCGTCGATAGCTTTAACCTCAAGTTCTTAAAAGTTGCAAACAATGGAAGTAATGGACGTAGTTGTTCCCGAAAAGGTAAATTTGCTTTTATTTACTCATAAATTTCTTTTTGATGCAATCAAAGTATTCAAATATCAACATTCGTCTTTTGTTTTTTTATTCCAACCTAAAATTTTCAAACTGCCAATATGAATTTTTTCCAGGATGAAGGCAGCCCAGCCGAAATTAAGCCAAATCTTCAGGATATGGACATGGAAGATCTTTACACTAAATACAAGAAATTACAACAAATGCTTGAATTTCTTGAAGTGCAAGAAGAGTACATCAAAGATGAACAACGCAACTTGAAGAAGGAGTATTTACACGCACAAGAAGAAGTTAAACGTATTCAATCCGTTCCTTTAGTGATTGGGCAGTTTCTGGAAGCTGTAGATCAAAATACCGGGATTGTTGGGTAAATATTGAAAAAATAGTAATAATTCCCTAAAATTGAAAAAATTGTGGTTAGGTCAACCACAGGCTCGAATTACTACGTCCGTATATTGTCTACTATCGATCGAGAACTACTCAAACCTTCAGCTAGTGTAGCCTTGCATAAACACAGTAACGCTCTTGTTGATGTTCTTCCTCCAGAAGCCGATTCTTCTATCAGTATGTTACAAGCTGATGAGAAACCCGACGTTCAATATAGTGATATTGGAGGCATGGATATGCAAAAACAGGAAATCAGAGAAGCTGTAGAACTACCTTTAACTCACTTTGAATTATACAAACAAATTGGTATTGATCCTCCACGTGGAGTCCTTATGTATGGTCCTCCTGGTTGTGGGAAAACAATGTTAGCTAAAGCTGTTGCACACCACACTACAGCAGCATTCATTAGAGTAGTCGGTTCAGAATTTGTTCAAAAATATCTAGGTGAAGGTCCAAGAATGGTACGAGATGTCTTCAGATTAGCAAAAGAAAATTCTCCTGCTATTATTTTTATTGACGAAATTGATGCTATTGCTACTAAGAGATTTGATGCACAAACTGGAGCTGATAGAGAAGTGCAAAGAATCCTTTTGGAATTGTTAAATCAAATGGATGGGTTTGATCAAACGACTAATGTTAAAGTTATAATGGCAACAAACAGAGCTGATACTTTAGATCCTGCTCTTCTCAGACCTGGAAGGTTGGATAGGAAAATCGAATTTCCATTGCCTGATAGAAGGCAAAAACGGTTGATTTTTAGCACTATTACGTCAAAAATGAATCTATCAGAAGAGGTATAAAAAATTAAAAAAAAAATAATAATAAAAATGTTAATTTGTTTTTTTAGGTTGATCTAGAAGATTTTGTTGCAAGGCCTGATCGTATTTCTGGTGCTGATATTAATGCAATTTGTCAGGAAGCAGGAATGCACGCTGTTAGAGAAAACCGCTATATTGTATTACCAAAAGATTTTGAGAAAGGTTATAAAAATAATATCAAAAAAGATGAGAGCGAACATGAATTTTATAAATAAATTTAAATTGTATTTGAAAAAAGTATGGAAAAATGTTTATCTTAGAAAATAAAATTTTTGATTGTAATCGTAAGCTAAACTCTGCTGCTTTTTATTTTATGATTTTTTTTTGAATATCAGCAAATTTTCAACTTTTGCATATAACTAAAAAGCAAAAGACGATATCAACTTGAACTATTTGAACTATTTTGTATTTTGTGATATTCAGTATTTTGATATTTTCTTGAATAATTCCATTTTATACAAAAACAGACGTACTTCAAATGACCAAAAATTCCATTCTCAATTACTCAGTGCAGCCCAAATAGACCACTCTCTAAATTCTTATCCCCAAGATTTTTATCAATTTAAAATTCACAATTTCTAAAACAGACACAACAAATTAATTTGTACCAAACCGGAGGTTCTCCAAGTGTAAATGGAAACAGCTTAAGTACTCTTCCCCAGTTTGTGTAACACCAATAACCATTTTAGTAACAGTAAAAAATAATAACTTTCACGAAATAGTTGAAGTCACCGACTCAAGTATCTAATTATCCTTCTTAGGAATTTACAAATGAATAATGAAACAAACGTTGAATGTTACGTAATAAACTTTATTAAAATTGATACATATTTGATTACCTTTCTAAAGGCATAAAATTTAATAGATAAAAATAAATAAAAAGGCACAATCTATACAATCATATAAATAAATCTTTATATCCCTGTCCATTTCATGATAGAAAAATAAAGTATCACATTCCATTCATCACTTCTGTACCTTACAATTCCAGTTTAATTCATTTGCAAACAAAATACCATAACAATTGGTCAATCACATAGTCAAGTATTTATTTTATAAAATCTGTTATTAAATGATAATTATGGATAAATTTCTTCATCTTAAAAACTACTATCTATAAGGCTTAGATTATTAAAATATTATATTTGGTCGCTTTAGTTGGACAATTATGAACTGAAAGAAATGAGAGACTCCCACAGAGAGTAAATTTAATTAAAAAAATAATAATCCTGTCAAATAATTATAGCACGTGTCAGCAGAACTTGAGACTAGTTCATAATCGTACAAAATGACTAAGGAAGTACTTTTTACTTCTTAACAACTAGAATGAATATTAGTGCAATATATAATAATAATTATAATCTCTAAACAAAACAAGATCTTTATATACTCAGATCATAAAACGTAACATAATAAATCTCCTTAAACTTATTGCATTTTTAATAAAAATCATAACATATAAAACTGTAACGATTTGGTATGCTAAGTGATTAGAGTGGTTAACACATAACAACAAACATAACAATTAATAATATACAAAGGAAAAAAATTATCTTCAAAAAATACACAGGTTATCACAATTCTAAACTAAAATCCATTTCTACCTGTCCACTCCCTGGTGTAAATGAGCCCAAGCTGTCAATTAATTGATAAAAGTTCTATTCATTCAAATAGTGTTTCAAATAATTTAAATTTAAGTAGTAGACAGTTAGGAATGTTTTTTTTTTAATATTTAATACTTGGAAAGGCTTTACGAATGCTGGCCATGGTAGAAATTGTGAAAGTCTGTTTAGATTTTGAATTACGTTAATGAGGCACATGCATCTAGAATACTTACAGTACATGGAATATACCAAAATTATTGCAAAAAATCAATTTTTTTAAGCCTTGTTGTAAGCGAGGAAAGGGTTCGAAATTATTCCGAGTTGATCTTCTCCGTGTTAGCTGCGATTTCAGCTAATGTAGCTAATGCAAGAAGATCACAACCCACACTCTCTTCTTTTAAATGAGTGATACTTTGTTTATTTTTCCGTTTTTTCGAACCTACTGGCGCTTCTTCATTTTTCACAACTTTCGCTATTTTACTTTTTGATTCGCTTTCACTTCTTGTCCGATTCTTTCGTTTTTTGCTATCTTTTTTTCGTTGATGGAACACGTCGTAACTCAAACTTGGTAAATTACTTATTCTCTGATTTAGATTGAAGTTAGTTTCGTGATTCTCGGAAGTCGGTCGTACCCTTTCTTCGTCTCTTTGATTTTCCAACATGCTTTTCATATTGGTCCGTTCAGCTAAACGCTTGATGGTGTAATCTAAGTTTGGTGTTTCAAGTTCAGGTTTGTGTTCCAATTTGATGTTGAGTTCGTTCTCGATTGAGTTCCTTTGGGAAGTCAGCTTGGTGTCACGTTTGTTACCCAACAGTCTTCCTTCTACCATAAACTTCTCGTATCTTTTACCTTTACATTGTCGGCCTGATTTCCGGATTTCTCTTTGGTCGAAGTCGTCAGATTTTGTGAAAATATTCTCAACGACTTTATCCATTAAATCCTGTTTTGTCATTTTTGAATCGTTTGATATGTCATCCTCTAATATGTTACGAACAACACTTTTGTTACTATTGTCTGGACACTTATCGAACATCCGCTTCTTGAAAGGTTTTGGAGGTAGTGATGTTTTAATCATATTGACTGGGCTTTTTGGCGAAGTTTCGTAACTTTGCTCGGTGATATCTTTTTCTATATTGTTGTTGTTCTCATTTGATTTGGCGCTTTTCGGTGGAGTAAAATTACTCATAAGAGTTGTTAAACTACCCAATTGAGACTCATCAGCCAATTTACCTGGAGTAAATTCAGACTCTGCTAAGCTATGGTTTGGACTAGAAACTGGTGACTGGACTTTGTGAGTTACTGTTGGACGAACGTTCAACGTTCGCAATGGAGGTGCAGGAAGTTTGTACCATTTGAAATCTGGATTAGCGGACAAAAAGGCATCTTTGTACTAAAAAAAATTATAAAAATTGCTATAAATAAAAAACTATCTTATTACAAAATAACATACCTCTTTGGCTAGGCCAGTATATGGAGCCTTATCATTTTCATCGAGCAACGCCCACCATTCCCCTAGAATTCTCGTAACCCCTCGATTTTCCAAATTAGGAAACTTTTCCCTAACTATTGGTCGATGTTTCTTGCAAAAGATAAGAAAAGCATTCATCGGCCTTCTCGCATGATGCGACGGCGACGTCTCCTCTTCTTTCTCTTTAGCTGTTTCCGGTTCTTCCTCATCATCTTCCACTTTCACTTCTTCTTCAATTTTCTCCGGTTGGGGATTCTCTTCCTGTGTTGTAGCCCAAGTCTTATTAAAATTGTGTACAGTTCCTGTTGCATTATTAGAATCAAATTTATATTTAGACCATACTTCTTGTATAGTTTTATCACCATTGGTCGTTATTTGATTATTATTTTCATTGACTTGAGTATAAGTTATATGTAAGCCTCGTGATTGAGTTTCAGGGATAAAATTTGTATGCGGTTTGACGAAAGTATTGTTCATTGTTAAGCTCATGTTGGCGTTTTCACTGAATTTCCATTTGACTGAGAAGAAATTATTGACAAGTACCTAGGAAATACAAACGACGATAAGAAACATGAACAAAGAAAATATCACATAAAATTGATAAATGTACAAAATGCATAAAACGTGATAAGCAAAACAGCTGCGTAAATATATTTGAAGAATTATGATTATTCACCTGAGGAAATATTCATTCAGGTGTTTATAAAAAAAAAGATATTGAAAGAAATGTATTGTAATGGAATGCTAAGTAGTTTAAGTTGGTTAAAATTATTACGACCTTGCAAAAAATACAACTTAAATTTTTTAATACCATCTTGGTTAATGTATCTACCGGGATTACGTAACAATTTGTAAAAAAAATATCGCAACATCTTGAAACATGCTTAATATTAATTATGAACAAAGCGGATTTCTTATCTTCTACATCAGATGAATTCTAAATTATATTCACATAAAAAAAAGAATACAAAATTGTTTGGTAGATTTTTTTCTGCTCGCATGCGTGAAGTAGTTGCTTTTTTCACTGAAAATGAAATTTGATGCATTTATTGAAGGCTCAGCATATTATAACCCCTAATAAACTTAATTTTATCATTTTTTTTATATATACAATGTGTCGATATTTCGATGCTCACTATTGGGATCTCAGTTATTAGAAGAGATAGAACATCGATTAAAATGGGGAATATTTTGCAGAATTTAATGCTCAAGACGACTCTCATTTCAAATTCCATCAACATTTTTTTCTGTCTTGAGATTTTTTTGGAAATTTTCCGATTTTACTTATCATCAATAATTCTGTAACGCCTTATGCTACCAATTTCAAACTTTTACATTGTTAAGCCAAATATTTTGATATTAGGAAAAACCTTCGATTCTCTATATTATTAAGCTTAACTTTTATTTATTTTATGGAGGTGATATTAAATTTTGCTTAGATAGTTCTTGGAAAAAGCTTTTCAACAATGTATAACATATCGCTTGAATCTAATAACACAAAATAAATTTAACACTGGAAATTTTAGCATCGTTGTTAAGCAAATGATAAGCTATCTTACTGTCGACATATAAAAGTTGCTTTGGTTAAAGATGTATGACTTTGTGTACTAGTTATTACCATTATTTATGTACCATTATTACGACTGATTGATTCAATCCTTAAAAATGATTAATTATTAATAATTCATGCAGACAGTTCCAAACATAGCTTAACATTTGCTTAACAATGACGCAAAAATTTCAAAGCCTATTGGTTTTGCATAAGTGTAAAATTTATTTTCTGCTAATATTGCTTGTAGAAATTAAGATTTAAGTGGCATGTCATACATTTTTGAGAAGATTTTTTCAAAGACTATTTAAGTAATTGTAAATCCAATATGGCTTCCATAAGAAAAACAAAAAATTGTGTTACTAATACTGGAACAAATGAGAATCGAGGGTTCTTGTCAGCACTAATAAACTTGTCATAAAAAAAGTGTCTCAACAATGTAAAAGTTTGAAATACGTCAGAAGAAGTGTTATTGACTAACTGAGAAAAATAAAAATTGAGAAATTTTAGTTTTTTCAAAATATCTCAAAACTGAGAAAAACCAGAATGAATTTGAAATGAGATTAATTTTGAGCATTAATTTCTGCAAAACATTCCCCATTTAACTGTTACTCTATCTCTTCTAATAATTGAAATACCAATGGTGAGCATCGAAATATAGACACACTGTATACAGGACAGGCTGTCTCACGAACAAATACATATATTCTAACCATAGTTTAAGAACTAAAAATCAATCAACACATATTTTTTATTTTTCCAAAAAACCTCTTAAGATTCGAGTTATCGTCTCTTGAATATAACCTCTAAAATAGACATTTATTTCTTTATCTTCAAAAGTATTTAACCAATTTTAGTCTATTACTCAGCAGCATGAGTTGTGGTACTGTAGATGGACTTGAAACAGAGTTATGGGACTCCTTTGGAATTAATTTTTTGATAACTTTTTAGCACAAATTATTTAAACGTCGTCATTATGATGTTTCAAAACTATTTTATCTCTTAACATTTTTTTTCAAAACGTATCGTTTTCAAGTGGAAAAATAAAATGAGGAACTATTAGCATTGAATTATCATTTTTCATGCTAATATTGACTACATCCCTCCACATTTTATTTTTTTATTCGATGTCAATTTTTGGGGCTATATTTAAGAGCTAATAATTAGAAACTATGAAATTAAAAAAAAAAATAAAAAATTTAACTCGATCTTAATCTATGTTTAAAATATTTGCACTTGTTCCTGGACACTTGTATAAAAGAATATATAATTTATGTATAAAAAAAAATTACAATTAATTTTACTTTCAAATATTTGGGATAAAAATTTAAGTTAAAACGTATAATTCTTCATCTGCAAACAGCTTTTTTGCTAATCTATTTGTATAATTTTTTGCCACAAATAAAAAAATTGTTCCTTCGTAATAAAGAACATATCCTTCAAAAGAATACATACAGCTGAATATTTTGAGAGATAAATGAAAAAAAAAAACACAAATTTTCATTTATTTCAAAAATCTCAAACTAATTTTGTATTTTTTTAACACATTCAATAAGAAATTCATTTAATTTAGAAAAAACATTTGAAAATGCAAACCAAACAAAAATAGAATTAAAAAATCTCTTCTCATCTGACTAGATGTACGCAAAAATGAACTAATCTTTTATTAATTTTAAATATTGTACATCCAAGTAGTTTCAAAAATATCAAACGTCCACAATACAAGTCTTGTTAGCTATCAACATCTAAATAATCTATTTATAGCAACAATAAAAACACATCACCAAATATTATTCAACAAAACTTTACTACAATAAATTAAGAATTAAAAACAAATACCTTTCATCTATCAATTTCTAGAAGAAATAATAACACAATTTTAATAACAAATTTAAAAAAAATACACTTTTTTGCATTGTTGAATATAATAATATAGTTATAGAATGATAAAAACCAGTTTGCCTTATAATTAAATTTAGAAGCAGGCCAGATTAATGTCATGACATTTTTAATTTAAACTCTTACTAATGGATCTCGTTAAGCCTTTAGAGCACTTCGTACACATCTTAGAATAATTGTTTCACTTACAGAGTAGATCGTAAATAATGATAAAAAATATATAAGCATAAAAAAAACAGAGTTACAAGTATAGAAAAAAAAAACTATAATTTTTCCCCAGATTGAGGTAATTTAAAAACTGCAGAATGCAATCTCTGAAATTATAAGCAACGACTTCAAGGCGAGAAAAACTTTGAAAATATAGAACCTTGTAATAATTCAAAAGCCTGAAATTTGGTAAAATTTTTTTGAAAAGATAAATCAATAAGAAAAAATCCAAAAAATTGCTAGTTTTATGTGAAACTGATTAAAAACAATGACTGATTAACTTCTTATTTTAATAAATATTTTGTTTCATAATACTCGAGTGTGTATAATCATCAATATTATGGTGCATTCATTCAAAATAAAAAGCAAAAAGTTCAAATCTCGAAGTCTTATAATAACAATAATAACAATTCAAAGCTCCTGGTATCCAACTTTCTAACAATAACACCTTAAATATTTTATTATTCTTGCTCATATTACAAAAATTTAAATACTTTTGATTTTTGATTCAACGATTGAAATAAATTAAATGTGGCTATTCAGAAGTGACGATAAATCTAAACCAAAGCGCTTGCAATGAAACCTGATATTTTCTCATTACCAGAGATCTCTTACAATAAAAATACCAGAAATAGCCAATGTTCTGTAATATATTAGAAAATAAAATCTGGTTTCAATAAATACCACAGAAATACTATAATGTTGAAACAGGCCATCAAACCACACGATTAACTCTCAAACAATTTCCTTCCCAGATAAGATATCTTCTAGCCACCCAATTCCTCAAAAACCATTAGAAAATGTTCAAACTCGAAGCATAAAAAATTAAAAACATTACATATTTGTATGGTAATGTAAACAGAGATATATGGAAGCAAGGTCATAATGGGCTTTTGATAGACGTGTCATAAAAATGTACTAAATCGTGATCGAACAAAATTCGCAGGTGTAAATAGAAGCGAACAACGGAGTGTGATGTTAAAAATGAAAGAGCAAGTGAAACCTTGGCCTTCATCATAACGCACGAATGTATCTAACGGCTTGCTCCAGAAATCGCGAGGTCATTCAAAACAGGTATCAACAGAGATGTATAAATCGATCCATTACCGAATTTATGGTGTTTTAAAATATAAACATGTTTAATGGGTATGTTAGTCACGTGTTCTAATTTTCCATGTTGTAGGGGATAGGCTTGCTCCGCCTCCCCTCCGGTCACCATAGAAAAACTAATAGCAGCCATATTAAAAACATTTTATTGGAACTAATAAATGAAACATAAAAAAAAACACTAATTATTATTAAAGAATGAGTTTAAAAAAATAGATGTTCTATTTATAGTCAGCGATCACAACGCTACTGTGATTCACTCAAGATGTATTTCCATTGCATTTTGTTTACGTTTTCATTTAAAAATTTCTTGTGGAATATTTGTCTAATTGAAAGGAAACAGAAATAAGTGAAAAAAAAATTTAGTACAAATGGCGGACATGTTATTTAACAGTTGAAATTCGAATTGATCACTTTCAATGTCATTCGAAAAACAACCAAGAAAAGAATACACTCACGAAATATTTTAAAACGTTGCGATTGCGAAACACTTCGTCCTACTTATACACTTTCCAAATAAAAACGACAAGCAGATGTACGATTGCAGGTGATTTGAAGAATTTCTATCAAAAACTTGAATTACACTGCACCCACATTATCTCAAGGCGTAATATTTAATTGAAGCGACTTGGGATAGGCATATTTTAAAGACAAAATCGCCCAAGGACGAACAACGAATTACTGAACAGCAACAAGGCAAATGATTTTTTCAATTAAACCACGATTCCGAAACGTTTACCTTAATTAAATCCTAATCAAATCAACTTAATCTTGCTAATTTCACTTAGAAATTCAATTTAAATTCTTCTGTTTTAGTAAAAAAGTTAGATATTTACCTTAATCTAGTACTCCATGAAAACGCAATCACATGACGTCACGCACTACTTAAAATTTTTAAGGAAAAATGACAGTACACTGTAAAATAAACAAAAGAAAAACAACCCTAAAATGATCACAAATGACCAGATTACACCCACTTATTACGTTTCTGTCATATTAAAAACAATGAAACAATTCGACAGTCGCTGCAAATTGCAAGATGTCCGTAATGTTTAGTTTGTCAGCTGTTCCCCACTTTATCCCCACCACCGCGCAACAACTCTTGACAATGAATTTGATTCGCTGATTTTTATCCCTTTGAATTAACATAGGCGGCCTTGTAACACAGTTTTTGCCAAATTTTTATCAAACAAAAACAAGCTGCAACCCCCAGTCACAACCCACTTGATTTATCAAAAATTTAGTTATAATAAAAAAACAAATTCTAATCGAACTTTTATTGATAACTATGACCAATTGCTTTTTTAATTGTGGGCGTGTCAATATTTGACAATCATCTGTTTTGTATACTTGTTATGCCTGGTAAAACATAAAAAATCCAAGGCCAGGAAATAAAAAAAATCTTAGTTTTATTAATAGTTTTTATTAAACGACATGAAATATCCTAGTGATAGATATAGTGGTAATCCACTAGCAGTTATACACCAAGGCAGTTTTCACTTATTATTTTTTATATCAAAAGTGGCAAAAATACCTGAGCCACTCACTGTCACTACAATGATTACATTTCAAGACTGAACACTTGAAGGTTTGTATCACACAAAAGGGTATATAGTTTTTGAATAAAAATAATTGCACAAGCCTTAAAAAAAACTTAATTCTATAAAGCAAAAACCAAATGTAAATGAAATTGGAGGAATAATTTAGAAAATTAAAAAAAGGCACAATTTAATGTTGACGATCATTGACTCCTCTTTCTTCCATACCATCGCTTTCAGTAACCAAAGCCCTTTCTAAAATAACTCGACCTTCCTTGTACCTTTGATTTTCTTCAGTGGCAAACTCATACATCCATCCTAATTTGGCTTCACATGCTTTACAAGAGACATCTCTCACCTATTAACACAAAGTTTTTGGAGTAAATTATTCATAATTAGTTTCAAAAGAGTACCATGTGGCGTCCTGTTAACATAACTCTATCTTGGACTTCACTATATGTTAGATTTACCACTTTGCTGAAGAGAAAAGCTCGACCTGTTGCCCCCGTAAATCTTGTGCTTATTAACTCAGATCTGTTAGTTAAATTCGTATCACATCTAGCGCAAGAGAAAAGACGACTGCCTCCCATATGCTCCAAGAATATTCTACCCATTGTTATCTACGTCCTAAGATTCATTGACCTCTACACAAAGACAAAAAAAGATTTTAATGAAACTTACCAAATCTTACTCAAAATACAACTTTTAAGTATCTTTAGTTGAAATAACAAAGAAATTCTCAAAATTTCCTATGAATTTTAAAGAAATTGACTATAAAATTTTATAAACAAACGTCAGCTGACATTCACTGAAACGTCATAACATGTGCGAAGCTAGCACATAAAAAAACCAAATTCATTACACACAAAAAATATTTATTTGTTATTATCAATTCAGAAAAATTGTACTTAATGTTTTTCAAAACGCAGTTATAATACATTGTAAGATGTTATATATTTTTTCAAGTCAAAAGTTGAGCATTACCTAACTTCAGGTTACTAGCGTTTTGACATTGTGATGACATATATATAACCTAAAAAAAAATGAAATTTGAAAAAAATAAAGCTATAATTTTAAGCGACTGTGGCAACATTAAGTGTATCGTTTATTATAAACAAATTCACAAAACTCGTGATATAATATCTGATTTTATAAAAAAACATGTTTCTGAAAAATTCCAATGCATTGGGCTACGAATGCATCATAACATTTTCATTCCTTCTTTAATATTAAGGCAAGTTTCAAGTAGTTATAAACATTAAAAGAAAAGATAATTAGTTTGCAGGAGTTGAATCACGCGTTTATGTTTTTACATAATGACCAAACTGACGAAGAAAATATAAGACAAGATTTAGGAATTTCGTGGATTTTATCATTTGATAAAAAAAAGAACGTAGTGGATAGTATTACTTTAGATAATCACAGTTTATATTTAGAAAAACAATCTTGCGATAAAATTAAATCTTACAAGGATATTTTTTATATAATTAGGACTTCTGGGACAACTGGGAACAATAAATTTGTAAGAGTTGGAAGACCCTGTATTCATAGTAATATCATAAGTTTGAGTCGAATTTTTGATGTAAAGTCAGCCGATGTTATATATTTTGGGACTCCATTAACTTTTGACCCATCAATGGTTGAACTCTTGCTTGCTCTTTACAATGGAGCTTGCTTATTAATAACCCCACAAAAAACTCGCAACAATTTTTTACATCTTTATGAAACTCTATTTCATGCTGATAATGGCATAACAATACTTCAAATTGTCCCATCTTTATTCTTAAGATGGTCAGAGCATCAAATAGCCGATATTTTATTAAATCCAAAACTAAGAATTCTCGCTTTTGGTGGCGAATCTTTCCCAAAATCTGTACTAAACTTTGATAGATCAGATAAACTAAGAGTTTTTAATTTGTATGGCATAACTGAAGTATCATGTTGGGCATCTATTTATGAAATTAATAATAAAACAGAAGATATTCCTCTAGGGGAACCACTCGACGATACAACAATCGAAATTAGAAACGAATCAAATAACAGAATTATAACAGGTGAAGGTGAAATTTACATTGGAAGTAAAACCCGAGTTTGCTTAATTGATAACGAGTCGGAATACACCGACGAAATTGTTTTTAGGTCAAGCGGTGATATTGCAATCGTTAAACAAAATGTTTTTTATTATAAATGTCGCAAAAACGATACTTTTAAACGTCTGGGTCATAAAATACATTTATCGAAAATTGAGGAAATAATTGAGAGAGAAACAAATTTATTGAATAAAATTGTTTGGTTGGAAGAAGAATCGAAATTGTTGGTGTTTTTCATAATCGAAAATTTTGATTTAAATATCAAGAATCAAATTTTAGATAAAATAAGAGTTAAATTGTTGAATGCATTACCAAAACATTACTTTCCTGACTATTTTGATATTATCCATAAATGGCCTGTAACAGCGCATGGAAAAATTAATAAAACAGTTTTGAAACACTTGTACTTTAAAGGAGAACATACAAATGAAAATGGTGCAGATGTTTTTAAATCATTAATTTGTAAATACTTTGGATTCAGTGAAAAACAATTAGAAGAGTTACAAGATCAAACGTTTTTTGAAATTGGCGGTAATTCTATTCTTGCTATCCAACTTTTAAATGAATTTAAAGAAGCCACAGAAGGGGAATCCCCAAACTTAATCACAGCGTTGTTTGAAAAGAACATAAAATCATGTCTTGAAGCTGTTAGTAATATAATAAAAGTTAACAGAAAAAGAGAGCAACAGACTGAAATTGCAACTCCTGCTAAAAAACTTAAAAATAGCATAACTTTCAAAATTGCGTTTTCTGTTAATTTAGGAGCTTGCGTCGACGCAACCCCTCTTGTTTTTGAATATTGGTAACACCATGTTTTTTTTTTTTTTTCATTTTTTTCATATTTTTTTTTTAGTGGTGCGGTATTTGCCGCAGTTGGTAGTTTCTCCCACACTTTTGTGGTAGTAAATGTTGATAATAATGGAAAAGAAATAGCGAGGTTTCATTTGCCGGATGTTGTAGAAGGTTCAGCTTGTATATTCCCATCTGGTAGTTTTTTATACGTTGGCTGCTTTGATGGTGGATTGTATTGTTTAAATTTTATGGAAAATCAAATCAGATGGGTTTATTTTACCAACGATAGAATCAAATGTAAACCAGTATTGTCTAAAGACTGTGAAGCTTTAATTTTTGGATCATATGACAAACACTTGCATTGTATAAAAGCATCAGTAAGTTGTGTATGTACAAAGTGTTCCATTAACATCGTCATGTAAGATTATAACTTGAGTCAATCAATTTTTGCTTTTCCAAAATTCAACCATAACGCTATAATCTTGTATGGATACTAGTGGGACATCCTGTATGATTAAATACAAAAATAAATAATCGAAATTCTCTTTAGGATGGATCATTGCTTTGGAAAACATCAATAGGCGAAAGCATCATCTCGACCCCCATTATTCAAGACAATAGAATCTACACATCTACTATCAGTGGCACATGTTTGTGTGTATCATCGACAGGTGAAGTTTTCTGGACTTATAAAACCAACAGTCCTATTTTTGGTTCACCATGTTTATTAAATAATGTTGTAACATATCCAAACGTCAATAATGGTCTTATATCATTATCACTTGATGGTAAAAAAATCCATCAATTCCAATGTAATAGTTTTATCTATTCCTCTTTGATTGTTTATAAAAACTTCATTATTTTTGGTTGTCATGATCATAATCTCTACATCATAGAGAGTGATAATGAAACACTTAAAACAAAAGTGGCTGTGAATTTAAATGATGTTTTGACAACACCGTGTATTTGTGATAATGATAAGATAGCAATAGCTGGTAATTCCGGAAATTTATATTTAGTAGATTTTGATGGTAATTTATTAGGTAATTTCCAACTTCCTGGTGAAATATTTTCTTCGGTGATAACGCACAAAAATCAACTTTTTATAGGTTGTCGCGATAATAATCTCTATTGTGTAGAAATCAATAAATAATCAAATTTGAAGATAAAATTTCTATTTTTCATTTTATTAATACAATAAGAGTCGTTCACAGTATTCCTAATATCACACAAGGATTGGATAGTTTTATTGAGGACTAATAATAAGAATACTGCGGTAATTTCACAAAACACGATCTATTAACATTTTGTGAACATCGAATCTTATGATAATATGGAATGCGAAAGCTCAGTGATTTAATACACAAACCTTTTTCGTATTTTTGGTATATTTGATCCATCACATAATACATCTGTGTGCCATATCACCAAAGATAATTATGTCAGACATGCATATCTAATAAAACATAAAAGCTATAAATACATTTTGACATAATAATGACTTATTTTTAAGATACAGTTATAAATCCCCATTGCAAATAAAAAAGTGGTTTTTAATTTTTCTCTGAGATAGTTCTAACAATTTTCAATTAAGCTAAAGTTTTTTGCACATCAGGATCCTTAAATTAAGCGGTTTTTTTTTTTATTCACTAAAAGGTATAAATGTTACTGTATATACAAATTAATTGTGCTTGGACCAAGCCACGGAATTATTTTGTATAATAAGTAGGAGTATCAATGCAGCGGTGTAAATGAAACAACATTATATATAAAAAAAAAATCTTGCACATATAGAATACCTACATAACTCTGCCTCACCGTATGCATTATTATTGTTCTTCATCGCCTAATTCGTGCTTAATTTTGGAGAAATCAAACTCCTCGCCTGTTCCACGTTTGAAAATATCCAATACATCCAAGCAGGTTGTCTCAAAATGAGTCGTCGCATCATACGATTGTGATATAAAAATCTGCGATTGTAATCCATCGTCTGTAGGTTCGAAATAATCCGAAACTGAGATGAATTTCTGACGAACTGGACCAAGAAGATCCAAGCCGGGTTTTATTTCACTTTCAGGATTATCCGTTTCAACGGTGGTAGATACCATAGCAATGAACCATCCTTTAGCAGCTACTTGATGAGTATAACTGACCAAAGATACGTAAATGTCGGAATTCCTACCGACTTGTTTTTGTGGAATGATTATTTGGGTGGATAGTGCATCTTTTGTATTAGGGATTGGATGATCCATCAAACAAATGCAACGCACTACACGGCCCTTCTTTCGGACACGATCTGGCACGTAAGTGGGGTCACAATAAACTTGTTTGCATTTTGCTACTTCGTTGCCTGAACGTACACCGACTACTTTGCCTCCTTCGCCCAAAACGATTTCATCAATAGGCTTGTCGAGCATGTAAGTGCCGCCGTATATAGCAGACAGTCGGGCGAAACCTACAGACCAGAAAAAAACAATAAAGTATTAACATTCAACAAAAAACCGTTACAGTTAATTATATATCCAACATTTCAGTCACGTATTTTTTGCATTCAATAGAAAAAACGGTTTTTTTTTTACATTGGAACCCATTATCAACAAAAGCATCCAGTCCAATATATTTTCAACAAAAAATTATTTAATAATAGCTTCAAAAAGACTGGAAATGGATTCAATTCAATGTCGGATAGTATTCAAAGAAAAGCCAGGAAGAATGTTGGAAGTTGATGGAACTTCCTTAAAGAAAAGTCAATAGAATTAAAATAAAGAAAAACTTTCAGGCTTCCAGTTCAAGTTGACTTTTTTCGACAAATCTAATAATATTAAAAAATTGATGCAAATTAAATTTCATTTTGATATCAATTCTTGAGTCAGATGAATCATTTCAATAATGAAATTCTTCTGTTAGCAACAATAAAAAAAATACAAAGATGATTAAGTCATTGAACCGTTACTCACAATTGTTGGACAAAAAGCCGAAATGCCAATCGCTGAAGCATTCAATTCTTACCTTGTGGCAGTTCTCCTAACCCATACATAGGATACAAATATGGGGATTTTCCATATCTGGCAAGCGAATCTGAATAAAGTTTGATTCTTCTAATAGTCTCCAAAGCTGGTTTCTTCAAATAATCATCATCTCTATACAAAGCTAAAGCATGTCCCGTGAAATCTTGAGTATTTTTATCTAGACCAAACTTATCATAGAGAGCTAACATATCAGATGTAGAAGGATCAAAATCTTTCCATGTCTTCGGATCATCTTGTTGAAAATCTTGCACATAAATGAGAAAATTCCGAAATCTTCTTTTTTCGAACATTCCCATCAAATCCGAAGCTAACGCCTCTTTCTGGTCAACTGGAACCTATATTGAAATTAATAAACATAAAGTTGACGAAAAATTACTATTTACTTTAGATATCTTCCCTCCTTTGTAAACGTAGCTACCTTCCACCGATTTGAACTCTAAATAACGAGTAACGCCCGTGTGGATAAGTAGTTTGACTAATTGACCATTCGCCATTAGGAATTTTGGGATTAAATCGACATTCCAATCCCGACCTCGACCATATGATTCGTCGGGAGCAGGGGCCCCGAATTTTGCAAACAGCTCTTCTAAGGGGCAGATGGATGCCGACTCACCGCCGTAGTATTTATTACGATCTACGTGAAGGACTTTCTTACCAGAAACTGAGAGCATTCCACTAAGAATGCACTCTTTGAGACCGGTGCCCAAGACAATCGCATCATATTCTTCATCCATTTCTCAAGATTTTATTGACAACACAGCGAGATTTTAGATGATAGAAGTGATACGTCACTTCGATAACCACACGAAGCAGACAAATTGACACACGTTTGACAGCAAAATGGCACGATCGCCGCCAAATTCAAAAAATTAGATAAAATTGCAAACTTTTTTTTATCATAAACACATATTTTAAATTAAAATTATAATTTAATTTGCTTTTTTGGAAAAATTTTGAACAAAACAATAATCAGAATAATCCACCGTCGCCTTGTTAAGTTGGCAAAATAATTAGAAAAAATCAAAAATTGAAATTATTTTTGAATCAATTTTTTTTTGTAGTTATTAGAGTATGTTTTCCATCATAAAATACCTATTCTTTTAAAAACAATTTTGTGAATCCCGCCGGTACTATCTGATGATCTGTTTACGATTCAAATTTATCCTAACCTCACTTTTCTAACAGTTTTAAAATCATTTCATTATGTTCTCAACAAGTACTCAGGCTAAATACTGGATGTTTAGTAGTGAAGATGAGTTGAACAAGCTTCGAGAAAATGCCAATTTGAAGCACATTCAAACATATGGGGCTCACATCAATGTAAGCAAAAATTCAGTTTACTTTTTTGTTTTACTTTATTTCTTTAGGAAGCTCAACGTTATGATTATTTCTTAACAGCAGAAGAAGAAAAGATAATGGTTAAACGCTATGAAATTCGTTTACGCGATTTTTGTAAAAGATTTCAGCCTCCAATGACAAGATGCGTGATTGGGACTGCATTTCATTATTTCAAGCGCTTTTATATCAATAATTCTGTTATGAATCATCATCCAAAAGAAATAATGTAAGAAGTAATGTATTTTCATGTATGCTTTTATAATTAAATATTTCAGGGTTACTTGCATTTATCTCGCTTGCAAAGTAGAAGAATTTAATGTTTCCATCCAACAGTTTGTCGCTAATCTTAAAGGGGATAGAGAGAAAGCTACAGATATAATTCTAAATAATGAATTACTGTTAATGGAGCAACTCAATTTTCATCTTTCTATTCATAATCCGTTCAGACCAGTTGAAGGATTACTTATTGATATTAAAGTAAACTCTCCAAAGTGCTAACTATTTCTAATCATTGTTTTTCAGACAAGATGTTCTCTCAATGATCCTGAAAGACTGAGGCCCGGAACTGAACATTTCCTAGAAAGAGCGTTCTTAACAGACGTTGTTTTATTGTACTCTCCAAGTCAAGTAGCTTTAGCTGCTGTTTTACATGCAGCTTCGAAATTACAAGAAAATTTAGATTCTTATGTAACAGACACTTTATTTGGGGTAGATGGACGAGGGAAATTAGAAGAACTAATTGAAGCAGTTAGAGGTAGCAAATATATTTTTTTACAACCAATTCATAGTTATTTGTAGCAATTAGATCTATTGTAAAAATGGTTGA
The DNA here is from genome assembly GCA_030157265.1 of Latheticus oryzae. Classification (NCBI taxonomy): domain Eukaryota; kingdom Metazoa; phylum Arthropoda; class Insecta; order Coleoptera; family Tenebrionidae; genus Latheticus; species Latheticus oryzae. The sequence goes on along the minus strand of CM058052.1, from coordinate 15,947,667 downwards.
TGTCACACCTGATAGAAATCAACAAAAACTTTTAGATAAAAAATTGGAAAGGTGTAGAAATCCTGAAAATAATCCAGATAGTGAAATGTAAGTGGTTTTCAATTTTAATTCGGGATAATTTTATTTTTATTTTTTTAGTTATAAGAAGAGGATGCAGGCTTTATTTGATGAAGATGATGATTTGTACCAACAAATATCGTCGAGAACTGATTCTTTAGATAATTCAGCGTTAAGTATGACGTTACCTGAAGAGACATAAAACAATCAGTAGAGCGTTTTTTCCACCCAAGGAAGTCAATTTTTGTAAAAGCTAATCGTTGTAAGAGAAAAAAAGAATTGTACGTTTATTTAAAATTTTTTTCACACTTCGATGATAGTGTTTATGCAAATTTAAAGCGAATAAGCCTCGTTATATCCTGTAATAAAAAATAAATAAAATCGTGAATATTGTCAACCAAAAACCGAAGTTAACCTATACTAAGCAACTGTCAGAAACCAGGATGACACGAAGCCAAAGTCTCTAAATCTCGTCTCCAAGTACAAAAATTAAACTGCCATTAAACAAAACCTGTTATTAAATCCATTGATTTCAATTTACATATTAATTCTTCCTTGATATAGATTTTTATTTTATTAAATTAAATTAATTAAATACAAAATTAGCTGAAAAAATGAATAATTCGATAAAATTCAGGGATTTTTTTTCGTAAACGTTGGTGATTAATATTTGACATTTTTATGGTGGGGATACAAAGCGTGGGGTTTTCTAACAACTGGTTGGTTCCAAGAAAATAGTTCGACGTGTGCGACTTTGGTAGTTAGAGCGTGTCTGTTAAAAAATTATAGTTTCTTGCACGCGAGAATCAAACTTGAAAAACTAGCAAATTTTGTGTGAAACTAACTATCCTATTGACAGATTCGGATTCTAGTCAAGTTATGAGATTTAAGGTAAAATTTTTCATAACGTTCCTCAAGTTTCTGTTTATTTTTATAACGCCTTTTAGCATGATCTTGTGACGGAGGGAACTTTAAATTTTTCTCTTCTTCAAAATACTAAATCAATTATTTTCTCAGCGAGATGTGCAGTTTTAAATCCATCCGGATTAAACTGATACGGAATGAAGTTTAACCCCGTTATTTATTACGGTAAAATAATGCGATTGCATTGTTCAATAATCTTCCAAATCATTAAATGTGTTGAAATTTAACAGAATCTGATGGACCTTGAAGGTGTCACACCTTCTGATTAAGGAAGTAGAATCGAAATTAAAAAAAATATATATTCAATTCGTTTTATATTAAACAAAAAGAAGCTGTACTAGGAGATAAACATATGTTTAATTGAATCAGCACACGCATGTAAACTAGAATAAGTGAATGCTTTAAAGTTCATGGTTTTTAGAATAATAGCACAGAAAACGCATTTCTTCAAGATCACAACTAAAGAAAAATCTCGCTCTAATGAATTATCAAATTACTTAAATTAAGAAATAGTCACTATTTGCTGTTGCAACGTTCATTTACATAAATCCCAGTTATGTCATTCTCAACAGTTTGGCAATGGTTTTAAAGCGTAGGTTGTCCATTTGCTGTTCAAAAATGTAAAAAAATGTAAACGATTTTTGGTATCACTTGTTCCGTTCATAAAGTGAGCTTTAATTGGACCACAACTATTCAAACGATAATACTGACTTACATTTAAGCAAGACTCATTGGAAAACTTTTGTATATTTATTCAAAAACAAACAATTTATTGATAAGAGTTTTAAATTGTTGACATTGGTTAAAATTGCTACGAATTATTTGAAAAATTGCTCATTTACCGGAACTATGAATACAGCTCAATTTTTCAACGTTCTTCTGCTATAAATACCGTCGCCCTGCTTTTTCTCTGGTTTTTTTTTTTTTTTAATGGCAAAATTCTATTTTCTGTGTTGAAAAAATCTTCAATACTTTTTTTTTATCAGTATTTGTCTGTTTATTTTCATTATCACGTTTTTTAATTTTGGTGCAATGTCATTAAACATTTAAAAATCACAAGCAGTCAAATATGTGAATTTTTAAAATTTAATGCATCTTCATAATTAGCTGCTTCGCCATTAAAAAAGCGCAAAAATTTTTTCTTGGGTTATTTCTGGTTTAAGGTAAATAAATACATTAACGTAAGTCTTCAATAATACCTTCAATCTGAGATAGAATGTTAAGTGGGTAATATTATGGGTAATATATATTACTGTTTATTTCTCGGTTAAAATCAATTTTATTCTAGTTATTATTATACAGATAAAAAAAATTACATAGTGATATTAATTACAAACAGCTGGTTATTAATTTTTATCAAACTACCAAATACATGTCGCAGTTTTCCGTCTCCAAATAACAATACAATCAGCACTTATCTTAAATTTTGTTTATCTTAAAAAGACTGTTTAAATATAGATCGATAAAATCCAGCATTTTCTTTTGAATAGATATATATATATATATTTTTTTTTTTTCATTTAGGGCGAAAACAATGTCAAACTTCTCCAATCAAGAGAATGCGAATACTCCTCCGGTCATACCCCAGCCGCCACAATGTTCGACTTACACATTTCCTGAAGTGCGTTCTCCAGAATCACGCGGTCATCTCCGTAGCGTGAGCCATGGAGGTAGTACTTCGTTGGGTGGTAGTTCATCAGCAGGTGTTGTTGGTCGTCCTTCAGCATTAAAAGGTTCTCGAGGACATCAGCGTGCTTTGTCCCAAGGACAAATAAGTACCGATGCTCCTAGACCAGGTCATAGTCGTGTTGGATCCAAAACAGATTTTATATTACCACCAGGACATAAAGATGCTGATAATGGAAATAGTGTTACAAAAACATCAGCGAAAGGACATAGCAGACAAGCATCAAGATCTGAAAGCATTTATACGTTAAGAAGATCAGCACCGCCACCGTTTTGGCGACGGTTATGGAGTTTTCTGTTAAGGCGGTCGCACAAGTCGGAACCCGAAGAACGGTATTTTTTTTTTTTTTTAAATTATTTATTTTAATATTTATTTCTTTTTCTCATAGGTATAGAATAGTGGTACCGAATCATTTAGTGCCTCCAAAGACTCCACGCAAAGAACATCCAAATGGAAAACGTCCTAATAATAAAATTCGGACTACTAAATATACTTTGTTATCGTTTTTGCCGCGAAATTTATTAGAACAATTCCATAGAGTAGCTAATTTGTATTTCATTTTTATCGTGTTGCTCAATTGGTTTCCCGCTATAAACGCCTTCGGAAAAGAGATTGCGATGATACCGGTAATGTTCGTGCTTGGTGTTACGGCTGTGAAAGATTTATTTGAAGATCGGCGAAGGCACGCTAGTGACAAAAGGATTAATAATTCGACTTGCAGGATCTATCAAAGGTAAGCGCAAATAGGTGTTCCCATTGAATATTTGTCGACTTTTCATATGACTCAGCTGCTTTTTTACGATAACGATAGAACATGTTTCAATCAAATTTTTCTTAGAATAAGGATGTGGCAAAATTAAAATTTAGGCGTGTTATTTCCAGATAATGTTTTATATAGACTGCACTTAATTTCAAGAGATCTAACATTGTTCTAGAATTATTATTGATTTTCGGAATATAACACGTCAAGTATTTTTTTTTATCAATAAGATTAGTTTATTCCATTCTTACATTAAACTGTGTCACAATATCTATTTTTTTTTTGTGTAACTTTTTATATAAACTAATTTCGATTATGTCGGTAAACTTACCAAACTTCCGTCAACAACACGGAAGAACTCCGTCATACGTTCTCATTTGTGATGGTTCATGATTACTTGCGGTTAACTAACATTTTCGAGGTCAATTGTTTTTTGTTTCTTTTTTCACTAACGAAATATCTATTGATATTTAAAGAATGGAAGAGTCCAGTTGTGAGGCGTGTCAGCAATTATTAATTGAACACTTTGGATTCTGACTTTCTGTATGCAACAACAGTTCGTTGAACTGGCCAGTAATGATCGTTAATTTACGTTTTTCCTTAATTGATTTCATTCGCAAAAAGATTTTTTTATGTATAGAAGCACAAAAGACTCAATAATATTTAAATTGCCAGATTGGCAGCGATTTTATTTGACAATTATTCAAATTTGAGGACTGTCGCTACTTAAGGACTTACAGTGTGTCCACGGATGAAGTTGGCGATAGGAAAAAGATTTTTATTATTAGTTTTACGAAAAAAGTCATTCTTTATAACAAGTTTTGCTTGACGAAAAATAAGATTGCAATTAAAAAATAAAAAATAGTTCCGATAACAAGTTAAAATTCTTTGCAACTGACTTTTTAGGTAATATTTTAATTTGGGTAATTTCTTTTCTGTTTCTCATGAAAATTCTCTAGAATATAGACTAAAAGAGAAAATGGCCAACTTGATTTTCTGTTGAATGAAGCAAACAGAAACTGATGCTGATTGTTTTAACAATGCAAAAATTAATTTTTTTTATACAAAGTATTTTTCCAATCATGAAAATTTTTCATTCTCTTAACAACAGGTTAACGGATCTGAAATTTTTTTAAAGCAATCTTATTTTTTCAACCAGCATTACTTTTTATAAAGAATGACTTCTTTTTCCTATTGATCAGCTCCATCCGTGGACACACTGTATATGCTAATCTGCTTTTTGGCAGATTCTTTCTCATACGGACTTACACTAGCAAAATTTGAAAATCGTAGGGAGTGGACACATGGGGATGAATATTAATGAAATGTGGTAATTTGTTTAATCTAGTTTAATTTGGGTGTAAAATTGTGTATGTGGGCCATGTTATGAAAAATGAAATTGTCACATTCTCAATTAAATACTAAGCTTTCGATTTACTAATTGAGAATAGAAACCTTGAACTGAAGTGAATTTCACATAAAAAGCATTTTTCTGTTGAATCAGCGTTCGGAATCACAAATTAGGTATTTTCATGGATACAATCAGATTTTTTCGAATTCACAATTCAGACATAACTATATAATAAAATAATTAATTATTATTATATAATTATCTAATTTACGTACAATGTGAAAATTGCTAAATTCTAATAAAATGAATACATAAACAGACATAATTAATGTTTCTATTATGGAGACCTCATAGAGAGAGGATTAATTTTAACATTGACCGCAACAATACCAAGGAGTAATATTCCATATATAGGATTTTGCAGAAAGAGATTAATGGATCACAAGCCTTGTCTCATTTTCTATAAAAAAAAAAAAGTCGATAGTATCTATAATTCCTAACGTCTTTGTTTTGAACCAAACTTTTTTAATCATAATAAACTGTAGGTTAGACAAAATCTGGTTGAATGAAGGTCACAAAGAATAATTTAAATCCAAGCAGTCGACAATCATTTGTCGTTTTGTCGAGGTCATAAAATAAAGTCGGCGAAAGTCTTCATGTCCGTGAGTCTTGGTATTCAACGTTTAATTTATTTATTGAATCTGCAGACAGTTTTGTCTTTAAAATTTTAACTATTTATTTAAGAGCACATAAACCAACTCGAATGTATTTTTTAATTTCTTAGTACCTTCAAGGTTAATTCAGTAGAAATAAAATTTGGAAAAACCGTATTGTTGATATTGAATGTTAAATGTCAGTGATAATAGCTTTCAATTTATCAAATGTTTCGTTAGGGAGTCATTAGTTGAGAAATCTTTTTTGAATGAATTAAAGTTGATTAAATGGTAAGAAGTTTGGGAATTTAATTAAGAAGTGAATTATGAATTTTGAGTCGCATAGCGGTTCCTAAGGCCATATGAGGTATTATTATTTATACTCTCTTGACAGCGCAGTTAGCTACATTTAATTTACAGAAAAAAAAAAGTTAGATAATGTAATTTTTTTCGTGTTCCATTTATTTGACTCAAGACCACTCTATATGTGTTTAACCCATTACGTGTAAAATGTTGATATTGCAGTTATCGATTTATAATAATTTGCTCCAAGAATTACTGTAAAGATAATAGGTATTGCTTTGAAACAACATTGAAATGTTAGTAAGAAAGTTTTTTTTTTTTTGTTGACTCGACTCTAAAGGTTCAAGGAGATTGAGATTTATGTAAACGTTAAACAAAACAATAAAAAAATGTTTACACTTGTCTATGCTGAAGAAGAAACAATTATTTTCTGTTTTTACAAGTCGCTGAACTTATTAATAATAACATAACCCGGTCATGTGCGACCTACAAACGTTAACTGTTCACAGGTTTGCGTGTTTGTCATTACGTTTGTGTTTACGTACGATGTATATCAAAGTGTGTGGGAGAATGCAGACGGGTTAAATTTTTCAAGTTCGTTTTATATAGGTTGTATTATATCAACTGACATTCACAAGAAATCGAATTCATCATCAGCATGTGAAATATTTATAATTGTTTGGATTTGTTCCAGAATTACGAACAAATGCAATTGATTATAAAGGAAATCGAATATAATTCATATACAATGTGTTAAGATTGCAAATTAAATATTTACTTAAGCTCAACCTACGATAAATTGTTTCGAAATAAAAAAGAGCTTTTTACCAAATGTGGAAGTGTTTAATAATGGCCTTGACATGTTGATATTGTCCTTGATTTTCTATATGTTTCGATAGGTATTGTCCGATGGTAATTAATTATCGACTAAAATGCGGACGAGTTTTGTGTTGTAAAATTGCTTTTACTTTCTTTTGAATTTGAAAAGTTTTCCCAAGTTTGAAAATTAGTGTTATTTGGATTTGACAAATAGTGAAATTAAATGGATTAATTAATTAAAAGTTTTTTTATAATTATACAGTTATGTATGTTTTTTTTTTTTTTTTTTTTTTTTTATTCATCAGTTGTGTTATTGTGCACTGGTTTATACCACTTTTTACGGCAGTAATTTCATACGTAATGATATGTTTAGGATTGTTAGGCACCAAATGTATTATTACCTAAATAAAATTGTTTCCCTGATTAAAAAATCATCCATTATGGTTATCAATAATAGTCCATACTGTACTACATTTTAGCTATTTAAGATAATAGATGTGTCGTAGACATAGTTTAAATTTTCATGAAAATAAGCTTCTAAAATGAAAGTATATCAATAAAATTTCAAATCCTATATAAAAATTATCCTGAACTTGAGTTCAAAAATTTCAGCAAATAAAAAGCAAGGTGCTAAAACGGAAACGGAAATTTCTCATTTTGAAAATTTGGCAATTCTATTTTACTATAGAATTTGCCACTCAAGTTTTTCTGATTATTATATTACATTTAAAAATAGATTAACAAAATTCCAATTGATATTAAAAAAATATATATTTTTTTACATTTGGACATAAATTAAAAGTACAAATTATCCTTTTTCGTTTATAAATCTAATTATCAGTCTTTCTTGTTAAACCCCAGCAATAGTCTCCTATCAAGGCAGCGTTCCATCGGTCCTGAAAACGTTTTTCCATCGTTGCTATATCTTGATTGAATCTTTCAAAGTGCAAATTTTCAGGAAATCATTCTAGGTGAGAATATTTAGGAACTAGTTACATCCCATTAGACGATAATGTCCTAATATTTTTTCTATGTTTCTGACGTAATTGGGTGATTTAAAGTCCCCAAAAATTTTTCACACACAGATTTGAATGATACCGTTGCGGCTTTTTGTTGTTCATTCAGTTTTTCTTCTTTATACAAATTTGAGGACCCACAAAGATGCTTTCTTTTATCTTAGATTCACTTATCGTCGGAAATCTATTTTTGAGGTATAGAAAGGCTTCACCTTCTTTGTTTAACGCTTTAACAAAGTTTTTTATCAATGTAAGACTGAAAAATTTATTATTATCTATAATCAAACTTTGCTGAAATGGTTTAGATGACAAAACTTGTATTGTTATTATTTTATGAAGCAGTTCCAATGCTCTCCCAGTGTAGAACCTTAAAATAGCAATGAGTCTTTTGATTCCTTAGTAATTGAAGAATGGTCTTCGTTTGTCGTTGGAAAAAAGTTTGTAAAAAACCAAATAGACAACTTGCAATTGGTCTTATACTAAGGATCTTGCACGAATAAATAGTTTGGCTCTTTGTTGAAATATTAAAAATGGGTTAAAAGCCAGTGGGATTCTCAACTAACATCAACGCGTTCTTATGTATTATTTGTATTGTTATTCGTACTTTTTGGCGAGTTAGATAAGCATACATACATACTTTTCTCTAGCGGAAATGAGCAATTGGGATAGTAAAAATACATGTCGGTTTTTTGTTCTTCGGTTTGTAGATAACAGAGGTAAAGGTTTTGGAGTGAAAAATCTCAGAAGCTTTCGCTCTAACATAGCACTGACAGTAGAAGCGTCACTAAGAAAAAATGTTCGATTATGATATAAGGGCATAATGGAGTCTTTCTAGCATTCGCAGATTTAAGGACACGAAGCTTGCCGAGTGCTTCTTAAAGCTGCAAGTGTATATGACGTTATTGACAATAAATATTATTATAATTCTTTTCCGTTAATTGGAAAGTTTTGTTGTTCGCATTGAATTATCTCTCATAATCAGTGTCGTGTCTAGCAAAACACCCATACCAGAACCCTATTAAACATTTCTGTATCGTCGAGTCCGAACTTTTCGAACGTCTGTCTTAATTGTTTGAAAAAAATGTATTTATATACCACAAGCAGGCATCCGAAATCTCATCAAGTGCATACCAGGGAGCATAAAAATACGTGCAGCTGGAAGAAGCATTGTTTTGTTTACTTTTTTTCTAGTTGAAATGCCATTCAATACGCTTATTCCAAGTTCGAACATTTTTGAGCTACATTTTAATTGTGCCAAGTACATCCAGTTTCACACATAAAAATCTCTTTATTTACATATAAGCTGTTTCCATTATTGAATGATTTTTTCGATAGGAGCATCAAGCAGAGATTTTTTTCTAGAATTATTTAAAACAGGAAGTTTCTAGATAAAAAAGTGGTAAGCTAGTTATTATTTAAAAATATCATCGAGTTAATTATTCTCGCATTCTCAGACGTGTTTCTAATAATAAAACAGAACTGATACGAAATACATTTCTTTTACGTCAGAACTAGAAAGATTATTAAATGATAAGAGTTTTGAATTTATGACGTCATATAGTCGATTTTCTAACAACCACAATTCGACCCTAGTTCACCCCAATTTGCATACGAGCGTGTCTAAAAAGAAAATATAAATCAGGTGTTCTAACCCTTAGTATGTAAATTCAAGATTTAATTAATTGTGGCCTACATAAGAAAATGTTGAGGCATTTTATTCCGGTACTTTTTTTTTCATGATTCTTAGAATGTAGTTGTAATTTTGCAAACAGTTATTGGATCGTTTAATGTCTAAAATAAATCATTGACGTAGATTTAATATTTTTTTTTATTGTTGGTTTTTAACCGTTTCAAGCAGAAAATGTAAGATCATGACTTCAGACTGTGACTCATTTGGTAATATTGCTGACATCAAAGAGAGAAAGTTCTATTTTGTAACAAATAGGATACAATGATCTAATTTGTACGCGCCTTAAGATATATAACCTAACAGCATCAAAATCCATAATCTTAAAGGTCACGTCGATAAAATATTTGCATAAGAGATGTATAAATTAAGATGAGAATAAACACAAAGGTAAAACTTATACAATGGTGAGTAAAAATAATCTTTTGTATACTGGACTTTATGTGGAAGAGAAAAGAAAAACTGTTATTATTTTATTTATTAATATCTTGAAAAGTTGCAGAAAATTTACCGAATCTAGCTTATGTTTCAGTCGCGTGCGATATTAAAGGCCAACGAGATTTTTTTCTACAAACAGTGGCGCACACTTTCCGCAGTACAAGACCGCAACATCTGTACGCTTAAATAATCATGATTGAATTCATAACTCATTCTTATTGCGTGACTTAACAAAAAGTCAACACACACACATTATTCCACTTTGAACATTACAAACTGTATATGGAGTTGATCAACTCAATTTTTAATTGTTTATAGATAGATTTTTATCTCTTTGCATTATTGAAACTGGTGACCGGTCAAGGTTGGTTGAAATATTGCAAATTGAAATTTTTTGCAAACAATATCAAGGTCGACAGACTGATTGCTTTAAAAAAAAATTGAATAGATCTTTATTGTGCTAAATAAATTTTATTTAATTTCCAGACATTATTTGATAAGATAAAATTTATTTGGATTAAATTCATTTCACTTATAAATATTTATTATATTAATAATTTTGATTCTGTTAATCCCATACTCTTTTTTTTTTCGATTTTTTTATTGATAACAATGTGAGCTTAAGCTAAGCGCACACTGGCGACTTTTATCGCTGCGGCAAAACAGGTCAATGGAAAATTTTGTCGCTTGAACGGAACGTTTAAATCGTGACTGCGCGCCTAGCTTTACTGTCTAATACCTCAATTATTATTCAAATTTAATTATTATTGGTTTGAAAAAACTTGTCAAAATTTTCTAATAAATGTAGGTGTTACAAAAAAATTCTCAATTATGAAAAGTCTTACTCATACTGCTTAATCCTCAAGTGTTAATCGCTGATAAAATCTTGATTTTTTTTTTTTTATATTATTAACGCAATTACGATTTTTAATATTGACATTTGATTATCCGGTAGTAAAATTACCAAAAATTAAAAAGATTGCTTTATCAGCTTAAAGCATTTATTGTTGACTCCTAATTGCCCGGTTATCAACAACATTTGGCCGTGAATTCCCACCAATTGACACAAAATCAATTGAAATCCAATTTGTATATCCAGTCGTTTCTTTTCTAACAAAATCTAGAAATCAAACAAAAGAAAGATTTTCTAATCGTATATTTAATTCTTTGTAGCGAAGCAGCTCGATATAAGAAAGTTCTTTGGAAAGAAGTTCGTGTCGGAGATTTGATCCATTTGTCGAATAATGAAGTTGTACCTGCTGATATTTTATTATTGCGTTCGAGTGATCCAAGCGGTTTATGTTACATCGATACAGGTCATTTGGATGGCGAAACAAACTTAAAACAGCGACAAGTTGCTCGAGGATTTGCTGCTAAAGTAAGTTTAAAAATAGATGATAATAATTTACTTATTTATTCTTTTAACAGCAAAATGTTTTCGAGCCGAGCAAGTTTCGAAGTCGAGTAGAAGTTGAAGCACCGACGACGAAAATTTACAGGTTTCATGGCGCTATTATTCATCCTTCAGGTGAAAGAGTGCCTGTTGGTACTGAAAATTTATTGCTCAGGGAGTGCCTTTTGAAAAATACTGATTTTGTTGAAGGGATTGTAGTTTATGCTGGTAAATCTATTATTTGTGTGAAATCTATAAAATTTAGTCATTATTTCAGGCCATGAAACTAAAGCAATGCTCAATAACGGCGGACCAAGATATAAACGTTCTTCCTTAGAACGTCAAATGAATCAAGACGTTCTCTGGTGTGTAATAATTTTAATTCTGTTATGTCTTATCGGTGCCATAGGTTGTAAACTTTGGTTGAACATTTTCAATCGTTTAGAATCGCCTTTTAAATCTGACTATTCGGAAGGAGTTGAAGCGTTTTTAGCATTTTGGACTTATATTATTATATTACAGGTAGGAAATTGGAAATTTCTAAATCGATTGAAAATTAATTAAATGTTGTTGACATTTTCAGATAATGATCCCTTTATCTCTGTACGTAACGTTGGAGATGTGTAAGATCATCCAAGTGTATCACATCCATCATAATGTTGATCTTTATGATCCAATGATGGACAAACGTACAGAATGTCGAGCTCTCAACATCACTGAAGAACTAGGTCAAATCCAATATATCTTTTCTGATAAAACAGGAACATTGACTGAAAATAGAATGATATTCCGACGTTGTGCTATCGCTGGTGTTGATTACAATCATCCAAAAATGGAAGATGAAGGAAAAAACGGAAAACTAACATCATTAAGTGTCATAGCAAATCCTCGACTTATCAGCGATTTGAATCAAATCGGTGCTGTGACCGAACAAATTTATACATCGTCACGTCAAAGTCACGCTGCTAAAATTCAAGAATTTTTACTTTTATTAGCTCTTTGTAATACTGTGGTATGTTCGCGCCATCCTCATTTTGATTTAATGAACGCTTCGGGAGTAATCGAAACCGAACCGACTAATTTTGAAAAATCAGAAACTTCAGATAAATATAAAAGATTGGAAGAAGAAGAATCAAGATCAGTAACTCCATCTCCACCTTTAAATTATAAAAACGTCGATGAAATTGTGTCCGAAGTTGAAGTAAAAAAACCGCGACTTTTAAATATTCCGCTTTTGAATAAAAAAGGAAGTAATACAAATTTAACTGACGAACAAAAAACGAAATTGCGATCATCGACGCCGAGTCCTCACGATTTGAAACCAATTTTTGAAGCAGAAAGTCCCGATGAGTTGGCTTTAGTAGATGCAGCTTATAATTACAGTTGTAAGTTATTAAAAAGAACTCCAACATCGGTTTGTGTGGAGTTTTTTGATGAAGGAAGGATGACTTTTGAGATTTTGGATGTTCTTCCGTTCGATTCAAACAGGAAACGGATGTCGGTGATCGTAAAACATCCGAATACTGGAGAGATTGTGCTCTATTGTAAAGGTGCAGATTCGTCGATTTATCCGCATTTAGCTTCAGCTGGAGATGATAGCGAACAAAGAGTAATTATCGATCGAACGCAACAACAAGTTAATAATTATTCCAAAGATGGGTTGAGGATTTTATTAATGGCGAAACGAGTGCTAACGCCACAAGAGTATTCCGAATGGAGTCAAAAGCAAAAAGAGATTAATTTATCGATGGATAATTTAGAAAAAAGAACACAAGAGAATTACGCGAAAATCGAATGTAATCTTACACTGTTAGGAGCTACAGGAATCGAAGATCGGTTGCAGGAAGGCGTTCCTGAGACTTTATCAGCGTTAATGTCTGCGGGAATTGTGATTTGGGTATTGACAGGAGACAAGCCTGAAACTGCTATCAATATTGCTTACTCATCGAAGTTATTTTCACCACATATGGAATTACTCAAGCTGATGACTCGGTCAAAAGATACAGCGGAAAGTACAATACATTTCTATCTGTCTCAAATAGAAAATGCGGAATCTAATGTACAAACAGTATTGCCAACATCGACAAGAAGAGAGATACGATCAGGACCGAAAAATCGTAGTAAAGCGCTTGTTATTGATGGAAAAACTTTAACATTTATATTAGATCGTCGATCAAATTTAACAAAACCTTTTCTTAAATTGACAACGTATTGTAGTTCTGTTCTTTGTTGTCGAGCAACTCCATTACAAAAAGCTTATATAGTTAAAGTTGTAAAAGAGGAGTTGAAAATGAGAACTTTAGCTATAGGCGATGGTGCTAATGATGTTTCAATGATTCAAACTGCCGATGTAGGAATTGGAATTTCAGGTCAAGAAGGGATGCAAGCTGTAATGGCAGCTGATTTTGCTCTCTCTCGTTTCAAATTTTTAGAAAGACTTCTATTAGTTCATGGACATTGGAGTTATAATCGATTAGCAAGAATGGTTTTGTATTTTTTTTACAAAAATGCAGCGTTTGTCTTTCTGGTTTTTTGGTTTCAATTGTATAATGGATTTTCTGGATCGGTTATGATTGATCAAATGTATTTAATGCTTTATAATTTATTATTCACTTCGTTGCCGCCGATTGCCATTGGTAAGATAATTTTTGAAACATCTGCAGAGTGAGTCATTAATAATGGTACACAGCTTAAGGGGTGATAGCCCAACTCAAAAAAATGTGGTTGAGCTTTATCCAAATGTGGCTCGTTGAACACCTTATTTTAATTTTTGTTTATATTTAAGTATGCTTCAGCCAATTCTGTCAAAAATTAGCAGTTTTACGGTTTTTGATGTAAGATTTGAAAATTTCACAATCAAACTTTTCTACAGCATAGAGGGTGCTAGTTACACCTACTCAGCTACACTAAAAGTTCAAATTTGGTTTTGATTATCATATTTGCTTTACAGTGTTATAAAACTATGTTTGACTTATAATGAAAAAAGTAAACTTGACAAATATCAAAAAACCGTTTTCTATCATTTGTATTAAAACTGCTAATTTTCTCAGTTTTGGATTTCTTCGTAAAAGGTTTAATATTTATCAAATCAATTTCAATGATTTCTAATTTCTAGGCTTACTATGATCATAAATCATTTACGTTAAAAAAGGTGATTTATCTCTAAAACTTTCCATCATTATAAAAATGACAAAATTTTGAAAAAAGATACGATACGATTTTTGTATCAAAATAAGCATAACTAGCGCCTTCTATTTCATAATTTGGAATTAGTAAAAAAATTATGTTTCTTGTTTTATAAAATCTACATGTGCAAATTTTCAATTTGATTCACTGAGTATTTTTCGAGATATTGTCAAAAATTGAAATAGAAAAGCAAGACATTTGTTTGATCGTATTCTTTCGAGATCAGCTGTCGCTTGTTAATCTCAGTATTATTATTAATGACTCACCCTGTATAACAGGATGTCTCACGACAGTTATTATTATTATTATTTTTTACAGGTGTTTACGACCAAGACGCACCAGAAGAGTTATTAAGAGATAGACCTCATTTATACCGTCAGGGTCGATTAGCCAAAGTTTATAGAAATTATTCATTCTGGATTACAATAGCCGATGCTGTTTATCAAAGTCTTGTAATTTTTTTTATTTGTCAAGGGACTTACAACGATACTGATATTGATATATTTGAATTTGGGACCACAGCAACGACTGCGTGTATGTTTGTGATGTTATTACAAGTAGCAATTGAGATAAGGTCATGGGTTCGTAGTCTTTTATCTTTTTTTCAACTTCAAATTTGATTGAATTTTATTACAGACAATAATTCATCTAGCAGCTATTGTTTTTTCAATCGGCGCTTTTTATGTATACTCTTTCTTATATAATTCTTTGTGTGTCAATTGTTTTGGATTGCCTAGCACTTATTGGATTATTCAAAAAGCGACAAAAAGACCAACTTATTGGTTAGTGACTTTACTTTCTTGCGTAGTCGCTTTACTTCCAAGGTGATTAAATTGTTTTTAACTAATTGTTTCTATAATTTTAAATATATTTATTTAAGGTATGTTTTTCGAGTAGTGAAGACATTCCTAGCACCGGATGATGTAACAAGAGCAGTTATATCACATCGGAAAACTAATAGAAGAGGTGAGGGCTTTCTCGTATCTTGGTCAAGGTCTTCATCGACTTCTTCCATATGCAGGTATCGTACATAGGGTGTAAGGTGGCTTCTAGCTAACACACTAACAAATTAAGTCGCTTGCTTTTACACCTTTAGCACATACACATAAGGTAAGTGCAGCTTTGCCTTCTTATTTAGCTCTCTTCTAGTTAGAAGTGTTTGAACATTGTCATCTTAGTTCTTAAAAAACTTATGAAGGTGTATCTAAGGGATATCTTATATTATATGCGATTTTGTTTGCAGTTAATTAAATAAGATGTTTTTTTTTTGCAGAACCACAGATAACAGGGCTAAGGATAACACTCTAACAGCAGTAGGGTGAAAAAAGACAAACAAAGTACTGGTCAAGACGAATTTGCATTTTACAGGCTGTGATGCGTATAAATAAGGGACCAATTAAGTTACAACTACAACTTTTATTTAACATACGATTCTGTTTTTATCATAAAAAAGCAATCGTTATTGTGCCATCGATTTTATGTTAAAACAGATTGCAATTTATGTACTTACATATTGTTTTTCAGTTACCAAACTATTAATGATTTTTTTTTCTCTTGAGTTTTCTGTGTTCTGTGTTATATTATTATGTTCCTGATTGTTATTCTAACTTGCCAAATGAGTTCATAGCACAATTTTTTTTATGTAATATAATTATTTTTTTAAACTTTTATATCCATGACTGTGAAAACTCTATTTTTAATATTTCTAAGGTGCTAATTGTACAGTGTTTAATTATTAGATAGGCAACGATTGAATTGTTCAATTTTATTATTTAAATGAACTTTTACAAAACACTTTTGGAATAAATCTTCAATCATTTGTCACCATGGCCTTAAATGATAAAATTTCAAAGCGATAGTGTGATGTAAAGTGTTATAATTGTGTTATTCTATAGAAAGTGTTATCAACTTGTAAAATAATATTTTAGAAATGAATAAATCTATTTATGTATGAATAAGGAAGCGTCAGTATTAAATAGTTTTTGAAGTCGCTTTGAGTCTCACTATATTTACCCGCCATCTATCCATTTGTAGCTTTACTTTCAGTCGTAATGAATATGCAGCATTACACAATATATTTTTTGCTATTAGGACTAAGCGTAGATGTCGCTGTCAACGCCAATCGCAACAAGCCGCTTACTTTATTATTTAATTTACTCATTAGAACTTCCAAACTAAAAATATCTCGGTACATTGCTCCTCCTCCTCTTCATACATTTAAGTCATCAGAATTTACGATGTTAAGTTTCAATCTACGTAATGATGGTAATCAATTAATTTATAAACACCTTGGAGGCATATCAATGCTAGATAATTTTCCAATGCATATTTCAGAGTAACTGTAATAATAAAACAGTGCAAAATATATTGGAAAGTATGCAAAGTGAAGTAGTAGTAGTAGTAGTTGATCTAGGATTAAATCTTAGTGGGCGCCTGAAGGTGAGGCTGCAGTGAAGCGGAATAAAATCTTAAAGAACAAAATATAATTTATTGATAATGATACAGAAATACAAATATAAATAGTAATATACAGAGGTGGACACTCTGCAAGTTGGGCAGCAACTATGTGCTGACATCGTCCACTATACAATATTGCGAAAAGGTATAAATAAGTTACATATAAATTATAATAATAAAATAACTAAATAACATAACGTGTCGAATGAGAAACATAAAAATTAAATAATGATTTAAATAACAAAAAAAAAACGTATTCTTTCATCGGTCACAAGTCACACATCAAAAGGGAAAACACAACGAGAAAAGTAGTAATAAAATAATAAATAACTTCGATCACGGAATGTTTCAGAAATCGAGACCGACGACTGAAAAGAAATAAATCTAAGTTGCACATACACAATCAACATTCGTAAAAAACACGCCTCTATAATAATTTTAATATTTAGTAATCACACAATATCAAAATCACGCCGCCGCAGCGGACCTACTTGTAATATAAATTAGACACTTTTTAAAAATGAGTCTGGGTGGTTTTTCACATGTTCCGAACTGATCACCATGCCGAGAATGTGGCAGCGGCGGCAGCTGCAGGTCCTCGCGCCGCCTCCGCCAATCTGTTGAAAACAGGCAAGCGGTCGTCCGTGCAGGAAGGCGAGCTCAGCTCGGGCTCGCTACTGAAAAACGAGCCCATGGAGGAGGTCGGTGACTGGCTGAGACTGCACGGAGGACTGCTATCCAACGACAATGTAGGACTAAGTGCCGCCGGTCTAGGACGGCGAGCTAACGCTTGCTTCTGTAGCACCACCTCATCTTGATTGTGCACGAAATGGCATCGCGGGCCGTAGGGACAAAAGCCCACCGTGTGGTAAGTGCGACAGAGCTCTGTCTTGTATTTTGGATGACGGGCGAGACTACGCAACTCGCCGCCTCCATGCGCAAACTGGCACTTATCGCCGTACTTGCAAACGCCAAATTCTTCATACGGCCGACACAGCTCTGTCTTGTAACGGGAGGTGTTGACAGCGGCAGCAGGGGCGGGCTGTGCCGGCGCTGGAGCCGATTGAGCACGCTCTAATCGTCGATGCTGCTGCGTCAAATTGCCAAGTAACAACGTGGTTAGGTTGGTGGCGGCGGAGCCGGTACTTGGCGTCGATGCCATTCTTGTCAATGCTAAGCGCATCCCAGCTGAATTCAAATCCAAATGGGCGGGGCCCGACCCGGAATCGCGGCTTGACACCGCATTCTGGAAAATAAAAAGATATATTAGTAAAAATCAAAGGGGGTGTGTTAATACAACCACACTTTCATCTCGAAAAGACACAATCGGTAAAAGTTTTCGTTCTACAAGCCTACTTTCTCGCAGTGACAAACGCGATGGATGTGTGTGAAAGCTACGACCAGTGGGAGTCAAAGAGCATTTCTCTTTTCTCGCGCCACCAAAACAACCGCCGGTTTCGATTTTTACGAGAGACTGGCGCCAGTGGCGTAACTAGCACATTATCAAACAAACATCTAACAATTTACACAAAAACGTATTTAGAAAACACTGAGTAAACTCCAACAGAAGAAACGAGCCTCAATAACATTAATTTATTCTGGAAAAACTGAACTTTCAAACGTGAATTCTATTATTCTCAATGCAAAGCAAAAAATCCCAAACTGGGCTAGAGTTGCGTAAATCGCACGTTGGGTGAAACGTTAAGTGTTCCGATTGCCGATTCCCCAACTGTGCTACGCCACTGGTGGGCAGATTTTTCCATCTACACTTTCTACCTCCTCACAACGCGATTGTATTTATCGCAAATAATCGAAAAACAACCAACCGATAAGTTTTTCCTTTCCCAAACGCAAAACTATTAAACAACAATAATATTGCCATAGATCTGAAGAAACATTAACAGCCGGTTTTGCTGGAAGTCCTTGAATGCCGACTAAATACCGACCTGACCCGTCTACCTGCCACAAGAAGTGAAGCGATTGCAACTAACAGGTAGAAGAGGACGGGATCTGACACTGGTCGAGCAGGAAAGTTTCAACTCGTTCATACACTTTTTTTTCCCAAACTGAATTTAATATTCCGATTCTTACCTTCATCAAATTATCCGCAAAATCGTAGCGTGGCATAATAGCAGTAGACATTATCCTGATTTGGCACTTAACACTTAATCAAAAAAAAAAAAAATTAAACACAGCGATCCTGCAAAACTGGAAGACTCGCAAGATGAAAAACCAACTGTTTTAAAGACGATGTTTCGCGCTATTCCGCAGCAGCGATCGCGTGTTTATTACTCACAGGTCTTATGCTGACTGAAATTTCAACTTGCACTCCCCTTCCAAAGTAGTACCCGACTCCCACTAGGAGGCAAGTGGGGGAAGCCAATCCCAACATGACGTCATTATATTTGTCGTGTTTAGTCGAAAATCGCATCGTCGAATGGCGCAGTTTAAATGAAGAATAAAATTAAAGATTGGAGAAGTGGAAGCGACTTTGGACCTTGTTTCTTACTCAAATTTCATTACTGTCGACGAAAGTGAATCTTGTTAGACGCGCCGGTAAATACACTTCTTTCGAAATTAAATGCTCAATTGAATAAACACAGCTCATCTTGTATTGTTCACTTTCACTTTAATTTACTCAAAATTCACAGAAAAACTTAAAGTGACCTGAAATATACTACAATCGGCATTTTACTCAAAAAGAGTCGTAAATTTTATTTCTTCCTTTCCGAATTGCTGTTGCCTGCCTCGAGATCGACGATAAATCCATTCTCGTAACTTCACCACAAAGAAACTATTTTTAAATTTGTAAACTCGAACCGTGTCATAACTTCAATTTGTAATGTCATTCTTTATCATTATTAATTACGGAAAAAAAACATTTTTTTTTTTGAAAATAAAGCAATTTTTGTTTTAATTCGATAATTAAAATCAACAATTACGACATTACCAGCTATAAAGTCACAATAAACAATTGTAATAAGAGCTCAATTTATCGAAAAATATTAATAATAAACAGCTGATAGTGCGTCAACAGTCATTTAAACAACGATGATAATTATATAAATATTAAGCAGCATTTTTCTATATAATGACAATTTTTTTCTTTCAGCCATAATAACAAAAACAAACTATTTACAAAAGTTACGAATTGTAAAGAGACAAAAAATACATATGTTATGGTATTGTCAACAAAACCACAAAAGATAGCCACGAATATCTATTCTTCGAAAAGAAAACTTATTTAACTTTTAAATCGCCACAAACCACACAATAATCTTTGAATTTTTTTAATTTTTTACTTTTCACCGTTTCTTGTAAAATCATCATTACAATGAAAAATCATTTCTATTTCGAAATATCTAATAAGAAACAATTATAAATATATTAAAGCTCGACTTTCACTATTCTTTTTTATTTCTTGAAAGTTTTTTTTCATAAACTTTCATTTCGTTTATTACATAGATTAAATAAAATCCAATTTGCACTCTGATGGTTTACAATATTACATAATGACCTTTTGAACTGGGAAATGTCTAATATTGAATTATTTCAATCAAATGTTATGAAAAACAGTGGAAATAGAAAATGTGACAACAATGCATGGTAAAACTGCATTCATTTGTTACAATGCACGATAATAAAATAACAAATTTTCTTGATAAGTTTTTAAATAAAAAAAAAAAATGTTTTATTTATTTCATTCAAGTTTCACTTTTCATTAATTAAAAATTAATTTCTAAAGACAAGTGTTAATGGATATTTACAATTAGATAGTGTTTAGGCAAGCGTAAAAAAAGTGCAAATTGGTGTTTTGTTTCATAAAATAACTTTTTTTAAAATCTGTTTTTTTTTACAGTTGGCTATTAATGGGTTTATGCATGTTGACTTCCACGAACGCATATAACTTCTTTCAGATACGGCGCAACATTCAGTCAAAAGCTTCGTAAACAAGAAAAAAGCGTCACAATTTGCACAAACTTATTATTTGTTTACAGCTATAAATTCCATTAATAACAATAAATAAATTTAGTCTTTTATTTTTCGTCACAAAAAAAAACAATATGTAATTCCAGTCACGTGGTTGTAGTTTATAGCTACAGGTAGTAGTAGTGCGATAGTTATGGTCAGCATTTCCAAGGTTAACTTGAACATGACGTTGTTCAACGTGATTATAGGAAGTGATTATTAGTTATTTTAAGTTTGAAGGTTGTCGACGATGGTTGAGTCCCGGAACCTCAAATCTTGAGAAAATTCTCGAAAATTCGCAAAAAATCCATTTCGTAACTAATCAACATGTGTTTAACCAGTGACGTCATTATACAAAAAACCATTTAAAGCTGTTCATAATGAGACATGTGGTTAATGTGTGTTATTTACACTTGTCTGTCTTTAATTAGAGCTTTCATTTGATGCATCCCTTGGGATGTATACAACTTTGGTGTTCTATTACAAAAAACTGTTTAGATTCCATTTTTAATTTCTAATTTATTCACAAATCTGACAATGAAGAGAGTGCAGTTTTCTCTCACCGGGTGACTCTTTTCTCTAAAATAAATCAGCTTGTCTTTCTGGTTTCTTTTCTTTTTCTCAGCAGGAGACTGAGACACATGGACGGAGAGAAACTGTCAATCTTTCAAACCTATCAAATATGAACACAGTTATGTAAATCTCCATAGTTGTTTGTTCAACGATAAGAAAAAACAACAAAAGAAATGCTAAAATTAATTAATCTAAGTAGCACTTAAGTGATAATAAACTTTTGTTTTTGCTATTGTTTTCTGATAATATAAAACTTCAACGTTTGTACAGCCATCTTACCTGACATGTACGTTGAAACTCTTATCTAGTGTTTTATTAAACTCCATCACAGATAAATCTTCAACGCATACAACTTTATCAAGAAACAAATATAATCAAGAATGTAACGCTTCAGAAAAAAAATCAAATATATCAAAACATTGCAACCGTTATTCAAACTACCCTAAAATCCGGTATTACGTATGAGTAACACCTGTTGGTACCCTATACTACCACCTTTTTTCATCGTTTTCAACTTCTTTCTTCACTACTCTGCAGGTGTTTCAGAGGGTGTAGAGTGAATAGACAAACAGAATAGGAATTTGGGGTCCCCTCGCAAATCTGGGCTTCTTTAAGGGTGGATCGTATCATCTTAGAAGCTCAGCATGTGTTCCATGAAACCAGCACATGTGCTAACATTGCTCTTAATGTATTTATTTGTTGGTACGCTCAATGCACATGTTCTCGTTCCCACGATTTGAAGATTGGACATGTGTGGAGTCGAGGGTGGTAACCTCTATTATGGACACTTGTGTCTTAGAGGGTGATTTTTTACCCCAATAAGGAAAAATGAACTATTTTTAATTTATGAATTTAGGACTGGTGTAAGTTGAAGTACCTCTAGATGCTAACAACGTGAATTAGTACTTTCAAACTGTATTTAATAATTGTTCAAACAAAAAATTACTAAAAGGTCAAACAGCTACTGAAAATCATTAGATTCATCCAACTTGTGCAACACGTCTTATCGTCCTGATAATAGAATGACTAAGCAAGATCTCAAACTTGTTTAAGTTTACAATTTTCAAATGATCCTTCTAGATTTGCTTATTTTTCAAGAAATACAATACTGCAGTGATTGCAGTTTAAACGAATGAATCAACCAGTTTAAAGTGTGACGTTTCAACGAACCAAACCATTCAATTACCGATAACTAAGAGCTTTTTTTTGCTAACCACTTACAAGCACAAAGGTGACCTTTCAGTGGTAAGTTACGCTTGAAACTGGTGGAAAATGACTTTAGATACTAATTATTCATATAGATTTGATGATGATAATAATTATTTAATGGTGGATGTGAAAGAGTCATTCTTCTTGTTTTTTTTTTTCTGAATATTGGAGTTAGTTCAATTGAAATTCTCTGGAATCATCTGAAATGCGTAAGAATTCATATACACCTGGTTAATAAACATGTGCTATTTCAAAATTCAATTGGTAAAACACTCATCTGAATGACCGAAGAGACAGTCGACCATATGGATAGTCGTATTGATGCATAAATGTCAGAATGTGAATAAGTGGTTTGAACGATTGAAACTGCGTTGCGTGCGGCCTCGATAACCACAGGCCAACGACCAGGTCCAATGTTACACAGACAAAACAATCTATAGGAAATAATCTGTCAACTGCACACCAAAACGTCAACTATGGCCTTTAGGGCTAAAGATGCGTCAGCATAACTCGAATTGGAAATGAACAAAATCGAGCTTTTTCCAACGATTAACACTCTTTCGCAATGAATTATTATTCGAAGGGAAAGGAATAGAGATTTTAGAAAATAACAAAATAATTCCTGACCCAGTTAACCGAAACTTTACTATCAATATCCATTGCTTGCTTCCATTCATAATATCAAACCACCTTCACTGGTAAATTAGGTAATAGCTATTAAGTTCTTGGCCTTAGTTTTTCTTAATATGACCGTCAAAAACCGCATCGATTAGTGCAGAAATGTTATGTTTTTTATTAACATCAACAATATTGTCAAAAGGCAACAAATGCATTACTGATAACAACGATGTCAATGCACCTTTGTTAGTTTTTAAACGGATTGCGGTTCGCCTAGTTTCTAATCATAAACCTTCTGGGTTCCGTTTATAGCAGTGATAAGGCTATAACAAGGCCCTGTCTCGAATGTACCATTGCGAAAGGATTTTATTTACCAAACATTAGATTTCGAAAGACTCTACTAGAAACTGTCTCTTGAAAATTACAGTGAAAATGAAACTTTTTATGAGAAAAATTTCAAACATGAATTATTCACTCAAGCGATTATACTTTCACGTCAATTAGTAATATAAAGTGAATCATTTCTGGCAGTTGAAGGAGTGAGTTAGCAATATTTTCGTTAGTAACTGCATAAATACCTCACTTAAATAATATTTTAAAAGATTGTGTGGGTTTAGATTTGGAAAATGCTAGAACAATGGTATAATAAATCTGCAATAAAATAATTGCGTTTTTAGATTATCAAACTTCCAAATTAATACTAAAACTGTAGCGCAAAAAATTTGGTTTTCTCATTCATTGAAACATTGTTTACAAAACAGCTTTAATATTCTTTGAATTACTAATTCATTATCCGGTATAGAACAATGAAGAATAATACGAATTTGTAAAGAATGATTAAAATAATGAATAAGGAATTTTGTTGAAAAAAATTTATCAGTAATGTTGAAAAATTTTCGTTGCATTTTCTATAAAATTGCCACGACGAACATATATTATAATTGTTCCACTTTCGAACAGAAGAAAGTTGAATAGGGAAAGTGAACGCAGAATTTGTTTACAGTGCACCAACCGTACTAATCTCGACTTTATACCAACTATTCAAACGAGTGACAATTTCTCCAAAAAAATTCGTCTCATAAAAAAAAGATATTGATAGAAATTTGAATATTGCAAGGTCCTCAAAGATACCAAAACAGAGATTACCTCCAAATCGTTTCCTGACTAGTTCAAGAACATACTTTAAGAAAAATCCTTTGATATTTCGGACTGGTTGTATAAATGTGACAGGAAGGCTTTCTCTTGTTAACCCGGTAGTTATTCACTATGAGGAAGCCTTATCGCTATTACAATAATTATGACATACACGTTTACATTTTGGAAGTGATTTCTTTAAAAGACTTTTGGATTTAACACGTCATCTAATAGCCGTCAAGTGCAGTATAATTACGTTTTATTGAAAAATTGCACGACAATGAAATCTTTCTTTGCTTTGTTATGAAGATGTTGTTAAATAAATATGGACTTGGGGAACCTTTCCCATCAAGGTTACAAATAGAGGTCTATTACTCTTTGTTTGCATTGGCAATAACGATTAAGTGATTCAATTAATACGCTCCGAACAAGTGGTTGAAGGAAATAGAAAAAATAAAAAATGTAATTAGCTCTTCATTTTAGGGGAACTGGGCTAATATGGCATTGCTTAGCTCGATGCAAATCTAGTTACGAAAACTGACTATTGCGGCATCAAAATTTAGAAATTTCTTTAATTGGGGTCATCGTCCAAAGTTTTAATATTAGTACATAAACAGTGACATTTTGTCTGAAAATTTGTCTTCGAACATTATTAATTAATATGAAAATGATTGCCACGTTAAGGTTAGAAAGCTTTTAATTAAATATTCCGCTCCATTAGTCAACCTCGAAATAGCAATTTCAAAATAGGCGCTTTTTTCTCCACGTTCAATTCGAGAACGTTCGTGTTATCAGCTCCCCCGCAGGGGCAAGGATCGGTCATATGGAAGATTATTCGTCGGTCCGAAGACAGCCGACATGTGTTTGTTGTCGTCGTCCTCTTTTAAACCGATTAATAATCACCGTACACATAATAATTCCATTTATCTGTCTAAATATAGCACTTGATAAATATTTGGCTTTGCGCAAATACACCGAAATGTGAAAAACAACACCAAGGCTGAGATTTGCACTCGCCAAGAACTTCCGCGCCATCAAGGAGAGCCGCGAGGACCACTTGTTGGCCGGATATTCTTGTTTTTTGATTAATTATAACAACAGTTTTTAAATTACGGAAGCTAATTAGAAGTAAATGTAAACGACCATTAAGATTACCTTTTTTGTCTAGGAACCTTGTGGGTGGTCAGGGAAAAAATCCTAAACAAAAATCAAAAAATGTTAATATGGTTTTATGCCTTCTAATACATTAACTTTCAAGTTTATGTTAAGAGTTACAAAATCTTCACGCGTTATTGATTCAATCAATGACAATTATAACAGAAATTCGAATACATATTTTTGAAATTTGTCAGTAACATAAATGTTAACTATGACATATTTTAACAGCATTTGTTGATAATATTAAACGCAAAATAACTCATACTACAATTTAAAAACAACGATAAAATTTTTGAAAAATTGCATAATATCTATTTTTACGTAACTATAAAAAAAAAAAACAAATTATAACGTATCCGAGAACAGAAGAACTGGCAACAGAAAACCTTCTACGTTATGTTCAATGGTACCTTTCACAACCTCTTGACGAATTCGAAAAAAGCACATATTTACATAGCCATTATTGTTAAATAATGATATTCATGGTGTTATTTTCTTCATGCGTCGAGGTCAACCATAGTGACTCCGCCACAATTATGTTTAATTAAAGAGCTTTTTATACATGCACTTTGTTATATAAGTCATATCCATACCGATACCACGAATTTTATAAATAAAATGTATGCTAATCCTTCTTTTTTTTCATTTAATATAAGCGATGGGTATTTTTCATTAGGCAGGTATTTCCAGTTTTCGCGTCATTGCTACAAGAAAAATTCTGTTTACAACTAAGTTGAAGTATAATGAATAAAAAATAGAAAAACACTGTTCTCCGCGCCATTTTACTTCGCATGTCGGGTGTGAACGTCGTCGTCGCGACGCTGCTATCATTGGCAGTAACACAGACCAATCTAAGCTTTCCCTATCGGCCAATGTCCTTTAACCGTCGACTTAACGTCTAGTATTTTTTAACTTAGGTGCTTCCATAAACTGAAATTTAGGTTATCTGCGTATTTTACTACAAGATAACACTAGAAATAGTAAAAATTCAATTGTGAGTTATGTTTTATTTGTTTACCCGCTTTGAAAATGAGATAAAAATGCGGACGTGATCAACACTAACTAATGAAATTAGTAGACTAACAAATAGCATGATAAACAATATCAGAGGAAATTATTTCTGACAACATTGTTGTACATAATAATAATTCAATTATAAGTTATCTGGATTTTTGATAAATTAGCCGCAAACCATTCTTTCCGTTAGATCAAAATCTGGGTGAAATGGTGATTATCTTTATACCATCCAAAACAAAGCTGCTTCGACCTTGGCCATGTGATGGTTCACTCAACAAGAAAACACACTGCCATTTTTCTGGCCTGGTTATTTACAAACAAAACACAATCGGCGTATATCATCACGCAAAATAGTTAATCCCTTTAAATTTTAATAACTGTTATAACCAACAAGTTATAGTTATTATAAACCTTGGCCTAAAGTGGATCATTACAAGACTTTTTTTTTGGAGTTTTTTGATAGGGTTGAGGTCGTGAGAGAAATGACACAATGTTGCTTTTTTCATATCCTTGACTAGAAAATATTTCAAATTATTTTAATTCTTGAATGTATGACTATTTTAATTATGATATTTTTTTATCTCAATGTCATCTTCAAAAGTGCATCAACAAAAAATTAGGATGCGGCC
Source organism: Latheticus oryzae (assembly GCA_030157265.1). Lineage (NCBI taxonomy): Eukaryota > Metazoa > Arthropoda > Insecta > Coleoptera > Tenebrionidae > Latheticus > Latheticus oryzae. Next base: position 15,920,629 of record CM058052.1, on the reverse strand, counting down.
TAATTCTTCAGTTTTTCCATTTTTAATTATTGTTCATTATTTCTAAAGATAATTAATGTATTATTATGCAATTAGTTGAGCAATTTTTAATCGTAATTAATCAACATTATTTTTGTCATTTTTACACATTATTTGTATATTTTGTATTCTTTTAAGTTATTATATTATTTATGTAATTTGTAAGTACAACGACCGTTGGTTTAATTGAAGGTCGGTTTCCTTAATTTCAGTTATTCAGTGCGATTTCTCGGAAACGTGTCATACATATTATGGTCATTTAAGTGACATCTATGTTGCAGTTGCAAATGGATGTTTTTGCAACCAAATGCAATCTCTTCAATCCACATCCGTTCTGGTAAACAATGTCAGCGTTGATAATAATTTCCTAAATTTGTGATATAAGATATGAGGCAATATGTCATTGCTTATAGCACGTTTTTTTTTTATTCTTGAAAGTTGAAGCAATAAAATAAGAAGATAAGAAAATAAGAGATTTGTTTGCTTAATAAAATAATACATTTTTTTAATAATTGGAAAAAGTAAAAAAAATACTCGTTTGTGTTACAAGGCCAGAAACTGTCATTTTGCGTGTATCATTAATATTTTCTGATGATTGCGCTAGCAACTAGAATTTCAGAATTATTCGACATATTTCCGGACGTAATCACTAAAAACTATTAATATTTTTACTACATTTTTAAAAGCTGGATTTTTATTAACGACTTCTATAATACCATTTTTCTCGGTTTATTAATTTTTTTTTTTTTATTTTATTGGAGTTATAATATTTAATGAGAAATTGTTTCAGGTATGTTTGTAGTCTACGTGTTTTTGAAAAACAACAATTGGAAATGTAATAAAAATTCAAATTATAACTGTTTACATAATAGCAAAAAAATTTTAAACAGGAAATAACCAAAAAAAAAAAATTGACATTTTCGAATGCAGTTTAAGCTTTTCTATAATAATTTATGTCGAATAAGTAAGGTCAAAGATATGTTCACCTTTAGGTTGTACACGATGATCGAACAATGTAACAGAAAGTCACCATTTTTTCCCTCCACTTCGTATAAGAAATAACAATCATTAATACAAAAACATGATAAGCCAACTCATGACTGTGATGATGTAGCAATTTCTTTTAAAAAGAAAGGTGAAATTAAGAATTCAAATCATATATAATAGAAAAATACAATGTCCTATATGCTATCGTAGCAAAATATCATTTTTCATTGACGTTGCCGACTAGTACAGCAATATCAGTTTACCAACATCATTGTTGGAAATATGACAACGTGTTGTTTTAATAGAAATAACAGAAATAAAGAAACAAGAGTGTAGACAGTTTAATATGTTGATGTTGTTGATTATTAACATATGACCTTCTAGCCCTTCTTGTCCTGTCAGCTAATTTCTTCCACTTACTAGATACATACTCCATTTCGTCCGTTTTTTATGTGTTGTTGCTCATATGCGTTAAAGATGCGTGGTTGGACACTCAGTTGCCACTTGTTGCAGACCAAGTCTTTAATCAGCCGGGCGAGGTTGCCGATGCTTCGCTTTGCCACGCCAGATTCACGCCAAAACAAATTTAGTCAAAGTTTCCAAATTTGACGTTGGCAAATCTGTACATTATTTTGTCAAAAATAAATAAATAAAGTACTGAGACATTAAGATAACAGATAATTTTTTTATGATAACATGTAAATCTCTATTACGAATAATATTATCAACGTGTCAAACTCCAAATGTTAGTCATGTATATATGGAAAAAAAACAAACTGCCCACTAAAAATTGGGATAAATGTTTGCTAAGTTGGTACTTCATTTCTCTAAGTTGGTGCTTTCTTATATTCAAGTGAGAAATATTTACATCACGTCATTTTAAAGAATTTTAGGTTAAGTTGATAACGTAAATATAGAAGAAAACTGTCAGACAGAGACGTCAAAAAACGTCAAGCTTTATTTTTTTCCCATATATAATTAAGATCACTATTTGTTTTTTTCTAATTTTTGTCAAACTGAAAAAACCTTTTTGTGAATTGAATATTTTAAAAAAGTTTTATATTTTCTACTGCATATGCAAAAAAATAAACAAAATTTTCTATTTTATTACACTTCTAGAAATGGGCTAACAAAGCTGCCAATCTTTGAATGTTGCACATTTTAGCATACTTCAGTCGTTATTAATGTGCATAAGGGGCGGCTATGAAAATCAGATTTTAAAGTGGTTGCACTGATGACATTGATTCGTAAATCATTGTAGGTACTTTGTTTACAGTCAGCATCCAATTCAAATGAAGTTGCAAATTTCAAACTTCAAACAGACTAATACTTGTTTGTACTCCATTCGTTATTAATGTACATCAAAAAGGCCGAAAAACTCTAAATGCGGCTTTAACTTTGTCTATCTTGTTTGAACTTTAAAATCTGATTTCCACGGCCGCCCGTTATGCAGATTTATAACGAAAGGAGTATGCTATCAATTTTGAGGTTACGTTTAGTTTTAGTGACAAAATTAAGCCGCGTTTAGAGTGCCTCAACTTTCTTGATGCATAATAATAACAAATAGTGTTTCTAATTGTCTATTTTTCAGTTTTTTTATATTCTTCAGTTGGTATTACTATTAGGCACAGATAGAATTATTACGCCTCTACTAGAATTAAACAGTTGTAAACCAATTTTGTTTGAGAATCATAAAATGTAAAAAAATTAAAAAAATTGGTTATTTTCCTTTTTTGTTTTTCTACTATTAATATTTGAAATCCAAAGCAAATCTTATCAAACTTGTAATTAATTTTTTTTAGTAGATAACTGGATATTTGAACAAAAAACAAGTGGTCAGATGTCATAAAAACTTCAATAATGACAGATTTAACAAAAGAATAAATTAAAATCATATAGTTATATCAATATAAATAAAAAAATCATATTTATTACAAAACATTGATAAAATAGCCCAAAACAACAATTAGTTGTAAGTTGTTATCAGAAAAATTAGGTACATTTGAACTTAATTTAAAAAGTTCCATAATTTTGTGTCCAGACAGAAATAAGCTGCAAAAACTAAGATAAAAGTTGGTACTTCATTTCTCTAAGTTGGTGCTCCTTTTGATTCTAGTTTACTCCCGTCATTTTAGAGAAACTGGGGTTCAGTTAATAACGCAAATAGAACAAATGCAAATGACGGGTATAAACGTCAAACTGGCTAAAAGTGACAACTCATAATAATATAACCCATTGAACAAATTCACTTGCTTATCCAACCTAAAAACGATAAATTTCCTAGTTTTCAAGTCTTCAGTGAGCAGTTTATTTATTTAAAGATTTGATATCTAAGAAATTTCTTGGTGTTAGGTTGAATAAATAATTGAATATATTCAGTGGGTTATATTATCATAAATTGTCAATTTTTTTTCTATCTAGTGACGATTTTTGACGTTTTCAGCTAGTGCATTTGCGTCATAAACTTAACCTCAAGAGCATCAATTTAGAGAAATGAAGTACCAACATTTATTCCAGTTTTCCCCAATATCAAACAATTAACTAAGTAGCAAAAATTACATTTTACTCTAATTAAAGTTCATTATTGCGGTAAATAATAAAGAGAAAACAACATAATGAGTGGTTTCAAAATAGTCTTTTAATCTCTAAATTAAATATTTAGAATCCTGCTGATAAAAGGATGTAAAAGTTTCCAGTATTTTCGATTTATTTAAGATGACATTTCCTGCTATCTTATTAATTGATAATTTAGATAAGAGAACAATACTACAACTTTATTTTTAATTCCACTATATTATATTTAAAATTGTATTTTTTTATATCAATGCTCAAGTACGTTTTACTCTTGTTTTAATCTCATTTATAAAAATTGAGCAGTGTAAACGATACTCCAAAACTTAGTTTCACCCTACAATTTATGTTTACGTTCGTCCAAACAACGATTGTGTTGATATGAATACATTCATTTGCAATCTTCATCTGTTCAACTCTAAGCACTTGTAGATACATTTAGTTAGTAGAAATGAGTTTTGGTAACTTGCAGTTCTTGAAAAGCCTTCATCGTCTAACGATAAAGCACGTATTTCAATCGCATCGTCCTCTAAACTACTTTTTGCACACTTGTGGCTGTATAATAATGTTTAGGTTTGACAAGGGACCCAAATTTATCTTCAGAAATCTTTTTTATGAGGGTGGGGTAGTGGTGGTTAAAGATCCTGAAGGGATGGATGGATGGTTAGATTTGAAATTTTTTTTTTCTGTTTCGAAACCCATGGTTAAGTCTGATTCAACCATGACAAAATTAAAAAAAAAAAAAAAGATAGTTATCTACAATTATATTTACGTCATAGACTGATACCTAATTAACTTGTGTGATAACCCCAGCACTTTTTTTTCTTAGTGATAAGTAAGGTCTTGGGTGCTGTTAATAAACTAATTTTTCTTTTTTTGGAAATGAGTTGTTTTTTTGGAATTTTCCAAACTTGAATCTAGTGAAAATTTATTGCCAGAATTGTTATAGTTTATAATTTATTACGTCAGGATTATAGGGTAAATAAACTACGATCTTCTCAACAGGACCTTTTAATTTTACTTTACTCTACAAAAGCCAGTTACAGACTAACTTATTTTCTAAAAATCCAGACATTCGGCATTCATCTTTAACACATGTTTCCCATCTTTCACACTCGCCCTAAAAGCCCTCACCCACACTAACCATTCGGACCTCCCAAGCATCCCTTACAATTCTACGAATTCATATCATTTGCAATAAAGAATCGTTTCAAAGTTTCTTCTAATAATATTCACCGCAATCAGACATTATTTTCGTCATTTTCGACCTTTTGCTCTTTACAGCAGTAGTAAACAAACCTATTAGCAAAACCCGGATTATAAATAAAAAAAAAAAAAAGATTTTTGTTTATTGTTATATTTTCGTCGCTTATCCACTTTCATTTTTACTAAAAGAATTTTTTCACTAATTACTTTCCTGTGTCTTTTTTTTTTAATTGAAAATGTCAGGTTAAGGTTATTTCTTAGAGAGGACTAGGACATCTTCTTCGAAGCGTGACGGTTAATACCTACATACAATATTGTTTATGCGTAGCTAATTATCTCATTTCGCAATAAATTCTTAGGAAAGGGTTGAAGTTGACTTTAAAATCATTGAGTGAAAGTATCGAATTTGATCATGATGTATCTTGACCTTGACTTGACTGGTTCTTGTGCCGCCAGCTGGTTCTTAATTCTGATATGAATTCGTAGAATTGTAAGGGATGCTTGGGAGGTCCGAATGGTTAGTGTGGGTGAGGGCTTTTAGGGCGAGTGTGAAAGATGGGAAACATGTGTTAAAGATGAATGCCGAATGTCTGGATTTTTAGAAAATAAGTTAGTCTGTAACTGGCTTTTGTAGAGTAAAGTAAAATTAAAAGGTCCTGTTGAGAAGATCGTAGTTTATTTACCCTATAATCCTGACGTAATAAATTATAAACTATAACAATTTATCAGAAGTGGGATCGTGAAAAAAAAAAAATTATTCGTGGAGACTTAGTTTGGTTTTATTAGTGTTAGTTTGTTAGTGGTCAAAGAAATAAAGGAAAATGACGGACGATAAGAATAAAGAAAGCCCGAAGGAAATCATCCCTCAATCAGGACAGGAATTTTTGAACTTAGAGACAATTTTACAATTAGTGAAGGCAGCGGTGAGCGAAGCGTTACAGGCTCAGACAGGGACAGTGGCGGCGGCGGCGGCGGCGGCGGCGGCGGTTGACCAGGAGGTAGCAGGGTCGCCAGACATACAGGAGTTGTCCAGAGATAAGGAGGCGTCGGGGACGCTGGGGTCGTCTGGAAACGGGGTGGTGTCGGAGACAAGTGGCCTGCAGAACAGTCTTCCGTTGGGCCGGATGGAGGCGCCTGGGGCGTCGAGAAACATGGGGTATTGCGTAATGCCCGATTTAACGCAAAGTTTACGCGTATTCAATGGAAAAGGAGGTGCATCAGACGCATTACAGTGGTTACAGGACATCAAAACCATGGCGGGACGTCAATTTTGGGGTGATGCAATTTTGTTGGAGGTGGCGCGTCAACACCTCGTAGATAGCGCGTTGTTGTGGTATCGATATCACCAGGATACCTTAACAACGTGGGCAGCGTTTGAGATGCGATTCCGCGAAAATTATACGGATCGAAGAACGCTCGCCGAAAGGTTTAGAGAGATGTCGGAGAGAAAACAAAGAACCAGTGAAAGCGCGGAAGATTATTTTTACGCAAAAATGGCGATGTGTCGCGATTTAAAATTGTCGTTCGCGGAAACGAAAGAAATGCTGCTCACGGGGTTGAAGTCCAGGGAAGTTGCGAGATCTCTGCTGACTGTTCGACACGACGATGAGTGGCAGCTTCTTCGTGATTTGAGGAACAATGAACGGTTGGATTTAATTTCGGTTCCAGAGAGGCGTATTTTGCCAGAGAAGAGAAAGTGTTTTCGCTGTGGAGCAGAGGGCCACATTTCTAAAAACTGTAACACTCCGAGAGTGGAAAATAACACCAAATGTTTTCCGTGTTTTAAGTGCGGGAAAATGGGACACTTCGCGCGCGAGTGCCAAGTACCGGGTCGCGATTCGCGAGAAAGACAAGTAGTAGGGCGAAACGAAAATTCGCAACGGGGTGCTACTGCAAACGAAGTGGCGGCGCAAGTAAAGACAATAAATGCTCAGTCGGACAATCTAAAGTATTTTAAGGACGTGAAAATTAACGGGGTGGAAGTTAGGGGTTACGTGGACATGGGAGCGGAAGTTTGTGTCATCCGGGATGATTATGTACCCAAATTAAAACTTATGTGTGACTGGGACAAGAAGAAGGACGTTACGGGCTACGGCGGTGCAGTTACAAGTGTTTTAGGAGCCGCACAGGTGGATGTAGAAATCGACGGCATCAACGCCCAGATCGAACTCCTGGTGGTGCCGAGGGAAACCCAGGAGATTCCAGTGATAATCGGGCATCCATACACCGAACAGCCGCACATCGAAATTGTAAAAACACCTCACGAACTTATAATAAGAAAATGTGAAGAGAACGGTGCGAATAATGCTCCAAGAACGGTTTTGTGGGCGAGTGAGGCGTCTGTAATTCGAAATAACTTCCTGGGGCACATCACAGTCAGGACACAGACACCAGAAAGTACCCTTTGTGTCGAAGGTGGACTACGCGAGTCGGGAGAGTGGGTACCACGATGTGTAATAAGCACAGACAGGAACGGTGACACGGTGTTACCCATTTTAAATATAAGTGGAAAGGACATAAAAATTGTTGAAAATCAAAGTGTTGCGCGAGGGGACGTGTGTCGAGAATATACACATCGGCGAGATGTTAACACGGAACCTATTGACGCGTGTGAAATCAACACTGATTTGGCCGGGAAAGACGCGGAAAAAGTGTTGGAACTTATAAATGATTATCGAGATTTAGTGGCCCGAAATGTTAAGCAAATTGGATGTACGAATCTAGTAGAAATGGACATTGAATTAACAGACGATAAACCAGTTGTCTATCGACCGTATCGTATGTCGTTTTCCGAAAAAGAACAAGTGCGAAATATAGTGCGCGAATTGAAAGAGGCCGATATAATTGAAGAAACTGATTCTCCATTTGCAAGTCCGGTAATTCTCGTAAAGAAAAAGTCCGGGGAAGTGAGGATGTGTGTCGATTATCGAGCGCTCAATAAGAAAACAGTGAAACAGCACTACCCCTTGCCGTTAATCGACGATCAGCTGGATCGACTTCGGGGCCAAATCTACTTTACCTCAGTGGATTTGTCCATGGGATACCACCAGGTACCAATGTCGAGGGACGCGCGAGGTAAGACGGCTTTCATTACCCCTGATGGGGTCTACTGTTTTAAGAGAATGAGTTTTGGGTTAGCGAATGCGCCCTCGCAGTTTCAAAGATTAATAAACATAGTTCTTGGGAATTTGCGATATGACACTGCGATGGCGTATTTGGACGATATTATTATTCCGTCCAAAACTGTAGAGGAAGGATTAGCTAAGTTAAAATTGTTATTTAATAGATTTAGATACGCGAACTTGACGTTAAACTTGCGAAAATGTTTTTTCTTTATGACAAAAATTGATTATTTGGGTTTTACAATTTCAAAAGAGGGTATTGAACCGGGAAGGGATAAACTTAGGGCAGTGGCTGAGTTTCCGGTACCTACAGACGTACACAAGGTCAGATCGTTTTTGGGGTTGGCTAGTTATTTCAGGCGTTTTGTCCGGAATTTTGCAATTATTGCCCGTCCTCTCAGTGACTTATTAAAAAAAGGAGGTAGTTTTAAATGGGGGGTAATACAGCAAAACGCGTTCGAGTCGTTAAAGAAAGCGTTAATGAACAAACCAATCCTTTGCGTTTTCGACACGGGCGCCTATACAGAACTTCATACAGACGCGAGTTCAACGGGGTTAGGTGCCGTGCTTCTGCAGAAACAGAATGACGGAACATTGCGACCGGTGTCATTTTACAGCCGAAAAACGACACCCGAGGAAGCGAAATACCACAGCTATGAACTAGAATGCTTAGCAATTGTAGCGGCACTAGAGAAATTTCGCGTTTATTTGTTAGGGATTCATTTTGTAATTCGTACTGATTGTAACAGTTTAAAATTGTTGGCAAATAAAAAAGATATGCATCCAAGAATAGGGCGTTGGTTTATTAGGTTGTCAGAGTTTGATTATACCGTTGAGTACCACCGGGGCGAAAACAATAAAGTAGCAGACGCCCTTAGCCGAAATGCGGTAGAGGCTGGTCGGGCCGTGCCAGTGGGTGGACTTCCAGATGTCATGGGGATAAAGATAAATACGGATTGGGTAGCGGCATTACAGCGTACCTGCAATGAAACTAAAAGCGTTTTACAGAAATTAGAAGAGGGCGATCAGGCAACGCACTCTAAATTTACGTTATGCAATGGTCGTGTTTATCGGGTAAAAGATGGAAAGTGGCGATTGTATGTACCTGTCGATTTAAGATTTGATATAATTAGTAACGCTCATAGAGAACTTATGCATTTGGGAATAGATAAAACGTTGGACAAAATAAAAGAGAGCTACTATTTTCCAAAAATGCGGGAAGAGGTAGGAAAATATATCAATCGATGCATTAACTGTTTGTATAGTAAGACACCGCGGGGGAGGCAACCGGGAATGCTGCACCCGTTAGACAAAGGCAGTACTCCGTTTCAGGTGGTGCATATCGACCATTTGGGCCCTTTTCCGTCAAGTAAAACAGGAAACAAATACGTATGCGCTATTATAGACGGCTTTAGTAAGTACACAGTATTAAAAGCGCTGCCGGATGTAGGAGCCGAGGGAACTCTTAGTTTTTTGAAAGAATTCGTTTCTAATTATGGAAAGCCCAATAAAATAATTAGCGACAGAGGTACAGCGTTCATTTCGAAGTTGTTCGAAAAATTTTGCGGTGATTGTGAAATCCAACACGTAAAAATTGCAACAGCAAGTCCTAGATCGAATGGACAAGTGGAGAAAGTAAACGACGTGATAATAACATGCTTAAGTACAAGTACGGATGACATAGAAGGTAGTGATTGGGACGAAAAATTAAGCGAAGTACAATGGGCTATTAATAATGCAACCCATTCGGTCACTAAAAGAACGCCTTTTAGTTTGGTCCGGACATACACGCGAGACGGGTTCACTAATAATCCGTTAGCAGCCGAAATACGCGATTTAAATACACGCTTAAATACGGAAGAAGAGCAAAATTTAGTTGCGGATCGGCTGAAAAGAAATGCGGATCGTATGTGCGCGAATTTTAATAAATCGCGGCGTCAGGCTAGGGTTTTCAAGCAAGGGGATTTGGTGTTGGTACGGGCTGAGGTACCGTCGACCGGCCAAAGTCGTAAATTGAGCCCTAAGTATCGAGGACCCTATGAGATTGTTAAATTTATAGGGAATGATAGATATTTAGTGCAAGATATAGAAGGCGAACAACAAAGTAGTCGCTTCTATAAAGGAATTATTTCTGTAGACAGATTAAAATTAGTTAGTAATTTAGAGGAGTAATAATTAAGATAAAGTAGGTTGTACAAGTGTTAAGGGTAATGTTAAATTTTTATCGGAATTTTATTATTAGAAAAATTTGGGGACATAAGTAGAGTGTTTAGTTTCGTTATTGTAAGTTATGGTAAGTGTCATTAGGGAATGAGTGATTAGATGGTTGGGATGTGTTCTCGAGGACGAGAACATTGTCAGGAAAGGCCGAGTTGATATGAATTCGTAGAATTGTAAGGGATGCTTGGGAGGTCCGAATGGTTAGTGTGGGTGAGGGCTTTTAGGGCGAGTGTGAAAGATGGGAAACATGTGTTAAAGATGAATGCCGAATGTCTGGATTTTTAGAAAATAAGTTAGTCTGTAACTGGCTTTTGTAGAGTAAAGTAAAATTAAAAGGTCCTGTTGAGAAGATCGTAGTTTATTTACCCTATAATCCTGACGTAATAAATTATAAACTATAACACAAAGCTTAATTTATGATAAAATTTATTTCCAGTTAATAATTAATGATTATTGCTAATAATATGTACGATAGTCGAAATTATCGAGGTTATTTAGTTTTATTAAGTCTGTTTGTGAAGAAACCACTAAGTGCATTCATATACTGGATGTTCTATGTTTACACTAAGGTAGACGTCATAATTGCTTCAAATTTATTATTTAATAATATTCTTTAGTCAATATTATTTTTAATAAATCATTCAACATTTTGTTGATCTTTAAGAAAAATATCGAGAAAACTGATAAAAAGAGATGACCTTTGGCTTTTGTCTAAAAAGCGGAAAAATATTAATCTTGTTTATTTTCCACTTTAGTGACAAAAGATAAAAACTGAAAAATAAATAAAACTATAAAAATTTCAATTGAAGTGCATATACTTCGTTTTTTATTAATTTGCGTAAGGGACGGCCATGGAAATCAGATTTTAGGATGGCCACACTGGTACATTTTTGGTACATATTTTTTTTAATGCTTTTTTTTGTTTACTTCAAATTTTGAGGTTAGGAATGTAAAGCTCGTTTGTAATTAAAGTACGTTGCAGATGGTTGTGCCTAGACGGTTGGCTAAGTAAAAAAAAACCCTAGACAAATGTTCAAGGTATTTTATAATGAATTAAGGTATGGTTCAGGTCTCGGTTGAGATCTTAAGTGCGACAATTAAGACACTATAGATGGAGTGAAAATAATATGATTCAATAGCAGTATTAAAAGAATTAGATATTTTTCAGCATGGTGAAGTTAAAAATCCAAAAACACCATAACCTAAACGTTTAAAAATGTTATTTCGACATTACCTCAATTGACATTAACTTAGTATTGAAAACTGTAACCCTAAAGTACATTCTCTTACAAAATTGTGTGTACTTTCCTAAAATTTTAGCACTAAATGACCTTGAAGTAGTGACAATTTTATTGACAATTTTGAGTTACCCAGCCTTTTTGATGCACATTAACAAAAAAGTTTCTCTTGAAAAACAATATTTTTCGAACTAGGTAATAAACGAAGGTTAGGTTAGGAAAAATTATTTTGAATTTCTGTCTGATATCTTATCAACTACTGTCTTTGAATGTTTTATCCTCCTAGACTGTCTTTCATGTGAAATTAATTTATAAATTTTGACAAATGCAGGTCAGATCAGTGCTAATGCTCAAACATAGGTAAACAAAATTCCCTAGTAGTCAATATTATACAAAATTATACTCAGCATTTTTTTGACATTGAACCAAGTCCATTAAAATGTCAATTTCTCCAAATTCTTTTGAGATAGACAAATAAATTTTGGCACACTTATAAACGAGATATTAGCCGATATACAGATAAGAAGAACTCTTCATAATATTGTATAGAGTGTTATAGAAATCGCACCAAACACTGGCTTCTAAATTATTGCAAAATTCATTTACATATTCTAAATGGAAACCCGAGGAATAAAATCCTAGTCAACTATGAAATGACTTTGTCACTACAATCACTCATCTAATATTCCAAAAACTAATGCAAATGGGAGAAAAGTTGTAGTGTTGCTGAAATTTAACTGGAGGCAAAAAATGTTTGACAAGAAAATCTGAAACACACTGTACAATATTTTGAGACGTTTTTCCAATCTGTATGTCAAAGTTGGATTTTTTCCAACAATAAAAATCCTCAAAGAATTATTCGGTTAAACTTGTTTGAAATAACAGTGGATCTAACACAATATTTTGCGTATCTTTAGACAAAACATAAAACTTTTAATCCTTGAAATATCTTTGTTTCATTAAACCAGATAATATCTCAATAGGCTGCTTATTATTATTTAAACATTCAAATTAATAATGAATTATTCAAATTTCTCTTTGTTTTTTTCTGAAGGAAATTGTGGTTGTCCATATTTTTTTCTGAAAGCCATGATTCTATTTTTTGTGGTTTTTTAATAGATGTTTTTATAGAAATAACTCTTTAAAGTAAATTCATGATTATTAACATTTAAAATTAATTATTATATTCTTTCTAATTTTGCAGAAATGCTTATAACTGCTGTTGAATAAACTAATTATAATGAGAAAGATTTAATTTCCTATTTAGATATTTTTTTGTTGAAAATTAGCTGAAAGTTGCGACTTTCTTCTTTCTTAATAAGATAATTGTACAGAAATTAATTATGATTTTTAAGGTAATGTTCATGTTTTAAATGTGAAATGAAAAAAAGTTGTTTTTTGTTACAAAAATAGCAAAAATCGAAAGTGAAGTATTGCAAGATACAAAATTAATATTTGAAGTGGAAAAATGCGTACACGCTAATCAGCGGAATATTATTTTAATGAATATGTTAAGTGAGATAGGTAGTGAGTAACAACTTTGTCTAATGGATATTTAATTTTGTTTGTGATAGTAATAAAGTGAAATAATCAAAAACCTAACCTTGACCGTGTAATTTAGGAGTGTTGTTGATTAACTGCAATACTTTTAAAATCAATCAGGGATTTTTTTAGTGGAAAATTTCAAAGTAATTAGCATTTTTGCGTAAATTAATCGACCTTCTCTTTTAGCGTCAGTACTCGATTTATAATTCTTCTTTTTTTATATCTCCACCTCATCATCAAAATTCATATCGCAAATCTCGTTTAGGTGTGTCGGATCTGCATGAGAGTAAAAAAAACGACTTTCAGCTTGTCATGAACAAGCAGTTTGAAGCATGACCCTGACCAAGAATAAAGCTTGAAAATATCACAATAAAGAAGCTTGGAATATATAGATACACCAACAAAATAATGAAACAGAGCCAATGTGTAAAAATAAATCCACTTTTAATAATAGACCTCTGTGTTTATTTTCGATCTGCAGCATGCATACAAAGAATCAGACGTGATTTACCTAGAAACAATGAAAATATTTTCATATCAACATTGTATTTAAAATATGCTAAACTTTTGTCTTCCTGAATGCTATAATCAAATGAATTTTCACGCACTGCTAAATCAGTTGTGGGAGGGCGCTGATAATCCCTTTTCCTGTTGAAAGGAGGAAACGCGGTGTGGCGGACTTTTCCGGTTTTCTATTTCCGATCGATTATTATTAAAGTGCGCTTTAAAAAATCCTGATTAGTGATCTAACATTCCAAACATTAAAAAAAAAACAAAATTTTATTTCAATCTGGTCCAAAGTGTTTCCACTTTCGATCTTACCCAAACTTTTCGTTTCGTATCGCATTTCTCTTTTAGCGGTGAAAGTGATCAGCAAAAGGAAAAAGAGTGAAATCATCATCACGACCGTGACCTAGTGCACAACAGTTGTATATACCTGAAGATATCTTTTCATTGTGCCATCGAACGCAACTTTACCACAGTATGACGCACCCACAACTATTCTTTGATACAAAATCCAACAATTAAAAGACACGACCATTCTTGCGTTGAATAATCCGGACTTGTAACGAAACTGGAACTAATTGTCTATAACAGATAGTAATAAATACTTCCTTTACGATGATTAGAAAAGTTGGCATAATGGCAATTTCGTTTTCGTAAAACTGTTGTAATCTGTGGTTGAATTGCTCTGTAAAAAAATCCTATGAAAAAGATGGTTTGTGAAAGAGACGCAAAGATGCGAGACAATGGCTTTGGTTTATGGAGAAACCTCAAATTTTGAGAGGGTTGGGTGTAATTACCATGCTGGTAGTACAATTACGAAATGACAATGCGACGAAAAGAAAGCTGCTGGGATGGGAACAGACAGAAAAAAAAAAAAAATTTCCAAATTGGCAGTTCAACTTACAATTACTGAAATTATTAAATTTTTTAACTGACAACAAATCGTTTAATTATAAATTTAATCATAATTAAAAGAAAAAACAGAAATAATTATTGAAGTAAACATATTTTTCTAAACTGCAGTTTTTTTATCACCAAAACAAAATTCGTACTAGTTTGATAAAACAACAAACTGTGTATTTATCGCAAATTATAAATTCTCCACATGCAATAACACCAAACAAACAATTGTTTATTAAAAAAAAAAAATAGTGATTCAGTCTCGATTATTATTAATGACACGACTTAATTGCACTTTCCGGAAGAAAGAAAAAGCACGCGATTGTGCCATTTAATGTATCATCTTTCTGAACAAACAAAAAGCGCGATTTCGCTGCTTTTTAGTTCTCTGTATCAAGGCGAGCTACTTCAAGTACATGAATTAAAATTATGAAATTAAATTAAATCGTATACGTGTAATTAAAACAAGAAATGCAACAAACCGATTGGATTTTTGTACTGTAGAATGAGCAAAGAAATATTATGAATGTATAAGCTAGTTTCACTTTAATGGCGTCGTTTATACGATAATAATCAAACGCAATCGGGAGCAGTGTTGCAGCATTAGATTTAAGAAATGTTTAATATAAAAAAAAAGAGAGAATTTTGTTTAAGGTTTCATTTATATTCGGTGCATTGTGCTTAATTCCAAGAATATCCAAATTCACATTATATATTTATTATATGGTAATGTGCAACGTTTCGTAACAATGCTCGCCTTTCATAGACTAATGGCAGTTAAAGATGGATGGAGCTTAGCCCTTTGAGTTTACAGTGAAAGGAAGTTTTTTATTTTCAAATTTTTTACACTATTTTATTTTTGATAATTGATTGCTATTCAGCCTTGCGCAATTATTACAAAATAAGCAAAAATTTTAAAGGTTATTTATTTAAATTGAGTTATTCAAGAAGCAATGTTTATAAAGTTAATTAGTTGTACAGTTCACTGATCTTAAGTACTTTAAAAATATTTAAAGAGAGAATTGAAAGACATTTATATAACGTTCTTACATTATTCTGAAATTATGATCGTTGTTCTAAATACGCTCTATTAAAAAGATACTGAAGAAGTTAACAACAACAAAAAATTGGCCTTCACTATGCGAAATTTATTAAACTGGAAGCTATAAATTTCTGTCCACCTGTAGATAACTTACAGCTATTCAAAATGAATAAGGAAATAGTTTCCAATTGATATATTGCGATAACAGCTGATAAACTAGTTTCAGAAAATGTAAAATAGAAGTATTGTGGTTAAAATCGACAGAATTATTTCTTTTCGGATTTGACCTTAAAACTAAGTTAATTACAATTTTAAATCTCTTGTAGAATTATAATTATAGACATTATGGATTCAGGTAATATGTTTCAGTAATAGTCTATAATTTTTTTGTCCTTTAATAGATTTAACACAAAATGTGAAAATGTGCTGAGTTTGGTAGTTAAATAATTATCTAATTTTGTAGGTATACATGTTTCCAAATCGAAGTAAAAAATAGAAATTCTTGCTTCAAAAGAATCAAGATGAAGGGGAATTTTGAAAGTAATTTGTGCGTTTCCAGAAGGTATCTGTTTACAATGACCTTTTGGTTTATTTGTGGTTAATAATTAAAATATTATTAAATATTATACTTTTCACATCAAGACAATTTAATTTTTTTTTTTTGCAAGACAAAAGAAGAGTGTTAGTTGATCATAGAGCACATTAGTCATAATCCAAAACAAAAAATACAAAACCGAAGGAACTTGCTTGACTCATAAAAGTGAGAAGCAGTATTAATAACAGTTGTTTAAAATTTTACTATAAGAGAGATAAAAGCAGCAAGCTGTGGTGTTAAGCTACCAGTAGCATTCCATGTAATTTCTATTCCACTGAACATCTTTTTTCTTGAATTTCAACGTTCGTAAACGGAAATTCAGTTCAGAATGTTTGTTAAATAATTTACTATTTTTTTCTAAGTCTAACCTTTAAATAGGTAATCTAGAAAGAAAGACCTGTTCCCTTCCTGAAACCATGTTTGTACAGTAAAGTTCGAGAAATGATAGCTATTAATCATTAGAGAAATTAATAATCACATTATTTTGTTTTACTGCGGGAGTGGTTTTTGAAAATTTTGATTGTGACACTGGTTCCTTGTTGGGAATAGAAAAATTGACAATGATTGGTTATTACTGTCCTTTATTATTAACATGCGCTTGAGTAATAGAAGTTAAAATCCACCAAAATCAAAAGACAAAATTAAAATTAAAACAAAAAAAGTCAGGAGAAAAATAGTTTTATGTCATAGGAAGATGAAATTTTGCTACTAACTCCTTTCTTAAGATGGTTATAACAATTTTCTGTCATAGGGATGAAATTTTATCAGTAACTTTTTTTTTTAGATGGTTATGACAGTCATGTCTGGAAGTTTTTAGGATGTCATACTAAGATATTTTTAAATATAAGATTATAACAAAAAAAATTTAGGAAAAAATCAGTGTCATAGGGATGAAATTTTACTACTGACTTCTTCCTTAAGATTGGTATAACAGACATTTACAGCAAATTTTAGGATGTCATACGATGATATTTTCAAAGATAAGATTAAAACAATAAAAATTCAGGAGAAAAATGATTTTCTGTCACAGGAAGATGAAATTTCAACACTAACTTCTTGTTCAAAAAAATGTCTCTTGAGGTTTATTTGGCATGTTTGAAAAATGATTAGGATAAAAATAAAAAATAGGAGTCTTTTAACTTTTAATGTAGATTTGTTTAAAACAATTAGTAAAAACCGATGTATATGTCCATTCCAGGAACAGATTATCTGTCACTATGTTGACATTCAGGCGTATTCTGTAACTCAAAAAAATCGAATAAAAATCAGTCAAATTGAGTAGTAAAAATCGAAATTACAAAGATTCGTATTCTGTAACTCTTACGACTTCTGTAATCGTAATATTTCATAAAATTTAATTTCGATTTTTCTGGTATTATCGAAATTGATTTTGATAATAGCAATGTGGCAATTCTCGAAAAAATTTGTCAAATTTAGTTGATAATGACTAATCTTTATCGAAAATCTTTTAGATTAGAGCAAGAAAAAGTATTTTTCTCTATTGAAATGCTCAAATCAATTGATAATAACGAATTTGAATAGTGTATAATTGCAAAGATGGTGCGAAGAAGCTAAATTTCAGCAAAAGAGGCGCTCTGGTCAGTCTAGGATTATAAAGGGTGTTGAAGAACGGTTTCTAAGGGTGCTTGCCCTTCGTAATCGTCATGAGAAGTTCGAAATGCATTTGTTACAGCAACTAACCGTGTAGTTTCTCTCTTACCATGAAACTTGATGCATACCGTCTGTTTTGGGTGCTACCATTGACTCTTCGGCACTTGGAATGGTGGTCAGGTTGCACTGGAACTTGATGAATCCAGATTTTGCCTAGACGAGTTAGACGGTTTCGCTGTGAGAGACCGCTGAAAATTTTAATTTTAAGTTTAATTTTAAGTCTGTCATGTATTATTTTTAAATTAATTGCATTGTAAATAAGATGTTAATAATAGTATTTTGAAGTTGAATTTGATGAGAGGCAAAATGTGCAGTTTGCTTTAGAGGCATGGTGTTATATGTTATAACGGGCCTGAGACCGCTTACCCCAGGGAGACAGACCATTCAATTCGGTCTATGCCTCGCCGAGTTTGAGAATGTTGCAATAACCGCGGTGGAGCAACAATCATCAAATTTCAATTATCAAATTTTTGATAAAAGCTAAGCACAGATTTAATAAAAAAAAGATTCAAGCCATTTTTCCTTCTTAGTCTTGCATTACTTTTTGCTCCAGTATAAATTAAATTTAAAAAAACGGCTCATATGTTTGTAAAATTTTACTTCAACGCTTTCTAAGTGACTCCCTAATAAATCTAATTCTTGAGTTCACTTACTGCTCTTACAAAACAGAATTTTAATTGATTTATTTAATTTTTTTTTCAATTTTTCCTAATTCAAACTTGTTCAGATTACTTTTTCTCATGAATCTGTAATTGTTTGTAGCCTACTGTTCAGGTTTCTGTTGCATTTCAAAAATTATATTATTAATGTCAGTTGAAATAGTTGATTAGATCACTAGACCAGAAAATGTTGTTTTGTGATTGTGAGTGTTACCGCACAGGCGAGGAGCCTAGCCGAGGTAAAGCAACACGAGCACTCATTAAACATTTTCTGGACGTGTGATAAAAGTATACTTTTCATACCAACAAACTTGAATGTTAAAAATTATCATTTTCTCTAATCTACACTTTGCTTAAAAAGCAATCATATTAGATAAGATTTCTGTAAAAGTGTTAATTAGAACTTATAGCGACATTACGACATGAAGATGAATTGGAAGGAACGTTCGGTTTTATATCAAAGTTTATTTTGCTGACAAGCATAAATAATTATTAAATTATTAAAGAATCAGCTACCATCCCGTTGAATTTTCACAAATGTTACATTGTAAGGTTTAAGCCGGCAATTCGATCTTTCAGCCAATTTTGATTCAAACAGAACTGTCAGTAAAGGCTGGAGGCATGAAAATACAATTTTTTGGAATGAAGTCAGGTTCTTTTTTATATATGTTTGAATAAAAATGTTTTTTTTTGCCTCTCTTAAAATAGAATTATCAATTAACAATAAAGTGCGAAGTGTACACGGCATACGGGCATACAGTTTTGAGGGCATCAAATAGGTATATTCAATATGCCCTCAAAAAAAAAAAAACAGTTAAATATAAAAATGAACAAACGGAAGTGCTTTATAACAATTAACAGTTACTATGGTCCATTGTCCAAAAAATTAGATACAAGTAATCAAAAAATACTAAATGCTCCAAAATTTAAATTTTCAACTCAATACAACTTCACTTCTTTAATTCATTTTGAAGTAGTCAATAGTATTTTAAGGAAAAAGATTTTCTTTTCAAAACTGCTGTTAACTTCATATTGTTAAGAAGGTGATTCTTGGTTCTCTGTTAGATTGTGTTTTAAATGAAAAAATTGAATTCCTTAGTCCATAAAATGAATTTCTGGGAAATTCTGTCATGTTCAAAAAAAACTGTTTTTTTTTTTAAATTGAAAAAAATTACTTTTGACTAATCTCAAGTGAGCTTCAATCATTAAAATTTGGTCTCGAGATATATTTTTTTTAAGTCAAATAAATAGTTTCAAGCTCAAGTGCATAAAAAATTGATGAAATTCACAAACTTAATCCATCTAAAGGATCTTTCTCTTAATTGGTTTTTATGGGGGCATAGAAGCAAGGCCATGCACGCAGCATGGCATTGAGAGACAGTTTCTAAAATTATAAAATGTCTGAAGTGACTGTCCGAAAAGTCTTTTCCACTTCGAGTGACTTTAGGAATTTTATTTCTACTTTTGACAATTATAAAACCAACATGATTAAAAGTTGAATTAAGCTCAAAGTTTTATTTTTAATACATTTTTTTTCTAAATCGTGTTTTTGTTATGAAATTGATAGAAACTGCAATCACGAACAAGTACTATTTTTAGACATTGTTTTCCAGAAACTAATTAAAACAATCTTTAAATTGTTTATATTTTACTTTTTTTGCAAAGTCAAAAGTCAAACTTTTTGAATCAAATAATGCAAATGATAAAATTTTTAGGTTAATAAACTCTTTGTTAATGAATAAAATCACATGATGTACTTCTCAGTTCAGATATTATATTTCGCGTTTGGTTGTTTTTCCGACCTTTTTTTCCTTTTTTCTCTAAATTTTAAAAGGTAGAAACCAGTTCCACAACCCTGCGACATTCCTTCGTTTTTCTTTTTGTTGGTAGTCAGAAAGCTTGCTTTCATCAATCGGCATTATACAACACCGTATTAGAAACAAATTGTGTATTAGCATGCATATTATGACGTCTGGTGTATTATTATGCCAGTGTAGCCTTCTTGTGTTGTGTTCTACGCGACATACATAATCTTCCACTCTTGTAACATCAGTTTTCACTTTCACGCAGTACTCAAAAGTTTCTTTAAACCGATTTATGTATATTTTTTTGTCAATTGTTCAGTAATTGAGTATTTCGAGCGGCGCTTATTTAGCCAATCAAGACTAAAAAGGGACTTAGTTGACCCCTTGACGGTCATTATTAATATAAAACAATTGTCCACAGCTGGCCGGTCGTCAATCTAGTCAAATTACTGGCGACAACATATACTATGTTTATTAATATGTTCCAGACATGCTAGTTGTCTGTTTTTTTCCCAATTAAAGTGTTATTATTTTCATTGAACTGATAACAACATGAGGAATTAATCAGTTTGAAAGCATTTTATGCACTCTCTAGACGCTCATACATTATGGATACTCTCCTTCTTCTACCTGGCTTGCTTAATTGTATTTATAATAAAACGTTTCGCAAACTCATTTCATATTAATCTGACACAAGCAGGTAAATCTGTCTTTCTGACACGTCCAAATCAAAAATTAAATCAAATGGAAATTCGAGAAAATTTCTATTCTTCACTCGTTCCTGTTAAAACTATTGTGTAAGCGGATGAGCTAACCAGAATAGCTAAAAGGAATTATTTCATAACAACAAGAAACTGGATGGAGCTGTATAAAATTTTATGGATTGATTTCTAATTTATTTGTCGATAAATACTAAAAATAATTATGAACCAATTTTGAAAGAGCATAAAAATCAGTCCAGTAAACATATTTCCATATATGAAAAGTAGTTGGAAAAAAATTCTTAAGCAAAAATCAGATTTTTAATCGATTGTTCGTGTAAATTGAAAAAATCCTAATCTGCAATGAATGCGCTATTTAAATCGGGTTAAAAGGTCAGGGTCAGGAAGACACAAGGAAATAATTTTCAGCTTCAGTGCGCTTCTATCTGCTGAAAATTCTCAATTGTGAGTAAAATCAATCTACCATAACCGAAGTGTACTAATAAAATGTAAAAATAGATTAAAAAAAAAAAAATTCTAGTTTTCACTAGTGTCAGATTTAATTTAAATTCGATAAAAATGTTTGAAATATGAGGGTCTTAGTTCACTTGACAATGAACAGAATTGCGAGTTCTGACGCAAATGCACTTGAAATAAGCAACGATCATTCAACGGAGTTTAGATCGATGAGTCATTGAAACAAATTAACGGATGGTAAAATTTGGGACAACTATTTTTAGGTGATTAATTTGTTTGTTATCAGTTACATAAAACTAACCTCTTGTTAATTTCCAATTTTGTGACAAGAAATTTAATTTAATTTCCGTGTTATCAAAAAGTTTAACGTCACAGCTTTGCGCTAATCGAATTTGAGTGTCAGTGTTAATTCGAAGAAGTAATAAGAAAAAAATGGACATTATATAGTTGCCATTTCGAAAATGGAAAACTACATCGTGGCTCAAACGCGAAGAGAAAGTCATCGAACCAGTATTTATTTAGTGAAGTAACAGTCAAACACATTTACTTTCGATTTTTAAAATTAAAGGAAATCGCGATGTAATAATTCGATTTATTTTACGCAATCCACGTTGATTTTTGGAAATGAATCGAGTGAAAAAACGATTAGTTCCGTTACTTTTTCCCATCGATTGGAAATGAATTCTTATTTTCTTTTGAAATTCTATTCGTAATAAATTTATGTAATTAGCTAAGAAAGGGGAAATATTTCAAGCTTGCGTGAAAGTATCTTTCGTAAGGCGCCGCTTTTTTTCCTATAATAATTTATACACAAACGCCGTTTCCTACAAGATTTCGAAATGTCAGTGTCATTTTAGATGACACTAAAATAGCGAAAATACTAAATTATAGATTAAATAGTGCGCAGCTGGTTAAGAATTCTTAATCTTGACTCGATCTTTTGCAAACATAATTAAATTTTATTCTGTGTAAACAGCTTTACGTTTGCAATTTTGAATTACAAAAATATGAAAATATCAAATAACGAAACTTGGCATCTACTCATATATCCGAAAGGTTTACAGAATGATTAAAGTTAGAAAAGCGTTTATTTATTATTTTTTCTAGTAGTAACTTGGTAACTAGGTAATTAAGTGCATGGAAGTTCCTGTTATTGTAGAACTAAATGGTCGAACTCTTCGTCCGTGAAGGCTACATCTATTTTCCGAGAAGCGTCGAGATTTTTCGACCAGATTGGCTAACAGCAAACCTCTCGAGACGTGCAATATTTGCCGTCTTCATAATCGTCGATTACTCAATGAACAAGCAAATAAGAACCTGTTTTACAACAGCCGCTTTCTCGTGCTAACACAACATATCGCCATCATCACTAATTCTTGGCTTTTGTCCAATTTCTTCTCAACAACAAATACATTAACAAAAAAAAATGAATAACTATTTTTGGACTAAACGAGAAATACTTTTTTGAAATTTTATTTAAAAAAATATTTTTACTTTAGTCAAGGACTACAACTACAACCATGACAGATGGTCGACAGTATACAAACAATATGCAAAGTTGTGTTTATTTTTCTTCTTCACCTGTTCATACTTTGCGAAAAATGTATTAGATGACCCAATTTGATTGACTCTGAAAGGGGAGGATTAGCGGTTTATTTTGACAAGTGGTTGAAGACTTGACAGGTGACGTTTGTCTAGTCTCAAAGGTGCAATACTTAGAAAGCGGATTAACTTTACATTTTATGCATTTTTGCCTTTCGGGGGCCTGTCGAATCGACAACGCAAAAAACTGAAGACTCTCAAGCTTTATCATGTTTATTTAGATAACATATCTGAATTGATAATGTTATTTTTACAACTTTTCTTACAATTTTATGCATGACTTTTCTTGTTTACCTTTCCTACCAGAAGCTTGGCCTCGCTGCTGATCTTTAAATTCACATCCTGGTCTATTTTAAAATATGCATTTATGTTCTCACCTTTCCAGTACACATTTTATTACTATTTTTAAAAAGCATTGTCAATATTTTCAGAGTTCCTAGTCCTTATTTGCACCCATAATTAAAAATTCTATTTTTTTATTAATTCGACTTCAGTTTCTGGAAATAAAAAAATCATAGATTATTATCTTAATCCTTGCTTTAATTTAAGAGGCATTCCGCTTTTTACTCTCATAATTTTTTTCAACATTTTCTACCTCACACGTCACTTCCTTTATTCACGCCCTGTTTCATATTTCTCAGCTAGAAGCAATTTTACTACAAAATCGCCCTCTCTCAAAATTCATTGCCTTAGTAACAAAATGTCAAAATTTTTTTTACTAAATTCACGTTATTTGATCTTTGACTAAATTATGGTATTAACATGAAATATTCCCGCTTAGTGCCGCACGTTTTAGGCGCTATTAATAAGCAGAAGATTGGACATTTATCAAAATCTGTGAATTTGGTAGAAAATGCAATCCGTTATGGTCGTATAGGAAAGTTAAATCCTTTGAAAAAATCATATATTTTACGCCGAAGACGAAAGCGAGCCAGCAGTCGACCACGACGCCGTCGTCGGAGAAAACAACGAGATGCAGAAGATTTAAGTCAATACAGAGAGGATGATCATATGGAAGATTATATAGATTATCGCAGTCTGTCATTAGAACCTGAAGATGCGGGAAGGAAGAGACGAAAAGCAAATCGCAAAGTAAAACGGCGTAGACGAAGAAGGAAAGTGTAAATCATTTTCAAAATTGAAATGTTATTAAAATGTCAAAAAAAAATAGTGGTAATTTCTATGCAGGAAACAGAATGAATCTTTTTTTACAGAAAGTGAAAGTGTAAAACGATTATGAAAATTTTTGTCCATTAAATATTAAAGGCTTTCTTCATATACTGTCACTTATTAGCTTCTTACATAAAACTCGGAAGATTTGTTAAAAAAATAATTTTCTTTGAGTTTTTACAAGTCACTTTCTTCTCATTAAAGACTTTCTTTGATAGTTACGCCACTGATTTACCATCACCAGAGGAGTTGTATATCTAGTGTTGATTTAGTATTTGGAAGGGGTTCTTCTGTTTATTTAGCTTTTAGATAAGTAAACGCTCTGAACAACAACGCTTCACATTGTATATTCATGAAATGTTATTTAATTTTCTGTTTGCGAACGATCGCTAAATATTTGAAGATCTGAAAGTCACGGACGACTGGGTATTGCAAACATCATTTTTAGAGACTGGTTTTGAAGTTTCTCTCTTTCAAAAATTGTTTTTGTTGTTTTTCAATCTGTCCTGTTTCCTTAATCTTTCATATAAGACAGCAGCAATGGAGAAGAAGAAGCAGACGTTGTTGCTTCGACCCTGAATTTTAAATGCAAAAAGAAGAATCGAAAGCTGTTTTCAAGGTCTGCATGCACCCTAAAACCCGCCTCTTCGACGGATTTTTTGGTTGATTTTTGGCCATCTTCGGCGCCACTCAGACTGCCTCTCGAATCGTTCTTATGAAAGCGTCAGACTTTGATTTATCCTCTGGAATTACAATGTAAATAGTACGTGTCATGTTTTACAAGGACACTTCCTGTTAATAAATGCTAATAAGGCATTGTTACGAGGAATTCCCCACCTATTTATTAATTTAAGAAAATTGCCTTTTTCTGCCCGAGGTCATACAATCAGTTTGATTTATTAGGGACTTTCGAGGATGGTACTAGAAAGAACCCTCCAATTTGGTAATATAATGCACACATTATACTTTCAAAATTCACACGTGGAAGATTTTTACCTTTATCGGCCTTTATCAACAAGTCAACAGCTAAACCATCTTTAAAGAAAATTATAACCATCACAGTTTATTTTATAAAAACAAATTTAATAATTTTTCGTAGTTTATTATTCCATTTGCCATTTTTTTTAATTTATTTTGGATTGTTGATTTCAGCTGGAAAAACAAATTCAGTTATCTATAAGTTCACTTTTGCACAAGAAGGTCTTCATGGAATTTGATATCAACCGAAACTGTTTTGCTTTGGCTTCGCTTATGGATCTAGAAAAATTTTTTGCTAAAAATGAAAAGAATAGTTAAAATTGTTATTTTTACAAATTCACAAAATCATCCTTAATTAATAATAATTACAAGATAAATTTAAGAGTTTATTATGTTAGTGAATGTTTCATTGCATAATTAAAAATACAGGGCTGTCAAAAAAACGTTACGCAAACTTTTGTTGAAATCTTCTAATTTCATTATCTGTAAAACGAACAATGAACTTTATCTTATAATCTCTAAGTTTTTATATTATTTTTTTTGTCCCTGTTAATGTAACAGCTGAATAATTAACTTTTCGATTTTTTCAAAACCGCAATTTTTTGACATTTGAAACAAAAAACTAATGTATCAAATTATTTGTGTTAAAAAAAAATAATTGTAAATTCTATTATCATGTCTATTGTGATAAATAGTTAAGATAATATTTAAAAAGTTCAAATCATTATCATTAGTGTGCTATTATTAAATTTTAATTAAACCAAGTTCTTGGCATTGAAAAATATCCTCCGATTAAAGTTTATCTACAAATGACGTTATTAGTGAAATGGATTTTCAAAAAAAAAAAAATTATTTTTCTTCATTGGTACATTTCCAACTGAACCATATCGAAAACCCTATTGATTTGTTTGTGTAATGCTGATAAGCGATATTTTAAAAATTATCTTTGTAGTTATAACCTTAGTTGCCCTTCGTGATATCTCAAACAAATAACAGCCCATTGAGCTAAATTTGGTTTTATCTCTCAAACAGAGTGGTCTGTTCGAGTTCAAATTCTATCAGAAACGGAAACTGCTGTAACAGCGGGAGATTTGAAAAAAAAAAACACTAATAATTGAAATAGTGGAAATTACTCGGTCACCTAACAACCTGCTATAATAATAGCGTTCAATTCACTCTCAAGAACACCGCATAAAAACCGCGCACAAACCGTTCAGTTGGCTACGAAGAGTTTGTTGTTTTTTTTTTCGAGAGCAGCGTTCATTACGTCACGTGATCGCTTTGGCCTTGGCCTTTAAATCCGACCATATTTTTCGAATGGTTTCCTCTTCTCGATACCAGCAGAAGATTCGCTTTCATAAACAACTTGATGACGTCGTGGGATTCATATAATTTTTTTTTTCTTTAGTTTTTGCAATTTTTGTTTTGCGTTGCTGATGGCAGGAAATTCCGTTTAAGTTTTCTTATCGGTTCGTGTTTGTAAATAGAATTTGCGCTTCTTGAGCGTAATATGAAGACTAAGAAGTCGGTCGTTACGGTTGATATTTGCTACGTTTCTCTTCCAAAAAGTTTATATGAAATTCTATTTGCCTGGGTAATTTTGTGGGGAATGGCGCAATGTGTCGCACAGATTGATTTACAAGGAAGTGAAATGTATTAGAGACAAATGAACTTTAATGTTAAGTAAGACGGTTTGTATGGGATTTTATGTAACCATCAAATCTATTACTGAAAAAAATTATATTTTAATTATCCAAATTTGAGCGCGAGAATAATTGTTGTTTTTTTTTTGTAAACTATTATAAAGTGTGCATAGAAAATTATGTCTTTAAGTTAGCTAACTTTGTTACAATTTTACTATGAATGAATTATAAACTTATTGATCTATTAAAAATCTGCAATGAATAAAACATTTGTAAAAGATTTATTGACAAACCGCATGCCATCTGTTGATGCTATTGCAAAACTGCATTCTCAATAACCAATAAAGAGATTTATTCCACATTATTGAGACCCTTGATTATAAATATTTTTCTTGGCTTATATTTAAATTCTTGGCCTTTTCTCTTTTGTGTTTTTTTTTTTTATTTTTTCTGCTTATCAAACTAAGAAGGATTTTTATAACAATGGTGAAAGTCAAGAGTGATTTTTTTTCCACTAGAATTTCAATTTTATCATAACTGAAGAAACTCGATGCCGCCTACTGGCAGTTTCAGCAGAATAATAATGATTGAAGAATATTCTTAAAATTGCGTGAAGCTACTCGTTATTTTGTTCACAGTTCTTAGAATTCTATTCTACTGTGAATATTTTTTTTAATTTTTTATAAAAAAATAGATTATAAATATTAATCTTTTGATTTATATTTGCCTTCGATTAGTCTCTGTTGTTTTTTGGATTTTAAAGGATGAATGTTACGAAAACGACTCCTCTTTTCATTACTATGAATATGGCGCCACACAGTTTACATTCAAGCATCAGTAATTTAATTGAAATCACTGATTAGGTTAAGAAAGTGTACCATTGACTGAATCAGAGTCATCCAAGTCATTACTTTGAACAGCCTATCATACATTTATGATTCACAAGAGATAAAAAGTGGTCGCTTGTATAATGTAAACTGAAACCACTTCACAAATAAATTCAATATTCTAAAAACGCGTTATTAGCTTGAAAAACAAGTTTATTTCTAGAATTCCGATAAGAACCGCAGATAAAAGCAGAGCTCTTATTGGATAAAAATGTCTCCCAAATCTTGCTCTCCAGCTCACAATTTCCTAATTATTTTTTGAGAATTTCAAGTGGTGTAATATTATAATAACCCTCTTCTAACTGACATATGTTACGAGGGTTTTATCGCACCCCTCTAGTTTATACGGGTATCACCTTTCGACTAAAACTTGATAATAGCTAAATTGAGATGAATAATTGGTCACTTATAGAATCGGGGGTCGCGTGCATCGAAAAATCACATAGCCATGTGGACACATACGGGTTGCAACCCCTTATGCGGGTAGACACCCCAACCATTACAAAATAAACACGACCGACTATTAAATAGCTTTGAGCTTTTCCCATCGAGTTCAACGATTTTTTTTTCAAAGGCGTTATTAATACGAAAATGAGGGTTTTTTTTATACCCTTGAAAATGGATTAATTGAGTGATTTGTGCAACTAGCGGGACGGTTCAACGATGAGTAAAACCATTATCATTTTCACAGGCAAAGGAAATATAAAACGAATTATGATATGAGTAATTTATCGTGACATTGCCTTACATCCTCTTTTCAAAAGTAAATTAAAATTAAAATGCGAAGTCCAAGGTTTTCAACATGGTAATTATTACTAAAAATGATTCACACTGTACATAACAATGATGATTTATTACTAATTCAAATTTACATTTATTTTTACCAATTCTATTCAATTTTGTTTACCGAAATGGAAGGTTTTTGTTTGTATAATAAATTAATACAATTTGAGCATCAATTACCTAAATTTTATAAATTCAAATTATTCAATTTTTTTTAAGCGATATCTGGTAGTCAATAGCTGATACTCCTACCTTATACAAACAAAAAACTTCTTTACCGACAGTTGACGTTTGCACTATTTGACAAATTTGACATATGTCATCTTACATAACCTAAATGTTTATAGTGTTCAACCTTGTTTGGTTTCAATTTTTTTTTAAAATGTCTGCACGATTCCGCTCTGGCGATAGAGTAATGATAGAAATTCGCACATCTGAAATATTTGAAGGCACTGTTGAGTATATTTCAAGCAAAAGTTTAGAATTGTACAATATTTTTTGTCAGACTACAAATACAGAATATGATGGAAGTATGACTTTCTACTGTAATGAAATAGTGAAAATAGTATTAATATCGGATACTGCTGTAACAGAAGTGAATTCTGTGCCTTCAGCTTCAGCTGAGAAGATTTTAATGGATCCTGATGAGTTCCATCGTCTTCAACAAATGACTTTTAATTATATTTTTGTGGATAGTTTTGGGAAGATTTTTGATGATGCTGTTGAAGTTTTATCGAATAGAGAATCAATTGGAGTTGTTGGATTAGGAAGTACGTTTACAAGAAAAAAGCCTTTGAGTTTGTTGTTGATGTCTGATTTTAAGCAAGTTTATATTTTTGATTTGTATTGTTTGGTGCATTTGAAAGGTTTAAAAGATATTCTTGAATCTAATTTTATAGTAAAAGTAGCACATGATGTATCAGTTTTATATGATTGCTTATACCACAGACATAAAGTGGATATGCAGAACATTTTTGATATAAAAATTGTGGATAAAATTTTGAGTAAAGAAAATACAAATGAAGAATTTTCAAGAAATATTAACGAATGCCTAACTCATCATTTCAACTTCCCTCCATCGCTTTTATCAGCTGCAGTTGTGAGTTGTTATATAATTTTAAAATAAAAGTAGGTAATAGTTTTTTTTTGTTTTAGGACGATATGGTGGATAAAGTTTGGTTTGATCGACCCATTTCTAAAAGTAATAAAGTAAGAGCTGCTCAGTTAGTAACGTATTTATTACCTTTGAAGGATAAACTAATGGCAAATATTCTAAAACCGTATAACGAGGCTATTACGGAGCATTGTGCAAAATTTAGAAACATTTCAGACTCAGATCTCTTAAAATTCAAAATAAAATAATTGCGGTCTAAATTTAAACAAATTTTGATTCTGAGCTTTTAAGATATTAAATAAAATACCGTATGTTTATTATAATTATCAAAAATTAGAATAAACATGCGGTACTCGTGACTTGGACGAGACTATTTCTGATTATAGACTGATATTTTTGTATATTGCGAAATATATTTTTATAAGATTGAGGAAAGTGTTGTATTTTGTTACTTTTCTAGTTGAAACTTCTCAGCGACTGATGTCTCAAGTTATTAAAGTTTCTCTAAAGAATAAAGAATTTTTTGCATGAGTGAAAGTTCTGTACACAAGCCGCAGACGAGGGGGATGGTTCACGAGGGAAAATTAGTGATTCCAAACGAGTCGCAGACACTACTTTTTTTATAATTACGTAAAAAATACTGTAGGGCAGATATCTTTACGGATTTGGTTCACTATCATCACCACAGATGTCACCGTCTTAAAATTTCTCATTTTCTTTTATACAGTTGATTTGGAAAAACGGAAAATGTCTTCAATGACTTTACATTCTCACTTTAGGGTAGCAGATATTTCATTTCAGTTTTACAGAAATTGAAGATTCCATGCCTAAAAGTTGACATTCTGAAATAGCCGTAGAAAAACTTTTAGAATTAAGGTAATAATTAGGCAACCCAAAATACGCGTTCAACTTTTTATAAAAGAAATTTATAAACTGCTCCATAAAAGTTAAGGAACTTGGTGAAAATTACAAATATTTAATAGTAACAAATTATTTTGAACAGCATTTTCAATGGAATTACTCAAAAGCTTGGTTTTTCAATTAATAATTAATTTTACATTTGAAACTCTAAAGTTACATCCAAAAAATTAGTCAAGCATTAAATAAAATTTGTATTGTTAGTTGCGTGTATTAACTACTTTTATTCGATTCCATGACGAAGAGACCCCACACTGACAATTCCATAAGAAGACTAAAGCGCAACGTAATATTTCTTCAAAAAGCGCACTACAATAAATACTCACCATGACAGTAGCTCACAAGGACAAAATTAAGTGGTAAAAGCTCAAATAGATTCATATAGGTAAGAACAACAGATTGATGGTAAAACTTAAGGAATTTTTTATCTTCGATTATTGTTTTTCTCAGCATAGATTTGTTATATTAATTATTATTAGTGCTCTCTATAAGGTTTTGTGGTTGCTGTGTGAAAGTAATAAGTTTAACGATAGATAATTGATTCCATAAATGTTAAAAGTCTCTCAATTCAACAATTAATTCATTCTGATTTTACAAAACAAAAACTTGAAAATAGTTAAATGATGATTGGAACATACAATACTAAAGAAGAATAATTGCCACAGTGCGTTATTCTCTGTGCGCTTATATCGTGTGCTTCTACAAATTTCAGCGTTTGGTCTGCTAGATTAAATACTACATGTAAATAAGACTAAATAAGAAACTGATACAAATACAAAGCTGCTTTTTCATAGAAACTGTAGCTTCACGAATTTGTTCCAAAAGTATTAGAATCACTTTTTAATTTAAAAATAAAATCTCCAGTTTTTTTGGTT
This sequence comes from Latheticus oryzae, assembly GCA_030157265.1. NCBI lineage: Eukaryota > Metazoa > Arthropoda > Insecta > Coleoptera > Tenebrionidae > Latheticus > Latheticus oryzae. The sequence continues at coordinate 15,889,395 of CM058052.1, read as the reverse complement.
GTTGAAACTGTATTAAGGTATTAGACCATATCACTCCAGCTTCAATTTTCGATTTCTATGACAAACTTTCGATCAAAAACATTTTATCCGCTATTGGATAGATAAATGTGAAGTATTGCTGGTTGTCTACAATCTTAAATTGTGCATTATGAATTGTTTTGTAAAATTCACTCCTGAGGACTATTTTTTAGCCGTTTTCGTATTTAATTTACTATTTGTTTGATAATTTTTCAATTTATTCTAGCAACAATGAAAATTCAATGGAATAAATCATAGATTCAAGCGGAAAGATTTTTTCAATTGAAAATTTTCACAGATTACATGAAAAGGTGAAAAAGCAAAGATAGTCTTTTAGTTCAATTGTCAATAATGAGAAAGATAAATTTTTCTGTGTATTTCAGTGTTGACTCTTTTCTTACAGGACTGAAGATCAGTCACGTGCCGACGTGTTTTCGAGGAAAACTTCTCAATCTTGAGGCTACGATTTGTTTCCAAAGAAACTTTGATCTTTTGTTTACACGATTCATTATTCATTTTATCAAAATTTCTTTCAGAAATGTCGCAATTTATTCTTGTGTAAAACCACGGATTCCGCAGATGTTTTCTGTGATTCTACAATTTTTCCCTGATACTTTAATACGTAAAAAGTACATGTTTCTTTTTTTTTTCACTGTGAGTAAATATATAAATTAAATTTATTTTTTTTCGAAAAATAAATTCTTTATTTAAATATACATTTAAAAATATTCACACCTAATATAAATATATTTAAAATTAATAATCTAAATTTGAGTATTCTATCTACAACGGCTTCAGCAATAAGCTCCTGACAAGAATAAAATCACATAAAGTTACCTCAAGTAGAAATCAATTCATCAAACGTTCTGATAATTCCTCAAATAAACGATTTCTTGCAACCTTTCTAATTCCTTCTTGAGCGTGTCAGCGACAAACTTGAGGTGACAATTTTCTCGTTCGAGAAACGCGCATCTAATAGCAATTTCATCTTCTTTCGCTCTTCTGGCATCTCTGGATCGCTTGGCTGCTTCGTTATTCTTTCTTCTTTTCTCCCAATAAGTAGGATCGTTGTTTTTATTCTGTGAATTATTCGATATCCTTCGCATATTTTTATTAGTCCCATTATTATTAGCATTAACTTGTGATAAAATCTTATTTCTGAATTCATTGAACGCTTCGGATGAATCCTTTTGCAGGAAGACTTCAGTACTGACGAGTCCTTGCGCTAAAGTGAGTGGATCCTTGATGTACGCTTTAAATGGTCGACATCCTCTCGGTTTAAAATTGACACTTTTCATGTCTGAATTACTGGAAATTTCACAAGATTCCGAATCGCTGTTGGAGACGGGGCTGTATTGGCCGGTGGCGGCGTCATAGAATGCAGGCAGAGATGGCGTGTAGCGGTCGGGGGAGTGAGCGCGTTTTCGGATACACAAGTCCAAAACTTCAGGAGGAGATGTCATATTTTCCATCTTAAACCATTAAAAAATTACTCACTATTTTGACAAAAGAAACGATTTCTGTTGTAGCCCGATTTGAAATAACTAAAATAGTGATAAGTGTTGAATTTATGAATCTTTGAGCGGCCGATGAGTGACCAATGGAGACTCTTTTCCAAATTTTCGGTCGTCCCCACCCTTACAATTGCATGGTCAAGGTTGCGAAATTGGGGTGGGGAACAGCGCAAATTTAGGTAGTTTATGTACTCTCAATTTTGCAACTTGGTTTTCTCACCACCCTTTCATTGTTAAAAGCTTCAAGGATTTTTTTCAGCGAGACAAAAAAATATTGATCGAGGTTGTTTAGTTCGACCAGAATCAGGACGTCTTCTATATTTTTTTTGTAAAAAAGCTAAACCCAGTCTTTTTATTTACAAACCTTTTCTCTCTAGACTTCGATCTCTTATTATTCACTAACGTTCTTCCGGTCTTTATTGCATCGCATCCGGTAAACAAAAACAAGCGATAAAGAGCCGTCTGTTTGTAAAATCAACTTATTTACGTCATTTGTCTAATGTTCAAATATTGATTCGTTCCGACATTGTAAAAGATTTTCAAGAAAGGATTAAAGCTCCAGTATTGTCTCATTTTCCTCGAAACTTTCACAGAAAATTTGCATAAAATTTAGGTAAAGGGGCTAAAGATTTCTTACTTTGGCATGATTTATAACAGTTGCAAAAGTGCCGTTAGAATCGTAAAACCGAAGGGGGTAGTGCACGTAAATTCGGTCAAAATTGGCAAATCTATGTCAACCCTTCGTCATTGTGACTCACCCACTTTCATCAGCAACCCTTCGTCCACACAAATATCTATAAAAGTAGGAAGATATTGGAAATGGGTTAACCCTTCCGCTTCCGCAAATCTCAACACATATGGGGAAACAAAATGTTTCAATTAACATTGGAATATTTGGATAAGGTCGAAAAACTTTAACGGTTTTATTGTCGGACTGTTTCCATAATTTCCAAAGCATTAAAAAACTATTACAATTTTCTAAAATTGACGCAAAACTGTATTTGCTTCGAGGTGGATTGCGTAAGAAATTCTTCCATTCAGATCTTTATCATTTATTGAAAATGTTATTATCAATTCTGTGGAACTTTAAATGTTAAGATAATATTTATGTTTGTGTTGAGACTGGTAGTCATTTCAGGCCACAAATTGGCAAGATTAAGATGAAATGATTTATTTTTCTGGAATTCTACAGAAGGGTGTTATTTGAACTCTGTTGGTGGTAATTTCGGTATCTCTCATTTTCTTTACAACTTATGCGAACAGATTAACTTAATTTTGGAAAGTCCACTTGACCTGAAATCATAAGACTTTTGCACAGTTGCTTCACATAATGACGGAACGACCAAAGAGAAACAGAATAAACTCAGAGCAGAATCAAATATTTCTTGCAAATTTCTATTCTTCGAACTTGCATATAGCGTCGTAAAAAATGGTACTTTCTACTTCCAACCTGCCAATCTTTGTAAATTTTATACCAGTCATAAATTCAAAAGAACTTGCAAAAAAGCAAAAGAACAAAAAAGTGAAGAAAGTTCGACCTTTTCAGCAAACAGTATTTGCAGGCGGTCCATCTAATCTAACTGTAAATGTTGGAAACAAGGAAACAAATCGTTGTATGCCAGGTGGCACGCGTAAAGGGTTTTGTACAGGGTGTCGATTGTCCGAACTTTATTTTCGTATTCTCACTCAATAAAAATATTAGTAAATGATCGATGATCTAATCAAAAACCGTTTTTCACACGATTAAGAAAGTGCCTTTAACATCTTGTTGCGTGGGATTTCTTCTACCTACTTGTCACTTGTCATCGTTGGCTTGCCTTTACAAATAGACGCATTATTAAAGGGTTTTTGACGTGAATACACTAAAACTAGCCTTTACTTTCTTCCTTTGTCGATTTATGATGGATGTCTCTGTCAAGGGAATGGCATAACTGTGCGCGAAGGACAATATTTTAATCTCTATTGCAAATACAGTCTGAAGGCGCTTGACCTACATAGGAAACATCTGCCGCAACGAATGGGTTTAGATGATTTTTTGCAAAAATATCTCTCTCGAACGAACGGTACATTTCACCGTTTATTAGAGGGCGATAAAATTCTACCTAAGTCCGACGGTAGCCGGGACCGACCGCAAAGGGTGCTGTTTGCTGATCTTCCGCTTAAAATTGCAACGAAACCGTTATATTTGGATGAATGACTTGAATATTCAAGTTTTCAGCACAAGCTTTAATAAAACATAACGGAACGAGGCGGCGCTATTACAAAGTGAATTTTTATTTTTTAATTGCAGGGTCGAAAGATACCTTCTGTTAGAAGTTTTTTTTAGAAAAAAAAATATTTTATGATAGAAAGTTTGACTCCGATACAAAGTTCAATCTTAATTGGGTTAATTGAAATTGTAATGAAAAAAATGGCAAAAAATGGTTTTATTTCAAGGAGAAAAGTTAAAATCAACAAACTTTTAGTTTAATTAATTAGGGGGTGGAATATTTGTCTAAATTATTGTCAAATCATACTAATATTGTTGCTTAGTTGGTTATTTTATGAGACAAAGTTTCAGATATTAAGCGCAAACTTAATTGGATTAATTAATTTTGTGATGCTAAAATTACGCAAAGCTGCTATCTGCTAAATGAAAACTAGTCAGTACATATTCCCAACTCAATAAAGAAAAATTATTGATTCTTTTATTACCTAATTCACGAATAATTATTTTCGACAGAATTACAAAATATTCGTTTATTCAACGAGACAGTTTACTTTTCACTATGTCCTTTATTTTTCTGTATTTTTTAGTTTTGTTAGTTATAAACTATTGGGTTGAAATCAGTCTCTAAACGTGAAGTTAGATTTTTAAATAGAGTCTGACATTTTGGCGTTGTTATTTTTAAGGCTAGGCGGAAAAGCTGTAGATATCAATCTTTTGCATCATCTAAAATTATTTTCAAATATACATAGTGATCTACTAACATGTTAAAATGCAAAGTTGTATTGTTTAAATGGAAAACTGTATTTTTTTTGCATTTTCAGATAAAAATTCTAATTCTGATAAATGTTTTTGAGACAATTTTTCGAAAATCAATTACACAAAATCTAGGAAAATTTTAAGAAAATTTTCTGTTTTGGGTTCCTTGGTACTGATATTCAAACACGCTCAAGACTGGATTAAACTGGACAAAATTTCTAATTTCTAGGCCTACTATGATTAAAAATTTTTTTTGTTAGAAACGTGCATTTTCAGAAATGTCTAAAAAGTATAGCTTTTTTACTCTAAAATGAATTTACTCCATTCCGATTATTGCAAAAATGTCAAAATTTCAAAAACTAAAAAGATGCGACACGATTTTTGTATAAAAATCAACGTAACTAGCGTCCTCTATTTCATAATTTGAAATTATTGGAAAAAACATTATTCTTGTTTCATAAAATCCATATGTGCAAATTTTCAACTTCATTCACTCAGTATTTTTCGAGATTATGTCAAAAATTTGAATCAAAAAATCAACTTTAATGTTCTGTATAATAACTTAACTTGTTAAAATATGTACTATTATTAATGACTCACCTTGTATATATGTATTTAAACGCCCGCCTCAATATAATATTTTTTTAAGTAGATAAAGGAACAAAAATTTTGACTTTCCCAAAAATCCATCAAATTGGACTTAAAGCTGAATAATTTTACATTTTCATTATAGAGAATTCAAAAATAAACAAAGCAAAATCTTAGAAAAACTTTTCTACAAGTTCCTTATGAAAACTTTTATGTATTTTAGGTCAGAACTATTTTTGTCTTTTTTATGTAAATTATTTCTCTAGTCCTGTTTTTGGTAATTTGCCATTCATACTCATATATTTTTTTTTCATTTGTCTAAAATTAGGACTCCTGGACTTTTTTATATGGGGAATTCCAAAACAAAGAAGTAAACAGAAACTACCAAAATTCTTTTTTTCTAGTGAAATTTTTCGTCAGAGCGATTTTCGTCATTTTTAAATTATCTGTTAGTCCCCAAAAAGTCGGTTAACTTTTCTTTTTGACGTTCTTTATTTTCAGTTGCGACGGCTATGAATCATTTAGCTGAAATTCTCCAAACGCAAAGACAAATTTGATTTTTTCAAAACTGTGAGTTTTGAATAAGCGTTGATAAAATGTTAGAAAAGATTCAGAATGATGTAAAGATCATCGTTCTACCTCAGTTAGAAGCTGAGATAAAATTAGAAAAAATCATTTTAATAACTTGTCAGTAGAATATTTAAATTTAAAAAAAGTTAAAAAATAATTCGTTCGGAACCGCGGGCTAATTTGGATTTTCATTGATAAATTTGATATTGTTTGTAATATGAAAGCTGTTATTCGATAATTATTATGATTTCCGAAACACACGGTACATATTGTTATGTTATCGCATTAGATCTATACAATTCCCGACCGGAAAATGTAACAAACTGGCAAAATTTATAAGCAGACAGCATAATCGTGGTTTAATTTAATTGTAATATTACAATATAGATGGATTCTGTTTGCTATCCAATTCTCTTATACGAAAGGTTAAAGAGGAAGATGGAAATTAGAATCTGAGTCAATAAGATCATTATTTACGGTGCACAAACAATTATCCGCTTTTCGGAAGTAAATTGCACCACTTTTTTTTTAATTTTCCTTACTTAGGGATATAAAAAAACCTCTATTATTACTACGTTGATTGAATTTATTTTTTGATAACATGTCCTAAATCATATTTCCCTCTAACACATCTAATTTTAACACCAGGACAATCTTTAAGTCTTCCAACTTGACATAGGACGATATTATGTTCTTGTAAATTATGTCCTATTCCTGGAACATATGCTACCATTTCTTTTCCGTTGGATAATCGAACTAAAACACATTTTCGATTAGCTGAATTCGGTTTTTTTGGTTTCTTAATCAAAGTTTTCAAAACTACTCCTTTCATAAACGGATTTCCATCAAGTGGACGCTTCTTTTTTCGTTCTTTAACATGAGGTCCAAGTCTATGCATTCTGTATAAAGAGTTAGCACTTCTCTCTAAAAGAAAACGAAAGAATTGAAAGCATTATCTCGAACGAAACTGACATATCTGTAAGTGGACAAATGTAATAATAAACGAAATTTTCGAGATTACGATCGGACACACTCCTTAAAACCAGGACCGGACTTTGAAAACTTTTGTTTTTAATACAAAACTTGTGTGAATTTGGATGATTAGAATAAGTGTAGTATTTCAATTTACTGATGAGAATTTTCGTTTTGTTTTTGTTTTGAAGCAAAACATTGGAGTTTGTATAATCCAAGTTATCGAAGTGAAATTACGTCCGGTCCTTGTATTAATCCTCCCACACTTTACCCTTTGGGACCCAGTGGCAGGTGACGCATCTCGGACATTGTCCAGTGACAGATGAATAGCAGAAACCACAATGCATTGCTCACATTCACGCTGTATTACACTAGGAAATGGGAAATATGCCAATGGGGATTAAGATTTGTCGTGGCCACTGGTCAGTTGCCATTTCGGCCACACACGTTATGTAAGTCGCTTGGAAGTTTTCTTGTTATTTTGAACAAATAACACACAAAGCGGAACTGACATAGCAATACCAGCTTTCAACAAAATCATTTATCCTTATTAAATAGGACAAAGACTATTTTACAATTTATTTTTTAACTAAATTATTTAAAGGATCAAATTTGAATAAAACATGAGTCCTAAAATAATAAACTTTGAGAACTAGTTCGCCAATGACCAGTTTGTTGCTACAAAAACAACTTCCACATTTTAATTTGTTCAAAAACAGATGGAAAGTTTTGATAAGTAATTGTGGTTGTGTATAATTGGTTGCAGAACTAAAACTACCATACAATAACATTTCTGTTTCAACCATCTCACATGAAAAAAAATTAATTTTCGATATTAGAACCCACCTTGTATGGTCATCGCCGATAATCTGCTGGAAATATCACAAATGTTAGTTAAGAAAGGATTTTTTGGTGGCACATTGATTAATAACCGCGACGATGTTTGACAAACTTTCTGAATTACTTTAGTAAGAAAACTCATTTTTCTTTATAACACTTCAGGAAATTATATCAATAAAATCGTGTATTATTAACTTCTAAGTGTGTTTTTGTGACATAACCTAAAGTGACATAACTTGTCAACTTTAGTGTTTTTTTATTTTTATACATTGGTAGTGTCGGCGCGCTAATTCAAATAGGAGAATGTTAGATAAGGAATGTGGAATATTTGAAAAGAATGGTTCAGCGTCGGTGTATTGACCACTTATTATTCTGCAGTAGATCGACAGTCGAGTAAAGTGTATTAGTTTCAGTTCAAATGCGTTCAATAATCGTTCAGGTATTTATAATAGGAAAAAAAATTACCAGACTTTGATCGTGACCTAGTTGAATTAGAATTCAACGTGTCAAAAAAAAAAAAAAAAATGTAAAGATTTAGTAATAATGAAAAGTTGGAAAACTCCCGACCTTTACAATAAAATTGTCATTGTTAAAAATAAGTGCGTATAAAGTAAATCTTTGTATTTTCGTTAAGTAGGTAATATCAGAGTCCTTCTATTGTTATGCAACATCAAATTATGAAACTAATTACACGAATAATCCCCATTTCGTGTCTTATTAATGTTAATTATCGATTGAAATAACTGTTGTTTGCAGGTTGTGTTGTTGTTGTTAGTTAGCGGTGAAATGACTAAACGGTCACCCCTTCAGATTGGGTTGGTTTCTTTTCCATTTGAAAAACAGCATCATTCTCATAATATCACGCATAAGTCTGGAATCTCACCCTTAATTAGCGTCGCACATAATCATAAATGGGTGCCAGGCCATGTCCGCCATCATTCATACATTCCAGCACATTTGCATCATTTCTATATTCCTCCGCACGCTTTGCTTTTGGCGAATACTGTCATGGAGACGGTTTTCGTACATTCGACTGTTTACACCCCTTATAGGAGCCATATTGGGGGCTTTGGCGTAGGGGTGGATATGGGAGGTGCTGGAGCAGGACACGGATTTCATGTCGTACTCAACTTCTAAAGTTGGGCTTTACAGATTAAGACAATAAATGAGACGTTACGGACTTGATGGTTTTATTTGTTTGATGAGAGTTTAATGCGTAAAGTGGTTTTGGTGGCAGAACGTGATTTTTAACAGACAATACTAAAATCACGTTGTAAGTTTCTGATTGTCTAGTTTTTACAATTTCTGCGTTTTGCTAAGAGGTTAATGATGAGAGTATATTTTAAATAAATTATTATCAAAGTGTTTGTTTATTTATAATTCACTATTTTGAATTGAGTAATTTATTATAATGAGGATGTCGTATTCACTGTTGCCAAAGAATGGGATACATTATTACAAAATGAATAATATTCACTCAAATGAAAATTATAATTTATATTTATATGGAAAATAGTTAAAATTATTTGCGACTTCTCATTTTATCTGATAAAAAGATTTCATATGTAATCATAAACTTAATTAAAAATTAATATTCAACATGTTGTTAGATTGAACAAAAAAAACGATTTTTTCGTTTCAAAAAGTCATGCACAAATTACCACAATAAAAGCTAGAATTACTGTAAATGCGATAACAAGTTGTTATAAAATTTTACACGCTAAGTTATTAAAGTTAGTGTTTTAATAGCTACGATATGAATAGTTATAATTAAACAGTTTTAGACCTAAGAATTATTTACTAGACAACAGATCGAGTATTGCTTCTCTGTAACACATTTCAAGGGTGTAAATAAAATTTACTTACATCCTGTCGTTAATAAAAACTGTTTTTGGTAAAGCGATATGAAAAAAAAACGGTTTCGGGACATTTGGTCTTTTTAGGTTGCATCAAAAATTTTGACTATTAGAAAGTTTTGTGAAAGTTTGTGGCAATGAAAATGAAAAATCATTTAGCTGAATGAAAATTGTCGAATGATTGTCCAAAATTTATTAAATAATTTTTTATCAGAAGCCAATGTTTAGAGTGAATTCTATAACACTCTATATAATATTATGAGAAATTCTTTTTATCTGTGTATCGGCTATTCTCTCGACTATAAGCATGCCAAAATTTATTTGTCTAACTCAAAAAAATTGGAGAAATTGATTTTTTAATGGATTTGGTCGAATGTCAAAAAAATGCTGAGTATAATTTTATGCACAATGTTAAAATGCCATAAAATAGAAACTTTTTATGAACCACTTATGTGAATCATCCTGTATACGTAATATCTACATAAAAAGCGATATCAAAAAAGAATAGGGTTTTAAAAAAAATTTGTATTTTTTAGGTTGGATCGAAATTTGACTATTAGAAAGTTTTGTTGAAATAATTGTCAAATAATCGACCAAAATTTATTAATTAATTTTTCATGGAAGACAGTCTAGGAGATTAAAACATCATTTGAAATACATTCAAAGACTACAGTTGATAAGATATCAGACAGAAATTCTAAATTATTCTTCGAAATCTAACCTTGGCTTTGACGTGGTTTGAAAAATTTTGAAACTTGAATCAATCTGGATTAGTCGGACAATTCGACTCACATTTTCTTGATGAATCAAATTTTGTCAAAATCAACCAATCACGTTTGTATTAAGCGGCAATTTTCAGAAGTGGTATTTCTGATGAAAATTTATGATTGAATTGAATTGTCTAGCTAGATACAACTTGTGAATACGAAATTGAAAGAAATTTTTTGATCTCAGATCTCAGAGGAAGAATGTTTTTTTATTCGATTTACAAATCTCTTTCCGAAAATACCAATCTGTTTAATTTATAAATATTTCAAAATTCACAATCGAGAGACTTGAATACTAGGAATTTCTAATACACTATATAAAATTTATTCGTGGAGCTATTTACTGGATGATCAAATAAAATCATAAAGCACATCATATTGATAAAAAACAATTCTCAATTTTGATGACCAAAAATTTTTCTTGCTTGCTTAAATCGAGACAAAAGTTCTGTATCTGTCTGCGTTTGGAATTATGCGCATAAATAATCTACTGCAATTGTAAATGTAATTAAAAATCGCTTGAAAACCTCAATATTAAATATTCAATTCTCTTTTTGTTTTTCTGCTTGAAAAAGTACCAGTAACATCGTTTATTTATCCTTTTTTTTGTACTCTGAGAGGGTGGAATATTTGTCTTTTGCTTCCATGTTTCAGCGACAGAAATAACAAATTTGCGGAAATTAATAATGATGCTTATTTGTTCCATTTTTATAAGGAATTTCAAGCGGAATAAAATATGGTAAATGAAGACTGATTTTGATTATAATCCGAATGTTATTTATTCTTTGCTAATAATTTTCAGCTTTTGGTTTAGAACTATGAAGGATATTCGCGCTTTTGTTAAGTTTTAAGCACTCTTTCCTAGATGTAACTACATTTTTCAATCGGTCCTGCTGGAAGTCATTCTTTGACAGCCTCCTCAAAATTGCTTCTAAAATTATAACAACATAAATTTCAACTTTTTTCTATTACTTCTATCTGTACAGTTTGAGCAATTAGTGTCAGGAAAATAAAAAAGATTCTGCACTCTTTAAATATCTTTAGAGGGTGCAAAAAACTGAGATTTGTTGATGCATTACAAAATTGACCTTGCGATTTAATTTGTTGATAAAACATTTAACACATTTCAAATGCTACAGTTTTTTTTGTTTAATTTGAAATTAGGAATGTTGCCATTACGGTAATAAAAAAAATTCCACTGCTTTGTCAGGATAATGATATTCTTTTTCAAAAAAATTTCTAGCAGTTTTTCATGCATTTGGCTCATTTTATTTAGTTGTATAAGTAATGGTAAGGTGTGGCAGAACGTTTGTGGATGAGAATTTACTCTAACAATCTTCAAACAATTTAATTCGAATCAATATAGCTCAAGCAGTTGGCGAAATTGAGCAAAAGATATGGAAAATGTTGGAAATTTTTTTGCAAAAGTTATGCTATCATTCCGAAGAAGTAGAGGAGTCATTTGATGGATATCTTTCTCTATTACCAATGGTAACATTTCTTTTTTCAAAGAAAACAGAAAAATTGTAACATTTGATGTGTTTTAGATATTTTTCTTTCAACTCAAAATGTTTTTTATTTACGCAAGCACCTGAACTACTTTGCTATTTCCAGTTTACTAAAATTAGAGTAAAAGCTTTATGCCATGAAAGTTAGATAAAGATACAAAAATCTTCTATATGTCTGTCAATATTTCAAAAAATTCCCCCATAGTCTAGTGTTGTTTTTTCAACTTTCACCAAGTTTAAAGGAATCCACATTCAACACTCTTTTTATAATTTAGTCAAAGTCAATCTATGAAAGCCACATAAATGGCATTTTGCATGGTAATAAAAAACCATTTTGTCTATAATTATTGATGGTTATTAGATATCTAATCCAATTCATAAAGCCATAAAAAAATCGGTCCTAGTTTTTCGTTTTTAAATGAAATCATCAAAACAGAAAAAAATAGAGGCATTCCTTGTTTCTAGAGTGAAATGGATAAGAATTGGCATATCATCAGTGTTTCAAAAAAGCTCAAAAATGACGTCAAAAACATTGCTATATCTCAATTAGAATCCAAGGAAGTAGCGCAAAATTTTGCAAAAAGTTAGAATCAGTAGAATTCAAAATTTTGACTGTTCTGAAAACTTTCAAATCTTTTTTTTTATATAAAAATTTGAAAACAACTAGAAAGTGATAAAATTTGGGAGAAAAGATTTTTTTCCAAGTTTTTGTTAAAATTTTAATAATACTATTGGTCAAAACGATTTTTAATTGTAGCTTTGTTGTTGTTTAGTTGTATTTTCTAATTTGTTGTGCACATAATTAATTGATTAGCTGATCATTTTTTAAGAAGTCACTTTGCTGATTATTTCATTGAAATCTTTGATGTGCTTGAGAGAAAGCTTCTGCATTTTATTCAATATTCCAAAGAAACGTTAATGTGAAGTCGGTTACAATGAGTGAGTTTAGAAGAACAAAAAAATATATTAAGTACTGATCCTTTAGAAATAGTGCAGTAAAGAATTATTTTATTATCTTTTTCAGGAACAAAACAAGGAACAAAACTTACAAAAAAATATATATGGGAAAAAAATAAACTGTTCACTAAAAACTGAGATAAATGTTTGCTAAGTTGGTGCTCCTTTAGATTCTAGTGAGAAGTATTTACAGCACGTCATTTTTAAGAAATTGAGGTTAAGTTGATAAAGCAAATGTAGAAGAAAACTGTCAGAGACATCAAAAAATGTCAAGCTAGTTAAAAATATTAATGAAACTCACTGAGCAAATTTAATTTTTTTTCAACCTAATAACGATAAATTCACTAAATTTCAAGTTTTTAGTGGGCAGTTTATTTTTTTCCCATATATATGTAAAAATACAACGATTATTTGTAAAGTTGGTAAAGTGTCAAATTTGAAATACAATCATACCAATATTGATTAGTATATTGTAACTAGACATGTTTTACCAACCTTAAAACACTTTGACAGTTGATTTTAATTCTGAATGGGCTTTACGAACTTATAGCGCCAATTTTAAATTCAGAGAATATTGCTTTGTTGATTGGTTTGTTTGCAACGTCAGGATTAAGCGCAAAAGCTGCGTAATCACGTGACAAACATATATGAGTGCTTAAATTTGGGTTTTTCCAAAGTTAGGCACTAGTGCCAATTATTTTAGCACTCTAGATGAAAAACTCTATGTAACTGGTAACAACAAGTACATCATGGCTGCCTTCTAGAAGATGTCATTATTTGAACAAGAAATGAAACAAAACAAAAAATAAAAATTTCGACGATTCGATTTTTACAAAACCATTAAATCAATTGTAACTTGCCTGATGCTTGTTTTTTCATATCATCAAAATTTTAGTTCAGGACGATATTTATTGTTTGTATTTATCTGCGTTAATGTTTATAATATAAAGAGGAGTCTCACATTGAATTATTCTTTCACGTTCTTTATTTTTCATGTAATCATCAATTTTACTTTTTATGAACCAATTGGCTAAAATCAAGCTCCTAATCGTATTTTCAAAAGTCAAGAGTATGATATTTGGAGACATGTGGTGCTGTTGTTTGTTGAAATCTCTTGTAAAAAATTATTTCCAATTGTTTGTTTTTATGTGTTGTCATTTCAATAAATAAAGTGTTTTTTACAAATTACTATTCAAATCCAAAAGTATTTCTAATTTTCCTATAAGTTAATTAAACTAGAATAAAAAATAGCATTGACGGTACATTCAGTGTATCATATTTCCTTGTTAGAATTTTTTTTTAATAATAATAAAAAGAGTATTGTTTGAACACAACAATGTGTCGTAGATCCTTATTAAAAGAAGGTCTTTTATTAAAAAAAAGTATATCACATACAAACAATTTAAGTAAAATTTTTTCTGCGGTTAATATTTGTTATTAAAAATAAAAATAAAAATGTTTTTCGAAAAAAAAAAAAAACTCAAGGCTTGTGTGGTTTATTTTTGATTTTTAATGATTCAAAACGAGCAAAAAATATATATATTCGATTAAATTTCTGTGGGTATATTTTTTTTCTTTAATTGTTAAAAGTGCATCTTCTACTTTTCCGTTGATTCTTCAACACATTCTTATAAATTTATAACAAAACTGTGTTTTTAGGAATATGCTATACGCTTGCATTGTTTTCTCACCTTGTAACATTTAATTTTCCGTACATATTTAATAAAAGAAAAAAATTCTTATCGATTGTGAATATATAAAAAGTGAGTCAATAATAATCTCTCGCCGCCGTCGCCGTCACCATTTCACACTATCCCATCCCGCCTTCTCTCATCCGTAAAGATCGATATTTTAATTTTTCTTTTATTGACGTTCCGGTGGATACATGTGCTAATAACAAACGCAGCCTTCTGTTCTTTAGCATTTCACAATTTTTTTTCAAAAGAAAACTAATTTGACAGTGCGTCTAATTATATTATAGCTCATATATTATGATAATTTCTTGTTGTTTTTTTTTTAACAACAATTGTCAATTGGTGACTAAATTCCGAAACCTTGTGTGATCAACATGCGTAGAAGAATTGCGTCAAGATGTCATACTCCATTAATTTCAATCGTTATTGATTGACTTATTATAGAGAGAGGGAGAATATTTCATTCCTGAAAAATAGGGGGATGATGTATTAATGGATCGTATTGTCTCGTTAAATGCGGGGCATCGAGATGTGTAATTATTTCAATAACGACACGCGAATGCCTGCGAAACAATAAACAAAAACTTCCTTTTAACCTTAACGGTGTTGCAATTTTACCTTGGAAGGGGTTGCAGTGCTCCTGCCCCTTCTTAATTTAGACGGATATAAATATAGCCAAAAAGTGTACACTTTGCATAAACACTTTACCAACCAACTATTCATCATCATGAAGCTCTTGGTAAGTGTTCGATTTTTATGATTTTTTTTTAGTTATTTTTAATAGGTTTGTGTCTTGGCTCTCATTGCTGTCGTTACGGCAGAAGAAGAAGTTAAGAAAACAGCCAAGAGAGGAGCGTTAGGGTATGGATATGGCGGTTATGGACTTGGATATGGAGGATATTACGGCGGTCACTATCCTTATTATTCCACATATTACTCGCCAGTAGTCACTAAAGTCGGATATGGAATCGGACATGGATATTATGGATACTCTCCTTATTATACTGGGTACCACGGGTACGGGGGGTACGGCGGATATGGAGGATACTATGGATATGACTGGTGATTTTTAAACCCACTGTAAATAATATTTAATTTAAATTTGTAAATTTACAAACAATAAACTTTATTACTAATTTTACTAATCATTAATCAGTGAATAGCGGCAAATTGAATTGAAACAAATTATAAATATTTACAAAGAGATTATAATCAATCGTATAAAATATTATCAAAAATTGTAAAAAAAGCGTGAATATTATTTACATAATTATTGCTGAAATGGCTGTTGCTTCAGAATTAATTTCAATCAAAATTATAGCATTGGTCAATTATATGGAATTATATTTAGGAATTTAATAAATTCTGTTGATATTGACTTGTTTTAAATTTAATGATGTGAAATTTTATTGGTAATTGATGAGACTATAATTTTGAACAAAAATTGTTTTGTAAAATCAAACTTGTTTTCTTGTGGGTTTTCATAGGTTTCTCTTATATCCGACCATCACACAAAAAAACGAACGATACATTCTCGTGACAGTTTTTTGAGACAAATTCATTGCTTTAATTATTTTTGCGCTATTGTCTTTTGTTTTGAAGTTACAGTGCATTTTGATTTTTTTTGAAGTTTCTATAAAATGCTGTAACTTTTTTGTTTTCAAACTTTTATTTAAAATGTAAAATCTAATACTGATAACGATTTTTACGCAGAATTTTTTATATCTTCTTGTTTTCGAGATATTAACTGAAGTTAATGACCAACTATGTTTCTCATTTGAAAAAATCTAACTTTGGTTTATATCTCGAAAAATAAAAGAAATAAAAAAATTGAGAAACCTACGAATACCATCAAATCACACTATACAATTGTTCAGTTGAAACAATATTTGAACTTGAGACAACTTTACCGCTCAGTTAGTAGATTTTCAGTGTAAACTCTTTCAATGCTAATAAAATTCGGCGGTTTCTAAAAATTTGTTTTGGATGAAAAGTTGCACGTTAGCTTAATAACCGAACAAAGTTCAGCAGATAATCAATAACTGTTTGTTTATAGACTTAAAGCTTAGTAGTCTTTACTTAAGTGTCTAGAATTTCACTATGTTTAATGAAAAAACATTTCAAAGCAAATAAATGTTTTATTTCTGATGAAAAACTTAAAATAATTTTCGAGATCCTGGGTTTGAGTGAAATATATTTATTGCAAATTAAGAAAATTAGAAAAAAATAAATAAAAAAATAATACCTCTACGTTGAGATAAGATGCAAATAATTTATTCAAATCAAATCAAATTTCCAAATCCAAAAGAAAAACCAAATGTTGGTGGAAACAAAAATCTCTAGTACGATCACGAGTAAGAAAGTACAAATGTAGATGACGTAAAAAAACGACAAGCTAGTTAAAAAATTTTTGCCAACTCATAATCATATAACCCACTGAACAAATTTACTCCAACCTAAAAACGATAAATTTTCTAGATTTCGTTTTTTTATGGCAATTTATTTCTACGCGGAATATACAGCGTGATCAACAATGACTGAGTCTGTTGGCGACACTGAAAATTTGAATTTGAATTTAGCTGCCAACAGTCTCAATCATTCTTAATCGCTCTGTATATACTCTAATGTTTTCGAAAAAATAACTAAAATATTTTTGAAAGAAAATCGCTTTACTTTAAAAATATCTCCCTAGCAATAAGGAATTGGAGTAAAAACTTCAAGTTTAAAGTTTTTGATTTTGGTTTCAAAGAGCGATTGTCCAGTGTGATTATCAATGATTGATTTTGTTGGCGTCTCTAAAAATTTGAATGAAATTGGTGTAACTGCAAGACGAGATAGCTTATTGTTGTCACTTTTCACAGTATTTTGATAAGCGCTTCTGAAATGTTTCTGGATTGTATCAAACATCTTTTTAATTGCTTTCATATAGGATCCGGGAATTTACGTTCTGTAATTAGTATTTATTAAATTCTAGAATTTTTTTGACACTGACATTTCGAAATAGTGTCAGTTGTAGTTATCCTGTCCTTATTTTTCAATTGTTTTACTGCCAACAGACTCAGTCATTCTTGATCGTTCTGAAGTAATTAAGACAACAAGAGTCTCATTGACAGATTATGATGATTGCGATCAACAATGAAGTCTGTTGGCGACACTGAAAATTTGAATGAAGTTGGTGTCACTGCAAGACGAGATAGTTTCCTGTTGTCATTTTTGACAGTTTTTTGACAACCGCTTTTGAAATTGATTCCAATTTTTGTATCAAACACCTTCTGAATTGCTTTGATAGTGGAACCGGGAACCTCGATTCGTATTTTTGTTGTGTTTTCATACGTTCTGTAATTGGTATTTATCAAATTTCAAAATTCTTAACGTAACCTAAAATTTTTTGACACTGACGTTTCGAACTTGTGTCAGTTGGGATTATCCTGTCTATCAATTGCAAGAAAAAAAATCTACAATTTTCAGTTGTTTTATTACCAATAGACTCAGTCATTCTAGATCGCTCTGTATAAAATGCTATTAAATGGATCATAGGATCATTAAATTATGTTTATATTTTTTTGAACTGTGATCCACATTTTTTTTCATACTGACATTCTTAAATATGGAAAATTATCCTTTTCACAATCTACACCTCACCTAAAAAGCAATTACAATAGTTAAAATTTCTGTAAAAGTGTCAATTAGATTTTATGGCGATATTATAATTACATTTGCTTGAAAATAAATTGAAAAGAACATTCAGTTTTGAGATTCTTTTTATATTAAAGTTTTGAATTTAAATTATTAATTAGTGAATTTTCACAAATGTTACTTTGTAAAGTTTAGATAAGAAATTCGATTTTGATTCAAACAAAACTGTCAATAATGGCTGGAAGCATGAAAAAACTATAATCGTATTCATTGTTATAGGTAAACATTAAATAATTTATTTTTTCGAAAAATTTATTTCGATGTCTGTAGTGTAAAAACATTAATGAGGTGTCACGATTTATCAGTTGTTACATAAGACTGAAGACTTTGTTAAAATGTTTAAATCAGTTGGTATCTAACCACCGAGCAATAAACGTGGACACGTGTTAATAAATTGTGTCGATTATTATAAGCAATTTAATTTTTATACGAATTAAAACATTGCAGTGCTATTTATGATTTGTTTCAATACTTCTAACAAGTCATCATGGTAAGACTCCTTGTATTTGTATATTTATTATCTAATCGAATGAGTTTCACGAAAACTTGCAAAAGTTGCATAAAGTATTAATGAACTAGCTATCTATTTTGCACCTGTTTTAGTTTAACTCCAATTCGCAAAGAAAAGAAAGCGAACAATATTAATATCTATATTGAATTTTGTACAACCGAAACATTTTGAGATTTTTTCCATTAAAAAAGATTTTACCAACTTAAAAAATTTTGTGTTTGAAAATATAATACTAAATATTTAACAGTTTTTGAATTCTTCTCATTAAAATATTTTTCGCTAAGACAAACTTTTATTACATAAAAACAACTTAACTTAAAATTTTTAAGAAATTTTTTTAATTATTAACAATTTTATGATGAAGCATTCCTCAGCCAAATTATATCTTCTGTGTCTATTTTAATAATGTCAAAACTTAGAGCATAACATTACATGCTTTCAGACAAGAGAACATTAAGTTCGATGGTAGTTTTTTTGTCAGCATCAGCACTGAACTGGAGTAAGTAGATGCGATATAGTTACGTGTCAATCATGTCATCAGAAAAGGAACAAAATCTGAAAGCTTAAGACTTATGTAAATAGCACGTAATAATAAAATCATCATCAGCTTTGAGTTTTGCATTAAATTCAAAATCAACTCATTGAATTTCTGACTTCAGACAAACCTAATTAATTGATTCCAGAAACTTATTATTTCAAGACAAAGTATATTGCTTGGAAGATAATAAGTTAAAAAAAAAATAGATTGTTGTTTAAATTTTTTTTTTGTCTACTTTCGTCATTTGGTGTTTTTATCTGTAGAGAAATTGCTGTTTAGCCGACGCTTAATTTGTAGTTTGTCTAATTGAAAAATATGGAGTGGAAGCAACACCACATGCCGTCCACTTTCTTCGCTTCTTTTGGAAGGGAGTCAGTCAAGAACAAGTGTATTTTGATACGGTTGAATTCCAACTCCCATCAATTTAAAACTTTTTCATTTTCTTCACAAAAATCTTTACTGGAAAGCATTAAAAAAAAAATGATGTTTTACGAGTTGAAGTTTGTTATATATTTCCAAGATGCTTTCTTAATTGATGCCCCTTCACTTTAATTATTGTGAATTGAATTTTTGTCAAAGAATGTATCGAAAAATAAGTATTTAATGTACACGTTAGAAGCTTTCTAATTTACGATAAATCATTATAATATTTTGGAAAAAAACTGAGATGAAAGGGAAATTTACTCCGGATTTGTCGCCGCCCAACCCACTTGCATCAGAAGGTCTAGTTCATAGACGAAACATTACGATGCAGTTTCGATTTTTATCGACATTTCTACACCGATCTCTTAGAATAAAAGCACTGCGGTTAGACGGTAGAATCATGGAAGTTAATGAGATGAAAAAGAAGAAAGGAGATTTCTTAATAACGTACTTGGATGTGGAATTTTCTTTAAAAAAATAACAAGTTCATTCAACTTGTAGATTTTTCTTTCTAAATACGACGTTTGTTAAATTATAATTTATGTTAATTAAATGCATTTATAGTGAAAATCAAACTATCATTTCATAAAAATGCAGTTTTAGAGAGTAGTTTTGCGAATTTGGACAAGTTTTGCAAGAAATTGAGTAAGAATAAAAATAGATCAGATATCAATAAAATTAATACAAATGATGTAATCGACTTAAAACAATCAATGATTGAACAGTGAAAGTGTAAAACAATAATTTTTTATTACATTTTTCTGGAAATGAAACGGAACTTAATTTTTTCTCTTAATAAAAATTGATTTTCTAATTTATTCCAGTCTTTAAAATTCTTGAAAAATTAGTTGTTATTTTGAGAGCAACGTGCGGTATGCTATTTATTAGTAGAGCAAAAAACATAATTGCAGTTAGTGATTGAAGACTGTTAGTAATAATAAAGAAATTATTTAGTTTAAGTAGATGATAGAAAAAAATCAGAACGACATTTTCACATAGCTTTCTATAATTTTCTTATTCACAGTATTTTTCTCCAGTAAAGTGCTTTTTTGAGTATAGCAGTGTAAACTGACCTAAATAGTGTTAGTGTCAGAACTGGATGATATTAACACTATAGTAGTTATTATAAGAAGATTATACTGTCTGTCATCAGCGTCCCTCTTCAACTGGATTTGCTTTGAACATTGGAAAATAATGGATAAATTTGCAAATTCAAGGATGTTTGAAAGTGGAACAAAATGATGAATTTTTAAAATGTCTTAAAATAAATCAACAGAAGATGGAACTTTTTGCGTTTATATAACTTTGAAGGGTAGTGCAATCTTATGTAAATTATCAGCATTGTCGTTAATTTTAATTAGAAGGAAATTTGGTGGAAACATTGTTTCAGTGAGCTTTATTACTTTCATGAGAATAGTTAGCGCCATTTGAAATGTACTCGAATTATAATTATGGTTATTACATTAGGAAATTAGCGATCTTGAGTGCGCACATGTGTGGAATTGACACCTAAATAGAATAACAATGCAAATGTTTATGATAATTTAAGCTGAACCGCACCCATGATTTATTGTTTCATTTTTTATTTGTCGATCATTAATAACAGATAACAGGGTTGTTATTGTGAAACCTCCCAAAAGAGAAATTTAACCTGGGTGTCGGTGAAATTACATACTATTATGTCACCGCAAAACGATCTTATTTCATTAGAAACATTTTTCGAAAAAGTCGGAGTCTTTAAAGCATTAAACATGCAATACCATAATACGTAATCCAAGAAAAACGACTTTGACTTTCAGTGAAGAAATGCTCTTTTTGAGCATTCCGCGAGACAATGCGATGCTAAAGAGTAGGGGTAGAAAAAGGGCGTGTTTGGAGAAAGGAGATCACCAGGAAGTTGGAGATATATAACGAGCAGAACCTTCATCAACATACACACTCTCACTGAAACTGTTCAGCAACCCATCACGCAACAACCATGAGATTTTTTACTGTGAGTAGTAAATTACAGTGTTAAGTGATTTTGTGTAAAAAATTGATGATTTCTGATTTTTATTTAATTTCAGTTAACGATTCTTGTTGCGGTTGCTCTAAGAAGCGAAGCGCTTCAAGATAAACGCGGAGTGGCAGCATCACAGCCGCCTGCATCTTTAGCTTATACCAAGTTACAACAGCCTATACAAAAAACAGTGGAAGCTCCACAACCGCAGTTTTTCACGCAAGCGGCGCCTAGTCCCGCTGCTTATGCTATTCCCTATCAGCAACAGATTCAATATCAACCCCAGCCGCAGCCTGTTGCCTATGCCCAGCCGGCTGTCGCCAAATACGCCTCCGCTCCTGCCAAGGTAAGACACATCATTTTTTTTTTTATATACATTTCACTAATTTACTAATTCACTTTCGTGATCTTCGAATTCTGTTCGCGTTTAAACTTTCATCCAATTAGAAAGTGCGAAGGTCATCCACTCACCTTGACCCATCCAACCGCTTCCGTGAAAGCGAAATTTCATTTCATTTCAAATTATTATCTTACAGGTTGCTGCTGCACCAGTTTACCGTCAGCCATTCTCTTTAGCCAATGACGTCTCATCCTTCGCTTATTCCAGTCCTGTTGTTTCCTACAACAGTTTAGGACTTCTTCAACAAGTTGTAGGTAAAGCAGCTCAAGCTAAACCTGCTGCTCCTGCTCCTGTTGCTTACCAAGCTCAAGTACAACCTTCAATTTACTCAACTCCACAAAGATTTGCACAACCAGCGCAAAGATTAGTTGCTGCTGCTCCTCAACAATACTTAAGTCAAGCTCCACAACAAACTTACATTTCATCGCCACAAGCTCAAGCTCAAACTTATCAGGCATCGCAGACATATACTGCTCAATCGGTCCCACAGTCCATTTATTCTGAAGCCCCTCAATATTTCACGCAAGCTAAACAGCCCAGTCCTGGAGTAGCTTATGCCCAATGAGGTGGGCTTGAGGCAGATTTGTACATAGTTTTTTCTAGAGCTAGACTGTTATGTTAAGGCCATATTTGTGGTTTTTATTTAATAAAGGTTTTTAAATTATTTTTGGATAAAGGTTTCTACTTATCTTCAGATGCAAGGAAGTTGGATTTAAATGAAAAACTAAATTATAAGAAATAACTTTTATTTTAACATTAGATATATGCCCATTGCAATGCACTATATATAATACAGTTTTATAATAATAAGCGTAAGGTTTTTGATTTTACAAAGGGATGGAAGTATTGTAGCAAACGTTTGTAAAAATGGGGCTCAAAGAGTGTGTCAGAAGCGAAATCAGGCTTCAAACACACACACTTTTACAAATATTGCTTTAGTTTATAAAAGGACATAATATTTACTGCAAGAGCTAATACTGATTTTTTTTAAAGGTACCATCGAATTTATTTGCAATTTTTCTATTTACATTTATATACATTCAACAGAGTTAACGGAATTTTATATAGTTAGTACAGCATAAGGGTGAAACAATTTTAATTCCATCTCCGTAATGTACATAACGTGTCATTTTATGGTTTTACCCTGATGTTGTATAATTTTTATATTGTTCTACAGCAGCGGCAATATCTGATATTTACAAAAAAACTAAAAAACTTAATTCTATAAAACGTCGTTAATTTTTTTCTTTCAAATTAATCTAATCTAACTTTAGAGCGATCACAGAATATATTTGGAATGAAATTTTTTTGATTGACTCAACGAAACTAGAGCCAATATTACAAAAACACTAATTATTATCAATGATTGAAGCTCGTTTTTGCGTGGGTTTTTGAATACTCGACTGAAAATTGATGATATGTCTATAATAAATTCGGAATATCTTCTTACACATTCGATAAATGAAAGAGACAGAATTGGGGAGTATAGAAAAAGAGTCGCTGATTCGTCAGGTACGGAATTAATAATAATGAAAGAAGCCTGAGCAAAGAAAAACTCAGATTACTGGAATATATTATACATATCGTTTATGTACATTGAGCAAGAGAAATCTTTGTATAAAAAGTTTTAACTGAATTAGAAGTAAATTAAGGCCCGAGGAACATTAATTTCTTGAAGGCTTTTCTAAATTCCGGATTGAATATGGTGTAGATAACTGGATTCACAAAACTGTTCATGTAGCCTAACCAAGTTGTTAGAAGGAATGCGGCCACTCCGGGCTGACAAGGCAAATTCAGTTTGCTGCACATAGCGTCCATTATATTGCATGTGAAGAACGGCACCCAACAAATCAGAAACACCCCTAGAAGCCATACCCCACACACACTAGTAATTTTCTTTATGAATTTTTAACTTACCTAAGACAATAGCCAGGGTTTTGGTGGCTTTCCGTTCCTTCTTAGCCGACGATTTCTCTCGCTTTTTCCTACTCGCTTTATTAACTTTATAGATGGTGAATCGTGCAGCTGCCGTGGCTTTGCGTTCCTTTTTAGACCCTGTCGATCTGTCTCTTTCAGATCCCGTATTTATTGTAGATACTACAGTTCTGTAAAACATTGCAATTCATTTTGAATAAATTCAAAATGTGTGAACACAGCCAACATCTAACATTGCTCTATCAAAAGTACCGAAAAATATGTCAAAGCAAGCAGCACACCAACCAAAACTTGCCTAAGTTCAGTGTCAGGTGTGGCTCCATTTCTTTTCGATTGATTTCGACTTCTTTTGGGACTATCCAGATGTGTGGTGTCCGGCTGACTTGGGGCATACCCTGAATCGTTGTTTCCGTTTGGATCCGCTAAAGGCGCTGGTGATGCTAGGCTGGCTACCACGCTTGATATGCTGTTAAATTAAAAATAAATTAACACCCTTTATATATCGGGGTGTTTGTATTACCAAATTGGAGACTATTAACAGTGACATATTTTCCGGACTTTTGTGGTAGAGCAAGCAAAATTTTAATGAAAAAGGAAATTTATTAATCGCCTCAAGAACGTATAAATTAACAAGGTCGCCGCTAATTGATAACGAAATTTAATTTTCAGGCTATAACGATGAACATTAATAAAGTTTTTAGGATTCGATCGAAGAATTTTCGCTCTCTTTGTGTGAGTCAATTCGCGACAAAGCACAAAATCTTAAAACTTTCACATTTTTATTTTTACAACAGGAAAAAACTCGAGCAATTAATTTGTTGCTTTGTCGTGGCAAAGACTCGTCTATTATATCGATAATGAAGTAAATTTTCTAATTATCTACTAGATGAAGGTGTGTCTGTCTACCTTTAAAGTGTATACAAAAACTACACAAAGGAAAGAACCGGGTTGGAAACGTTTGGCAGAAAGGATTTAATTAATTAACTACGTATTTACAACGTAGAAGGATCAATTTAAATCTGACTTACACGCCGTCGTATTTAGGCTTGGAGTTTTTGCGCTGTATTCTGGAAGAAATAAAACTCAAGCAATATTTGCTACAAATGAAGGGGTTGCTTTTTTCAACTAAATAAATATTTATTCGAGATGTCAGATAAATGTTATTACCATTTATTTCCAATATCTTTAGCATCTACGGATAGAGCTTCCTACATTTTGCGGTAATACTAGTAAAAGTCTGGAATTGAACTGAAAGATATTTTATCAAAGCGAGCTACAAAACAAAGAATGATTGCTATAATTTTGATAAAAATTACATTACTAGAGAAAAAGCTTTGATGTATCAGTAATTTTATTGTTTAATTATTATAATGGAAATAAGTGTGAGCAAGTTTAAGAAGTGAAAAATAAATCATCGGAAAAAGTGTCATCAAACAAGTGAACTTAAAAGACAGATTAATTAAAAAAGAGTCTCTTTAAAAATATCTCTCGCTAAAATAAGTATATAAATCTCGTCAAGTAGAAAGATGTCAACAGCATTCGCTTCCTCTACGTTTGCACTTCCGCCAGCACCCTTCTTCTTCCGGTTTAATCTAGATATAGTTGGCACATGAGCCACACATTATGCTCGCTTTGACACATCAAATTTGCAGATGACACAATAAAATTACCCAAATTACCACAAATTAGAATAGCACACATAAGCATTAATTGATTTTTTTTATTCTTTGTAAAAAATTCATTCAAGTATCTACTTTTAGTGTTAAATTTGATGAAAATAAAAAAAAAGACTTACGCGGCTTCTTCCACTACTGTTGCTAAAATGAATTCAGTGCTTTTGTCGTTTGATATGACATGACAATCGGCTTCCGCGCCATCGTCGTCTTCGTCACCTGAACCTGACCCTGTATTAGTCGCTTGCTCTTCGATTGTTGCTGGACCGAGGGTAGTTTCAGCTAAACGACGAGTATTTGCTACGTTCTCTATCACAGATCCGGGCTTGATTTCGGAAGGGAGAGGCTTGCGGTTCAAACGGGCCTGGATGGCGCGGTTTCTCAACGCCTAAACAAAATTAACCACTCATGACAGTGTTAGAGTTCAAATAAGTTTAGTTATTCAGAGTGTTGACTTGGACAACAACTAACAAACTTCCAGTCAATTTATTATTTACAGTTTTTTGTGATAATTTTTGTCAAAAGATTACATTTTTTGTTAAAATATTATTAGTTTGCGTTGATATTCAAGATTTTTTGTTTTTGTGAGAGAGAAGTTTACACAGCTGTCTTTTGCCCCATTGAGCGTCTATCCATAACTCAAAAAATAATTATAGCATATTACTGAATAGTTAGTAAGGTATTTTCTTTGACAGGCTCTATTTGACTAAAATATTTTAGGTTACTTTTATACCAGTAATTTTTTTCCTAAACTCAACCATTTTAAAGATATCTCCAACTTAAAAAAAAAATTACGGCTAAATGACTATTTATTTTAAAATAGTCTTTTGGCTTTTATAATGCAATATTTTAGACTGTAAACGTCCCTGAAAAATTACACCAAAAAATTCAAAAAATATATTTAAAAACTGACATGAAAATGTCTTCAAAACTCGAAATTTTCAAATGGAAACGTCTATTTATTTTATCATAGTCGTATTCTGCTTCAAAAATGAAGGCAATTTCGTATGAGGTTTTCTACCTAGATCGTTCCTCATTTATTCAAAGAAAACTTTTTTTTCTGCGTAATGAAACGTCATAGTTACACTCTCAAGAAATAAAAAACAAACTTAGATAATTTTTAATATAATAATCAACGTGCTCTGGCCTTTTTGACAACACTTTGGGGCTAACAGGGCTAAGAAACTATTCCAAATAAAAATGGCATGACATTTTACTAAGTACTTTGAAGCTGAATCTAAATATAAAATCATAAATAGGGGTTGCCATTTGAAAATTTTGAGATTTGACAACATTTTCATGTAAGTCTTTAAATGTATTTTTTAAACACCCTGTAGGAGATCAGATCAATTTTTTTAGCTGAATTTGTTATCTTAAGACTTGCTTTATAAAATGCCAAAGAATCGTTATGAAATTGATAGTCGTTTAGTCATAATTACTGATTATTTTTAACTCTGCATCCGCCATTTTTCAAATCAAATTGCAGAAATCTTTGAAATGGTTGACCACACTTGTATACAGGGTATCCAGAAACGCTCTTCAAAGAAACGAGGGATACATTCTAAAGGTAATTTTATGTTGCTTAAACGTATTTACCTTATCAAAATGTGCTTGGTTACTGAGTTAGAGCTCTTTAAAGATGGCACATCAACAGTTAAATTCAAATAATTCTAAAACGGATTCCAATTAAGATATGTAATTTTGCATATTTATTTCTTGGATTTTTCGCAATCAAATAACTAAAACTTTTCATTGTAATCATTATTGACCTTCTAAAAACAGGAGCGGGGATTATTGGTTATGTCTGTCCATAATTTTTTTGTATTTAGAAGTTTTCTTTTTTTATACGATATTTGATAAATTTCAACTTTTTTACATAAAATAATGCTCTTGTCTAAATTCTCTACGACAAATTATTTTTGAAGAAATTATTGAATTTTTTAACTTAAAAGCATTTTTCATTTAAGCGAGTTAAATTTAATCGACATAAAATAAGCTCTAAAAGTTTTTCCTTCATTCTGAACACTCAGTGCATACATTATAATGATGACAAAATTTGGATAAAAAATGTATTGATTTTTCAGATATTTTTTGCATAGATCCATTGTCGCAGGTCTGCGTCCCATCAGTCTTCTTTGCATCTGGTCTACATTTCTTCAACATCCGATCAATGAATCTTAAATCTCGGATGTCGCAGAGCAGTATTTTGACAGCAAAGTCCATTATAATGAATCTACGCAAAGAGTTCCAAAGCCTAACAATGCAATTAAAATAATTCTACAGAGTCTGTTAGCAAAAAAACAGTTGAAAAATATTGATGTTTTTTCCCTTACAACTGATACTCAGGGAGTTATAACTCACACAATTTGAAAACGTCTGTGTCAGAAAATTTTGGGTTAAATTAAAACGATTAAGAACTTTGAAATTTGATGAAAACTAATTACAATAACATATGAAGACACAAACCGAGATGCCCCCCTTTTCAATGTCAAAGAACTGTCAAAAGTGACAACAGGAAACGGGTACCTGCTTACTTACGGGTATTTTGTTTACTTTTTATAATTTAAATTTCTAGTGAAGATAACCAAATGTTGGTAGAAACAAAAATCTCTAGTTTAGCCATTATTCGCACGAATGACAAAGTGCACGAAAATCCCCTGAGGAAAATAAACAAAAAGGACTAATAACATAACAAAATCTAAAACTTTTCCCTATTTTCCCTAATAATAAATATAACAGAACATTACTGTAATTAACTCTTCTTCAAACTAAAAGTCAGCAGGTGTAAATCTAAATGAGTGTGCAGAATGTGACTTTTACAATGAACAAGAAGCTAATTTATTTTGAATAAACCATAAAATGATAAATTCAAACTAATTGACATTGACATTTTCTTCAAAATTTTTAAATAAAATTACTTCACTTAAGATCAGAATTTTTGAGCGAAAACTTTATCAACATTCTTGTTTTTTTTTCAGCAGCGTTCTCACATTACATTTTCTAATTTCTCGTAGAATTAAATCTACTTCTGACTTATGTATTCACAACATTAATTAAATTTTTATGGTAAACTCTCGTTACTAAAACCTATAAAATGAAAATTATGCAAATAAGAGCACAAAAAGTGGTAACTTGTACGAATACACTCATTTCTTTTTTTCAAAAGATTTCAACGTTGTTTAACAAATTTTTTATCAAAAGCTGTTCTCTTTATTGTAAAATTTTGTCGACAGAATTGGTATAATATAAAGACTGTTAATTGTCCGATTTTTGAACAAAATTGATTAAAGGAATTTAAATTAAAAGAGATATCGAGAGTGTTTTTGAAAACAGGTCGCTATAAAAAAACGCTTTTATTTACTTTCATCTTGAGTAGAATTTAAATAATAATTTGAGTGTTAATGACCTCATTATCTAAATTGTTATTATTATAATTTTTTTCAGAAATTAACAATTTTCTAAGTCTAATAAATCACATAATTTAGTATAAAGACTGAATAATTCTGCTACAAATTAACAAAGTTTGGAAGGAAATTATTAAGAAAGTGATTTGCAGATAGAAGTCACGCTAGTTTGTATCGAAATGAAAACCAAACAATTTTTAGTTAATTCAAGTCGCATGCTGTGAAAATTAAAAATTTGATTATTACCACTTTTCTAATTAAAATAAAAATTTTAATAAAAAAGTAATAAATTGTTAGCTTTGTATCATTAAATCCAAACGTGAAATTTCTCTTTTTTAACTGACCTATTAATTTAAAAGTGTAACTTAATTGTCAGCATTAAAATCCCTCTGAAGAGGGATCGATCAATTCCCTCCGCCTTTCAAACAAATGATTTATCCCGCAGGAATTGAAACGGTCAAAAAATGCTTGTTTTGAGGAAATGATGTTTAATTACGTTGATATTTGATTTAACAAAACTTCCCAAATAAAAATCGTTTTTTCAATGTTTTTTATATTGAAATATGAATTTATTTAAGAAGTCAATTGCAGTAAAATCACTTATTTCTTTTATAAAACTTTATTTAAGAGATATTCTGATGTAATATCTTAGAGTTTCAACAAATTCGTTTACGTTTTTCTAAATGGAAGATTCCTTTTGTGATTAAATAAAATTATTGTTTGCTTCACTTCGTTAGGAATTTCTGGTTCTAAATGAAAAATTTCTCTATTCGCCAATACTAATTGTGTGCAATCTAATTACAACCAGAGATAGCTACACTAACCAAATAATTTCACAGAATCATTCTATATAAAAGCGCGAGTAAGCTACAATTACAGAACGTAATTTCTAACAAAAGAAATATTGGGTTAAAAAATCAATTCTCAAGCTACTAACAGAAAAAAAATTAATTATATTATTATTAAATTAAATAAATGATTTTGTTGATAAAAGCTAGCAGCTTTTTTTTTCAACATAAATTCTGTGAAATTGAACAAAAAACTTTTATTAAAAGCTTACATCAAAATACATGTGGAATGTGTATTTTGGGTTGCGTTTGTACGTGTTTAGGCTCGTAATTTCTAGTGAATAAACCATTATAAAGTAATAGAATGTGTTGACCTCGGGTTTTATTAAAAAAAAAGACATATATGGGTTGTTTTAAGTATTGAAGTAAAAAAAATGTAAACACGGGGATGTATAATTTTCTATTGAACATACAGAGTATTTCTAAATTAAAACTACCTTTTTATGAACTGATTCAAGTGTTGAATTGCAATATTTTACATATTATACAGGGTGATTTAGAAGTTGTAAATATAAAATAAATATTCGCTAACTGTCTATTGATTACAGAAAATAGAATAGTTTTTAGACGATTCTATTATACAGAATGGTGTATTTTTAATGTTCGCATCAAGAAAATTTCAAAATTCAAAGGTTTGGAAAAAAAACTATAGAAACATTGTTGCTTTTCAAAAAAATATTTTTTGGGAATCCCGTTGATATCGTCTTTTGTTTTTTAGTTATGAGCAAAAGTTTATAATTTGTCAATATTAATGCTAATTTGCAATGTCAATAGTAAAAGTAAGCGATTCTAATAAAACCTGCATTATGCAGTTTTTTTATGTGGAGTTCAGTAGTGCCAACACATATTTTTTTTAGCTGTTTTTATTACGCTGCAATTTTTTTCACAGTTGGCTGTGACATTTTTGAATGGTTTATTTTTCTGATCTTTTAAATATACAGACTGTTCCATCATCAGTGTGTATTTCTTTGATAGCATTGTTTAAAATTTTTTCTCAACAAAAGTTGTTTAGATTTTTTTATATGCATATTTTGAAAATATTCTTAAAAATGGCCGACTTCCGGTTGTATGGTTTTATTTATTAATAATAATTAGTTTTTTTCATATAAACAGTTATGGTTTCTGGTTACGAAGGCAAATTTGATGTAATATTAAAAAAATTTTTTTTTTATTTTCGATGGTGCATTTTCGATGTCCGCATAGGGAGATCTCCAAAACTAAAAGGTTTTGAGAAAAACGAATAGTACATTTTCGAAGACATTTTCTAAGAAAATATAATAATTGATATCGTCTTTTGTTTTTTAGTTATAAGCAAAAATTCACAATCTGTCAATATTTAAAAAAAATCATAGCTGCGTCAATATTGAAGTTGAACAATTGGAACAAAAACTAAATTATGCAGATTTTTTAATAGAATTCAGTGATACCAATATATATATTTTTGAATTATTAGTTTGGTTGCAAACACACAAAGTTGCATTTTTTTTAAATAGAAACTATAGTAGACTGAGACATTTTTGAAAAGCTGACTGTTTTTTGATTTCGAAAATATAAATATGTTATATTATATTCCCACGAATTTTCTAAAAAATAAATATTTTCTTCTAATATGTTATTTGTTAATAGTTAGGCATGTGAAAAATTGGTTTCTATAGAAACTCAGTCTGTCCAACTTATTGTTATTGATAGACTATAAAAAAAAATTGACTTTAAAATTGAAAGCAATAATTATTTATTGAACAAATAATTTCATTTTTTCGACCAAGTTATAAACTCATTAATAATGAAATGTGTTTTTTCCTTTGTAAACCCACTCTGATTTATACTTTATTCATGATATTTTTCTTCCATGAAGTAGAGTTCAGCAAACTTTTGTATAATATTACAGTTTAATAAATTCCAAACTTGTAATAGTCTCGATGATACTTAAACCGAATACCTATTATATAATTTTGAATATTTTGTAATATTTGTGTTATTGCCTTTTGTACAACTTGGAGATGTCGCACATTAATTCAAAACTTAACTTCGAATATTTCTCTTATCACTCGTTTGAATCGTTCATAAATAAAATAAAATCACGAAAAGTGATAAAGTGTTCTAGTTATGTGTCCATAAAATAAAATAAAATAAAATAAAATAAAATAATCCAAACAATTCAAGTCTTAAGATTAGATTATCTTAAAATCTGCTTTCCCACCTGCTTTTATTTATAACTGCATTTACTTATGTAAATTTGGGTTTTAACTAAGTGTCTGAATAGTTCATAAGATTTGCAAACGAATGAAGAAGTAAGACTAAATAAACCCGATCTGTCCCAGAGAGTGGCACTCGCAAGCAAGAGGTTTTAATTGAATGAAATTTTGCATATGAATGGAAGTAAATTGAGGATTTCAATTGCAAGGGAAAGAGATGGAAAAGGTGTTACTCTAAAAAAAAATTCAATTCTTACCTTAAAAATATTATAATAAAGAAATACCATGATGATGCAGGGAATGTAAAAAGAAGATAGGCTGGAATAGATGATAAAATCGCTATTGTAGAATAGGCACGCATCTGCTACACGATCTGGGGTGTTGTTCAAGCCTAAAACTATTGGCGATCCAATCGCTGCAGATATCATCCATACCAAAGCTATGGTTAACCACACGCGGCGGTTGTTCTTGTGTTTGGCGTACTTGATGGGCTGCGTCACGGCAATATACCTTCAAAAAACAATAATCACATCAAATTCATTTAAATTTTCTGCTTCTTTAGATCTTTTGCAAACTCTTATTTAAGAGTCATTTTAGATTTTGCTCAAAGATTATAGGAATGTTCTTTAAGATCCTAAAGAACAAAATCAATGCATATTTAATAAATTTAATAAATACCGTTTTTTGATGCTCTATCAATTGCGAATGTTAAACTTTTTCTGTTCACTGCTGAAACAGCATTTTGAAGAGGAAAAATGGTTGTTTTTCTGTAAACATTAAAAATTTACACAGTCGAAACTTCTGAAAAATAACACTGTTGTGTTGAAAATGCATATTTTTAATTTTTTTACTCAGAAATTAAGACGTCATATCGTAGAAAAATTAAAACTGAAAAAGATTTGCTTGAAAATTTGAAATTTGGAAAAATCGTGTTTTTTCGGTCGATAATTTGAATATGATATGACAATGACAGGATCTCTAACTCTCATTTCAATTTCCTTTAAATGGAAAAATACTGAAAATTTTTTTTTTAACAAAATTTGTAGATACAGCTTCTGTGCATCAACTAAAATTATTTTCAAATATGCAGAGTGTCTCATAATCGAGTTCTAACACAAACTTATGTTTTTTTGAATGGAACAACCTAAATGTTTTTGCGTTTTTAAACGTAGTTTGACATTTTAAACACAACTTTTATTAGACGGTTTTTTATTGTTTTTAAAAAAATCAAATTTTTTCGGCAAAAAACACATTTTTTTTAAATTTTCACACAAAAATAAAAAAAATTATAAACATAGAATTTTTACTAACTGAAAGTTTTGGTGAAGTTCATTAAATGAAGACGTTTGTTGAAAGTTAAATATTTTTTGAAATTTAAACACCCTATATTTTGTTGCAGTATTTGAAAGATCTTTAGATTTTCTTTCTAAAAATATCAACTTTTAAGTATGTATGACCAATAATACAAAAAATATCCAACTTCGAATGTTTGAAAACACTCAATAATTATTTGAGTGTAATTATTATAGAAATAAATGTAGCAACAGTACATCATTGGTTTTATTTTCAAATTTTAGCTTGAGAATTTTGAAAATGGTCTCAATTATCCATATTTCATTTCAGCATAGCTGCAATGGTCTTAGATTCACCAGAACAACAAACTACTAAAGTTTATTAATACAAACACAATTTGTTGAAAAAAAACGTAATAAATGCTCGATTAGGTTGTGGGAGTCCATTGGCTTGACCTCCAAAATCTTCAACATCACCACAAGTGATTTCTTTCTCTGAGGGCACGTTTAGAATTTTGAGTATCAAAAGGCGCCAACTACAAGAGAGGATATGAAAGAAAGAATTACAATTGCATTTCAGAATATCGAAGCAGATATTTTTCTAAGAGTTTAAATATCGACTGCTCGGCATCTAAAAATTTTCACGCAAAAATTTGAAACTGAATTAAATGGAGTATTGTTGCTACAATTATTATCATAGTAATTATATTCAAATAATAATTGACATTTTTTTTTTCTAAATATTCAAAGTTGAATATTTTTTATAGCATTTGTTATAGATACTTGAAAATTGATATTTTTAGAAAGACAATTCAAAAGTCTTTAAGGTGATGCAACAAAATATAGGGTGTTCTATTTAAATTTTTAAAGTTATTTCACTTTCAACAAACGTCTTTATTTGGCGAACTTTCCTTTACCAATGCGTCAAAAAAATCTTATTATTACAAAATTTAAACGTTTTACTTTCAGTTAATACAAATTCTATATTTCTATTTTTTTGGGAGAATTTTTTGCCAAAAAAAAAATTGATTATTTCAAAAACAACAAAGAACCGTCTGATAAAAGTTATGTTCAAAGTTCTCAAAATGTCAAGCCACGTTTAAAAACGCAAAAAATTAGGTTGTTTCATTAAAAAAAAACATAAGTTTGTGTCAGAACTCGTTTATGAGACACTCTGTATATTTGAAAATAATTTTACTTTAGTATCTACAAATTTTGTTAATGAAATTTTTCAGTATTTCTATATTTAATGGTTAATAATGGACGTTGCCTTTTTGCTGGGACATCCTGTACAGTACTATTACTCATTGTAATCTAGAAATATAAATTAAAAAAACAACTACTATAGAATATCTGTAAATGAAAGATGGCTAAAAGATGCCCATAAAACGTTCTGCTACTTCTGCTTCTGTTTTGTGCACAACCGCAAATGGTGCACTGACAAATCACAGGTAGTCCTAAAATAGTTTGCAAATAGTCCAATCACCGTCCTATTGTCCACAACCGTCCATTGAACACCCATAGATAAGACGACAGATGGAAGGATTTGTGGAAGTCCATTGAACGATTGTGTGTTACTTGGGAGCCTAAGGCTCATTACAAAGTAACATTCCACACTATTAGGGCTATACAGTAACTTATAACAATTGTAACAATTATCTTCATAAGAATAATGAACACCTTTCTCTGGTTACTTTTAAAATGTCACCGTCAAAAAACTAAGTCTTCGAAAAAATTCATAAGCACAAGCACTAAATATTAAAATAACTAAACCAGTGTTACAAAAATTTAAAGTTGAAAGTAAGAGCTAGAAACCAGATTATGGTCCGAAAAACACGATTTCCCCAAATTGCAAATTTTCAAGCAAAGAACTTTTTTTTAAAAAAAGTGAGTTGAATCAATGTTTAGCTTTAATTTTTCTATGACATGTCGAGTTAATTTTTAAGTGATATTAGCTTTTGACACTAAACAGTCGAGACACGGGAGTTGATAATTAAGAAAAATGTGTAAATTATATGTATTTTCGAAACCGAGTAATTTTTTTATTGTTTACAGAAAAACAACCGTCTGTCCTCTATAAAATGCCGTTTCAGCAGTGTGGATATCTTGAAAAAATGCAATTGATAGAGCATCAAAATGGTACTTTCAAAAAGTTTCAATTTTGACTGGCGGAAACAGACGCTTATTTAAATCAAATATCTACAGATTTCGTTTTTTTGGGATCTTAAAGAATATTTCTTTAAAAAAGAGTCAGAAGATTTCATATGGAATGACTGAATAATTTATTTATTCTTCGTTTTCCTACACCTTGATTTTTAGTTTGTCTTAAAGTAAAGTCATATCAAAATATTGAATGCACAAACACATTAAGCATAATAAATCATGAATGAGAGTACAAATTAGCCTCATTAGAATCTTGGATCAGTATTACTTATTTACTGCATTTGCTATTAAGTCAATTCGAGTTTGTTTCAACAAGTTTTCCATTATAATTTTCTATTAAGTTTAGTCGAAGATTTACATTATTATTATGTTTCAATGTTCAATTTTCAAAGTGTTTTGTTTATGAAAACAGACATCGTGTTTATAAACTAAACTATATGAGCTTGAAATAGATCTAATGTAGTAACTAAGTTCGTTTAATTGGAAATATGATAAAGCGCCGGAAAAATAGACTGACGTCATAGAATATTGTCTCTTGTATAAGCTTTTGTTAACTCTACAATTCCAAAAATAATAGATTTATTTTTGTGAGTAATAAAGTATTAAAGAACAGTCGGAGTTCAAACTTGAAACAGAGTTATTTTTCTTCAAATTTAATGTTTATTGTTATAGTTATAAGAGAAGTAAAAGCGTTACAAGCGTTTAAATGGTTCGAAACAGTTTCCAACATCCTTGCGTCCGAAATTACCATAAACAGCTTTATTCGAAAACTATACTCTTATTGTTAATGCTTACAACCGTTCAGTTTGGCGGCTTCGTTTACAAGAAGTTATCGAAAATGGAACCCAATATCAAGTTGGGGTGGTTTCCAAGTAATTACAAGTTTCCGAAAGGGGCTAAATACGACTTAGATCATGATGCTTTTATTTGTGTTTGAACTATTAGAGTGAACGTTTGACCTTGTTGGACATTATCAGTGTTGAGAGTTTGGATACGATGACCTCAAGAACACTGTCAATTAGTCTCAATCAAAATTATTGAACAAACTCAAGTCAAATCAAACTTAATTTATAAAATATGAAACAATTTTAATATTGCAATGCGCTGCGCTTTATTTAAATATTTGATCAGCGAAATGAGCTTTTGCTATGAAAAATTGCAGATATGAGTCGGATTTGATAATTAATTTGAAAGTTCTTGCATTATAATTTCTGGGACTGGAAAAATTTTATATATGAATGTGAAAATTATATTTTTGTTGTGGTCACGCTCATAATGAGGGTTCAAAGGAAATAATACAAACCACTAACCACGATGAGGGTGGAAATGTTTCTGTGAGCACATGCTATATACGTAAAGAATAGTTTTGTGTTATAATGCTGTCCAAATTTATAAGGGTAGTAGCCTTTAGGCGGATAGTTTAAACTAACTTATACCTTATTACATGAAATTTCTTGCTTTAAATGTAAAAAATCCACGCTTGTAGTTAATCATTGGATTTTTTTTTTGTAAAAAGGAGAGCGAAGCTTATAAACCATCGAAATAATTTTTTTAACAAAGCGTTGAAATGATTGTTTGAGGTTGTCGCTTCAAAAAAAGTCTAAATCGGATATTTTTTCGTTGGAAAGGATCTGTGCAATGGTACCCCAGAGAGATTCCGAGCTTTGTTGTAGCAGATTAAACAAGCCTCATCAATCACACCGATGATAATAGGTTTGCATTGTTATTCGGAATATATACATAAACCTAGATATGCAATTTAGTCTAACAACCTCCTTTCGAGAGACACTGCGACAGGTATCACCGATGAGCCAAGTTATATTGATCCTGAGGCGCACGAGCTTTCAGTCACAGCCGCAAAAGCTACGTACATGTCTGTCACTTACATTAATGAACTCATTAAACGTTTAAAGTATAGAGTGATTCAGTTAAGTTCCTGCTTGATTACTACAGATATGTCTTCGATGAAGAAATGGATTTACTCACCGATCTATTGAAATCGCTACCAAGTTGAAAATGGAAGAGGTGGAACAAGTCACGTCCATTGCGATATAAAAGTCGCAAACGAAACCTGGTAGAGCCCAAGCGCCATTCACCTGAAATATAAAAAATTCAGACAATATTCCTCAGTTGTTTAAAATTTTTTGATGATATGATATTTATTTAATGAATAGCTCACAGTCACGTAAATTTAACTAAATGGAAAAGTGCTGTAAGTTGAGTCAAAAAAAATTGTATCATTGCTATAATAAATTTACAATAAAATTGTACCCTTGCGCAAGTTTAATAACAACATCCTTTATCGATTGCTCATAAAGCTTTGACAATAATCGGCATGTGGTGTGCTTAAAATCTTTCCAATTAAATTAAAACGAAAGTTTGGCTACATTTCCTGAACCACGTTGTAAAATAATCACAAGAACTTGTTCAGTAAGTAATTAATATGTAATAGAGCGGCCAGCAGGTCTAGCTCGAGAAATTTCACAGGAAGTTGAGCGAATTATTTCTCTATTATTAATAAAGAGCGTTGAAGACTAATGAGAGTTACATTGTAATAATGTCTTTCAATCATAAATGAAAAATTTTGAAACATGAAAGAACATTTTACACTTTACAAATTACTCATGCTTCGTCTCTTCCTTCCAGTTAAGATGGCGGATGATGACAAAGAAAGCAATATTTGCTCGTAGTCTACTTCCTTTTGTGTTGCGTTAAACGGGTCTGATCGCTTTGCACCGGTTAATAGCCACTATAATTGAAAATATACCGACAGGGCTTTAATTTATAGCGTCTTGTAAAATGGACAAAATTGCCTTTTACAATGTGATTCTTCACCAATCTATCAAATTATAAGAAAATGGGTAGCGTGTCTCAAAATATTTATCATACAAACGTGGCAGTCGAGATAGAAAAAAAATAATAAATTCTTTGCCGATAACAATCACAAACGACATTTAATTTCGTTAGAATTCACTCTCAAAACCCGTTCCAAAATAAATATTTTTTTTTTCTATTTTTAAATTAAAATTAATGCAGCAACAAGTCGTTGGAAGTATTTAATGTAAGAAGACTTCTAGTTGTTGGAATTTATCTCCATTTCTCCCCTTGCTAAAAAATTCAGTTATTAAAGAATATGTCCGAGCTTGATTAACGTCGTCAGACTTTTAATTAAAACATCTCCCTTTTAGTTCTTTGCAGAATTAGAGAACAATAGTTAATTCGTGTCGAGACAAATTATAAATGTGTCCAAACATGCAGCGAATGTCAGGTTTTGTTGAAAAGCTTTGTTAAAGTCAATTGTACAACACATTTTTTCAGGATTTTGCACAAATGAAATCATACTTTATAAGAGATGATTCGTTTGATGTTGACGTGATAACATCTCTAGAGGGAAGAAAAACGAACTATACGGGTTTTCTTGATAAAGGATTGGACAAGCCGCAGGTGCCGCCATGGCTATATAAATGCTAAGGTCAAAGTGTAATCAACAATTACGGCATCTCTTGGGTGCTTCAAACATACGACCTGAAGCCTACATCGGATGATTGGAGTGAGACTAAACGGCTAGTTTTATCGATAAAAGAATCGGCTTGCTTCAAAGTTTACACGACTTTTCAATTATTTTAAATTCCAATAAATTTAACTAAATCAAATCAAAAAAATCAATACTCTTTGTTCTTTAATCAGAAATAAATTGAAATAGAACAGAACTCTCATTTGCACGTAAATAGATATTTTTATGTTGATGTTTTTCAAATGCAAATTTTGGTTTTGCTGCATTGATTTGACAGTTTTTGTATATGAATACAATTTTAATTTTTGTTGAAAAAAATCTTAGGCAAGATTGACGCTATAAACCATCCACAAAGGGCTTATATCAATAAATAAAAAAAAGTATCAACTAATCGATAGATAATGTTCACATTTTATCATTTTTATGTAATGATCCTACTTAATAGAAGAAGTTAAATCCTTAATTTTTTTTCAGCATAGTTAGATCGAATTAACTTGGGCAATTTAAAAAACATTCAAGCTCAACAAGCGTCATTAATTATGTAAATGAATGTAATTAAAAAATGTTTTATTTTTAGCAGAAGATTTATAGAGTTTTTACTTGACGATTTGTGTCAATTTCCATCAATTTGTTGGACATTTTTCGCACGTGTCAAACTCATTGTCATTCCATTATTTCTTCTGTCAGTTGATGTAACAAGTTGCCATCGTCTTTCTTCACACGCAACATTTTCCTATAAAGCGGACATGAACACAATTCTGCTATCAGACTCTCGGTTATTTTCGCATACACACCTGCTATAAAGAAGTTGATGTTTTGTCCAGGCGGAAGCTGGTTTTGTCAGTTTATGAACAATTTACGAGCTTTATAACAGAAAAAAAAAAAGATGAACGTTTGATGTAAATAGTTGGAAGTTTCATTATGTTCAAAGAACATAAAATCTTAACTTCCGTCTGGGTCAACAATGATGAAACAATATATAGGGGTTAGAAGCGCTGCAACCATTAAACCTCCAAAAATGTTCATAATTGTGTATACTAACGATCGTTAGGAGTATTGTACGCAGTGCGTAATTGAGAGACATTGCTTTTGTTAGGGTGATATTAAATTTCCAGTTTATCTAAAGAGAAGTGTCATTTTTAAAAGGATTTTTTGACAAGATGATGACTGATATAAAAGCTACTGAAGAAATAAGATAAAAGGTAAAAGTTTTCATATAAATAAACATTTTGAATTGTAGATGCTATTAGCATTTCAAGAGAAAGGTGGTAATTCTGTAAGGGTTGACTTAGCACTTACATGGTTATTCACTTTAAGTGATAGATCTGAGTAATTCAGTTCGTTCTTGTTAGCGCATGTTCGCACTGAAACCTTCAAGATTTATTTGCTGCTAGCTTTTAAACATAGACGGTTGTTACAGAACATTGCTTTCGTATTTAGCGAATTTATTACAAATTATCAACGGTTTCAATTCGCTTAGAATGTTTCATCGGCGGCTTAATCGCTATTATGTGAGATGATAAAGATTAAAAAGTACGATCCTTCAATACACAAAAATTTTTCTTCTTGAAACTGAGAGAAAATTCTAAATACAGAACTTTATGGAAAAAACACCCATTTTTTGTTGTAGTAGAGCATCAAAGTAAACAAATTCTTTTTGATGGTAAA
Source organism: Latheticus oryzae (assembly GCA_030157265.1). NCBI lineage: Eukaryota > Metazoa > Arthropoda > Insecta > Coleoptera > Tenebrionidae > Latheticus > Latheticus oryzae. The sequence continues at coordinate 15,848,887 of CM058052.1, read as the reverse complement.
TGTATTGTTTTTGTTTCAAAAAACAAAAAAAATTTTCATTTTATCTGATATTGCCGGTCTGCGGTTGCCATGATTCAAAAATGGTCAGTCTTTCCAATCGCGAACTCACGGATGTGGTTTGATGGTGTTCTTTATAGAAGATCTGTGCTGTGACCTGCTAGATCTATGGACTTAAATCCGTGCAATTTTTTGTTATTGTGTTATATAAAACAATTAGTGTACGAGAGTCTGTTGAAGAACTGACTAACTGTGTGATGGAAGAAGCAACATCTTTACAATTAGAAAGTTTTTGCTTGAAAGTGTGTTTATTGATAGAACTAAACACACTGAACATAGAGGGTAAAGGATTCCGGATTCAAATTACATTAAATTTTAACTCTGAAAGGGTTGAGTTTTGGAAAAAGTTCTAAATAAAAAAGTTGCTTATATTGCTAAGTTCTACTAAAGGCTGTAATTTGTACGTAGACTTCTATAACACTCACAGGGTGCTGTATTTTCGATGTCCGCACAGGCAGACCTCCAAAACTAGAAGGTTTTGAATAAAATGAATATAGCGAGTGAATATCGTCTTTTGTTTTCTGCCAAATGCTTTGTATGCACATAAAAAGCTTCTAAGAAGAAAAAACTGCAAATGAAATTCAAGATAATTTTTGGTTGTTGATTGATTATAAAAAACAAAAGATTGTGTGCTGATGACTGTTTTGCATACATATTTTAGTATAAATATTTGAAGTCATAATTCAGTAAATTGCATTTTTAGTGGAAGTTATCACTGAATTCCACAGAAAAATGACAAGTGTGGTGTCTAACAGTCCAACAAACAAACAAGATTTGTCTATAGTAAAAATTTCTGATACCATAAACCTATACTTCAACGCTGCATTCAAAAAAACATTTTTATGTAAAAGCACTACAAGTAGGAACATCTATCAATCGAATCATTTTTTCCATAGCCAACTATATATTATCATATAAAATTTATATATTTTTAAGATCAGAAAAAAATAAGCTTTTCAAAAGTGTCATAGCCAACTATGGTTTCTATTTAAAAAAAGTGCAACTTTCTGTTATTCCAATTAATCTAATTATTGAAAAAATTATTTGTTAGTACTAATGGATTTCACGTAAAAAACGATTTAATCATGTTTTAGCTTCAATCGCTTACCTCTAATATTAAGGTAGATATGAATTTTTTAAGGTATCGGCAATTTGTAAACTTTTACGTATAACTAAAAAACAAGACGATATCTACTTGCGGTATTTTGTGGTGGTCGGGCGTAATTTTAATCTAATCTTATCTAATTCTTCTTTAAGCCGAAACGGTGACCACCAACATTAAGATTTTAAAAGATAATAGCTTAACCCTGAGAGATGCAATAAGTTCCTGCTTCCAATATGTAGCGAACAGGAAAAGTTAACAATACAATATATTAAATATATTAAAAAAAAAAACGAACAAAATTGAGTGGAGCTTTGAAAATTTTACAATGAAACAATAGTAATTTCACAGTATTAGCAGCTTGTTTGACCCAATGATAAAACTTATCAAATTTAGTTTTACATAAAACTAAAGAAACTTTATCAAATAAAATAATAAACTAAAATCCCAAATTAATATAAAAGTAGATTAATAAATTGATTTGGGACTAATCGTGATGGCTCAAGTTCAAATTCTTTCATTTTCAAATATTACATATTTTCGAAAATTAAATGAAACACAACAAAGATTTTTACTTACATTTTAGACACCTCTTACACTAACAACCTAACCTCTTTACATGGCTAAACTTTAATTAATTATTTTTCGCTAGTTCCAGCAGCGCTTTTATATGTTAGCTTTCTTTGTTTAATTCGTTGCTCAAGGTGACATAGATCAATCATCACATCGCCAAAGTGATTTTTGTAATAAATTAATAATAAATAGCGATTTGGTTTTAACTTTGTTTATTGGTTAATTAAGATATTTTCTTTCTCACGAACCTTCGATCTGTCTGAGGCTCACTTAAGAAATATTTGGTAAATCTTAATGTCGGGTTGTCTATGCTTAAACACTACATTGGCAAATCTTCCATCACAATTTATAAAATTATTTAAAAAAAAACGACCTCGAAAATGTGCTAAACTTTCCAGTTTTGAAAATCTCCATATACGGACATCGAAAATGCATCATTCTGTACATTAATAATTCTTGGATTTATGAATTGAATTGATTCTGCATATTTTTGTTCTTCAATTAAAGCAATGCTAATGGATTATGGAATAAGAAGTTCTCTGAAAAAATTAAATTGGAAATGACAATAGTTATTAATATACAGAGTGTTCCACTAATGTCGACACGCGAAAGATTATGGCGCTATGGTAGAATTTTCTTACAATTTTTAAACATATTTTAATTATCCAATTATATAATATTTTTTGATTTATTTTCAATTGTTAAAACAGTTAATAAATTTATTTTTTTTCTACTAATAATAGAAAAAAAAAATTTAAGAACTTAGCTGAAGCAGTTGAATATTTTGTGGAAAAAAGTGGAAATGTCTCAAAAAAAAGCGTCTTTCTCTTATTCTGGTTATTACAAATAAGCAAACAAGAACCCTCAATGAAAATAAGCAAGTCAAATCGGTCAAGCCGCTTGCAAAATATTTTTAAAACATGAAGTATTTTCATTAAATAAAATGAATTAATATCAGAACTTTGATACTTTTGTTCTCTTTTTTTAGATCTTTTACTTTTGCAGTCTAAATTGTACTAAATTTACCTAAAGTAAAATGAATGTGGAAATATTCAACAGAATCTAGAACACAAATTAATCTTCTCTATTTATACAATGTGTTCCCAGATGGAGCTGACAATAGAAGAACGATTTTTATTATTAGTTTTACATCAAAAAAATTAGATTGCTTTAAAAGAAATTTTAGATTCAATTACCCGCTATCAAAAAAATGAAAGAAAATTGTTTTAGAAGCAAAGTACCGTAAAACGGGCTTAGTTTGACACAGTTTGGGAGTTTTGTTGTTTTTATTTATTGTAATATTTTCTTGAAAAGATTACCATTAGAACAATTAAATTTAATATTTTGATTCAAGGCCATATATTTTTCAGAAAAAGATAACAAATTTGGTGTCCAAAAAAATCCGACTTCGGGGCTGTTATGACTATTATATGGAAGGGAAAAAGTAGTATATTTTTTTTTATAAAAAGCTCAAGTGAATTTTTTTCTGCTGACTCATAAAAAGTCACTTAAGTAAAATATAAAATTTTTTCTACAAATATAAGAAAGTGAAAAAATATTTTAATAAAACCTAAAATTGTGTCTAGAATCTTCAAAAAGCAAATGCAGTTGCTGTAGTCTCTTTTTTTTGCCCTTAACTTTTTTTTAATCACTCTAATCACTGTCACACAACTCATAAATATTATAGAAAGGCCTAAAAATGATAAAGTCGTGCTTAAAATCGCTAACGTAGCTCCACAGTATGTCAAAGTATCCCATTTGATAAGAAACTTCCTATGAAAATTCTTTAATTAAAATTTGAATTTTTACAATTAAAATAATTAGTATTAGTTTTTTTGTGCTTCATTTAACAGAAATTCAAATTGGCCAGTTTTCTATCGTAACTTGTTTCAAATAATTTTTATATTATTAATTATAATAATATAACTCTAGAATAACAAATAATGATATTTTTTTCTTGGAATATTTCGTTATAATTATTCTTTTTCGGTGACTTGTTTCAACTGTAATCTTATATTTTCGCCAAGCAAAACTTTTTATAAAAAATCAAAAATTAAATTTTTTCCATCCAGTTATTAAATACAGCCTGTATTTAATAATTTACAACTTTTCGAATTTCCAGTAAAAATTTGTTTATGCCAAAACAAAAATTACCATTGTGAATGTTCATTTGAACTGTACATAATTCACAGATAATTGTTTAGAATTGAGTTTCTGAATCGCTAAATCCAAACGTTTTTTGTTAGGAAGGTAGAGAAACTAATTTAATTCAATTCATCTGATTGTATTACAAGTAGGGAAAAAAAACTTTTATGTAACTGTTAAACTCGTTACATACTTTTACATGGGATGAATCTGTTTCAAAATTAGCAAAGAGCGAGCAAAGAAATATATTTTTTTAATAGATACATCCTGCTTATCTCTGTTTTTTAATTCTAATGTAAAATATCTGATTATAAATTTTTAAATGAATTCATCAAAAAATTGGCTTTGAATAGTAAGGTGGTTACTTGCAGTTGACAATATAGAAGAGACAGAATTGGCTATTATCGTAACACTCCATAACGCACAGACAAAGAAAAAGCGATTTTTTGCTATAAAGTCCAAGCCAATGGAATTGAATTGCACGAAGATTACCTAAAGCTGAAACTAAAATGTTGGCAATTCCAGAATTTTTTATTGTTGTGCAAACTCCTAAAAACGTCAAAGAGATTGGAAAATTTTAATAAGCCTTTCTGGATAGAGTTGTTATGGATAACGAAAGCAGTATTTGAAAAATAAAAAGATGGTCTTTCAATAAAAAGCAGTAAAGCTCAAAAATAAGCAAATAATAATATAAAACTTCTAGTTTTAATTTCTGAAAATCAAATCGCACTTTTTGTATTTACATTAATACATTGTAGATAAACTTGCTTGGAACGTGTCTAGCAAAAGTAATAAACTGAAGAGTTGTAGTGTTTATTGAAAGTAAACAAAATTTTCAGACAAGAAAATATTTTTTAATATTTGTAAGTGTATCTATAAGAAATGACAATCATAAAATTGTATATTTAATTAAAAATGGTTAAACTTCGCAATTGATTTTTAATGAATATTTTTTTTTTTTTGGTTAGTTAAGCAGAATTATTATTGAAGTTTGAAACTCGAACTCCAGTTGGAAAGTTTTGATTTGAAGTTTCGGTCTATCGACCATAGATTTGTAAGTTGGTTTTCTTCAAGATGTTTCATAAAACTGAATTTAGTGTCGAATGTCATATCAATATCCCAGAAAATAACTTTCTAAAAATTGGTTTCTATCGAAGACAGTCCTAAAAGACAATTTTATTCTCTTGATACATTTTACATCACAGTTTTGTTTAAATCTTCATTATTTTGAGATAAGTAGTAAATTCGTCTGTTTAAATAGAAATGATACTGAAATGATTTTCTGCTTGTCTAAGCAAGAACACATTAAGCTTAATGTAAATAAAAATAAGAATAAATCGCTTTATTCTCTGAAATAGTGTCTAAATTTTATTTTAGTGTTGAGACAATGTTTGAATTTAGAGGAAACCTTTAATCATATATAATGTTAGATCGTGTTTAATAGGCAATATCATTATCCTGATGATGTCAACATTGGTGATGAAACACCTGTTGACTTAAGAGATGATGTTTGGTGAGAGTTTTCACTAACAGTACTTAATATTCAAAGCATTCATATTCACCTCTCCAAATTTTTTTTCCAACAAATCTAATAATGTTAGTTTTGGCGCAAATTATAATTCAGAATAGGAAAGTAGATGAGATGCTTGAATGGAATACGTTACGATCTTCTTAACAAACTTAAATTAAGTTTGCCAATTATTTGAAAATTTAAACGCAATGAAATGAAGATTTTTTATTTCTTTATTTTTGTTTCTGTGAGTACTCTATCGTTGACAGAATTATTTCAGATAAGCCACTTTTCTTTTAATTTTAAAACTGCATTAAGCCAGAATAAAAAGTGAGTCAACTTCTTTCTATTTAGTTTTTTATTGACGATAAGCAGCTGAACCATTTCAAGAGACAAGAACGTGCCTTTTAAAGAAAGCCTCTTGATACATCAAGTTAATTAGAAACTCCAGTTACCTCTTTTGAAAATTAAAAATTCCATCAAGTTTAAAGTATTCTTTGTAATATTCATTAATCAAAATGCGTTTTTATCGCTTATTGTCAAACGTATCTAGAGTAGATTGTTGCTTCTAAATAAGCTCCCTAGCTGCTTTTTCAACTTGATTCTTCAGTGAGCATTTTTACAAGATAATTGCACTTGAAACTGGTCTTGAATCGAATCTTTCGAAGCCCGAAATTTGTCCATGGAAAATCATTCATGTGTATGTGATGAATAAATGCGCGAGAGGTTGCGATATTGCCTTAAAGTCGAAGAGATATGAGTTATGGTGGCCTCTCACTGGAAAATAAAAGGGACGTTTGATCCTCTCACGAAAATGGACGGGCGGGGGTGGTGTCGTCCCCTGAGATGACATCAGCCAGAATCAAGGCTAACTGCGATGAAGCACTGATAGATTGCACTTGCTGCCATGACGTCATCAATCATACTCGCGAGGCGTTGAAAAATTTTTCACGAATGTCCCAAGACCAAGCAAGGGTTAACACCTATCATTTGGCATGTGAGATAAAAGTGACGATGAAAAATTCCAATTTGTTGAAATGGGAACAAGATGTCGGAAAGACGGAATTATTTTATCGCTTGTTTCATACAAAAGAAAATATAAAAGAAATGTCAGTTCTTGTAATTGTTCAAATAACATATTTTCATATTCAATTTTTGATGTTTATTTGTGCCTGCCACTTGTGATAAATTGTTTTTTACTTCCAAATTTTGATGTGTTTAGAGAGGCTAGAGTTGGTGGTAAATAAATGGAATTGCACATTATTTGATCTCCATGTGTTTGTTTGTTTACGTCCGAAGCGAACACAACGAAAAGAAAAGAAAAAATGAAAACAAATGAGTTTTGGATGGATTATTTTATTCCTACTGTTAGATACATTTTCTAAAACTGAAGAAAATTGTCAGCACGAATTTCACACGTAATTTCAGACAAATGCAAAATATTTTCTTTTTTATTTTTTCAGAGCTGCGGAAAACAAAAGAAATGGTATGTAAAGAGCTATATTTTTTGTTTACAGACGAATGGAAAAATCCTATTGTGTAAGCAAAATATGTTGATTATTTTTAATAAATATTCATTCCGAAATTATTTCTGTTTTAGGGATTTAGACAAAAGCAGCTTCAGATGTTTAATTAAGCACTTCAATTTCAAGCCCTGTACGGATCTGTTAGAAGTAAAAACCTTACATGTGCGAGTTTACGACATATTAATTACGTGGTGTTTTGTCGTTGGAATTTAGTCGTATGTGTAGGAAAGTTCTAACTCCATTGAGATTTGTGTTAATTTCCTGCTGACCAAAGCTTTGATTATAAAAAAAATTCAAGAATTTCAGGTAATAAAATTGAATTAATATATACTGTGTCATCGATTCAAGCAATTTGCAAATTCTTCGATTAAAATCAAAATTTGCATATCCGCTTTTAACGTTTTAAACGGATTATCCAACGCCCGAACTTTCAGTAATTTGAATTCTTCCCTCGGCTTTAACATAATTGTAGTATCGATCTGAAAGGTTCGTCTGATGGACGACAATAATTCAATATAGGAAATAAAAAGGGTCGAGATAAGATCGATTCTTGCTTCATTGCATCTGTCCCTTTTCTTTTTCACAATGACAACCAAATCTTGATTTATAAGTCTAATAAAAACTTTTTTAAAACGTTTACGTACTTCGTTTTTGCACTATTCGCATTGATTTATTATATCGCGGAATCGGAAAAATAACTACTTTGTTATTAAAGAAATGGAGAGGTTTTCAGTTTTGCAAAAGTTCATTTTTCGAATACTCTTGAAAGAAACTGATTTAAATTTGGAGATTAAATCCTGCTGACATCACATGCTATAGGCCAGGACAGTTTATATGCAAATATCGTCCAAGTGTATGGAAGCCATTAGATCCCTACCTTTATTTAAATATTTAAATAAACAAGTTGTGCAGATCTGTATTCTGCATCAATTAAATATTACAAAGTTGGTATTAACTTTGTCTTTTGAAAGGGATATACACACTGAAAGCATAACCACTGTTTTTTTCTCAATGTCTTTTGGGAAATATAGACGTTGTGAATGAAATTTAATCTTTGAGAGGATTAGCAGAAATAAAGAAAAAAGCAATAGCAGATTTAGGTAAATAGTTAATTTTACAAAGGCGCTATCAAGGTCTACATAGTATAGTTTCTCATCTGGTCCTCGGGCTATTGATGCACTTGAAATAGACGTCATTGTTAACTGCGATTACCCTTGGGCTTCAATTGTTGATGCCCGCATTGTTACTGAAATAAGATCTAAGACTCGTACTGTCGACGACTCACAAAAGGTCGACGAAGAGATTCGCAAATCTGGATTAAAGTAAAAAACTTTTAAAAAATTTATTATTTTCATCAAAATGAAAATTCTTATTTCTATGTTAATTTTAAATCCAAGAGATTGTTACATCGATTACGGTTTGAATAATTGCTTTTATTACCAGTAAAACGTAGCTTCTCAAGTTTTATAGAGTTTTGTTGGAAACTACTAAAGATGCGTTTCGAACAATCCCGAGTTGGAATGAAAGGTTCTTGATTGCTTAAACCCTGAACCATTTTGGATCCCTAAGGGCACGTGTTATCACACTACAAATCTTTTTTGCAGTTTTACTGCTGTGAATTAATTTTCAATTTTGTAACGCGACTGAGCTTTATTTGATTGTTTACCAAGACAGTATATAGTGTTTACAAGTTGCTAAGAATAAACTCGACTCATAGTGATTTAAAATCGGAAAAAGTCGATCGAAACCTAAAAATTCAACATTTCTCTATAGCAACGTAACTAACACATGTTAATCAACAAACAAAAATTCAAGTTTACAACTACAAATTTTATCAATTACTCTTTTTCAAATCTAAGATTTTGGCCTCTAAACGTGAGTAAAATCGAGCGATGCAAAAATACATATTTTTATAATTGAAAGATCTAAAAAGTTTGTACACAAAAAACAATTTGCTCTATCATCTAATTGTTTATGTAAGACAAAAATACTGTCTTCTAAGATTCTACTTGTGTAATTACAATTACAAAAATACTGATTTTAATTTGCTTTTAGGCGTATGCAAGTATACTTAATTTTTCATGAATTTTTGTAGAAATCTGATGATTTGTTTTGGAAGACAAGTCAAGACACATTGAGGTGGTTTTCCTGGATCTTCCTCTATTTCTCTTTTTCATTGATCGGGCCTCCCATATATTTTTGACTGGTCTCTCTTTGTTCATCCTTACAAGATGTCCAAACCACTTTAATTGTTGTTTTCCGATTTGCTCTAATACCGCTTGTGCCCCGAGTTCTTCTCGAATTACCTCATTCCTTATTTTGTCCTTTCTGGTAACTCCTTTGATTTTGCGTAGGAACTTCATTTCAGTAGCCTGCAATTGGCTCTTCAGTCTTCTTGATAAGATCCAGCTTTCACTTCCGAATATTAGAGATGGTACAAATATTGTTTTGAAAACGGTCATTTTTGTTTTTTGGCTTAATTCTTTTTTTCCGATAAGCGGCGTCTTCAACAGGTGGTACAGACGATTTGCGGCTTGGATCCTATCAGTAATTTCTTCCTCTTCTTCACCGTCGTTATTGATTTTAACCCCTAGATATTTGAAAGTTTGGACTTGATCGATGTTGGTGTTGTCTATCTTTACCTCGCAACGTTTCTGGTTTTTTCCTGCTACTAGAACCTTTGTTTTCTTTGCGTTTATTTTCATGTTCCATTTTTCCAGTTCCACCTTCTATCTATTTAAGTTTTCTTGGAGATCTTTTTCGCTTTTCGCAAAAATTGCCACATCGTCTGCAAAAGCGCACACCGAAACTCGTACCGGCTGTAGCTTGTTGTGTCCCACATACAGTTTTTGTCGTTATTCCCTTGGTCTTTTTTATGATGTCGTCCATCACGACGTTGAATAATAGTGGGCTCAATACTCCTCCTTGACGTAGTCCATATGTTGTTAGGAATTCTTCTGACTGTTGGTTATTCGTTCTTACATAGTTTCTACTGTTATTGTACAGACTTTCTATTGCTTCTATCAGTTGTTTTTCTACGTTTCTTTGGAATAATATTTTCCATAATCTGTCTCTTGGTACTCTGTCTAAAGCTTTTTCTAGGTCTAAGAAAGCCAGGTATACTTCTTTGTTCTCTCTTTTCACGTTGTCAATAATAAGTTTTATCGAAAATATATGGTCCTGTATGCTTCTTCCCTGTCTGAAACCAGACTGTTCTTCTTCTAGATGTGGGTCGATGAACCTCCGTAGTCTTTGTTCCATTATCCTTTCGTACAATTTAGCGGCTATGCTAAGCAACGTTATCCCCCTGTAATTTCCGCAATCTCTTTTGTCCCCTTTTTTAAATATTGGCATAATTACTCCTACCTACCAATCTTCAGGTATTTTCCTCTCCTCCCAAGCTCTATTGATCACTTCCAGCAATAAATTCTTACCCAGTTCTCCCAGATTTTTGATCATTTTAGTTTTTTAATTGCTCCATTTAGTTCTTCTAAGTTTATTTTATCGACTATCCCTATTTGTTCTTTATTCTCGTCACTATCTGGCTAATATAAAAAGTGTTCCTCTGTCGTGTTTAATGGCTGGTCTGTTTGAGATAGTAATGTCTCAAAATATTCTTTCCATCTTTCCATTATTTCTTTTCCTTCTGTTAATATCTTTCCATTTTTGTTCTTTATTTGTTTTGGTACTTCTTGTGGCCCTTTTCTTATACTTTTTAGAACTTTATAGAATAATATAGAATATATAATAATATAGAATAATTTATAGAATAATTTCTGGATGGCAAAAGGTATTGTCCACACTGATAATTAGATACATTGTATTGCATGCAGGCACTAAACATGGGTTTATACCAGAAGCAGCTTTGATATTCTCCTCAAAAACCAAAAATTTTGACTATCATGGGGAAATTAATGAATCCACTTTTCTACAGTGGTTTGAGGAATAATTATTGAAAAAGCTAGAAGAACTTTATATAATAGTGCTTGACAATGCGAGTTATCATTCTACTTTGGCTGAAAAAACACCAAATAATAGCTGGAGAAAAGAAAGGATACAGAATTGGCTAAGTGCGCGAAATGTTGCTTTTGAAAATAATGTATGTAATGTATGTACAGTGCGTACTGATTTTCATTTATACACATAAACTGAATGTAACTTTTAGGAACAAACCGCACAAAAAATATAAAGTTGACGAACTTGCATTCCAGTATGGACATAAGGTTCTTCGTCTTTCGCCTTACCACTATATCCCATTGAATTGATATGGGGTTTAACTAAAACTTATTATAATAAACATATTGGCAGGGATGGATATGGTACCATTAAAGCTTTAGAAATGTGGGATGAAGCTCTCGTTCGAAATACTGAAAAGAAAATTAAACAATGGTGGTAAAGAAAAATACTGTTTGACCAAAACGACATCGAAGCAATCATTATAAATTTGGACGATAACTCTGATTCTGAAGATGATTTAAATTTGATTCGGATTAAAATAACAAAAATTGTTTGTGCTTTATTCAATTATGCTGTAAATTAAAGTATTTTTTTGCCTCGACTACAAGGCATGCATCCAGTTTGAAATAGACACACATTTGCTCTTTAACAACATTTATAGATTGTTTCGTTTTTTTGGCTTGGAAGGTGTAAACCACTCTTTACACTGACGTCACCACTTATCGATGACGTGCAACAATTGATTCGCTCTTCGGACTATATTTACATTTATCTCTCTACGAAGCTGTATTATGTTTTTAAAAGCTCTTACTAAAATCAATCGCGCAAAAAACGCCATAAGAATCACGAATGGTAAATATTCCTTACCGTTCTTAATACTTAATATATTATTTAGCATCAAATGCCAATTCGTATTTGTAATAAGTGACTGCTTGAAGTCTCTTTTGTAAGAAAATAAAAAGTTCTAGTTTCTTTCATGAAAGAAATGTAAATGCTACAAAAACTATACAGTTTTCCACCAGATGGTTACTTTTATGAGTGAGCTTTGTTTTTACAATAGTGTAAACAATTTTGCCTGAAAATGGTAATTTTAACTTTTTCTATGTGGATTTTATTGAAGCAATGAATAAAGTTACAAAAGATCGAGTCGGTTGTAAATTGTTGTCTATTAAAAATTCACACCGAGTTCGTCAGGATCGATAATTCACTAGCATCTTGTGAAGGCACTTGAGTTATTTGACATATTTTGAACAGTTTTTTCCTCATAGTACACATGTTGTGTATAAAATAAGATAGCGTAAGCAGACGAAAAATCACGTTCTTAAAGAGTTTTTCAACTGAAATACGAATACATTTTTATTATGTTTCTTTCTTCTTTGAGCATTTGTAAACGCTTTTAAAAATACATTTTCTGGAGGATATACAAATGGTTTAAAAATTCTAAACATGGATTGGCAATTTCTCAAATAAAATTATTTTCACACAAAAATCACTGAAAGAAAATCTTATTATCAACTTTCAAAAACAAAAGATTATCTAATTTGTAGAGATGATTGTTTTAAGTCGAGTTTTTTTTTCATCTTTTAATGCTCTTTGCTTGATCCGTACATAAATTCTCGTATAAAGCTACCTTATAAATTTCCATTATATAAAATATTTTTATACACAAGCGTGAAAAGAATAATAAGTTATTTTCCAAATCTATTTTACTTGGTTTGAATTTACATATACAACATCCAACATGCAACTATGTTTATTTTAACAACGCAGAAATGCTTTTCAATTGGCCAATCTCCATAAATCCATACAGATTTTGAACGGTTGCAATTTATTGCTTCATCGAAGAATTTTTAAAAGTTGAAGTAAAGAAAACCAATTTTACGAGATTCCTTCAAAGTGTGTGAGTTTTAAAACATCACTTCTTATACAAAAAACTCTACAAAAATCAACTGTGAAATGTTTCACAACATTAAACTTTCAAAAATTCCAAGCTTGGAGTAGAAAGATGAAATGCATTAAAATATTAGTTCTGTGTGGGATAAAAGCATTGTAAAGCTCATTGATCTTCGGAATCTAAATGTCACCACCATTAAAAAGTTCTTTTTTAGCTGAATTAGCAAAATGGAAAATATAAGTATTTTAATAATTAAAAAGTAAGATTTTGAAAATATAAGAAACTGTTAAAAAATTGATATTTGGTGGTCATGTAGGAAGTGGTTTCGTGTGATAAGAGTTTATTAATCTTGAATGGTAGAGTCTGCGGTTGAGTCCCAATTCACATTTATTACCTTGTTCCTGTATGAAGTGAATGCGTTTTTATGATGGAGGTATTCAAAAATAAACCAAAGAAATAATTATTTTATATTTGTTTTTGCAGGCGACTTTACCTCCAACTTCTTTGCTATTGAACGATTGTATTAAAGATTCTGAAAGTTACGAAGACGTGGTAAAAATTCTGATAGAAAAAGGCGAGTTGAATGTTTACGAGGGTGCTCCTCTTCACAGTGCTGTCTTTTACGAGAAAGAGGACTTGGTGAAGTTGTTGTTACAAGCTGGAGCTGATGTCCGTTTGAACAATTTATTACATATAGCAGCGGAAAAAGGTAACGAAGGGATCATGAGACTGCTGCTGGAAGATAAGGGATGCTGTGAAGAGGTAGTGAACAGTCGGGATAGAACCGGAAGAACACCTGCTTTTGTGGCTGCTCAACACGACCATAAGGATTGTTTGAAAATGTTAATAGCCAAAGGGGCCGACTTGAGCATCACTAATTTCACCAACGAGACAGTTATGGAGATTATTTTCGAAAATATGACACGGCCGGTGGGATTTATGATGGATGTGTTTAATTCGAGTGTTGTTTTAGAAAAGCTTGACGAGAAAAATAAGTATTATGTAGGTAAGGTTTTTCTGTTACGCTATTAATACAGTTTTTCTATGTCTGTGTCCAGATTTCAGTGTACTGGCTCCGGGGAACCGCTCTAGACAAATGGATGTAATTTCCAACCTGCTTGTAGCTGCCAGCGACGAAGAAAAGACGGAACTTTTACAGCACCCTCTTATCGGTGCGAAGGGAATTGCTGTTATTACGTTATCAATGAATTTTTCTTTTGCAGAACTTTACCTTTCACTTAAGTGGTCAAGAGTTGCTTTCTTTTTCTATTTGTGGATTTTTGCTTATGTGGTTTTTGTTTTTTCAATGTCAGTCTATGTCACGTTGTTGACACGTGACGTGCAAGAATTCGACAAAGTAATTGCTGTTTCAAGATGTATGCTGATTATAAGCGCCAGCTGTCTATTAGCACATGCAATACTCCAGGTATTGATTTTTATTTAAATTGCATAGTCAGTTTTTTATTTGTATTAAAATCAAACTCAATTGGGCTAACGATCCAATTAAATTGTTAAATTAGTTTAGATAGTTTGGGTTAATGGGGAAATAATTTGGTCCTTTAAGATGTAGCTAAGTTGGGATTTCCCGCGGGTGGAAAATGTCAGAAACGTTTCATGTTCCAAACGATATTTTAACTCAATCATCCTTTGATCAATAAATAAGAAAAAACTCATGGCTTTATTATAATTGAAAGATTAAAATTTCAGAAAATTAATTAATCTGTTGTTTCAGTGTTATTTGACTCATGGAAATCATTTCCGGAAATACGAAATGTGGTTGAATCTAACCTGCACATCTCTATCTTTAATTGTAGCAATTGCAGAAAACCACTCCAACAGTACAACTAATATACAAAGTGAGTTTCGATTTAACACTAAATACATAGTCATTTTCCAATTTCATAAAAACTGATTTAGGTATTTAAAATTCTGCTTCGATCGCACACGAACGTAGAGCTTTAGATAAACGTGAAAGTACAAAATAAACTGTGTTAAAGTTTTTGCATGAAAATTCAATTGTGTTTTGTAGTTGTAGCAAACGTTTCCTGAAATGTTAACTTTTTTTGTCGCATTGCGAGTATTAAAACTTTGACAAGAGACCATTTGTATGGAATACTAATTTCCACCAACTTATTTCATTAGACTAATGCGTTGGTAAATTATTTTTGAACTAAATAAATGTGTTTTTTCATTTTCAAAGTCATTAAAATGTTATTAATCAAAGAATTGAAAGAATACTTGAAGGTTTTATGTTTTTTACTGATTGAATCCAGCAAATTTAGCAGCGTTTATTATCCATTTAAATTTTTAATTAAGACGAGGATTTACCTAGAAACGCTGATTGTGATTTAGTTTCTTATAATTTAAGCCAGAAAGGAAATAAAAGTTTCAAAAATGTCCACAATTAAAACTGGAAGCATATAAAAAAGATATAAAAAAGTTGGTTGAATAAATCATTTGTCCCATCCGGCCCATAATCTTGTTCCAGATATGCGTCATTGGGTCTTGCACATTACCAGCATAGCAGTCTTGCTGTCCTGGATGGAATTAATGCTTCTAATTGGCAGACTTCCAACCTACGGCTATTATGCACTTATGTTTTCCGCTGTCTTACAGAACGTTATAAAGGTAATTTAAAAATCCCCCAAGTCTCATTCATCACTTAATTTTTATAGGTCCTAATGGCATTCCTCTGCCTTGTCGTAGGCTTCGCTTTAAGTTTTTCCATTCAGTTCCACTCTTACAGCGAATTCAAAGACCCTTGGCGTGCATTGGTTAAAACTACAGTAATGATGATGGGCGAGTTCGAATACGCCGATTTATTTGCAGGTCAATCTGAAGGTCCGGAAAGAGCCACTTCCCGTGTGATCTTCCTGATGTTTATCATCCTTACAAGCATCGTTTTGATGAACTTGATGGTAGGATTGGCAGTAAGCGACATCCAATGCCTGCAAATGGTAAGCCATGCTCGCAAATTGGAAAAGCAAGCCGATTTCCTAAGTCAGTTGGAGAAAGTGATTTCATCGAAAAAATTTCAAACGAAATACGTTCCAAAAATTCTAAAGAAACTTTTACGAAGGAACTACATCAACACCAAATACGAACTGGAAACGTCGGCTAACTTCAGACGGTCCAGAAAACTTTCATCCAAGCTTATAGGTAATGCGAAGTTCTGCATAAGCTCAGATAAAGCTCTTAAACTACGGCACTTTACTCTATTTTACTTATCTCGGCTTTAAATATTTAGAGACGTCTTAAACACGAATAATGTTGTTTTTCTCACGCAATTTTTTTTTTTTACAGATTCACTCATAGCAATTGCAAAAGCTCACAGAATTAAAAATTAATTTTCCACAATAGAAGATAGACGTGGATTAATTAATACAAAGTTATGAAACTTTGAGTAAATATTGATTTTTTACAAGATTTATGTTTTAATTGTAAAAAAAATAATAAATTTTTGAGCTTTTTCTTGAGATGTAGTTTTGCTTTTTTATTGACTGTAATCTTCTTTTTTCTCGTAGTATTAAGTTAGTGTTTTTACAATAATAATTTAGAACTTCAAATTACAGCTTTAATAGCGACGACTGTTTGAATTTTTATAAGATTAGAGTTTTTTGAAAAGATTCAATTCAGTTTGGGATTGATTGTGGAAGAAAAAACGAAACTAGAAATATCTCAATATATCGGCAATCCAAAGGAAAACTGGAGTTCGCGGATGTGTTTTTATCTAACAGAAATGGTCGATGAATTGAAACATAAAGACTTTATCTGACCCTTCTCCAATTCCCTTAAGAAATATGTGTTCGTGCTTTTATTTTCCTTCTCATATATTAAGTTTATTCTTTGTGTTATTACGTTTTCTCTTAAAGTAATTATTCAACTTTCAGATTTCATTGCATAACTCTGTATCCACTTTGTTCAAGACGCAATTAGTTATGTGTGGGACTTACCATAAGTTTATAAGAGGTATTATAGCGTCCATTATGCAAACTTAAGCGTGCTTTGATGGATGAGACAAGTTGACAAACTTGTAGTCTACCAACAGTGAATTATTTATCTCAGTTTTAAAACTGAATACCGATTTTCAAAATCATGTTATGGACACCCTTAGGGCTGCTACATGTCTTATAATTACATTAACATATATATTATAACCGACGTATTTGTAATAAACTGACCGTTGAGCCTGAAAACCGACCTGTCATACTGTCATGCCGCTTTTCTATTAAATCCCGAGATAGTCTACTCGTTTCCAAAACTGTCATCCGACCTGAAAACCTTTCTCCGGCTGCTGAAAGACACAACGACGGCTTAATTGAGTCTTCGGAGCTTACTATCATCATATTTCATTTAATAACAGATATTGAAAAAAAATTAATTTTTTAATCAGCTTTAAAAAGGATACCGACAATAAATAAAATCGATAGAACAGAGAGTTGAATTTTAAAAGTTTAATCTTGTTTTGCTAAAAAAGCTCGTATTTTTCCTTACAGATCCTAGACTTAGTAACATGTTTTCTACCTAGATTCTGTAAGAAATATTTTCAAGCATCTTTTTTGAATTCCTTGCAAGTGATATAGCCCAGATCTTCGTTTAAGTAAGATGTGAGCGTGTTGAAATTGCTTTGCCATTTCACCACTATTCTATGTAATGTTATTATTGAACATCGATTAAGACGCCGTACTTACTCTCTCTCGAAGTATATCTTTACACACTGTTCATCTCCTAAGGGCTTCTAGGATAATTAACTCAAACCTGAGCCAGACCCGAAAACAATAACTTGGACGTGATTTAGTAAGAAATTTCCGTTTATTTTTAATCAACTTTCTTTTAATGAAATTTGATCGTACAATTTCAAGTTTCTTTATATTGCTTGTTCTTTGTTGTAAGAGTAAGAGTTTACCTGAAGTCATTAACGAAAGTGTGGAATTGACGTTTTTAATATAGAGCAGATGTTTAGAAGGAGCTTTTAACAAATGAGGAGATTTAGTGAAAGTCGTTATAGCTGGATAATTGTCAGGAGATTATTTACAGTCAAAAGTACGTGTACTGAATGTTAAATGACTAATTTTTTTCGACAGAAATTTTAATGGATTTTAGAGTTATGCTTTCAATTTTGGTTTAAACTTATTAAATGCTAATAATTCTCTATTCGTGTTAAATCTACGGAAGGTAACATAATGTATAGAAAATTACCAACTTGTATAATATAATGTGTTCAAATTTACTCAACCAATTGTTGGAGCTATATTGTATGCTTCACTGTAAACATGACACTTAAATAAAACTATTATGTGAAATCACACTTTTATAGTTCATGAAAGTTTTATTAGCAAACTAAAGATATTTAACTTTTTTTAGAAAAATCCACAATCTTGCTAATTAAGCCAATCTGTGCTTTATTAGTTTAGTTACTTGAAAGCTTTATGTAAAACTTTTTATATAAATAACGTTGAACTCCAGAAATTTAAGATGCAACTCTAGACTTCAGACGCTCTTTTGACTTCCTTACTAAAAAACTTTCTTTGTGAAATATTTTTCTAAATCAAAATTATTAAAAGTTTTATTATAAATTTCTTTGAAAAATAGCGACTAACTTTGTTTTTTGCATTTCTCAATCATTAAATAAGATTATAAAAGATTTTTAAAGACATTTTTTAGCTTATATTTTAAAGTTGTAAATTAAACATCCGTTATACTTTTTCAGTATGAAAATGTAAATAGAATTTTGTTTGACATAAAAAGCTACATTTACTTCAAGCTTGTGTAATTTATAAATCAGTTGAAATTCAAGAGTACAAGCAATGTATATTTTCGCTCTTCTCAAGCCCGCAAAGTTTTATCACTCAGAAACTTTGCTAATACAGGTAACCCAGAAAGTTCCCCTTCATATATATATATAAAGTTTAAGTTTAGTACGATGTGTTGTATAGCTGCCACGAATTTAAATTATTTACAATATATCATAAGTTTGAATACCAATCTAACGAAGAAAAATTGTGTTAGTTGAAGTACTAAGCAATTAAATCTATAGAACTTAGCTTTTCCTTTGTTTAATTGAATCTCTTCGCTCGAATAAAATGCCTCAAACTTTGGAAATTTATTACTAAACAAAAGAAATAAACAACTCAGTTGTATTGAATTTATCACTGCACCTTTTATCCAAATTTCCTCATTTCTATTCTGACGTGTTTGCTTTTCTGATTCAATAACCGTCGAGATTGTTTCTAAACTGTATGAAAAAAAAAATCCCCTTTTCATCTTTTTCAACTGAGGAGTCATTTTTCTCCACTTAACAAAACCCAATCACTTAATTATTTGGCTGCATTAAAACTTTTTTATATCGATAAAAGCTTCGCTCTCCAAATCCGCCCCTAACATTTATTTAATGGCAAATCCCAAAGCGCGTCTTTTTTCTCGTCGTCATAATTATTACAATGCCAAGATTCGTCGTTTTAAGGATACTATCTGCAGAGGATTTAGCTAGCCCGAGTAAACATAATTTAAAGGAGCTTTTAGTTATCTCCCTGGATTACCGGACACGATGTTTTACGACGTTCCGATCCAGGTACATAAATGCAGATTTTACTCCTAATGACTCATTCATTACTATTTACTCAATGTTTCAAAATTTTGGATAAATTGCTAGTGTCCAAGTTTGGGGATAGCTTTTCATAACTCACTAAGCAAAAGCTTACAAAGGGACTTAGGGACTACCGTTCTGAAGGTAATTCAAAGCTTGCCTAAAGGCTCTAAGAAGAGGTCCCATTGAGAAGCGAGCTTAATCTAACATTTTTCTTGCCTTATAAATGAAAGGTTAATTTATTAATTGTTTCAAACATTAAAGTTTCATAATTTGGTTATTCAGCTCCAAAGAAAAACGACTTGTCAGATTTTGCATATTTTATATCAAAAAGGTTACTAAGAGCTGGAAAAGAATATAAATTTTTTAATATAAAATCTATTGACATTTTTTAAAATTTTCTTTAAAGAATTGATTGTATAATCTTTGCTGTTTATCGCTGATATTAGCACAGCTTGCTTAATCTACCTTAACTTTGCTGGCCACCCACAAACATCCCATCCCAAGACGGGATTTGAACCGCCGCCAAAAGCTCTAGAAGCCGCTTAATTGGCGAAATAATTTTGCATCGTTACGTTGTGCATAGCAATAAAGCGCATTGTTATTTACGCTCTCCTTGTTGGACAATTTACTGTCAGCACTTTTGGCCACAAAATTATGTCTCGACCGACTATTCTGAAACATTTATCTCTAGTTCAGCCAAATAAAAAATAAATAGACGTTTTAGTGTTATTCATAGACTAACAATTGAACGGGAAAAACAAACATTTATCCATGGAAAATATTTATCGCTGTTAACGCAGCTCATGGTAGATTTAGTGTTCAAAGTTGTGTTTATTTTACGAATTAAAAACCAAATTACATAAAATGATCAATAAATAAAACAAATGAAACAAAACAATCATGATTTATTTCAGATGTAAAAATGGTGGATGCGCCGGGCGAGCCTGCTTAAATATTTTTCACTTAAATATTTTAAAAGTTTGTTCTAGCTCTGTTTAAATCTTCAAATGTTGTAGATTTCCAGAGAATCTTATGAGCCTCTATTTGGGATTTGTTCCACATTCTCCAAATATATTGTAAATCGCGTAGCTTTGCGAATATATTTCAAAAAATATCAGATCTGATTTGCATGAAATCGCTTAATATTGCCACATATGCCGATCGAATTTAAATTTTCTGAAACCACGTTATATTCATCCTTCGAACTGATGTATATTTTTGTTTTTAGTGGAAGGGGAAATGCCATATACATACAAATGTCGCGTTTCAAGCGAAGTTTCCCGCACTGATTTTTAGAATCTCAATCAGTTATCAATGAATAGCGATAAGCAACAGATGGAATTTTATGAAAATGTGAATCCACTGGTAATTATTTTTGAATGAAGCTTAATAGAGCTTTTTGAAACTGTAGTGAAAAGATAGAATTAATTACAACAAAATTAAATTTTGTTGTAATGCAGAAGAAGAGTATTTTACGAGTAAAAGTATTCAACTGGTTGGTGTAAAAGCCCTCTTAGAATAGTGCAGATGCAAATTGTACTCAAACAGGAAATAAAACGTTCCACTCGAGATCGTGTGAACTGGAAATAATGAACAAGCTCGAAGCTACTCCGGTTCTCTGTTGCTTCCACTCAGCTTTAAAATTTTTCAGAGAAAGGCTTTGTTTTCACATTACAAGAGAGAAAAAAATTTTCAAGTTTCGAGAAAGTTACCCTCACTGTCAAATCAACAAATTACAGCTTCAACTCTGAATAAAATTTACATTCACAATTCTATATTATGTATCGAAATAAATCTGTTTTGTAATTTGTTCAAGTTGAAGGAATGGTAACAATTGGTACGATGATATTTTCCACTTGAAGAAATTGAAGGAAAAAGTAGCAATTATTCTCGTATTTAAACTTTACATTCTCTCAAATTTCGAGCGATGTGTTGTTGTTTGCTAGAAAGTTGAAGACTAATTAAATTCTCTGTTTGTGATTTTAGAATAAAATTGACAATAAATTGTTACATTTTGTCTATTCAGTGGAATGGTTTATTATGTATTCGTTTGGTGTTCATCTTACGACTCACGTTTTTCCAAGTAGTTGTAGATTTATTCACCATAATTTCCATGTGTCATCTCTAAATAATAATCGCGAAAACTATTCCAAAAGTTCTGGCAAGTTTCTCAACTCAATTATTTCGAATTTATACAACTTCCGCCGTTGCAATTTCTTTCCGTTTTCTATAATATCTATTTCCTGTGTTTGTTTTCAACTATTGTCAGCTCGAATATATTTGACTTAGTGCATAGTTTCAACCGAAAATGCCATGCACTTGGTAGGAAATAATATTCCAACTATGTTCAAATCTACGATAAAGAGATATCCTGAGGACAAAAAGCTGTCTTCGTCGACTTGAACAATAATTGATAAGACGTCTAAATCAGTTACCTTTCCACTAATTTACCAAATATTTAACAAGTTTGCGTTAAGTTTTCCACGTTGGACTAATTAGGAGTTTTCGTCGTGTTTTGACGAAATTTACTCGGATAAGTCGGGTAGTAGTTGGATTTGACGAAAGCCACTTTTTGGTTAACGATTTATTAATAAAATTAATTAAAGCATTTAGGACTCAAGATTAAACTTCTTCAAGTCGAAAATTGATTACGCGAGTTTGAGCTGACTTTTAGACAGATAATCAATGACTCAAGTAAATTAAAAACAAACGCTGATTTTTAGAATTTGAAATAACTTCTTTTTTTTTATAAAGTTCTTTCTTGGGAAGATATTAGATGTCAGAGAGTGTCAAATGTCTTGATAATTCCTTCACGGTCGGGCAACTTCCGATAAGATTGTAATCGATTTTTACTTTAGCTCCGTGTATCAAAAAAATCATAATGAAAATGTAAATTATGATGAAATATCTATTCGAATTTGTGGATTGACCAATTTTCAATCAGTGACTAAATTTCGTGATAAAAGCGTTCGCAAATTAAACTTGATTTAAAACGTAAATGAAATTTTCAATTATCGAAAATATCTCGAGCTTAAATAGCATCACTTTGGCATATAAAAAAAAAGATATATTCCATTGGAGTAATTTAAATGTGTATTTCCTCTCGAAGAGATAACTTTCTTCGCGTAAAACAGCCGAAAAAATTTCAGGTAGCTTTGAAAAGAACCTATTCGAATCGTGTCGTGAAAGATTAATGTGAGATGTAAAATGTAATCACAACTCACATCTCCGTGAAAAAAAAAACGCAAAAATTCCGCATTATGGAATAACTGGTCGCTGGTTTTGTACTTTCTGAAAACTTTATACCGTACACTGTTCTTTGTCTTACACGTTCGCCGTATTTGTTTGTCTTTTGGTATTCTATCTGGATTCACTTCCCTCAAAGGTCGTTTATCATCTTACATCAGAAGTTTTTAATGACTGTTCTGGATTTACTACTTTAAATTCATTCTGCTTATTCAAAAAGTTTCGACTGAAATAAACGCCACTTTGTACATTGTCCCATAGTTCAATTTCGACAATGAATCGATAAATTCTTAATCTGAACAACGATTCGTCGTACTTTATTATCACCATCTAACAAAATCCAATTCTGTATTTAGATTTCGTGAATTGATTTTAGAGAAATTAAATTAAGACTCTCATTTGACTTACAGAGCTCTAATTAGTAGCTTAATTACTGACTTATCAAAAATCAAAAATCTAGAACAATAAACTTTGAACAATAGCAGAATCGTAATGTTTTAACTAAAACTGTTGAATGTTTTAAACAAAATTTGGAACACATTTTTATTTCTGCATTTCCTACATTGATTTGATTGTTTTTAATCTACTGAAAGCTCAAACAAGAATTATTTGAATAGATTTAACTACTGTTTGTTTTCTTTTTTTTTGATAAAATTTAATTTTATGACAGAGCTTTATTTATTTGTTTAATAAGGAGAAATGAATAATCAAACCCCAAACAGGATTCGGTTCTTGACTTGCGACGCGCGTGTATCGCTCTGAAAAACCGATAAAATTAGTGCGTAAACTACTTGTTTCAAACTTCTCTCTTGGGTAATGCCAGTGCCGCTGACATACACTGACACTTGCTTCGTCACCTGGTAAGCTGCTGGGTCCAAAACCCATATCATCCTATTGTAATTATAAATTCCACCCATCCTCCCTATCAGCTTTTTTCGCCCCACAATCAGTTTCCACAAAAACTCCCTGCGATTAAAATCGCAGCGGAGCCAACACAATGGACTCGACCCCTAATGAAAACTCTTCCTCTATGTCCCGTACCTACGCAAATGCATCTAAGTCTACCCGCTCTTACATCACACCAAAACGCAACCAAGCAATTATAATCGACTCATCCGACGACTTTAGACTAACTGACTACGTCGTGGCTGTGGGTAATATTGTAGGGCCAAAAAACATACTATCCGCATCTCGCATAGCCAATGGCAGAATTTGCATCTATCTATCAAACACTTCACTAGTAGACCACCTAACTGACACGATCAAAACAATCAAAATCGAAGAGAAAACGCTCAGACTTCGCAAACTAGTAACCCCAGCCAAAAGAATACTGTTATCAAACGTCTCCACCTCGATTCCGAACAGTGCCTTAGAAAATATATTTAAAGACCTCGGCCTAACTCTCGTATCGCCTATCACCACTCTACGCGCAGGCATCCAGGACGAAGCTTATAGCCACGTCGAAAGTTTTCGCAGACAAGTTTTTGTCTCTCCACCACCTGAAGATTATATTCTACCGTCCTCTGCACTAATTACGCACGACGAAACTAACTTCAGAGTCTTCCTAACTTTCGACGACATGGCATGCTTCGTATGTAAGCAAACCGGCCATACAGCTGCCAGATGCCCAAACAATTCAGGCACCATAGATCAACCCGAAGATATCCCTGCGACTATCACTCACACAGAAATTCCAACCACTTCCACCCTCTTAAAACCCAAAGAAAAAATCCACGAAGACAACCTTCCAAAAAAGAGACCTGCAAGCGAGACATCAGAGACTGTTACAGAACCTATCAGGGATCAAACCCTAGCACAAATATCAGGGGTAACAGAAAACTCTTCCGATAACTTATTTCTCAAGCCACCTACTAACAAATACACGACAAAGAAGAAAAAAACCGAAGAGTCAGCCTCCTCCGCTGAAAGCATCAGTACGACTTTCTTAGAAACTGCTCTTCTACCAGTGCAGCCGGTAATTCAAAACGCCAAAAACTATCCTCTTGATTTCAACCAGCTCCTACACTTCTTATCAAACGTCGATGGCAATACCGACCTGTTGCACTTACTTAAAGATTATACCGAAAACACAACTGGCTTCCTTACAATGTTAAAAGAGCTCTACCCTCATTTACAAGACAGAAAAATGAAAGTAAAATTTACTAAGATCAGAAAACGTATCCTCTACTTACAACAACGCGGCTACGACACTGACTGGGACACTGATGCTTCACAAAACAGCACCTACTAAAACCACAACTTTCATCCTCCAATGGAACATAAACGGGCTCTATGCCCACTTACCAGACCTTCAAATGCTAATTGCAAAGCATAGACCACCTATTATAGCTCTACAAGAAACTCGTTTCAAGAAAGACCAACTCTACACTCTAAAAAACTACGATCTTTACCACAAAACCAGGACATCATCAAAAATAGCGGCTGGTGGGGTCGCGCTTTTCATCCACAAATCCTTCTCGTCCCACGAAATTATCATCCACTCAGATTTAGAGGTCGTAGCTGCCGTCATAAACTACCCTACACCTATTGCTGTCTGTAACATCTACATCCCACCGAACAAAGACATCTCTCCTCTAGAGTTAAGCAACATACTTAATCAAATCCCCTCTCCCAAACTTTTAATCGGCGACTTCAACGCTCACAGCCCCCTTTGGGGCGCACCCTTTTCTAACACCAAAGGTAAAGCCCTTGAACATGTCATAGAAACCTCAAATCTTATTCTTCTCAATAATGACCAAAAAACCAGATTTGACTCTTTTTCTGGAGAATTCTCAACTCTTGATTTATCTCTCTGTGACTCATCACTCCTTCACCAAGTCGAGTGCAATGTCCTTCCAGAACTACACAACAGTGATCACTATCCAATTCTAATCCAACATATGCACAAAGCCAACTCGCCATCAGGTACTCCAATTCCGCGGTGGAACGTGGCCAAGACAAACTGGGCACTTTACGCAGCTATCATCGAAGGTAAAATCCAAGAAACTTCTATAGAGCAACTTCCTTTTCAAGCTATAGAAAACCTTATGGCCATCATTCACGAAGCAGCCGAGCTTTCTATGGGTAAAACCTCTGGCCCAAGCAAACATGTCTCCGTCCCATGGTGGAACAGCGAATGCCAGAAAGCTGTCAGAGCTAGCAAAAAAGCCTTCAATCGACTAAAACGCCACAATACACTTGAGAACCTGCTGGAATTCAAACGCCTAAGGGCGATCTCTCGACGGACCTTAAAGAATAGTAAAACCAAGTCATGGAGAGACTACGTAACTTCAGTCAATTCTCGTACACCGCCCACTGAAGTATGGAATAAAATTAAGTCAATAAAAGGCTCTAAAACTTCCCACAAAATCACGTCTCTTCAATCAGAAAACCTAACAGCCCATTCCAACATTGACATCGCCGAAATGCTTGCCTCTCACTTTCAAAAATCTTCAGCTAATACAAACTACGACAATAGATTTTTACCCATAAAAAGATCCAGTGAATCAGAGCCTCTACGGATTAACCTTGAAGACCAGCACATTCTAAACCTACCCATCACAAAGAAAGAACTTGACGAAGCCCTTATGACCACAAAAAACTCGTCTCCTGGTCCAGATGGCATTACATTTCTACTGCTTAGAATGTTACCCGAAGCTGCCAAGAACGCCCTTCTAGACGCTTATAATGAGCTTCTAAGTAGTGGAACTTTTCCTGACATTTGGTCCACAGCAATCATTGTCCCTATTTTAAAACCGAACAAAGTGAAAACTGACCCCCTCTCCTACAGGCCAATCTCACTTACTTGCACCACGTGCAAGCTGCTAGAAAAAATCCTCAACAAACGGCTAATGTGGTACCTAGAACAAAACCATCTACTCCTTCCAACGCAAAACGCCTTCCGCCAGAGCAGATCCTCAACTGACAACATAATAACGCTAGAGTCTGACATTCACGACGCCTTCGTTGAAAATCAACATGTTTTGGCTATCTTCTTTGACCTTAAAAAAGCCTTCGATACAGCATGGCGCTACGCGATTGTCACGAAACTACAAGAATGGGGAGTCTGTGGAAAAATGCTAAAATTTATTCAAAGCTTCTTAGATAACAGATCCTTTCGAGTTGCTGTCAATGGCTATCTTTCCTCATCAATGACTCTGGAAAATGGAACTCCTCAGGGTTCTGTTCTGAGCACAACACTCTTTTTAGTTGCCATAAATGACATCTGTCAAAATATCTCCAAGCCCATCAAAAACCTTTTGTTCGCAGACGACCTGACCTTGTACATTAAAGGTAAGGACATACATCTGACGGCACGACTCATGCAGGCCGCGCTAAACCACATTGAATCCTGGTCCTTATCTCACGGCTTTACATTCTCTACAGAAAAGACCAAATGCATTGTTTTTTCCAAGTCCAAACCTCCCAATCTCCCTGCAATCTACTTAAACAACTGTAGACTGCCAGCAGTCGAGCAGATAAAGTACCTGGGAGTGATCTTCGACGGCAGACTAACCTGGAAACCGCACATCGACTTCCTGCGGAAAGAATGTACCAAACGGATCAACCTCTTGAAAGTTCTGGCACATCAGGACTGGGGATCAGACACTGAAATGCTGCTAAAAATCTATAGAAGTACAATTAGATCCTTAATCGACTATGGCTCGGTGGCGTACTCCTCGGCGAAACCAACTGTGCTCAAGCCACTAGACACCATTCAAAACACTGCTCTAAGAACTGCATTAAGTGCTTTCCATACCACTCCAACTCTAAGCCTCTACTGTGTAACCCACGAACCTCCTCTGGCTCTCCGCCGCAGCTATCTAGCACTTGCCTATGAACTTAAAACTCTAGAAAATCCCCAATCTTCTATGCATCACCTCCTCACCTCAACTCGTCTCCATCGCTCATATGATACCAAAAAATCAGCCAGTCCGTCTATCCATCGCCGCATCAAACTTCTTCACACTGATTTGCCTTTCACTCCTCCTGCCATTTATCCTTACTTACGCCAGCTTACTCCACCTTGGACCCACAGCGATATTAAATGTAACTTGGAAATGATGAAAGCCCCAAAAAATGAAGTACCCACTAGCGTAGTGAGAAGTGAATTCGCCCAGATCACAGACTCTCATCCAAATCCTCTAATCATATTTACGGATGCGGCGAAATCTGATCAAGGAGTGGGTTGTGCATATGTCACCCCAACTGAATCGATTAAATTCACACTCCCACCGGAATGCTCCGTTCTCACAGCTGAGCTTTCAGCAATTGCTGAAGCATTAGACTATGCATTGCCTCCGCACCATCAGTACAGCAATCTACTCCTTTGCACAGACTCGCTAAGCGCACTACAGTCCTTACAAAAGCCGTCGCCAAGCCCCCTAGCCCTCAACATCAAAGCCAAAGCTGAGCACTTGGAATCAACAGGCTTACAAGTTCACTTCATTTGGACTCCGTCTCACGCAGGCATCGACGGTAACGAGGAAGCTGACCGGGCAGCCAAAGACGCGATCATACGCCAAGACGACACAACAATGCGAAGACACTTGCAGAAACGAGACGCACAAACAGCGCTCAAGAACGCTATATCAGCCAAGTGGCAGAGCCTTTGGGACACAACCGACACTCTTCTTCACCAAGTGATTCCAGATGTCAACTTCAACAAAAGAGGAAATTTTCCAAGAAAAGATGAGGTAGCGATCACTCGACTCCGACTTGGCCACACAAAGTTAACTCACGGTTACATCTTAAGTCGCACCGATCGCCCCACCTGCCACCAGTGCAAAGTGCCACTCACAGTTCCACATCTACTCCAACTTTGCCCTCTTTACGAAGAACATCGCCGCAAGTCGAATCTACCAAAATCCACAATTGAAGCACTCAAACCCGGCCAAGAAGATAAACTCCTGGACTTCATACGTTATTCAAACCTGTTCAACGAAATATAGATAACTAACTAATGTAATTCCATGTTCCGGGTGCTAATAACCTCCCGGTTGATGCACCCTAAGTATGAAGAAAAAAAAAAAAAACCCCAAACAAAGAATTTGAAATAATTATGAAATTCCTCGATACGTTACAAGTGTAAGAATGATTAAGAATAAAAGTTTTAAAAAATTGTTTGTTGAAGAGTTGTACTCAGATTAATATTCAAAATACTGTGGTCGAAATTTATGAAGTCTGTTTTGGTACGAAAAGCTATAAATAGCACATCCTCAGTTGATGAATTTTATGAAATAAGAAGTCCGTGCGTCCTGCAGATTACATGGAAACTTCTGCTCTAGTAAATCTTCTGTTTGTAAAGGTGCAAATATGTTGGGGTCTAATCTGACTGAAACGCTAGAATTGAAAGGAGAGATTGATAATTTGGAATATTAATGGTCAGAATACTATTTAGATATTTGTATTTTCATTCTTAGATAATAGTTTTTTCAGTTTCCAGTAAATTCGTAATTGGCTACAAGTGATGCTTTCCTCTCAGTGCAAAAAGTGGCTGAAGTTGGTTGTTAAGGACAAATTTGTATAGACAACAGTTTCAAGAATCTTGACTTTTTATCAATAATACAAACTCAAGTATATCTAACTAGTTTTTATTTTCTTTGAATTTATTAACAGAACTGTGTTTTAATTGGCGAATTTTTATACTTAATTATACTGAAAATTATATCAACACATTTCCACTTCAATGTTTCATTAAAAAAAAAAAATTATAAAACCAATGAAGATTTGGTATTCAAAATATTCCAAATTAAATATTTCAAATTAATAAAAAGAATAAAATGTTTGAAATACCGTTCATGGAAATTTAGGAAAAATTATTGAAAAAATGTTAGTTATGTTTGTCCAAATGAAGGTGTATTGAATTTCAACAATTTATTAAGCTGATAAGTTACTATTGCATATTTGAGCCTCACTACTCAGGTTTGATTTTTTCGGCAATAGAAATAACTCAGTAGTATTAGTTTCAACGTCACAATGCAGACTCTTAGATCAGCTTCCTTTTTTACCGCAAAACTTTGAAAGAATAGAAAGAAAAAGTACAAAACTATAAGCAAATATATTGTCTGGATGCCAAGATACAGCATAAGTATCTTATTGTAGAGATTTCCATTAGAAAAATATTGAAACAATATCAAAAAATATTTTTGCAACTCGAAGAAAATTTTTCTCATTCTAATTATAATTAGAATTTAACAGAGTTTCTGAATCGGTTAGTCAATAATATAATGCACAACACTCTCTTGCATAATAATATCGCTTCACTATCTTCTAATATCTACACTACTCTTAACACTTTTCTAGTTTATTGACTATCTGAATAATGTCTCCAACTAACTCTTAACATCTCTCTGCTTTATACAGATTTAGTTAAAATTTGATTTAGAGATCAGTTTTTGCTTTAAATTAGATGAAAAATGACAAAAACAAACGTGATTAAACGGCGTTGTTTGTCAGCAAATTTAACATTTCTTGCGATGAATCGCTGAAACTGGTATTTCTAGGCTGAATTTGAAAAAATTGGGTCTAATGCAATTTTATGCATATGTGCAACATTTGAAAACCTAGCGTAAAGTTGATATTTTAGATATTTTTGTTAAATAATTATTTTTTTACAAATTCAAAGTTTACTCAACTAGTATAAATTAGTTTACTTTTGAAATATTCAACGTTCTAAGTCATTTTCATAATAAATATTCTTTTCTAGATTTAATAATTTTAAAAATTTGAATCTCGTCATAAAAAAAATGCAAATTGCAAAGTTCTAATAATTTTAACGTTCTTTCAAAAAGGTTCTGACAATATCATTCATCTATAAGATGATCATAAATGAACCAATCAGAACACATTATGTCTTTTTGTTAAGTCGTTAAAATTACATCGGGTATAAAAAAAAAGGGAAAAATTTTTATCTTCATTCGTTGCAAGCGATTTATATTTTGATATTTTGTCAGTTTGAAAAAAGCAATTTTTTTATTTAAAATTGATAAAATCATAACAAAGAACCTTTCCAAAAACACGAACATCAACTAAAGATTTTAAATGTTTTATAGAACTTGCCAATTTATATTATTATTATTATTATTATCGAATGTAACTCGTAGTATGTACGATTAATCATTGAAAACATTAAATTCGTGCTTAACATAATATTCTCTTAGATAATTCTAACTTTTATTTTATGACTGGAAATTGTTGAGAAATATTTTTTGATTTTTGTTGGAAAGTTTCAATTTTACTTTCACCTTAATTTTTACATAAATCTAATATGTACTCCATCAAATAAATACTGCATTGTTTCTAACAATGAAATATAATGTGAAACATTAGCTCAGATTCCTTCTGAACTCTTTGAGTGACGTTATGTGCAGT
Organism: Latheticus oryzae; assembly: GCA_030157265.1. Classification (NCBI taxonomy): domain Eukaryota; kingdom Metazoa; phylum Arthropoda; class Insecta; order Coleoptera; family Tenebrionidae; genus Latheticus; species Latheticus oryzae. Next base: position 15,817,915 of record CM058052.1, on the reverse strand, counting down.
CGTTTGTCGCGTTAATGTCACACCTTATAAGCTATTATATCATAAGGTAACCCTTACACACTGAAAGTAACAATTGACAAAACTAGAAGTTCCAAAACCAACAACTTTAGAAAGCACTGGGACCTAGAGGTCCGTATATATACTAGCTCTTCACGCCCTCGATTTTTTCACAATCTTCCTCTATTTTTTTCTGTTCTGGCTTCCTTCCATCAAGTTTCGGACTCCTACCCCCTTTAGATCATCTTTTGCCATCTCCAACCAGCTCTTTCTCGGTCTCCGTCTTCTTCTTTTACTTCCTTCTCCACCCAGTAGCGCTTTTCTTGTGAGCCTAGAAAGTCTTAACCACCACACTCTTTGATTCTTTACCTTTTGGATTATGCTTGCGTATCCATATATATCCATTTCTTCTTTATTTGTTCTTCTCCAAACACCTTTCTTAGTGTTTTTCTTTCCCATCTTTCCAACTTTTCCGAGTTGTTTATGTCATGATCTACGTTGCACATCCATATAGTTGGATTACAGTTCTATAGATTCTAATTTTTATTTTTCTCGACACTCTTTTGCTTCTTAACATCTTGTTTAATGCCCTAAAGCTTTCGTTCCTTTGGTTACTCTGTTTTCAATTTCCATTACTTCATTCTGAGGTACTCTTATTTGTCTACTCTTTGAAAACAATAATTTCTGCCATTCTGCCCTATCACTTCCAGGTCTCTTTGTATTTCTCTTTCGTTTGTTCCCATATACATCTTCTTGCTTTCATTTATCTCAAGCCTTCTCGCACACTTTTTTGAATTTTTAAACATTTCCTTTATCTCTTTTCTGGTTCTTTCTTATTCTGCTTTCACTTTTGATTTTTTTCAGTAGCAAATTAAACAGAACTGCTGGCACAAAGTCGCCCTGTCTTAATCTCTTTCGGATTGGAAACGCTTTTGTTACGCTTCATCCACTACCACTTTGCCCGCCGAACCTTCTAATGTCATTCTTATTAATTTGGTGAGTTTATCCGGTATTCCCAAGTTGTTTATTGCTTGGTACGTTTAATAGGGAAATTCCACAATAATTTTCACAGACAGTAGCATCTCCTTTTTTCCTTTTTTCCACCTTCATTCAACAGTTCTTGGAAGTATTCCACCCATCTCTCTCTTTTTTTTCCGTCAATTCCTTTATCTTACTTTTCTTATTTCTACAATACCCTGGTCTTTCTTTCTTGATTGTATTTTGTTTTACTTCTTGGTCCTACACTAAGAATTCATTGCTTCAACTGATTTCTAGTAAAGCTGCCAACAGAGGTGACAACTCTATTACATCTATTAGAAATCGCTAGAACTTTCTAAGCCATTTCAAAACCTTTGCAAACATCTCAAAGATATCTTAAAGACAGCAACCACAAACTGACTTTCGTTTTTTAATATATCTTGTAGATCCATTTTTTTCCAATTAAATCAATTTGTTTTCTATTCTTCTAATTCTTGTTTTTCTTCACATCCTGCTCTCTTCATTTTGCGTTAATTTTCTTTATTGCTTCAATTTTTCTTTTTTGCCTGTTTTGATTCTCTTTTTTGTCTTTTCATCAGTTCCCATTTCTTCTGCGAACTTCATCTCCCCAAGTTGCGTTTCATGTTTTTCTGTATTAATTCTAATTCTTGTTACATTTTGTTTCTTTTGTAATTTTTGTTTCTATACTTTCTGGTTTTGTTGCAACTGTGAATCTCTCATTTCCTCTTTTTTGTCTTTTCTTCTTTTCGACGTTTTCTTGATCATTCATGCTTTTCTTGTTATTTTCATAAGTTTTTATACAATAAATTTCGTCTATTTGGAGATGTGTTGAACAGCAGATCGGTTTGTTAAAGACGCCTACTATAATTATCATGATGTAAATCACGATCAAACACAAAAGATAATTTCAAACGGTCAAATGCTCTATTAGGGTGAATAGATAGTTAGTTGTTTAATTTCGTTATCACACTGTTAAATTTCCATAAATATTCACATCATCTATCACAATTATAATTCATATTCCATTTAAACAAAACCATGAAGTAATTCTAAACAAAATGAAATAATTAATCAACTTTTTAATTGAATCTCTTGACTGTAAAATGAGTTTTAGTGAGAGAAAATAAAAGCGTCAATTTTTTTCGCATGTAATGTGCCAGAATTCTTTGTAAAGTAGATCTCTCAAGTGTTGGTTAAAGTGCCGACATTAGTGCCGTTTGCCCTGGTAATCACCTCGGCCTCGTAACGGTCATTAAAGCAGTTGAACACTTTAGATCAATACCGACAAAGAAGCAAGAATCTGTAAAACAAATACAAAAAACAATGCGTGCTTATAACTTATAACAATTCTTCATGATAAAATCGTCTTATTAAATAAATCCGACCCTGAATTGCTAATACGCACCGATGGAAAAAATGCCCGGTCAAGGTGGAGAGGTGCAATAAATCGTCAGATTTCAGCGGCGGAGCGATTTATGGGAACTTTGAGTCCGCCTCTTCGAGACTATAGTGGGTTGCCTATGTGTTACGTTATAAAGTAATGGCGATAAAATACGCACCACAATGAATTTTGCCACCCCTAAGTTTACTATCTTAGTTACGACGCATAATACTGTTATAGAGTGCCTAAATTATCTCTAAAGTAAACTAATCTCGGGTAATTATTGTTAACTACTATTCCCAAGGGTGAGTTTTTACATCGTTGCGAAAGAACATTACAAGTAAGAAGAATGCGGGGATGCACTTAGTAAATCACTTCTTTGATGCATTCAGCGTCGAAATAAATTCAAAGCTAAAAGCTTGAGAAATCGATGTCGCTTCAAAAGTAAATTGGCAACGTCCAGAAAATAACTGCATTTAAAAGTTGAACTTAGAATTTTTCCATCGACATCTAATTTATAAACGTGACATTAGAAATTCCAATCGTGTTAGACTCTAGAGGTTTCATTTATTTGCGATTAATCACGATTCTGCCAGTCTTCTCAAGCGAATATTAAAAATTCATTACCCGTCTATTTATTGCTGGGCTTTGGTGGTGATGGAAAGAGCAAGTTTCTTGTTCTGTGCTCCGAGATGGATTGTTTCGCTTTAATTTTAATAGCTCCAGACCAAACAGTTGAAAATTGTAATCATTCGTACAAAGCGAGTGCTTTATAAAATTTAAATTGAACAAAAAGGTAGTTACCAAAAAACTGGGGAATATCAAGAATTATATTTTTTTTTTTATAGTGAGATGATATATCATCGACGTTTATTAAACAGTTTATTGCTTTTGCGGTTTCATTCCAAACTGACATTTATATGTAAATTATTGCACTTTTACCAAACAAACTACTGAATTTCATCGCGTTACAATCGAGGCTTTTTCATCTTTTATTGCATATTTATCAATGCGAAAATGGAATGTTGCGCATCATGCGAGTCATATACATTATCATAAAGCTGCAGATACCATTTCCAACGTGATTCATCAGTAAACAAACCGTGGAAAAGCCTTTAAAAATATATGAGATGGAGGTTTCTAAATTTTTTCAAGTTGCTGAAACAGAAGCTCTCTATTCGGAATCCTTGTATCTATCTAATTAATTTCTAGAACAACATACACTAAGTTCTTGAAATAACTCTCGCCCTAATTATGAGAAGTTCCTCTTCAGCGTCTTCTGAATATATGGTCTATGCATGCATTAAGTTATCTTGATGTTATGCGAGAATTTACATGCAAAGCTATCTAATTCCTTAGTCTATGCCAACGAAAATTCAAATTTATAAAGTATCGTATTTAAAAATCTGAACTAGTCTAGAAAATTGTGAAAGAAATTTTTATGTGGAAGTTTTGAGGTCGCCTTTTAGCAACCCTTACCTTCATATCGTTCCTTTTATGGCTTTCAAAATAGACTATAAAATTCTCTTGAGAAATGATTAAAACAAAAAATACTTTATTAAATTTTTTATTTGGTAGAAATTGTTTACTTAAACACGAACAAACACATTTTTTATTATTTCTGTTTCTGATTCAAATAATTTAGCATTGAATACTTTTTCTAAATTTAACTTTGTTAGACTGAATAATAAACGACCCAACAAAAATAGCTTAGACCTTTTATTTATTTTATGTCCAGGATGATTTAGGTTATAATGTAGGTACAAAAATTTCAAATTGGAAGCATACGTGCATGAAAATCCCTCACTCGGATGCTTCATTAAATTTATTTTTACTACATAATAGCCACATATAAAACATAATTCACTCTGCCGAACATTTATATAATTAATTCAATGTAAATCAGATTGATTTTTATATTTGATGTAGTAAAAATTATCAGGTTTTTTATCACCGAAAAAAAAAAGCGGAGATAGAAGAAAAATTGCAATAAACGTACATTTTTATGAAATCTGAAACGCATATTTTTCGAGCCGTTAAAAATAATAACTGTGATAAAAGCGATAAGAAAAATTTAAACCGAGTGGGAAATGGCGTTTCAGCGTTATGTGAAGTATGCATTTAGATAAATAAATGTTTGAAAATTTTGATTATAACTATTTGTTTTGCAGTTTTTAGAGGTTTAGTTTAAATTGGCAATCTGTGACTGCCATCTGGCTACTTATCGTACTGCTAACAAATCTTGCTAGTTGGAACGATTATAATAGTTCAGTTATCTGACTGACGCTGTTTTAGTCTTAGTTGCGCCATTTAAAGCAGAAGTCCAATTAGCTGTCAAGTAATTATCACGTGCCTTATACTTCGCTAATGACTCGTTTAGTAGAATAATGCAATGTCAACATTAAAGAGTTTTTTGACACTTTTCTACACTCAAGATTTACAACTTGGCAAACTTTCCGACTCATATTTATAATGATAAAATATTACTGATTTTTATAATCAAAGTTTGACAGAATAGCAAAGCATATTTCAAAGTTTACATTCCCTTTGATTCTTAATTTTAAAACACTGAAATTTCACATTTACATAACTTCAAAGGATCCTTTAGAATATTCAATCAACATGTGTGAATTTTCTGAAAAATCTTTTTTTTTTTTTATTTTACACCTGGTTCAAAATATTGAACTTATGAAAAAACTTCAAATATTTGTGCTTTGTTACCAACTTTTACAGCTAACAAACTCTTATGAAAGTTTAGTATTTTCTATTAAACCAAAGTTTTAAAACATAATAAACTTATCAAACTTTCAATGGGAGTCAATAATTGATACATTTTACTTTTTTGTAGGGAAAAATTCAACGAGTGACAAATATAAAAAGTATTCTTGAGTGTGAATCCGTAGGCAGTCGGGAAATCCTCGTTATTGGCGGAAAGTGTTTCCATAAAATAAGCTTGCGTCCGACGGACATCTGGAAGATATTTCAGTAGCATAAACCGCAGTTCGTCTCGAAGCACTCAGCGCCATATACCCCCTCACTTTATTCGCCGTTATATTACCCTTTTTTATGCTTGAATATGCCATAAAATCGCGCTATGTCTTATAATACCTTCCTTTCCAATCCCTCATTTGTCCCACGCACAGACGGATTTAGATTGCGCGGATTGTCCATTACTCTACCAAACTACAAAAAGCCATTTTAAAAAATATAAATAACCTTATAATAAAAAATTTCAGATTCGTTATTCATTGATTTCAGATTAATTATAAATTTTACTTTCATAAAAGTTAGGTACTGGAACTTTTGTATTTTTTACTTTTAATAGAATTAGAGACTTTCACAAAAAATGCATTAACGTTCTTATGCTGCTTCTGACTACAATTTTAATTAAATTTTTTTTAGACATAAAATTCATACTTTTACGTTTCTGTTGGAATTTATCATAACAGATAATTAAATATAAATTAATATTTCTATGAATAATGCAGTATTACAATAAGCTCCAATATGTACGTTTCAATTTTCATTAAAATTTTCGGTTGGAGTTGAAAACCAAAATTCAGTTAAAGCATTGACTGTCATTATTAGATTGGAGAGACAAATCTGCCTTTTTTAGGTTTATGCATTTCAGTGAATAATGAAATTTGTGCACTGTCCAGATTTACCAGAAAATTACAAAGTGATCTATTAATATTTATCGAGTAGATTGGACAAATACGAATTATAACTTATTCAATAAAAAGTTTCAAAAAAATTAAAAATAACGCGTTATTTACATACAGGGTGAATCATTAATACGTAGAATTACAATTAAGACAGCGACCTTCAAAGATTACAATTAAACACAACATGTCTTGTCCGGAAATTGCTGATTTGTTTATTTCAATTTTTATCAATATCTCAAAAAAGTACTGAGTAAATCAACGAATCAATCTAACGAAAATGTTTTTTGATTATAGAAATCAGAAATCACTAAAATTGATAAAATTTTATTCAGTTTAAGCCAAGTTTTGAGCGTTTTTGAGTATCAGTACCAAAGTATCCAAAACTGAGAAAATTAGCCGTTTTCATGCAAATGATAGAAAGTTTTTTTTGCAAAGCATTGATGCCACTTTTGTTTTGGTAATTTCAGACAAGAAATGAATCAAATTAGCGTTTTCAGTTTCAATAATTTCTAATATCTAAGCCTACTATGACCATTATTTATCAAACTGATGATACATATTGGTAGATTAAGAGTGATTAAATTAAAATAGTCTGACAGATGTCATTGCACCGATTCACAATTAACGTTAATCTTCGATTATGATGACAGTTATTTAATCCGCGATGAAAAACGGTTTAATATTCTTAACTCTTTTTGGTATTTTATCGACCGATTATCGAACAATATTATCAATACATTATGTGGCAACACTGCTACAAGATGTACATTATCAAAAGAATAAATTGTAACGCAATACTTCAGCATTGTTTCTTCTAGAATGTGATGAAAAATAATAAAAAATTTCAATAATTTAATATTAATTAATTAATATTTATTATAAGACGTAGTCAAATAATTTTCAAAAAATTTACATGCATTGAGAAAAAAGTATAGATTATAATGACAAATGTTGATTTTTGTATTACTATTACTTTTTGATATAAAGCAAAAATATACTTAAAAAAAAAAAAAACACCCCGTATACGCTATTATCGATAGGCAACTTCAACGTTTAATGTAAAATACTTTTTAGTTTTCCCTCTTATCACTGATTGAATCAGCGCTGTTGTCGCGATTTTTGCTTCCGATTTTTAAATTATTGAATATTATACAAATCAGGAAAAACTTGCATCAATGATATGATTTATTCAATACACAAAATAAAAAACACTTAAAATTTAGTTTAAAAATTTTAGTTAATCGACGCTTTAGTTCTAACTTAACTATCAACAATCTAGGAAACTGAAATAATAAAAAAATATATAATGTTCAATAATAAAAATAAATTAAGTTAATTAAGACAATTAAATGTTGAAACACAACTAATACCTGCATAAAAGATTTACAATTAGAAGATGGATAGATATATGCAAGCATAATTTGTCCAAATTTGTTTTCTATCGCTCCTAGTATGCGTAAATCTTGGGGAGTTTGTGCATAAATGTACATAAATAAACATACGATATTACAGACTAAAATAAGAAGAAAACATGAGCCCACAAATCAACAACTCAAATCGGAGATATAGAAGGTTCACTGGATATGGTTTTTAGGAATATTTGAAAACATCAGTCTAAAAACCTCTAGTAGTTGGAATGGAAATTAATCCCAAAACTCAAAAAATTCTTACAAGCAAAAAGCTTCTAGAAAGTGTTGGAATATCATCCAAAAACGTCGAATTTTCTTGGGAATAGGACAAGGGCATTATAACAATTTATGTAACTTTATTATTTTGTGTGCTTGCATTTGATAAGCAAGTAATAATTGACTGTCAAAGGATGTTCCAAAAAAATAACTTTCAGTATCTCCAAAACCGTTATTTTTCAGACTTATGCTCGTTTTAGTTCATACTATATGTGGGAAAAAAAAGTGTCCACTAAAAATTTGAAATCTAGGAAATTTATCATTTTTATCGAATTTCATTAGCAGAAGTTGGCAAAATTTTTTTAACTAGTTTTCTTCCACATTTGCGTATTCAACTTAACCTCAACTTCTCTAAAATGACGTGGTGTAAACATTTCTCACTAAAATCAAAGGAAGCACCAACTTAGAGAAATGACGTACCGACTTAGCAAACACTTATCTTAATTTTTAGTGGGCAGTTATCCTGAATTGAAATCTCCGACTTCTGCAGCGCCTGTTAGACCTGGAGGAACTCCTCCAGTCAGACAAACACCAACAGTGATAATGGGCGAAGCCGGAGGTGTACGAACCATGATATGGTCTCAACCGAGCACTAATCCAGCCGACCAACACCATGCGACTACCAGTTAGGGTACCAGTAGTAATTAAGAAAGTGCAGCTCAAATGTTACTGAATTTAGGACAAGATACAACAAGAATGCGATCTCCTATAAGAACTTTAATTTCTCCACAATCACCTTCAACTCATTTTAGTGCTGCTCCTTTAAATATGGTAAGGCTATGGGCTGGAGATTTACGGCAGCTTCCTGTTAATCAAACTCCATTGAATCTCTCTTCTCCAACTCCTGGTCCTCCTGTCTACCCCGAACTGAAGCCAATGGGTGGAGAAACAGGAGAAGAAGAAGAACAGCCGATGATTTGTATGATTTGCGAAGACAAAGCAACAGGTTTACATTATGGCATCATCACTTGCGAGGGCTGTAAAGGATTTTTCAAAAGAACGGTACAAAACCGAAGAGTATATACTTGTGTAGCCGATGGTAATTGCGAAATAACCAAAGCTCAACGAAATCGGTGTCAGTATTGCCGATTTAAGAAGTGCATCGAGCAAGGCATGGTTTTGCAAGGTAAGGAAGTGATGTTAAAGATCTTCAAGGTGTTAAGAATTCTGTTTCTAGCCGTGAGAGAGGACCGAATGCCAGGCGGAAGGAACAGCGGTGCTGTTTATAATCTCTACAAGGTGAAATATTTTCCACATATACAGTGGGATCATCAATAACTGAATCTATTGACAGCACTGAAAATTTGAATGAAATTTTCTCTTTTGACAGTTTTTTGATAAAGGCTTTTGAAACTGATTCTAAAAATCAAACATCTTCTGAATTCTTTTGACCGGGAATCTTGATTCGTATTTTTGTTGTGTCTTCATACATTCTGTAATTAGTATTTATCAAATTTCAACATTTTTAATCCTTTCAACGTAACCTAAAATTTTTTGACATTGATGAAATTGAGTCAGTTATAATTACCCTGTATACCAATTGCAAGAAAAAAAAAAATTATATTTTTCAATTGTTTTATCACCAACAGACTCAATCATTTTTGATCGCTCTGTATTATCCTTCAGAATATTTTACCAATATTTTTTAAACACTCTGTAGTTTATAGAAGCTCTGTTAGATTAGACATGCAAGAGTAATACTTGGTGCAAACTTAGCAAGTCAGTCCTTTTGGAAATCTACCACATTTTTGTACTACTACAGTAATTTGAAGAAAATAATAAGCCCGATTCTGTAAGCAAAATGTTAAAATTAACAGTCTGTTAACTTTTCTGTCTTTGTTTTAATACGCAAAAATTCTATGGCAACTAGAGAGACAAAATTGTTTACAGAATTGGCTTCAATATTCGTTAGTTATTCCTTCTCTAAATAGGTGTCTCTTCATTATAATTATTAACGTTTGTAATTTTTTAACAAAAAATTTGCTTTCTGAATTGTGATTTTTAAGCCTTTAGAAGACTGTCCAGGTCTACGATTTTCATCGAAGATTTGTTCTAAAATTTGTTATGTTAATTGTTTGTTCCAGTATTATTTTGTATGTTTGCAACAATATTACACAATTCTGATACCATTTCACTAGTTTTTTTTTAATTATGACTGTTTTAATTATGACTGTCTGTTTTTTTTTGATCAAAATTAACAAATATAATAATCAAAAGAACAAAATAGTTGAAAGACTTTCAATGTAGGTAAGTGGATGTAACTAGCGCCTTAAAAATTTGAAAATTCTTGACACAATTAACTGAACCATTCTCAAAATATAAACAAAAATTAGAAAAATGTGTTCACCTTTAATATCCAGAACGATAGGAGCCACATTTGGATGTTAAACTCAATCACTTTTTTTTTGATTTTTTTGATGATGTTAAAAATTAATAAAAATAACGAAATAGTTCATTAGTCTAATAAAAATATGAAACAATTCATTTTAAAATTTCAAACAGATCCTCTTGTCTGTTAAAATTTGTGATTAGAACGTGCAGCTTCTCGTCATCGCAAACATCGTTCTTGTCCAACTTATCCATTAGAGAGCGTCATGTTCGCACAATCCTTGCCAAGCCCAAATTTCGTGGTCGTATTTAAAGTCGACAGTGATTATTCCAAGCCCCGGAACGGCCGAGAGACAACGGTCAAGTTAAGGTCTGTCGGCGGTCACTGTAATTTACAATCGCCTCATTATTATTTAAATTATTCCAGAACGAATTTCACGCAACAAGAAAACACTTTCACAGTTCATTAATGTGTTGGAAATTTTCTAACCTATCACTTTCATTTCCTTCGTGCTAATTAAGCAGTTGACGGTGGATGAAATGAGGGGAAAATTTTTAAAAGTTGTTGAATTTTGACAAAAGATATTGATGTTATACGCTCAAACTTTTCGAGTAAATTGTTGTACTGTTGTTGCTGAAGTTTTAACAGGGTCTGAAACGGTCTTAAAGAGATACAATTTCTATTATTTGCAGAGAGTTGAAAGTTGAAACTTTTTGCTTCAAGAGAGATGAATTAGACATGGTCAAGAGATTTAACTTAAAAGTCGACGGTTCGTAAAAATAATACTGAATTATTAAGTAAAATGGGTTTTATTGATTTCATGTTTTTACGTCTTTTTCAAATACAAGCATTTGCATTTATATGCAGTGATAATATCGTTCATTATCTGACTCGGACTAGAACTTCCATTCGCACAAAAAGTATATTTAATTTTTCGTTTGTGAAAACTTGATTTACTATTCATATTTTTCTATAGCATAATCATGCTCTTCATCGTTACTTTTTTTCACTAACTAACACAATTTAATAATTCCTCAAAAACCGAAATATATCTGTTCTGTGACAGTAAAAGAAACTAAATTACACCTCCGAGAACAATCCCATTTATCTTTCCTCAGAACATAACTTAGTTAACAAAGTAAACACTCCATAACATTATCTTAAACGCTCTTCAAGATAACTCACAATTTATTTCTAATTTTTTATTTAACAAAACTACAAAAAAAAAAATCAAATTTTAGATTTCTTCCAACAAGCTAAAAGCTCACGATGATCAATTTCTTCAAACCCTACAGCTTGTGGAAATTCGTTTCGACGAAGTGTTGTCCTGGAGCAACAAAACTCGCGCTAATTTTTCGCGTCGTATTCCGTTTATGGCTTCTCGATCTTGCGAAATTCATTCTGACTTGAATTCAACATTCATTGTAAATTCTTTCAGTAAAAAAAAAAACAATCTAGACAGTTTCCTCCAAGTCGTGACTGTAAAAGCATTCCTAAGTTTGAAAGAACGATCTATTGATTAAGGATTTACTGTAATTAAATCAAAATTTGGAAAAGATTTTTACGTTTTTAGATGGATATTAACAATGTTCGTTTTTAATTTATTCATAATCAGAAGTAACATGAATATTTACTGTTTGTAAACAAACAATGTAGAGTTCATTTGCGAATTAATTGAATAAATTAAAATCTACAATATGTGAAAAAATGTAATTTACAAAGTACATACATACATCTCTTTATTTTAGTTATAAATTTGCTACTGGAAAATTCATATCAGCTAGCTAAACTGAGACAAAAAATGTTTTCTTCCTCATTACGAAAAAACAGAATTAAATTCGGTCCGTGTTAAAATTTTTGAACTAATTGAATATTTTATTGATAAAATTCCGAACAAAATGATTGCAATTCATCGTTTTTTTTTGTCCAATTTTTGGTAAAATTTTACATATTAATGCTTTAGATTCTCTGGGTTTGAAAACACGAGAAGGTCATAATAATTCGATGAAAAATTGAAATTAGAGCAAGTATAATGTTACTGTAAAATACAGGGTGTTTCATTAGTATCAATACAGAAGATTACAGCGTTGTAGATGAATTTGAAAAAAATGTAAATAGGAAATGTCAATGTTTAGGTTCCATATTTTAAAAATATATTTATATTATTTTCACTTCCGGTTTGACCGGAAGTCTAAGCAACTTTGTTTTTTCAACGAAACATTTTATTTATTTTTACATACAGAGTGACCCAGAGCTGCGTAAGAGGTCCATAACTTTGTTCCATGTATGCTATTGTCCTGTAGGTTTGATAATAGATATGTTTCTATTTGTATACAGGGTAACTAAATTCTTTTGTTTAAATTGAAACTAATTTTTGATACATTTTTGAATTTGCTATTAAATTGTCGATATAATGCAGTCGGGTTTCATAGATTATCTGTAGTTTTTAAGTTATGTCAATTTATGTATCAAAATAGCTTCGTGCATAGACCCATAGAAAAATCTATAACTCCAGAACCATTCAAGATAACTTAGCCAAATTTTTTCTATTACACTGCTTAAGCTTCAGCACATCTTTTGAAATAAAAGCGAAATCGGAGTCTGTATTCTATCGCTTACTACTTCTCTGTTTATGTAAAAAATTAATAAAACTGTTAGTTTTGTGTATTTTCAAACTCTATGATTTTTTTTTTCGTAAAAAAAAATTCAATATTCAGTATTTTGGTATATAAAACCCTCAAACTCTATATCGACAAAAAGCTCTTGCGATCATAGAATAAAATATAGGGTATTGCAATTAAAAAAATCGAGTTACTGCCATTTGTAATTGTCATTTTCAAAAAATCATAGTGAGCGATAGAATAATGTCTCTGAGTTCGGTTTTGTTTCAAAAGATGAGCTAAAGCTTAACGAATTGAATGGAAAAAAGTTGGCTAAATTGTCTTGAATGGTTCTGAATTTATGAATTTTTCTGTAGGTCTATTTTGAAACAAATAGACTTAACTCAAACCTTGGTGCGTTATAGCGACAATTTAATAATGAATTCAAAAATTATGGATTTTAATTTGAAAGAATTGAATTTAGTTGTATATTTTACTTTGGGATAACCTGTATAAAAATAAATATTTCTAGAACGTGCTCTATTATCAGAACTATCATAAAATAAAATCAAGACGATAGCATGCATAGAAAAAAAGTTGGGGAGCTCGCCCCGCACCCTGTATCTGAAATATGCTTACAATCAGTTATTCAAACGTTTTTGTTTTGTTAAAATTGGTCATCAGTTGTTTGAGTTACCGACTTTTTTTCAAAAAAAATTTCATATCCAACTCTTCACAAAAAAGTGTACAGATGGTCATTGTGTTACAATAATGAAATGAAATTTGGTTCGCACTTAACTGAAAGAATTTCTACACTATTCTGTGAAGAAAAAATTGAATAATTATTCAAAAAAACAACAGAAAACTCAAAAATTAAACAAATAAGTGCAGTTTAGGATATATCAAAATAAAAAGAATAAAAAAACAAAATTAACTGTGTAATAAAACATAGGTCATTCCAGTTGAAAAAAAATAGATTTTAATGTTTAAAATATGTAGAAATTGGCATAAAAAAAACAAAATGTTTTGTGCTTGCAAAATTCCATTGTATTCTAGAAGGAAATACAAAACATATCAATTTTTTCCTGAAGAGTTGCAGGTGAAACTTGTTTTTTTAAATATCAATAACTCAAACAATTCAAGACCAATTGAAACAATAGATATAATTTTAATAAGTAACTTAGAGTAGAATTAAAATATTCAGAGACAAATTCAGTGTTACTTGAAACAAACAAAGTTGAAAAGACTGGAAGTAGAATAAATTGAAAAATATTTTTAAAAAGTCGAGTCTATGACATAAATCAGCATTCACTGGTTACATTTTCTCAAAACTCAACTATAACGCCTTAATTTTCCGTCCCAACACTAATGAAATATTCTATATAGATTAAAAGTTAAAAAAGTTGCCCGGCGCATCCACCATTTTATGCGCACAAAATTTCTATAAAAACAATGCTTTTTTTGTGTGTTGTATGTTTGTATATAATATAATAAACAAAATGTATTTATACTTAATTAACAATAACAACAAAAAACCGAAATTTGAGGTGTTTGAAAATCCGTCAGTTTCGATTTCGATTCGTCCGTGTGAATAATGCATGCCTAAAAACCTCAGTCAATAAATTGTCAAAACCATCTGTTTTGCCAACTGTACTTTTCCCGATTTAACTAAGTGAATTTACCACTGTCAAACAAGCTCGTTTACATCTAGTAATGTTTTGAAAATGGTCACATTTGAATTTTCAGTCTAGATCCTTCAGTAAATGATTGAAACGACATAGTCGGCAAACCTTTTAATCCAAAGCTTGATTTATGTGGTTTGCAATTTTCCTGGAAGTTTTTAAAAACTGTGGCAAAAACCGAGGGATTACTTTATGTAAAATAGTTGGAGAAAGCGTTTCAGATGTCGCCCTTTCCACATATATAATAGAAGAAATCCCTCTATTTCTCTTGCAATCTCTATTTGCAGTGTAGGTGGATAGCGGCGTCGGCGAGAAGTCCATTTTAGAAAATAAGATGCTTCATAAAACGCCACAAATCAAACAAATATCTTTGGATAGAAATTGAAAAATTGATTAAACAAAAATTTTCGAGATGGAATAAATTTAATTATCTGTTTTTTACATGTCACTTATGGTATGTTTATGAGAATAGCTGCGGGATATTTGGCATCTTTAGTCGTAAAATCGTTTCTAGTCTCTGCTCTTCTCCATAATCACAGTTTTATCAGAAGTAATGTAAGAAAAACAATGGAAATTCGTTCCATTCCATAAAAGAGAGAAATTCAATTAGATTATAAAATTCATGGAAATTTGAAACTGAGCAAATTTTTCAAGTGTAACATTGTCGACAGAAGCTTTTATTTCATAAATACACTCATTGTAGTACAACAGTTCAAATATTTGTTTATCCGCATTTAAAGCTATACAATAATTTTATTTCACCATTATTTACAAACTTTTTAGTTAATTTTCGATAAAACATAAATTCTAGATATAAATACGATAAATTTGGATGATTCAATAAAATATTATATCTATTTATATCTTCTCTTTCATTTCCTTTTTATTACATATTAAACGTCAAATCGTTAACACTCGTGCAATCAAAACAAACTCAAAAGGAAAATCCTCAAACTTATTAAAACAAATTTGTCGTCAAACAAACTTTTTTAATTGTGAACCAAAAGAGCGAACGGATGGTTTGAATTAAATTTAAAAGTTGAAATTTTTATACCCATTACAGATTAATTTACAATCTTTTCCAAATGATTAATATTCAAGAGAAGATTAATCGTTTGCCGTAAATAAACTGTTATCCTGCATTCACCTGCGTCAATATTTTAAAAGAATTAACTATTTTGTTAAATTATCATAGAGAGGAAACGACAGAGCTTTCTATATTAAATTACAACGAACAAATATTGCCTTGTACGACTCCCTAGCTACTAGTTATAAACTTGAAACAGAAAGGGCTGTGTAGCAGCCATACGTTTCAGTAACGTTAATATTCATAAGAAGTTATAACTACGATTGAAATAGATTCTGCTTAGTTATAAAAGATATATTCAAATAAATGATTTTATGACAGATTTACTTTTAAGGAATCTTTATTCAAGAATTAATATAAAATCCACACAGCTGTCAAAATAAATTTATTTTGACTTTGCAATAACAGTCCGAAACAGATCCAGCTGACATCTGAAATGCATAACTAATGGAAATGCCAAGAGATGGCAAATTTTGCATATTGGCAAAGTTTAACACCAAAATGTCAGTACTCTGGTTTTGTAATTACTTTAAAATAAATGAAAAATTCAACACTTTCTCAATCATAACCACTTGTTCCATGATTTTTATAAAACGTTTAATATACAGCTTTTTTAATAGAGACATTTGAAGCTTTTTTATAACGTAACATATCTGCGAGTCTCTTGGGGATCTGTAGCTTTCAAAGGAATTGCAGTTAAAACGTTTAATCAACGTTTAATAACGTATTATATGAAGAGTGTTGTAAACAAAATTGATGGGAGCTTGAATGTATCATAAAAAGTGGATATTAAGATAAAACTGATGGAAAAAATTTAAAAGTACCACGTTTGTGGATAATGTATGACCAACCACAATTTTCCGGTGAGTAATCAAACTTCCTCCAGTTAATTTTGTTAATCTAGTCTGGTTAAAATAGAAGTGTCACGGCCAACGCAAACTCGGGTAATTAAGCTTCCGGTGGGGCTTTTTTCGAGAAAGTATCTGCGCTCAACCATTGTCAGAATATTTTTTCCAAAGCGTCGATAAATCTTCGAGATTTAAAGCTTTGACAATTGCTATAAAAATCTTACATTTTTTTTTTTCAATTTGTTTTTTAATTCATCAACTGTAGCGAAAATTAGATAAATTTCGTATTCATAACTTGCGAATTTATACCACATAGAAGCTAAGAATGTAATTCAATTTACATATTTTATGGTTTGTGTGGAATAAAAATTACACACTTTCTAAATACAGAAATGAAATAAGTCTAACACTCTGCAGTAATTTTGGTAAAACTACAACGCATAAAATAAAAATTTTATAATAAGTTTTGAAACTGACCCGGCGCATCCACCATTTTTACCATTTGATTTAAAATTTTATTTGTTGAAAAAATCAAATGTTTAAAAAAAATGTCTTTTGAATTTTGCTATAAAAGCCGCGTCTTTTTCAGCTTTTGTAAGTGAGCATTAATCACTTCTTGCAACACGCCTCAAAGCTATTATTCACGATGCTGTTCTGTTAACTCTAACAAACTAAACAAAAACTATGAACATCGCTAAAGTCCACTGCTTAACTTTTTCGTCGAAATGTTGACAGGAGATGTCACAGTGTTAATTTGGCCATTCTCACTTTACTTGGCGTTAAACAAGTTTAGTGTCCCGATCAATAAACGCCGAGACTTCATAATGTAGCCCGATGGGTCTCAAAGGAGCACAGTTTTCATGACAGTTGTCTTTAATCAGAACAAACAAAATCGCTTACACCTATACGCAGCTGTTCAAACTAAGTTATGATTTATTAATAGTAAAATGTTAAATTTGCTAGATGTTTGAGTAATTTTTAATATTGTTAAAGCAGTTCTACTAACCATTTGTAACTTTTTTAATTTCATTCCATTGCTTTTTTGCAAAAAGTTTGTTTGGAGCAATAGAATAAATTTAATAAAGAGAATAATGAGTGCTGTTTCTGAGATCGTTATTTTCTTGGAATAAATATTTAATTATTTGAAATGTTTAAGTTTTTATAATTTCTCTTTTTCAATTTAATCTTGAAAAGACGAAAAAATAATTAATGAGAATAATTCATTAAAAATGTGACTTGTAAGAAATAAAAGTTTTATTTTTAATTAGTGAGTGTTTTAAAATTATACAACAATCTATTTTTTTGGCAATAACAGAAACAACTTTTAGTTCATAATTTTTCATCTTATTTTTTTCATCTGTAACATAAATAAGCTTGTCGGCTGTTAACTACATTCATATTTTACAATAAACACAAAATTAGAATGTCTGCATCGATTTAAGCTTTTGAAATATTTCGACTGAGACGCCCACATTAAAAGTTCCTTCAATTTGGTGGTCTTTTAATATTTTGGATGCCTAATTTTGCGGATCGCTGCTATTTTCAAATTGAGTTTTATTGCTACCTTTATCACCTCGCAAAAAGATTTTATGGACCCGAAAGACTACTTTTTAATAATAAATTTATGGAGATTTTGAACTCAGTATGCAATAATTAGACTATTGAACTAGCGTCTACACATACGAATAGTCTGTGATTAATAATGATGATGATGTTTATAATCAAGATTGATGAATAATGAAACACTCATGTATTTTGCAGATTATCATAAATTGTCGTTGCTTAGACACTAAAAATTTGATTTTGTTATTTTGGTCTGCACGTAGTAGTGTTCATATTTCCGAGCATCAATTACCAATAATTTGAATTTGGCAGTAATAGCCACCGTTGATGGAAAACAAACAGAATTCAATTTAACGAGATATTCAATCTATGAGACAATGAAGATTCGAAATAATTCAATTTTTGAGTTAAACACCAAAATATTTTTTAATAAATTAATTGAAAACAAAATAAACAATACAATTCATTATCTTATTTTCTGCCAAATTCTGCATTCGAATATAAAGGATTCATATAAGACCTTGTAAACTTTGAAATTATCTATTGTAAAGGAAGTCTTTTCGACTATATCCCTTTAATGTTTCCGTAATCTATTTCACGCTTGTACAGTTTCTAGCTTTATTTGACTTTTGTATAGACATGAAAATGTTTTACAATGGTTTCGGTCAGTCCTTACTAAATTACAACGTTTGAATAAACATTTTCGTACATAAACACACAAAATAACTTTATTTGCATAGAAAATAACATCAGCAAACAATTGAATGTTGATGTAAAACAAATGAACTATTTACGACTAAATCTAGCTTGTGTGCAAATCTGACTACTGCACACTTATCTTCCATACAAAGTTAATATTATAATGAATATTTATTATCATTCTAGTTTGTGGTTTAAACATTATAAGAGCAGAATCAAACTAAACGAGAATGATTGTTCATAAATAGTTGGATTTATTCAGAATGGAAATGTGAGGTCATAAACACGTTTGAATTATTGTAAATCCTACAGATAAATTATTGATAAAATAAATCAATTTATAAAAGTTCAAAGGATTTTAAAATTTTATCAAATAAGATTGCACAGATTATACAGGCTGACCAAAAAACAATTAAATTCAAATAACTCCAAAACGGATGCTAATTAATAGATGTAATTTTGTACATTTATTTCTTAGATTGTTTACAATCTAATAACTCAATGAATTTTAAGAAAATGTAACTTGTAATCGTTAATCTATGTCATAGACTCAAATTTTTAAAAATATTTTTGAATGTATTCTTTTTCCGGTTTAACCGGAAGTCTATTAAATTTTGTTTCTTCGAAGTAACACTCAATTGATCACTGAATATTTTAATTCTACTCTAAATTGTTTATTAACATTATATCATTTTTTTCACATTGGTCCTAAATTCTTATTGAGTTATTGATGTTAAAAAAAAGTTTCATTTGCAACAATTCAGGAAAAAACTGATATCTTTTGCATTTCCTTCTAGAATAAAATGGAATTAAAACGCGCATGAAGCTAGAGCAACGATACATAATATCCTTTTAAAATTTTTTTTTTATATATTTCGAGAAACATTTTGTTTTCTTATGGCAATTTCTACATGTTTCAAACATTACTAAAAACTTATTTTTCCAAATAGAATCCCTTATACTCTATTAAGCAGTTAATTTTTAGAAGTTCTTTCAGCTAAGTGCGAACCAAATTTCATTTTATTTGTGTAACAATGACCAGCTGTACATTTTTTAGTGAAGAGTTGCATATGAAATTTTTTTGAAAAAAAAGTCAATAACTCAATCAACTGATGACCAATTTTAACAAAACAAAAATGTTTGAATAACTGATTTTAAGCATATTTCAGATACAGGGTGACTCACTGTGACTTTTTTTCTATGCAAGCTATCGTCTTGATTTGTTTTTTATAATAGATCTGATAATAGAACATGTTCTAAAAATATCTATTTTTTATACAGGATATCCCAAAGTAAAATATACAACTAAATTCAATTTTTTCGCCGGGCAACTTTTTTAACTTTTAATCTAAATAGAGTATTTCATTAGTGTTGGGACGGAAAATTAAGGCGTTATAGTTGAGTTTTGACCAAATGTAACCAGTGAATGCTGATTTATGTCATAGACTCAACTTTTTAAAAATATTTTTCAATTTATTCTACTTCCGGTCTATTCAACTTTGTTTCTTTCAAGTAACACTGAATTTATCTCTGAATATTTTAATTCTACTCTAAGTTACTTATTAAAATTATATCTATTGTTTCAATTGGTCTTGAATTGTTTGAGTTATTGATATTTAAAAAAACAAGTTTCACCTGCAACTCTTCAGGAAAAAATTGATATGTTTTGTATTTCCTTCTAGAATACAATGGAATTTTGCAAGCACAAAACATTTTGTTTTTTTATGCCAATTTCTACATATTTCAAACATTAAAAACTAATTTTTTTCAACTGGAATGACCTATGTTTTATTACACAGTTGATTTTGTTTTTTTATTCTTTTTATTTTGATATATCATAAGCTGCACTTATTTGTTTAATTTTTGAGTTTTTTGTTGTTTTTTTGAATAATTATTCAATTTTTTCTTCACAGAATAGTGTAGAAATTCTTTCAGTTAAGTGCGTACCAAATTTCATTTCATTATTGTAACACAATGACCATCTGTACACTTTTTTGTGAAGAGTTGGATATGAAATTTTTTTTTGAAAAAAAGTCGGTAACTCAAACAACTGATGACCAATTTTAACAAAACAAAAACGTTTGAATAACTGATTGTAAGCATATTTCAGATACAGGGTGCGGGGCGAGCTCCCCAACTTTTTTTCTATGCATGCTATCGTCTTGATTTTATTTTATGATAGTTCTGATAATAGAGCACGTTCTAGAAATATTTATTTTTATACAGGTTATCCCAAAGTAAAATATACAACTAAATTCAATTCTTTCAAATTAAAATCCATAATTTTTGAATTCATTATTAAATTGTCGCTATAACGCACCAAGGTTTGAGTTAAGTCTATTTGTTTCAAAATAGACCTACAGAAAAATTCATAAATTCAGAACCATTCAAGACAATTTAGCCAACTTTTTTCCATTCAATTCGTTAAGCTTTAGCTCATCTTTTGAAACAAAACCGAACTCAGAGACATTATTCTATCGCTCACTATGATTTTTTGAAAATGACAATTACAAATGGCAGTAACTCGATTTTTTTAATTGCAATACCCTATATTTTATTCTATGATCGCAAGAGCTTTTTGTCGATATAGAGTTTGAGGGTTTTATATACCAAAATACTGAATATTGAATTTTTTTTTACGAAAAAAAAAATCATAGAGTTTGAAAATACACAAAACTAACAGTTTTATTAATTTTTTACATCAACAAAGAAGTAGTAAGCGATAGAATACAGACTCCGATTTCGCATTTATTTCAAAAGATGTGCTGAAGCTTAAGCAGTCTAATAGAAAAAATTGGGTTAAGTTATCTTGAATGGTTTTGGAGTTATAGATTTTTCTATGGGTCTATGCACAAAGCTATTTTGATACATAAATTGACATAACTTAAAAACTACAGATAATCTATGAAACCCGACTGCATTATATCGACAATTTAATAGCAAATTCAAAAATGTATCAAAAATTAGTTTCAATTTAAACAAAAGAATTTAGTTACCCTGTATACAAATAGAAACATATCTATTATCAAACCTACAGGACAATAGCATACATAGAACAAAGTTATGGACCTCTTACGCAGCTCTGGGTCACACTGTATGTAAAAATAAATAAAATGTTTCGTTGAAAAAACAAAGTTGCTCAGACTTCCGATCAAACCGGAAGTGAAAATAATATAAATATATTTTTAAAATATGGAACCTAAACATTGACATTCAAGACAATTTAACCAACTTTTTTCCATTCGATTCGTTAAGCTTTAGCTCATCTTTTGAAACAAAAGCGAACTCAGAGACATTATTCTATCGCTCACTATGATTTTTTGAAAATGGCAATAACTCGAATTTTTTAATTGCAACACCTTATATTTTATTCTATAAAATAAAAAATCGTATAAGCGATAGAATACAGACTCCGATTTCGCTTTTATTTCAAAAGATGTGCTAAAGCTTAAGCAGTCTAATAGAAAAAATTTGGCTAAGTTATCTTGAATGGTTCTGCAGTTATAATAATAAAAGTTTGCATTTTATTATTTGTCTTCAATTTTGGAAATTATTGTTATTTAATGTAATGCTTGGGGCAAGCATTATGTCAGGTTGGCCCAATTTTGTTGTAACATTATATTCAAATCGCTCAACAAATGCAGTGATCACGTGATTAGCAAAACTCTTAATTACATTTCAAAATTTTACTCTGTGCTTATTGTTTTCTGGGTTGCCTATTGTACATGCTTTGAATTTGCTTTCTAGACTTTTATTAAATTAGCTCATAAATGCATATACATAAAAATTATTAACTAGTAATTAAATAATTAAATAATATTAATTGACTCAACCAACGTTACTCCTTTATTTATTGTCAGTGTAAAGTAAAATAAGTACTAACCAATAGAAGTGCTTTTTACACTGATGACGTCTATCTGTCACTGCATGGCTTCGGTGAAAATGGTATAGTAATCTTTTGATATTTTTTAAGTAACTTGATTAACATTGCCTTAACATTAGAATTGATAGATGCGAGATTTGAAAAAAATCCTAAAAATCACTACACTACGATATTTGATACTTTAATCTTTACAACAAACGGTTTTCGAGAAAAATTAAATTTTCATTTAAGTAAGTTAAATTTAATCGACATTCCTTGTCGCTTCTTTCTCTGAAGAGCGTTTTTGGACACTTGTATAAATAAGTGCAAATATTCTAGCCATAGATTAAAAGCTATAAATAAATCGTCATGTATTTTTGATTTTTCAAAAAACTGTTCTAGATTTGAATTTTTATCTCTTAAATCTAGTCCCAAAAATAGACATTTCATTTCTTTATCTACACTCTCGTTTTTTATTCGTTTAGTTTTATCATTATGATGTTTCGAAAGCTTAAACAATTTAGAAACTTTTTTATTTCCTACTATTTTTCTCTCAAACGTATCGTTTTCGAGTAAAAAATAAAATGCGGAACGATGCAGTAGCATTGGATTATCACATAAACATCATTCGCAATAACCGAATTTTATTATGATAATAGTGACTGCATTTTATATTTTTACTCAAAAAAGGTGCATTTTTAGGATAAATAGCAAGAGGGAAAAAAGATTTTAAATTGAATAGACTTTCAAATTATTGTAATGGCAAATAGAAAATAATTTATGCCAAAAAGTTATCAAAAAATTAATGTCAAGAAAATTTTTACTGACTTTCATATAAATTGATCGAGTATTTTCGTAGATAAAAAAATAAATGTTTATTTTCGGAGCTATCTTTAAGAGTCAATAATTCGAAACTGGATAGTTTTTTTTTTGATAAAATAAAAATTAAGTGTCGATTAATTACTAATCCTTAATCTATGGTTACATTATTTGCACTTGTTCGTGGGACTCTTGCACATAAAAAAATAATTTTAGAAGGTCGTGTGATGTAGCAGAGAAATCTTTTTAGTTTTTAGTCGATTTTATGCTCAGTGTGTATATGCGGCCAGCCTTTCTATCAGACTAAAAGCCAAGTCAAACTCAAACCGATTCAAGTCGGTTTGGATCAAAAGAAGCCGACTGGACGCGTGCATCATGCGACTTTGGTAATCTTGGTGTCACATGTGTAAGTTTTGAATTACTGTAAAGTATTCATTCAATTGACATTTTATCTGAGGAGCTAACAAACCAGTAGCTTGCGGTCCAAAATTTTCTGTTGGTAGTCATACAGTACAGTAATTATGTACAGAGTGTACGTTAAAAAAACGCAGATAAGGTTGCTAAAAAACAAGACTATTCAATTTTTTACCCTTTTTAATCTAGTACGTAGCCGCGTAACTAAGGTAACGTTATCTTTTTAAACTTACAGTGATGGTAACTATAAAAGCTACCTTATGTATGATTGTTCGTATCCAGTTAACCTGTGAATTTGATTTTTTGAATCAAAAATTTCAATATTAATTTTTGAAAAATTTTAACAGTTAAATAAACAAAAATAATGTAAAGTTTTTTAAATAATTAGAAAATACCATAGCATTTCTTTAACTTATCGTTTAATAAAATCTGACAATGAATACAAAGTAAATTCTTTTTTACCAATCATCCGGTATGTCACAACTCACCGAATTTTAACTGTTTTTTTTTTTAACAATTACCTACTTTTTTGTTTTTCAACGTGGTTTATGAAAAAAAAAATACATGCCTAAACCCATAATTGACGGTTTTGTTTGAATTAAAATTGGCTGAGAATATCAAATTCCCGGCTCGGAGTTTACAAAGTAGGATGTTTGCTGATTCTTTAATAATTTAGTAAATGTCAGCTTGTCAACAAATAAAATGTGTCATAAAAAGAAACGTTCTTTTCAATTCATCTTCATGCAAATGTAGTCGTAATGTCGCCGTAAGTTTTAATTAATACTTTTACAGAAATCTTAATTATTGTGATTGTTTTTTAGGTGTAAATGTGGCAAATGATATTTTACATTGAAGTTTGTCGATTTGAAAAACATTGTAGATCACACGTCCAAAAAATCTTTTGTGAGTGCTTCATCTTGGCTAGACGCCTCGACTCATAAAACATAATTTTCTGGCCTAGTGATCTAAATAACTATTTCGAGCCAAAGTTTGGAATATAATTCTACATCTTTAGTAAAAATGTTTTGCAATAAAAAATAACCATTTCCAAAACTATTGAAGAATTTTTTTAACAAGTTGTAGCGCTTTGGAAATGTCAACTGTAAAAAGCAGAAATATTCGATTTGAGTCTTCTAACCCCCTAAGTCACATTAATAAATATTTATTGGAGTTTATCCTCTACGACCACTACCTGCTGTCATAAATCATGGTGAGAATCTTGTTCTAAACGATTTTCCCCCAAAACTGGTTACATATTTACAAATTTTGTATTAACAAACAAATGTAAAAAGGAAACTCTTTTCTAATCTTATTCAAAAAAATGATCTCAGATGCATAACAAATATATTAAGATTTATTCTAGACAATCCTAACAAAGTTGAAGAACCAATTTTTTGCGGAATAATGTTGCTCTTTAAATTCTCTCAAGACAAGCTAGAATATCATTTAATTAAAAACATTCAAATTACAAAAGGTTTGAAAATGGCTTGATTATAACTTTCGGCCGCGTGATTGAACATAAATTCTTCAGTAAAATAAAATAACGCTGAGATTTTAGATTAACAAAATTTTTACGTAAAAATGAGGTTTGGGAACTAATAATATCCTGGAATTAAAAATGCTGAAAAGACTGTTTTTATTTTGAACTTAAGCAATTATTGATTCGATAGTTACAATTTTTATTTAAGTTCTATTAGTGATAATAACGATAAAAACAATTTTTCTCTTATCTATATTGAAAGAATCCATATAAATGTATTATGATGAATAATGAATAAAATATTTGTATATTTCTCGGCGCATCCACCATTTTTACACTTTGCTTAAACATTATTTATCGTATAAATTTTCAACGACAAATTAAAAAAAAAACTGCTTCAGTATTAAAATATGCATATAATATTAGAGTAAAATATTTTTGATCTTAAAATATTTCATCGAAATTTAAAATTTATATTTAACTTTTCAAAGCAATATTCTTGTTGTAACTTTAGCTGTAAAACTATTTTTATCAAAAAATACAATCGTTTCGCTTCTACAATCCAATATTAATTAAGCGCTTTAAAGCAAACTTTCAGTAAACATCTTAAATTCCTATAAAAATAAATCTCTAGGTATAAACTAGTAAAAAGTAGAAATTCGTTTTTATATTAGCACTCAGCGCAATGCACAAACATTGTAAAGTGCTTTAATAAAACTTGATCGAAAATTTGAATGGTCTGTAACCCATTTCTTAACCACTTTCATAGCATAGCTGTAATCACATCTTCAAAAATATAGCAAATACTTAAGAAAACTAGGCCAAAGCTTTGTAAAGTCTTCTTGTTGAGTTTATATCTTTTGCTACTTGTATCAAGTTCAAAGCATCATTTTTTCATTGGTTAACTTTATTAATTAAACGATACACTTGATAAACAATTGCGGCTTTTGTTACAGAAACTTTCAATAGGATGAAGTTTTTGTTGCTTTTGTTCTTAAGCTTCACAAAGTAACTAATTGAAAACTAAGTTTACAAAAAGGTTTATTGTTATGACATGTCGCTGATTTAATGGTAAATTATTACGGACTTATTGTTTTGATAAAATCAGACTAAATGTTAACTAATTCAAACATGAAATTATGTATTTTATGTTGATATAACATATAAACGTATTTGCTATTTGTCAACGACGATGATTAGTTAGCATTAAGAAATTTGCATACGACCTAAGTAATTTAACCTAAAATCGATTATTCTATGTCAGTGATTATTGTGTGATCTATAGACAGTATTAACAAGTAATGTAACCAACCCTTGCCTAGCATATTAATGTCATGCAATTTGTACTGAGAATAATGGAAACGAAAGCATCATTCATAACACAAAACATCACGCTGAAAAAATTACTGTTTTGTCTTTCTCTTCAATAAAAAAATCAAAGCAAAGTTTTTGCGATTTGTAAGAACAACATTCAAATCTTCTAAAACATATTATTGCAGAGATTAATAAATCTGTTCTATTGTGTTGGAAAAGAGCCGCACAGATCTTATTAAAACGAGAATTTATTTTCATTGTAAATTCTTGGATACGAATGAGGTTTTCGTGTTGAAAACAGATGTTATAAAATGTAAGATTTAAAGTTTTCTGTAATTGTAACGTAATGACAAGATAACAACTTTTGAAATTCATATTTTTAAATTATAATTTTTATTATATCTCACGTAGCTTTTGGTAGCTATCAATAAAATTTACATAGAAATTTGATCTAACTCAGAACAATTTCAGACAGTTTAAAACTTCCAAGTTACATGTTGGTGGAGTTGCAAATGGATGCAGACAATAAGTTTGCGTTTACAACAAATTTTCAACTCAATTGGAAAATTATATTGTAGTTTGGATAATGTTGGAATTTATTCTTCCCGAAAAGGCTTAATCTACATACAAATGTTTTTTTGTAAAAATTTGATTTTAATTGGGAAAATAATGTCGTCTTTATTTTCTCTAATTCACTATTAGAAATGGAAATCATTTAATCAATGTCAGAATTAAAGCAACTGCTAGTTGCAGCTTACTGGAAAATAACGCATCCTTTGCTTTGAAATGTTTAATAAACAAAGCAGAATTTCAACTTGCATCAATTTCAGTCCGAGTGAAAATTTAACGAAGATTGAAAAGTCTCTTTGGCTAGTTATTGAGATTTCGCAAAGGATAAGTTGCCGTAACAAGTTACTTTCAGTCCACCGAAGCGTACAATTCGGTGTTTTTATTAAGTCTCTTCTGTTTTCGCATCGTATACAGTCTTAAAACTGGATGATGATCGTTAGATGGTATAGTCGAAACAAATTCGGTTTGAAAAGTTTGAAAAAAGATGACTTTGTAGAATTTTGTTTAACATTTAGATGTGCTTTCGCTGTTCTTTTTCACTACAATAACTTTCAAGATGTAGTTTGCGTTAAGCAAATAATTTATATTCTTAAGACTTGGTTAAAACAAACGTTTTTTTT
Organism: Latheticus oryzae; assembly: GCA_030157265.1. Classification (NCBI taxonomy): domain Eukaryota; kingdom Metazoa; phylum Arthropoda; class Insecta; order Coleoptera; family Tenebrionidae; genus Latheticus; species Latheticus oryzae. The sequence continues at coordinate 15,790,301 of CM058052.1, read as the reverse complement.
TTCGTGCATAATTCATAATATTCAGGTGTCGACTGTCGGTGCGAATGATGATGTGCTGTTTATTTCTTGCATAGTAACTGTCGAATTTGCATAATTCGACAGTTTAAAATGCGTGAAATACGGAGAAGAAAATTCGGAGAAAGTCCAAGATTTGGCGTAATTTTCTGATTAAGAGCTCAAGTCACTGTAACGAGTCCTGTTCAAAAGACGAAAAAACCGATGAATAAACGCATTAGCTATCATCCTTGTAAACACTTCCTAGATGTAATTTTCTCCATATTACGTTAGTTAGAAGATGGAGTTTAGTTACATCCACATCATTGAATTAGAGAAATAAACACAATTACAAAGGCCAATGTGATGTTCTAGATTAAGTACATTGTAAGTAGTCAGATTTCGGTTTTAAATAGCACAAAACTCCATAACTCCAAATGTAATTACTTAAGTTACATGGCCAAAGATAGTTCTTTGCGGTCTTTATTTAACTTTATTTAATTGTCGCTGAGGTCTCAGCACCCGCATGAGATAAAAGAAATTCCACATTAAACAAAGACCGACATTGCACAAAGAGCAGAAGGTTGAATTTTTCACCACTCACTGCCAGAATTAATTACTCAAATCCTGCATTCACTTCCCTTTAATTAAATCGACTTTTTGCTTGAAATTGATCAAACGTCTTAAAATTTGCGGTCTATCGACCCATTTACAAATTTTAACTTTAAAACTATGCCATTTATTGTTTGAAATTAATCTCTTTAAAATAGGTGTGGTAAAATATGTTCGTGTTTGAATCTTAATGCAGCTTTAAACAGCAATTTATAGCTATCGAATCCATAAATTTGTTATTTTACTTCAAGCACTTTAAACAGGAAGTGGATTAGCCAATGGCAAAAAATTTACGGCTTTTGAGTGGACCATAAAAAAGTTATGTCAGGCACATCATGTTGTAATTAAATTACACTCGGTTGCTCATAAAAATATGAAATTAGAAAAGGTAGGCAAGCGGTCAGCATGAATTATAAAATGAATACTTAATGTGGTAGCACAGAGGATTTAATGCGGAACGGATAATTTTCAATCAAGCTTTAAGAATTTTTTTTTACAATTTATTAAATGAACAACAAAATCAGTTCCACTCGCGCAGATTTAATTTAGAATAAAAAATTCTCTCGAATGTTTAAGTTAATACTGAAGTTTCACTTAACCTAATCCTCAAATAATCATAAAAAGATGTAAAACTTTTTTAACATAACTTAATCTGCAGTAAAGTTTTAAGTAGTATTTTGAAAGTAGATGTGGCTGCTTACATGTATCCATCCAATCCGCGAATGAATTCTTTCCGTCAATTCAGTGAGAATTTATAGCGTCCATATTTTCCATCCGAATATCTCTTTTATAGTTGTATTCGCGTTATTGAATCGACGCATGCTATATTTATTGACTGATCAATTTTATTTTATTTTATTCGATTTCAATTTGCTAAGCAAACGTTTCGATTTTTTATCGATACCTTTTACGTGCCGGATCTGACGTGATCTATAAATAAAACGATAGAATCTAAATTTAAAGTTTACACATTTTGACCAAAACTACACGCTTTGATCTTTGGCTTTTATGTGTGTTGAATTTTTTTTTTTTTATCCAACACAATGCCAAAATTTCGTCAAGCCTTTATTTCTTTACGAAAACATTCCAAGGATCAAAGTTTCAGCTATGCGAAATCGAGTCGACGTCCTTTGATAGGATCTTTCGATAAATTAAATTTCCAATAAGTTTAGGTCTTTCTTCATAACACTATGTCAGTTTTGGATCGTGGGATGTATTCTGGGCACGGTTATGTTTCATCTTCCGAGACGATTGCGACTGTATCGTCAATATGTCTCGACGTTCCGACTTGGCTTACGCCTGATCCAATATATGTGACGTTTTGATCCGACTGACTTTCGAAAAATACCTTTCAAGAGAGAAGCTCTTCAGTTTAGGAAAACCGAAGGTCCAGGAGATTTAGTGCTTTTGAATAGACTCGATTGCATCTTATGTCCGTTTCATTGTGCATGTCTGACTAACGCTTTGATTAAATCCGATTCGAAACTCTACTATACATTTCTAAAGCTTCGCTACTATTATGACACAAAGTGCAGAGGTTTGACATAAGCTCGCATTCAATTTTATCGCTATACCCATTCAAAAGCCAATAAACTTAATGAAAATCAATCAACTGAACTGCACAACTTTTTTTTTTAATATTTAAAAGAGCTTTTACGATGAAGTATGGCTTATTGCACGATTATGAAAATTTTAAATAAATGGAGTTCACTGAATAGATTCAAAGTTGAGGTTTATATTTATCTTTGTCTCATTTTGTTATTTCCTGAAAGAGGAAGCTGAAATATAGCTGACTTACTCAGCTTTGATCGCCTTTTCTGACTGCAACATTTATAGTAACTATTTGTTGAAATAACTAACACAATATTCATGCAATTATTCACGCATCTATTAAATCGAATTGATTAATAGTTGATTTTGGTATTTTCCTAAACATAAATAATAATCATTGTAGTCAAAGTTTACAATAAAATTCAGTGCTAGAAGCATTAATTATTATCAATATCCACGTGCACTTTATTGATTATTTTTTCCAAAACATTCCACTAAACAGTAAGCTGTAATTCAGTTTAGTTATAACTTTTTTTCCATTGGTGTTCAGCTATTTATCCAATTATGTTTTCTACTTCCATCATCAATGGCAGCTTTAATTACTTTACTCGGATATATTGCTCCAACTATTGACATATGCCATGACTTTACAACGAAATTCACTATTCCTAGATATTCATCGCAAAAAAGTCAGTTATACATTCAAATCAATAAAAATTTGTCGAATCTTTAATTTTATTATTATATAAAAATGGTGGATGCGCCGGGTTACAATAAAACAACTCCGCTATATATTCCAAAGTTAAAGAACAGCAAAGTTAAAGAACTAGTCAAAGAAGCTAAGAAAAAGGCATGGGAAGACTTTGGCTTAAAAATGGAACAAGATAGTAAAAGCAACCAGAAATTATTCTATAAAGTTCTAAAAAGTATAAGAAAAGGGCCACAAGAAGTACCAAAACAAATAAAGAACAAAAATGGAAAGATATCAACAGAAGGAAAAGAAATAATGGAAAGATGGAAAGAATATTTTGAGACATTACTATCTCAAACAGACCAGACATTAAACACGACAGAGGAACACTTTTTATATGAGCCAGATAGTGACGAGAATAAAGAACAAATAGGGATAGTCGATAAAATAAACTTAGAAGAACTAAATGGTAAAAAACTAAAAAATGGCAAGGCAGCTGGGCACGATAGAATCACGGCAGAAATGATCAAAAATCTGGGAGAACTGGGTAAGAATTTATTGCTGGAAGTGATCAATAGAGCTTGGGAGGAGAGGAAAATACCTGAAGATTGGGAGGTAGGAGTAATTATGCCAATATTTAAAAAAGGAGACAAAAGAGATTGCGGAAATTACAGGGGGATAACGTTGCTTAGCATAGCCGCTAAATTATACGAAAGGATAATGGAACAAAGACTACGGAGGTTCATCGACCCACATCTAGAAGAAGAACAGTCTGGTTTCAGACAGGGAAGAAGCATACAGGACCATATAATTTCGATAAAACTTATTATTGACAACGTGAAAAGAGAGAACAAAGAAGCATACCTGGAAAAAACTTTCGACAGAGTACCAAGAGACAAATTATGGAAAATATTATCCCAAAGAAACGTAGAAAAACAACTGATAGAAGCAATAGAAAGTCTGTACAATAACAGTAGAAACTATGTAAGAACGAATAACCAACAGTCAGAAGAATTCCTAACAACATATGGACTTCGTCAAGTAGGAGTATTGAGCCCACTATTATTCAACGTCGTGATGGACGACATCACGACCAAGGAAAAAACGACAAAAACTGTATGTGGGACACAACAAGCTACAGCCGGTACGAGTTTCGGTGTGCGCTTTTGCAGACGATGTGGCAATTTTTGCGAAAAGCGAAAAAGATCTCCAAGAAAACTTAAATAGATGGAAGGTAGAACTGGAAAAGTGGAACATGAAAATAAACGCAAAGAAAACAAAGGTTTTAGTAGCAGGAAAAAACCAGAAACATTGCGAGGTAAAGATAGACAACACCAACATCGATCAAGTCCAAACTTTCAAATATCTAGGGGTTAAAATCAATAACAACGGTGAAGAAGAGGAAGAAATTACTGATAGGATCCAAGCCGCAAATCGTCTGTACCACCTATTGAAGACGCCGCTTATCGGAAAAAAAGAATTAAGCCAAAAAACAAAAATGACCGTTTTCAAAACAATATTTGTACCATCTCTAATGTTCGGAAGTGAAAGCTGGATCTTATCAAGAAGACTGAAGAACCAATTGCAGGCTACTGAAATGAAGTTCCTACGCAAAATCAAAGGAGTTACCAGAAAGGACAAAATAAGGAATGAGGTAATTCGAGAAGAACTCGGGGCACAAGCGGTATTAGAGCAAATCGGAAAACAACAATCAAAGTGGTTTGGACATCTTGTAAGGATGAACAAAGAGAGACGAGTCAAAAATATATGGGAGGCCCGATCAATGAAAAAGAGAAATAGAGGAAGACCCAGGAAAACATGGAATGATGCAGTGCGAGAAACGTTGGAACGAAGAGGACTGTCCTGGAAACGTGCGTCCCAATTAGCAAGAAATGAAAAAGAATGGACAAAAATAGTTTATAATGTGTAAATATTTATATAGAATAATTTTGTATAATTTTGTATTACCCCTCACACCGAAAGGTTACACGAGGGATTTTTGATTATATATATATATAATATATATTCCAATTTTTGTTTTATTGAAATAGTAATTAAACACCACTAAAACTTGCAAAAATTTATTAATTAAATATTTCCAGTTGAGGTTTTTAGTTTGCTATTCATCCAATTTTGTTACCTATCTATTTTATCGTCATCTGAAAATTGACAGCCTCGACGTGCTTCAGTTCATCCGAAACAACGTGACGGTCACATATGCACTAAATTAAAGGATGATATGAGAAGCATGTACGCGATTCCCGTGAGTAAAATAGATGATGCATTATTTAATATGTGGGAGGTTTGATAGAGGAAGATCAGTTCGTAAGCTCTTTACTTAAATATATATAACTATTGCGGAAACAATCAAACTCCTATTAATTAGAAAAGCTACATATTAGTAAATATTAACGATCTACATAATTAAACTCTAGCTGAATCTACAAATCCGATTTAAATTTGATAACTCAAAGCGTAGAAGCTAAAAGGCTTAGATTCTCATGAAAAAAATGATTGATCGTAAATTTGAAAAGTTTAAAATAGTAAAAAAATTTCCGACGATTTTTTTTTTGGCTAAAATACAGGTGTTCCATTACTATTGGCATATCATAATTTTGAAAAATTATGAATAGGAAATGTGAAGGGCATTTTGTTTTTTAACGAAAGTTTTTATTTATTTTCACATTTTTGAATTATGTTTGAAACTAGTTTTTAAGTTGTTTTGTTCTGTTTGAGTTATCGACTTTTTTCCAAAAAAATTCCATATCTAACTCTTCAGGAAAAAGCGAAAAAGCGTGTTAAAATAATGGAATGAAATTTGTCTTGTTTTACTTTCGATACATTTCAAACACCCGAAAGCAAATCAGTAACAAGCCTTAAATGGCTCTGACATGAACAATTGTATAAATTTCACTTATCTGTTTCAGTCTTTAAAATTTTAGCTACATCTACCCCAGTTTACTTAAAGAATAAATAAAGAAGAAATTCACATCATCTACTTGATCTTCGTTTAGTAAGTTTTCTCTACCGAAATATGTTTCGTCGCTCATTTACGTATAACGCTGTTACTAATCTTAATAGTTTACCTAATGCTTTCAAAGATCTTCCTCTAAACAAAGTTTGTACTTCTCTATAAAATTTTTTTCTTAATTTTTCTTAAATCAAATTTTCTTGTTTAATGACTTTTGCTGTCTGATTTTGTGAGTTTTTTTTTTCTTCTCTCTTCTCTCATTTATATTCTCTGTTAGCTTAAGGTAATATAATTGTAACCACATTGTTGTTGTATTTTTTTTCTTAGATGTGTCCACATATATATTTCTTTTTTTTTTCATTCTTTGATTTTTTTATTTCAATAAAGGCATAATAATAATAATAATAATAATAATTGTAACATTATTCAGAAAAATACTAAAAAGTTCAAAAATTAAAAGAAATAATAATAGTTTTTATTTTTTGAAATATGTTGAAATTAGCAGAAGAAAACACAGATTTTCAAAATAAAATTTGTTTGAAGTATGTTATAAATTGTTGCTCTTGCTTTGTGAGCGCAAATTTTCATTTTATTCTAGAAAGAAACACCAAAGATATCAATTTTCTCCTAAACAGTTGCAGATAATTTTTTTTTTTTTGAAAAAAATTAATAACTCAAGCAGTTTAATTCAATTGAAAAAAGAAATTTTTATGTTTGAAATATGTTAAAATTAGCATCAAACAACACATTGTTTTTCAAAAATTTTATGTAAATGATTTCCAGAAGAGTTACGGAAGAAAATTTTTTCGAAAAAAAAAATTAACAATTTAATCAATTTAAACAATTTGAAATAAATAGGTATCATTTTGATAAGCAGTTTATGGAGTTATTCTGTAATTTCAACATTCTGTAATGTTACTGTTAAGTTTTCATATCTATTGAAACAATTATTTGCTACAACAATTATTTCTAAGAATCTAACAGTAACCACAACGCCATAATCTTGCGTCCGGATACTAATGAAACATATAAAATGCAGAAGAAAAAAATTTTAACGTTTCAGTAATCATGGAAAATTTATTAATTAATTAAAATATAGAATACTTATGAGAATAATCGTTCACAATTATTTACCTGATATTTATGCATTAATGAGTTAAACATTTACGTAATTGTTAATCACATTAAATTTGATAAAAATCAAGTAAAAATATTGACTGACATTTTAGCTATTTATTTAGTCTATTCTAAATTTTCTGATCTCAGAATTTCGGTGTTTGAAGTTCGTACTTTGTGGTTCCACCTCATTACGCAAATAGCTTGAAAATATTTTTTGTAACTTGAGTATAATTTAAAGTTTCGAGAATTTAATCAAGAAAAAAGTGAAACATTTACTTAAGGTGTGTTTATTTATTAAGATCCTCCGTTTGCGACAACACAATTATTGTTTAAGCTGTATATAATGAGTCCAACTCTAATTGGAGATTTGGATTTGGTGGTCAGCCTAAATTGTTTGCTTCTATAAATAATAACAGAACGTGAATGTTTGCACTCCTTTGTATACAAATCAAATATTGATTATAGTGAATGATAAAAAGTAAAAAATCTATAAATTAAAGACTATAATACAAAAGAGATAAAGAGTATAAAAGCGTCAAGCTCGTATTTCATCAAACTAAATTTCGCAGCATCGACAGATAATCGCCTTGTTTCGCTTTGTGCTACACAATAAGTTTTTTCCGACAATCCCTCATGTTTTATGAAAGAGCATTACGTGCATCTACACGGCTTAACAGGGTCCCATTCCGTGTAATCGTGATTTTCAACGATCAAAAAACAAGCAAATTTTCACTCATTACCGCTTCACAAAGACGACGAAATTTAACGAACATTTAGCCCTGCTTCAAATATGTATATACGAGGTTATTTTATCCAATACACTTTCGCAAATCCCTTGATTCGCTTTCTTTGGACGTGAAATACGAGATCAATTTCTAAACAAACAAAAAAAAATAATACTTTAGAGACACATTTATTTACTAATATACTAAGTGCAATTAAAATCCGAACACCTAGAAAAAATGATTGTTGAACGATGAAATTTTAGGGGTTTTTATAGGAGGCCTTAAAAAGCAAACAATTAAATTTTTGTAGCAATAGAACACTGTATACGGGTGTTTGTAAAAACTTTTCCGCAAATCCTTAAACGCAAATATGATAGTTTTTTGGATTGTGATATGGCTTTATCGCTCTGAAAAATATAATATTAGAGGCCATCAGATACAGAAATGCCCCGTAGAAAATAAAACGCAAATTTTTCCCAGCTTTCCACGTTTGAAAGGGGGCGCATTGTGGGGCAGCGCGAATGTGCTGCGTCATTCCGTGAGATTGCTATTGCTGTGAAGAGCAGTGTGGCCACTGTTGTGGATGCATGGCGGGCATGGGCGGAGGAAGGACGGACACAACGTGCTAGAGGAACAGGGGCCATTAGAAGAACTACCCAAAGTGAAGATCGTCTTCTGCGACTAATGGCTCTAGGGGACCGACGCCGCACTACATTCATGGTTTGCAGCAGTAAGAAGCCCAATTCGACTCCGTACCGTATACCACAGATTGCGCACTATGGGCCTGAGATCTTACCGTCCACACTTGGTGCTCCCGCTGACGGAAAATCATCGTCATCAACGTCTGGTGCGTTGAAAGGCAACAATGGAATGATGAGTGGAATCACATTGCGTTTTCGGATGAATCCCGATTTTGTTTAGGAGGCCACGATGGTCGGCAACGGATCAGACGAATGCGTGGTGAACGTCGTCGTCTGGATCTGGCTATTGAACGCCACGTTCACCGCACTCTTGGTGTGATGGTTTGGGGTGCTATTGCATTTGGTAATAGATCTCGGTTATTATTCATTCGTGACAACATGACAGCCGAGCGCTATGTAAACGATGTGTTGCAGCCAATTGTTGTTCTCTATGTAAGAAGCATCGAAGACGGAATTTTCCAGCAGGACAACGCACGCCCTCATATCGCTCGTGTGTCGCGGCAATTTTTGGAGTTGGAGAATATCAGAGTTTTGCCATGGCCACCGAGATCTCCAGATCTGTCCCTAATAGAAAAAGTGTGGGATTGGATGGGTCGCCATATCCGTGATTTACCCCGTCCTCCAACAAATTTAGATGAACTCCGGGTTGCAGTACAAGAAGCGTGGGACGCTGTATCCCAGGAGTTCATAAACAATCAAATCACAAGCATGCCTCGACGTGTACAAGAGTGTATAGAACAACACGGGGCACACACCCATTACTGATAAATATGAGACTATTTTAATAAAACTTTGATGATTGCTTGGGTGGACACATTCTTTCATTTTCCCAAAATATTATCCTTAAATTGCCTCAATTTCAAGGTGTTCGGATTTCACTTGCGAGTAGTATACAAAAGCTTTTTCCATATTATTCAAATTTCATTAATAAAGCTTTGTTTTATGTTTAAGAGAAATCGTTTCAGAGGAAAAATATTCAAGATTCATGGAATGTTGTTGAGTGTAATTGTGAGCTGCCACTTACAATACAAAACATGTACAAGGAATATTTATCATAAGAGAATTGTAAGCTTCAGACAACATAAATTATGTTAAAAAACAGCCATTGTGCATTTGCAGAAAAATCACTGTAACAATAAAAATTCAATCGGAACCTGTCGTGATTTTTTTTTCCAATGGTTAATAAAGTTTTCCTGTCATGTCGCATCGCAATCCGTTGATTTATTTGAAGGTTATGCAACGGACAGCAAATTCATCACCGACCTCAAGATTTATGGAGAAACTCTCTTAGAAACATTTTTTAATTCACAAAATAAAAAAAATTGCAAACAGTTTGTTTTATTGATGGAAATTCCAAAGAAAAATAAGACTTAGACATAAGTTTAACAATGCTATAATTGCAGCGTCATATTACAATGAAAAAGCTCTTTGTGTATAGTAAAACTTTGTATGTGACACAATACAAGAATGTAATAAAAGCGTTGAAACATTTTTGTAACAATGCAAACTTAATCTAAACAATTTATCTAAAAGTATGCGAAAAAAGCAAATATTTTAGTATTCATATCCACAAAGCCAAACTGGTATTTTGTTGCATTCAAACGTAAACTGTTGGTTTACAAGAAGTGTCATAAAATTAAACGCTGATGTATCTCTAAACATAAAATGTGATCCCAAGTTGAGCAAGTCTAAAAAGCGTTTAAGACAACCCTCAAAATAAGTTTCCGAGTTGGCAGTAAAGAAAATGGAAATGTTTGCTTGAACTGAAAGAGACAAAGTGAGTTCTATGACCAAGCAGAGCTATAAGTAAACACAAAATTGCTCTAAAAGAGTCTATGTCTCCTGATACCTATTTTCAGACATTTCCTTTCACGTATAATCAGCAGAATTTACACAAAATCGAAGAAACTTTGAAACTGAATTTTTCTTATCGATGATTGAGGAAACTTTTGAACGTAAATAAACAGCTTAAAGTTTGTGCAGAATTAATTCAAGACGTATTATAAGTTGGGTAAAGTTGTGTGTGATTGTTTGGGATTGAAGGAATAATTAATTTAAAATGGGTGGAAATTTTTCGCCCTAATCGAATTAGACGAGCAGTAACAAGAGTGCAATTTACGCAGACTTAACGCCTCGTGAAATTATCACTCTTGCAACAAGTGTCGTTGAATCGTGCGCGATATAATTCGATTAGATGAAAAATCTGATTATGTTTAGGTAGTGAAGACGATGAATTGTTATTCAAGTAGAGAGAGGAAAAGCTGATCAGAACTACATCGAAGACTATAATTTCCAAAGATAATTAGGAGCAGAATTATTTGGATCGTAAGAGGCGACAGTGAGTTTCCCGCGCTTTGTACGCGGTTGCTGTAATTTTAATGGCTTGATTTAATTCGAAGTAATTTAACTTGCGATTAATTGCCATCTGAGAAAATGAGATTTCTCTACACAAACACCAATTGTTTGAAATATTTTCAATCAATCTCACAAGACAAGATTCAAACTAATTCACTAAAAAGAAAACTTAAACATTTATTGCTTGGGCTTGTACAAATACCAAAACGAAGCTTTGCTCTAAAGAACAATACGAAATATAGAATGCGAGAAAGTTAATGACATTTTCAGATTAACTTCAGTTGAAGTGAACCGGGAAGTTAACGATATTCTGAGATTAACTTCAGTGAAAATAAATCAGTTGGAGCGGAGAGATTTAGGCAAATTGTCACAGGTAAAAAGTGTACAAACACAAAAGATGCTAATCGAGACAGAAAAAAGAATAGAGAAAATCAGCTAAATTTAGACAAATCATTGACAAAATTTCACTTTTCTGCAAAATTTTGGATTATTAATGGAGCAAACTACGTGTCGACAGTTTATCTATGTTGATTTAGACAGTCTCTGTAGGGACTCCCTTGAGCTGGCCGACCTAACCCAACTACAACAACTAAAAGACGAGTAAAACGTTGATCCCTAGCTCCTGATTTCCCAATAAGATTGGGTGATGTAATTTTTTTTTTTTTTTTAATTTCTTTTATTAAAAACTCATGCGCATTTTCGTTAACTTTCCATTATACATTTCATAAGCAACAAAGAACAATAAATCCCGAGTCACATTATCATTTGTTGCTCAAGTGCACAATGCTATAAATTTTGTTTAAATTGTCACTGCAGGTAGAGACCGAGTGGTTGCAGATAAACAATTGTATTAAATTAATTCTCTTTGAAAATGCTTCATTTAATTTAATTTGCGCATTGCGATAAAATTAATTTAAATAATTATTTTACATCTTTTGTAAACTTCACACATCATTTGTTTAAATTAAGATAAGTATACGCAATGTTGATTTTTCTTATGAAGCATCTAAAAAAAAATATACAGGTGTCCCAGCGAGTAGGCTGAAAAAATTTATTGACAAATTAATTATCTGAATCAACTTTATTTTTTTTTTTCAAATATACAGAGTGTCTCATAATCGAGTTCTGACACAAACTTATGTTTTTTTTTAACAGAACACCCTATATTTTTTGCGTTTTTAAACGTAGTCTTTAGTTTGAAATAAAAAAAATAGAAATATAGATTTGGCACTGAGGATAGAAAGTTTAAATTTTAAGATTTTTTGACGCATTAGTGAAAGAAAGTTTGTTAAATAAAGACGTTTGTTAAAAGTAAAATAAATTTAAAAATTAGAATAGAACACCCTATATTTTGTTGTAGCATCTTAAAGACCTTTGAATTGTTTTTCTAAAAATATGAATTTTCAAATATCCATGACCAATAATACAAAAAATATTCAACTTCAAATGTTCGAAAAAAATCTCAATACACCACCAAATTTAGTTTCAATTTTTTGCCTGAAAATTTTGAAATTGGTCTCAATTATCCATAATCCGTTTCAACACAATAAAATATAGGGTATTTCATTTAAACTTTAAAAGTCATAAAATTTAAACTTTTTACTTTCAGTTAGTAAAAATTTTTTCGATCTTTGTGTGAGAATTTTTTTTTAAACTATAAAAATTGTGTTCAAAATTCTCAAAATGTCAAGCCACGTTTAAAAACGCAAAAAATATAGGGTCTTCCATTAAAAAAAAGTTTGTGTCAGAACTCGTTTATGAGACACTTTGTATATTTGACAATAATTTTAGTTGATTCAGAGATGTATGTACAAATATTGTTAATAGTATTTTTACATTCAAAGGCCAATAATGGACTTTGCCTACCGCTTGGAAAATGTCACATAGATTTTTATTACGTCGTTGGTGTAAACTATATGGCATTATAGTACGTTTTTACCCTTTGTGAATTCTTTTGATTACAAATTGGTGTTAATTAATAAGTTAATAATTCATACGAGAATAGGATATCAAGTAATTGCTGCTGTTGACAGTGACATACAGAGAGAGTTTGATAAAATATCACTGCTATTTTTCAAACGGACTAAAAGGGTGAAAATTACACCCTTAACAATGCATTTGCTACCAATAACATAGAATTAAATTTGTAATAGATGCTGATATTGATTCTTCCAGCAATTACAACGACTATTAAAGATATATTAACATACAAAGTACCCCAATCATGTTGTTAAAATTATAATATTTCGTCCTTGTAATTCCACACGTGATACAACTTTTCGTCCTTCCAAAACCAGAGTCCTTGCGTGCATATTTAGGTTTTGCTGTTCCTATACAAGATTAATCAGATTAAAATAGTAAAAAAACCCAAAAACTATCTGATTTAAGATAAAATCAAATAGTAAATGTGCAACGATTCGGCTTTACGAGTCAACTTTCCGTGTCTTTTAGCATTTTCCGGGCTATTTCTTCATTAAAATATTTATGAATTTTATATCTCGCATTTAAATTACATGCGAACTAATTATCAATAAAATAAAACCGCATTTGAAAATTGCAAATTTGCAATGCAAATATTCAAAATAATTTTTAGCAAAAGCAAAAATGATAAATTTATGTAAGATTGTCAACAATGTCAACTTTTTCATGTTGGTGAAAATTCAAAAAACCGTATGGGGTTTTAAGCTAATGGAATTATCGCGAGTATAATTCAATTACGATGTTCTCACGTACGAGATGAAACCAAGCCACGAAGGGTGAAAGGAAAATATGAATGCGCTGAAGCACTCTCAAGTAAATAATTTTTTTGTCGCTTCAGATTCAGCCGAATTATTAAAAGCGATAAATTTCCGACATCATGAGCAGAATTAAAATTTCGATAAAGAGTAAAGCGAAAAGACAAACAGTAGTGGATGTAAGCATATTTGTTGGTAATTGCTAAATGAAATTATAACACAAATTCAAAAGAGGTCAATGTAACGAGCTTTTTCCGTTGGACATTTCGACTGATTAGATTTGTTATCAAGTTGATTTCATGGCACATTGCTTTAATGAGCTTAGTTGCCAGATTAAGATATCTTCGCAGCTTTTCGAAAGCTATAAACTCACATCCTTTAAACTTAATTGCAGATCTAATCACGCTGGAAAAATATACGAGAGTGATATTTCATCTACACTTGTTATGGGTTGTTTTATCGCCCATTTATTCGATACAGGAATTATTGCATTTGACAGTAAAGCGACCGCTTTTAATGCTACTAAACACAAATTGAAAATAAAAGCTCACGTTAAGTTAGCGGTTTTAATTAATGTAATCCAAAACGCAAGACATGGGAATTATTATTTTAAATGTTAAACTAATCTGGGAAGAATTAGACTTGCTTTCATCATAAATACATTAGAAAATATATTATGCAGTAGACTTTCAAAAACAAAATTAGCCACTATAATCTCACAAGCTTTGCGGCAAGCTTTAAGGCGATACGACGGAGCTTACAAAAAACGAACAAATTACATTCTAGTTTATCATTAAGAAAAATGTTAGACTAAACTACGTTTTAAGGAAAACTAAGCTAAACTCATTATCATAATTATTCGTTCAATAAATTAATCTAACATCTATAGAAATTTTCCAATTTATCTGAACGATCTTCAACAAAAGCTTTATTTATCAGTGAGTTTTATTATTTATCAGCACTGCAAAATAGTTTAACATGAGAATAATTGAATTTTCCAATTCTTGTTTCCAATTAAAACTCACAAAAACAATTTTCCCACATCCTATTAATGTATTTCACAGAACCAATATTTTTCTGATAACAAAATGCCAGCAACACTATACGAAGTTGCCAAACATAAAATACGCAAAATTAATCAACGATACAATTCTATTATCACATTTTTCAACTACATACAATTACTTCTCTTAATGAAATCGAGTAATGCAGCTTTTCTCTCAAAAATTCCCACACAAAGCAAAATTCTTTTTGTCAGCTTTAAGCGATCGAAAGAAATTAACGAGAAGGTGGCGCAATAAAGCGTAATACAACGTCCAAGTTCTTTCCTTTAATTGATTGGTTATTAGGATTTTGCTCTCTCTTTTATAGCGATGATCATTTGAGAAGCAATCACACAGACACATAATCTTTCATAAAGCTTTCGAAAAAAAAATAATTAAGCTTCCGAATTTACCGAAATAATTAGGTCTAATTAGTTACGCTTAAAAGAAAATGTATGAGAGCTAAATGCAAATCCGGTTAGGTATAATTCGTGTCTGTCGCGCTGAAATTGAATTTGTAGATCTGTCAGTTGCACCCTCTTGGGCGAAATTATATCTAAGCTATTCAATGCAAATATTGACGGTTTGGAGATAAATTTCGGCAAAAAGTTTCTTACATCAACGGGTTGGAACGTCTAAATGTCCACTAAAAGCTATGAATATCTTACAACTCTCTTTAGATATTCACTAAACTTATATTTAAAAAGACATTATAGAGAAAATTTCTAAATTATTGTTTTATAAATAAAACTCAATTCATTTCTAATTACAGTTTATTAATTTTTGACGTAAAGTCGATTTAAGCAGATTCACAAGTTTATTATAAGCACTGACCAAATGATTAATCGACTTTTGCTCTTTTTTTCCTCTATCCTTATGATTTATTTGTTGGTTTTTATTCGGCAAAAGTCTCGACTATTTATCAAATCTTACTGAAGCCACTCCAAAAACGTACTTGTTGTTTCTTGCACTGTTGGCCTATAGCACTAATTATCCTGGAGGATTTATATACATAAGTCACGCTATCACTGTCTGCCACATTCAATTTGATTAGATAGTTTAAAATCGAAAAAATCGAAACAAAAGAAGGTTTGTTTCTGGCAGTTTTGTTAACATGTTAAAGGTTTTGTTAAGTCAACTCTTTGACTAATGACTTTGATAACATTCCCTCAGGACGTGGCTCATTGATGCAATAAACAAAGCATAATTATATGTAGTATGATACTTTTGTTAAAACTTTTGTTTAGTAAATTAATAATAAATGTGTTTTTTCTTTGTGGTGTATTTGAGATGATTTAACTTCCGCGGCGAATTTCCGCCCTCTATCTCTCGATATCAGTTGTAAAGTGCCAACATTGATCTGATGGTGATGACCCTTTGTCATGTTTATTACTCCCCCTTCCGATTTATGTTCGGTTCGATAACCATCGGAACGACGGTAAATAAAAATAGCCCCTACGGTAATTTAAATTAGAATTGAACTCACCAGAACGTAGACAGCAAAAGGCATGACGACGACAGCCACCAGAAGATCGGCTAGTGCTAAGCTAACGATAAAGTAATTAGTGGCGGATTGAAGAGTTCTTTCCCTGTACACACTAAGTATCACAAGAACGTTGCCGAAGAGAGTGAAGATCGGGAAAAGAACGAGAACAAGAGCCCAGTAGTTTCTTTGCGAATGGAACTCTGGTTGATAAGTCAAACATGAGGTGTTACTGCTGTTAAAACTGCAATTGAATAACTGCCTTTCGAAGGATGTGTAATCCGAATCATTGGATAAATTGAGATGACTAAAGTACTGGTCGATGTCTTCGAAGACGAGCATGAAATGCTCAACCGATTGACTGCTGTTGGTTAATGTCGAATTCAGGTCCATTTTTTCCGGGATCATGGTTAGAGCAATTTCATTATTCACAAAGGCCTCGTCAGACGCTGCTCCGAAGACTGCTGTCAGTGGTTGAACCGCACAATCAGCCTCTTCCGTCTGCTTTCGACCCGGAAACTCTCCCGATTCGCTTTGAAGAATTGGTAATTTTTACAAAGAGGATCGGGACGTGGTTAATGGTCTTTGGACGAGTTTCTTCGGCATGGTGACGCGTCGCGATTTAAAAAAGGGAAGCTCTTCGCACACTCGCTTACATGTCGGATGCACCTTTAACGCCGAGACGCGCTCGTTGGACACAGTCGCGTGCAGTCCGAGGCACAAACAGAGGCGCTATGCGCCGGGACGCCGACGGTTACAGCGACGCGCACGGCGCCGCCCTGTCTCCCGTTGTCTCCGGCAGAGGCGTCCTATGACGCGGAGGTATTTTCGCTGGATCTTCACGCAACGGACTAGGATCAAAGATGCTATCATCATTACCACCAACGCTAACAGCCTCACTAAATTTGCATCACATACGGAATTATTAACATATTCAAATATTTAATAGTTTTCTTAGGAACACCCAAAAACGCATTGCTTGATAATTTACCAAAACTTGGCAGAGATTTTAAAAAAAGTTTAGACTTTTGTATCTATTGAGAAAAGGTGCAAAGTTGAAAAAAAAACAGTACAAAATGAAACTGGAATTGAAAAATAAAGAATCGAACTGAAAAATTCAATGCTTGTTTACAGATGGATTTAGAGAGTTGTTTTATAAATTACCATTTGGAATACGAATTCTCTATAAATTCTTGAAAAAGGGTTTTACAAAGTTTCTGTTTAAAATTCGTATCTTTCTCTAAGTAATTAATATAAACAATAAATTCTAAAAATAATGCGTGAAACAATAGCTTACAGCTTAGAAAAGAAACGAGTTCAAAAATGTATCATTAAATCGATTAATAATTGGGACGTTTTAACACACGACTGCCAGCGAATGAGTTAATAGTGTAGAGATTATTAATTGCTGATTAATGCATAAGTTGATTACAATATTTTTCCGTTGATCGTTTCTTAGTTAGATGGAAAAAAGAAAAAATGAAAATTATAAGTGACAGTCAGTATCATCTATCAAAAGGAATCATAACTTCAATTTTGTACTAGAGATACAGTGTAATGATGTCAACTTCTTCACTTATAAAAAAAAAATCTACATTGTTTATGGTTTTTTGAGCTATATGTTAAAATCTTTAAAGCAAGTAACTTTTGAAAAAGTTAGTACCTGTAATTTTGACACTTCTAATCAAAATTGTTAAACATCTATCTTCTAATTCTTCTCAAATTCTTTTTTTTTTTTTTTTGTAATTGTCATATAATAAAACTGAACAAGAAACCAACCACAAACACAGAAACCACTTTTCAAAAATTTTTCTTAAACGAAATTGTCAAGTAAAAAGTATGTTTGGTTGCCTATACCAATCCAAACAAAATTTCAAATTTTCCATAATTTTTACTCAAATTAGGTAAAACAAATATTTTTTGTTTCTTGTTACCAATTTATATCGTTGAGTCATTCAAAATAATGCACCAGCTTATACAAAATGTTAACTAAAAAACATCCCTTCTTTTTGCTGGTTTAAGCCTAAAACAATTTGCTTTTTGGCGCTTGAGAGATGTGCGAAATAGATTAAAATTCTATTGAATGTTTGATACGTCAATTATTACAAGCTTTTTTCTTTCAACATTCAAATTTAAAGTTTTTAATTCTTCACTTTCCTCGAATCCTAGTGATATAAAAGAAAGAAATTCAGAACCAATATTTCGGCAATATAGAAACAAACTTGAGGAATGTAACGGTAATATTTTATAACTTTACATCAATAATCAATACGTCGATTCTTCTGCAAAGTTCACCATTTAATAATCAAATATTTTGTAGAATGCTTATATGAATGCTTTATTTTTCCTTCAACTTTACATTTTCACCAATTACTTTCACATTTAGTTTGCTTCATTAAATTGTTTCTTTCTACATCCTCAGACATAAATTACATCACGTCTTTTGGAATTTGGCCAACTGAAATTTCTATGACCCAATGATTATGTCTTCACCCACATAGTTTATGTTTCCTCTGTATTCGCAATAAATCTAAACTAAAGATTAATATCTTCAAATTCCGACTAAAAAGATTATTTTAATATTTTTTTCTTTTGGAAATACTTTCTACGTTCGCTACAAGAAAAAATTATTTGAGTTTTCGTCAAACTACAAAACTGTCATTAATCTTCATGAAATATATATCGAATTGGATTTCGACTGTGTGAAAACTGACCTTTGAAGAACATAAAAGCAGTTAGTGAGAAAATACTTCAACTTCAAGAAGCTATTAGATGGATAATGCGTAAAACAGAATGCGACAAACGCAAATGTGTTTAGCTATTTGCAAATGATGTTATCTTAAAAGATTTGTAAGAAGAAAGCAGCAGACTGTTGTAAATGTATTGAGGTAAAAAAAAATAAAAAATGCAAAAGTGGAAGAAGGGTAAAACTAACCAGAACAGATGAGTATTTACGATTTGGGGAGGATCGATACAAAGAAAATGCAAAATGGATGCGAATGCGTGAAGAAAAAAGAAGACGATTAAAGAAATAAAATATTTAAATCAGGCAGAAAACAGACAAGTTAGAGTTTAACTTAATATAAACTTACTTTATTCTTTATTTTTTTGTAAACCGCTAGACAGTATATCCCAAATAAAAATATTATTAGTAGTCTCGCTGTTGTTTACAATTTCAAGTTTAAAATCTCAAACGTCGAAGTAATTTTAATCAAATTAAACTCCAACTCTAATGAAAAAGTTGAAAAAATTGCTTTTGTACAACAAGTTGGTATTTAGCTTTCTTATCCTGAAGAGATGTTGCAAACAGTTCGCTTATCCTCTTGGATTACAACATCCTTGTTGCAAACTGTAAGAGTCGTTAATACTAAAGCATCAATGCTCACACATATTAGCTTAATCTAGCGAAATCCAACACAAAGCGTGGTGTAATACTGATAAATCGACTCAACACTGATTTTTCAACAGTGTGGAAGCTATATGAAAAAATCCGACAGTATCCGTGAATCAACAATTAATCAAATTTCAGCAAAAAAATCGCTACGATTTAATGGAATTGTCGCTTAATCCCTCGTCGTAATTACAGGTGATAACGAATAAAGATCTTGAAAGGAGCGTTAATTACACTAATTTTCTCCAAACGAATTTACATCGGAAAATTAACGAGATCCGTTCACAGTTTAACGTTTATAAATTGTCTTTCGAATTTATCAGCGATCCTTGTTAATTGTCGCTAATTCTCTCCATTTCGAAATCCTTCCGATTTGGAAAAAGAGATCTAATAACGCCTATAACACTAGCAAGGATTCTTTAATTTTGTACATAAAAAGGAAACCGTATCGCTTTTCACGCTTTCGCCAAATCGGAGCGAAAGGAAGAAGCGATTAGCTACCGAAAATATTTTTTAAATCCTCCTATCTGCTGTTATTAACTCAACGAAAAGAAAACAAAATTTACTGGAAAAACCGCCTCTAAGTAAAGATAAAAAATAATTTATTCCATCTTGTATTAATAATTGATTCGAAAAACAAATTAAAACTCCATTAAATAATAAAATAAACTTTAATTCTTTCAATAACAATTTTTTGTATTTTCATAAAAAGTAATTTAATATCATTTCAAGTTGATTAAATTCAAAATCGTCGAAATAATCTTTTCACCTTTATCATGGTGCCAAATATTAAGCAAAGGATCTTTGATCTTTTCTTCCAGCAACATAAATAACTCGTTCCTCAACATTTTAATCATTTCAGCGATCTGAAATAATCTTTCTTTTAAGATAATTCTCCTTTCAAACGAAAAACCCACCTTATGTTCTACCACTTGAAACATAATCCAGCCGTTATCGAGAGAAATAAACGTTTGTCCATTATTTACGCTAATATTCAAGTCAAAACCTGAGAAAAGAACCAAAGAAATTGCTGGAATAACAGTACAATCGCGGAAAAACACTTTACTAGTTTTAATTTTTTCTTGATAAACTAAATAAAGACTTGGGAACTGTTTTACATTAAAATTCACTGACGACGGATGAGGAAATACTAGTTCTGTTGATGTTAAAAATTTTAAATCTTTGGCTTCATTCTCACTTGCTATCACTCCATTGACTGTCTTCACGTACGATTTGGCAGGTGTTAGGATTTTTATCACGTTGGGGTACAAAGCAGCGCAGAGGATGGCTGCCAACACGTTCATGTTCTCTCCTTGACTGTTGAACTAATTTAAAAGAAACAATTATTTATTATCACAATTATCAGGCCAAAGTTAATAAAAAATACTCTAAATTTTAACATTAAAAAAAAATAAGACATGTGTACCTCTCCGCCTGTTATCTGCAGCACATCATCGTCTCCACTCCGCCTCTTTCCTTCTAAATTAACAGAAATAAATCCAATATCAACCAAAAGTTCCAAAAACTGATATTTAATGTCAGCAATTGTGAGTAGAGTCTTCAACGATAGAAAGTTTTCATTGGCGAAATTCCTTCCCGCAAGACTGCTTTTCTTTGCCACTTGCAACCATTGTCTATACGCTGTTAAGATAGTAATGTGATCACTAAAACCTCTTGCAAATTTCTTCTTCTTCTGATCGGCCTCTTCCCTCTTTTTAAACGGCGAAACGAATGGACTTTTATGACTCAAACAAGCAGCCATAGTCAAAGCTGCATCCACACACGAAAAAATCGCTCCATAAAGAAGCAATTTTCCTATTCTAACATCGACTGGTAAAGCAGCTAAATGATGTCCTAACGCTGTTAACTGTTTGTCGCTATCCAAAGCTCCAACATTTTGAAGTCGGACAATTGCTGTATCAACATGTTCGATTTTTGGCGGTTCAATTAAACTATTTATAACTTCACTAGCATCGTTAGTGTCAAAAATCGAGAGAAGTTTGATGTTGAGGATTAAACGTTCTAAAGGAATGCGATGCATTTCTGGAATTGGTTGTGGTAACATTTGGAAGCGGTATCTGTATTTGGTGTAGAGATGAAAGCAAACACCGCTTGTTACACGACCTGCTCTGCCTTTACGTTGGAGAGCATTAGCACGAGTTACCCAAACAGTTTCAAGACTTTCCATGTTGCGATTTGAATCGAAGTGTTTTTCTCGCATGCGGCCGGAGTCGATCACAAAAATGCAGTCGTCGATTGTAATGGAAGTTTCGGCAATGTTCGTCGCCAGGATTATTTTCCGAACGCCTTTAGGCTTGCTGTTAACAAAGGAGGTAATTAAATATTTTGTTGTGACACAAAAGTATTTTTTTTTCACCTGAAAATCATAGCCTGTTCTTCGTTGGTTAAAGAAGAGTGCAGCGGCAACACCAAATACTTATTATTCCTGCTTCCAAACTCTTTATGAACAATTAATTGATCATACAGCGCTGTAATTTCAGCAATCCCTGGCAAAAAGACCAAAATCGTTCCTTGTTTCGGATACTTATGATCGCCAAATACAATCCACGTCAATAAAGTTTCAATTAATTCATTATTAATAACTTCTGAATCCATCAAAAACAAATTTTTACAAGTCCGAAAACTACAATCTTTATATCGACACAATATCTGCGAAAATTTCAAACTTTCATCTTTTAATTTATCATTAGGACTAACTCCAACTGATTCTGTCATTTCCATTTCAAATCCTTTCGAATCGTTTAGTTTGCGACAATACTCGCTACCTTCTTCTAAAACATACCCAGTGGTTTCAAAAACAGTCTCTAGGAAAATTTGTTCAACAGGATAAGTACGACCTGGTATTGATAAAATCGGGACTTCCCCGAAATAGTCAGCGAAAAGTTGAGCATTTAGCGTCGCGCTCATTAAAATAACTTTCAAATCGGGACGTTTAGGTAAGATGTTTTTCAGAATTAAAAGAAGAAAGTCGCTTTCTTCGCTTCTTTCGTGGACTTCGTCAACAATGATATGAGTGACCTGAAAATTGTAACTTTTATAGTCATTCAAAAAATAAACTACATAATGTAAGGAAAAATCATGTCTTGGATTTTATTTTTGCAAAAATCGAATTCACAAAAGGGAAACCATTTATTTCTACCTGTTCAGTGCCTAAATGGGCTTGTGATAACAGCAATGGAGATGGTAAAAATACAAAAAATGTAGGTCTTTTGTTCTTGGTTTGGTAGATAACAGATGTTTCAAAGTGACCAATCCCAGAAGCTTTTGCTCGGGCATAGCGCTCACAGTAAAACCGCAACTAAGTAATAAAAAAAATAATTCAAGTTTACAATGAAACCGTCCGTCCCATTTTTTCTTTTTTCTAGCAACGTACTTTGTTGTCGTAGCCTTCCAGAGCAAGATTTTTCGTAATTGGTCACTTTCGAACGTTCTTTTCTCCTAAACGCAGAAAGATAAAGCACTAGAAAAACACGAAATTCAAACCTGCGGCAACGTAGACTCGCTTTCCAGTCTCCTTAACAAAATTC
Source organism: Latheticus oryzae (assembly GCA_030157265.1). NCBI lineage: Eukaryota > Metazoa > Arthropoda > Insecta > Coleoptera > Tenebrionidae > Latheticus > Latheticus oryzae. Next base: position 15,767,382 of record CM058052.1, on the reverse strand, counting down.
CAGTAGTGCAAAAAGTGAGTCTTGTATAAACCGAAACTTTTGATTCCAACCGAATTTGATACCCTACAGTGTTGCCAATCTTAGCCGCTCGTTCCTCCGCTACTCTTTCCGCAACACTAATCGCAGAAATACGTCTAGGCTGAGTGCAAACAATCTCAATATGTTTCGGATCTTGCTCATAATTCAACAACCAATCATCAAGGATATACTGAGGGATTTGCGTAGATTTCCCACATCCAGTTTCGCCACTTATCACCACAACTTGCGATTGGTGGATAGTATTCAAAATATCCTTCATCATACCCCAAGCTGGTAACTTTTTTCTTTGTTGGAGCATCTCAAGATACTTCTCTTCTTTGACTATAAATTTAAACTTCTTAGCGACTTTTTCATCAATGTCTCGGATTTCTTCAAACGTTAAAATTTTCTGATTGCCACGGTTTGTGATTCCTTTGCTATAATGACTAGGCCGTTTAATATTAATTTTTTGTTGTTTTTCATCATTAAATAACTTTGTATTTTCATCAATGAAATCAATTTCAGTTTTTATAAAATTAGTAATTTCGTCTTCGTTTTGTAAAAGTTCGATTATTGTATAAACAGACGGAATTCCATCTTCAGCTAAAAGTTTAGCTTCATGGTAAAGTCTTTTACAAATGTGTAAATTCATCAAAGGTGGTAATACTGCGTTTGTTTTTAATAAAATTAAAGGAGGCTCATATGGATATTTCGTGTTATACGGAAAGCGAATTTCCAACTCAAAATTGTAATCACTTAAATGACTATTTGGATCTTTGACTATTACTTCTTTTTCGTGAGAAAATCGACATTTATCTCCGTATTTACAGTGACCTGTTATAAAATTGCGACATTTTTCTATTTTCTTGACAGTGTTGTTATTGACAGTCTTTGCTGTTTTATTATTAGCATTGATGTTATGAAATATTTTAATTAAATAATCCAATTTTAAAGTGATAATCCAAACTGCATTTACTACTTTTTCATGAAAAATTTGTCCATAGATGGATTCTAACGAACTTTTTTCGTCATTTCGTTGTTCCAAAAGCTCGTTTGCTGTGAGATCATGCACAGGAATATTAATTTCACTTGAATTAAAATATTTGTTGTAGAGAAGATAAAGAGCATCTTCGACGTTTTCCTCACAGTATTTTAGAGCTTCAATGCAATGATTTCGATGAAAACCGTAACTGAAAATAAGTTTGTAAAAAAACTAATAAAAATAAAAAGACAAACCTACCTTTCTAAACGCATCAAAGCAAATTCCTTCAGCCTGTCCTCTTCATCCGTAGGTGTTTCCTCAAATTTTGAAAAATCACAAGCGCCTTTTATTATTAAATTACTCCGACCCATCCAATATTTTTTTGCAAGATTTGTTTTCACATCTTTATAATCAGAAACTCCTTTTAGAGTGAAATTCTATGGAAGAAAAAAGAATAACATAACCTCACTTTTAATTTTTGATACTAACCGATCCATGGATATATTTAAGGGTTTCTATTACTTGTTCCTGAGCTTCATTATTTAAATGAAGAAACTGAAGCTGCTCTTTGACTTGGTCTTTCTTTTGAGTGTTAGAAGATTGACTAAAATATTGCATAAAAATGTGCAATATTGAATTTTATAAGGAAACAAACCTGATTTTAACATTTGGTACTTCTCGTAGAAAAAAATCAGTTTTGTTGATAGTTTCATCACCAGACATAATTTTGTATTTTTTTTTTTTATCAAAATTATTTAATTAAAATATTTCAGTGGGGAAATTGCTGAGGTTAGCCAGCTGGGAAATACGTCACTGCCACTTAGCGGCAAGTTCAGGAAGCTGAAGGCGCTGATTACGGACAGAAGCTCAAGCTTTAAGAAAAACTATTTTTTATAATCAATAGTGGATCATTTTTCTAATTTAAATTTGATTAAAAAAATATAAATTAATATTTTTTTTTATTTCGATTTTAGTATCTAACATTTAAGGCTATGTTGTCATCATATGTCAAATTGCAGCTTTCTCATTGGCTACTAAAGCTTACGTCAAATACGTAATCGCAACGTAACATTTTGCTTTAAATTTCAAAATAAGAAATTTTTATTTAATTTTTTTTTTTAATTGAAATTTATTTGTGGATTTAGGCCAGGACTGCACGTTTTGTTTTAATAAATTATTAAATGATTGTTGCAAAACTGTTAATAGGCAATCAAATTGAGGTCATCATTGAAAAGTAAATAAAAATAATTAGCAAGAGAACGATAACAAAATTCGACAAATTTTTGTTGAGAAAACAAAAAAAATATGACGTTTTGTCAGTACTGCATTTAACACATTGGAATAACTCACGTGCCGTTTATTTATTTATTTTTTCTATTTTCTTCTATGAATAATTCAGTTTTATTGTCTTTTAGATGTTGTGTTTGCTACCAGTTTGATTCTATCAAGATGATAATGTCAATTAACCGTTATTTAAATTATACTTTTGTATTTATAAACAAATCAAATATAAACTCTCAAGTTGAACAATCTGATAGGAATTATTACAATTACAAATCTGATGATAAATCACAAATCACTGCCCGATTTATCATTGTCGGTCGTTGTCAGACTATGATATCTTCAAGTGGCGACAAGAACTAGGAAAAAATTGAATTCACGTGAAGAATAATTTATAAAATGTTGGAGTAACAGAAAACGTGTAAAAATCTTGCGAGTTTTTGATACACGAATAACTTTTCAATAAAAGAATAATAATTTGATTGAAGAAATAAACATGTGGTTAATGTTTGCAACATATTTATCAAATCTTGACATTAGGTCTTGATTTTTAAGCTAGAGATGACGCCTATCTGACTTAAATAAAATACCTGACAAATGATTTTGATAATATTAAAGTAATCAAATAGCACGTACAGAATTGAATTGCAAATTTGATAATTCAATGCTTTCTGCTACGATTTAGAAAACAAAAGTAAATGTTTGGCAAGACAGAAGCCAGTTTTAAAATTTTTGTCCTTCATCAAGAAAGTGTCCTAAGTTGTGAGTTGTGTTTGACCTGGCATCATCGTCAAAATAAACCATTCTCACTGTCATCAATCAAATTACAGAGGAAAATGTGATAATCCTCACTCCGTATTTTTCTGCTATCATCGGTCATAGTTACACAGCGCTAAAAATCCTGAATCCGGTTGACGACGCTCATCCAAAATTAATACATCAAAAAAAATTAAGAAATTTGTTGGATACACAATACTAAAATACAGTTTATGTATTTTTGATTTTATTTTTGCTATAAAAGTTTACCGATTATTAACGAGAATTTGCCTGGCACTGACACGAAAGATATTCGTCACGAAAAAAAGTTCCATTTAAACAGGTATAAAATCTGATTTAAATGTGTTGCAAATGTTTGTATTTTCGCTGAAAAACGATGTAACTATAACTCTAATTGGAATTCCGATTCAGTTGTTGAATGTTATTATGTGGTTGGTTGAAAAATCTGGGAGTAAAATAGTGATAAATAATACAACGAGTTGGTATAAAATTGCCGAAAATTTCCGATCTCATATACGAGTATAGGCGCTAACGATCATTTGTGAAAATTTAATTGTCGACAAAACATAGAGGAGAAGAATGAGGAGTAAATTTTCTTCAATTTCATAGACAGAAATTGTATTTGACTAGACAATTTCAAAGATATCTGCAATTTGATTTGAAAAATAGTGGATGCAGAGTTAAAAGTGATCAGTAATTATGGCTAAACGACTACTAATGGTCCTTTGCATTTTATAACGCAAGTCCTGAGATAGTAAATTCAGCTAAAAAATTGAGCCTATCTTCTACAAAGTGTTCAAAAAATTCATTTGAAAACTGACATAAAAAATTTTCAATTGGAAACCCCTTTTTATGTTTACATTAGCTTCAAAAATAAAAACATTTTTGTATGAAACCTCATGGTTTTAAAGTTATTTAGGCAAAACTGTTTTCTATCTATTAAATTGTCATGTCAATTTTATTTGGAATGGTTTCTTAGGCCTGTTGCCTTCAAAGAGTTATCAAAAATGTCAGAATCAAACGTTGATTGTTGTATTAAAATTTATCTAAGAAAAAAGATTTCCTCAAATAAACAAGAAACGATAAGGTTTAGGTATAAAAAACCTTATACAAAATTGCCTTCATTTTTAAAGCAGTATACAAATATAGGAGTTTCTATTTGAAAATTTCGAGTGTTGATGATAATTTTATGTCAATTTTCAAATATATTTTTTGAACATTCTGTAGAACATTGGTTTGATTTTTTAGTGTTGCATTATAAAATGTCAAAAGACTATTTTAAAATAAATAGCCGTTTGGCCGTAATTACTGATTACCTCTAACTCTGCATTTATTAAAGTTGTAGATATCTTTAAAATTTTTGAGTATAGGAAAAAAACTGTTGGTATAAAAGTGACCTAAAATAAATCGCCGAATTCAAAAATGTAGAAAAATGAGGAAAAGAAAGAAAAAAGAAAGTTGAGGTCTAATTCCTATTGGTTTATGTAAACTAGGGGATTTTTGAGGTTTAGGATTCATTGTTAGTAAACCAGCAATTATCAAAGTCAAAATTTTCATGAGTGCACTAAAACGTATTTTCTTTTGATCTACTTTCCACACAAACTCTCTTCGAGAGAATGCGACGAGTATTTTGTCGTCCTAGCTGGTCAAAATTATTTGCATTAATTATAGCATTGCAAAAAATTTATAATAATTTAGAAATATAATTTTATAAATCTAACAAAATATACAAGTTTTGTAGAGAAAAAAATAGGAATTTTGATAGCAAATTAAGATTCCTTTCAAATCACCGTGTATAAATCTAATTACAATTATTAAACAGAATTAAAATTTTCTGAAGAACTCAAATGTGCCAAAAAATAGAGTGCTCCATTTAAAAGAAAACGTTATTGACGTCACAACTTTTGCATGACTTAATTTGTTCTCAAGAAATGCACAACTCATAATAAAACTTTACTTGTCTGAGCATATTTAGAAATATACAATATTTTCTCTTTAAATAAAGATAATCCATAATTTTGCGGCTCATTCTCATTGCTGAATCCGCAAATTTCCACGCCTGGTTTAATCGCAGTTATGTGGTACAGTAACCAGGCTATACACTTATGCTGAAAAAGTACTCCGAACGAACACTGAAGTATAACAAATTTCTTCTTCAATAATACAAAAACGTGATCACAATACATGTTTTGGTAACTCATTTTACCAGAGTGAAAAAATATTTAGAAAATAACAAAAATACAAAATAAATGCACACTACCAGCAAAAAAAGAATGCCTTAAAAATATAAAATTTTGAATGTCCACCTGGAAGAATTGCAGCGTTTGGCTGTGTGGATTCTAAATGGAGGGACTGTAACTTTAGAGTTCCTAGAACGGTAAAATCACATTTTCAAGTAAATATATGAATTTTAACAAAATCTATTTTGTCCAGCTAGAACACCCAGGTATGATGCATTCAAGCCGTCATTAGAGCTAGAAATGGCAATACAGAATATTAAGAAACAAATATCAACAAAAATGTATTTATCGCTAATTTTCACAGTAAATCTTGTTAACTCAAAACCAATTTTTTTTTAATTTTACTTATTTTCCATCTGTAAACAACTAGAATTAAAAATGATTTTTTATGGGGTGTGTGCTACTGAAAAAACGGCACGTTTATTTGCTCTGAAGACATCACTACCTCGACGTCCAACGGGTAAGTAAAAATTGCTTCAGACTATTACCACAGAATAATGTGCCATTACTGTATTTAGTTGTTGTTTCATTTTCATACTACCTATCGTATGGGCAAAAAAAAACTATTTGAAATGCTGGATTATCGATTCGTCAATTACGATTGAAAAAATAGAAAACGGATCATCCTGATCAATTGAAGCAATATTATAAATAATTTTGTAAGAGATTTTAAACAGAAAATGTACCGAAAACTGGTTTTTGAATTTGACCATGATTTATCCTACTGACGTCTGAAACAAACAATTTTATCAATAATATCACACTTGTTAATACTGAGTGACCACTTTAAGTCAATTTAATTTTTAAATTATTTGTTGATAAAGTATTATTTTGCTGAATTTCCATATATTAAAAAAAAATAACTTTTTATAACTTGTTTATTTGCAAATAAATAAATTAAAAAGACTACTTATATTTTTTATTTGTTTAAAATTACATATTTGATTGTTGGTTTTTGACTGAAATTCATAATCCAATTGCCATCAAAAACCGACATATCATAATCATAATCTTGTCTCCGATAAATTTTCTCAAAATTTTACAATTATTATCAAACACTTTAGAAGATTTATTACCTGAATGAAGAACGATTTCGACAGATTCAGAGTCAAAAGTTTTTTATTGAAATTATTTGATAAGTTTGAAAAACATTTTGTTGCGATCAATAAATTGAAAAATTATTGAACAGCATATTGACGATATTATAATTTCTCATATCCATCATGTCTTAAGATTAATCACACCCCGGAAAAAATCCGTAACTAACAGTCAATTGAAAATTTATTCAAATTAACAAATGTTTCATTTGTGTGAATTTTTTAAGTAAGTAAAAAACAGTGGAATATTCTTAGCAAGATTTTGACTGATTATTACTAGCCGAGCAATAAATAGTACACTTCCATTGATAATTAATTATAATGACAAACTCAGCAGTGAAGTGTTGCAGATGTCTTTAACAAAAGATTTTCTTTGACTATATACGTGTGTATTTCACAACTGTGGTTGGCCTCTCTTAGAAGTGTATTGATACCAAGGCTCGACTAGTAAAAATTACGATTTTCCAGAGAAAAAAATAAGAATACAATAATGATTTTTTTTCTCGAGACTGAAAAACAATACATTTATCTAATCGCAATTTTTCTCGACTTGAAAGTTAGGTAATCAAGTTTTGATCAAGTGCATCTTTGAAGAAATTACTTATGTCGTATGGAATATTTTATAGAGACGATCAAAGTGTTACTTTATTAATTGATTTTGCAATATAATTAATACCAAAATTCCAGTATATCGAAGATTAGTTTACAAGGTGACAAGAAAATTTCGAAATTCTCTCGCAATATCTATCGATTTCTCTAAACCATCATCCCTGGGTAATAACAATCGTTAGTTAGCAAGTAATGTTGAAGCAAAGAAAAAAGCAGCAATTTATTATCCCATCAGTGCCAATGGCTTGAATCAACATTACCTCATTCTAAATAAGATCTAGATTTGTTCCCGGATTTTTTCAAATATTTAAACTCAAAGCACTTGAAATAGTACTCCAATATTCAAATTGCAATATTAACATAAAATTCACATCACTCTTCTCGACAAGTATTCTAATTTCAAAATTCTTTTTTTCCATTTTTCTCAATTGTGATTAATCTCTAAGTGTCCCCCTCCTCGTTTTCATCGTATCACTTATTTGATGTGAACAAGGACGGCCATATATTGGATAAATGTTTCAAAAAGTTCACACTTTACGGTTTGACTATCAAGAAATCAGTTCATTACTCAGTACCATCGCGAATGTTTAAAGCATGAAGAATAATAGAGTTGACAGCCGCACCTTCCAACTCGCCCTTTATTGTTATCGGAATTTCGTCGATTTATAACAACTACTGGAAGTTGTTCATTTGACAAACAAGTGGATAATCACTTTATTAAACGGCGGATAACACTATTGAAAGTAAGTAAGTAATGATACCTAACGCTATTTACTAACACTTCTTTAAGATGATGTCCAAAAAGCAATGGTTTGTTGTATTGTGTATCTTCATTCTATATCTTCTTCTCGGAGCTGCTATTTTCCATATCATCGAATATAAAGAAGAACAAGACAGACTGCAAAGAGAACGAGAAGAACAACGAACTGTTGTTGGTAGATATTAAACATTCAAAATTTTCTCCTTTTAACAAGACAATTTTTAAGATTTTATCAATGATATATTTAAAAATATAAAAGGACCGGATCTACCACCAAGACATGTTTTTATCAAATCTTTGGAAAATTATTGTAGAAAACCATTCAGTACTCCCGACAAAGAAGACGAAAAATTTATATGGGATTTCTACCATTCCCTTTTTTTTGTTATAACAGTAGTCAGTACCATCGGGTATGGAAATTTAGCACCAACAACCATGTTCACAAGAGTTTTCATGATCTTCTATGGATTGATTGGAATACCCATGAATGGTATAGTCATGGTCACTCTTGGGAATTATTTTGGACGCTCAGTAAATACACTTATCATTTTCCAATTTTTTCTAACTTTATTAATTTCAGTTTACAAAACTTTATCAACGTTGGAAAACTTCTAAAACAGAACACGATCCTTCCAGATTAGGTTTAATCAGTCAAATAATTCTTTACTTAGTGCCGGGTTTCACATTCTTCATTTTTCTTCCATCAGCATTTATGGTTTTATTCGAAAATTGGGATTATGATGTGGCTGTTTATTATTGTTTTGTTACTTTAACAACAATTGGTTTCGGCGATTATGTAGCAGGTAATTACTTGTAATTACTTTAAATTTTTTACTAAATGAAGTTTTAACAGGTGTCGAGAACGTCAACGGTCGTAACTTAGTCCCATATTGGATCTATAAAATTTTTCTTTTGATTTGGATAATTGGAGGTTTAGGCTATGTCGTTATGATTCTAGGCTTCATAACTCAAGCTCTTCAAAGTAAAAAAATCCACGAAATCGAACAAATCATTAGACATAATATTAAAAAAACTCCTGTTCGGATTCGACAAGAATTGCGGAATCTTATCGAAGAAGTACTTTTTATCAAATCGACAAAACGTGGTTTTAGAGGAGAGTTTGATTATATTCCGTCACGTTTAGAAAGAAGTCAGAGTTGCCCAGATCTGAATATTTACCGAAATGTTAATTCTCCTACAATGGCTAGGAAAAGAGCATTGTCTGAATGTCCTCATAATCGTATCTTCTTACCAATGCAATCTAGCCTAGATTTAGATATTGATAAAGATTCAAGTTATCAACAATCTGAAGACTTTATTCAACAAAGCAATCTCCTAACTGCACTTTACGACGCTCTTAGTATTCTTGAAGATTCTAACGATTTAGATAACCAAGGTTATGATGGCTTTTCCGATTCAGAAATCCTAGCAAGTGAAAAGTCAGGAAGTAAATGGTCTTTAAAAAGCCAAACTCTGTCAGTTCCTCATCCAAAAACACAAAGACGACGGGCGATTAGTGATATAAGAATGCCTTCAACTCATAAAATTGAAGCTTGTCAAGATGTCACTTGGTATGGCCAAGAAGCTGAAAATAATTTCCAACAGTTTCTTCAACGACAAAGAACTTTGTCAGTACCATCAGCTGATATGGAAAAACCTCAACAAAATTTCCTCACTCGTATTAAAAATAAATTTATTTCAACAAAAGAAGACAAGGGTTTGGATGTTGAATGGAATAACCGAAGAGCTAGTATGTTTACTCCTGCTGAAAATCGCTACCTTCGACAAACTAACAGAGGACGAGCGTCAATTTTATCAGTTCAACAACAAGAAGCAGTTCTTGAACAAACATCAGTTGCTGATTTAATCCGAGCTTTATCGGCAGTAACAGTCCCTGAAACAATCTTACCTACAAATAACAGTCCGAAAAGAAAAATGGGCACTGCTGGGTTAACACCTCCAAATTCGCAGTCACCTCCACGGACAAGAAGATTAGCAATTCGGCCAAATTTACAAACGCGAAGGACATCACTAATGCCTGATTCGCATGTTATCCAAAATGAAAGAAGGAGGTTTTCGTTGAGACCTGTAGAAGAGAATTTACTAGCGCCTCCTCCTCCTTATTCATTGAAACCATCAGAAGAATCCTCAAAACCACGAAAATTTTCCAGGACGTTAAATGTCCCAAGTATCAGTATTAGTCCAGTTCAGAGGCAAATGAATAAAAGAGAGAACAAAGAAGATCAGTGAATGAGACCTAGTTTAGGTCAAAAGAGTGCTCAAACTCTTAACTCTGTGATTAGACATTGCTTTAAGTATTTTACGTTTATTTGTACTGCAATTTAATAAAAATTATTTATTGTTGTTCGTGTTTTATTCTAAATGAGGTTATCTCTATATCTAATTTGACAAATATTTATCGGAAAACTTCTTACTAATGTATGTTAATCAATAAGATTTATTTCTATCGTTCTTACACTTTCTCTGCTAATAATTTTGCATTTACGTAAGGTCACTGTTTACAATTTTATGTAGTTCTTCAACGAAAAACAACGCTAGAGGCGATGTAACTGGTTGGAAGTTACTTTGTATTTACAATAACAATAATTCGTTTTAATCTAAATTAAGTTGAAAGCAATTTAACCATATAATAAATTTATACCTGCATCAAACTTGTGCAATAAATTTTAAACATGAAAAAAATGAATTAATTATGTTTTTCTTGCACCTGGTACAACTTAATAAGGTGCGAATAAGTTTATTAAAATTTTAAATGTACCACTATTTACCCATCATTCTCACCTTTTAAAAAGCAATAAAATTAAGTACATATTAATATTTAATGAAATATTTGTTAACTAATTGCTGAATTCTATAAATTAATTCATTTTAGTCTCGTGACAGTGCTGATTTAAATGAGGATTAATTTCTCAATAAAAATTAATAAATCAAAATATCAGAGTGCAAAAATGTTACATTTAAATTTTTGTGACATTTATCGTGTTTGATCTGATTTATGAAATTATTCAGGAAATTTTAGATCGATTAAAGTTGCATTCTGTAAAACTGATCAGTAATTTTATATTTTAACTATAAAATTTTAAATTTTGGATACCAGCTCAACTTGCATATTTTGCTATAAAAAATTTCTTAACTTATTTTTTACTTATTATGTAACATTAGGTACTAGACATTTCAATTCACGTTCTAACGATGAACGGCTTGGCTAGAATATCTCTTCGTTGACGTATCAAGTGAGTAATTGCAACAGAAATTAAATTTAGGAATAATTATTCGTAAAACGTCCATAAAAACTGTTAGACTTAAAACTGTATAAAAATCACATTATTCGTGTTTTAGCATCAGAGGATAAGTGACATAATTATAGTACTACTGAAATGCATTTTTCATTTAAAATCGTAAAATTAACAAAAAATGAATTTAACATATAGAAATAACTCCATTAGTTCACAAATTGAAAACGTTTGGAATCGTAGTCACAATAGCGATCATGATCTCTTTTATCTTCTTCATTATGTAAAAAAAGAGAAGAAGATTTTGCTTATGAGAAATGATGGATAATAATATTTGTATTCCGTTTTTTCAATTATGAACATTCACTTAGCAATTTATTGTCAAAATCATTATATCAAATCAATAATTATTAATTGAATATCGGAAAAAGATCACAAATAAAAGCACTTATCTAGAATATTATAATAAGTTGAACAGACTGAGAACACATATACAGAAAATTCTAAAAATATTTCGATGATCGCAATCATAAATATTACAGTTCAAAAAATTCTTTTCTTACCTCAAAAGTTTTTAAGGTTTTAAATAAAATGAAGAAAAAATCCTGTTTTCAAAAAAATATATTGTTATTGGCATAAATGGTAATGTGCTGTTGGAATAAAGGTAAATAAATCGCTTTGAATTATTACTGATTTCCGATGATTATGAGTGCTGCCTTTAATTATAATTCTAATTTTTTTTATTAACAATAAGCTGGTGACTGTCGTGAAAATTTTGATGCTTTCACGAGGTGTCCCTCACCGATTTAATTATACAGAGTGTTCCACGACGGTGGGCGTGTATCCCTAACTCAAACTGACTTAAATATTTTCAAAAATCTGACACTTCCTGTTGTACAGGAAGTAGACTTCAACTTTCTTGTTTTAAATAGAGTACCCTATATTTTTTTACATTTTTGAATTCTGCAATATATTTTAGGTTACTTTTATACCAACAATTTTTTTCTTAAACTCAACCATTTTAAAGATATCTGCAACTTTAATCAAAAAATGACAGATACAGAGTTAGAGGTAATCAGTAATTATGGCTAAACGGCTATTTATTTTAGAACAGTCTTTTGGCATTTTATAATCCAACATTTTAGACAGCATGCCTCACTAAAAAATCTACACAAATTTTCTACAGGATGTTCAAAAAATTAATTTAAAAATTGGCATAAAAATGTCATCAAAACTTGATATTTTCATATGGAAACCTTTATTTATTTTATCATATCAATCCTTATCGTTTCTTATCTATTGAAGGAAAACTCTTTTGTGCATAGTGAAACGTCATAGTAGACAAGACTGTTACACTCTCAAGTGATAAAAAACAAACTTAGATAAATTTCAATATAATAATAGATATTTTTGACAACTCTTTGAAGCTAACAGTGCTAAAAAACCATTCCAAATAAAACTGGCATGACATTTTACTAAGTAGAAAACAGTTTTTCTTAAATAATTTGTAAACAACGAGGTTTAGGTATACAAAACCTCATACATTAATGTCTTTATTTTTGAATCTAAAGCCAAATATAAAAACATAAATGGGGGTTTCCATTTAAAAATTTTGAGTTTTGACAACATTTTCATGTCAATTTTCAAATGTATTTTTTGAACATCCTGTAGAAGATTGGTTCACTTTTCTAGTTGCATTTACTATTTCAGCACTTGCGATATAAAGTGCCAAAAGACCATTATAAAACTGTCGGTCGTTTAGCCATAATTACTGATTACCTTCAACCCTGCATCCGCCATTTTTCGAATAAAATTGCAGACATCTTTGAAATGGTTGACTTTAGAAAAAAAAAAATTGGTATAAAAGTGACCGAAAAATTTTCGTAGATTTCAAAAATGTAAAAAAATATAGGGTGTTCTATTTAAAATAAGAAAGTTGATGACTACTTCTGGTGTAACCGGAAGTGCCACATCTCTGAAAATATTTTAGAAAGACAGAGCATCTTAGAAAAAATTGCTGCCAAATTTTCAGTCATATACTATCACTATTTTTTGTACTATAGATAGACACCCATCGTCGTGGGACACCTGTATATCATATTATATACGTACAAAGTGTCCCATAAATATTTTAATCTTAGATTAATAACTGAAAATTAATTGACAGATATTTATTATTTAAAAAAACTTCTCAGTTTCGTTTTATTGACTATAGCCCCAAAAATAAACATTTATTTTTCTATCTCTAAAACTACTTGACTAATTTGTGTGAAATTTGGCATATTGACGTTATTTTGGTCCATCATTCAGCAATATAATTTGTAGAATTGTAGACTTAGTAGTCTTAAAAAAGAGTTTCTGGACTTTCTTGACATTAATTTTTTAATTTTTTCCTCTTGATATTTTTTCTTAAAACATATTATTGTTCTTGAGCAAAAAAATAAAATGTGGGACAATGCAGTCAATATTATCATAGATAATCGCTTACTGCGAATATGTGCATGTGTTCATATGTTCACCAGTTCACCTGTATATACAGGTGTCCCACCACAAAGTAATTCTAACATAGCATAATAACCGTTAGTAAAATAAAGAAAAATTTTGAACAAAAGATGTTTAAACCTTTTATATTTCAAAGATGGTGCACTTTCGATTATACTTGAAATTCACACTAACTTCGTTATTTTGAATGCAACACTCTAGATATTTTTACAATTTTGGATTTTTTGTTTAAGTTAAGCTCCACTTTAAGTGAACCATTTTCAAGAAAATTAAGATTTAAGGAAAAAATATGGATGTGCAGAAATCGCCATTCTAAATATCTCGAACACAAAAGCATTTAGAGAAGAGCGGTTTTACACCTTTATTTTATAGATAACAGTCTTGAACATGAAAAACTTCCAACTTAGATAAGTCAATTTTTTTTAATTTTTGGCCCCGAAAAGAAAATTACCCTTAAAATTGGTATCCCATAATAGCGGTTTTTAGGTTTATCTTATAAGAATACAGATTGTCCCACGACGATGGGCGTCTATCCATAAATCAAAAATACTTATAGCATATAACTAGAAAGTTTTTTTAGTATGCTGAGAAAATTTTTTGGCATTTTATAATGCAAAACTTTAGACAGTAAACCCTACTAAAAAATTATACCTATCTTCTCCAGGATGTTCAAAAAATATATTCGAGAACTGACATAAAAATGTAGTCAAAATTCAAAATTTCCAAATGCAAACGCCTATTTATTTTTTCACATTCGTGTTCAGTTCAAAAATAGAGACAATTTTGTATTTATGGTTTCCTATACCTAAACATAATTATTTATTTATAGAAAACTTTTATTGTAAAATGTCATACAACACAAAACTCGGTTACACTCTCTAGAAATAAACAGCAAAATTAGATAATTTTTGACACAATAATTAATGTACTCTGGAATTTTTGACAACGCTTTGAAGTCAAAAGAACTAGCAGATTTTCCTAAGTAGAACCGTTCTTAAATAAATAAATAAAAAACCAAAATTTTATACAAAAATGTTTTTATTTATAGAGTTAAACTCAAATATAAAAAAATAAATAGGATTTCTGTTTGAAAAATTTGACAACAATTTTGAAATGTACTTCTTGAACAGCCTGTAGAAAATGGGTTTAATTTTTAAACGAGATTTACGATCTCAGTTTTTGCATTATAAAATGCCAAAAAACTATTTTAAAATTAATAGCTGTTTAGTAATAATTACTGATTTTCTTTAACTTTGCGCTTTGGAAAATTTCCATTACATATTTGAGGAAACTAATAACCGTTCTTTGAGGAACAAAAAGGACAAATATCTTTGACGTAGATTATTATATTATAGCCTATCATCTGAATTGGCGACGGACAACTCGCGAAGTTTCCTTTTCAGTTTTCAATCTTGTCAGTCACTGAAAAATAAAAAAATCTGAAATACAAACTGCATGTAAAATATAAAATTGAATTTTTTGTGATGAGTGAAACTGCAACTGTTTTACTCTTTTCCCACCTATTTGTATCCAAGAGAGTTTTAGATTCAAACAAAAAAAAAATGGAAGAATTAAAACATTTTTCAAAAGAACAGATATCGACACTAATGAAAAATCTTTGGCCCCAATTGTACTGAAAACTTGTTCACTCTGGTTATGCAATGAAACGAATCTAGAAAATCAAAATTTACTAAAATTATAAAAAAACTAAAATTTGATAAAATTCAAAAGAAAATCTGTTTAACTTGACTAATCTCGTGAATTATGAATTTATAAAAAAAAAAATATAAATAATAATATCAAGTGTTTTTGTAGTGTCTGTAACTGATATGTAATTTCCTAATAAAAACAATTTATTATCCATTGTCAAAACAATAAATGCAGACAAGGTAACCCACTTCGATAAAATCTCAATAGTCAGCTAAACAATAAAAAATAAAATATGAAGGATAAAAATAAAACAAAAAATTGTACTACAGTAGAATATATTTTATGTAAGTATGAAAATAAACGATTGTGGAAACAATGAATAATAATTAAATCTATACGAGTTACAACCTAACTCTTGTGAATAATTAAAAAAATATATTTACTGAATCTGGAAAAAATAATTTTGACGATTTTAAATATCGTAAGGTACGTATAATCAGTGCTTTCCGTCATCACTTGAATGCCATCATCTTATTGCAAATGAATAGTTATAACTTAAAATGCAATACATTGTGGCAACTAAAGTTATATAAATTAAAAATAAATAATACCATTTTTATACATTCACAATTAAGACAATCGACAATTAATAAAAAAAATTCTCGACTAGCTCAAGAATCGCGTATCTTTAAATCTTTTCTTTTTTGAGATCGTTCAAGTATTCTCTTCGTCTTGTTTCTGTTGCTGTTCAGCGATCTCCGGCGGATCCGGAAGTGTTAAAGGCGGTGTTATAGCAACTGGTTGCTGCTCCAACATCGTCATAAATATCGAAATGAGATTGTTAACACCTATCAAATAACCATCTTCATGATTTCCAACTTTCCACTTAGAACTATGCGTGATTTTCACATCATCTGGAAGTTTAATTGTTTTTGCAAAATCAATCAGCCAAACATTGGCGCTGTAACGATCGTGTACAAAAAGTAACGAACTGCCAATCACCTTAAAAAGCAAATTAAAATTTTATTTTATTTTTTTTTTGTATATATTTACCTCATGATTGCTGAAGAAGTGCGACGTTTCCAAAGTAGCTTTAATCGCTTTCAATCTTTGAATATATTTAGGCTGAAAAAACAATAATAAAAATTGTGTCAAGAAACAAAAATTCTTACCACTGCGTGTGGAAATCCATCGGTGAAATCTTGGAAAGCTTTCATTATTTGTTCTTTCGATTTCGTTGTTTTGAAGTCTTTGCTTGAAGTACCATCAGCTTTTCGAATTCCTTCAATTCGAAAACCTAACGTTGCAGTTGATGAAATTGTTTCCCTCCAAACCATATATCTAGGTTTTGTAACTCCTTTTAATCTGTGTTCTTCTTCAGTTGGAGCATTCGAGTCAATTTGACACATTTTCTCATACATATCTTTACGTAACTTAGGTTTTTCTTTAGCTTTTGCTAATTCTTCCTCTAGATATGTCCGAACACCAATTTTGCAATCCATCACACAAGGAGATACAAAATCTCCCAATAAATCCTGCAATTGAATGTATGAACATTCACCATCATCACTGGCCACAAGACCTTTATATTCAGGAACATAAGGCCTCAAAACATCTTTCATCAAAACCTACAAACTCCAATTATAAAAGTCCCAACTTAATATTTTCAATACTTTAAAACATTTTTCTTCTTTCACACATAATTTCTTCAATATCGTTCCTTGATCCGGCCCTGCTTTAAAATTACCCTGATGCCCTGCTAATTGCACCCAAGGATATCTTTGCTTTTTGTATGTTTGGAAAAAAGGAGTCCATTGGACGATATTACGCAATTTCCGCCATCCGGATGGCTGTAAAAGAAAAAAATAATTATTTGATTAATTCATTTTGCAAAATAAACTTTTCTCATCTTAAAAGTCGACATGGCATCTAATTAATAAAAAATGAATACTTTAAATATAAAATACCGCAAATTAAGAGTTTGACGTTAAAACTTATCAAGTTCCGTCCGCTGATGAGGAAGTCATTAAAGATTAAAAGAATCAAATATTTCATGATACTCAAGCAGCTTATGGATTTTCAACACAAGAAACGTCAATTTTTCAACAATGACTTGATTTTGATTGATGCATCTTAAGAATCTGTTATCCTGTTTATTTAATCGTGTTGAGTAACGGTATTTTGATATCAGTCACGAGATTGCCGCCATGCCTGTTGATATTTTTATCGTGTAAACCACCTTTCCGCTACATTGTTACGAAAAATATCTCAGCATGTAAACAAACACTCAAGTTGGTATCTCCATTTCAAGCAAACGATATCTATTGACGTCACTAAATTTAATAACAAAGGTAAAACGCATTTTTCCTTTGAAAAAAAAGCCCGAAAATTTCCCATTGCGCGTTATCAATAAAAATTAAAATATAACAAAAACCCGCATGAATCGTTTACTTAACATAAATAATCAAAAAGCAACCTTTTTAGTGTTAAATATTTGCGTCACGCTATTGTGTCGGCGTTTGTTTTTTTTTTTTTTTCAATAAAAAGACGAATCAAAAATGTCAAAAGAAGAAGAAACAACAATGACGTCAAGCAAGAGAAATTCCAATTAAAGAGTTCGCGGTTTTGCTAAGACAAGAAACTGCGACGATATCATGTTTGGCATCTGTTAGCTTCCAAATATGAGAATAAACAAAAAAGTGAATTCAAGATGACTGCTATATTATTGAAAAATTGAGAAAGTAATGACCCTTGGTACTTTTTTATATGTAAATAAAGTATTGTTATTCATATCAAACAGAAATAAAAATTATCGAAGGAAATATGTTTAAAGTGGGTTGTGTGAATTTGAATTTGAATGAGGCGTCCATTAGCCAAATTACCACGTGTAAGGCAGTTGCTGATTATATTGATAAAATTGCACTTGTACTAGATGCTTAAAAGCTTAATTTGCAGACGTTGTTGTTGAGTAAATTTATAGCTGCACCTCGGCTTATCGCATGTTGACATAATTGTTTGATATTTAAATAAATTCCATTGCAATGAAATTCACTTCTCTCAAGATGAACTTTGACGTAAATCGTTATAAAAATACTAATTACAAAGCAATTTGTTTTTTCCCTGATGTAACCGCATCCTATCTTTTATTAATCATGTCTTTTGTGTTAAAATTAACCAGAAGCTGTGATATAATTTCAAGCAAATAACAGTTATCTCAAAGTCTAATTTAGAGCAATGATTGCGCGTTATTAACTGTAAAAATTCCGCCAAGAAAATCCAAGAGCAAAGTCGAAAATTTAGTGTTAGCGCAAAGTCGAACATTTTTGATAAAATTTTTCAACTCGCACCTTAGACAGTTGTGCTTTAGGTATTTCAGGAACGTCAGAATCCCATTCTGAACTGAGGTCATCGCTGGAGGCGTCGCCATAATCAGTAGGCGCTGGCACCTCCAGAAGGCTTTTCTGGTACTGATCGTACCCTGTAGAGGCAGTGGAGCCTCTTCTTGAATTAGGACTTGCCGAACTGTTGCTTCTGCGAAAAAGACTCCCTCGCCGACTTAGCCTAGGCGAGGAATCCGAGCCTGGAGAAGGCGACCGCGAAGGCGACCGATTGGGCGAAAGACAGCCCTCTGGAAGAGGACCTTGTCGAGGTCAAAAGAAAAAAATACCAAAACCCTTATACCTGAAATGGTTTGAGGGTTGTTATCACACTTATCGAAGACACAAGGTGATGGTGAACACGTGATCTCAGGCGATGTAGGCAAATAAGAACAACCACAGCCATCTTCGCTTGCGTTTTTCGACATCACGATTTTTGGGATGATATAATTATAAATTTGAGGCATTTCTTACGCGAGATCACATTTTTTTAACTAATTTCACTCTGTTTTCACTACTAATCGACTTTCTTCGTACTCGCGATGATAAAATAGACGAGCGTTGTTGGACATATGATACAAACGAGTGCTTATGGCGTCCGCTTTGAGGCACGCAAGCGTGCCGATGCAAAGACAATCCACGTCTAGTATGAATGAGGTGGAAGCTGACCGTGGAAGCCGACCAGTGTCGTACGTGATGACGGATGGATCCTTTATTCATATTTTATGAGTTTTTAATAACTTTGGGCGGATTTATGGAAGCAGACTAGACGTCAAATTGTAAACGTTGCCATTACAACAAATTACGACCTCGTTAAGTCGAAAACATAATCAATTGACGAATTTCTATTTTCTTATATATATCATCGAAGCAATCGGATTGGAAAAGCACAAAGAAATGTGTAAACTTTCTCAAGTCCAAAATAAACAAACGCAATCGGCTGCAGATGGACAAGCCTCAAAAGGGACAGTTAGTAGTTCTTAATTTTTTGCACTTTTCCAAAATACTCCATTGGGACAGGCGGCAAAATGTACAAATATAACGGAGTCTCTCTTCCACTGAGGTCGGTCGGTCATTGCCATATTAACCTTGCAAGAGATGCTGTAGAGATTTTTATTGCCAAAGAAATTAACATCTCTCGATTACGGCCGTTTAATTGAATTAATTAAAAAGTAACATACGTTAATGTTTTATAGCGGAAACCGCAAAATTGCAACCGACGGAAATGTGACCAAATTAAGAAGCGGCAGTCAGGGTTACCACTCCTTGGGAAAAAACATCGCATTTAATATTTAGGTCAGTTTTAAATTTGACTAATTTTGTTACGGTAGTCCATCAATAAACTAGAACGTCCAATCAAAAAATTTACAACCCAATTAAATTATAAATTACTCTATTATATTTTTCCAAACTTTCAAAATTAAAAATAAAGATGAGTCTATTAACATCAAAGAAACCGCATTTTAATTACGTGGACATAACGATGATTAAACAAATTCTGCTTTAGAAGGGTTCAGTTAATATTAAGCTATATTTAGCTTTTTTGAATGACGTCGATTTTTTATTTTCAGCATTAACACAGCAATAAATAAAATTTTAACATTGATTTTATCATTAGTAACTTCTGTTTTGATGTTGTACCAAAGTTCGCGTAAATACTTACGTTTCGATTATTATTTTAACATTTTTTCATATTTTTATTGTCCATAAAAATCGAATAAAACTAAAAATAAAATTCGCTAGAAATCGTTTCATTTCAAAATTTGCATAAATATCACCATACTTCCGCTGTTAACGCAAAAACAAGAACTTTTTGCTCACATTGCAAATAAAATTATTTAATTTATAACCTTGACTTAGCCTTCCACATATAAAGATTCTTTTAAAGCAATGTCTTATTTTGTGTCGAATTAAAATTGTCCAAATAGCAGCATACAGTTGGTCCGTTGAAAAAGCGCCTATTTAATCCGGAATTGTGCAAGTGACTCGGATGAAATTGGTCAGTGAAGGAGATCGTTTCATTAAAGCACGAATAAAACGTAACAAATCGATAATAATTCAAGTTCCTGGGCCATTAGCCAATCCGAAAAAAGCTACGGCATGCCTAATTGCTTGATTAATGTGCGTCGGAGACGTTTTGTACGTGGAAATACAGTAATTACCAACGGAATATGAATGCTAATTTTCAGGTCATTTGCAGGAAACTGCAATTTTAGAAATTTTGAACAAATTATTTGCTTTTATCGGTTTTGGCTAACAGACCAAATTAACCGTTTTGCGCTTATCAAACTATACCAGATCGATTTAAATGTAATTGTAGATTATATAATTTTGTGGAATTGTGTAAAATGCACACCAATTTTCATCCAATCACAAAAACACACATGAGAGAAGTCAACCGCATTGACAGACAATAGTTCCAAAAGTGTTGTCATTGCTATTACATCATTGGTAAAAAGTGCAAGAAAGAGAAAGTTTGAACCGCAAGATGCAATTGAACGAACATTTGTCAATAATAATAAAATCGACGTTACACCTCAATACCTTCTTTACACTCCAATTTTCACTTAAATCGAAAAACAAAGCCGATACAGAAAAATCGTATAAATAGGAGATTATTGAACTCAAACAATCAGTACCGATTTTGTCCTCCAAGTGCTAAGATCACAATGTTATCGTATCGGGGACTGTGCGTCCTAGGGTTAATAGTGACCATTGGAATATGTTTAACTTCATCCAGAGAAATTTCAAGAGAAAAACGGGATCTTGCAGATTTAGAAACAGCAGCATCGCATGGACACAGTTGGAAGAAAGGAGGAGGCAAAGAACATCATTCCGACCATCATGGTAGTCATGGTGAGAAAGGTGATAAAGGCTATAAGGGACATCACCACCATGAGAAAGGACACAAGGGACATCATGATAAAGAAGGGCATAAAAAGCATTTCGAAGAACACGGAGGACACAAGAAAGGACATCACCACAAAGATGGATATTTTGGTGAACACCACAAAGGTGAAAAAGGTGAAAAAGGACATAAATATGGCGAAAAAGGATCATACAAGAAAGGCCATAGCACCAAAGGAGGACATGATGTCCACAAAAAAGACGAGTACAAAAAAGAGAAACATTTTTATGATGAAGACCATGATTCCGGTCATCACGAAAAACATGGAGGATACCACCATCATGATGGATACAAAAAGGGTGGACATAAGAAAGGTGGACACAAAAAGGGAGGACACCATGAAGATCATTATGGTAAGAAAGGACACCACGAACACGGTTCCCATTATCATGAAGACAAAGGGCATAAACATTCCGGAGGACATGACGAACATTACGGTCATGGGTCTAAACATGGCAAAAAGGGAGGCCACGAAGGCCACAAACATTGGGGCTACAAAAAAGGACACAGCAGTGGCGGAGGCGGTGGACACGGACACCACTAGAGTTGTTATGTTTGTTGACAAAATCTTGTTTTTGTTGCTTTTTGTTCAGTTTATTGATAATAAATGAAAAAATTAATGCGCTTCATCACTTACCCATCCTGTATTTAAAACACGCGCAAGAGGATTCATGGTAAGAAAACAACTAATAGAAAACTGCAAATTAGTGCAAATTAAAACAGAAACTGACGTGAATCTTCCATATTTGCAACAATAATAACAATTCTTTTCTTAAGATTCAATAAATTTTTCAAATATTCCAAACTTAAATAGATTTAGCGCAGATGTCGCTAGTTCTCGCGTCTCACCTATCCATCCTCTCTCACACTTACACGAAGTGGTGCCATCTATCACCGTTACATTTACCTTCTTCTTCTGTCTATCTCCGCTGGGTTCTTGAGCATACAAATCGGCAATACCAAGAAGACAATCATCACATCGACAAACATCACTCGTACTCGATGTAACCGAACCCATCGAACTGGTCGAATCAGCACTATCCGTCCTCACTAAAGGCCTCCCGGGATGTCCCATCGTAACTTGTTCCATTTTAGCAACCAAGAGACTTTCCATTAACGTTTTCGGTTTTGACGAATTATGTGCCGACATCGGCACAGAATTACCGTTCGATGCCATTTCGTTAAAGTAAATCGTGCTCAAAAAATCTCTTTAATTCTATAAATTTTCAAAGAATAATTATTATTAACTGATCGACTTGGAAGTGTCTGCGTAGGCTGCGATTTATAATCGTTTCAGGTGATAAACACGTTGGATTTAAATTAGCTTGTCAAAGAAAAGAGATCATAGAATCGAACGATTCGCACGAAAAGCCGATGAAAAATTACACTTTTGGGCAGGTTTAATGATATAAACAAATTTTAAACGATTTGTTATCTAGTCGGTTAGGACAGAGACAGGATACTAACATTAGATTTATCTACAGGACGGACAATAAAACTGAAAGGAACTGAATACAGATTACTGTTTAAAACAAGAATTGGTGAAAAATGCCCACACGATGGTTTAAATCTTTTACTTTATGACTTGACTCTCATATTAAAAAAATGAATTTCACTTAAAAATCATGATGACATTTTTATGATTCTATTTACATATGAAGATAATTAAATGGCGACCATAAATTGTTCTTGTTAATATATTAGCGGAAAGTGCGTCATACTCAATCACTATTAGAAATCACATTTATATTTTGAAAAGGCATTTTGAAATCGCTCAATAAATCTAAATTTTAAACACATGAAAATGAGATAGTCTTCAGGCAGAAACAACTCCAAAATTGATTAATACTTTTAATGATAATAAAGAGCTATTTCAATCAGTTTAAAGTAGTTCAAGAGTTTAATTATTCACCTTTGTTCTTTACAAGCCAGTCCAAAATAAGCAATAACTTGCGTCAATATAATAAAAAAATAGTCTTTTTTAGTTACCGGTTTGAATGCACAATATATTATTAACCAACTAGCAATTTTGAAAAAAATTTATTACAATTTACTCAATTACAAATTAAAATATTATTTTCTCCTTTCTTTATTCATTTATCAACATAGAAATTTATCCAGAACTTTGATGAACTTTACAATTGGTACATGTTTTGATATGTACTGACATTATCTAAAGGTCATTCTACTTAAAATTTTAATGAGAATAATTATTATTTATACCTTTTTAATTTGATCCATGTCTATATTTTACAGATAAGAAAAATTCACTTAAAAAAAAAGTAGATAATCCGTCAAGCAGTATCCATATCATTAGTTTTGTAAAATTGTAAATACACAAGAGCAAATTTTTTTAAAGTATAAGAAGTCACATTGTCACGGAAATTGCTCGAGAATTGAAAGTATGAGAAAATCACGACAGTGATTGAAATTTAGGAAATTTATCGTTATTAGGTTGAATGAGCAATTAAATTTGCTCAGTGAGTTTCATTAACATAAGTTGGCATAATTTTTTTAACTAGCTTGACGTTTTTTGACGTCTCTGACAGTTTTCTTCTACATTTGCTTTATCAACTTAACCTCAAATTCTTTAAAATGGCATGGTGGAAATATTTTTCGCTAGAATCTAAGGGAGCACCAACTTAGAGAAATGAAGTACCAACTTAGCAAACATCTATCCCAGTTTTTAGTGGGCAGTTTATATTTTTTCCCATATACACAATAGATAAAATTTGATCAATTTATTTTAAGCACACAGACTAGCTATCTTCCTTCTTAAATTTGAAGTTCTTAAGTACTTGCAGATAGTACGTCGCTTGAATTTATTGGCTGCACATTGTACTAATAACATCTTTCTCATAGTCATAATTATTTGATCGATCTCATTACAAAATGTTCCAAATTTACACCAGAAAGAAGACTATTTTTCAGAATTTAATGTACAAAACAAAACATTAAAAATTTTCACCTTTGCAGCAAAAGCTAGCGAAATAATTTTTTAAGTAAAAATTGAGAGAAAAATTGAAGTTTTTACTAACGATTGGTGTTAAAAAGATAAAACTAGTTCAGAGTGTGATAAAAAAAACTTTCTAAAATGATTCTAAATGGTAGAAAAAAAAATTTTTTCTCAGTTTAAAAGTTACCACTATCTTGGGCACGGGATAAGATAGAGAGTTGGAACCAACGCCAGACGGATTATTCGGTTGGAATTGGTAATCTTGCTTAGTTTTCAACCAAATCTGAGTGTAAGTTTTCTCTCGGGAAGATAGATTTAAAAATTTTAAAAGTCACCCCTTTCTTAATAACGATACCCCCTAGAAAGTTGAAACTTTACAATTCAATTTACCATCAGCCCATTAGACGATCTACAAAGTCAAGTTTCTTACTCATTTATCGTTCCTTTGGAATAAAAAAGTTAAATAAATTTCTTCACCTTTGCAGCAAAAGCTAGCGAAATAATTTTTTACGTAAAAATTGAGAGAAAAATTGAAATTTTTACTAACCATTGATGATAAAAAGATGAAATTAGTTCAGATTGTAATAAAAAAACTTTCTAAAATCATTCTAAATGGTAGAAAAAAAATTTTTTTCTTAGTTTAAAAGTTACCCCTATCTTGGAAACGGTATAAGTTAGAGAGTTGGAACCGCCAGACGTCAGATTTAATTTTCATTCATTTCAGAATTATTAGAATTAAATTCCACTATTTTTAAGAGGTTCATATCAAATTTTTGATCACTTAGATAGTCCTTGAAAAAAGCGTTCTGAGTTACTAACTCAGAAACAAATGAAAATCAAAGGTTCTTGTTAGCTCTAATAAACTTGTCTCAAAAAAGTGTCTTAACAATGTAAAAGTTTGAATAAGGTCGGAGGAAGCATTATCGAGTAATTGAGAAAAATTTAAACCGGCAAATTTTAGTTTTTTCAAAATATCTCAAAACTCAATAGAATCAGATTGAATTTAAAATGAGATCTATTTTGAGCATTAAATTCTGCGAAACTTTCCCTAATTGACAGTTGTTCTATCTCTTCTAATAACTGAGATACCAATAGTGAGCATCGAAAAATGGACATACTGTATGGCCCAAAATGATTCGCGGAATCAAAAATGATAATTATAACTCTTCAAAGAATAGATTAATTCGATCATTTGATTATTTTCACATAATTTCTCAAAACAATTTACCAAATTAATAAATAACTCAAAACAGTGCACCAATGAAACACATCACTAGAAAAAACAAAAAAGTTTGCACTTCTCTAATAGAAAATATTTTTGCTGAAAGATATACACCAATTAGAAGCACGCCAATGGATTGAAGAAAGAAAAAACAAAAAAAAGGTTCCGTCTAAATTTCTAAATTTAACCAACGGTAAATCAAAATTGAATTTCTAAGTAAGTTAATTTGAAAAGCACGACGAAAATGTTAACAATTATTTAAATAATTGCAATCATTGATTAAAGTCAAAAATATTCTGAAAACTAAAATGATATTGACACAAAATTATTGTTTATTATTTTGCTCCAAATCATAACAAATAATATTCTGTTAACAGTTTATTAACAATTAATAGACTGAAAAAAAAGAGACAATTTATAAGTGTTAAGTTCCAAAATTATGCTTGCAAAATGCGATGTCTGATGTCTCTCGTAGAAAGTACCAAAAAATAGTATTTCTGACTTGAATCCAGAAAAATTTTGTTTGAAGAGGGTTTCTTTAACACTATGTAAAATTCGAACACTAAAAAAAATTCAAGAAAATTAAATTCGAGAAATGATGCACTACAATTTATCTTTATGAAAGCATTTTCTTTATTTCTTTTATTACAAGAATTTGTTGGAACAATCAGTAGAAAAATGTAAGGTGAAGGCACGAGTTATTGACACCTTAAGAACAAAGATTTATAGTTGATTTTTTTCTTTTCAAACCATCACCCAAAAAAACGAATGATACATTCTCGTGCAGTTTTTTGAAATAAATTCAATGCTTTTATTAGTTTTGCACTATTGTCTTTTGTTTTCGAGCTACAGCGCTTTTTTAATTTTTTTGCAATTTTTGAAGAATGTTGTATTTTCTTTAGTTTTGAACTTATTCAAACAAATTTTATTTTTTTTATTTTTCGAGATATAAACTAGAGTTACATTATTTCAAATGAGAAGCATAGTTGGCCATGGCATTAAAAGTATTGTTATTCAAAAAAAAAAATCAAAGTAAAAATATCTTGTTTATTTATCTGTAAATGTCATTATTAGTGTAAGAGATGTAAAATTATTAAAACTTTGAAAAATATGATATGATAAAATGTTTTATGATAAGCAATAAAAATGCAAACACAGCTCCGTATAATTTATGTTCTGAAAATTAGCTAGTGATAACGTCAATCCAACAAAAAACTTTGAGAAGATTTTTTGATTGATCAATTAAGCATTGATTTCTTAAAGCACCGAGATCTATAGAATACTATAGAAAAATTAAACTATGAGTGTATTGAATTTTATCAATGAAAAGCCCAAATTTTCCACAAGAAAAATGAAAGGAAACATTGAATTTTCAGGATATAAACCAATAAAAATTTTGAAAAAGCCTAAATCAATTTTGGGTTTTTAAAAATAGGAGAAAATTTAATTTTTTCAAATTCATAATCTCCCATACTATTCGTCTCACAGACGACTATGCATTTTTTTTTTTTTATTTTATAAAGAAAACTTGAAATTTTTGCCAATTTTATTTGAGGAAATGAACAAAAGTTGTTTGAATCGTTCTTGGGGTTGTTTTAAAAATATTTTCGAAAATGGCGCACTTCCGGTTATACCGAAAATTGACACCAACTTCGTTATTTTAAATGTAACACCCTATATATTTTTACATTTTTGGATTTCTTGTTTAAGCATCACTTTATTTACCATAGGTAACACTTCAAGAGGATCATTTTCAAGAAAATCAAGATTTAAAGAAATAAATCATGACCAACTATGCATTCGATTTAAAAAATATAATTTCAGTTTATATCTCGAAAATGAGAAGGTATAAAAAATTCTCAATTACGTCATTCTATTTTGCATAAAAATTCGTGCTAGTATTAGTTTTTACATTTTGAATAAATTTGAAAACAAAAAAGTTACAGCATTCTATCGAAATCTCAAAAAAATTAAACTGTAACTTCAATTCAAAAGACAATAGCGCAAAACTAAATAAAGCATTTCATTTGTCTCAAAAAACGAACACGAGAATGTATCATTCGTTTTTTTTTGTGCGAAAACTATCGAAAATGAGCCACTCTGTACACTGTACATTTACACACTTACCTGTTCTTATCAAGTTTATACTTCGATAAAAAATTTAGCAACTGAAAAAATTGAGAACGGATTTTCAACGGGCTCATTTGTCGAAACACTTATAAAAATTACCATTTAATGCCAACGTGATTGGTCCATTTTGAAAAAATAAGTGAATCTGATTCGTCGAGAATGTGACTTGAATTGTCAAAGAAATCTTTTGAAATGAGATGATACAAATACAAATTTCGATTATTTTTTATATTATTTCTTGAGATACAGAGGCTTAGTATTTTTCAACGAACCATTATATAGTCACTCAGCCAATCTTTTCAAAACTCTGACCTATGTAAATACTCAAATCTAAACTCATACTTCTTAAAAATTCCTCCCACGTCTTTGAAACTTAAGATCCCGACGAATTAAAACACAGAACGTGAACGAACATACATAATTGATTAATTTTTCATTCTGGTCGTAATTAAGTAAAACCAATACGAAAGAAAAAACTGGCTTCCATTAATTAAAAGCAGCATTTCACGGTTTAACGTTTTCCAAACATTTTATTTAAGTCATCAAGCAAATAATTATAAAATATTCATCAAAAATAATTATTTATAAATCAACATTGATTGATAAATAAGAAAATTTTTCTTTCCAATACAATGGTTTCGTTAAATAATGAATTTTTATCATGAATTATCTTCATTTTGTACTTATTGTCTAAATATGGCTGTAATAATCAACCGCCACTTTGTCCGATTAATTAAAACGGAATTGAATTGGGAGATTTCAATGTTAGATCAGTCGAGGAACCTGATGGGAGTACGATAAGTGGCAGAATCACAGCGGCAACTCGTCGAGGGTGACTTATTTATTATTGTAATTATGAACAAATTTACGGAATGTAAAATAACGAGTCGCTGATGTTTCGGCTAACAAATCATTCGATGATTTATGAAAGCAATTTCAATAAAATAATCCTTTTTAGCTTTTCGATCGACGTGGTTGTATATTGCAGTTTTTCGGTCTGTCTGTTGTTAAGTCAAGTTATTCACCTGCCAAAATAAATGCTCCCATAATTTTTCTGACGCGTTTCATAAAACGCCGCCACCACAACAAGCGACTTCGTTAGACGAACACCTAATGAATTATTCCTCCGCCACTTATGGTAACAAGATAATGCTAATTTTACAAAATAAAAACAAAACAAAAAACTTAAACGATTTACTTATTATGCGTCTTGGCGAGATTCATAATGTGGTGGAGAAATTCCGGAGGTGTGGACTAAAACAAAAACACTACAAGCGAATTAATTGATTACTAGTCGACGAACCGATAAAACATACAGGGATGACGCAAATTATACGCTTGACGAGCGCAATTTCCTTTTTATGAGGTGCGGATGCACTTTGGCTTTATTATGAAGATGCAGATGAAAATTTCAAAAACTTTCTATTTGACAAATATGACGTTAATGCTGAAAGTTGCTATTTCTTATTGATGAAAATAAATAAATTCAATGATGATTTATTGGATGATGTCAACCTTTCACATTCTTCACTTTCAATTTTTTTTTTTTTCAATTAAAATCAGAATTCAACTCAAATTGACATGAAAAAGTAAATATATCCTGAAACGGTTTATAAACTGAAATTACAGTCAGCATTTGGACAGATGTCAATTTACTTGAGGCCTATTTCTCCGTAAAAACTGTTCTCTTTTTTGGCAATTTTGCCCTCCATAATTACAGTCCTTATGTGGTAAACTTTAACAAGTAAAATTACTTCAATCGAAGTGTTAATTCGAATCTTGAAAGTATGCAAATCTTGATAAAACTTTGATAATTATAAACGACATCATTTTAAATACCGTTTCAAGCTACCGACGATGTAAATCGTATTCTGATTTATTTATGTTACAAACTGATTAATTCTCTAATAACAGAACTACACTTCGATAAATCAATTAAATTGGTCTTAGTTGCGTGTCGGGCTCTTGGCAAAATGAATCCGCTAGTTGGAACGTAATTAAATATTTCCCATGCAAATCGAAAGAATTCCGAGCTGACTTGGACATATGATCGAGATGATGAGTAATTGCCATATCATCCAAAATCTGTTATTATTCACTCAGTAAAACATATTAACATAACCAATAAGATTTAATTGCTTGTTTTATGCAAATTTAGTGAAAAGTTGCATCGCGATAACAAACAAGATTTCCAATTGAAAAAAAAAAAATCATACGCTTAGGGATTGGTATAATGTTTATTGCTTGTATATCAGCGTTTACACTGACTGAAAAACGAAGCAGTTTGTCATGTTACACAATTGCAAAATGTTGGAAAGTTTCAAAATTAAAATAAATTATTATTTGAAAAATTTAAGGTAGCAGTTTTAGGTTACAAATTAATCAAAAATTTATCATTTTTAATCACCTATTCATACTTTAATAAATTTAAAAAATCAAGTTCTAGAAGTACAAAAGTCGACTCATTAAAAGTAATTTTCAAGTTACACTGTTGCAAATGTATTTATTATTTCAACACTTTTATTCACAAAAATTATTTTCTTCCAATGAATAAAATCAATTCACTAAAGAAACGAATTAAATGTTTGATTGCAATTAAGGCGAGCGTTTAGATGTATAAATGTCATATAGAGAACATGCTGCCGATTTAGTCAAAGTTTTGAACAAAAGGAAGCGAATATTTTCATGAAATAAAAAACACTCGAAAGAAGATACTTTTTTTCAGGGTGTGAGGGTATTTTGAACTTGGATGAAAATTCTGCTTTGCTGATAAATATGATCGAAACTTATAAAAACGATTAGTAAATAATTAGAGCAGTTTTGATCAATTTCCAATCTAAGTTCGAGAAAAACGGAAGACTCAATCAAGCCAATGTTTAGACAAAAGTCTAAGCTAATTTTTGTCGGATTATATATAATAGCTTTTTTGATGCACATAAATGAAATTTACGTAAAAAAAGTGCATTTTGCCAGCACTCAATTACACTCAATTTTCTTGAGATCTACTCATTGATTCCTAACCAAAAATAGCTTAGACCCTAGTCCTTGATATAGCAATTATGTATACAAAACATTGGCTTGATTGAATCATTCGTTTTTCTTAAACTTAGATTGGAAAATGAAAATGTTCTAATAATTTTTAGCCGTTTTTATCACCAAAGCCAAATTCATATTTGAGTTCAAAATATCCTCACACCCTGAAAAAAAGTATCTACTTTCAAGTTTTTTTTATTTCATAAAAATATTTGCTTCAAAACTTTGACAAAATATATCTAAACGCTTGCCTTAACTCAGTAAATCTTTTTCTTTGATTGGCTCATTTAATCATGTGATCAAATTTGATTGCAATAAATTTAATAAATGTATAATATTCAGTCTTGTTCAAATTATGTCTGACAAAAAAAAGTTATTAAAAAAACAAACTGAAACTTTCATCGGATGTCCAAATGCAGGAACAACTGAACATTTTTCAACTTCAACTACAATTTCAATGATCACAAGGATTAAGCAGTTGCATCCCATAGTCATAAATAATCTTAAGGCTCTTAACCCTCAATAGACCTATGCTTAATTCATATTTTTTTCGGATTCTTTCTTCAAATTTAACTTTAAAGAGACACTCTATCGTTAGATCACACCTAAACGCAGTTCCGAGAAATTTTTATTTTTTAATTACACTAAAAATTAAGCTTTAATTAAAGAAAAACAACAAATTTGATTTTTACTTTTTTTTAATATAGGGACAATATACACACCAATCGATAGAGAATTCTTAACTGCAAGTGCAAGAAACCATAAAAATTTGTAAAATGATTGCGTTGACCAGATATTAAACATCAATTAAATTAAAATTTATCGAATTTAGACAACTGACAATACATCAAGAAACTGCCTTGCAAAAATAATTTATGCCTTCGTCTCAGCAGGGTGCTTTTAATCCTCGACTCAAAAGTTATTCTTGCATCTTTTCTAAGTATCGGCATATCTCCGAATTCATTTAAATGTAATAATGATGGTGTAGCAATATAGCGTCAAATACTTAACAAAAAAAAAAAAAATACAAATATAAAATATAATATAAGAACGATCTCCCATAATTTTGAATAAAATAATTAATGTCAAGTAATTTTATGATGCATTTTGGCTTTACGGTAATATTCAGAAGAACAAAAATTTGCATAAAGCATCTACAAAAGAAGTGCTGTAATGTCATTTTAACCAAAAAATAGCAAAATATCCAAAATTCGAAAAAAATGTTTCTGCTGTGTCATGAAATTTTTCCATTTCAATATTTCGTCTTTTGAGGGTTAAGAGCCTTAAATAAGACCATTACGACAAAATAAAATCTATTAGAAAGTGTAACGCATTTACTGATTTTTCAATGAAAAATGCTACTATTCCAAAGAAAAACACGCACTCTACTGTTCTCAATTTTTTAAGCCGAAAATTGTTAAACATCGAAACAAGAAATTCATATTATTTTTATGCAAATTATTTGATATTATTTTATGAATAATAAATAAAAGTGCGATTTTTACCAAATTCGACTCACAATATTATTTATCTAAAAACCTTGACTCGTTAGTAATGGAATCAAACACTGAAAACCTCTTGTTTTACAGTCGTCAATAAATTACTGGATAATAAAATAAACTTAAAAATATCTCAAAACATTGGAGAAAAATGTATTGTATTATTAATTATATACAGTATAACACATAATTTTAATTAAAATTATAGTTTTATTTAAAAACATATCGTGTTAAAAGTGAAGATATAATTATAAGTTTGGTTTAAATATAAAGAGACGATAAAATAGTGTGAAAATTTGAAATAATCCAAAACCTTGTCGATTTTGTTTCTGATAGTGTTATTAAACTACAATTTGCCAATAATTTAGGTAATTTACGATGTTATAAAGCTGTTATTATAACGCATGTGGTAATTTAAAATGAATAAACTTTAATCTAACGCCGAAATTTCTCATTAACTTGGCAATAATAAAATTTTGAATGGTTCCGTTAATCGGTAAAATCCATACAATCACTAGCATAAATTAATATCAAAAAATTTTTGAAAGTTGTCGTTTGATTGTATTTAGAAGTATAACACAAAAGCTTGGTAATTAACATCAAAGAATAGTGTCTAATTTGGTTTCTGACATTTACGTGCGTTGTTCGACAATATCCAGAGGCAAAGCATGCAAAAAATCCCAATTAAAAGCCCACTACAAACATTAATTAACACTTTTTATCAGTTTATGTCATCTGTTTGTTTATATAGGTGGATGATGGCATTTAGAATATTTTTATTTACACTTTCTCCATTTACTAAAGACAGAAATGGATAATCAAATTGTTTACTAAACTAAAATAAAGAATGGAATTCATTTTATTAAATACATCTGTGCGGGCGCCAAGTCACCAATTTGTGAGAATATTCTAATGTTCTGACGCAAAATACTTTTATTCAAGGATCATGGAACTATGTCAAATAATCACCAAAATATTCACCTTGAATCTGTATTCAGATTAGGATGCTAATCCAGGACTAAACTTTTTATTAAACCCAAATTATATCAATAATACCAATTTTATCATCAGCTGTAACTCATAATTTTACCGCAATCTGCTCACCCAAAAATAATAACACAATTGATTAATTCATTCCTGTCAACAATCCAAACCTGTTAATTTTTCAATTTAGAATACAAAATAAAAGCATGAAATTGAAGCTCTTCGACTCTAGGAAGTAAATAAAAAATTATAAATCCAATCCGACTACAAACCGCAACCAGATAAATTCATTCGATAACAAATTCTTTACCCAAAATCCGAGGCAAAAAACCACACAACTGACACGTGTCTGTAGATTTAACCCTGCACTGATCAACACACACACATGCTATCAATGCTACAACTTTTTCCATCCATTTGCGTCAGCGAATCATTGGAAACACATCTGGATTTGTTTTTAAAGCGCGCTTTGAATGGATGCTTAAATTTTAGATTGGAATTGAAAGCACCTGAGCTTAGACACCGCAGTTAAAAATGTATAATAATAAGGCACAAGTACTTAAGATGTAATATTTTTGAATTCGAAAAGGCACTTCAGTCGCGGAGATTTCGGTCCAGACGACGCGAAGTTTTAGTCCGCACTAACTGCCTACACATTACTCCGACCTACCTATAGCTGATACTACCATACTACCAGCGTGTGTGAGTGTCATTCAAACTGAGGACATTAATGCAATAACCCGCGTAATCGGACGATTAATGAAGAAATAAAAAAAAAATAATTAACATTAAATAGTAGGTTTAAAGAGAAAAAGATTAACAACAAAATAGGATAGATGAAATGTTTCATTTTCAAGCACAAGCCAACAAACCGGAAATTATTTCAAATGACTTAAATGACTAGTCTTGCAAGATAATAAAAAATAACGATTCTATTCGAATTGTAGACACATTGTAACCATTCATCTTCCATTAGTTACGAATGTTTGAAATGTAAGCGAGTTTGAATTTATTATCGTGATTTATTTTACACTTTCGTAACGTTTAAGAAAATTTTCATGCAGATAATACGACTCGAGCCAATTACTGTGTGATGTCATAAGTCAACAATTATTAATGGAATTGAAAGCTAGAGACGCGACCAGTTCATTGATATTTTTCCAGTGTTATTAAAAAGCTATAAAATTAATGTAAATTTTCAAGTTTCTAAAATTTTGCTTGCTTTAAATCATGTTCAAAAATTATAATTTTATGCTTTCTCTGAATTTCATCTTATAATAATTTGGATAATATTGCCTGCAGCACTCATCACTAACTCATCAAAATTTGTAATGTAAATGTTGATGGAATTATTATGGGATTCCACTGATTAGATTCAAATTCTTTTAATTAATTTATTCATTTGAGTAATTACCAATCACATCGTAGCACTAACCAAACGAAAAAAACAAAAACAATAAATTAATTTTAAATTTAATTTTGTTTTAAAGTATTTTAATTGTGTGGAATATTTACGACCAGCTCCTGAAACATGAAAATTATAAAAATTTTAAATACACATGTTTGCGTGTAGTTAATTTTTGCATCCTTAAGTGCATTATAATTCCTGGCTGCATATTATTAATGATAGTCCATAATGTCCGCAGCATGTTTCGACGTTCGGTCGTCGATCCAAGCAACTTTTTTTTAATTGAACATAAAAATGGTCAGATTGCAGTTTTAAATATCCATCACGCATATAAATCCGTCGACATCGGGTGGTCCCATTGTCTTTTGAACCAATTGTCGACAGTTCGCAGTAAAATCGTAAATATTTAAGTGTGGAAATAAACACTATTGGCAAGTTTATTGATTTATAATAAAGATTTTTCCACCTGCATGTGTAAGTTAGGATTTGTTAAGTTGTCACCTTAGGCGCCAAATTGTGCTTTGATTTATAGTACAATAATGAAAGTTTCAAATTTCTTATGTAGCTGTCAGAGATTGGAAACCATTAAGTACAACAGAGTCATTTTAATTAACAGTAATTAAGATGATGTAACTTTTATTAAGCTCTATTATTACGGTCGAAATGAGTCGGTAATGTGAACGCCCACTTTACTCAGAAACGGATTAGGTAAAGCGATAAATACGTTTTTTGCTTTTGCTTGAAGATCTTCACTTTAGCCTGATTTGGTCGATCGGAACTTTTATCAATATTGCACACAACGCATTATTCACAGATTTGTCCTTTATGTATGGACAATAACGATGCACTTTGACTTATTTATTGACTAATAAATACATCTGGAGAAATAAAATTAAATTAGCGAAAGTCGATTACACAAAGAACAATCACGATGGGAAAAACTTGTCAGCATTACAAGAATCAACTATCTGACGTACAATTTATAATAATTTTTTTTTTTTTTTAATATTGGCAAAATTTTCTACCAAATTTAATTTGACTGGTTTGTAAACAACTATGTAACTGTTCGCCGTCTAGTTCTTGAGATGTCAATTAATAAATCAATTAAAGACACCTTAAGGCAACAGTTAAAGAATTAAATATACATTAAGAAGCAGAATGAAAAAGTAATCTAGAAAATCGAGTAGCTAATCATATGTTCTTCAGCCAAACTTAAAAAGGTAATTTATTATAAGACAATGTACTATGTCATGAACTGAAAATGAGATCAAGTGTTTTAGATTGAACAGATTAGATACTTATCAAAATATGTTAAAATTCTAATTTCTCGGTTGAATGATTGAGACAAAATGTCGCAATTTTAATAAATTGCAATATCGAACATCAGTTTAAAAAAAATGGAATCCAATTGATGGATGAAATTTTATAGAAATGCTAATCGACTAACTTAAGTTTTGTTTGAGAATTTTAAGAAATCGTGATTTATTTATTTCGGATAATGGTGAGGTAAAAGTACCAGTGATTGGCGGTGTCCCAATCGAATAATAATTATTTTTTTTCGAAACAACCAATCAGATTGTTAGAAAATATAGAAAAATATTTTAAAGGGTAATAGTATATACATAGGTCTGCAAAGCAACGGTTTCGAAGATACGGGAGGTTATTATTATTACTCACTTATCAAATACGAACAGCCAAAAAAATAAAGATACATAAGTTGTTCCAAGTGTTCTCATTTCATTTTCAAAAAGATACAACATTTTGGATGATATTTAAATACTTTCTAGAACCGTTTTGTTTGCTCGAATTTGTTGAGTTTTTGGATTAATTTTCAATTTAACTCCTGGATTCTTTTTACTCTTGCAGAAGGTTTCCACAGTGGTACCATAAACTGATGCTTCAAAATACTCCCAAAAGACGAAATCTAATGAATTTAATTTAGGCGATCTTGTAAGAGTAATCTTGATTTGTGGACCCATGTTTATATGAGACTTTTTTGCTTATTTTGGTCTATACTAATACTCCTTGAAATGTTTTATCATCTTTTTTGAAAATCTTGTATAATTTTATAAATTCCACAAAATTTAGTCGATCAGCTCGATCTTAACTGAAATTAGCTTCCAAAATTTTTATTGAAGCTGAAACAATATTTATACAAAATGGTGCATTTTCGATGTCCGCGTGGAAAATCTCCAAAACTAAAAAGTTTAAAAATTCATAGCTTTGTTAATATCAAAGATAAACTATTGGAACAAAACCAAAATTTTGCGTAGTTTTTACGTAGAATTCAGTACTACCAACACATATTATTTTTGAGTCATTAATTTGACTGCAAAAACACAAAGTTGCATTTTATTTAAAATAGAAACCATAGTTGGCTGAGACATTTTTAAAAAGCTATTATTTCGAATTATTTGCACAAAAAACTACCTCGAAAATGTGCTATTCGTTTTGTTCAAAATCTTTCAGTTGTCACATCGAAAATGCACCATCCTGTACACTGATATACTATCCATCTGCATTCGTTTATTTTTGTCAGTTTTAAATAATAGCTGAGAATGTACAAAATAAATTTGGGCAGTCAAATACAGGGACGTGTTTACAAATTTTTTAAAACCGATTCAACATTGAGTAAGTGCGAAATATTATTCGAAATCTAGCTGAAACTATATGTTCCACATCATAAATCTGAGAGAGAAATATTCGAAAACAAGGCTGCTTTAAACCTTTTTTGCGTAAGGTCAATAACTGGTACTTTTACCTTACCATATTCTTGAAAATTTCTTTTAGGAACAAATAAAATGATTCTGAAATTGAAAAGTTAGATTTAGTTACATGAAGTTCATACAAGAAATATGGTTATAACAATCATTACTTGATAGCAATGCCCGTAATGATATTAGTCTTGCATGCCTAATGGTTAATTATTGGATCAGTGGAGGGTAATGAAAATAGTGATTAAATAGTGAAAATTAAATTGTAAAATAGATAGAGAATTGAAGATAAATCAGAAAAATAAATGAAAATAGAAGACTGCGAAGAGTAAAAAGTGAAAAAAAGTATGTCATGTACAGGGTGGTTTATTTTCTATGGATTTCATAGGTTTCTCATATATCCGACCATCACACAAAAAAACGAATGATACATTCTCGTGTTGATTTTTTGAGACAAATTCAAAACTTTAATTAGTTTGTCTTTTCTTCTGAAGTTCCAGCGCTTTTTTGATTTTTTTTTGAGATTTTGATAGAATGCTGTAACTTTTTTGTTTTCAAAGTTATTCAAAATGTAAAAACTAATACTTATACCGATTTTCACGCAAAATAGAATGACGTCATGCATAGTTGGCTATGATTTAAAAAAAATGTTGTTTTTTTCTATTTACGGATATATATAGTTAAGATCTAGTTTCTCAAAAAATATTGGAAAAATTTCAAGTTTTCGTTATAAGATTAAAAAAAACATAGTCGCATCTAGGAGAAAAAAGATCCTCAAAAAAATTTTGAGAAATGAGCTCAAAATTACAAAACTTAATTTTTTTTCAGTTTTGAAAACCCAAAATTTTCATTGCTTCATATCCTGAAAACTCATTGTTTCCTTTCATATTTCTTGTGGAAAATCTGTGCTTTGCATTGATAAAATTCAGTACACTTTTTGTTTTGTTTTTTTTTCATCTCTTACGTAGGGAAACATACACTAAGAATAACATTTATATTTGCAGATAAAGCAACAAGATATTTTGACTTTGATTTTTTGCTTCCTAAAGCTACTACGATTTTTTATAATTTCACGACCAAAAATTAAAAATTGTTAAAAATATATAAGAGAAAGTATCTAAACTGTATATTTTCGTGAATAGAAAAAAATAACGATGCTTCTCATTTGAAAAATGTAGGTTATATCTTGAAAAATAGAAAAAATAAAAACATTTCAGTTAGGCCAATCTATTCTATGCAAAAATCTTGATTATTAACATTTTTCAGATTTTGAATAAGTTCAAAACTAAAGGAAATACAGCATTCTTCAGAAAATGTTAAAAACCAAGAAAGCGATGTAACTTCAAAACAAAAGACAATAGCGCAAAAGTAATTAAAGCAATGAATTTGTCTTAAAAAACTAGCATGAGAATATATCATTCGTTTTATATATGAGAAATCTATGAAAACCATCAAAAAGAGCAACAAAATTCCATAATTTTACCAAAGCTTCACATCTGCAGTTAAAACAACAAATATTTCTTTGTAAAAACGGAAGACAGCTTTCGAAGGAAAACAGATCAAAATGAAAACTCTAGGGATGATTTGAAAAAGTTGAAAAATATTAATTTTTGATAAAATTAGGGTTAATTTACATTTTTTATGAGGATCATATTAAACTTTTGATTACTTAGATAGTCCTTGAAAAAAGGTTCTCAATAATGCATAACATGTCACTAAAATCTTTATTTCTACAAAAGGTAGATGAGATGAGATACCAATAATGAGCATCGAAATATGAACAAACTCCTCATTTTTTCCAGTTTTTGGAATGACTAAGATTATGAAGTTTCTATAAATTGAAGAAATGAATTATTTAGTGTGACTTTATGTGATTGAAAATAAAAGATTTTTGACACTCAGGGTACACAAATTAAGAAAAACTTCTGAGTCTTACAATTTAGCAACAACACGGCTCTCCGATTATTGTAACGATTTTTGTTCTTTTATTAATAATTTGCCAAACGCTGAGTGGAAACAATGTGGCTAGTAATAATAAAATTAAAACAATTCCATTAGAAATTTAGACAGAGGAACCAGACTCCGGCGATACTCAAATTATTCATTCTTGGGCAAAAAAATCTCAAAACAAGTAAGGAAATATGTAAAATAAATGGTATTATCTCATAACTCCTGTCATTGGGCCTTGAATTTAATTACCAAAAAAATTCCAATTTAAGTAGATAGATTTCTCATCGTGTATATTTTTAATGGAAAAATAATTCGATTGCATTGAAGCCACTGTCCGAATCTGCTGCAATTCAAACACATGTTTAAAATTTTGCTTAATACAGCTGAGTGCTGACTATCTAGAATGATTGTCTACATCATATTATCACGTTCTGAATCCTCATGTAATTGATATCACCTTACCATCTCACATTTAACGGTTACGATTCTGAATCTTCTAGTTTTACTATTGGAGTCACTAAGCATTTTAACCAACCACATTCTGCGGACGCCTCTTTCTCATGATTTAAACATCGCGTTAGATTTATGTTATACATTATTTTGCTTTTGTGGCTTCGAAAATAAATCACTGTTACTGTTGCTTCATCAGCACACAATAAATTGTTTTATATAAAAAAAAAAAAGGGAATGGAAATTCAGCTGAGCCAACATTATATTTTTAAGTAAATTCTCTATTCATTGAGATGATCTGTTGATAAATAGAAATTGGAAAAAAATGTTTTTGAAATTTAAAAACATGTGGAATCAACGAATAATCAAAATCCTTCAAGAATTACAGAAGAAATAAAATAACTAATTATAAATTACGTGTGAATAATTCCAATCGATAAACAAGTTGCAAATAATTTGCATATACTCGTTACACATTTAATTATATTTCAAATTAGAATTCCTTGATCGCATTGATTTATACAACTTTCTTTTTCTATGTTAATGGAACTAGAAAAATTGAAAAATTTGCTATTATAATTTATTTCTTAATACCATATGCCGACTTTCATTTACGCTCTCATCAAGAATTTTCTATAATATATAATTGCAATATCATTGATGATGAGGCATTTGAACAGAAAGAAGTTTTCAAGAAATAACAGTAACCGCAAATTAACTTCTGACAGTAGAATACAGAATTGAGAGTAAAAAATAAAAGAATTTGTGTTTGTTTATTTTCGTTGAGAATCTCTATTGCTTCAGGTAGGAGTGTTTATTGACGCAAATCATTTAATTTAAAACAGACGTCATTTGATGATTGTTGTATTGTAGGCGTGAGAGAGTAAATTTCCATAAGGTAACAATGAAGCAGAACTTACCTCTTTTTTCGCTTGCAATAAATGATCTCCCTCATCGTCGCTCAATGTCGAGCACGTGGAACAATTTGACGACTTCCTGTACGGTTTTCTAAGAACGTACTCGGAGTCTAAGCTACTTATGGTCGAGCCGCAGTAGTTCAAGTTGCTGCAAGAACTATGCAGACTGGATTCCGGCGACGAGTTTTCCACTCTTTGGCTTCTGATATATTCGATATCTTCCAATGTAAGTCCCATAATGTCGTCTGAATAATCGCTCACTACCACTGAAGGCGTCCGCCAGTAGCGATATCTTTGCTCTTCACCATCATCAGTGAAACAACTTTGTCTGCGGCTATCATTCCGATAATCACTATCACTAACACAGTCACTGAACTTCCGGTCGGCGGGAAGAGGCACGTATTGAGCTTCGATAAGGGTGCGGCTAGGAACGCTGTCGTGGTCAATTGACCCTCGAGGACTATACGGACTACGGATGGGTTCATAAGACGCTTCTTTCTTCTCTCTCCAAGAAGATTCATCTTCACTTTGACCCATCGCTGAATCACTACTTCCACATCTCTGCACTTTATTATTACCATTTTCCCAATTCTTATCTTTTTCATCGTCACTTGTCCCTGTACTGTAACCACTAGTCGGAGGTTGCAAAAATACCTCGTCTCTGCGTTTCTCCTCTTTTTTAAAACTCTCTTTTGTCCGTTGCAACATCGCCAAGTAGTTCTCCTTCAACAACTTCACGCTTTTAAAAATCGTCCCATCTTGGTGGTTCTTTAACTCATACACCCCAGTCCGTCTCTGTCTTTTACGATCTTTTGAACCATCTTCATCGCTTAATACCGCTTGCGCCATCTCTTCACTCGTAGAACAAGTTTCAACACCGCTAGAATCGCTTTCTGTTAGATTCTTAAAATACAGCCGATGTCGCTCTGCTTTTATTTTCATTATATCTCGCAAGTCTTCGTTAGCCATCGTCTGTTCATCACTTAGGAAAGCTTCTAGGGGTGTGCTTTGAATTGCTTCAGCCCCTTTCACTAACCAAGGTGAACCCTCTTCGACGTGGCGAATCCAAAAACTACTGAAACTAAAGACGACTGATATTTATATAAATGCTTTGTGATTTTGTAGCTTATCGCTGACTTTATCGCACTACGCAAACTATGACAAAATAAAAATTTTGAAAAAAAGATAGCGTAACTAAATGTTGAAAAATTAGTAGCAACTAAATGAACAAAACAGTGGAAACTAGAACTCGACTTGTATTTTCCAAATCTCGAAAATTCTTTGAAATAATGCATCATAAAAACTTTACGATAGTAGTGTTTGCACAGTCGAATAACAGAAATAATCCTGCTTAGGTTTATTATACGGTTGGAGATTATTATACCCAGAAAAGGAGAAAATTACAAAAGCGCACAACTTTATTTCAGGTAGAAAATGTGATTTTCTAGCAGACTGGAGCTTGCAAAGTAAAAATTGTTTTAATTAACGTTTGCAATGGTCAAGACAGAATTACAGTTAAAATTTGATTGCAAAACAATGTTATTAAAAAGTTAAAGTATTTGATAAGAGTTAATTATTACTTAGGAAATGAACAACAGACTTCTGATGTGGTTAATATAATTTTAAATACAAGTTTTGGACGACTTTTAATTGGAAAAAATTTTGCAATATCCACGCGTTTATAATTTATTAAAATCTAACGACTCCGTGGGCCACCCATAAAGCAGCAAAACGTGCAAAGAATCTCATTAAAAAATTATCGCTAGTCCATGAGTGAATATTTTTAAAGTCATTTGTATCGCATATGGTGTCAGCTCCTGTACATAAAATTAATTGTTTATAGCTTTGTTAGTGGGTCAAAATGATCGTTTAACCAGAATGGTAGATTTATGGAAATTACACCAATAATGTACCGAGTGTCAAAGGTTAAAATCATCTCTCATACGTAATGCTTTTTCCACATGACAACTTTTACGAATCTGGTTTTCTGGCGTTAAATTTCGTCTGAGTTGGTTGATCGTGCAGAGTCGGCCTTGCTCACTTATCATTGGCCTCAATACGACCAAACCTCTGGGCATATATGGCGTTGATATTGCAGTGTACCAATAAAACATTTAACGGTAACTTCGGTAAATCGAAGATCACTATTGTCCATTAAAAATTTGTACTTTTCAGTCAATGTCATATAAAAGAATGGGCCGACAAACTTTGCTCGTCTTAGGTCAATTACATTAAAGTCATTTAAGATTGACGTCAATACCGTTTCGTAAGTCCCTCAGGTTTAAATTATAATCCATGTTTTTTTAAAAAGATTTGTGAAAACAGAACACCGCTTTAATTAAAATAAACTTTTAGATTTTTTTTACCGAAATACGGATCCGTGTTGATTCGCAATTTTATGCTCGATTTGATGCTACTTACCACTCCATTAATCAACTGTCGAGAATCATCACACAATCAATCCTGGAAGAAAATAAAAAATTTAGTACTTACAATTTAAGTCGTTTTCTCCCCAACACACAAACTGTATTTACTCATTTCAAAATGGTGCAATTAAAGATATATCTGCACAAGACAATGTTATCTAGATAAATTACACTGTTAACTTAAACTCTCTTAATTATGCATAAAATAATTATACGTTTATGTATATAAATCGAGATTTTTCTCCACATTGTTAAGTTAAAGCAAAATATATGTAAAAATTTCGTTATAGCTTTAGTAATTAAAAAGATAAGAAAACATTTCCATTTTTATTTTACGCAAAATTTTATGTATTATTAATGAAATTTGATAAAATTTGAACTATAATTACGTTACGTAATGTTTTCCATTTGTTGTTCTTCTTTTAATATAATTAAATTAATTATTTTCAAATTTATTCTTTTCTATGTTCTTGATTAGATATTAGACGCCTAATACTAAGATCATATAGTTTTGTAATGATGGAAAACTAGTATGACATGTTTCTGAGATAAAATTATAAAACCATCAATTTTAATTTGAATATCAACAAAGAATTTATGATAATTATATGTTAACTCCAAGTTATAAAAATTTAATTACTTACCTAGTCTATAAAAGTGTTTTTAACTATTTTACTGATCAATTTATATTTGTTTTATGATTAAGCTTTGTTGAAAACTAGATCAAGAATTGTTTATAGAACTTTTTATGAAATTTACAGTTTGGTAATAATAACTGCACTGTAGTTTTGTCGCAATTTTTCTCTCAAATAAACTAAATTACCTGTAATTATAATTAACTTAATGGAATTTATAGCGAGTGGATGTTATTGAACTTGTAGGTAATTAACCCTCATAAAATCCCCGTTTTTTGCTCATTGATTATTTTATCAATTTATGTTCTTTGTGGGTGAGACAATTTCTATCACAGCTATGATATAAATAGAATTAGAATAGGCCATTATCAACAATATCCTGTACTTTCACGTGCGATATTATTATGATGACCTAACAGGAGGCACTTAATTTATCTTTTATATTTGGAATGTAATTACACTGTGTTAAAATAAACCAGCAGTCATTTAAATTTCGCAGGTAAACAACGACCTTCGAAATGTTTATCTGGAGGTAGGTATGAATGCTGATAAAAAAAATTGCGCCCCTTGAAGGTTCAAGTATTTTTAATATTCAACCTCGTTACACATCCACATTTTTGTTAAAAATTTTCAATTTTGAAAGTTACCTTAAATATCATTTTTGGGAAAAATTAACCCAATTGGAAACTTCACCAAAGCATGATCACGTTGCAAATGGAAAATTGCACAGACTTTCACTGAACGAACAACAGCAACACCGGCCGTCAACTAATGTTAATGGATGAAAGAGTTAAGAAAAATATTGGACATTCAACATTTTTAAGTAGCGCATGCGTCCGCACTATATATTATTTTAAATAATAAAAATAATAATACAAGTTGTTGAACTTAATTGCTTCATCAAATTAAATATTAGTGCGCACATAAAAAAATAAAGGTGCAAAGATGATGAAATCTTAAGGAAACATTATAGCTCAGAATATCAGAAATTTTGTTAATAAAAGC
Organism: Latheticus oryzae; assembly: GCA_030157265.1. Lineage (NCBI taxonomy): Eukaryota > Metazoa > Arthropoda > Insecta > Coleoptera > Tenebrionidae > Latheticus > Latheticus oryzae. The sequence continues at coordinate 15,722,598 of CM058052.1, read as the reverse complement.
ATTCAGTACTTTTTCACGTAGTATGGCAAAGGTTAACAGTACTGATTGATTAACATGGCAAAGGAGCGATTCTAATTTATTTATAGAATGATAAAGTGATTGTTTTTATTCTATATACTTACTACATTAGTGACGTCTGTTAAAAGGCTACTAATTGAAAAAATGCAAACGCAGCTTCACTAAGCTTTCAATGTTTTACAAGTTGTTACATTACAAAAATCATAGCTTTTATTTGATATTACCAAAAAAAAACACTAACTGGTAATTTTGTAGCTTTTACGTCAAACCCATTCATCTGATACATGATATCGGTAGTTTATTCAAATTGACGCTTTTTTTGAAGCTGACTGTATGTACAAACATTGATTATTTTTATCAAAATTAGTAGAACTCTAATTTTTTGAATTTTTTTCAACGCACTTGTTATTGCTGCGTGAAATTTCAAAAATCGATAAAACATTCAATTGACTTTAGATTAAGAAGGTCAAAGTTTGGTAAGCTTTGGAAAGATACTAATTATTATTAAAAATAAATTAAGAAAAAAAATTGGATTAAGTGAAGCGGAGAATGCTATTTCATTTCGTAATTACATTATTCGCCATAATATTAATTTGTTATCTGCTGAAACCTTATCAAATGTAAAATTTATATTTTACTTTCTGGAAATGGTATTTCCTGGTTTGTACCAGTGCAAGATAATCCCAAGAACGAGCCTCAAGTCCCATTAGTCCGAATTCCAACGCTTTCAAAAGTCACCATCAGTGGCGCTGCAATCGCTGTACTAAAAATTCTTGTTTTGGTGTCATGTTTTAGTGATTTCTTGTCATTTCTTTGCGTTGTATTGTTTCTTCAGTTGTGGATTCGATTACAGTGAAAAGTTTTGATTACTTTCGATAAATGTACAAATGTAGCGTTGTTAGAAGTGATTGATTGTTAGTTCAGGTTATGTATGTTGACACTGTTACCATTGCTCATAAAAAACGCTGGAAAGGGGCGTAGCAACCTACTTGAGATTTCCTGCGAGACGATCCCAATTGTAGAATGTTTTCGAAAAAGAAAAAGAAACCGTTGATTTCGGCTCCTACGAATTTTGAGCATAGAGTACATACAGGATTTGATAAACGTGAAGGAAGGTATGTGGGGTTGCCGTTGCAATGGGCTTCTATCGTTGGAAATAATCAAATACTTAAGTCTACAAATCGACCATTACCTTTAGTAGATCCGTCGGAAATTACACCGACGGAAATATTAGATTTGAAGACTATTGTAAGAGGTGATCATAGATCTGACAGTCGACTGAGCATCCAGAACAAGAATCAAGCGAATGGGATAATTCTTCCAAAGACATCGAATGTGGCACGATCAAATTCGTTGCGATCTTCAAGTCCACCGAGACTAAGAAGAGACCATAGAAATAACACTAATGTACCTCCTTCAGTCCCTGAAGAACAAATTCTTCAATATACTTCAATGAGAAGAGACCCAAGTATCAGTAAGCCGCAAGTTAGAGACAGTTCACCAGCGGAACGGTCTTTAAGTAACCATGAAGTGCCTAATCCTCATATGAATGGAAATGTGCAAGAAAGTTATGGATATGGACGAGGCGATCATCCTCAAGTCTCTCCCGCTGGTTCTATGGCATCAGGAGGGTTATCACAATTAGGTGGTCATTCTCATTCAAGCCATGGCTCGCATCAAAATTTACAACAAACATATCCAGTCAGACATGACCAGAATCAAAATCTCAAAAATGGAGGACAAATAGGAACTCATGGGGCGACAGGAGCAGTAGCACCACCGTCTACTAAACATCACGAACAAAGGCTGACACATGAACAGGTTTGATCAATAGTTGCATTATTGAACAAATAATTAAAGGGGAGATATTCTATTGTATATTGATTGGCATTTTCTTTTCAGTTCCGAGCGGCCTTGCAGATGGTAGTATCTTCAAAGGATCCTCGCGACAACCTTGAACGTTTTGTCAAAATTGGCGAAGGATCAACAGGAACAGTATGTATAGCTCATGATCGAACAACCGGCCGACAAGTGGCTGTAAAAATGATGGATTTACGTAAGCAACAACGTAGAGAATTGCTCTTTAACGAAGTAGTAATTATGCGTGATTACCATCATCCAAACATCGTTGAAATGTACGACAGTTATTTAGTTAATGACGAATTATGGGTAGTGATGGAATTCTTAGAAGGAGGCTCTTTAACCGACATTGTCACCCATTCCCGAATGGACGAAGAGCAAATTGCCACAGTTTGCAAACAGTGCCTTAAAGCACTTGCTTACTTACACTCTCAAGGAGTTATCCATCGAGATATCAAATCAGATTCGATTCTTTTAGCTTTAGATGGAAGAGTCAAACTTTCAGATTTTGGATTTTGCGCTCAAGTCTCCCAAGAATTGCCTAAAAGGAAGTCTTTAGTAGGAACACCATATTGGATGTCGCCTGATGTTATCAGTAGATTACCTTATGGACCAGAAGTAGACATTTGGTCGTTGGGAATTATGGTTATAGAAATGGTAGATGGAGAACCACCGTTTTTCAATGAACCACCATTACAAGCTATGAGAAGAATAAGAGAAATGCCTCCACCGAAATTAAAAAATGCTCATAAGGTTTCTTCAAGACTACAAAGTTTTTTGGATCGGATGTTAGTAAGAGATCCGACTCAAAGAGCTACCGCGCAAGAATTACTCACACATCCGTTTTTAAGACAAGCGGGGCCACCAGCGTTGTTAGTACCGTTGATGAGAGGCGTCAAACATTCGAATTATTAAAGTTTGTACTTATATGTTGATATTTATATAGGAATATACATCTTCATCAATCTCATTAAGTCATACCAAATATTAATTGTTAATAGCTTATAGAGAGCTCTCTGATTTTGTTTTCTGATTAGGATTGAATGGCTCTTAGTTGGACCGTTGGAGGCTTCTAAAAAATACCGAAGCATTGATTTTGATCTCAAAGGTTTTAAAAAAAAACTATCAATAACATAGTATCTAGTTCGCAATTTTTTGGAAATTTCTGGCAAACGTCGTTTCCGCTATAACCGGAAAGGATAATCTCTATGACGAAAAATTCAGATCATATGATTTTTTTTTAGTTCTTCAGAAACTTTTAATGGTCTAATAAAAAGAGACCCAGGTATATGATTCCAGAAGGACCAGTATTATCGATTGTAAGCCGTCCATTCGTGCCTTAGGCTTATACTATACTGGGTGTTTCCATTTCATCCATGGTAGTTCGTAGGCTTGTTATCATATCAGTTGGTAGCTATTTTTTAATATACGACAACATATTGTAAACAATTTTATGATGTTTTCAGACTTTGTTCATTAGCTTTGTATTATACTAAATTCATAATAAACTTATTATTTTCTTATTGTTTTTTTGAGGACTGAAGAAGAAAAAAACAATCATTAGTAATAGTACTGAGTTTAATATAAACAAATAACAAAAGCAACATTCAAACCGAAACCAGGCACGTTTACAAATATACAAATATATTATTGCTGCTTTCTACTTAACGACTTTTTTAAAGCTAACTATAGTTTTTCTATGAAAGACGTTCAACTGAGCATCCTGTTTTTTATTGATATAATCCGGGCATGATTGATATGTTATATCCGCGATTTTCAGGATGGTCAGAGAAACCCCATTACAACACATGTGAGCTCGTTTATGTTTATATTTCTACGACCTAAGTGACAAGTTTGTTTAAATTAATTATTATCTTAATATTACAGTCTGATTTTGTTGATTATTTGATTGTTAATCAATCGTCTACAGTTCACTACCACTCCTAATGATGGTAGTACATTTCTAATCGTTTAACAAGTTTGATTATTATTATTTCACTATTTTGTTCATGAAATCACGTGGAATGTCGAATTTCGAAAATTTATTATCAGTTAAAAAAAATGACTAGACTGCGTTCAGTGCAAGAAATTGACTTTGCACCTGAGTTTGCACTAAAACCAACCACTTCAGCCTCTAGGAATATTACATTGTCAATTGTCATAAAGGATATAATTAAAACTAAAGCGAAAGTGAATAGCGTCTTCACATTGACTCCATTTGTTCAGTTAATTCGAGAATTGGGCTTTCGCTGAGAGGTAATAATGGTGGCCAGGGGTTGGCAGGGAAAGTGGGTCCCTGTATTCACAAATACCTCATGTAATAAACAAAAACAGAACAACAAAAACACATGCAAAAAAAAACAAATTGTTAACATAATTAATTTATTTTAGCTGCACATATGAATATAAATAATATTGCTCTAAAATATAAACATAAATTTGTACTAAGAATTGCTTCTAAAGTGTAATTACAATTTCCACGCAGCTTTGCGGTAGCAAATTTGCATGACAGAATCTTAGCAGCAGTCACAATACTAACAACTGTCTTTTTATAAAAAAATAAATCTCAAAACGACAGTTTTAAGTTTTGTGAATGAATTCTCTGAAAAATCGACTCTTTAATAATTCATTGTATCGTGTTTAGAAGTATTTTTGTCGATTTTCCAGCGAACGTGACAGCAGCAAGTTAATGAAATTGAAATGGCGCACCATGCAAATCAAGCTACTAAACGACTAGTAAAATTAATACTTGTATCGGTGCAAAAACCCTAACCACAAAACAAAATAAAGAGAACAAAAACCTCACTCTCCAAGTGCAAGTTACAAATGCTGCGGTACCTGAGTCCAGGTGGCTGGCGTCGTTTGCCAAGGGGGTGTCGGCGATGGTATCGCTTGTTCGGAAATCTGGCAAGAACTCATATTCCCTGGAAGCGTGCTCCATGCCGCTTCCCCGGAACTTTCAACAAGCGCCTGAAATGCCATCAAGTCTTTACTCTCGGTTTCGCTAAGTGGCAGCGGAGGCATGACTTGCTGTTGTTGGGCGATTTTGTAACTCGCTTGTCGCAACATTTGTCTTCGTGCCAAATGCCCCCCTGATTCAGCATTCGTATTAGATGCTTGGTGCGACATTGCACATTGCTTTTGCAGAATTTGGCGTTTTTGCTGCAATAATCGGTGTTGCATGGCAGTTTGTAGTTGTAGAGGCTCGGAAGGCGCATTGGTGTAACTAAAATTATCGGGGAGGCTGACACGTTTGTTGCCGCGCGGTTGCAAGTATTGAGTGTGTTGTTTCTGACGCTGCGATACTTCTTCGGGGGGTTCGCGAGCTTGGTATTGCGATTGGAGACGTTGTGCTTCACGTTGCACTAAATGCAATTCCAAAACTCCTTTTGCTTTGCAATTTTCACTGAGTTTTTGTGAGTTGAAAGCGACGACACCCGTTGAAGTGTCAGCAACTTGTTGAGCGACTAGACCGTCGCTAGCGCGGCGTCCTTCCCGAAAGTCGACTGGAGAACGAGTCAAACCTCGCGATGTTTTAAAACTAGACATATGAACCAGAGGATTGTGCTTATGGAGGACTGGACGCGGAGCTAAGGTGTAGCTGGTATGGGTGGTAATCGAATCGGGCTTACAGTTGCTGGTTGTGCAACTGGGTAAACTACTGGCCAACTCACTGGATTCCGATAATGGATATTCTAAACTTTCGAAATTACTATCACAACTTAAATTTTGGCTAAGACTTTTCGATGTGTTGAAATTTGTCACTACACCGCTTGAGGAACTTGAAGAAGCGTAGCTCAGGCGAGGTGTGTGGTCTTCTAAATCAGTTTCCACACCTTCATCTGTTGAGCTTGAGTATTGAGTTTGAATTTCGCCACTTCTGTAACCGCTATTAAACAATTAAACAACAATAATCAAAAATGAAGGAGTCTTACCTTGTGGAGAACCTCCCTAAAGATCCTTTACTATCCGCTGATTCTACACTATGACTGGTTGTATGTCCATAGGCGTAGCTATGCTGGTGATTGTAAGAGCTATCAGCAGCCGGCACGGCCGACATCTGCAGAGTGGACATAAGTTTCGTCGCTTCAGTCGACATACTAAACGTAGTTGTCGTAGCTTGGTTTAGTATTTTAAGAGCATCTTCACTATTCGTAGCTGCGAGTAATTTAGCCGCGTCTATGCCATGTATAGGGGGCGAATCGCAAGTTCTGGTACCTGCATTTATTTTACTATTACTAGCTGTTGGTGCAGTTGTAGAATGTTGGAGTAACCTTCTACAATCTTCGCTTGTACTTGCCCTCCCGATTTTCCTCATCGCCTGTTCAGCAATATTGGAAGGTCTCCGTCTTTGTACTTCTCTCACTACGGTCTGATTCTCGCCCCCCACTAATTGATTCCTGAGTTTATCCAACAACAAGAAATAAATTGCAGCGTGATGATCGTAACTTCCTATTCGTATAGACTGTGAAAAAAAAAACACACAAAAAATCAAACTTCCAAAGTTTCATTTTCGGTTTGTTTCAATTACCTCGCGAGTTTTCGAACTATCGATTCCCAAACTCTGCATTAATCTAAGGATTTGTTCGTTTGGTTGGGTTGTAGATGCGGGAATTATGTGCGGAACGCTTGGAGGGATGGCTATCTGCATCCATCGATGCTTCTTTATTTGAGATATACTGTAACGTTTGTTTGGCTCTAAAACGAGCATTTTTCTTATCAGAGATTCACAGTCTGTAAAAAAATACTTTAAATCAAAAGATTTCAAAAACTGAAAAATGTTAAAAATTTCATAGACGTTTTCAAATGATAAAATAAAAAGCGTTTTTAGCATGCGGTACATTTTCTGTAGTAAAATATTAACTTTTTGCTCCGTTTAAAATTCAAGCGGTTACATGTGAATACGTCACTCAAATCAAGGGTTGAAAATAAGCTAAAAAGTCAAATATTCAACCACCCACACGAGTTCAACATTGACGTCACTAAATGCGTCACAAATGGGCGCACGCACTGGTTAGATGAGACACATAATACTAAAAACAATGCAGTCGAGGCCATGCTTTCTTCTCCTGTGTTGTAAATATACCAAAGCGGAACATTCCCTTCTATTTTTGAAAAAACTGATTTATTTTTGAATTAGTTAAAGCTTTAGAAGTATTAGTGGTATCAGTATAAATAAAACACCCGAAATAAGTCGACGAGATATTAATACTTTTATGAGCGAAAAATTTCCAGTGAATAAATGAAAAATCAATTAACGAACGTCTGCCCTTTCTTGAGTATTTACATTCAAGATTAAACCGTTCTTGTTTTATTATTGAGATAATAAATAATTCAAATGCGCTAACGTATATGTAAGTAGTAATATCAACGCAAATAATTGTCGTTGGATAAACATTGATTTTATCTTTGACGTAAATCCAAGATATGATTATACTGTTTCTGATAAAATCCTAAACTCCAAACTTACCAGAACTCATAAAATACGGAATCCGAAATCTACCAGACAAAACACGGTCACGAAGAGCTTGCAAAGAACATCCATCAAAGGGCAAAGCTCCACAAACTAAAACGTAAAGGACTACACCCAGGCTCTGAAAATAAATTAATTTCAATAAAAATTATAAAACGAAAGATATTATAACATACCCATATGTCTATTTCCGGACCGGTGTACTTTTTGCCTTCGAACACTTCGGGAGCGGCGTACGGCGGTGAACCGCACCATGTTGACAACAAGCCACCGGTTGTGTAATAATTCGAAAAACCAAAATCAGCTATTTTTATGTTGTTACTGGAATCTAGCAGGAGGTTTTCAGCCTGGAAAAAAAATTGAATTTTACAAACTTAGTTTTAATATTATTGTCATTAGTTTTAATGACTGAAAAGCAATAAAAATAATTCCAATGTAAGCAATAATGAAATAAAAAACTCATTTGACGATTATTGTGTTTAATATCAAAGTCCATTTGTGAGTGTTAACCTCTGAATTTTATGAAAACCCAAACGATATAGAAGTGGCAGGTGTTTGACGTAAATACATACTTCAATGTGAATCACTGGTAAACTGAATAAATCCCAAGTACTATTGTACTTGTATGACATCGAGAAATTTTTATTGAAACATGAAGCGTTATTACAATTGTTGTAGTTTTATTAAAGTCACGTTGGATAATTACCAGAAGTTAACTCCAAAGTTCAAAAACTACGAATTTTGTCATTAAGAGTTTAGGTAACTGTACTCCAAACTTTAAACTGATATCAAAAGTTCTTGAGTTTATTTTCCACAGCATAAAGTAAATGCAAACGAAGACTACTTTACAAGTTTCCAATCCCAACTTAAATCTTGACAACTTTGTTTATTACAAATGAGGAATTTAACGGGAAAGATTTTCTATGTCTACTAGTGAGTGAGATGTTTCAAGTTTAAAAAAACAAACTCAAATTTTTTAGATGAAGTTTTTCAATTTTTTTTCAATAATCAAATGAAAGTTTTTAGTCGTTTTTAAAAATTTTATAATCATTGACAAAACCACATAACAACAAAACATAAAAGTTTCTAAAAATAGAGATCAAATGTCATTTCAATTTTGTCCTTTACTTCCATTATACGGAATTATTTTCAGTGAAACACTTTATCTGGTTTGTTAAAAACTTTAGCGAGTCGTCAATTCGCTTAATGTAGCCCTAAACCTCCCGTAATCACCTCCTAATCCATCCCCGTTAATGTCTCCGTCAGATATTTTGCAAATGCAAACCCGAGCGTCCCTTTTAAAGATCCTTATATTCTAATCCCTGGGGCTGTTCTACTCATTCCCCCATCCTCGGCCCTATTCCGCCTCTTGGATGTTCTAGGCTGACAGCCCCCAATCGATCTCATCGCGAATGACGTCATGCCGTGTGGGAGAGCACCGCAATCCTGTACATTTCAATGCATTACCTTTAAATCTCTGTGCACGATGTTACGATTATGACAATACTCCACCGCCGAAAGAATCTGCCAAAACTTCATTCTAGCTTGATCCTCAGTCATCCTACCATACCTAGCAATATAGTCTGAAATGAAGAAAACGAGAATTAGTGGTCCAGGGTCGAGATGTTCCTTGTTGTGCGTCGATGCTATATCATATCCCCTTACTCCCGCTACCGTTGCTGCTTGCCAAAAACCGACGCTCGCAATGACGTCAGAGCGTCAAGGTCTGGTCTGCAGCGTAGGCGTGAGGAGCATCTAGACAATTATTCGATGAGAAAAATTAAAAACTTACCAAATATTTCACCTTGGCTTGCATATTCGGACACCAGATATATCATATTCTTTGTTTCCATCACCTGAAAATAATTTTAAAATCAGTTTTGGTTTGACTGCTGTTTTATGCATGTTTTTAGCTTGATGATTTTTATATCTATGACATTTCAACGTGGCCTTTAAAACATTCAAACGCTTTAATAAAAACTAAGAAGAAATTGATATTTATTGGATTTAGTTGAGAATTCTTCCCATAAAACTGTTACAAACTTCAATTTGAATAAATTATATCACCATGGGGATTCCCCGGTTCCGAAAGATCAAAAACGATTATATAAATATTATAAAATAGAAATTCCCAGTTTTGATAATCAAACAATGACATTTAACATTTGTCTTCATCAATGCTAACAATAATAATAGATATATTCAAAGTTTTTATAAACGCTGCAATTAACTGAATGTGTACATGTAATTAAATGTGATTACTTTTTCAAACGACAATTTTAACATTTAAATCATTCAAATTATTACATATTTACAATTACTTGATTTATTACTTCGTCTTTTAAAATTAATTTCACAGCCGATGATGCTAAAGTGAAAATGCTTGAACATATTTATCAAGTAATCTTTAAGTAACATCTGCCACGTACACAGCACTTTTGATGTCAGTTTAAATGTAGTTATGTCAAGTGTCCATCATGTTATTGTCAGTTATCTAAAATATACTCGAATAGCTGAAGCTATAATATTACATTTTTAAAATCAATCGGTTATAAAATAAGTGTTAACAATTTATAAAATCAGAATTGCTGACGTAAAAATGTCACAATAAAGTTAGATGACATTTTTAACTTGATCTTGGTGATCCAATTTATTTTTATTTAATAATAACGCAATTTTATGGATGGAAAATATCTAGATTTATATTTAGACGCAGCATTTATTATTATAAAAAAGAAAAGCTGAAAACAATACTGAAGTAAAAATAATCTTTTTTGAAAGTGTTAATTTATCTGTTTTGTTTGTATAATTCATTTTTTTTGTGGATATCTGTCAAAAATGACACAAATCCCAAAATTAAATAAAAACCAAGCAATATTTCTTTAGATTTTAAAAAATTTCGTATTTTTAAGTTGGCTTAAATTCAAAAATTAAAAAAAAAATCCATTCATTTTTAAGGTTACTTAAGTGCGTTTTTGATTTTTTGCATGACTATACTACAAATCGTGATAAAGTGATTACAATAATCACGTGATTAAATTTTAATAGAATTGATTCAGACTTAAAAAATACTAATAGCATATTACTGAAAAGTTGGTCACGTATTTTTTTTGACATGCTCTATTTGACTGAAATATTTGCAAAAATCTGATACTTCTTGTTATACCGGAACTTATTTTAAATGGAATACCCTACACTTTTCTACATTTTTGAATTCGGCGATTTATTTTAGGTCATTTTTATACCAACAATTTTTTTCCTATACTCAAAAATTTTAAACATATCTGCAACTTTAATAAATGCAGAGTTAGAGGTAATCAGTAATTACGGCCAAACGGCTATTTATTTTAAAATAGTCTTTTAACATTTTATAATGCAACACTAAAAAATCAAACCAATGTTCTACAGAATGTTCAAAGAATATATTTGAAAATTGACATAAAAAACTCGAAATTTTCAAATAGAAACTCCTATTTTTATATCATATTTGTATTCTGCTTTAAAAATGAAGGCAATTTTGTATAAGGTTTTCTATACCTAAACCTTACACTCTTAAAAAATAAAAAACAAACTTAGATAATTTTCAATATAATAATAAACGTGCTCTGGCATTTTTGACAACTCTTTGAAGCTAAGAAGCCATTCCAAATAAAACTGACATGACATTTTACTAAGTAGAAAACAGTTTTTCCTAAATAACTAAAAAACCATGAAGTTTGAGTATACAAAACCTCATACAAAAATGACTTAATTTTTGAAGCTAAAGCTAAACATAAAAACATAAATGGGGGTTTCCATTTGAAAATTTTGAGTTTTGACAACATTTTCATGTCAGTTTTCAAATGTATTTTTTGAACAGCCTGTAGGAGATCGGCTTAATTTTTTAGCTGGATTTACTACCTCAGGACTTGCGTTATAAATTGCCAAAGGACTATTACAAACTTAAAAGTCGTTTAGCCTGTATAGAACTGATAAAAATCCAGAAATAAATTACAAATTAAAAAAAAGTGATACGCAAATAGTTAATTGCTTCAATATAAATTTTCCTACACCTGTTAACATCATTAAAATAGAAAAAAAAATGATAAGAGCAATTAAATTTTTCCCTAATTCAACAAAATTGTCTTTGACGTGTTTAATAGGGATTAGATAGCAATTGCAAATAACACGCATAGTTTACGCCAACAGTTCAACGTTTGAACCCTTAACAAAAGCGTTCAGTAATCGATTGATTGTTCCCCACAAATCCATCACGAATCTATTCTCTTTAACGGTAACATTCTCAATTAATTAACTGAAGTTTATTAATAAGTATAGAATAAGTAATTTTTTTTAAATAAATGTATAATCAGATCTAAATGAACCTTGATACAACTTTAACTTTATTTAATAATTGCGACATAATAAATTTACGAGAAAACAATACAAACCTACACAAAATGAACCTTCAAGAAGGAAAAAACAATAAAAATCTTTTGTTTGATTGCCCTTGTATTAGCTTTGAACTAATTTCGTCCAAGGTTTTTTTATAATTGATTTAATATTTATTTTATTGAATCTTTTATTTTAAACACGGGCATTGGAGTATTAGAACTCCGGCGTGCACCGCGACGGTGAATGCAGTTGCCAAGCGACGCCGTATGACGTCATAGGCGATTGCTGGCGTCAGGGCCAGCCAAGTTGAAGGTAGTGTTAACGAACTTGCAACATGAACATATACACTAAAGTATATACTGGTTTTTTAAGGTCTTGCTCAATTACCTGGTAGAGTTTGATTATATGAGGATGGTCTAGACGCTTCATTATATCCACTTCTCGATATACTTTTTGCAAATTGCCGGCGTCTAACTGGGATTTGTCGATTATTTTAATAGCCACCTGTAAAAGAAAAAAACAAAAATCAATAATTAAATGCAAATGAGTGAATCCTTTCATGAATAATTTAAACAAGTATTTGTTTTAATGACAATCTTTTTATTTGCTATTCTAATTTGTAATTTTCTTTATTGTTTGTTTAGCAACAAGTACTAAATGTTGTAGCAACGTGTTGGAAAACATTTCGAATATCAAAGTTTGTTTGGGAAAGATTTTAACGCATATCATATACGTCTCAATTTATCTTGATGATGTCTTTTTGATGATATTTCGATCGATCAACGACACGCGATTTTCTTTCGTTACCTGGTAAGTCGTGGATTTGACAATAATAATGTCATTGAATTTCGCGCATTCTTTCTGAAAGAAGATAAGCGAAAATGAGGTCAAAAATATCATCAACTTTTTTTTAGATATTATCATTAATGTTTTGAACAATGAATTTAGATAATAACAGTTCACACTTTCTTAATTAAATACTTGGAAGTCTACAGTATTACAAAAATTATCGTTGTTTATCTGAGAAATTAAATATTACAAAACAGTAATAAAAATTGTCTGGTATTAGACAACAGATTATAAAAAATGGCCAGTTGGTTTTTTTTTTATCTTGGTAGTTTTCTTTGTAAGTGTACTTATTCAAAAGTTTCCCTCGGGCTTAGCCTTTTAAAGTTTTCGTCGAGTGTTTTTCCTTTATAAAAATTTTAAGGAACGATAGTTGCTAGTCATGTTTGTTGTTCATTTTGACCCTGTAATATCAGTGTTTCTCTTCCTGATTATTTGAAAATTCTTCCGGTAAACAATATCTTGATATGGCGGAAGACGCGCTTATCGATTTCTGCATCGCATTTTGAAATTTACCATCACGAGAAAGAGTGTAGGATTGACGCAACTATGACGCAAATGCTCATTACTTTCGAAAGTTGGTATTTAATTAAGAGATGCTTAAAAAAAATCCCACAATTATTGTCGATTTTCCGTTTAATTAAATAATGAATAAATCGTAGGCAACGAGTATAGACGTCAACAGTCATTGCATTGACGTCGATAGACGTCGCCGCTTTATCGTCCACTTGAAAAAAAAAACCAAACCCTAAATCGTTAATAATTTTTCCCAAGTCGCGAGTTCATTGGCGTCGGTTTAAACGCGCGCCCTTTTTAAGTCCATACACATCCAACATCCAATTGCAGCGTTATTATCTTTCATCCGCTAAAGCATTCAATCTGCTGCTAAATCTTAACAACCTTATATAGCTGATTGACGTCATGTTTGACGCAAGTTCACTGTGGTTCTCGGCACAGGATTATTTCTTGGACGCAAATGTCCCACGTGAGATTGAAGCGTCTTCACGTGTTGCTGTTTATTAACACATAACAATGGATTATTCTAAGGCGTCGAAACGCCGCACTCACCTCCGTCTTAGTGATACGATGTTTGGCTAATTTGACGACGGCGAAGTTGCCTTTACCGATGGTCCTTTCGATGTCATAGAAGCCGACTTTGACGGCAGTCTTGGATATCCTCTCTCTTTCGCCCATTGTCGTAGACGACATCTCACGCGACGCGTACGACACTTCACCGACGCCGACTACATTAAGAATGCTTATTGCTAAATTCGATGTATTGTCATTGTGTGTATGAATTGGAGGAGAGTGTGCTGTGCGAAGGAACGCCGAAGGTCTACTTGCTACACTCCCACCGAGCTCTGAACACGACTGCCGTCAGCTGTTTAGGTCTGCTTGATTTTGCTCAGAACGAGTGCGCCGTGACGTAGATTTGAGAGGATTTTCCGAGACGCCCGATGATAATATTACCCTTCGAAGGAGAGTGGATATTTTGTTTCGAACTATTGAGGTATCTTATGCCCTACTTTGATACAGTGGAGAATGGTGGGATTGACGCATTAGTTGTGACGTACGAAGCTGATAAAGCACGACTTTCATATCACATACTTTAATATCGGAAGCTCGGTCATTGACTGGGGTGGCCAAAGTACCCTTCTGTCAAAACACAAAAAGACTATACCAAAATCATGCAAAAAATATTCATAACAATCATCTATTCTTGGAACAAATATTTTCGTTTCAGTCTACCTGGATACCTAATGCTTTTGTTATTGAAATAGTCAATAAAATCCGTTTTATTGTTTTGTTCTCAGTATTTTTTTATATCCAATTTAGAATTATCTATAATCTTTTCAACTGACAGCTAACTGAAATATTTTATTTTAAATTAATTATTTCTCTACTTTTTGCTAATAAGAATTCAATTTGTAAGCTTATACGTCAGTGAGTTTGTATAAACCAATGGCGTATCACAAGGAGGCAAAAGAATAATTAACATGGAAAAAACTAAAAAAATATATATAATATATATTCAGTTTCCATGGAAGAATCTACTGGCATTTGAGTCAATCTTAAAATTTTTCAACTTAAAATTTCGAATATAAAATTACTAAAATTACAAATATAAAACATAGCAAATATTGAAACATAGAATGTATAAAAATATGATAAACTCAAATCCATTTCGTTGTTAGACTACGTGTTCTTTTTATAACTCTAAAGCAAATTTCGTCATTCACAATAACAATAAATGGATTTAGCAGGGACGACGTGAAAGATGGACCAAGTCGTCACGTGCCCATCCTCAAACTTCAAGTGCCCTTCCAATGGGTACAGTAAAAAAAAAATGATATATAATATTGTGTCCATAAGTGAATATTTAAATGTGATTAAATTCAAGAAAAAAACCCATATTTCAAAATAAACGTTTTTAAAAACTGTCAGTTTGCCAAAGCAAATTCAAACGAGCCCAATCCCCCACCCAATCAGATTATAATGAGCAGTAACCAAAGAAACTTATTGGGACGTACTCGATGCTTATTGGTGAAGTTTATCCGTTGGCGCAAAAATCTATTGTTCAAAAGGGTCATTCATTTCAGCGTCTTTTAAGATTTTTTTTGCATATTCGGAAAATGGATCTTTTTATTTTTAATGTAGATTCATTTAAAACAATTAGGAAAAAACGCTGTACAGGTTCATTATATTGAAGTTTTCATACAAAAAAATTAATTTTTTGCTTGTTTGTTTTTTTTTACAACGATTTGCTGGCGTAAAATTCCAAAGCGCTGAATAAGTTAAAGAACTGACAGAAGTTATCTGACTTTCTTCTAAGAAAACTCAATAATTCTGCAGCCATTTTCAAAGCTATCTCAAAGGCAAAAAAAAATTAGAATCTAAAAAACAAGAATCATGAAAATCGGCAAATGATCAAAAAAGTTATGAGACAAATTGGAAAATGATGGATAAAATTCAAAGCGATTTTGCTATTTTGTGTTTACTGTTTTTCAAGGTAGCTCAAAAAATCTTGCTTCAAAAGATAAAGGAAACAATTAACAATCCAAAATTTATTTATTTTGGATAAATCAGTGCCCACCCAAAAAATGTAACTCTAGCGACGTCCCTGAATATTCTATAGCAGCAATAGAGTCCGTTTACCTGGACATGACTTTTCATTTTAACGGATTCAAAAGGAGTAACAGTCGGTAGTGCATTAAAGAAAAAAAAACTAAAAAAACCTTAAGAAAATTTTAAATATTCAATTAATTTTTGATTACGCCAATGGTGAAACGGAGCAACTCGATATACTTCAAACTTTTTATTTCAGTTTGAAAATAATAATAATAGTTTAAAGTTAATATAAGAGTTGTTAAACCGGTTACATCCGGCATTCTATTGTTAAAATCATATGAACAAAAATTTTCCCATTCGATAGCAGGTAATTCATGCCCAACATCTAACAATTACTTTGAGTAACACTGTAACAATAGAGTATTGCAAAAAACAAATTTACTTCTTGTTTAGTAGTCTACATCCGGACTTTGTTATGACAAGACAAAAAATATGTAATGCATTGTTTTATTTGTGTTTGCATTAGATTTACATTATTTATCAAAAGATAAATCTAGAATCTTAATTTTTTAACAGTTATCAATAACCAAAAATAGTATATTTTGCGACAACTATGGAATAATATATATTTTGCCCGATTGAATAGTTTATTTCATTATGAAATTGTCAAGACTAAAAACAGAGCGGCCGGAATTGTTTTTTTGTCTTTGATTTATTTATGGTGCTTCAGCAGTAATTAAATGTCTTTTTTTTACAATATTTGAAACGGTGGCAGAAAACTAATTTTATTAAATTTATTGGTAATGCGCCTTGAATCGATTTAATGTCAGAATTATCATTAACGTCAAATTTTCTTTCCACTGTATTGGAATTTATTGAAGTATGATAAATAGGTTTGATCATTATAACTAAAATATTTTACACTTTGTAATTTAGAGTTTTGATATCATTTTATCAATCTATTATGACAGTCACTGCAAATAAGTTAGCAATCAAAACTCGTAATTTCTATTTTTCATTTAATTAATTTTAATGAGAATTGCTATAAATTACCCTCCCAATTATTTCCAACTACTAATAATTTCAAAGTGGGTTGCAATAAAACCAAACTTTGTTATATAATTTTCTATTCTCCTCAATAAAGCACTAAATTAACAGTAAGTCAATATTTTCCTTACTCCTACAAAAACTATGATTACAGTAAAAATAAATACTGTACATTATTACCTAAAATAGTTTGTACTAGTCGAAACTTGTCCAAATTGAGCACCTATTAAACAAAAAAAAAAAATTTGACATGATAAAAACATTTGCAAAATATTTTCTACTCATACGAGAATTTAAATTCATGGAATGTTCAACATCGATATTATTGCATAGTTTATAATGACTTAATAAAAAATTATATTTTCAAAATTCGAATGAGTAAAAGGCACAAACAAAAAATAGAAAATTCAACAATAATTATCCATTATTCAATCTCTATAAATCGTCCATGCGTTCGAATTCGTTTATGACCAGCACTCATACCACTGTGATGTTTTTGAGCTGGTTGCATACACGGTGTTTTACTGGTTTTTCGTAGTAATGACGATGTCGGACTTTCAAACCACAAATCTAAAGAGTATAAAGCTGCCAATTGGCCTAATTTCTCGCGCTCACCGCCGAATAACCGCAATTCGGATTTTGTAGTATCTTGGAGGAATTTTGACACACGTTCATTGGCTCCTGTACTAATACTAAAACCTGGTCTTTCATCACCCAGTCTTCTGCAACCTGCAACAATAAGCACAAATTATCAAAACTTCTCGCGTGTCAGTAGAATCCATAAAAATGATCTGAATAAAAATTGGAATTATAATTAGAAATGGAGTGTTTTATGTGCTGTTATTTTTAAGGTCATCTCCGAGACTGACGTCATTAAATTGACGTTAAACATACAGGGTGCTCTATTAAACTATAAACAGAGGATGGTGAATTTTTAAACGTTTTAAAATCATTTCTTCTCGAACCCTTTTATGGTTCATCTGTCATAAAGTATTCAAGTATGTAGTCAAACAATAAACGCATTATTTCTCTATAACTACTAAACATTCCCGATTTATTGGATAGGAAGTAGAATCAGGGCCGTCTCCAGCCGTTCAACCGCCAGGGTGCAAAGTTCTGCCCTAACTAAAATTATAATTATGTTGCAAATTAGTCTTTAATCAAGCAGAGCTAAAACTCTATATCGACAAGAAGCTCTTAGAAAATGCTATGCGATGATGAAATAAAATATAGGGTGTTGCAAAAAAAAAAATTCGAGTTATTGCCATTTGTAATTATCATTTTCAAAAAATCATAGTGAGTAAAAAAAATGAATGGTTCTAAAGTTATAAATTTTTCTGTAGGTCTACATGAAGCGATTTTGAAACATAAACTGACATAACTCAACAACTATAACAGTTAAGTATAATAAATCCGAGTGCGTTATATCGACAATTTAATGACGAATTCAATAATCTAACAAAAATTAGGTGTTCCAATAAAAAAATTGATTTTAGTTGTGTATTTTACTTTGAGACACCTGTATAAAAATATAAATATGTTTGCTCTATTATCAGACCTATCGTTTAAAAAAAAATTCAAGACGATAGCATCCATAGAAAAAAAGTTGCGGAGCTCGCACCCAGCCTTGGATCACTTTGTATATATTTAACAGTTTGATGCATCCCTAAAATTCACCGCCCGCACCCCTTACACCACCGCCTGAGACGACCCTGAACAGAATGTTAACAGCTACTATTTATTTTATTTCAAACATGTTTCCATTTGTTTAGTGAACATCAATTAGAACAGTAATAACAGTTATAAGTTAAAGAATTTAATTAAAAACCAACAATATTCTGTAGCAAGATTGATGTTATACGAAGTTTGAACAAAAAATTGATAAATTTCCAGATAATTTTGTTTAGCTTAACCAATTAGTTTTATTGATTTATAATATAAACAATATAAAAATAATCTTCATAGCCAAATTATCTCAATTTGGATAAAAAAAAAAATCCATTGATTATGTAATTGAACAATTATTTGCAATCGTATTAGTAATTTAATAGTTGTTGCTTTTTCAAATGAATTTGTGAAAAATTTGGATGTCATGGAAAAAATCATTAAAAGCATTGACAAATACTCTTTAAAATGATGAACTTTGATATTGATGAAGTGACAACTAAGCAAATATTAATTACTTTTTGCCTAACCAATTAAATTTTTGCATTTAGCACAACTTTATCCAATGTGATAAAAATTCGTTAAAAAATGACCATTTCCACTCTGATGAATTGCTCCATTTGCTTTAGCTTGTTTCACATTTTTCATCTTTGTTTAAATAGTAAACCTCCTCATCAACAAAACAATATACATATTTTCAAATAAATGAAAAACTTGCCAGCTCGAATTTCCCGCGGGTCAGTTTCATTGAACGACGACTGTTCCATATTCGAAGTATTATCAATAGAGGGAGCCCAGTCTGTGAGTTCATCATCTCCATCATGCCCTTCGCCACCACTCCAACTTATACTACTTTCACTCGTAAATTCACAATCGTCAATGCTTTGCGTTTCCATTGTATTACTCTAAAAATCCCAAAAATTCAGATAAAGCATACAATTAGTCATTACCTTACATCATCTACATTAGTACTATTCTGAAACATTTTTTCTATTTTATCAACAAGTGTTTGATGTAATGGTCGAATTCTTGCATGTCTGATACTCCGTCCATTATCAACGCCATCAAACCTTTGTGAGCGCTTACGTTTACCACATGGCGGAACCGGAGCTTCGTCAATACTCATTCTTTTCAATTTTCTTTTTCGTCGAAGATTTGGTCTGGCAGGTGAATTTTCATTGACTGAATCGCTCTCTAAGCTATAATTAACGCCCAATTTTCTACATCTTCCCCTAACATAGCTATGTAATGCGTGTTTCATTCGCATTGAAGTTTTATTATGGATGGCTTTAGCTATTGCCATATTAAATGAAATTTCATCTGAATCGGACTGATGAATACTTGCCACACGGCTTGAGGTTTTATCATTTCGAGTCTCGGAATTGCTACTAGAACTATCTTCAGCTTGGTTATCAGGAGAGTTGGTCATATATGTTACTAGAAAACAGGCTGTTGTTATTATATAATTGATATTGGATTACGGTTTACGTAAGTTTCCTGCTGAACGTGTTCTTCGTCGCATTCCCCATTTGGCCTGATTTTCATGAGCGAAAGTGATGGGACCGCAGCTTTCCGATTCTTCAAGTGCAATACTTAAGTCTTGGGCGAGATGATCCATGATTAAGAGTGATGCTTTTAGTCTGATGAATTCACAAGATTTTAATAAAACAAATATTATGTTGTCATTATGTTTAAAAAGTTTAGAACTTTTAAATGAAAGCTGGAAGGAGATGAAATAAATATAAACAGTAATGGAGATCAAATGACTGATGATGATTTAATGCGCATGTGTCATATGTCAAAACGAAAACTTAGTTTTTAAAGATTGCTATTTTAAATGGTTTCTTTCTTAGACTAGTTTTAAAGGATCTGAATAGATGGCGCTTTTAACAATTACCAAATTTATTGTATTCATTCAGAAAATTCAATAGTTCAAAAATATCAATTACCATGCAACGAAACAAATTCACAAACAGTTAAAAGTAGAGGTCTACAAGCTATGCTCTCTCCACAAAGCCAACGTTTTTCAAAATTCATTTGCAAGAAAGGATTAATTTCAAACCTCTATGTAGTTTTTGGAATCAAAATTTGGGTCAGAATTTCGGTACTTTAAGAATACAATGACTTTATTGAAGACCATATTAAAACAGATTAATAAAAAGAAGGTATTGAAATTTCTATTCTGCGATGGTCAAGTCAAAGAAGTTTTTCAGTAAAATAATTTATTTTCAATAACAATATAAAATATAATACATTTGTTCTTCAACAGTTACACATAATAACAAAAACAGGAACAATTAATAACAACGATAATTAATCACAAAATATGTATGTAAGTCCACTTTACTCTTCATCATCTTCGATTTCTTCTTCAGCTTCTGATTCTTTATCAATACTTTCGTTATCATCGACGGCTTCTATGTCTTCAGTGTGTGGAGTTTCAGTCTCTTCACTAACTGAGGGTCCAAGTTCTACACTGATTGGAGTTTCAATATCTTCATTAAGAGGAGCTTCACTTTCTTTTAAAGGAGTAATTGGATCGTCAATTTCATGACCAAGTTCATCTAATCTTGTTTCATGGATACCAATGTCACTTTCAGTATCGATTGATTGGACTTCAGTTGGCTCCTCATGAGGAAGCTCTTCTTCTTGTTCAACAATGATTCTTTCCAGATGACCAGAATGATGACCACCACCATGTCCACCAGAACTGTGGCCCCAGTGACCTCCGCCTGCTCCGACATTACCTTTCTCATGAACTGAATACCCATGACCACCACCACTTTTACCTCCGTGTCCACCGCCTCCATGACCGTGGCCTCCGCCGCCACCTCCATGTCCGTGACCTCCGCCACCACCGCCATGTCCGTGGCCTCCTCCGCCACCACCATGTCCGTGGCCCCCGCCACCACCTCCATGACCGTGACCGCCGCCACCACCTCCATGACCGTGACCGCCGCCACCACCGCCATGTCCGTGGCCTCCTCCGCCACCGCCATGTCCGTGGCCTCCACCGCCGCTACCATGTCCGTGACCGCCGCCACCACCGCCGTGTCCGTGGCCTCCTCCGCCACCGCCATGTCCGTGGTCTCCACCGCCGCTACCATGTCCGTGACCGCCGCCACCACCGCCGTGTCCGTGTCCTCCTCCGCCCCCGCCATGTCCGTGACCGCCGCCACCACCTCCATGACCGTGACCGCCGCCGCCTCTTCCATGTCCGTGGCCTCCTCCGCCACCACCATGTCCGTGATCTCCGCCACCACCTCCATGACCGTGACCGCCGCCACCACCGCCATGTCCGTGGCCTCCTCCACCACCACCATGTCCGTGACCGCCGCCACCACCTCCATGACCGTGACCGCCGCCGCCACTTCCATGTCCGTGGCCTCCTCCGCCACCACCATGTCCGTGATCTCCGCCACCACCTCCATGACCGTGACCGCCGCCACCACCTCCATGTCCGTGACCGCCGCCGCCACCGCCATGTCCGTGGCCTCCACCGCCACCACCGCCAGTTCCGGTGGTCTTCTTATAATGCCATTTTTTGCCGCCTTTTTTGTCAACTTTTTTGCCATGTTTATCATCGTGATCATGATGAACATCATGGCCTTCAGCGTGCTTATGTCCTTTGTCTTCATGATGATGGTGTCCTTTCTCATGATGTCCTTTTTTGCCATAATGATCTTCATGATGACCTCCTTTCTTGTGACCACCTTTTTCATGACCACCCTACAAAAAATAAACAGTTTAAAAAATATCAAAATATAAAAAAAATACTTTTTCGTAATGATGATCATCATGGAATCCCCCATGTTTTTCATGTTCACCGCCTTCGTGATGTTCATCGTAAAATTCTTGCTTCTTCTCATATTCATCTTTTTTGTGGATGTTATGTTCTCCTTTAGTACTGTGACCTTTACTATGTTTCCCATCTTCATAATACTATTGAAAACACAATTGAAAAAAATTAACATTTCCAAATATCAAATCTTTTATCAATTCTTACTTTGGCACCTTTCTCTCCTTTTTCCCCCTTCGAATGCTCTCCAAAATGACCAGATTCTTCATGATGTTTTTTGCTTGAACCTCCCTCATCTTTATATTTACCTTTATGAGCTTCTTTATCGTGGTGTCCTTTCTCCCCTTTTTCGTAATGATGATGTCCTTTGTATCCTTTATCACCTTTTTCTCCATGGCTGCCATGATGTTCTGATTCGTGCTTTTTGCCGCCTCCTTTTTCGAATTTTCCATTACCACCGTGTCCTCCGCCGCCACCACTACCATGACCTCCTCCGCCGCCGCCATGGCCATCTCCGCCATGGCCGCCTCCTCCATGGCCACCTCCGCCATGACCACCACCGCCATGTCCACCTCCGCCATGGCCGCCTCCTCCATGACCACTGCCATGCCCACCTCCGCCATGACCGCCTCCTCCATGACCACCGCCATGACCACCACCGCCATGGCCGCCTCCTCCATGACCACTGCCATGACCACCTCCGCCATGACCGCCTCCTCCATGACCGCCGCCATGACCACCTCCGCCATGACCGCCTCCTCCATGACCACCTCCGCCATGACCGCCTCCTCCATGACCGCCGCCATGACCACCTCCACCATGACCGTCTCCTCCATGACCACCGCCATGACCACCACCTCCGTTACCACCGTGTTCATATCCGATTCCATCACTTTCATAATGTGTCTCTTGGTCATCTTCAATATCTTCATGATCCTCCGAAGCGCTTACTTCCAAAAGCGGAGCATTCAAAACAGGTTTAATTTCTTCAACAGGTTTAACTATTTTAACCGCATTGTTTCTTTTTTTGTTACCCCTTTTTTTAACTTTATCAGTCTTTGATTTCTTGTAGTTTTCTTTAATATCATCATCATCAATGATGCGTCTTACCTTAGGAGGTACATGTCGTGGTCGATCTTCAACATGACCTTCTATATTGTAAAACTCATCCTGTATAAGAAAAAAAAATACATAAAGCAAGTTATAAAATTATCCTATTTCTATCTTCAAACCTTTACATTGTTCTCAACCGATTTAGTTCTTTTAACAAGCGCATCTTCGTCTTTAATGTTCTCTTTTTCAACATAATCCTGCAGCACTTTAGTAGTTCCTGCAAGCCCAAGTCCTGGATCTTCATAATTAAACCTCAACTTCGGCTCTCTTTTTTGTCCATAAAATTCTACAATCGTAGCATCAGGTTTCGAATCTGCATTCTTTAGTTTTTTATTATAAGAAAAAGCTAATGGAGTTCTCAAAACTTTCTCAACTTTTTCACTAGCATCCGAAAGAGGTGTTCCAAGTTCATAAACTAATGGAAGACTTTGTATGACTGGATGTTTCGGTACTTCAACCAACACTGGTCTCGGTTCAGCTGCCGCCACTTCTAAATCATCAATAACTCTTAAAACCACCACATCGAAAGCACCAAAAATAAACAAAGTCCTAATCAGCTGCCCGAAGGCGCTATGGCAAACACCCCGCATTAGTTCGTTTCTTATACGAATCGAGTTAAAGAGAACATCGAGATCAGAAGAGTAAAAGTAGACTGCTGAGGTCGGTGACGCCAACTTGTGCTTTTATACGAATTATCCCCTAAATCGTTATACAAGTCGGATTTATAATATTGTAATACATCCATAAGGCGTGTAAATTAAAAATAAAACGGTAACAGATTTACATTTTACTTCATAATCAATTGGGCATCGGTGTCAACAATCAGACGCCTTATTTCACTACAATCGCTTCACTTTTTATACTTTCTAAATAAGTTGGCGTGTTTCATCGTATTTTATGGATGATTTGGTGGTGTTTCTCAAATAAAATGACTTTCTCTCATTTTGTTCGGTAGATAAAATGTTTATGATGCAATCGGTTTGATCTGAGGATATTCTAGCGAAAATAATTACTTGTTGTATGATATAACAGAAGCTGTCATTATAATAAATTGATTTAGGACTTAAAAACTTTAAAAAATCTATTATAAATCACATTCTGCATTGATCGAATTGTTTTGGTTCACCGAACCATAATTTTACAAAGAGAAGAAAACAAATGAACCAAAACTGCAGCGGTTTCTATTCTAATCTGCACTTTAAATATTCAGTTACTCAACAAAAAATTAATTACAAGTTGAACCTGCAAATACATTTGTTGTTATGTTAAAAACGAACAGAATAAAACAACTTTAATTATGTAATTTGACTATTGTTAGTCAAACCAACCAAAAAACTGCTGTAAATGGAAACCATAAACCACATGTTCAACAACTGTGGTATTATTTTTTTCTTGTCAGTGATGATCAAACTTTAGATCAATTTTTATTCAATGTATCTATTTCTACAGATTCATTATTTTCAAAAAAGTTTAGTCAGCAAATAACAACATTAATTTAACTTTTGATATAAAATTTTCCAAAATAATTAAAAACTGGCAAATCAAAAGAAAATTCAATTATTTTCTCTAAATTTGATCAGCTTGGTTTTTGATTGTAGTTCTGTTATCTATAGATAGATCTTACATTAAATCAGATTCCTCTTGACAGTATTGTGGTATTTTATTTTGGTAATTTTTGAGAATTGCGAGTTATAAGCCATTTGGGTAAAACCAAAACGTAACTTTAAAACATTTTTTTTTTTTTTTGAAATTCTGACATTTGAAAGCCATAATTGTTTAAAGAGTGAATTAAATAAACTTCGATTCGTTGATAGAGGTTTAACAAAGCTGAGATAATGGTTTATATTTTTTCCAGAAATAAGTATAAATTCTAAATTTTGCGTCTCACAAAAATTATTGAACTTAAATTAATTTCATTTTATTTCAGCCTTAGATTTCTGTTTGTAAGAATAAATTCACACAATTTGGAAAATTGATTTTGATTTTTCCGAAGACTCAGTATTTGGAATTTTTGAAACAAAATATTTTTTTTTAAGATTTTTACGGTTGTGCCAACATCAAGTCAATTACGTTCCCGTGAAACAGTCATGGAAGTACCTAATTGAAAATTTCATAGTCCATTAATTTGATTTTATTCCGGTTTAGCGTTGAAGAATTACATAAATATTGATCACTGAATTGGAATAGAATACTAAGTCGATGAAATAGGTATTTGTAGTAATGTAAATGACGTAGTTTATTTAATTGTGAAACACAAAAAAATGATGACTAATTGGTGATATCTTTATTCAAATATTTGTTTCGTATAACATTATTAAAATTTTTTATAGAATTAATCTACACCCTAAGCATACAACGTACACAATAAAAAAATTAGTTTTAGTATAATATAATACATGATATGAAATTCATAAGATGGCCACTTAATAAAAAAAAAAAACAATATTAAAGCTTTCTCAAAAAATTGTCAATTAAAATAATTAAAAAAAACTTCAAAAAAAAAAACACAAATAATACATTACTGAAATTGCACAAAAGCTACCCTATTAATAAAAAAATACATCCAAAATTCAGAATTATCACTTTTTGAAAAAGGTAACAGGTTCTTTGCGCTCTTTCTCTAAATTATTCCTTGTTAAATTAAATGCTTCCGTTTTTTCAAAATCTACTTTTTTATAAACTGTATTATCACCTGACAATTTCGGCGGTATTGTACTTGAATTATTTGATAAATTCGATGGCCCACAATCTAAATCTAAATCTAGATATTGCATTTTACCGGGCAAATAATGATAAATTTGCTCTTCCTGATTATTCTGAGATAACAAACTTTCATGAGATCTGTGTAAACCTTGCAGAGTCGGACTTGGGGCAGCACGCAATTTGCGATTTTCTTCATCGTTCTTTCGTCTACCTGTTGGACTAGCACCTCCCAATGGCTCGTCCAAAATTGTGCTAGGTTTCACTTTGCGATTATGCGCATCCTATAAACATTAAATGATGAATTTAAAAAATTATTTCTAGTTCTTTTGTACCTGTAACGGAGTCGGCGGTTTTAGCTTCCTATCCACAGATGGAGCCCCTCTCGGTGAAGAAGGTTCCGGATTTGACGACAATGACAACGAATCCGACAACTTTCTTTTCGGTTTTAAATCTCGATTAACAATTGGAGGTGGCATTAACTGACTGTCTGCAAAAGAAGGACTTGGAAGATTGGAATACGCTGTTGTTGATGAACTTTGCGACAGTGGAGAAGCTGGTTCATCGGCTGTATCTTCAGCATCATATCTGAATACTTGATTGGAACTAGTTGAAGGTTTTGGTGATATGTCATATCGAAAAATTTGACCTTCAACATTTCCAGGCGCGGCATTGTTATAATTATGACGCCGAAGAGTTAAATTACGGACGGCTTCAAGTTCGACTTGATGAGAACGCGGAAAATCATACATGTCGTCAGTGATGACACCGAAAGGCGGCTTTTTATCCTCTTCTTGACTCCTAATAATAATAATAATAATAAAAAAAACAAAATTATAGAAAAAAAAACTTTTTTAATCCGGAAATCTTACTCGTTTTTGTTATTTAGAGTCCCGTGATGCGTATTCAAATTTATGTAGTTAGATGGAGCCACATTTATTGATTTGGGTGGTCGCGGCGGCACTGTCGGTTTACTACCAGATTCTTGCTTACTCTTTGTAAATTTTTGTTTAACAACAACGTTAACATCGGCCATGTCATCATCAGTAAAAACACTTTCAGTATCAGTAGGACTTTGCAAAGGCGAATGATTTTTATTTTTTTGGTTTTTATCAGTTTCTTGACTTGGAGAAAGCACTCTTGGACTATCGTAAAATCTGGGATCTTGCATATCATTAACGTAATTTAAATACGGTCTTTGAGAGAAACCATACGTTTGATTTGTATGTGTTGAATCCGACAGTATTGAATTTTTCAGCAGAGATTTGAAATCCTACAAATACACCAATTAGTTTTTAATTGAATAGAACAAAATAGCTCACTTGTTGGGTTAAAACTGGTGTTTTTCCTGTGAAACATTCAGATATCGGAATGTAAGGACTAGTACTAGGTGATACTGGGGTTTCATTATTGTTAGGCACTATACTTTTATTTTCTTCTTCGCAATATTCCACGTCGAGACTAACATTATTTCCATGCACTAAAATTAAATCAATTTTTTTTGATTTCTTAAAGTAAGAACAATTTTTTATAATCCTCAATCTAGTTGTTTCTGATATTTAGAAGTATTGCGTGGATTGAAGTTAGAGTTTATTATTACAACTTTAAATCTCTAAAGTTAGGCGTGAACACCTCAAAAACAATTTTTCTTCAGAATTTCTCAACAAAAAGAAAGATCCATTCACTAGATTATCACTGTATTTACAGTAAAACCAAAATGAAGTATTGCAGCAGCCAATGTAAGCCATACGTTCTTCCTCAGAATCAACTAGATAATTTACAAAAACTTACGTTCTTCTTCATCGCTCGTTGATTTTAATCCGCAGACTTTACAAATGTAATTAACCCAAGATTTCATTTCACTTTCCGAGTCTGCGGCTAAATAATAAGTACGTGTGGGGGTTTTTATATCAAAAACATGATCGAATTTTAATTTGCGTTCGTCTAATTTCAGTCCTAGGTCAACTTGTTCACAGTCGTCCAGATTTATAGAGCCTTTAAGTTTTCTACAATTTCTATCTGCATAGTAGGTTAGAATAAACTGATTGGGAATTTCGCCGGAATGTTTTAAAGAAAACCATCGCCTTCGCCATCTCTAAAAGAAATTAGTAATCGTATGAATCATTTGTATACAATTTTCCAGCTTATAAAATTATTTGAATTATTTTTTTGTTTTTAGTACTCACCGCCCGCCAGATTCGTTTAGTTGGAGGAGATTTAGTCAACCATCCCTCATAAACTACTTCTTGCCCACTTTTTGCCATCTTTTATAATTTTTAACATAATTTTTATTCTTTATAAAAACAGCAGACGATGACTAACTTCTTATTAATCAAAGTTGTTAAGACGGACTCCTCTCGATAAATCACTTTCGCTCCAGGTTTGCCAACGTCGCAAATGCAAAAACCCCGCCAAACTCCAACAATTTTCTCTTAAAAACATAACTGCTCCTTTTCATCCAGCACATACAATGAAAAATTAATAAATTTTCACAAATCCCTTCTAATTTTCAATAAATTACTACTTTTAAATTTTTATGTTCCGTCACTGGTGATTTTCTTCTTTATCAGTTTGACCACTTTTTATGTACCGTTATGTCAACTGTCAACAGTGTAAAAAAATCCAAAACAAAATACATCGTTTTATTGAATAATTTTCAATTTTAGTTTTTAAATTCTATGCTGGAAGTTAGATTAAGATTACAAAATGCGTCGCAGAGCTGGTTTGGGTGCAATTCAAAAACAAAAACTTGAACAAGAAAAGTACAAAGATAAAGGCAATGAAATCCAGGAAAATCAATTTGAGCAGATGAGCCGCCAGTTGGAAGTTTTTAAAGTAAATTTGGAAGAGTTTGCCACTAAACATAAAACCGAAATCCGCAAGAATCCTGAGTTCCGGCGTCAGTTTCAAGAAATGTGTGCTAGTATAGGTGTAGATCCTTTATCATCAGGAAAAGGCTTCTGGTCAGTGTTAGGAATTGGTGATTTTTATTATGAACTTGCAGTTCAAATAGTCGAAGTTTGTTTAGCTACTAATTATAAAACTGGAGGTTTAATCAGTTTAGATGAGTTAAGATCACGACTTATAAAAGCAAGAGGACAAGGAAAACAACATCAAGAAATTACTCAGGATGATTTGATTCGGGCTGCTCAAAAATTGAAAATTTTTGGTAGTGGGTTTATGGTTGTTCCTGTTGGAAAAGGAAAGTATATGGTACAGTCAATTCCTGGGGAGCTGAGTATGGATCATACTGCTGTTTTACAACAAGTTACAAACTCAAATCAAGCGTTTGTGTCTATAGGATACTTAAAAAGAGAATTAGGATGGGAGGAAGAAAGGGCTAAGAAAGCTTTAGACCATATGGTTGATCAAGGATTAGCATGGGTCGATTTGCAAAATGCACACGAAAAATGTTACTACTTTCCTAGTCTATTCACAGCTTGTATAAACTCAACAAGTTGAAAAAATACACTTTTAAATTTTTCCAACATTTATTAACAATCACCTAATCGGTTCACTAAAATCCGGCACTGTAATCGACGTTATCTTACTCACATCCAAAGAAATCATTTGTAAAAATTTACGATACTCTAAGGTTCTCACATTTGCTTGCTTAAGTCTTTCATGTAAAATTTTATTCTCGTGTTTGTGTTTCTCATTAGCTTCCTTCAACTCTCCTATTACTTTCTCCAACGAATTTGTGATATTTTTAGTTTCGTTTCTCCATTTTTTGTTCAATTCTGTTTGTGACGAAAGTTGTAATTGCAGTTCCACTATTATTTGATTTTGCACAGCTTCCAATTCTTGTCTTTCTTTGCAGGCCTGTTGGAAAGAATTTTTCGTTTCTTCAATTTTTTCCTTAAAGTGTTCTTCTAATGTTAAAATGTGTTTATTCAAATCAGTTATTGTTTCTTCACTTTTTTTGATTTTCACATTGCTATCATTTAGTTCGTCTTTGAGTTTTTTTATTTGGTTTTTCAGTGCTAATTTTTCTGCTTCTCGAACATTAATGTCTCTTTCATACTGATGCGACATTTGTTCTAAGTCACTCTTAACACAATCCACTTCGGATTTGAGTTGAATATTTTGTTTTTCTGAAAGCAACTGAAAATCAATTGAAAAAATCTGAAATTAATAAATTACCAATTTTTGAAAGGTGTCTTCAAGATTTTTCTCCAAAGTTAATATTTTCGTAACTGCATTATCGTCAATTTTCGAATTCTTCATTTTTTCTAACTCCATCTCCAATACCGAACACTTCTTGTTGCAATTTTCCAACTCAGCTTCTTTAACTTTGATTAAATCTTGACTCGTCTGAAGTGCATTTTTCAACTGTTCTGCTTGTTTATCATAATCTTCTTTAATACATTTTATTTTTTTTTCAGTTTCATCCACGAATTCATTAAACGCTTTTGTTAGTTTCATAAATTCATCTGAAAAATTAATTTTATGACAGAAAACAATATAAAAAAACGCACCTTTAGTTTCCGCTTCGCGCAACAACGAAGCATTTTTT
The DNA here is from genome assembly GCA_030157265.1 of Latheticus oryzae. Taxonomy (NCBI): domain Eukaryota; kingdom Metazoa; phylum Arthropoda; class Insecta; order Coleoptera; family Tenebrionidae; genus Latheticus; species Latheticus oryzae. Next base: position 15,692,118 of record CM058052.1, on the reverse strand, counting down.
TCTTCCAGTGCTGCTTCCACAATCTGAAGCGCTTCTGCTACTTTAATTTTGCATTCAGAAACATTTCTTTTTAAAGCTTCAACTTCGATTTTTTTCAGTTTTACTTCTTTTTCTAAGTCGCGTCGAGTTTCATTTGCTTCATTTAAACGTTGTTGTAAATTCAGCACTTCATCTTCGAGGTTTTTTATTATTTTGAAGGATTTGTCGTGCGTTTGTAATGTTCCATCAAGCTCTTTACTTTTAACGTTAATAGTTTCTTCGAGTTTGCGTTTTGTTTGAGTGACGGTGTTTTGTAGAGTGTTGAGCTTTTCTTCATACGAGTTTCGAAGCTAAAAAAATAATTTTAGCTTTGATTTAAATATTATATGCTCTTACTTCGATTAGTTTTGATCGGGGGACAAATCCTTGAGTGTTGTCTTGATAAACTCTGAGTTCAGTTTCCAGTTTTTCAACAGCTTCTGTCGCATTTTGCCAAAGCTGTAAAGCTGTGTTTTTTTCATCAGTGACATTTTTTAGTTGAGCTTTTAGGTTTTCCAGCAAATCGCTTTCTTTGTATGAATACTCAATGGTATATTTTGGATTGTCTTCAATAAGTTTCCTGTACTCTTCATTAAATTCATTGTTCTCTTTTAAAACTGATCTTAGCGTTTTCTGCTCTTTCTGTATCATTTTTAATTGTGAAAATCACATTTGAACTAATCGATTACATACCTGGATTGAGTCCAACTCGCCTGTGATGTCTTTAAGCGCGCTTTCATAATTTTCAATGAAAGACTGAAAATTTCTGAAAAAAATAAACTAAAAGTTGAAATTTACTTAAAAAAATAACTTACGGAATCCGATAATATTCAGAATTGTTCATAATAAAACCTAAACATCATAACTTTGACAATTTTCCATAATTTTCAAAATTTGAATTGATTTTTAAGAGCCATCTATTGAAGGTCGAGGTGAACTATTATCAGCTGAAAAGCAAAGAGTGAAATGACCAGTTTTCCGCACTGTTTATTTATCTGTTTGAATATTTGTAAATATTTAAAAGATTTCGGGTAAATGTGAGAATCAAAAGTCTCTGTTTGTGTTTACGTTAGAATTCACTCACTTGGAACCCAGCTGTTCATTTATTAATCAATAAAAGTCGGCGGGAAATTTAAATTTGCACAATGAAGTAAGTGATTTTTTATTTCTAAAAATTTTATTTGAAATGCTTGCTTAAAGTATGAATTTTTTTGTTTTTTTTTTCATTTAAAAATTATGCTTGCGGCTGTTAAAGTTCTACTTTGCGTACTTTTATCAGTTGTCGGTAATTTTGTTCATTACAGTAGCAATTTGTACGTGGACATAAGCCCCGAGCAGTGGCCCATAGTCTACCGCCCCGAATACAACGTTCATTTCATGGGTTTAGAGAAATTACATCCTTTCGACGCAGCCAAATGGTCTCATATTTTCAAATATTTGAAAACCGCTGGTTTAATCGATGAACAAACAATATCAGTGCCAAATGAAGCAACCGAAGAAGAGTTATTGGTAGTTCATACGAAAAAATATTTGAAAAGTTTAAAAGTAAATCTTAAGATTACTTAGCTCATGAATAAATCTAAACTTTTTTAGTGCAGTTTTAACGTAGCTGCGATTGCTGAAGTTTTACCTCTTTGTATAGTGCCAAACTATTTAGTTCAAAGGAGTTATTTGCGCCCGATGCGTTTCCAAACTGGTGGTTCTGTTCTAGCTGGGAAATTAGCTTTGGAAAGAGGCTGGGCTATAAATATTGGCGGTGGTTTTCACCATTGCTGCAGTAGTAAAGGAGGCGGCTTTTGTGTTTATGCTGATATTACGCTGTTGATTCATTTCGTTTTTAATCGTTATCCTCAAACTGTGCAAAATGTAATGATAGTAGATTTGGATGCTCATCAAGGCAATGGCTATCAGCGGGACTTCAAAGATAATCCTAATGTCTACATTTTGGATGTCTACAATAAAGGAATTTATCCGTTCGATAAACCTGCCAAGGAGTATATCAACAAAAAAATTGAGCTGCAACATTTTACCGAAGATGTGGAGTATTTGACGGCAGTCGCTAAAAACTTTGATGAAGCATTAAACGAGTTTATTCCGCAATTGATTGTCTATAACGCCGGAACGGATATTTTGAAAGGCGACTCTCTTGGTTGTTTATCTGTATCACCACAGGTTCGGGAAAAAGAAAATTTATTAAAAAGTTTTCATAACTTGACTACTTTCAGGGAATAATTGAACGAGATGAATTGGTTTTTACGAAAGCTCGTTCTAAAAATATACCGATAGTGATGCTAACGAGTGGCGGATATTTGAAGAAAACTTCTAAGATTATCGCAACTTCCATCATTAATTTACATGAAGTTGGACTTATCAAAGGGCCTTGTAGGAAATATTAAAACTTTTACTACTTAAATAAAATATACGATTATCGTGTTGATTTATTGAATTGATCGTAAAATTCCTGCGATGGCCGGTTTCTATAAACCACTTTTTCCAGAAATTCTTTCCGCGTTTTTTGCTCAGCAGCCAATTTTTTATTCTCTTCTGCTAAATTTCTAATCATCTCTCTGAAAATTATCAATTTTATTTTCCACATGGAAAAATCTATTACTCACTTTTGTTTCTTTTCCTGTTCTTTATCCATTAAAGCTATTGTGCGTTGAGTTCCATTGACATAATCCTGATATTCCATTTCCATTCTCTTTTCCATTTCTTTACGCTTCTACAAAAGCAAAAATTACATTATGTTTTAATCAAAAATCATTCCAAACCTTTGCTTCTTCAATTTGTGCCAATTGAAACTCTCTTACTTTTTTCTTCTCTTCATCAGTCATTCCTTTATACATATATCCTATTCTTCTATTAGGTCCTAGATTACTTTGTGCAACATCTGGATTTTCCGTCAACAGATCACTTGTCATGAAATTATACATTTCAGCCATAGCATCGTCATGTTCTTGATTTAACTTTTTCATTTCACCCATTTTTCTTTCATCGGCCTGTCAGACAATTATTAAATTTACTGTCTTCTATTATGAGATACAAATTACCAACGCTTTGTTATATCTGAGACAAGCTGCTTCCAATCTTTTGCGGCATTCTCTTTCCATTTGATCTAGTTGAAGAGCTCTTTGATCACGAATCTTCATTGCCTCTCTGTAAGCTTCTTCGGCCGCTTTTCGCTCCTTATCAGCCGCTTCTTTCTCCATCATTTGTTGATCTAACCAAGCTTTTATTTGATCGCGTTGCACTTTCGCTCGTTCCGAACTTAACAAATCCTCGCCCTCAAACCTGCAATTATACTTTGTATTTTCTAAAGATAAAAGTTTTCAATATAAATCTTTCAGCTTCTAATTTTTTAATACTTTTGAGCGGAAGAAAGCCCGTATTTGGCTTCATCATCGCCTGTCCTCGCTGGCTTCTCTCTTTTCTTCCAGTTAGGATCATTTAGATCGAATTCCCTTCGATCCTCCGGCCGTTGGCAGCACATTCGGAAATAATTTATTTCTTGTTCGAGTTTCACACGTTCCTGTAGATAATTCCATTAACTGTAATATAAAAACAGAAACTTTTATTCTTCTACCTGTTTCTCCTTCTTTTCAAGAGCTAAAGCAATCTCATCGTTTTTTATTCTTTGCTCATCGAATATCCTATTTACACGTGCTTCTTCAGCTTCTCTTCGTTTCTTCTCTTCGATTTGTCTTTGTAAAGTTTCATAATCAATCTAAGTTGTGTTTGGATGATTAAATCTGATTGATTTTACAAAAGCTTTCCAAATCTCACCCCGAGTAGACGTTGACGAGGATTGAAAATTCGCTTCTTACGTTCTTCTTCTAAAGCTCGACGTCTTTCAAGCAATGCTGCTTCACGACGATCGCGTTCGGTGGTTAATTGGAGATTTAGCATTTTGGAAGAAAGCGATGTCAAGTGCAGAAGATTTGGCGTTTGGGGAATAAACTGTTTGGTTGTTATGGTGAAGGCTTGGTTAGCATAGCAACATTTTACCTGTTGCTGAAAAATGCTTGTTACTTTCAGGGAAATTGTCAATTAGACTGTGAAATCTCAGATGTACTATGGATGTATCAAATTGATTGCATAATTAATGCCAGAGGTGGTTGCATGTCTGTAATAATTAACACAACCACATATCAGCAACAGCATTATGTAAAATAGCTTCCACATAAATGCGTTAATGTAGAGTGAAGGGAAAAAAGCTAAAATTAGCATTGTTACAGTTCAGGATTTTTTTGGTAAAACCCCTTTTACACCAGAGCAAGATTTTTATTGCTTTTTTATGATTGAGGGTATTGTTTTTGGCTTTAAAATATGGCTTAAGGTTGGAAGACTGCTGTTGAATTTAGTAATAATACGACAGTAATAGCTTTGATGATTTATTCAACTCAAAACAACATTCTAACAAAAGCAAAAATCAACAAACAGCAATAAATTATTCTTATTTTCTAATAATATAAGTACATTAATATTTGAAAAGTTTTCAAGTTTTTATTTTAATCTTTTTTTTTTTTGAAAAAGCTTAAATATAGGAAGGAAAGACAGATTTTTATTGTAAATCAATCTACTACATTCTTACAAAGTCCTAGCTCCGAAGTTTAGAACAAACGCTTTATACTTTCATGTAAATTGAAATGGGATTCTTTATACATCAACCCAACATATTGTAGAGTCAGTAAACGAAATTTCCAGGTACAAGTCTATAGTTTGAACACAGTAGAAATCCATTAGAATACAATACTTACATCTAAATTCCATCAAGTCAGTGAATAGCAAAGGTAACAAAGCTTTGACTTTGACCATAGTTTTATACATATTTACAAAAATCACAAGAAGCATATCAATGAGAAGAAAGAGTAACTTTCATCTTATTGCGGAAAATGGTCCAATGGTGATGCCACTGAAAGCCAAGCAGTGTTCCAACTAAATATGTACACGTGCTTGTGCGTCGAAATATACAGTACAAGTAGGTATAAAATGAGTTTATTGCTTGCCTAATCGACTTTTATTAGGATACGTCAGAATTCAGTCCGATATCCTTCAAGCCGATTTCGATGTGTTGAGTAAGTGTCGCATCCTGAGGGAGAGAAGGATGTTTGTATCCCGTAAGGAAATGGCAGGTTCCTGGGATATTCTGTGGGAAATCTTTAGGGAGACAGTTTCGGTCCCGAGCTTCAAACGTGAATCCTTCAGTTGACATAAGTCGTCTGAAATTTACCGCTTTTTTACAAAATGGAGTTGTAATCGAGGGTCAACTTACTCAAAAGTAGTTGGACTGACGTTTATCCGAAGGGGCTCACTGCCCGATTCGAATTTATTTGCTATAGTTACGTTGTGACCGAACATGCAATATCGAGGCATTTTCACTCCGACTACTCCAGCTAAAACCGAGCCAGTATGGAGGCCGATTCGCATCTGCATGAAAAAGTTGAAAAGAATAAAATTGAAAAGATTTTACTCACTCTTATCGGCTGGCCTTGATGGGTGTGATGGTGCGAACAACTGTCGATCATTTTTAAAGCCATCCAAGCTATCTGGAGGGCGTGAGTGCTCGTTTCTTTGTGTAAGCCGCCGGCTACGCAATAAGCGTCCCCTATCGTCTCCACCTACAAAAAAAAAAAATCGTATAAATGAAGATTGTTCCACTGTTGTATAAATGTAATCAAAATATATTGTCCATCATCGATGTTTTTCATTTTATAGAATCCTAGATAAAAAGCGGAATATTGGAATTTTAACAATACCCTATCACCACGCTAGATAAATTCAAACACAGAAATTTCCAGCTCTGAATGTATGAATTCAGTCATAAAGAAATTGCATTAAAAATATCGCTTGCATTATCTAGCGGAAGTTCATTATTGAAGATCCAATTAAATCAGCTTGGAATAGTAACAATCGCTAAAAACTATTTTCATTAAATTCAATAGTTTCATCGCTTTGTTCGGGGGCGTAGGTACAACTAGAACTGATTAAATCACCTATTAAGGAAGAGGATGATGACGAAATTGATGCTCTTCATGTTCGTATTTCAGTTGGAATTCGTCTAAAACCAAGTTTAATGGATTTACGGTTTTGCGGGTTAGTTGCGGAATTGAACTGCATTTTCATTGCAACATCAGGAAATCCAATAATTTTTGGCAGAGGTATAGTACAACTTGTTAACACTAGGCATCTAAATAACAGCAATTGTCGTGCTTTTATTCATTTTGTGTTGAATAAATGAGGATTGATAAGTGCAAGCTCTGTTTCCTTCAAAGTGATAAACAAAACTTGTGATGATGAACAACACTTTTATGGAAGCATTTATTAACCTTTGCCCCACATACATCAGCTGTCATCTGCAATTTTCATCCCTTTATCCACATCCAATAATCGGCAGTCAACCTTCATCTATAATCTTATACTCTTGCCAAAGCATATAACCCATTTACTCTCAAAAAAATAGTTATAAAGTTTATTTTATTCGAAATAACTGAATAATTTCTTTTGAACTTTGCTTAATCAATTATGTATGCTGTGCTATGCACATAACCAGAGTGAAAAAGCATGTCTTTCCAGACTAAGTTTATTAAAGTGGCAAAAATTCCGAGCTTCTCTTCGATAAAGAATCCTGTGAGTGACAAGTGCTTTATTTCGAAGACAAGCACTTGGCAAATACGTGACCAAAAAGGAAAATATTCATTAGAAGCTTTTCCGAGTGGAATTTCCGGTGGAAATGATCTTTCAACTTGTTAGCCATTTGTATGGGTGATACTTACTTTGTACACGTCCAATTGACCGCAAAACACGTCGAATTGGTTGTATAGATCTTGCAGCATGTTAATCACCATCATTGGGGTAGCGGTTGAACAAATTGATGTAAAACCGACTATATCGGAGAACAGCATAGTCACGTCTTCGTGCGTTTTTGCTTCGATTGTTTGACCTAAACAAAAACAATTATTATCAATTTTCAGTGACAATATTTCAATCTACGTTAATATTAAATTTTGGAATCAAACTGTTAAATTCATACCAACATTAGTTGTTGCTTAATTTGAAATTAAATTCACTGTTTAGATTTTCCTCTATTAATTTATAGTCTGCTATACGTAAATAATCCGATACGCACTATTAAATGTAGCTATAAACAGAAAATAATAGTCTTGCTTTTGATGTTAATTTCAAATTTTTTTCTAAATCGTGCTATAAAATATCACAGAAAGTTGTCTCACCAAGCCAGAGCCTCTTTGCTATGTCTGGCGGAAAAATCAAATGTAATAGGCTAACATTCTTCTCTCTTTCTTTATCCACAGCCCTGTTGCCCTCCTCAATCGAACTCTTAAGTTTATCCATTCGACGACGTAAGCCATCCTGAAATCGAATCGAACACATAAAATATTTGTTCGCGGATGGTGCAAAGATATCTGAAAAGCATCTTACAACTGAGAAGCTTTTGCTTCGATCGAGTTTGAATGTAGATGAAGATGTTGGTAGAGGACTAACATTGTCTTCAATAAATTCTGCTTCTATTGTATGCAGCATTGTGCGTTTATCTGGTAGTACATTAGGGATTACTTATACAGACATGTTCTTTATTACATCACAGGGTATAACCGCAACGATATATCATAGGTAAGCGCTTTGGGGGAACGAAAACCTCGTAATTCACACACGGATGTTTTTGTGGGGGTGCTTTTGGTCAGCAATTAAACAGAATTTACAAATTTGCATGTGCAGCTAATTGTGAACTAGAGTGATTTGAAGCGAGTATTTTTATTTGACGGTTAATATATCAAAAAATATTGTCTCAAAATTTCATTACAACAGTTCAATGATGCGAAGCAAAAGCAGCAAATTTTATTGCTAGAAATAAAATTGGCGGATGCGCCGGGATAGACGACAATATAACAAAATACAGATAACCCAAATATTTTTTATTAGAATTTTTGAATAAAGTGAGTGAAATCAATTGATATTACCATAATATGGGTAAAGTTTTGTTAGAAAATTGCTAATTTTAGGATTATTTGAATATTTATGAGTTTAAATGCAGGAATTGGACTTCTCCACAAAAGTTAGAAAAAGTTTCAAACTTTCAAACGGATTTTCTGATAAAATGCAGTAAATTACAATAACTTTTTTCCAATAAAAATCTTTTTGTTTTTTTACTTTTATAAATATTGTGGTAACTTTTTTACAGCAAATTCCGTTATTTCCGGATTTCTAACAAAAAACAGTTAATTATTGGCAGTATCATAACGTGAACGCGGAAGATTCTATTAATAACTGACATTTCAAATTTCAGTTGATAAATGTACATTTCCTTTTCTCATTCTCGGAGTACTTTGGATGTTCAATTTCAATTTTAACTTTGAATTATTGATTCCAGTCTTAGCAAATTGGCAAAATGAGATCCAGTTCTCACAAAAAATAAATTAATAATTAAAAAGTGAATATCTTTGTTAGTGCAGCCATTCCTGTGTTTTCTGCGTTCTATTTCATACAATAGCACCTATCAACTGCAGCAATCTCATCTCTCTAACAGCATTAATCCTTATCCGGGCAGATAAGATAATAATTAAATTAATCTGTGATTTATATCACTGTCATGGTTGTTCGCCGCAGTAGAAAATACGTTTGTTATATCCCCGTATCTTTTCGTTCATTCGAAGACAAGTCATCATTAACTCATTCGGGAATTCAAGTCGAGTTATTCGACTCCGGCAGTAAACTGTGATTTAGACGGAACAAAGCCGGAAATTAGGATGTTTGCGGTTGGACAAAATTTAACTTTTTTCACGCTTTCTTTTAATTTTTGTAATTACCTGAGCTCGAGCTTGTTCTCCCACGAGAATGACGTCTCTTGTTGCATCATGAAGAGGTATATCAGAGATGAAGAGACCGCTGCCTGTAAGACCTTCTAAACCATCAAGAAAAGGAGAGCCGATGAAAAGAATAGAATCGGATTCAGGGCAATGGACCATCTGGCCTTTAAGCTCTAAACCCTGCAAACAAAGGTTTTTAAAATAAATTTATTTTTATAGTTTTCATCATAATAACTGTACAGTTGGAAGCTTTGATTTTTCTTCGAAGGCGCAAACTCTTTAATTAGACTGGCAGAAGTTTAAAGGTTAATTTATATGCAAATGAGTAAACTTCCGGCGTGTAATTATTACTTGTAAAAATTGCCCTTCGACAGCAATAAAAAATTCAAACTTGTAACAACTTTCTACATTATTCATATTTACAAATTTTTTTATAATTCAATATATAAGTCTAAGTTTGGCTTTACATGCCATTTCGCTGTATTTCAATTTCCATTATGTGTTTACTTTACGTTTTTTCCGGTTGTTTGTGGAGCTCTTCATTGTGATATTAAAAATGCATTTATACATTTTTTCGATTAAAAATAGATCAGACTTGGATTTTCGAAGCATAAATCATTTGGATACATAAGGCATACAAAGGCATTTATCTTTATGTGTCTAAAGCGAGCATAAATCTGAAAACTTGAAACCACTTAAAAAAAAATCTTTTTCTTTTCCCATTTGGAAATAATTTCGAGGATTAAACCAGTTGTGGATATTATACTATAAATGGTCTAATTTAAACGGTAACTGTGTGACTGTCCTTTCTTTGATGAATGCTCTCACCGAATGCGTTTGTGGAATATTATAAAGGAAATTTGATAACAAGTGTTTCCGTATGCGTCGGCGGAAATGTTCATTTTACGTCTTTGAAGATATATCATATAAAAATTAAAAATGTATAAAAGCGGAATAAATTCTAAAATTTCAGGATGATAAGAGTTGCATCAAATCCGAATTGAATTTTGCAAGGCTACGCTTCGACAATACAAAGCTTTTAGCAGAGATGAACAATTCAAATTGATCGAATTTAAATTCACGTACATCTAATAATAAATGAGAAGATGTTTTAGAATAACTTTAGTTCTAGTTGTAAGTTATTGTCAAAGTTAACAAACTAAATTAAAAAGCATTATTCAAGTCGAGGTAAGCTCTTGAAAAGTTTCAACTCAATTAAGTTGAATTATAAAAATGGAAGAAATCATTTGTCTACTGAAAGATCTTCTAAACTATTCAAAACTTCTACAAGGTTGTTGATTACTTAAATAACAATAAAAATAAACACGCTTTTGCTATATCTACATATTTGAACTTGCTTAATTAACAATTCAAAATAACAGAAATTTAATTTGCATCTACTTGGCTAGTACTAAAATTTCATAGTATTTGCGGTTTCGTTTATGCAAATTAGTAAGAAAAGCTGTTTTTAATAAAATAATATGTAAATTGAATTTGTTTTATAATTGATTTCTCGATTTTTCAACGATGAAAATTCACATTAAGTAGACGAACTGCCTTGTAAGCAAATCACTACGGCAGTAATTGCACCATCATCAGATTCTAACAGCACATTTTACAGTTTCTAGCCACATTCGTGGCTGGATTTTTAATGGTTTTATTATCCAGCAAGGAAATATTTACATAATTTTTGGAACTTTCCCGAGGGGAGAAAGCAATGACGGTAATGGTGCAGATGTATGTTTTTTTTTTTACAAAAAAGCGCTGGATATTTATCTGAAATGTTGCTTATTACTCCCAAACAAATTTTGTTTACGATTTGTTTAAAATATGAATCTTCTAAAAAATTTATTCTAGCATTGTGCAGCAACTACTTCAAAAGTAAATTTCTTGCACAGATGCATTTTATGCAGCAATTAGTAACCGTTGAAGAATGTATCGTTAGCAAAATTGTAAACCATATTTTTTGAATGAAAAGCCACAAAGTTCAGAGAGGATAAATTTCCAGGCCATGCTTGGAAGGCACAGTAAGTGCTTGAAATTGTGTAAATATAAAAGATGAACGATGTCTTCGTGGTTCAAGTGATTTATTGACAGATGTGTGCAGACAGAATGTAAATGCAACCTCTTGTTTGCTAAATACAAAGTGTTTTAAGTACTTTCAGGAATACCAAAATTATAATATTTTTTGTTTTTTTATTTTAAGATTAAAAGAGCTGAATGTTGTTCGTAATTATAATTCTATGAACTTATGTCCGCATTTTATGTAAATAAATTGTCGATGGCTTTCGAAAAAAATTTATGGTGCATTTGAGTTAGTTTTTGCGTGCTTTGGTATTTCAAATACTCCAATTGGTTTTGTGTTTTCTGACCCGCCAAAAAGACTATCAAAACACCCTAAGAAGAGCTTCTTGCTAATAAATCAGCCTTGACTTACTTCCGCTGGAAATGTTTCAACTCCCGGTAGATTTTTTATTGCAAGCACGAATGGTGTATTGGCTCTTTTAATGATCTCTCCAAAGGATAAGGTAATACTTCTCGGCCGGTGAAACTCAAAATATGTTGCCACTGATTTGCCATGGCTTGTCAGTAGTCTTCCAAACAGTCTCATAAATCCCGAGCCTAGCTGGACGAGATCCAGTCGTCTATCTAAGACGAAATGCCATGGGAAAGCTTTACAGAAGGTCGCCACCCCCATCTGTAGGTCACTTGCCGGCGCGCAAATCCTCTGACTTACATCCTCTCTTAACGTTTCTTCAACGAATGGAGTTATCTTGAAACTAAAATTCCTTGAATCGAATTGGTTTTGAGATACTTCTACTTCGGCATGTGTGTTGTAAAGGATTCGTGCGATGGCTTTTAGGCTTCCGACGAGAAGATAAGCCACAGCGGGACGATCAGTTGTAAAATCTAAACGCAACGATTCGTTGTTTGTAGTGCAAATGAAGGCTTCACCTTCGTGTTCAACTTCTTCTTGATATTTAATAACATCATGGACTCCGTCTAATGTTGTAAGAAATTCTTTAAGGTTACCTCCTAAACAGTTAAAAGCACTTTTTAGAGGTCCGATGCAGGATGTCGAAATGAGCTCTTGACCCAATTTGTTAAGAAAGTCCAATTCGTCGATATCTGAAAATAGATTAGATAAATTTTTTTATTATGGAAATTTTAACGAAAGAACTTTTCACATTCGGGAGTTTGAGTTATTCTGTGTGTAGGTTGACTTTTAAACTCAATTAGCGAGTCTGACATCAAAGAAGCCATCATGGACACAATATTAGTTTAACTTTGGAACTAGAGTGAAGAGAAAAAACTCACCGTCTTCGGAGGAAATGATGTCGTATAAGTCCTCCAAATAGGCATAATGACTACAATGGCTGACGTTGCTTGGCAATCTGTTTCTGCAAAAAATATGAAAAATTTAGATTTTTTTCGATCAGCAGCTTTGCATAATTAGACGCAAAAGTGCTTCTTTATCATGTCAAAATTGAAACAAAGCAATTAACAACATAAGAAATTTAATTAATTGCTCACGTTTCACATCTGCCCGTTAATTGGACGAGTTATTAATTTTCAAACTAGAACCCTTATTAAATCAATTCTTTTGTTGATTAATTAATTCTCGTTAGCTAAGGAGAATTTACAAATTAAGTTCAAACAGTTTGCCTAGTTTTTCTTCTCCCTTTTGATAAAACCAATTAAGTGTTAACTCTCTCCCACGGTTCTAACCGAACCACTTAAAACTTTTCAACATTGCAACCGACAAGATAAATTTCATTGTTATAAATTAGAAATTTTATATAATTTATTATAAACATAACTAGATACGATATGTTTGCGGAAAGATAAAGCTAGTAATAGCTTACAATTTTCACATTTCTAACTTGGAATAATTCTTCACGCTTGACTGAATTATAATAAAGAATAACATTTTCAGGCTGCTGTCTATTAACTGGATTCACTTCGAAACGCCTACGTATTTTCAAGGAGAAAAGAGATAAGTATTAGCCTTTTAGAAGACGATAAGAACGTTATTTGTACATTTCACTACATCGCACGAAAATAAGGTTTACGGAATGTGAAAGGAAATTTTTCAAAACATAAAATACCTTAAATTTATTTTAAATGAGTTTTGTAATAATGAGTATTTTATCTGACGGCTTTTAGCGCTCATATCACTTCCCTCCAGTTATAAGCGTTGGAAAAATAAACAGAAAATGACTTTCAGCAGTTCGATAAATACAATTAGTCCTGTTAATAACTTTGTAATTTCATTATTTGATAATATGGGAGAGTTATAAATCGAGAAATTTTCAAACAGACATAGATTTATGGACCATAAAAGTTGCAACATTGTTGCATGTTAAATAGAGGTAAACTAAACTAACAATTTTCATCACTTAGACTGCTATAAAAACTGTAATTACGTTAATAGACTGTTGGAGTGATAATTGGCGAGTTAATCTTCCAAAGACATTTTTCTACAATGCATATAACCAGTTTATGCGAATGTAGAGGACGAGATGAGAGTGCTTTCAAGCATAGAAAGAACATAAAGACAATCTCTGATAGTATTATACGATGTATACTTTTAAAATATTTTTATCTTTTTTATAGAACGCGTAAAACCACTGACAAAAGTAAGAATAAAATAATGACTTTGAGATATTTCTGAAATCACGTCTTGATGAAGAAAATAAAAGAGATCAGACATCGAGCTTTTCCCCTAAAAGAAAAAGCATTATTCACAGGCATTAGAGGATCTAAAAGCTTGGAGGATAACGTAATTGGACCATGTACTGAAGATGAGATAGCGATCGAATTCCAAAAAGGCTCATTATGTTTTACACTTTGAAGAAAAATAACAAAGGAAATAATTTAAATACTTACAAACAGGTGTATTTGCTTGTATTAGTTTCTTTTTCTTTAGTTAGAAGTGATTCTAAGGCGACTTGAAGTGCTTCATTCTGGAAATAAAACCGGAAATCTTAATATAAATGTCAGTGAAGAGGTCACAATTATTTGTATATTTAGCAGATAAGTATTATATTCTGCTGACAATGGTAGGAAATTCAGAATTGTGTTAATCTCGTTTGTGCTCCAATTGTGCACTGTGCATTGTTACTTCGATGTCCTCGACGTCAACCATTGTTGTAGCAGAATATAAACATGATTTTGACAGATGGAGGTAATTTGAATTAGTCGAATGCTATGATGCGCTTAGTTGCAAAATCAACTTAAAGAAAAGTGGATTCAGTTTTCATAGTGGTTACGTTCTTAATTGTGGTTGAAATAAACGAGTAATTAGCAAAGTTTAAAACAGCAAAATAAATGGAAAAAGAGAAAGCAGAAAGCTTTTGGCTACAATGTGGTAACAAAGTAATTGCTACGTATGTGAGTAATTATACACAAACAAAGTTCAACTAACTAAAAAAGAATAGCAGAAATGAAATTGGTTACTAGTCCAATACTGATTAATCTTTCATTTTCCAATTTAAACATTGATAAGTCCATTACTACTTTGGCGCGGATTTGTTCGATTTGTGTACTTATCGATTAATTTTTTTTTATTCGAACTGTGTGGCTTATGTGTATATTTAACTCAAACACACTTTTCATCTTTTAAAAAAATAATGAATACTTTAAACACAGATGTTAATTATTGTTCTTCAACAATTTTCTTTTCAACGCTACTTCTGTTGCTTTACGTTGTTCAGTTTGCATTTTTGATTATATCCAAAGAACAAAGATTTTTAAATAAATACAAGCTCTCTTTTTCTAACATGTTAAGATTGAATTAAGCTTGTACAGCACTTTGTAATTGTAATTACATTTATGTATAGCAATGTCCAAGCCTCGAGCGGGATTCGTGATTATACCTAGTTTCTCTTGTGATCGCTTTAATCGAACCAAACTGCTTCCAACTTTAAGGAAGCTTTGAACTTTGTTGAAATAAAAGTTTCTACGTGGAATAATCTCATTGTAGCAAGCACAAGAATATTTTTGTTAATAATCCTAATTACATCTGTAAGTCGATATTTATTTGTAAATTAAATGTAGAGTATCTCCAAAAAGTCAATTAAAGGAGTTGAATTCAATTTAGTATTGAAAGGAACTAGGAGTTAATAAAATGGATTTAGAATAACAATAAAAAGAGAGTAGAAAAGTTTGGAAGTATTTTTAATTTGTAATTTGTGGTTGTGGGATAAAACCTGGTTGTGCGTCGATTTATGGGGATACAATGTGGCAAACGGACATAAATGGACCATTAAGGGTCTGAGCATTGAAACAGAATATCCATTAAGAAGGCTAATAGCAAGAGGATAGCGTGTCAAGTGTTCATTCAACAAGTTTACTAAATACAAATATCTATAACATTTTTAATAGTTAATTAATTTTAGCAAAACTTATAGTATTGTCTGTGATTGTTTCCTTTCTTTGAAAACTTAGAAAGTAGCTCCTTTCATCAAGCTAAAGTTCTAGAGTTTCCTTGCAAGTAATACCTATTAAAAGAGAATTTTCTTTCAGCAGTTTCGTAACTGATGTACTTACTCTATTAATAATTTTTGTTTGAATCGTTTTCAGAAAGTTTCGTCACCTTTAAGCAGAATTTATGATTTAGTTTTTGGTATATTCAAATGTTGGAATATTTCAGTCAATAGATTACTGCTATTTGACAAATAACACAATAACTTCTCTATTCAAATGGTAGAATGTAGTCTGGAAAAGATCCCATTCCAGGACTCCATATATTTATATACAAAGCTTGGAGTCTGGATATTTATTCGGCGTTTCATTGGAGGAATATTAACATATTAAATTCCATTGAAGACCACTCAGATAAAATCTTGTGACCTCAAGAATTTAATAAATACAAGGCAACCACAGAAGGAGGCGACATCTGGAGATTCAGGTCGCTATCTAGAAAATCCAATTAGGTGCACAAAAACCAAAGTTTACATGTTATTTCGGATAAAATGAAAGTTTGGATTAAAATGAAAACAATATAGGGGGATAAAAATTGGATAAAAACTACAAGATTTTACTCTCGCTTTAAATGTTATCTTTGAGGATAACGTTATAATTTCGTGGAAATTGTATCAGACAAAGAAAACAAACTGTAAAGGAAGTAAATCGACTGCGACATATACACGTCTTGACTCCGAGATCCTTTTCATGGAAAGCCGACACTTTCAAGATAGATCACATATTGAGAGAGTTGTATACGCTGAGTTAAATATCGGATTATTTTGTCAATTGCTGATGCTGAAGTCGATATTCCTCCGCTGATCAAATCAGGAGAGAGAGAGAGTAAAATTCAATTTTCATCATGACCGACTTATCGGAAAATTTTATACATGATATTAATTCCGGCATCGCTAAAGATGTACACGGAAAGTATAAGAATACAACCTTAGATAAATATCAATTTTAATGTTATGGAAAACTGTCATTTTAACAAAAAAATATGAACTGTAAAAATAGAGAAACTCTGTAGAGCATGCGAGAGTAATGGTAAAGAAGAATTCATTAATTTCACATATAGAAGCTTGAAGTATTTTATTTTTTACAGATTATAGATTTTTTTCATCTGCACTTAACTAGGCTAGGATTATAGTTCATTAAACATTGAAACTTGGAAGTCTGAAAAATTTAGCCACAAAGCAAACACCATACATTATTTATTTCGTTTAGAAAACGATGCCACAGCTTTACAACTTTTTGGAGCTAGTTGAAAGGTCTGTAATTTCGTTCCTGTCAATCCCTTCGTGTCAGGAATTCTCTAGCAAATAAAATTAATCACAACAAGAGATAAAACAAAGCTTTAAACACCTGAATTTCTTTCGGGAATCGAAACGTTGAAAAAGCTTTCGGCAAGCTTTACACTCGACTACATATCGATGAGGGTGAAGCAAATTAATGTTGTTGCCATTTATCAATACTGTTCATTCCTTTAGATTGGAACAGGAATCGATGATTTACTTAGTAAGAGAAGGCTTTATTCATCCTAATTCTAAGCGAAGGCTCTATTCATATGCAAATGACAGCGGTCATAAGAGGAAAAACATAACAACAAGGACGACATCTGCAATCGCTTTTACGTCTCCAGTTTGGGTTACTAAATGGAAGGATTTCACTTACATGACGAGACTGTTTGGTGTTAATACTGCGAGTCTTTGTTTAGGAGATATTCTCTTATCGTAAGGGAGAGGAATTATATGCTCAAAGGAGCGCTCTGAAATTCTATTATAAGAATGAAATGAAATGATCATTTCACGGTTTCGGCTTGACAACGATATAGTTGGAATTTGTGCGCATAAGAAGGTGGATATCATCGGTTGAAATGCCACTTGTGAAATTACTTTCACAATTTATGAGTGAAACCAGAACGGTCTGGGCTTTTGCATCTTATATTAACACAACCATAAAGAGATTCTCTATAATTAGTGGCTTCATATAACCGCCATTTAAATGTCACTTTAAACTACACAATGCAAAGATAATTTTCCTAATTAAAATACATGAAAAAGATTCGTTCACAAACTTTTTTCCACTCACTAAAAATCGCTTTCATCTGTCCACATTAAAGAACTGATGCTTTTCAGACACAAATTAGTTTAGAACTTAACATTTAATGTTTTAGTAGTCAAAGAAAAACCAACTTTTTCGATAAAGAAACCACTTGCAATAATAACTTTCTAAAAAAAAATTATCAAAACGTCTGCTAATCCTTTTAGTAAATTCAACAAAAACTCTGTTTTTTGAATTGAAAATTAAATATTTGCTTTTAGGATTGTTCGAATTTGTCTAAATGTGTTTTCATTTAAATGAAGATATCGTCTAAAATCGAACCTCTAAGTAAACTTTCAATAAAGTACTCACTTAGGTAATCCACTAAAAATGGATTTAACAATGTTGAGTAAATAATTACATTTCGTTAGATAACAAATATCTTCTGTTTATTTAAGCGAATACAAACACATTGTTACAGAGTGACGAAAAAATTTGAAAAATATTGGCGGAGTTGTAAACAACGTGATTAATAGGACGCATCTTTTTAAGCTATAATCATCATTGGTTTTGGCAAATAACAGATTTATTACAAACCTGAATTGGCAGCAATCCCAAGAAAAGAAATATGATTTTGTAAAAAAAAAAAATTCATTTGCATAAATATATTAATTTTTGTTCATAAATCTTGCTTTAAACTGTCTCAGTTGCATTTTTATTTATGACTTTGAGCTTTTTACAAGCACTGATTTGTAAATGACAAATTTAGTAAATTTAGTAGTGTAGTGCAGGTCTAATGGAAAAGTTTCAAACTACGGTAGATATCTACAAAATTTTCCATTTCTCTCTCATCCTTTATAATGTTAAAACTTTGTGACATTATCTACGTACAGTTAGATTGATCACAGATGATCCTCCATAAATTTCGCATATAAAATCAGCGAGGTGCTGATAATTCATTAATCATCAGCGATCAATTCATTTTTGTGGCAATTTTCAATTTATTCAAAGTGAAACACTGACTCTGTCTAATTACTAACCCAAATTTGTGCCGTCGCTCCTTATTTTCCAATTCAGCCACTTGCAATAATTCACCATTGTTAATTATTTAAACATCCTGCACAATTGGATTAGGCAAAGCAGCTTATTCAGTAATAGAAGAACCTACGTGCGATACGTCAATATAATTGGATTTAGAAGCAAAAACCAGTAAGAATATAAATGAAAACTTGGAAAAATATCACTTTCTCAGTGTGAAAAGCTCAACAATAAGCATTGCACGCTCTAGTGATTGCACTATTGATTTTGTATTGTATTGAAAAATATAAATAATTGTAGAGTTGGCACTAGTTGCGATTCGTGTACAAATCGGAAATGTTATGTCGATAAGCGAGATATTCAAAAAGACTGTAACCGGAAAATACGTTGCATTGAAAGTGGAACACCGGAGTCAAATCCCAACTGTGCTAGAATCAAATCGCGTTACAAATTTCAGAATATATTTTTCTTTTCTCTGCAATATGAGAGTTTGTGTTTCAAGATGATATTGATTTCATTTAAAAAATTCCAAGATTTTGTTAATGTATCCTCAAGCGTTTCTCACTGATCCATCAGCAAGTGTGTAAATTTTACTGTAATTAAAGCTCGAAGGTGAAGTTCATTAGAAGCAAACTAAAAAATATTTGTTTAAATTTTCTTGACTTTCTCATCAAAGTAGAAGCTTAATTAATAATTTTTTGATTAGGTATCATACTTTTGCTTACTTGAAAATTGGAAATTTGCATTTTTGATTTTAAGGAAATTGTTCACAACTGTTGAAGTCACAATAACACATCTATATCGTGGTCATCAAATAGACCCTTAGCATCCTATTTAATTAGTTTCCTCCAATTCTCTGCGCATCTAATAGTAGCAGCGCCACTAAACCAATCCACTACTAATTACCTTTCATTTGTGGCCTGAAGCGGTTTCACAAATCCTCTTCTGTATAATCAGATACAAATATTCCTTTTAATCAGTTGGAAGGGTTTTTTCTTCTTCCTATTTCAATTTTTTATTGCATTATGAGTGACAAGGGTATAAGTAGTATAAAACAGAAATAATGGAAAACTCCAAAGCTTGTTATTATTTATTGTTTTTGGTCGAAAGTTCACTCCAGCAGATGGTTCCTGATGTGATGAGCGGCAATTATTCAACGGACTCAATTACACAATGGAGCAATAAAAATAAATAAAGTTTATTTGGTAAAATTTATTGTAATTTTTAGAGATTTATATATTGTATTCTGGTTTAAAAATTCAATCGCTTCTTTTCCCAAGCGAGTGCTAAAAGCGTTCTGATTAAAGCTCTTCCAATAAACCGTGAAGAATATTTGTAAATTTACGAGGCTTTTATAATGTTTGTCTAGATTGTAGACAAGATTTTGACGCGCTTAATTAGAAGGATGCTTGTTTGAACAGTATCTTAGGTTTGTCTACAACTAGAAGAAAGATTAGTTAATATAATGAAAAAAATCTATATTTCTTTAGAAGTAGATGGAAGTGAAGCAAATCCTATTGAAAAATGGAAAATAATTTTCGTAGTGAAAAACTTTGCGATTCTAACGTAATATTACCTTTTGTGAAGTTGGTTGTAAAATTTCAATATGGAACTTCGTTTTCAATCGCCCATATCCCAAATCTCATTTTGCATGTTTTCATACGCTCATCTATATTTAGAAGGTTTAGTGAAGCATTATGGAACGATACACCGACGAAAGTGTGTGATTTTTTGCGGGGGAAGGAAAGAGAGATGATTGGGAGTTGGCAGAGCGGACAATATTTCACTTCCTCGATAAAATTGTGTACAGTGATGGACAGTGAACATTTTTTCTAATACTTTTATGAAACTCAAGCCAAAGAGGTCAAACCCGGCGCATCCACCATTTTTCATTTTAATTAAATTTTGCTTTATCTCAATAATTTTTTGATAGTTTGTTGTAAATCATTCACAAATTTGAAACTTGATTACTGTCCCCATCTGAAAATTCCTAATCAAAATAATTGGAAGCGTGATTGTCCGTCTGTCTATCGGTTTAATCAAATTTCCACCCAATGTTAGGAGTTTTTCGCGCTATTGCCATAGACGTAAAATTTACCCGGATAGCTGCTCAGGTTTATTTTAAGATCAAAGCCTTGCGCGGCCCGGTTTTTCATGGTGGTAAGTGAACAAAGACGCATTTTCCGAGATGAAAATTTACACGTTATTTCAGTTTATAGAGTGGTGCTTATTTTAGTATTAACACAAGTGGCTTTTTAATGTTCTAAAAGTTGTTAGCATTCCTCTATGTTGAGATTTGAGCTAGAAACGTAATTGGATGACGGTATGTTTTAACGTTTGTTCTACTGAGGGAATCGTATGGCGTGATATTTACGCAATTTTAATGCATGAAGGTACTCGGATGACATAATTAATTTTAGACTACGTGCAGACGCACAGAGTTTGCGTGCCGACAATGAAAGTTGTGTAATGAGAAGTTAACAGCTTCAGAAAAACTATTTTTTTTTTATACAATTAAAATACGAATGATGATTTTTATGAAATTATTTTCCTGTGTTTTATTTCCACATTTTGATGGCAGCTGCCACATATTATGAACGTGTCTAGATTTTGTAATAATCGGAATGGAATTTTAATTTTAATGCTGGGTTTCTTTCTGCTTAAATTTATGAGCTAAAGATAATAAAATTGTGTACATGAGGTTATAACATTATATTTTAATTTGATTTTGTACTCGCGTTGTTAAATATTAAATAACTAAATATTTGTTACTCTAATATGGATAAATTTAATAAACGCTAGCTGTAATTTTTGGAAAATTCATCAAATAAGTAGGTAGTTTTAATCAACTAAATGAAAGAAATTTTTTTTAGAGTATTTGTTATTTTTTATGCCAATTTGTTTGTGAATTATTGCGGAGTTCAACTTCAGTTCAGATCTATTCAACTGAATATTAACTTCGAACAAGAAATTTTTCACAAAATTGCTGAAGAATATTTCAGAAGCTATTTAACCTTATGATTGATGGGATGTTAAATTTCGGCTGTTTATTGTTTCCATCCTTCCAGATTTATGTTAAAATAAAAATGCATTTTTTACACAAGTTGTAGTGTTGTGTTTAATTAAATTATTATTGAGTGTTGTAGAGTTTCAGTTGATGAGTACTTAATTATATGTTGTGAATTTAGTGTAATTAAAACCATCTAGAAATTCTTGCAAAATTCCATAAATTTTAAAGCTTTGAAACGAGTAAGCTTTTGAGCTGAAAATGTTACATTGTAGATTAATAACAATATTAAAAATTGAATGAAATAAAAAATGGTTTTTCTTTGTAGTAGCTTCCTTGTAAATATTTAATATATCCTTCGAACATCCTTCCACTTTGTACTCCGGTAAGGTGGAAGTCCGCAAGACCACCGAATTTATAGAGGTCATAAAATGTAACGGCTACGTTGTCTTACGATACAATCCCATAAAAAATTTAATCGATAAAGACCTTAATGGCGGCTTTCTATTGATTTGCAATGGAATTCTGTCTCTCCATCTTTCAGCAACAAATCAGGACATTTGTCTGATTGAGGGTAAAGGATTTACAATGTCAGATGGTCAATGATATATTGAGGGTTAAAACAAAAACGTAATTAACCAATGTGGTCCTAGTTGACAACTAGTCTATTCACCTGTTGCATAAATAAAGAAAAACAATCGTTTAAAGTTTAAATTAGTATTTTGAAGTTTCAGCTCTTCAATCGATTAAACTTTTTCCAATTATCAATCACAAAACTCTCCACACACTTACCGAAAATGAATTTTTAAATAAATTTTCAAGCTGGTGTAAACACCGGTGTCAATCTGATATAAATTAGTCAAGGGATCGGTTCCGGTATGATGTCAGCATTTTGCATATATTTTCCAAAAATAAATTTAATCAAAAATTTCCAACTCCTGTCAGAAGTTACAAAGTAAAATCAACTAATAAATATAAACGAACTTGAAAATAATTTATTTATATGAAAGCTTTAAGATTTCCTTCTAATTCAGTAACTCAAGTTCTGTAATTTTTAATCGTAAACGCACACGAAAACCCCAAAGCTATTTATCTGAACTCAAGGTAATGCTTTTTCTACACAAATTAAACGCTTCAACAGCTCCAGTTTACTTCCAAGCGTCCGCTTTGGAGTATTAAATTTTTAAAACTCGTCAGTGAATTAAACATGAAATCTACTTAACAATTCTCATTGAAATTAATGAGGGTAGCTTTCTCTATTAATTCAAGACTGATTTCTATCCACACTTTGGATATTTTTGCAACGTTTTTAGCTGAATTGACAGAATCTTTGCTTACGTTATTACAATCCTAACCTGAGGAAAAACGCTGACTGGATTTCATAAAACTCCTTCTTTCAATTTAATTGTTTTTTTGAATTTGTCATTTTCGTGAATTTTTTTTTCGGATGGAAAACCAGAAAACGTATAAATTTGCAACGAGACCAATTAAGTTTGTAATTATAGTGACATAGAGTCCCGATGGGTTTGAAACAGAGATGGAACGGATTTTGTAATTATACTTTCGATTTATGTCTGTTGGTTTCGAATGTTAAAAAAAAACAAACTGCTTTGTGATTACTAGTAGGGGCCTTCAAGAACACTTTTTTTGATGATTTTGCCTTGTTTTTAAAAATATATTCAAAAATTAAAAAATAAAAAGTGATAAGAATGTAAAAATATGCATAAAGCAGGCATAATTATAGACGTGTATTAAAAATAAATAAAGATGAAATTTTAAAGAATTAGGTGTGTCGGAAAATTAACCAAACGGTATACAAATGTCATTTTTATTTTAAGTATACAGTATGTTCCCTGATTGAAAAAAAATGTTTTTGATTTTACGGCAAAACTGCAAAGGAAAAACACTTTTTGCTTGTTGTGGAATTACCAAATCTGTAATTACTTTTTTGATATTTTAGCTCTGTTTAAAGAAAAGTTCATTTTTCTTTTGATTTTGGACATTTGTCTGCTTTTTAAACCCTAAAAACGTTATGGTGTATCTAAATTTTCAATGGATTGACCATTATTTCCACTTTTAACACTAAAACTTGGAAAATCAATTAAATAATATAAATTTTCAACAACTATTAAAAGATTTCTTGGAAATCATTTAAAAGTATAATTAATCTTTAATTGATTTCTAAAAATTTGAATCTAGGGAATTTATCGTTTTTAGGTTGATTAAACAATTGAATTTGCTCAGTGAGTTTCATTACCATTTGTTGGCAATCTTGCATTATTGTCAACTATAAAGTGACACTTGTGACATTCGTTGATGGCGAATTTTTTGATTCACTCAAAAAAATAATAAACTTACAGCGAAGATCCTTATTTGGATGTTTTTGTTAGTTCTAAACTTGAGCTTATATTAGAATATTTTCCACTAATTTTCAATCAAATTTTTAAATTTCCCGCTTTTTAAACCTTATTTAATCTACACAAATTTTCAAAATTTACACTAGAAATTTTACATTTTTCAAAATTATATTGAATACAATTAAATGATTAGCAGGTTTCTTGGGGATAAAATTTACATATACGAAGTGTTCTATTTCACAAAAATAAATTTAATTTTTTTATTGACAGATGACATACAACGTTAATTTCAATTTAAAGCGGCATAGAATAATGCACGTGTAAAAATATTTAAATATAATACGACAAGTAGTCAATGTTATGCGGATTTTTGACAAGTGCTTGCACGAGTCCAATTCGAAAGCGCCGTTGTACATGAGTAGCTACACCGGAAAAATGATATGTAGAATATTGACTACGAATCGTATTCGGTGGACTATTTAATAAATCAAATCTCTCGAACCCAAATGAAATAATTTATAAATCAATCCACGGTTGCGCTATTTTGAAAAATATTTGATAACTGTCAGAAATCGTCTGACGTAAATTGCTTTCAATACAATTATTAGCTGTTAAGACTGTCAAAATCTTGTTGAATTACGATGTTAAGTGGAGTGAGATTATTTGGTAATAACAATGATGGAGATTATTGATGCTGTAAGTAAAGTTTTAAGAATGATTTTCATTTGTTAAAAATATTCACTCTTAGGACTACTACAATATTCGATGGAATCATTACTAGTCAATTCTTTTGTAACCATAGAAAAGTCTGAAATTTCGGTTTTTTCATTGGTTGAAGAACGTTAAATGACAGATGAATTGAATAGTCCAAATGAAAATCATTGAGAAATGAATTCATGAAAAACTTTATGTGTAATTTTTTTCAGTCCGGACTATTCTAAAGCTCTATTTACTGAGAGTTTACTGTTTATAATTATTATATACCTACCTAATACTTTTTTTTGAATAAAATATTGAAAACATAATTTTGCTTGGACGTATCTATTCATTTTTGTGCTGAAGTGGCCCAAATAAAAACAGATTGATTTTGAAGGATTTCTAATATGCTCCCAAAACAAAGTAAGATCTTTAAAAAATGATGTGTGTTAAAGGACTTCCCAGCATAAACTTGAAAATAAAAAAAAAAATATTAATTTTTAAATATATCTTAAAAACAAGGCAAAACGATTAAAAAAACAAAATGTGTTTTAAAAGAGCCCTATTAGTACCTTTGTGTGTTATTTGAATAATTTCATGCAGAAGAAAATTAATTCTGTTTATTATTATTCAAAGATTCAATTATAAAAAGGTCAGTAATAGAGTTAAAACAGTGAAGAGCTTATAAATTTGTGTTTGCTTGGAATAAGAAAATATAGAATCGTTCGGGACCAATTTATTTACTGAATTTTTTGTTAAATTTATTAAAAATGTAAACGTCTGCGTTCAGACAGCTTAAATAGATTAAACCATTTTCAGCTTTTACTTTTTTAGTTTGAATGTCATCCAATCAAATTGAGCAATTTGTCATTGAGCTTTTTTCTAAAAGTTATGACCTTTAGATTGAGCAAAAACTCTTGATCGATTCTTACGGTTTTCGTTTCAGAATTAATAAAAATATTATGTAAATCTACAAAGAATCAAAATTCTGAACATAAAACTGAAGCTTTTGTTATATTTTTTGTTTTTTAGATTTTCTTTAATCTCAGACCCCAAAGTTTGTTTTTCACCCTCAACTCGACCGTTACGATTTCGTTTTGTTTGATCAACCGTCGACGAAAACAAAACTTGTCCACAACTAGTACAAGATTTATCAATTCTAGTTATTGTACTGTCCTGTATTTTTGCCTCTTCGTGCAAAAAGCACTTTCTCATTGTCTGCCACCATTCATCAAGCTCCGATCTGGCAGGTCAACAGCGAACCCTCCCTTCATTCTAAATCTTGTGTCATAATCGTATCATCGTTGAAAAAATTCAACTTTGAGGGGTAGTTTATGACATGTTGTATTTCCACCATCTAATAAATCATTAAACGACGCTTAAAAACACGCAGCAATTTCTAAAACACTATAACGTGATTAATTCGAGCAGATGAAATGTTAACTCGACTGTTAAACTATAATCTTATATGGCCCGGAGGCTCGGATTAAAGTTGAGAAATCTCGCACAAGATTTAGAGAAGATCTAAATCGTTACTACGCCAAGACTTAGCAGGGGATTACGAATGATTAGATTTTTCGCAGCATCGCAGATTTTACCAACAAAAGAAATCATAATTGGAGTAACTGAATCAATATTAATCTAAAATAGTATCAAATCAATCTGATCTGTGGTGATCGCCAATACCCAAGATTTTGATTTTAATTAATTTTCGAACCGGAATAGTCTATTAAAAACATTATAAATTTATGTCTTGCGTTAATTAAACTTTGCTAAAAATCTGTCGGAAAGCAGAAACGAATGACAGAATTAAATCATTGCAAGATACTGTCGCTTGTACAAAAAAACGCTTTTTTTATCATAAAAATCAAATATGAGGAATTCTTGTTTTTTTACGTCGTGAAACAAAGTTTATTGTTACTTAAAGTTTACAAGAACTTCTAATAATTCAAATAGTAGAAAGAAAACTAAAAGCTTTTAACTAAACTAAATTACTGAAGGATAAAGCTTCAATAAGAAAGACCTTCAACTATAAAAGAATTTATGAGTTTGATTTTCAAAAAAGAGATAAATATTTTTGTAATTGCAGATAGAACTTAACACAAACAATCAAATCGAAATTAGGGTTAACAACTGCAACGTTCTGTTGCATAAGCTTCATTGTAATTCAAATTAAATTGTGTATACAATTCTTGTATATACTGTATGTACAATTTTTGCTATAATTTTAATTAAGTTAGGTTTTAATTTTTTTTAGTTTTAGAGTTTAGTTCATAAAGTTTTGAAGTTTTAACAAGGTTATTTTAAGTGGTGAAGGTCTACTTAATTGCTGGAAATTTTAGAGGGAACCTAACAGAATTTATAAGCAGTTTGGACAAAGTTAAACTGAGAATTATTTTTCACTATGTTAGTTTTTGTTGACAAAATTATTAAGCAGTTTGATTATAATGTTAACAATAGATTTCGAACTATTTGATGGATTTGACTGTGGCTGGAAAACTTTATCAATAGTTGAGATTTGTTTGTAGATAGCGATGTCCGTCTAGGGAAACCTCAAAAGTTTAAAAAAAAAAACAACGAATGGCAAATTTTCAAGCTCGTTTTTTGAGAAAATAATTCTAGTGAGTACTATAAATTAATATCGTCTTTTGTTATTTTAATTATAAACAAAAATTAACATTCTGCCAATATGTTAAAAAATTCATAACTACGTTAATATTGAAGGTAAACAATTGAAACAAAAACTGAATTGAGCAGTTTATTCAGTAATATGAATATATATTTTTTTTGGATTATTAGTCTGGTTGCAAAAACACAAAGTTGCATTTTTTTGAATAGAAACCATAGTTGGCTGAGACATTTTTGAAAACCTAAATTTTTCTGATTTTGAAAACATAAATATGTTATATTATATTCTCACGAATTTTCTAGAAAAAAATATTTTTTTCTAATATGTTATTTGTTAATAGTTGGCCATGTAAAAATGCACCAGCCTGTACAGCGTTGGTTCCTTTATACTGCAGCCGTTTGAATTGTATCTTCTAGTCATGCGAGTTACAATTTCATTCATTTACATTTTGTATTAATTTTTCTGACATACAGACTAGGTCATTATTGGAACATAGCTTAAACAAGTGACAGCTTATCTTAAAAGAATACGATTAAGCAACAAGAGTTGCTTCTTTTCATTATACAGGCTGTTCGAAAAAGATGGTAAATAGGCAGAGAAGTCTCAATAAGTCAACGGTTTTGAAGATATGGAAGGTTACTCAAGGGGCGAACTAGCGTTATGATGTCAAAGATCGTCTGATTTAAATCCACCAGTTTCCATTTGAAATAAAATATTTTATAGCATCAGTTTATAGCACTAACGTAAAAACCTCCTGGATGTTTCAAAAGTCTTCAGGAATTGTAGCAAAAATGAATTCAAAAACTCAAATTTGATCTTACGAAGTGTTCTGGAAAGTGTTCGAATATCGTCCAAAGAAGTCGTGACTTCTTGAAAATGTAAAGAAGCAGTTAGACTAACTTATGCAACCTATTTTTTTGTTTGATTCTATTTGATAAGTTGGTAATAAACGACTACCAAGGACCCATGCTTCTTAAGACTTTTCTGCTTGTTTTGGTCCCTATTAATGCTCCTCAAAATATTTTACTTTCTTTTTGAAACACCTTCAGTAGGGCGTTGGAGTTGATTTTTTTATTCCAATTTTTGACAATATCTCAAAATTTGCACGTGTATACTCCATTCGTTATTAATGTGCATCAAGCAGGCTGAGAAACTCTAAATGCGGAGAATACCGATCGAGCAATTTGCAAATGCGATTTTAACAGTTTTCCTACGTCAACCGACTTTTTGCACGCGCCAAATTTAAAATAATTGTAAATACATATTGTTTCAAACTTGAAAATATTGAATATTTTAGTGCATTTCAAGTTTTATAAATAATCCAAATCAATATTAAAGCCTCTGAAATTAAAAACGTTAAATATTAATACTACTCAATTGACATAAAATGACATTAATCTAATGGAAAAAAAAAATTACCACCAAACTTCACTTCACTTGCGACTATTCTGTAAATTTGATTTTACTAAGCTATTGTGTACTTCAGGCAATTATATTTAAGTGAATATAAAAAAACTGGGGTTATTTTTTCAATTTAATGCAAAAAAATGTCATATACATCGCTATAATTTTAAATTCTAATAAATTTTCGAAAACGTTGTCAGATTCGTGTCGCTTCTTGTTCTTCTCTTCTAAAACTGGTTACTAAACGTAAACAACGCTTTATATTCATAACCTAAAAATTTGAAACAAAAGGAATCAATCTGTCTGAAGTTTGCAATTTCCAACTCCAGTTGAATTTGCTACTAACCGTAAAGAAAATATCTAGAATGACTTATGAACCAATGTCACTAGTGTGGCCACCTTAAAATCTGATGATGGCTGCCCCTTATGCAAATTAATAACAAACGGAGTATAGATTTTATGAGACAAGAAATATGATTTTTTCACTAATTCCGAATTATGAATTATCAAAAATTATGACATTTTCGTAAAAATGGGTATAATGTAAATTCATTTGTAAATGAAAAAGCTATACTTATCTAAAGTCAAAATTCTTGAACTTTCTAGGGATAAAGCACGCTCTTTTCTAATGCAAATAATTTTTGATCATGGTAGGCCTAGAAATTAGAAATACTGAAAATAAGATAAATATTCAGTTTTGTTACGATTTTGTCCAGTTTAAGCCAAGTCTTGATAGTTTTTGAATATCATCACCAAGGAATCCAAAACTGAAAAATTAGCCGTTCTACTGTAAACGATGGGATTTTTTTGCCAATTTTGTTTTGGTGATTTCAGACAATAAATGAAACTAAATAGCGTTGCCAGTTTCAGTGATTTTTAAAACCTAAGTCTACTACGACTAGTATTTGTCAAACTGGTGTAACTAACGCCCTCTATGGTAAAAAAAAATTGAAAGTGAAATCCTTGTCTCTTGTATTAAAAAACGCAAAATTGTCAATTTTTGACAGAATTGACAACTATTCTTAAAATATGATCAAAAATTAAAGAAAAGATGTTCAATTTGAACACACTGTAGATCGATAAAAAGCCAGTCCTGTCGTATATATTTAAGAATGACTCACCCTGTAAAAAAAGGGATATTATTCTTAATCTAAATTTTTCAAAATATGTTCAAAATTAATATGCAGTTGAATTTTGTTCAGTAAATGCTCTACAGTTTGATTTGAATGAAAAAACAATTTCTGTATCTTGCTGTTTGTTTGATGATCAAAAGAATAAAAAAGTTGGAGAACTTTAAGTGTGGCTGAATAGGTGCAACTAGCGCTCTCTATGTTGTAGGAAAATTTGAGTGTGAAATTCTTGATCGTTGCATCAAAAAACGCAGAATTAGTAATTTTTTTTGTAAATATGATCAAAAATTTAAAAAAAAAGTGTTCAACTCTAACATCCTGTAGGTCGACAAAGAGTCACATTTGGATAAAGTTTATTAAGCTCAATCTCATTTTTTTGAATTTCACCTCTTAAGCTATGTAACATTATTAATGACTCATCGTGTATATGAGGTTTCAACTTCTCTAAAAAATCGTAATTGATAGTTTTTGGACTCTTTTTGTCTGTTGCTTTGGTATTTAGAAGAAACTTGCAAAGTTAACAAATACTTATTAGGTATATTTTGGTTGAGAACTACCGTTAAGTTTGCTAATCTAAATTCATCTTTTTTTTAAGAAAATCAAAGAAATTCTGTAACCCTGTTGAGAACTTTTATATTTGTTTTAAGTTTAGAGTTATTTCAGGTATTGGGTTAAGTGCTGACCAACTTTCAGTGTTTTTATTTATTCCATGTAGCTTTATTTATAAAAAATGGAAGAAATTTATAAATAAGTTGTTCAAAGTTTTGATTTTTCTTCAACTTAGGATTGTTTTAGGTATTTTTTGAGTGCGGACCAATTTTCAATATTTGTCGTTCTTTCATTGATAAATTTTTTCAATCTATAATTGTAAGCTGATTCCTTCGACTTTTACAGTTCCTGAAAAAAAGCATTTTCCAAGTTTCTTATAGTGAAATGATTACTGGTATTTCATTCTTGGACGTCATTTTAACCAAAAAGTAACTTATGTTTTTTTTTTAACTTAAGACACTACTTAAGTTTTATTAAAAATAATTATTGTTTTATAAAAGAAAAAATTACATTTGCTGTCTTCTATTTTATCCCATTTCCGTTTTGCTTTCGGCTGAAACACAATACTGAAAAAACTAGGTGGATTCCAATCTAAATACACTTTCTATAAAACCGAGCTAAAACTTTTTCATCAGAGGATTATTATCAATTTAACTGTAAAATTCTCTTCGCAAGCTTTCAAAAATCGATCAAATCTTGATTAAAAATGTACAATAAGAAAACATGTATTTTAAGGTCTAGAGTATAATTAATGTTAAATTTGATTTCACTGCACCTTTATTCTTGTAGACATAATTATTAATGATCTATTTTAGTAAAAAGCTTTAGGTTTGCCCTTTATTCTAACCCACAATCAAACCCACACATTTATCGACGGATTTAGCCTTTTATCTCAATTTCAAGTTAAAATTCTTCAGAATTAAACGAGCATTCAGAACTGGTCAGAGATTCAAATTAATTAGAGATTTGTTAGAATTTCACACAAGGTCGAGTTTTCAGCTGCAAAATCATATAAATAAAAAAGACCTGCTAAAGATTTCTGGAGATTACCGGTGGATGGTTTCATGAGAATTTGCATATTTTAACATTGACGAAGAATATTATTATTTTTTTAAATAAAGTTTTCCTTTAATTATTTGGAAGTTTAGAGAAGATAAACCATTAGTAGAGACATTTGATTGCATTAATTACCCACATTCATTTAACATTGTAAGCGAGATCTTGGTTTGCGTTTGTATCCACAATCTGGAAATAATGTACTCTAAAACCTTTCAAGCTCTGAATAAATCGAAGTTTTTTGCATTTAGAACAGCTACAAATAAACATATCCAAACTGGAATTGATAATGTTCTGTCGATGCAAATATTTCAAGTGTTTTTCATCTCTATATTACAAGTACTAAATGTGTGAATCCGATTATTATTTCCAGCTTGTTGCTGTCTCTCTTTTTCCCATTTTATATTGTCTGTATTTCCATAACGTCGCTACTTCATTATTGGACCCCAACCGAGTCGAAGAGTTTTATGAAAGTTTATACAATAAAAGTTTCATTCTCCGTCTTGTTTATGTCTATGGAAATTAAGTCACAAAATTCCGGCAATATTTCAAAATTTTTTGACAAATTTCTACAGACATTTCGCAAAACGATGCTGCTCGTTTTTTTGTCTATTTTCTATTATTGATGATGTACGGTGGTTTGTTTTTTAGTGAATGCTGAGATTTTTCAAAGTTAATAGCGCAAGATTTCTTGGATGATGATGGGTGAAGACAGATATGAATTACTACTGAAAATTATTCAGCTGAAAATTCATTGTTTACAATCTTAATATTCCAAATAAACTGAAACTTGAAACTTTTGTAATATTTACGAAATTATTAGTTTTATGTTGTAGTAAACAATAATTATTGATTTTTGTGTCTACAAGCTCCATATTTTATAAGAGTGTTTAGCATTAAATGTTTTTGCTAAAACAGAAAAATAATCTTGTTGATTATTAGTTTTATTCTAACAAATAATAAAATCAAATTACATTCAGCTTTTGAATTTGAACAAACAAAGTAATTTCTGGTTAGAACGTTTAATTACAGATTAACTCAACTGTGCAAAAATATATCAAGAAATCTTCCATTTTCATAACAAATAATAATGTAATGTTTTTTTCAGGTGTTTTGCTTTTAGGGTGAATATTTCAACAAGCTTTGTTACTTACTGGTGGCGCCGTAAGTGTCACAATGGCATCGTTCAAATGCTTCAAATTTAACGTATTTTTATCTTCTTCATCTTGGTCGTCGTTAGGGATTTGGATGGAGGATTGTCTCGACGTGAAAGATCTCTTCAAAGCTCCATTGGGAAGAGCATGCGATGAAGTGCGCCGAAAAGGACAGGAGGCCATATTTGACGTGACTTTAGTATTAGCTTCACTTATCTTTCATTGCGATTAATCTGGGAAATGAATGGAAAGCTACATTATTACCCAAATTGGATTTGAAAAGCTAAAAAGATGTTTTTTATTATGAGATTGCTGCAAAATTGTAAAACTCTATTAATTATAAAGTAATTACTTCCTTGAACGGAATAGATTTTGCTTTTATCCTTTTTCATGTTTGGAAACTTTTCAGAAAACATTTTATTATCTTGGACTAAATTCCAGTAACAAAATGTAACTGTTGTCATTTGAACTACTCTAATCTTTTTGCATTTATTATTCCAAACTGTGAAGGAGTTACAATTCAGAAACATTACAGTAGGAAAGTGAATATCTAATAGCGCGCTTCCAAGTGCACAACAGAGAATGTTACAGCAAGAATGCTATTATAACTCCGAACAAAATTCCTATTGCATTATAAGAAAAAATATTACTGTTTTCATAAAGATAAATTAAATATTTCCAGACAATGTTGGTTTTTATTATTTGAAACAATTTTATTCTCAATAGTTTGCTCTAGATGGCTTGAAATTGTTTCCATCTCAAAGAGAATGAATTTAGTAAATTTTCAAAAGCAATATTGAATTAATAACTTTTCTTTTTATGAGTTTAAATGTATTTTATAAATTCTGTAGCCGACTTTATATGTGAATGTCAATGCGGTTAAAACTTTATACTTTATAGACGAAGTAAAATTGTGAATAAAATTTATCCACTTTTTCTTTACAACGATAAGACATGTCGTTAAGAGTTAAATAAATTCTTAGCTTTTGAGTTGGAAGTTAAGAAAAATAATAGAAAAAAAGTCTTCTAAAGGTAAATCATATAAAAAGAAATATATTTAAAAAAATTTCAGGAAGACAGTTAAAACTGCTTTTGTTTTGGATCGAAAATTGTAAGAGAAAATAACCTAAAGCAAACACATTTATTATTAAATTAATTGCCTCCGCAGATGTTTTAATTTTTAAATCAAAATATTTTACATTTAATTAAATGAAAATAATTCATCTGTTTGTTCGAAACTTGACTTAAATTTTCATCCTAAAGCTTAGAGTTTTTTTTTATATATAAAAGTATTATCTAGTCTTCGACAAAAGACAAATATTTGTTTAGTAGACATAAGAAGACGACTCTTACATGATGGAACTTTCCAAAGTCTTCGATAAATCACCTTCTTTCTTATTTACGAGCTGCTCTCGTCGATACTGTCCAATAAATGATCACGTGTTTAATAATCGACGCGAAGTGTCTGCGGCGTCTGTTGGAATACGTGTCGGCACCGCGACACCCGAACAACTGAAGGCGTCGCAGGAATAACGCGATGCCTTTTCGACGCCAGCGCAATGCAGCCATCTACACATAAACACCTTTAAATTCCTGAAATAATTAACAAAACATATTTTTGAATTTAATTTGAATGAAAGGAAACAGAAAATTTAGTTTTATTTTTTCATGCAAATTGCAGATGACGGCTGAAGCGGTCAGCTTGGCTGTTCTGGAAGTGAACAAAGTTGTCGAGGAGTTTGCAGGAAATTCAAGCTTAATTAAAGCAACGTATAATAACAGAAATGCAAATAAATCCTCACGTATTCGAAGGTACATAAACATTAAAATATGACTGGAGTAATTTAAGAGGAAGATTTTGTTATTAAAACAGAAATGGTAAAGTTTGAAGCTTTCTGGTTTCTATGCAACTAATTGTCTTTGTAATGATTACAAACTCGGATCGATAATTTTAAGGTTGTGTATGAACGATTTTTATTTAATTTATAATTCACTAAAATCTTGGTGAATTCCGAAAAGCTTCAAATCCGGAAACTAGATTGCTGATAGTCGTTTATTATCTGAAATCGCTTGACCGCTTCCAAACAACTTCTCTTATTAATCCCTTTCTTTATTTACAAGATTGTTTCATATCCAGAAACTTCAATTATGATCTCTTCGAGTTCTTTACAGATTTGTATACTTGTATATGTTGGATTTCAAGACGAGATAAAACAAAGCAAATCGCTTTGAGACACTAAATCTGTTGTCTTGTTACTTCAGATTAAAGAATCAATTTTTTAAATGACTCGACGCTTCTTCAAAAAAAAAAATCAACATTTTTATTTGACGCGGCAAGTAAATTAATGGATCAGAAATTTGATATGCAAGAATATTAAATATAAACTTGAGTCCTCAGAGAGTAAAAAAAAAAATAATCTGAGATATTACAAGATTTATATTTTGAGCATTCGGTCTGTATTTTAGTCAGTTTCATAATTTACAACATTTGTTCTTGTTGGTCTGATTTCAGAGTTTAAATGTCCAAAGAAGAATAATTAATGAAGTCCATGGAAATAAATGAAGTCTGAAGTAACTTGCGGTCTGGCATGGCAGGTAGTTTAAGTCCTGTGATAAATGTTTCGATTCTTTGCGTTCTATGACATCGTAAACATCCACTAAAACTTTATTTGAAAATATAGCTGTAAAGTCACAGAATTTTTGTTTTTTACTAATTGTTGTCTCCGACTTTTCTACATAATGTAAAATCAAAATTAACATATTGAGGTAATTTCACGTAGTAGCGTTTTTTATTCATTTGCAGTGTATTCTATTGGCATTCCAAATCCAGCCGTGAATTTGATAAAGTATACAGCATCCATCTTAATGGAGGATGGATCGAGTATGGCGGACACGTATGTGGCGAAAAGAGCTCACTCAATACTAGGGAAATATTACCTTTTTCATAATATCTCGAGGATAAAGAGATCGAAAGAAATTGCGTTAGTGGGATGATACAAACTCGAACGGTGTTAAAACTTTCTCCAATGATAGCAAAAATGAACAGTTGGAATTTGCTAGAAAAAGGGTAAAAATACACTATGCTTAGACAATTCTACTTTTTTCTTTTGAAATTATCTGTCTTTTTTGAAACCTTTCCAAACTAAGCAAACTCTTCTTTTACACCGAAAAACCATTTTGCATTCGTTTTCGCTAAACACGATCTTCCTATCGATTCTGTACCTCCATTTCAAAGTCGCCACATAACAAAAGTAGTTAAGTCTGTACACAAACACACGACTGCACTTTGCCACTATTGCTCCTCTTCGAGTTAAAATTTATGAATCCTCTTAGGACATCTGTCATGATTACTCTAACATTTCGTTGTGATTTACATTATCAATCAAATAAATAATTATAAATTTAAAGCTTCTGTCATTTCTGATTTGTTTTAAGCTACTAATTGCCATTTAAAATTTTAACAGCTTTTGGCTGACGTCCAAATGAGAATGTAACATTTTTCTTTTAGAAATTCTCAATAATAAATAGATTAATGTGACAAGATGTGCACTCATCACAAGTTTATCCGTTTAAATATTTACTTAGTTACCCAGAGAAACTGTAAACTATAATCCTGGAGGCATGAAGAACGTCTTGTGTACATATTTATGAGAAGTTGCGACATGTTATGAACCGATCAAAGTTGGGATCAAAATTACAATATTTATGATTGTGTAATTTCAATATCTTTCGTGTTGGAAGTCTCTATTGGGCAATGGTCAACAATGCTAATTTTGTTGACTTTTCATCCCATTGTATCCTCGAGTAAAAGTACATAAAATATTTACACTCACCTCTGTGCCTTGTTCCCTAAAATATGTAAATAAAACCACATTTCGAACAGATTCTAACACAAATAAGATTATTCAAAATTTGCTTGTTACATATTCATTTGTCATTTTACTCGCAATTGTTTTCGATTAAATTTAATCTCTAATCCTTCTTAAGAAGAAATGAGAAAATTCCGCAAAGATAATCCTTTTTAAAACATTGAAGCTTTTTATTTAGAAATTTCAATTTCAATATTTAGTTGATTGTGTGTCTGCAGAATCGATTTTAGACCTCGTCCACTGACAATAATGGCTGCGTATAAATATTACTGATATTATACAGAGGCAGTAAAGCTTTTTATTACGATTATAAAAGCGTCTTGACAACTGACACTCAATTAAAATGTGCCCGCTAGTTGCTTTTTCGATTTAAAATTTTCAATGAAAAGCTTTTCATGAAAAATTCATATCGACAGTGAAATTATCTGTTCGATCAATTTAATGGAACATATAAGGGTTGTATAGTTGTTATAAGTTGTATGTTGTTTAAACTTAAGAGGATTTTCTTCATTCAAGCTAACAAGCATTTGGTTACAGAGCTTTGATGATGTTCCTGACTTAATGTGAACAACGCAAACATCGAATTTAATTAATTTATTCCAAAATAGAAACATCGATTTAGAAGCAATCAATTAATAATTATCAAACATTTAAT
Organism: Latheticus oryzae; assembly: GCA_030157265.1. Lineage (NCBI taxonomy): Eukaryota > Metazoa > Arthropoda > Insecta > Coleoptera > Tenebrionidae > Latheticus > Latheticus oryzae. Next base: position 15,655,223 of record CM058052.1, on the reverse strand, counting down.
GAAATTTCTCTCAAAAGTGTGAACTATTTTTACAACAATCAAACAATAACAGTAAACTCCACGAAAAGATATCTTCTCCAATCGAAATAATTGGATTCTTATCGTATTATTGGATAAATAGACGAAAGAAAAATTATAAGAAAATTGTGAGGTAAATAAGGACAACGCTGTCAATTCCCTCAGGATCATCTAACCTCGAGACCTGGATAACAAGACTAAACCGTTGGAAATGTCCGCTTTGAGATGGGTTCGAGAATGATAATACAAACGGCTTAAAAAGTCGTCTTGTATCAAATATGATTTTGCTAAAATTATCATTATCATGTGCTAAAGTTGTGGAATCAAAAATAAGTAATCGATGAATTAAGCATCTATAAATAAAAAATGTTATCATTGTTTAATTCGGGATTAAGTCGGAAAAACTACAAATTCGGATGTTTACTCGTTCAATAATAATGGAAGAATAAATTTTTAGCTTTTAATCCAAAAAATAAAGGGAAAACTGGGGTTTACGATTGTATGGAAAATTATTTAGAGAATTTATTAATTGCGCGATTGAGCTTGATTTGATTGTTTACCTGCCTGTTTTCAAGACAGTATGTAGTGTTTACTGGTTGCTAACAAAAAATTGATTGATATTCAAAATTGATTATTACAGTAATTAAATATAACTTATTTCTAGACATAAATGTTTAAGGTACAATAATTACAATTGCCAATTGTCAAAGAAAGCTTATTTTGGAAAAACAGACGTTGAAGATAAGATATTTGCATTATCTGGAATTTCAATGATCTTCCTTCCGTAATTAAGCATCATCAGTGCTAACTTCAGCATTGTCATTGTGATTTGAGGTCGATAGTTTTACAAATTCTTCATTTTTGTCACCATGAAGAATATTTTTGCAAATTTAATTTTGTTTTCTAGACTGTTTTTAACGTACTTTCAGCTGTACTTGAAGACTCCGTGCCTTTTTGTAGGTATTCAACTGCATTAGCTGACAATGTAGAAGAACTCCGCCGAAAGGAGTGCCCCGTGTACTAGCAGAATTTTTCAGTTTCAAATTTTCAAGCGATAATTTAAGAAAAAAGGGGACAATTTTGCACTTTTCAGACGAAGGTTTTTATACATCTTATACAAGGTGAGTTTTTTAAAAGTATATTTTTATTTTATATCAAAAAGTAATAGTAATACAAAAATCAACTTTTGTCATTATAAACTATATTTTTTTCTTAATGCATGTGAATTTTTTGATAACTCTTTATTACAAATATTGATTAATTAATATTAAATTATTGAAAAAAAATCATTTATTATTATTTTTCATGACATTATGAAAGAAACAATGCTGAAATATAGTTTTGCGTAAAAAAATTGTTTTTTTTTTAAATAGCTTTACAAAATAATCAAATTTATTCGTTTGGTAATACCAGTGTTGCCATTAATCAAATTTGAATTAAATTGTCATTTATTTGCACTACTCACAATAAAATCACAAAAAGAATTTACGAAATTATTTATTAATTTATTAATTTTTGAATATGAAATTAGTAGATTTCAATCAACATTGGATGAATAATGATAAAAAACTTACTACAAATGATGCGATTTGATTTAACATTCAAAAGAGTGGGAGATAAGAAGAAGCAAATCAACTAAAGATATTTATGGCATAAACATGTTAATGATTAAAAAAGTTCAAAATCTTTTGATCTCTTCCATAACTAGACTTATAAATGAAATTTTCAAAACTAGTACATTTCCAGATAATTTGAAAAAGGCCCTTGTTATACCTATCTTTAAGGGTGGCGAGGAAAACGATTTTTCTAATTATAGACCTATATCGATCTTACCGATAATATCCAAAATAGCTGAAAAATGCATGGCAAAAAGGTTAACAACTTTTTTTGAAAATTATAACTGTTTTTCAGACTCCCAATACGGTTTTAGAAAGGGGAGAAATACAACACAAGGTATTCTTAACCTAACCGCTACAATTATTGAATCTTTTGAAAATTTAGAATATAATGCTACCAAGTTTTGCGACCTGTCGAAGGCCTTTGACTGCATATCGCACACCATCTTGCTTCAAAAGCTGAAATTTTATAATGAAAATGATGAAAAGAGTATTGCTCTAATAAAATCATATCTCTCCAATAGGAAACAAATAGTAAAATGCGGTAATCGCACATCCTCTAAAGTAAATATTAATATCGGAGTCCCACAAGGATCCATTCTGGGTCCCATTCTCTTCCTAATATACATAAACGACCTTCCTTTACACAAAACTGTAGAAAGTTATACCCTTTTTGCAGATGATACTACCATCTCAGTCACTGCAAAAAGTGAGAGAGAGGTGAAGCAATTGCTGGATGAGATGCAGTCAAGGACCATTGAATGGTTCAATAGCAATAAATTATTTTTAAACAAAAACAAGACAGTTAAATCAATTTTTACTTTAAGGGAATCAGAAGAGAGTGCTGATAAAATTAAATTCTTGGGTGTTTACTTAGATAATAGGTTGGTATGGGACTCCCACGTCGATACCATCTCAAAAAAACTGAGCAAAAGCCTATACGCGCTACGTAACCTAGCTGGCTCTGTGTCTACAAAAATAAGTCGCACAGCCTATTTTGCCCTTTTTCACTCTGTGATGAGTTATGCTATAACAATCTGGGGTCATTCCTCACACAGCAGTAAAATATTTAAGCTACAAAGAAAAGCCATTAGAATTTTCGCAAATCTAAAATACGACGAAAACTGTAAACAATCTTTTATAGATCTCAAAATTATGACTCTTCCTGCTCAATTTATTTTTGAAAATCTTTTGTACATAAAAAAGAATGAATGTCATTTTAAAGTACATGGAGACAATCATGAGTACAACACACGACAAAAGGCAAACTTTATTCCACAATATAAACGTTTTAAAAAGGGCCAAGGTTGCCTGGATTATCTTGGAATAAAATATTACAACGAACTTCCTTTGGATATAAGGGCTCTAGATCTAAAGACTTTCATAGTTAAAGTAAAAGGTATACTGCTTACGTTGCCTATTTACAATACAAGTGAATTCAGTAACGATCTCATTTTATCTGTTTGCTAAATTGTGCTGTTTGGTTTTTACATATATGTTTAGTTTGTTATATATGTGTAAATTGTCATTTTACTTCTTACATTGTGACGTTTGTAAAACATTTTATGTTATCGCAATAAATCCCTATTATTATTATTATTATTATTATTATTATTATTATTAAGCTCAAGAGTGGTTATCGATTGCATTATCGGACAATACCAATACATTATGTGGCAACACTGTCACAAGATGTGCTTTACTAAATGAATAAATTTAATTGTTTTGTAAAGCTATTAAGAGAATAATTTGATTTTTTTGGCGCGAAACAATATTTTAGCATTGTTACTTCCAGAATATCATAAAAACTAAAAAGAAATAAAAATTTTTTTTCAATAATTTAGTATTAATTGATCAAAAATTTTTTTAATTAGTAAAAACTTCCTAAAATTAAGACAAAAGTTGATTTTTGTATTACTATTAATTTTTGATATAAAATAGAAATATTCTTTTGAAAAACTCACTCTGTATATATCCAAGTAGTAAACTTTTTCACTTGTTTCGTTAACAATAATGAATGATCGTTGAATATGAGTCTCTTTTTGAGGAACTTTATCAATGATTAAGCTAAAGCGTTCCTCAACATTGTACAGCTCCTCTCATCTTAATGTACCAGCTATACCAAATATCATTCCCACCTAGAAGTATCCAAAAAAATATTTATCTGATATACAAAATCAAAGAAATTTTTCTTCTGGTATTTCTTTGTCTTTGGTAAAAACACTGTCCTTTTTCGGTCAATATCCTACATTCTTCTTCTTTAAGAAAGCAATTAGCGTAGAAAATTTTGATATATCAATAGAGTCATGGAGAAAAATTGTCGACTTTAACATCGAATATTCCGCCCACAGACTTCCTGAAGCTTTCAGTATCTAATTTCTTCTCACAAAGTACGTCAGCAACGATTTTTCACAAATAGTTGTACTTTTTCTGGTGCACCAGTCTTTGAAAATTTGATAGGTATTTTCCTACCGGTCTCTCGATTTCTGCGGAATGACAGCCGAATATCCCTCATTCAAATTCACTCATTTTCAGTATTTTTAAACGTTTAATTTACGAAAAATTAAAGGCTGTAGTTATTTATTTTTTTCATACATTTCAATGTTATATTTCAATTAATAAATGTCGATGCAAAATCTCCACAAATAAAAAAAATCTCAATAGAAGCAAATAATATTTTCAATAATGGAATTTTTAAGCGCAGTAACTGAAATTAAAATGATAAAAAGAGATGAGTTAAAAAGTTCCAATATCAACAATAGTCTAGACTGAATAAACAAGATTATTCAAAATTTTGCAAATTATTTACTTTTAATAAACATTCAGAATAATGAACATAAATTTGACATTCCAATTTAATTTGTGTAATTATTCGTAGCACGTTCCAACTAATTTCAAACAAAAGCTATCATTTACAAAGAACTTTAATGTCAGAATGAAATATTGATAGTATTTTAGGCAGCGTTTGTGGAATATTCTGCGTTGATGCACTTGCACCAAATGTATTTGTAACAAATTACTTATCATTAGTAAATAATATCACGATTGGTTAAATCAATTTAATTGAAGTGCAAAGCAAAATTCATAGCTTGATATTTTTTTAAAGCATCTATAAATAATGCAATTCGTGTTTTTATGAAGGTTTCAATTTTTGCGCCATAACTTGCCGGAAAGTTTTTCTTTGAAATATTGAAAATGTGTTTAGGAAAATTCATCATTTACGCTAGCTTTTAATGAAATAATCATAAAACAAAGGTGTCAGTTAAAGACAAAGACAAATTCGCATTGTTGTCAGCGTTAATTCGATATTCCACGTCCTAAAAGGAATCCTTATACAAATAGGATTTTAATTGAGGAATTAAAATTAACTCCTTATCAAATTCGTGCGATTATAAAATTTCTATCTACAACGATTTAACCGAGATTCATTAAAGGACGTTTCTGTTTCAAAATAAATTAAATCATAACCGCCGGTCCCGATACGTCTGTCTAAACCAATTTCAAGAGGGATGGATATAAGTTGATAGGTCATGCAGCTTTTGCTTCGAATGGAATTCGCATCTAACGTCTCTTGAATTCTTGATGAAATATTGATCATTTTATTTAACCTTCTCGAAGATATTTACTCAAACGACTGATGATTAAATCAAATGAAAGAAATAAAACGGCGATGAAAAATTCTACCACCAAATTAATAAGATTGCGACACTTCTTTAATGGTAAAGGTTCAAATGGTTAGGGTTACTTTTACGAGACCGGAATGAAGACGTTTAATCTTTTTTATGAATTCTGAAAGCTAAAATCCTCGCATAAAATAAAACAACGCCATCTGTTCATTTCAGCGGACGCAAGCGCCACAACCTGAATCGATGCATGTTTTCAGGAATCAGGATATTTTTCAGTCGAACAGACGCCGGTTAACAGGCAACAGCGTGCGCAAAAGCTACTTACGGGTCGTCGAATCATGGTACGCAAATCTCATAATCGAACAAGTACAACAAATTATCTCTTTTCAGTATGGATTCGTCAATTATGCTTTAGAGCTTTTAGTTGTTAAAACATTTGGAGAGGAAACATGGGAAACGATTAAGTAAGCTTTAATCAAAAATAAAATTTATTATTTACCAAATTCTAGAAAAAATGCTGAACTTCAAATGGAAGGATCGTTTCTAGTGCGGCAAATTTACGAAGACGAATTGACTTACAATTTAATCTCAGCTGCTGTGGATGTTTTACGTAAAACTGAAATTATTTGAAAATTTGATTTTTATTGAAATTTTTAGAAATTCCTGCAAATGCTATTTTGGAACTTTTCGGTAAAACATTCTTTGAATTTTGTCAAGATTCCGGTTTTGATAAAATCCTACAAGTGTTAGGCGCCACTCCAAGAGATTTTCTTCAGGTAAATTACCGAAAATGTAGATTCCTGTAATGTCTTTTCTAGAACTTAGATGCGTTACATGATCACTTGGGGACTCTATATCCTGGAATGAAAGCTCCGTCTTTTCGTTGCACTGTTCGGCCGGAGGATGGCGCTTTGATTTTGCATTATTACTCTGATAGACCCGGATTAGAACACATTGTTATCGGCATAGTCAAAGTAAATATAAAAATTAATTTTTGAAAATATTTATTTAAAATTTCAGACTGTCGCAAGTAAATTGCACAACACAGAAGTTGTTGTTGAAATTCTTAAAACGAAAGAAGAATGCGACCATGTTCAGTTTTTGATAACGGAAGCATCTGGACCAGGAAAAGCTCAAAATGCGGAAATCGACGAAATTCAGACATTGTCTCTTGGTAGGATTTCCTAGTTTTTACAGTTAATTGAAATCGATTTTCTGGCGAATAGATCGATTTATTAACATCTTGTGCGTGAAATATGCTTTCTATCGAATAAACGGTTTCGAATTAAAACCGTTCAAACATAATGCAGTTCACAGATGCGAAGACTTAACATACAATTTTTTCGAAATTTATTTTACTTTCACACAACTGACTTCACATTTGTCAATTTTTACCAAATTTTATTACAGAATGTTTTTTGGATTTTGTGCAAGACTACAGAGCGAAGGGTGAGCTTATAAATAATTCTTAGCACTTTTAACAAGTTGTTAACTTGTAAATGTTCGCACTTAATTACACTCATAAAGTTTTCACTTAACAGAAATAATTTACAGCATCACACTGCACTACACATGAAATCACAATTTTACATAGAAATTATTCACAGAATGATTTAGATTTTACGGCTCAGTTCCAATCTTTGTTTTTAGATAATCAAATTGTGTAATAAAAGCATAACTTTGAATTAAATAAATTAATTATGGTTAAATTAGTGCAGCTACTGGATTTATCTACAAATCAATTACAAAGATTTAATCGAAAAAAAAAAAATTACAACTCTAGCACGAAGTCTTTGACTTGCAAATTCTCTTGGAAATGAGTTTTCTTTAAAGTATTGTTTCGCATTTTTGCAGAGCCCAAGGTGAACGCAGCCACGTTTTGCCGAGTATTTCCATTCCATATAATGTTCGACAAAGAGTTGAAAATTATCCAAACAGGTTCAACAGTGGCGAGAGTAATCCCAAAGGTGACCTCTACAGATTGCCGAGTCACAGACATTTTGGACACGGTAATTTTCAACCATCTGCTTCAAATAAAAAAAAAAAAAAAAACATTCAACAACAGATTTATAATTATTTCTGCTTCAGTTTCCAATAGCAACTCATCTATTATTCATAGAGTTTTTATATTATTCTTCGAACTAAATAAGAAAATTTCTTAGGTACGTCCGCATTTGGAACTGACTTTTGAAAACATTCTTTCGCATATTAACACAATCTATGTGCTAAAAACTCGTCCAGGAGTAATGCAAGTTGATGCTCCTCCTGAATATCGTTATCTTCGTCTCAAGGGTCAAATGTTGTACGTGCCAGAAACGGATTTAGTCATTTTTCTTTGTTACCCTTCAGTGATGAATCTTGATGACCTTACTAGGTATTTTATTCTTTGGGTTTTATCACATTGTCATTAATAATGCTTTAGGAGAGGTCTCTACATCAGTGACATTCCTCTACACGATGCTACAAGAGACTTAGTACTGATGTCTGAGCAATTCGAAGCCGATTATAAACTGACCAGAAACTTGGAATTACTTACTGATAAATTACAACAGACTTATCGGGAATTGGATAGAGAGAAGAAGAAGACGGATAATTTGTTATACTCGGTTTTGCCTATCAGTGTAGCTAATGAGTTAAGACACAAGAGACCAGTCCCAGCCAAAAGATACGACTGTGTCACTCTTCTTTTTTCTGGAATTGTTAACTTTTCGGCACTTTGTGCCGCCAACACCGACTCGAATGGAGTTATGAAGATCATCAACATGCTTAATGAGCTTTACACCAACTTTGATGAACTTACCGATCCGAAGAAAAACCCAAACATATACAAAGTAAATTTTTAATTTTTTTTAACCTTTGTTTACTTTATTTTGAATCAGGTGGAAACAGTTGGCGATAAATACATGGCAGTAAGCGGTTTACCAGAACGCTGTTCTACCCACGCCCGGAATATTGCAAGACTAGCTCTTGACATGATGCATCGCGGCAAGTCTGTCTTACTAGACGGAGAATCTGTGGTAAACAAACACTTCATTCCAAACGCAATCAAACATTTTTTTTTTTTTTTAGAGAATTACAATCGGGATTCATTCTGGAGAAGTAGTTACAGGAGTAATCGGTCATCGAATGCCGCGTTATTGTCTTTTTGGCAACACTGTTAATTTAACCAGTCGTACTGAAACAACAGGAGAACCTGGAAAAATAAACGTTTCTGAAGAAGCATACAAGTGAGTGCTAGATAATTACATCTACTTTCAATCTTCCATGATGTCTATATACCGTTTCATCGAGTTTGGTAGTGAAAGTGAAGAAATCCCAATTGGTAATTGATAGTTTTCCCATAGACGTTTTCGAATCAAACACCGACATAAATGTTTTAACTCTGGAACATTAATCCCGCATCGATTTAACGGAATTATACAGTCATCAATCAAATTTGAATAATTCTCTAAAAGAACATCTCTTTCTATATTTATTTGTGGTATAACTCTTAACACTAACTGAAGACACGCTACTATATTATAAGGATACACATGACAAAACTCCATCAATCTTTTAAGCAAAAACTCGATTAAATTCTCTTCGACGTATGCTCCATATCTTAGAAAAATATGTAATTTATCTGGAAGACCTAATTGAAGTGCTACTTTAGTCGGTGTCGGCAATTCTCCTCCACAACTTTCCATAGGAACATCTATAAATCTCCACTTTTTATCTTCAGTTTCCAACTCCAAACTCCCAACAGTGGCATGCTCTATAAAATACACCACAGCTCTAACATTTTCCTCTTGATCTTTAAAATCGCTCTTCCATCCTGCGATATAATACGGCGCTTTATTACCGAAAATCGCGCCAATGAAAATTCTTTCGTATGTTTTTTCACAAATGAATATTGTTTCTAAAAGAGCAATCACAGTTCCTGTGTCTTTCAATTGCCAATCATAGCACAACTTGATAGCCACGTACAGGATATTGTGGAATCGACCCATCATGCATACGGAGCCATTATTAGCGCGATTTTCTTCGTGATAACGTATTATAGCTACGATTGTGTCACGTACAGCTGTCTCAGGATCATAATTCATACCTGAAGATGTGACAATAGAATTATTTTTTTAGATTGTTTTTTATACCTCGAATGCTTCCTTCGATTAAAGTACTGATGTATGCGACCATAGATTGACGGATTCGGCGGTCATGGAGAGTGTTTCGAGGGGATTTGCTGAACTGGTCGAGGTAACATTGCACCAAATAGTCCATGAAAAATAAATGACAGGAAAAAGACAAATGGGATGGTGATTTCGAGGCATTTTTTTTAAATACTGAAAGTTTATTAGATTAGTATTTTTAAGGATTCTTTTAGTTGAAGAATTAAAGCAGAAACACGTGTAAGGGATTGCTTTCAAAATATATACAGGCTGACACAAGAGTGCGTGAGAGGTCCACAAATTTTTTTTCTATGCATATTATCGTCTTGATTTTCTTTTAAACGATAGGTCTGATAACAGAGCACGTTCTAAAAATATTTATATTTCTATACAGATGTTTCAAAATAAAATACACAACTAAATTTAATTTTTTTGAGTTGAGTCCTCTAATTTTTGTTAGCTTTTTGAATTCGTCATTCAGGTTCCTTCCACTTCTCGTTTGATAGCTTCAACGTCATTATAAATAGTGTCGTAGTGCCAGGTTCTGGTATCAATAATTTTGTCATTGTCATTTTGAGAACACTAACTCTGATGACGTCACAATTACAGTAGGTGTTAGTAACCTTAGACTTATCTGTCAAAGTTTTTGAGTTATGTCAATTCATGTCTCAAAATAGTTTCGTACATAGACCTTCATAACTTCAGAACTATTCAAGATAATTTAGCCAATTTTTTTCCATTCGATTCTTTTTTCTTTAGCTCATCTTTTGAGACAAAAGCAAACTCTGAGACAATATTCTACAGCTTACAATCGCAATAGCTCGATTTTTTTAAATGCAACATCTTATGTTTTATTCTATGATCGCATAGCATTTTTCAAGAGCTTCATGTCGATGTAGGGTTTGTGGGGTCTATACAGGTGTGCCACGACGATGGGCCTCTATCTACAGTGTGGAATAGCCAAATGGAGTAAATTCGTATTTAAAATGTTTTATTTAAAATAAGAAAGTTGGTGTTAAACACTATCATATGACACACCCTGTATAATTTTTTATTTTTGAAAAAAATGCGCAACTAAAAATACAAATCGACGTGCCCGAGCGTTTTTGCCAACACTCCCTGGTTTATTTATTAACGAATTCATTCCATTTGGCTGTTCCACACTGTATAATCTAAAAAATAGTGATAGCATATAATTGAAAATTTGGCAACGGAACGGAGTTGCGGCACTTTCGGTTATACCGGAAGTAGACATCAACTTTTTTATTTTAAATAGAACATCCTATATTTTTTTATATTTTTGAATTTTATTAGAAAAATGACGGATGCAGGGTTAAAGGTGATCGGTGATTATGACTAAACGACTATCAGTTTTATAATGGTCCTTTGGCGCTTTATATCGCAAGTCCTGAGATAGTAAATGCAGCTAAAATATTAAACCGATCTTCTATAAGATGTTCAAAAAATACATTTGAAAACTGGTATGAAAATGTTGTCAAAACTAAAAATTTTCAAATGGAAACCCCCATTTAAGTTTTTATTTTTTGCTTTAGGTTCAAAAATAATGACATTTTTGTCTACTATGACGTTTCACTATGCAGAAAAGAGTTTTTTTTTAATAAATAATCTTATACAAAACTGCCTTCATTGTTGAATAGAGGTTTCCATTTGAAAATTTTGAGTTTTGATGAGATATCAATGTCAAATTTCAAATATATTTTTCAATATTCTGTAGAAGATCGGTTCAATTTTTTTGTGAGTTTTACTGTTTAAGATGTTGCGTTATAAAATGCCAAAGAACTATTTTAAAATAAATAGCCGTTTAACCGTAATTACTGATTATCTTTAAAATGGTTGAGTTTAGGGAAAAAAACTGTTGGTATAAAAATGACCTAAAATACGTCGAAGAATTCAAAAATGTAGAAAAATATAGAGTATTCTATTTGAAATAAGAAAGTTGAGTTCTATTTCCGGTACAACCGGAAGTGTCAGATTTTTGAAAACATTTTTGTCAAATAGAGCATATAAGAGAAAATATCTTACCAACTTTTCAGTAATATGCTATCAGTACTTTTTGAGTTATACTTTTTCTTTTAATTAAGATTTTTTCTTACTGTCGTGGGACACTCTGTATTGCAAAATACTGAATATTAATTTTTCTTTCTTTCAAAAAATTGGTGCCGTAAAATTTAACACTTTTATATGAAATTACAATAGAAATACACAACACAAACAATTTTATTAATTTTTTATTAATTTTAATTATTACCATTTTCAAAAAATCGTAGTAAGCGAAGGAATATAGACTCCGACTTTGCTTTTATTTCCAAAGATGCGCTGAAGTTTAAGCAATCTAATGGAAAAAATTTGGCTGAGTTATCTTGAATTGTTCTGAATTTATAAAATTTTCTATAGATCAATGCACGAAGCTATTTTAATACATAAATTGACATAACTCAAAAACTATGACAAATAAGTCTAAGCAATCCAAATTAAAATCAAAATGCAAATGCAGAAACGTACTCTATTATTAGACCTATTGATTGAAAGAATTATCAAGACGATAGCATGTATAGAAAAAAAGTTATGGAGCTCGCACGCATTTCTGGGTCAGCCTGTACTTTAAAATTGATCCACGTTTTGTGTTCGACTTGCATATAATTGCAATTATCAATTTCAAAATTTTTTTGAATGTATTGCAATAAAGTTTCATAATATAACCGATTTTTGTCAGATTTATTTTCTAGATTGCATTCAAAAGCAACTTTTTACGAAATTACAGGAAGTGCTCAATTATCTTAATACGGACAATAAGATCAGATTTTTTTTTTCATAAAAATGTGCATATCGAAATATATTATAAATAATTGTAGCAAAAATGCAAAAGTGAAAGTAATGAAAAAAAGAATTGTTTATTACTGTTGAATACAATCTCCAAAAGTTGATTAATTATTTCAATTGATGAAGCGTGAGTTGAATTGTTGCAATAATATTAGCTCTAATAATTTTGTTATAATGTAAAATTGGCGCTATAAAAATTCAATACCACTTTTAGAGCGATTGAATGTTGTGTGAATTTAGCTTTGAGTATAATGGTATTTGTGTAACTGAACCACAAAATATCTCAAAACCACAACCCATAATGGGTTATTGTCCGAAACCTTCCAAGTATTTATTTTCATCGTGAATTTTCCATTGCAGGTTCTTGTGCAAAGAAGACAACTATGACGAGCAGTTCCACTTCGAATATCGCGGTCCAGTGACTATGAAGGGTAAATCTGAGCCTATGAACGTTTGGTTCTTATCACGAGCTAAAGGTAAACAAGAGGTTGCATAAACAGCTCGTGCATAACAATACTTTTTCCAAATCTAGGTCAGTATTATAATTAGGTAAAAAACAAACACTCTGTGTATAATTTCAGTATGCTTGCTTTCTTTATTTTTTCGTGAGATACGTTTCCATTTTAATTGCAGACTTTTGTAATTGGTCGTGTGAAATTGCTTCAAATATTCCCTAGAGATTGTTCCGTTAGGTTGAAATGAAGATGACAAGGTTGATATGTAGAACGGGTAATTGCACAAGTAAATGTTTAACGAGCATTTACTCCGACCAATTAAGATGGTTTTGTGTGCATTTTATTCAAATGAAAGCTGCATTAAACCACACTTTAGTGAAATTTTCTTAAACTGTTTGATCTAATTTTTTTTTGCAGAGGTGGACTTTGCATTCCAAGTCCACACGTGACAACCTATCCAACCGTATTGTTTCAATTATGACATAGCATTCTTAAGTATAATTATAGAGTACAAACCTGTACTTATAATATCTATTAAGTACAGTTTTAATCAAATCGTACGGTTGTGTCAGCATAATAGGAAATCCATGTCAGATAATTCTTTCATTGTATGTAAAGCCAATAAAGATATTTTTCAAAATTGATTGTTATTTTTTCTTGCATAATCTTTGCTTTCTTGATTATCCAAAATTCGTCGATAACCTGCTACAAGAAACAGAATTGCTGGAGGCGGATAGCCACCTTGATGGCAAGGTGAACTGCCTCATTCCATAGCCACTTGTCGCCTGCTTGCACAGACGCAAATGCGACCGTTATTATTGACACGTGATCATGATAACACGCTGAAAAGAATCGGTCGATTTTTCGGACTGTCTCTAACAAATTTCTAAGAGAAATCCAAGTTTTAACAAAAACGTAAAATTAGTTTTTGTTAAGACTTTCATCTAGAATTCACCAAGATCAAGTGAATAATGAATATTATTATTAAATTGTTTAATTATAATAAAATAATAAGTAATTAGAAAGCTGAGTTGAACAACCTAAATGCATAAAACTGATATACGAACAAGTGCAAATATTTCAACCATAGATTAAGAACTAAAAATAAATAAAATGACTCTTAAAACAGACATTTATTTTTTTATCAACAAAAGTATTCAACCCATTTTTGTGAAATTTGACATAGGGAGCTATTTTTCCAAACATCATTCAGTGGTTTAATTTGTATTAATGTGGAGTATCTTTAAAGGGAATTTTAAGAGCCCCGTTAGAATTAATTGTCTCATAACTTTTCAGCACATTTTCATTTAATCATGCTATTATGATAACTTGAAAGTCTAATCAATTCAGAAACTTTTTTATCTTCTATCATTTTTTCTGAAAATGTATCGTTTTCGAGTAAAAAAATAAAACGCCTAACGATGCAGTCACTATTAGCATTGAATTATCATTTTCGATGCTAACATTAAAAATAACTCTCTTTTGGGACAATCTACAATACTACAAATTATACTGCTAAGTGATGGACTAAAATAACGTCAGTATGCCAAATTTCATAGAAATTCGTCGAGTATTTTCGGAAATAAAAAAATAAATCTATATCTATCTTTAATAGTCAATAATTCGAAAATGAAAAGTTTTTTTGAAAAAATAAACAATAGGGGTCGAATAATTTCTAATTCTTAATCGAATGTTTGTGGGACCCTCTGTATAAAAAATTATGCAGTTTTGGGTTTTAATTTAAACCAAGCCCGACAGTGTCTATTAATTTAGAATTAAGACACTAAGCCAGAAGTGCTTTAATTCCAGAATTATGTGACGAAACTTTAAATGCGCTTAAGCGAACAATTTCCATAATTTTAAAATTAGTTTAATTATAATAATGTTTCTCATTGGTGTTTTTAGCATATGCCTTTGCACTGCATTAATACATTTAACCTCTAAAAAAGTAGAAAGTCAAAGCTAATAACATCAGTACAAAAAGAAGGTCATTAGTCGTTACATTCATAAATGTAATCCAAACAATTTTCAATATTGAAGATTACAATAACTTTCTTTAAAAATAGATTTGTGGTAGCTTTCTACATTACAGCGTTTTGTTAAAATTCATTTTCCATAAATCTTCAAACCTACCATCTAAAAAAAAAGGCGTATAAATCCCACTTTAATAATTTTAGAAAGTACCAACTAAGCACTGTTTTTGCGCAAGTTTTCCCCAAAAGAAAATGAAATTCTGCTCAAAGCCAAATTACTTCTCATTATTTTCTGTGAGATTTTTTTCTATCATTACGGTGATATTTCACCAAAATCATGCACTGAATTGTTCTCTTTTTGAATTTCTGACCTTTCTCGCATTATTTTCTATTGTTTTCAATAAACAGTTGTTAGCACTTCCTTTGTACAAAATCGAGAGGTCACACCCAAAGAAAAGAAAGGATTCCCACTAAATGCATTTTCTGCAAACAAAAACAATATTTTTATAATTATAAGTTGCTTTCACCAATTTTTTTCTAGATGTAAATCTATTGATTTTGTTGTGTTGTTATTTAGAGAGAATGTTAGCTTCTGCGATTTTTTTTTCCAAATATTTCTTTCTGCAAATGAAACCAAAATTATATTTTCTAATCCACGTGACCACAATGACATGTTCGTGCGATTCACGTGTCTGGTAATATGTTACAGTTATTAATTTTTTTCTCCGTTTTAATGAAATATTTATTAGAATGAATTATTCACAACGCATTTAAAACAAGATGCCGTAATGGCATGCTGAAGTACTGTTAATTTGAATGTGTGCCAATCAAATGCCGGTCGATAAAAGACTGGAAAACGATTAACAAGATCTGAAGAGGTTCGAGAAATTGATTTTATGCTTATTTATAGAGTTATTAAAAAAAATTGTTTAGATGTTTTTTAACTACTTTTTATTGATTTTATTGCCGGATTAAAGCGATTTGAATATTAAGGTGATTTTAGAAATTTTTATTCAAAACTTGGAGGGTTATATGAGCTTTTCAGAAGTTACGAAATCAAATATATAAGTCTCTAATTTATATTTTTAAGAGATTGGGTAAGATCAATTTTTGACGTAATAGAAAGTATTAAAGCAAAAATCAATCGGTGTTAATTTTAAAAATAATAAAGAAAAGTTTGCTAAATTATTTTTATATTATTTGTGATTTTGAAAACTGGAAGCTTTTCTAATGGAAAATTGATAAAAAAATCAAGAATTTTGCATTTTTTGAAACGTTTACAAAAACAAAAATACTTTAAGAATCTAAAATTGTTTAAAAAAAGCCTTGAGTTGATTGTTTTACACGAGCGTGCATCATGTATAAAAATAAAACAAGTGCATAAATAGGTACTACGTATTTTTTGCATCTGTAAATTTTAAAAATTATGGACAGATATTCCATATTATTTCAAATTAATTATAAATAAATACATGGCTTTTTTTTCTTATTTGTCAAATTTATTTCAGACTAATTAATTATTCAAAAACTTAAAAGGAATAGTAAATTGTTTAGAAATATTGAAACTTTTTTTCAGATATTAAGCATTTTCGGCTCTTCGGATATTAACTCCTGTTAAGACTTTCCATCTGGATTTTTCCTTAAATATTTAAAAGGTTTTATAGACATATATGTTTTTCACAAAACGGTTGGAATTCTCTGGCAATTTAATAAAAAAAAACACTTTGAATCAAAGTAAATTTTTCTGTAATTTTTTTGAAAATTAGTTAAGCAGTTGAATTTGCTTCAATTTTATTCAAAGAAGACTTTAATAGAATTGAAAGTTCTGTTTCCTTCAGGTGGAGTGGATAAACTTGAATAGATAAAACTGGAAAAGACTCTAAACTGTGATTGTACTTATCAGTTCCCAGTTACTTGAAAATAAAAAAATATTCGTTTATCAAGTTTTGGAATATATCCAATTCAAGTCTTAAAAATGGAACAAAATATTAAGAAAAAAGTGGCATCTTGCAGAAATCGTCTAAGCAAAAATTTTAGCCAATTTTTTTTTTTTTGGTAAAAAAGTTTAGAATTTTTCATAACTATGACAACTGAACAATTTGACAGATTTAACAATTAAAATTAAAAAGTGGAAATATCTGTTTATGGTGTTATGTTAAATCAAATACAGAACAAAAATGGATTACTTTTTTGAGGTTAGTGTTTTTACCGAATATCATTCGAGCATCAATTCATATCTTACGCACTCAAAAAAAATTTCGCAAAGAATTTATGCCCTTATGATATTACAAGTGACAAAATTTGTAGATAAAGTCATGTCAAAAAAGAATCATACACTAGAAATAGGATTTTTTTCCACAAGTTCTTACACGAGGGAAATTATTTGAAATTTCTGTCTGATATCTTATCATCTGCTGTCGTTGAATGTATTTCAAATGATGTTTCACCCTCCTAGACTGTATTCCATGGAAAAATAATAAATTTTAGTCAATTATTTGACAAATGTCAATCAGATTAGTGCTTTTATTTGATCAAAACTTTCTAATAGTCAACATTTCAACAAAAATACAAAACTTTGACATGACTATACTAATTCTCTGCATAAACTAAAAGAGTTTGGTTTTTTTTAAGAGGAATAACCTATATTTTTTTGCATTTTCAAACGTAGCTTAACGTTTTAAGAACTTTAAACACAACTTTTATTAGATGGTTCTTTATGTTTTTGGAATAATCAAATTTTTTCAACAGAAACACACATTTAAAAAAAATATCATACAATAACTAAAAAAGTGAGAATAATAGAATTAAATGAAGAAATTTGTTAGAAGTTGAATAACTTTGAAAATTTAAATGCAGCATTTGGAATTTTCCTTTTAAAAATATCAACTTTAGAGTATCTACAACAATAAACAATACATAAAACAATATGTTCAATTTTTTGCCTGAGAATTTTGAAATTGGATTAAATCATCCATATTTCGTTTCAGCACAATTGCAATAGTTTTAGAGAAGACGTTCTCTTATGGACTAGTGTGTTTTTGTCGGAAAAATATGATTTCAAAAACTACAAAAAACCGTCTAATAAAAATTGTGTTTAAATTCCTCAAAATGTCAAGCTACGATTAAAAATGCAAGAAAATATAGGGTATCCCATTTAAAAAAACATAAGTTTGTGTCAGAACTCATTCATGAAACACTTTGTATATTTGAAAATAATTTTAGTTTATGCAGAGAATTAGTAACTACAAATTTTGTTAATAACTCGCTTAGACACTCTGTATAAGAGCTAGAACTGGAATATTTTGGAAGTTAATTTTATTTGTAACATCACTAGAGTATCAATTTTTCCAGAAAAATTTTTTTGAGTACATTATAAAACATCATATTGATGAGTACGTTTTTGGAATGCACGAAAAAAATTCAGGATATGAATTGTAAGCAAAATGATATTTGATAAGAAAATCAAAACGACCTTAAAAAAGATTAATTTATTTCTCTTCTGCATTTAGCTTATCAATTTCTAATGTAACACCATTAACAGACACTAAAACGTAATTCCGATTGTGTGATTTAATAAAATCTAACAACTTTGAAAGCAAAAACTTTCCTTTTATTAAATTTTGTAAAATCTGTGAAAAAAAATATTCCAAAAAATGTTTTTGTTGTATATATATATTCTATTTAAAAATCAAAGACAAATAATTGGAGTTTATTCTGAGAGAAATTAATTGTAAAATTATTTATTTAATTTATTTAAAATTGTTTGGAATCGGTATATCGAAAATCTTAAGAAAAATCCACTAAAGTAAAAGTGCCAATGATTAACAATGTCTCAGTGTTTGACACTTGAAAAAATATTTATGTTTCTCAAAACAATGCAGTAATAACATCTTAACACATCTTAATTGAAATTTCGCTGAAAATGTTTTGAAAATGTTTGAAAATGATTCAATTGCTAAGATCTATCAATATTCGATTATTTTTGCCAGCTTTGAATAATAGTTGAGAATTTACAAAAAATTTTAAGACATGCTACATTCTGACAAAAATTTGCAGATTTTTCAAAACCGATTTACTATTAGCCAACTTCAGAATATTACTTGAAATAGTTCCACAGCATAAATCTGAGAATTTTTTTTTTTTTAAACAACTCAGTTATGATTTTTCTTGCTTAAAGTGTCAATAACTGGTATTTTTACTTTATGGAGTTTCTATAATTTTTTATTCAAAATCTACGATTTTTTTAGTAAAAATTATTTACTCTTTGGAAATTGATTATTCGAAAAAGACTGCTTCTTTTCAGGAGTATCTGTAGAGAAAAAAATAGGCAAAAATTTTTATACAGGTCTTCTGAAATAATCTTTTATCATATCTCAGAAGATTAAGCAAATCATTGCACTCTGTTTCAGTCTACAAAAATAAGAAGCAATATTGTAACATTAAATAGAAAAATATATTGTTTGATCTGAAATGAGAAAACTAAAAACCAATCTATTGAACCGCTAATAATATAGCTAATTTCTGCCTCATCTTCAATTTTATTATCATCATCCCGATATAAACAACATTTACTGTATTAATTCTCGAAGCTTCTCTTCCGCATCTAACAGTACCAATTCTCGTTGAACGTATCAGCTAATCAAAGAAAACCCGTATATTGTATTTACTGACGCATTAAATCTTTCAATTTCATTCATTTGCTTTTACAAATATTCCAAACTTTCTCCTCATACGTGTAATAAATCATCACTTAGTATCGCTTTCCATTGACAAATTATTTTGGTGGTAAGTACCTTCAGGGTTGCAAAAATCATCATTCACTCATAATGGAGAGAGTACTTGTTTAGTGATGGCAATGTCATCGAGAAAGCGCCTTCTTAGAGGAGACTGCAACGATAGCACAAGTAGCACAGCTCGCAGTCGTAGTCTTGGACTGACCGCCGTGTCCGTCGTACAGTTACTTTAGTACTACTTGTTGCCGTTAATTGACGTACCATCGAGTACCGTGTGTTTGTGCAAGTGAATTATAAAACTAGATAATAGAGTGATTAGTTTTGGGTGGATGAGATTTTGAAAAAAACGTATCTTGCAGATGTTACAAACAGATTGGATCAAGTCAGGCGATTCCATGGATGGTACTAATTGAAACTATTACTCCAAATTGAAAAATGTAAGCACTTTTCTTTTAATCCAACAGAATAAAATTTCTATTTGACAAATTTATGCATCTGAATGCGTGAAAATTTTTATAATTTGAGTACTTCCGGAGCGATGCTTTGTGTTTAGCTTTACAGTTTTAAAAAATTATTCTATTCTGTATTCTGAATCGAAATTCACAAATAACGAATAAATGTATTTATTAAAGCTGAAAGCACTTTTTAGTATTTATTTATTAAAAAAACAAATTAAACTGCATTTACAGCTAATTAAACCTTTCCACATTCACTCTAAATAAATTTACATCAGAAATATATTCAAATTTTTTTATTAATTATTATTTGAAAGGATTATGTAATAGTTTTCGTTTTATAATTTGGAACGTTGATATTGTTAACTATTCTATGACTGTTGGAGCTAAATAAGACGTAACTAATATGCAAATTAGTTAAATTGGTAATGCATTCTAATGCATAAACACATTTACTTACAGCTTATTACAAACACATTCTGGAAATACTGCAGACTAGGTCAGCAAACATCCTCGAACTTAAAATTGATATTTACATTTTTACAAACAAATTATTATTTATTTAGACAATTATTTGTATTTATTCTTATACTTTTACAGCCGGAGGCATAGAATACACTTTGATTTTTTTTTTTGTACAAATGTGTATAATAACACACTTTGCGTATTTAGAAAGTTCAATTTTTGCCTTTAGTGAATGTGCGTAATGCAACATAAATTTGATGAAAAGTTGCATCATAATTTATGAATAACATAAATAGATTTTTTTTTTATTATAAAGACTTCCGTTATTCACTTTCAGTGTTACCGGTGTGTGTGAAAAATATACAATGAGAAAGACTAATCAAAATAATAAAAATTACACAATCAACAATGATATGAGCATTAATTAAGTTTGGAATTTTTTCCGTAAACAAATAAGATTGTTGAATATTCATTTAAATTTAAATTATTTTAATAAAATCAAAAAATATGTGTTTACTGTTAGAGTGTATTAAATTTTTAGTAAATCAAACAGCCGGAAGGTTATATTTTTGATATCGTGTTTTATTAGTTTGTTTTAAAAAATTTTGCTATTATTCACAGATGTTATGTTAATAAAATGCGACAGATATTTCAAAATTGTAACTGTAAATTTGAATAAGCTTGAGGTTTTACAAAAACAGAAATTTGGTGACTATTAATGAGTCTTTTTTCATCACGTCTGAGTAGATTTTTAATCCCGAGTTATTTCAGTGAGTAAAGAAAATAATTAAAAATCCGTGAATTGTCGAAAGATCAAGTTGACAATAGAAAAATGATTTTTATTATTTATTATTATTTAAGTTTTACGACAAAAAGTCAATTTTTATGAAAAAAATAAAATTGCTTTAAAAAAAAATTCAGATGTCAGAAAAATGGAAGAATTTGAAAATTAAAAGTACAATTTTTACTGAAAATTTTGATGAAACAGAATTCTCATGATTGAAAATAGAATTTTTGAATTGAAATTTTAATTTTTACTATTGGAAAAAGTCAGTATCGGTTCATTCAACAGAAAATCAAATTGGCTAAATAATTTTCACTAAAATAAGAAAAGAAATCAGCTGAATTGTTAGATGTGATGCAAGCAAAAAATTCTGGAACAACAAATAATAATACTTTTTATCGAAATTAAATTTTTTTAATTAATATTAATATGAAAATTTGTCTCCTTATCGTCAACCACACACAGATACAGGCTGCCCCACGACGGTGAGCATCTATCCAAAACTTAAAAAAATACTGATAGAATATTACTGAAAATTTGACTGCGAAGTTTTGAAAAATATATGGCACTTCTGGGAATACCACTTTTTTATTTCAAAAGGTACATTCTATATTTTTTCATATTTTTGATTTGATAGTTTTATAACAAGACCTTTTCAAAGATACCTGCAATTTTATGAAGGATACAGAGTCAAAAGTAATCATGGTTATCAATTTCAGAATAGTTTTTGGCGTTTTATAGCGCAATTCCTGAGATAGTAGGTCTCGCTTAAAAAAAAAAATACATTTGAAAACTGACATGAAAATGTTGTCAAAACTCAAAATTTTCAAATCGAAACATTTATTTTTTCATATATAGATTTAGACATTTTTCTATAATCAAACCTCTTGGTCTTCCAATTATTTACGAAAAACTATTTCCTACCTAGTGAAATGTCATGCCAATTTTATTTAGAATGGTTTCTTATTTTTCTTTAAATAAATAAGATTTGATAAGGTCTAGGTATAGGAAACTTTATATAAAATTGTCTTTATTTTTGAAGCAGACCACGATGGAGAAAGAATAAATAAAGGTTTCCATTTGAAAATTTTGAGTTTCGACGACATTTTCATGCCAGTTTTTAAATACATTTTGTACAAAATTGGTTTAATTTTTTTGTGAGGTTTACTGCCCAAAACGTTGCATTGTTAAATGCCAAAAGACTGTTTTGAAATAAATAATCGTTTAGCCATAATTACTGATTACCTGTAACTCCACTGTTTTTTTCAGTTAAAGTTGCAGATATTTTTGAAATGGTTTAGTTTAGGAAAAAAATTGTTGTCATTAAAAGTGACATTCGCAAAAAAAATTTTGGCTATTCTATTAAAAAAAAAAAAATATTTTTTTGAAAATATTACCATTAGAACAACTGATACTTCTATTTTACGAACTGAACTTAATATTTTGCTTCAAGTTCGTATACATCTCAGAAAAAAATAACAAAAAAAAACCGACTTCGGGGCTGCTTTGACAGTCTTTTTGATTACGTTGAAAATCAATCAAAACTAAAATTCAGCTAAATACACTGAATTCAATAATAAATAAATTTTTTTAAATATAATTTCTAAGTATGATCAACAACATGGTTTACTTTAGATAAACTTTATCAATTGCCTTAAACACAAATCATAAAATATATTTTCACGAAAAAAAAAAAAAATTAGTTCAAGTGAAACTTTTTGTGCCGACACATAAAAAGTCACTTAAGCTTCGAGTAAAACATCTGAAAGAGAGAAAATAATTTAATAAAACATAAAATTGTGTCTACAATCTTCAAAAAGCAAATGCAGTTTGTTGAGTCTCTTCTTTTTATTTCTTATAATTACTTGCCCTTAACTTAATAGCGACAAAGGCGTCCAAGTACCCCATGCTATGGGGGTCAAAGTAACTTGGAAAGTCAAAGTTTTATGTTTTGGATCAAAAAAGAAATTTTTTCTATTTATTTTTGTAAATTTGTAATATTAGCTGCCATAATGTTAAAGCTTGTAAACTGACTGAAAGTTATTAAACATTATTTTCTGCAAATAAATAATTCCTGGAATAATTAAACCAGGAATTGTGCAATTTGATGAATTTGATTGAAAACTATTCACTAAATTTTCTGTAAAACTGACGCAAAAAATAACATTGTGATTCCCTGAAATTATAACCATAATAATTCTATTACTAACAATAAATCAAATTTTAATTCAATAAAGATATTGAGAATTTTTTATTTAAATTGTCACGTCTGAAAATGCTGATCATTTTATATTCACGAATCGCTATTATATTAGGTCAATTCGAAGATTAAAATGATTTTTTTTTAATCCTGTTAATGTACTAGTTGCTTATTGTTGTATTTTTTTTTTAATTTTTAATCATATTATAGACTATCAACTTTTGGTATGATAATTCCCTAATAAAAAAAGATACAAAAAATACATAAAAAGTAGTCATGAGAAAAACTTCATAAATATTTTACAATCTAAATGAACATTGTTGTTTATCAAGTTCGCAGACCAGACTGCAAAATTCGAGAACCAAATTTTGGTTTTCTCAAAAAAAAAAAACTTCTGTTAAAAGCTAAATTTCTACTTGTAATATAATAAAGTAATATTCAAAAAATCTAATTCTAATCTGAAAATAAATATTTAATTTAAATAAACTGATTGACTCTTCTCAAATTTGTTTAATAAAATTAGTCTTAAAAACTTAATGTGTTTGCTAAATACTAAAAAAAGTTCTTATTTGAAATAAATAGTAGTTTTGAGCATTTAACTAATTAAATATTTGTTTCAATAAAAAAATACAAAGAGTTAATCTTAAATGTAAGAACTCTTTTGAGATCAATCTAATTTAGAAAGGATTTTAATTGTTCAATGTCCATTTGAAACCTTCATAATTCCAGCTAAATCTCCTTCGAGAATGGATCAGGTCGGCATAGTGGCTCCGCCGTTACCGCCGAAGACACGCCGGTCCCCTCCAGCCTCTTCGCCAACGGTACAACACAGTGACGTGTTCTCACCATTTCCCGACCAAGTCCGCAGCGACCATTCTCCAAGTCATGTCGTCAAAATCCGCATCAACCCCGATGAGAACGTGATATGTGACGTGGCACCTTGTATCCGTATCAGTGTAAACTCTTCGGAGATGATTTCCACTAACGGTATGGTGGATACTTCTTCCGATCGTTCCACTCCATATTTCTTCTATAATTGTGCAATGATGTCCAGTGGTCAAATTTCGCCAAGTGATACTTTGGATTCAGGAACATGCAGCGATCTAGACGGCACGCCACCGCCGCTACCCAAGAAAAAAAATAACACATCGGTGACTATCATCCAACATAAACGCGCTTCGAGTTTAACTGATAGTGATGATAACGATAGCAATGTTAGCTGCGATTCGCTTAATAACGAAATGAAGAGTTCCAATCTACCGCAGACACTCCTGCAGGATATCAGACAGCGCAAAAACAACATAGTAGTGAAATCGTATGAAGAACGTAAGGAAGAACAAAAGAGTGCCAATAGTTTGAGCTTTGAAACCGACATGTTTTACAAGTTTCATTTAAATGAACATTTGAGTGAAGAGATTAATACTCCTGCTAAAAATGTAGTGGAAGATGAAACGTTTGCAGGATTTAAAGACCTTTTAGGGGATAGTGCTTCAACAATTCGCAGCGCTAAAGGAACTGTTAGGGGGGTTAAAAATAGAGTCAGAGCAGGAATAGCTACTTTTCTACAAATCAACTCCTCAACTAAGGTAAGAACAATAAAACAGACTCAAATTTAAAAGAATCAAACCGCTCGTTAAGACGCTCCTCAGATGTTAAATGCAGTTATGTAACAGTTGGCATATGCGCACCTTCTGCTTAGTTTCTTGATTGATATGTTTCGTCATACTTCCAGATCATTCTTTTGTATTCTCAAAAAGAAATTCAATACAAATCAAGGACTTTACATTTTAACAATTTATCGTTCTTATTATATTAAAAAGTTGACAGGTCAGGTCAAAAAACGCCATAATAAATAAACTCAATGCTAATTGGATATATTATCAACGTAATTGCAAGGACTAATGTGCATACATGTCCATTCACTTTATTCACAATTTTTCCTTTTGATTTATTTTTTAACACCAACGTTGAGTATTATTGTAAATTTAGTCATTTCTGTAAAGTAGACGTTAATTACATTTTTTGCTTGAATTAATGCAATTAAGTTGTTATTACCTTTAATATTTCCTTTATATCAGGAAATAGCATGTATGCACGTACATGTGGCTTGTATAATCTTTTTACGGATAATCGAGACAATAATTGTGCTGTTTTCTGCTCTAAAGAGCACATGCTATTAAACTGTAACATTTCTGAAAATTAATCAATTTAATTTTTGCATTGAAAACGATCGTAATAAAAGTTTATGAAGCAATTTAGAGATACAGATGTTCGGATGTAATTGTTAACAGCTAGACCTAAGTCTCGTCTCATTTTTATCAAATTTTTATTTCTATTCTTCTTTATTATTGGTTCCGGATGAACATTAACTTTAATTACTAAATCTTCTGTTTTACCTTATTTCAAGTCATGTTTGACCTTTGCATTTTAATATCATCTTCAACGACATTCTCATATTCCACATAAATAGTTGGATAAGGAAGTTGATTGTGTTTCTTTGAATCCTCCCGAAACTAGAACGAATTTTGATGTTTTAAGAATTGGGAGTAAGCAATTTTAATACTGTTTGTCAATAGTTCAGTTGTTACTCTCCACTACACAATTGGTCTTCACTTTAATATCCTCTCTTTTTTATAAGTGACTTAAATATCAAAAGTCACACAGAAAAAAATCGTTTTCATTATAATCAACAATAATCAAGAATTGTCTATTAAGAAAATCGTCAATTCCAAACATTTCTTGGAATTGCTTGCAGATTCTCTCAAATTTTCGACTTAGAAAGATAGCAAAAGATAGCGAAATTAGATTCTTAATTTTTCAGCAAAACTCTATTTATTTCACCAAACTCAAAATGGAATAGTTTCCATGATTTTTGCAAACGCAAGTGAATAGTCCTAATTGTTTACATAATATAGATTTGATTTTTCAAAATTTATATTGTTTTCTTTCGAGATTTTTGCTATTTAAGTTTAGTTAAAATCTTTCTGGAAAATACATAAAACTACACTTAAAATTTGTATAAAAACATTTCTTTCCTATTTAAAACTACAATCAAAATTCTCTATAACAAAATTGAAGGGATTGAGTACTTTTATTCGTTGTAGAGAGTGTTTGTTATACAGAGTGAATAGCAAAATAATAAGCAATTGAAGTAGAAAGTGCAATTCAGCATCAAATGCAATATTCGTTTTTGTTCAAATTTGAAATTTTTTGCTGGTAATAGACAATTTTTGAATGGAATTTCAAGAAATTTTATATGAAAAAGTTATTTCTTGAGTAAAATTTGAAATTAGCGTAGAGTTGGCGTTTTTTGTTTATTATCTATCTGAGTTTATTCCGAAGTAGATATTCTTTTCTGAATTTACTTAATAATTAAAAAATTGACTCTATCAATTTTAGCGTTCTTTTGAAAAGATTTAGATGTATGACATTTTTCAGTATTAAATTTATGTAAGATTATGAAGAAACTGCCAAAAAAGGCTTCAATGAGAGTATGAAAACTGAGACCTACTTTACTTAAGTCAGTGCCGTTTTTGTTAGTTTCTTTATAATCTAACAAAAATTTGATGTTGGAGATTGTTTTGCATCTAAAAACTGACTGTTGAAATTATTATAACTTTGCACCGATTAAATCAATTTTCTTGTAACTAAATCTAAAATTTTGAAACAGTTCAAATTGAAGAAAAGTTTTTATTATAGAGATAACAATAGAAATGCCAAACATAAACCAATTTATAGCAATTTTTAAATGTCAACTTCACGCTAGGATTTTCAAATATTGCAAACAAGCATGAAATTGCAAGACAAACAAATTTTCCTAATTAAAATTTTGAAACTTCGTTTAGAAATGTCATTTCTAGCTGCTCCTTGCAAATGTTAAATTGGACGCTAAAACACGTCATTTCTTGTCTGATTTTAAGCAAAAACTGTTCCCCATATCAAATTTTGATTTCAAAAAAAATTCCATATGGTCCAACTTTCATGGTGACTCTGTATACGATTTGGTTTACAGTTTTCAGAACAAAAAATATTATATTTGTTCATAAGCCACCAACATCGATGTTTTTTGCTTGTTTTTTTTCCATAACAAGTTGATATAAATCAAGTTTTGTTAGGAAATAGCACTTTTTTTTTCTACGACCGCTATCAAAAATAGTCGAAATTGTACAATCAACCCCTCTATTAAGAGCGTCTTTACGTACGTGTACTGTAAATTAACTTTGTCCTCAAAAAAATAATAATAATAATAACCTAGGAAACAGTCCTTTTGTATTGTCGTTGTGATTATCGAGGTCATTTAAACATTGATGAATATTACTTCTTTACAGTAAATAGTTCCAGTTTGAGTCAAAAATGTCCAGCGAGTGTATCCTACCTAAAATAAATCTGCATTGGCTAACCTGTTACTAGCAAAATATAGCAGAGTCAAGAACCAATGCAATTTTTTAAATACTCATATGTAATACGACAAGTCAGTGTTAAGCCGATGATTTTTGACGTGATGCTACGAATGTCAACGGTGAGTGTTTGCACGAGTCGAATTCGAAAGCGGCCTTGTACATGAGTTGCAGCGCCGGAAAAATGATCTGAAGAACATTGACTACGAATCGTATTTGGTGGTCTATTTAATCTCGAATACAAATGAAAGAATTTATAAATCAAGCTATTTATGATTGCGCTATTTTGACAAATATTTGATAACTGTCATAAGTGTCACAAAGCGTCTCATATAAATGGCTTTCAATACATTAATTAGATTTTTAGACTCTCAAAATCTTGTTGAATTACGATGTTAAGTGAAATGAGATGATTTGGCAATAACAATGAAAAATATTCACTCTTAGGACTAATACAATATTCGATGTAATCATTACTAGTTTAATATTCGCTGCAATTCTTTTGTTATCATAGAAATGTCTAAAATTGTGTTTTTTTCATTGATTGAAGAACGTTAAATGACAGATGAATTAAATAGTCAATTTTATTGACTGCGACGGTGGTAGAAAAAGTATAGTAGGTAACTATACTTACACGTGGATTGCATTACTCGGTCTCTTTGGTCGCTCGTACGCAACTCTTCCACTTGTATGAAATATGCTTTTTACAACTCTTGTAACGTAATATACATTTCGTTATAGAAATCGAATTTTTTGTTATAAAGAGCGAGTTCTTATGGAATACTAATCACATGCAGCTGATCCGTTCACTATACAGGGTGTTCAAAAAAGATGGTAAAATAATTCGAGGGGTAATAGTATAGACCAAATCAACGGTTTCAGAAATATAGAAGGTTTGGCATTATAACCTGCAAGATTTGAAAACATCAGTCCATGGTACCACTGTAAAAGATTCCTAGAAAATCCAATAGTTTCCAGAAGTTGCATCCAAAAACTCAACAAATTCGAGTCTTCTTGAGGATTGAAAGAGGGCATTAGAACAACAAATTTTTTATCTGTTTGTATTTAATAAGTAAATAACAACTGACTGCCGAGTGCCAAAGGATATTCCATAAAAGAATAACTATCAGAATCTTTGAAATCGTTACTTTATCCCTTATGATCCCTTAGAATATTTTACCTTTTTTTTGAACACCCGCTATAGAGTTTTTCGTTATAAAGAGTACTTCTTTGTCTCTATGTCCATAAATTTGAAAGTTTCGAAACGTCTCTAGAGGTTCAGTTTAAGAAAACATGGACGATAACGATCAATTAACGACACGATTCAATATTTTAGTACAGAATTTTTTGATGTCAATTATGTCAAATAAAGCTGCATCTAAATGAAAGACATCTTTTGTTACTGAGTTCCTTTATTGTTCTATTTTCCTATTTAAACCAGTGCTTGCGTATTTTTCTATATGAAAAGATTTATTTTGAAACTTTTATCACTAAAATCTTACAACTACATTTATATAAAAGTATCTGAAATTGATAGCTTTTGTTGACAATCCAACTTGACAAATGTTTCAATTCCAATCTATTTTTTCCATAAAAATAAATCAATGTTTCTCTCTAATTGTTATCTTAATCTCTTTATCAACACTTTTCATATAATTCGACAATTAACCGTTATCATAGAGAATAAAATTCCATTTAAAAAATTATTGTGAAAGTGTTTATAAAAGCGTGAAAATGTTTGAAGACACTGATGAGTTAATTTTAAGCCATTATGGTAGTATTCGCGGTTTGAAAAATCGTGTAAATCGCAATATAGAAATTTATTCAAATTATGTCTTTTACAGGGTAAGCTTCTAAGCAATTATCTTTGTTTTTTGTAAGTTTGATATAAATTTTATTTCCGCCAAAAAACCTTTTATTGTGTGACTTTTATTCTATGATTAATATAGAAAAAAAGCTGATGATTTATGGTTAACAAACTGCGAAGACAATGAAGTCTCTTTGAAATTTCCTGCCATCAGATATAATATGAAATGTCTGAAGAGAGACAATGACAATGTGTGCACAAGACTGAGTGACATTTCAATTCATTTTCATTGAATCAAAACTATTCATAGCAATTGCACAAAATTCCGATAATTTTCAATAAAATCAATTAAAAGTGATTTATTACACGGAAAAATGCGAAAGTGAAAGGTATGTCGGGCGTTGGACCGAAACAAGTTCGTTCTTCGAAAACCAGAAACCGCAACTATTTTTCACCTTTTTTCAAAAAATTTGTTTTGAATATTAATCGAATAATATCACGCTAGAGTTTTTCCAGAACAAAACGCTAAGTGAGATTCAGTATCAACTGTCAAAAAAATATCATTAATTATATTTTGTTAAAATTGTTATTAATGACAAAATTAAAGTGCTAAATAATGTTTGGATTAATTGTGAAAATTGCAGGTGTCTTTGAGATCACTTCCTTCAAAAATCACTTTTAGAAATGAAGAGATTGTTTTATATATTCAAACATGAATATATTCACAGTCACGTTTCACTAGGAAACATCAGTCTATTATTTGCATAATTGTCTTTCATGACATAACTTGTTTCCCAAACAATATTATTTTCTGCAATCCTTTGTTACTTTTTTATGCACCCCAGTTATCAATTATATCCAGGATTTAAAACCACCTGAATAATCGATTCTATTCAAAATCTGACAAGGTCAACAGAGTAGATTTATTTAAAAGGTCGCGAAAAATATAAAACTTGTCATTTGACTCGACACGTTTTTTAAATAAACTTTTCGAGATGAAAGTTACACTTATTCATAATTATATTTAATTGAAGTTGTGTGTCACTGTTATAATAAATCGAATGTTTTACTTTCTAAAACGAAACATTCGATTACGTTATTATTTTTTAAAATTTCATATATTGTTTATATAAGAAGAAAATGCTACCTAAGTTCTTCCGCATTTTTCCGCAAGGTAAACTGATTGTCTTATACTTAAATTTGACCTTTCACTAAAGAGTAATGTACGCAAATTAGAACACGACTAAAACCACTGAAATTGTAAAATCTGAAAGGTGTGAACAGCACTCTCGCAATTATATAAATTCCATTGTCTATAAAAATGAAAGGACGAAATTAAAAAGTGCTTCATCTTCAATTTCGCATTTGATTGATTGCTTAATATTCCCACGAGTAGCAAAAGTTCAAGGCTGACAAACATTTCAATGCAATTAGTAACTGTTGTAAAATCCAATCCATACGTGCCAAAGCGAGGAAGTATCAACGACGGAGTCTTAACTTCCACGTTTTCCGGGTCGACAAAACGCTTTAACTCAATTAGCAAAGCCATGAAACGCATGAGAGATAATATTTATTTATTTCTCTAGTTTTCATCGTAATTAATCGGTGGTTCTTTGATGGGGAAATTATGATAAAACGCGCCAATTTCATGCTGGCTTTAACTCGATTACATTAACATGAGAACATACAATTTTTGATTAAATCAGCCACAAGAAATAAAATTTATCAAAACTATTTTCAGCGTTTATTTATGCAGCAAACATACTGCTGATTTTATTGTTCTAATATTATAGCGCATACGGGTTTGGATCGTTATGGAAATTTTATCAGAACTATGAAATCTCATATTGCAGGGTAGAGACAAATTTAATCAATTTAGTTAGGCCCAAATTTGATGGGAATGCATCACACCGTTCGGTTTGATTCCGCTTTGAAAAATAATTTCAATTGGAGATTTTTTATTTGAACAAAAGTGTAAATGTTTGAAATTGAATTCATTGTTAAATTATTATTTCTCTCTTTTATTCTTCAAAATATCAACAATCAACGATTTTAATTTTTCTGATAAGTTGTCGCTAGAAATGCGATTAATACAGAGTGTTCATTATAACTGTCTACAATAGTTAACTCTCTTATTTGACTTCTGAGAATAATGGTTCAAATGGAGAAGTTTTATGATTTTTTAAGAAGAATTCGATGATGTTAACAAGAAAACAATTGAACATCTGAAAAAAATAATAGAACATCTGAGATATTTTCAAATAAGAATATCTCAAAAACAAATGACTTAAGGGTATTTCAGTTTTATTACTTTTTTGTTTAATTTAACATAATTGTTTCGTTGCACTAAAAAAAAAATCAGGTTATTCCATTCAAAATAACAAAGTTGTAGTGTTTTTCTGGGAAGATGCTCAATTGTTTTTCTGTTAGACATGAAATTAGTCTTTTTGAACCCCATTACTCTCAGAAATCAAATAAGAAAGTTAGCTATCGTAGACAGTTAGAATAAAAAAAGTAAAGTATTTAAAATTTATTTAACATTTCCCGTCAGACACAATATTCAAAGAATGTGGATTCAAATTCAAAGCTTGGTTTCTATTATCAGCTCCTAATTCCCACGTGTGTCAAATTAGGTTTAAAATAAAGCTCAAATCGATTGAATTTCAGTTTGTACGTCATTCCAATTAAATTCCTGTTGAAATTATAGAATGTCGATTAATTAATGAAACGATTCCTTCAGATCGTGTAAAAAAAAAGTTTAATTTTGATTGAGCAAACTAATTGTTTTTTGTAATATCAATAATGAAACATCTCAACAAATTGTTTTGAAGTGAGCAGCTTTGAAAAAGGGAGGAAAGAATAAAGAGAAAAAGCTGACATCTTTTATGGAGAATAATTAGAAAACATTATACCCTAAGGAGCTTTCATCTGCCACAAAAAAGTTTCTTTGGACGTTGTCTGGACGTTATCTTACAAAGTGAATATTAAAGCTTTTATTTCCTTGAAGTTAATTCTAAGAAATTTGATTTTTCTTGTGTTGCTGAAATATAAAATAACGCGTCTATTTATGATCTAAAATTCCGTCAATTACCGTTCCGTTTGACACTCAAGCTCTAGCGGTACAGATTACATAGCGGTGCGTCATGCTAGAGCGACTTCTCTGCAATTAATTCGTTCGCTGTTGTAACAGAACGATAAGGGACTGTGTCAAATGTTGCCAGCATGTAGGACAGCTTCAGATTAATTATATCAACAGGTTTCTACACTTTACATACGTTCAAACCAACAAAGATTTACTATTTTTTCTTCCTTTTAGAAAATTGCTTTTTCTACTATAAACAGAAACGACACTACTTTCTTCTTCTAATTAATTGTTAACAAACGTTTACATTCTCCACGTACAAAGTGTAAACATACAGCTTCTGCAATTATTGCATTCTAGATTGAGATCTTTATGTTACATTCTAAATTTAAGCGTAATTATATATAATCAAAAAACCCTAAACTATTTTTGTCCATTCTTTTTTATTTCTTGCTAATTGGGACGCACGTTTCCAGGACAGTCCTCTTCGTTCCAACGTTTCCCGCACTGCATCATTCCATGTTTTCCTGGGTCTTCCTCTATTTCTCTTTTTCATTGATCGGGCCTCCCATATATTTTTGACTGGTCTCTCTTTGTTCATCCTTACAAGATGTCCAAACCACTTTAATTGTTGTTTTCCGATTTGCTCTAATACCGCTTGTGCCCCGAGTTCTTCTCGAATTACCTCATTCCTTATTTTGTCTTTTCTGGTAACTTCTTTGATTTTGCGTAGGAATTTCATTTCAGTAGCCTGCAATTGGCTCTTCAGTCTTCTTGATAAGATCCAGCTTTCACTTCCGAATATTAGAGATGGTACAAATATTGTTTTGAAAACGGTAATTTTTGTTTTTTGGCTTAATTCTTTTTTTCCGATAAGCGGCGTCTTCAACAGGTGGTACAGACGATTTGCGGCTTGGATCCTATCAGTAATTTCTTCCTCTTCTTCACCGTTGTTATTGATTTTAACCCCTAGATATTTGAAAGTTTGGACTTGATCGATGTTGGTGTTGTCTATCTTTACCTCGCAACGTTTCTGGTTTTTTCCTGCTACTAAAACCTTTGTTTTCTTTGCGTTTATTTTCATGTTCTACTTTTCCAGTTCCACCTTCCATCTATTTAAGTTTTCTTGGAGATCTTTTTCGCTTTTCGCAAAAATTGCCACATCGTCTGCAAAAGCGCACACCGAAACTCGTACCGGCTGTAGCTTGTTGTGTCCCACATACAGTTTTTGTCGTTTTTTCCTTGGTCTTTTTTATGATGTCGTCCATCACGACGTTGAATAATAGTGGGCTCAATACTCCTCCTTGACGAAGTCCATATGTTGTTAGGAATTCTTCTTACTGTTGGTTATTCGTTCTTACATAGTTTCTACTGTTATTGTACAGACTTTCTATTGCTTCTATCAGTTGTTTTTCTACGTTTCTTTGGGATAATATTTTCCATAATTTGTCTCTTGGTACTCTGTCGAAAGCTTTTTCCAGGTCTAAGAAAACCAGGTATACTTCTTTGTTCTCTCTTTTCACGTTGTCAATAATAAGTTTTATCGAAAATATATGGTCCTGTATGCTTCTTCCCTGTCTGAAACCAGACTGTTCTTCTTCTAGATGTGGGTCGATGAACCTCCGTAGTCTTTGTTCCATTATCCTTTCGTATAATTTAGCGGCAATGCTAAGCAACGTTATCCCCCTGTAATTTCCGCAATCTCTTTTGTCCCCTTTTTTAAATATTGGCATAATTACTCCTACCTCCCAATCTTCAGGTATTTTCCTCTCCTCCCAAGCTCTATTGATCACTTCCAGCAATAAATTCTTACCCAATTCTCCCAGTTTTTTGACCATTTCTGCCGTGATTCTATCGTGCCCAGCTGCCTTGCCATTTTTTAGTTTTTTAATTGCTCCATTTAGTTCTTCTAAGCTTATTTTATCGACTATCCCTATTTGTTCTTTATTCTCGTCATTATCTGTCTCATATAAAAAGTGTTCCTCTGTCGTGTTTAATGGCTGGTCTGTTTGAGATAGTAATGTCTCAAAATATTCTTTCCATCTTTCCATTATTTCTTTTCCTTCTGTTAATATCTTTCCATTTTTGTTCTTTATTTGTTTTGGTACTTGTGGCCCTTTTCTTATACTTTTTAGAACTTTATAGAATAATTTCTGGTTGCTTTTACTATCTTGTTCCATTTTTAAGCCAAAGTCTTCCCATGCCTTTTTCTTAGTTTCTTTGACTAAGAAAAGCGTAATACGTATTTTTTTTTTTTTTAGATTTGATTTGGAAAAGCTTGACGGAAATAAACTCCAGAGACTTGTCACTAATTTTAGAGTTAAACTTTAGGATTAAGAAACTGTGGGTAATTGCTCGAAATAAACTCCCTCAAATCCATTATTCTCATCCGGTACAAGAAAATCGATGCACTTTATAAAATTCCATCATATTTGTGAATATCAGACGTGGATAGATTTTCAATTTTGAAGTGGACTGTCGACGCTTTTATATTTTGTATAGAGATGTCTTGACAGGGCAACAAAAAAGAGCTTTTTGGTTCATATAAATGTAATATCGATATTAATTCATAATTAGGAAAGTAAAACAGTTGTTTACTTTCTTAGGAAGTTTCTTTCCATTGACGAATTATCTAGGTTGTCTAATTCGAGTGATTGTATGTTTTTAAGAACACATCTGGTGACATTAGCCTTAATCTGTAACGGAATAATTTATCAAGAAACGATATGTGGACTCAATTACACGAATTATGTTTTTGTTACAGAATTACAAAGAAAAAGATGCTGGAAAAGTAGTGGTTTATACAACAACAATGGGCATACTTCGAGACACCTACCAAGCTTGCATGAAAGTAAAACAAATTCTTCGTACTCTTCTTATCAAATTTGAAGAACGGGATGTTTTTATGAGCAGTGAATATCAAAATGAAATAAAAGAACGCATGCGTTGTGACCAGATTCTCGTGCCACAGGTGTTCGTCGACGGGCAGCACGTTGGGGTAAGTGCAAAGACAAAAATATAGTTTAAGAATTAATCACAAAAAGGGTAAGGAACTCGATGAAAAATAACTTGAGGAAAAGGATGTAAGAGGATTTTTTGGATCTCAGACAGGATTTGAAAGAGGATTCTCGAAGATGTTATAACTTATGTGAATAAGTTTGTTAAAGAAGCGAAGATTGATAGAATGAGGTCAAGATGTAACATATTCACGTGTAATGAATTATTTTTACTTTTATGTTCTAGAGAAAAACATGAATTTTGTTTTTGAAAGAATGTTTTTTTAATGAACGATGTAAAGTTTGGTCGTAAATTAAATATTACATTTTTATTAGCATCATTGGGGAAAAGGTTAAAACACTTAACGGGGAAGTAGTTGGAGGAAATAAAGCCTGAACTAAGTTTTGATAAAAATGCCGAATTAGAAAAACGCTTTGGCTTCTTGAAATAGAACAAAATAATTAAAACTTACAATTCTATTTGATCTATTTGATAGTTTTGCAGCTGAAATATGTAAACTTTCGAGACATCTTGTAGACACTTTCGAATTTTGTTCACACACTCAAATAAAATTGATCCATTATTTTTAGAATGCAGATTTGTTTTTAATTTATGAGTTTGAAGATTTTCTCATTATTAATTATTGCGATTTCGTGAGTGTTTAATAATATCTCAATTACTGACAAAATTCTCATTCTCTTTCACTTTTCTCCCTCAGAAAACTAATAATTCAATTTAGAAGTTTCTAATGTATTTTAGATTTTAATTATTTTTTCGTTGATATTCACATTAGAAAATCTCTAATCATTGTAATTAAAAAAAATCTAAAAAACTTTAGAGTGAATATTTTTCTCAAAAAATGAACAAATTAAATTATGTTTCTTTGAAAATAATATTGATTTTGTAACTAATTAGCTCCAGTTAGAACTACTCCGTCTAATAATTTTATTCCACTTTGATTATGATTTGAAAATCAGATTATAAGTTGAAATTTTCTGACATATTGTAAAGAAATTCATCAAACTATGAAATAAACAAGTTATTAAGACGACACTCAACTGCATTTGGATGTTTTGAAAAAGTTCGCAAAGTTTTTTCTGAAATCGAAACAATTTTGTTATTTTTACAAAGCTGCGAAAGCAAAAGAATCAAAATTGGAAAACTAAAACGTCAATAAGTTTTTCACTACTCTAAGTTAACAACGTCAAAATTTATTGTGTGTAGAAAATGCTTCATTGTGGTTCAAAATAAAGCTCTGGAAAAATACTCGATTGCTTGAAGAATTTCAGCGGATCAATTATTTTGTAGTCGCAAAAAATTGCAAATTTTACATAAAGGCTCAGGATGAACAAAAGTCAAAATTACTGATTGCATATTATTGAAAATTCGGCAAAATATATTTTTTTCGTCATGTTTTATCTTACTAAAATATTTTCAAAAATCTGGCACTTCCAGGTATACTGGAAGTAGACCTCAACTTTGTTATTTTAAATAAAATAAGCAATATTTTTTACATTTTTGAATTCTAAGTCACTTTTGTTGCAAAAACTAAAAAATTAAACTTATAATTTTTTTCACATTTGTGTTTAATTGCAAAAGTGAGGACATTTCGTATAATGTTTCTTATTTATTGATAGCAAAACGCCATGCTTGTCAGGACTCAGTCACACTCTCAAGAGATAAAAATTTAGAAAATTTTTAATGCAAGAATTAATGTGCTTTGGCATTTTCGACAACTTATTAAAGCAAACAGAATTGAAAGACCATTCCAATTAAAACTAGCATGGCATTTTACAAGATAAAATAACAGTTTTACCTAAATTATAAAAAAAGATAAGGATTGGGTATACAAAATCTTATACAAAAACGCTTTTATTTTTACGGTTTTGAAATTTTAAGTTTTGGCAACATTTTTCTGTCAGGTCTTGCGTTATGAAATGCCAAAAAATAATTATGAAATAGATAACTGATTAGGCATAATTACCTTTAGCTCTGTATACGCCAATTTTCAGATATCTTCAAAATGGTTAAGTTTAGAAAAAGAATTGTTGGTATAGAAGTGAGCCATAACTCTGAAGATATTTTCAGCTTCTTATATCTTTATTTAACGCCCTCAAGCAATTTAACATACAACTAAACAAATTTCATGCAAAAAAAGCTACAACAGTAAAATACATATTTTAAAAATTTAAAACATTTTTTAAGTTTCTTTTGAATACATTTTTGCTGCAAAAAAGATCCAAATCGCTGCAGTATTTATTTACACTATTACTGCACCGGTCTCTCGGACAGTTAAAACCATACAAAGTTCTGTGAGTAGATACCTGCAGCAGGGGAGTATGACGCACTATATACTGGGGAACATGGAACGAAAACTGTTCCAATAATTCACTACAGTTAGACTGGCCACTAAGTATTTTTTGAGTAAAACATATGTCAAAATAAATACGTCTTGTTGATAACGGATGAAGTCCAAAATAGTTTAAAAAATAAAGATAGTGATCAGTCTTAAAAATAATTTTAGATTTAAAACACAAATATTTAACAAATCTCTTTTGAATGTTTTCTAGCGTTGTAATTTGAAGATTGTAATATGGAGACCAAACAACATTACAGTAATCTAAAATACTACGTACGAGACTAGAAAACAAAATATTTAAAGAACGTGTGTTAGTAAAGTCTTTTGTCGATCTACTTAAAAATCCCAGCATTTTACTAGATTTAGATACAACGGCGTCAATGTGATAATTAAATTTTAAGTTGGAATCAATTATTATGCCAAGATCTTTAATATAATAAACATTTTCTAGTAAGTTGTTATTAATGGAATACGAAAATGGATTGACACTGCTTTTCTTGTAGAAACGGATCGATTTACATTTATCCGGGTTTAAGTCAAGACCATTTGTAACACACCATTTACTAACTCGATCTAAATCACTTTGAAGATTAAAACAATCGTTAGCGTCTTTGATATTTAAGTAAATTTTAAGGTCGTCAGCAAATAATAAGAATTTGAAAAATATTATTTCTTTTTTAATGTCGTTTACGTATAATAGAAAAAATAAGGGACCCATATGGGAACCCTGAGGAACCCCTGACGTTGAAATAAAGGGTTCTGAAGTGAAACTATTAACATTAACGATGTGAGAGCGACCAGTAAGAAAAGACACAACCCAAGATAAAAGAGGTTCACCTATGCCTTGTCTATTCAATTTGTATAACAATCTTTCGTGGTTGATGCTATCAAAAGCTTTGCTGAAATCAGTATAAATAGCATCAACCATGAAACCCTGCTCTAAGTAATTGGTGATATCATTAACATAGGTAAATAAGTTTGTAGTGGTTGATCTGTCCGAC
Source organism: Latheticus oryzae (assembly GCA_030157265.1). NCBI lineage: Eukaryota > Metazoa > Arthropoda > Insecta > Coleoptera > Tenebrionidae > Latheticus > Latheticus oryzae. Next base: position 15,616,266 of record CM058052.1, on the reverse strand, counting down.
GAAAATCCATGTTGTTCATTAATAATAATATTTTTAAATAAAAAAGTTAGTTTATTAGTAACAATTTTGTCAAAGAGTTTAGGGAAGCATGACTGTATAGTAATAGATCTATAGTTAGTTACATCTGATTTTTCACCTTTTTTATATATAGGAATTGAATAACAAATTTTCCAAGAATTTGGAAAAATACCTTGGGAAAGTGACATATTAAAAATTATAAAGAGTGGTGCAACTAAAGATGCGGCACAAGATTTAACAAAAGTAGGAGGAATTAAGTCGGGTCCCGCTTTACCATCAACTGATAATTTAGTCAGATCTTCATTAAGCTCCTCGGCAGAAATATAAAGCTTATTACATAGAGCAGAGTCTTCAATCGAATCCAAGTCTGAGTTATCTAAAGATACACATGGCTTGTATACAGACCTAAAGTAGTTAGCCAGTAGCATTGCAATGTCAACACCATTTGTCGCCTTTTGGTCACCGTGGTGCACAAAATTTGGCAATGACTTACAGTTTTTATTTTTTGATCTAATAAACTTCCAAAAAAATTTAGTATTCTCGGGGATAGAGTTTTCGACATTTGAAATATAATCAGAATAGGCCTTTTGTATCATGTTTTTGCATCGTTTTCTCAGTTCAGCAAAGTTTGAGTAATCAGAAGCAGAAATAGAAGTTTTAAATTTGTAATGGGCATGATGTTTAGTCTTAATAAGTTCTATAATTTCTTTGTTGAACCAAGAAGGAAAATTGCATTTTTTGTAAGATAAAATAGAAATGATCAACACATAAGTTAACATCATTAAAATAGTACAAAAAGTTCCAATCAACACTAAGCAATAACCAATTTATAGCTTCGTAATTAGCGTTTTTAAAATCATAAAAATAAATAGCAAGAGTGACTAGTTCGTTGTAATTAAAAAAACTAATTTCTAAAAGCGGATGAAAAATATCACAGTTGGTAAGAGGTAACGCAGTATTAATAATAATATCACAGTTATTGCAGAATACAAGATCTAAAATTACGTTGTTACAATTTAAAATATTGTTAAACTGGACTAAGCCCAAAAAAGAGAATTTATCACAGATAGACATTTCTATATCAGTCGAAACTTTGGTAGCATAAAAACTTTGCTACCAAATTTTCAGTTTTATGCTATTTCGACGTCTACAACATTCAAAAAAAAAACGTAATTTGAGATCTTCAATCGCCCAAAAATACATAGATAGAATTTTCTTTGAGAAAAGAAATATGGAAAAAGAAAACCCTGTTGGATCAAAAACTGAAAGCTCCTGTTTCCCTTCAATTTTTCTTTCTAATAACTAGGATTAACAGCAAAACAAAAAACTGATTCATTTCATTTAAAGACGAAAACTTTTAAGAAGTTTGAATACTTTAATATTCCTCCAAAAAATCGATAGATCAGCTCTCAAATATCTTTCAATTTCTTTTCTCGTCCATTCTGTTGGAAAACTCACGGATTAAAATCAATGCAGCGCCGCGCATTTGTTCTGGGATAAATTCGGTTCGCCTCAGGGGAGTCGTTAAGACCACAGCTCTTTTACCACAACAATTTTCCTTTTCTAATTGAACATCTTCATGCAACCGCCAAAGTTCAACGTAACATAAATCAAATTAATACCTGACCTTGGATTTTTCCGTTCAACGGAAGAAATGACCTCCTTTAACGTCCTAGTGAACTAATAGCTATTAACTGTCAGTCTGATCAACTATCATATCCTGTTTTGCGACCGGAAATTCACATTCCAAAACTGCATACATCGTTTTACGGTCAAAGACCTCAATTTTGCAAATTTAATTCATAATTTTAGAACACATTTTACACATATTGTTATGGCTATTTGGAGATAATATAGCTTAAAAGCATTAAGCTCTTTAAACTAACTTGGCAATTTTCATCGTATTACAGCTATTTGAATCACCTGAAACGCAAATACTAAACTTTGTAGATTAGAATCGAGTTTTAAATAAGTGTTTACAAACTACTTCTGTTTGAAATAGACAAGTTCCTAATTACTAATTAATTTTACATTTATGACTAGTTTTCAAAGAAACGAATTTGTTAATTTCAACGCGAATCCATTTATCAATTGCTAATTAGATCTGTTTGACATTTACTCCAAAAACACAAAAAGAACATTTTTAAATAACTTATAGATTTTACGAATTAAACAATAAACAATCTCTTTATTATTTCTATTACAAAGATGTTGAAATGAGAAAAAATAAGATGCTTTGATATCCTCAATGTCATTATGCAATTATAAAAAATTGAATAATAAAATTTGGCGATTAGATAATAATTCCTTTAATTTTTATTAAATCTTTTGCGAAATGTCCTACTTATCGACTACCTGACCAATGTTAATTAAAAAATTAATTAAAAACATGAAGGTAAACTTCTACTAATAGATAACAGTTAAAATAAATGAAATGTGAAAGAACGACCTTCTATTAATATTCGAATAAATTTCAAAAATGTTACAATAATTAATAATACTAATTAATGTTTGTTTTGTCTGAAGAAAATTCGAAAAATTTCGTGTAGAAAGCGACGAATTCTTCTGACGCATCCTAACAACACTGTCACCCAATCGAGGACAAGCAAGTAGGTCATATAACGATTTTACAAAAACAAAACACGTAGTTTTGCCGCTTAGATCATGCAATAAGAGATTTTTATTGGTACAAAGGAGAAAAATTAAATTATAGATAAGTATAAATACTGACACACACGTACAATAAAGTGTGCCAAGGATGCTGAAGATTTTTATAAGCTAGTATTAGTCGTTGCAAAATTAATGCAACTATTTGCGTGGTTTTCTATTGTAAAATAAAATACAATTTTTTTTTTTACTAAGACAAAAACTTCAATCTATAAGTTGGAAAGATTCATTGTTAAAGTTTTCTGAGGTACTTAAAACTAAAACTAATTTCAAGCAATCGATAACTGAAGAAAAGATAACGAGTCAACAAAGTATGTAGAACGAGCATCAGGTGGTTTTATTACTTTCTTATTTCGTCAGTTTGGAGGTTATTATACACCTTTATAGTATATTAAATCAACAACTTCCAAAAGATAAACATTAAAGTATCAAGAATGGAAGATTCTGATAGCTTACAGTCAACATAACTTTTGATCAATTGTCAATTTTTCTAAAATTGGCGCTTTTACGCATTTTCTTTAGTGGGTCGGCGACCCTAGAAAGAGGACAGAGCGACTCCAGACATGTAAAGTAAGCATCAGGTGGTTAACCCCTTATTATCCAACTGTGCACATTTTGCAAGGCTATAAAATGTGCGACGATTGTTTAAAAACCCATTTAATGCGTCTTTTCCCCTCACTTTTTCAATTATTCGTTGGTATACAAAAGCTAGGTAATGAATTCTACAAGGGTTGGGATTCACACGTGGAGAATGACACCGCGAAGCATTGCTCCGGAGCCTTGGTTGGCTGTATCGACCGACTTTGTGCACCTGAGACGACTTAATGGATTCGTCTTGTTCAGCTTTAAAATATTTCCTTACTAAACATTGTATAAATTTTCATAAAAAAAGGCGTGTCTATAAATGGAACGCTTCTACTTTTTTTCCGAAAACAATCGATAAATTTCGGGACGCAAGGACGATTTTTTTAGGACAATGACTTCAATGAATATTAGTTTATTTGCGTGTAGGTTCATAATTAGTTGAATAATGTTGATACTTGAAAAAGTAAATAAATTGTGAATTAAGCCAAGCGAGGAAACTTGAAAAGATGCCTACAATCAACGCCCACATTTTTGTTCACTCAATCTAAATTCCATTTATTTAATAATGTGTTGGATGATGAAAGCAAACGATTGATATATCGAGTCCAATTGTCAATAATATTGCAGTTTTAAATCTGGACTATTCATTCCAATTAAGTGATTTTTAATCGAAAATCCAGGATTTTAATCAACGACTTTTCCATAAATATTAACTGTAAAACAACTGAAGCAGAAACTTCGGAAATATCATTAGAGAAGAATGTTTTTGTTTTGATTCACTAGTAAAGAGTGTAATATTACGTTTTAAATTTTCTTTATTACATTTTTTTAATTTAACGCCACATTTCAACCATAACTTTCTTTGTTCTCTTCGATGGTCACAAATGGACAGTGTTTTTCAATCTAAAGGCTGTTGCCCCAACCTTCTTAATTAAAGTACAATTCTAGAATTCGTAAATAAGCGTATGATAAATAAGTGGAGCGAGACTCGGACTTTTACTATTGATCGACGAAAGAAAAATTCTTATTTGGGTTTATTAATCATATGTTAGATTTGATAATATCCTGTTTAAAACAGTGTAACACTAACCTCTTACTTGGAAAAATTTAACACATCTGGTACGTGGACTATTCAATTATATAAAGAAAAGTAAAAGGGCTGATATGACGTTTTGGAGAAAGTTTAAATAAATAATTATAGAAGTAAAGACGGGAAAAATTAGTTAATGATAACTTCTCATATTTTGAAATGAGTAATTCATCCTTTTATGAATCTGTTAAACTTGCCAGACTTTTGGAATTAATGTATAATTTCATTAGCTATAGCACTAAAATGCAAATTCCTATTTTCGCGTCATGAATATTCCAGAAATTTATTCGCATAGTTTACTTCGAACTCTTTTATTAAAATAAAAAATTATATATTCTTAATAAATCAACATACCTCCTGTCAACTATACATCAACTGTTATTAGTCACCGCTGACTAGACCTCAATTTCAGTTTCAATTTCATTTGTACTACTTATGCTTTTTGTGTATTTCGATTAAATCGAACATGTTGAAACTAGAACATGCTGATGCAATAAATCGTCGAAGCTTACAACGGATTGTAAATCTCCCTCAGTCTGTAATCAAATTAGAACAGTTAGTTATATAGATTGTGGCAGTAAAGTTCTATTTTGTTCTATGAGCTATGATTAGAAGTAAACATGATTTGGCTTTTTTATTTAGTTCCAAACAGTTTAGTATTATATCATCTTCCTTGTTTCAGGACGCCGAGACAATAGAGAGATTAAACGAATCCGGGGAACTGAGGAGAATATTAAAACCGTTCAAGGTAAGTTCCTTAAAGCTATAAAGGATCGTTCGATCAAAGCTTAACTGTATGAAAACTTGTTGGAAGCAAACCCTTTTAAGATATTATTGTTCGGACCTTTGGGTTTTAGCCACATTAACATAAGTCTCAAATTACACGTTAATTCCAAATTTGAAAAAAGAACTCAGAATTTTTTTCTTAGAATAATTCGGCAAGAATTTCATCAAACTGCTTTAGTTGTTGTTTTGATATCCTTATTTCACGTAGCTTTTGATAATCTCTGACGAAACTAAAAACCAAAACACGATTACATGAATCAAAAAATTGATTTGATGGGAGAGTTGGGCTTTGCTTTTTGAAAGAATCGGTTATATCAGATTCCTGCTTTCTGCCCATTTTGTCTAATCCAAGACCATCGCCTGTGGTCTTTCCACTAAATTAATGTAACAAAATTGTAGTCGATTCACGCTCAATAGTTGTAACTAATAGAAAATTTTTTGGGTGAATATTGAAGTTCCCAAAATCACCAAAGTAAATAGCGTCAAAAATAAATAAAAGAAGAGTCATAATTTTTTAAATAAGATTTAAGCATAATTTTTTTTTTTTATTACTCTGAATCTTCTAGTGCAGTACTAAGTGCTCATCCTCAGAGTTTTATTTTCATACACCTGATAATGAGTACTTAGTGCTCGAAATGCGTTGTGACTTTCAATGTAAAGGCGCATGTAGTACAGACAATTCTGAATAAAAAATTCTTTTTCAAAAAAAAAAAAGAACATTTCAAGATGACCAATCACGATAGATTTTGATCTGAAAGGCTACGAGAACACAATACGTTTCCAAGGAAATTGGAAAGGCGAAACTACGTTACTATTGTAGATCTGAATTATTTTTTTATTATTGTAGACGCTATGACTAAGTTACAGCTTTTGGGATTGGTCACTGTAAAACCTCTATTATTTCCCAAACGAAGAACAAAAACTTTTTTTTTTATTTTTACCATTTTCATTGCTGTTACCACAAGAAGTAGTTGAGTAGTTGAAGAAAGGTAACAATTAAAATAATAATGTGTAACTTTTACAAAAATTTGTTTTTTGTTAATTTTGTTGAAATTTCTTAAGCTGTTCTTCAATGGGAAAAAGTAGAATTTTTTTGCATAACCAAAAAATAAATATTACTATTGAGTGTGAATAAACTTTAGTCAGTGACGTATTGTAGCAGAAGTGTAAGAAGCCCGAGCTTGGAGCGCAAAATTTTGAAAAAAATTCAATCAAAAAACTAAAAACGTATATTAGTCAAATCATTGTCATTGAATGCTTGAAATACAATTAAATGAAATTTTTTATTTTTGTTCAATTTTTTCGTTTTGGCAAGATTATTTGAGCGTTTGCTTTCAAGCAAGTCAGAAAGAATTTTTTTCTAACGTTATCATCTACTTTTTGTCTATTTTAACAAATGATTATTATTCGACTGATTTTCAAATCGGAACAGTTTTTCACTAAAACCAATGACAAAAAATCGTGTAAATATTTTTATCCATTGAGAAATTTTCACATTCTAGATATTTTATGTAATTTTTATTCAAGTTTTTTAATAAAACAATAATTTTGCTTTAAAAATTAGTAATTAAAATTACAAGAACAGCAAAGAATACAACTTTCAAAAGGACACAAAAGTCGTTCTTTGTCAAAATAAATTGACTGACTTTTTTTTTCAATTTTTACCATTTTACAATCAAAATGCCAATCCTTATTAAAATCAATAAAAAATTGAATAAATGCTACGTTAAAAATCAAAATAAAAAAGGTGAAACGGAAAATTAATCAGATTGGGCGCCTCATTGAGCTGATACGCCACTGACTATAGTTTCACACAATAGACAATTTTTATTCTAAACAACTTAAAAAAAAAATTATTTGAAAAGATCGAGAGTGGTTATTAATTATTAACTTCCATAATCCGTGGAGAAATCGAGCAAATAAATCGAAGATTAGAAACATTGATTCTGAAGCTTTTCCGGTATTTTGTGTTTAACATCTGAGAAAATATTTTCAAGGAATATTCCAAGATTTATTTAGCAAAATCTGGATAAAAGTTGACAAAGCTTTGATTTCAACAATTTGCTTTTTATCGTCTGTTTTCTTTTTCCGCTTTTATCTGCTGTACTTACAATCATCGTGGGTGGATTCAAATTTAAATTTTATACTAAAGATAGTAATTTAATTTGAAATAGTACAAACAAAAACATGTCAAAATAAAACAAACGTATGAATGGCAGCTATTTACATTTGGAACAATTATAATGTAAAAATTTTTCTACATTTACATAAATAGAATACAATGCTTTTATTGTGTTACATTTAGGGACTAATACAAACACGAGCTCACATTTTTTTTTATCTTCTGTAACTTTAAAGCAAAGCTTTGAAATCTAATAAGACTTAATGTTCAAGAGTTCTGGTCATTTTTTTCCAAATTTTTTGCATATAAATAAATTACAGTTAATGATAAGTATGTCAAAAGTTGTTAATCTTCGTCTAAGACTTGTTTCTAAAGTAGCTTTTGATTGCTTTTTTTGGAATTTTTACAACATCAAACAAATTGCTTTCTTAATGGCTTCGCTTTAAACCGCAATAGAAAAATGCAATTTTGACAAATAGTTTAAATATTTTATAAACTAGAAATCTAAATTAGCATAAATTTTTGTGTTTGGAAAATTTTGCAAACGGATCTTCAAGGTTCAACCTGTGGTTTGTTAATTACTCTAAACTTTGAATGTGTGTTCTGTTACAGAGCATGGATGCCTGTACAACCTGCAAAGTTTGTGGTGGATATCGACTATTGCCATGTCAAGTTTGCAACGGAAGCAAGAAATCTGTTCACCGGAACCACTTCACTACCGAATTCGTCGCTTTGAAATGTATGAACTGTGATGAAGTCGGTTTAGTAAAATGCACTGCTTGTTAAAAATGAATCTCAGAAGCATCGAATTGTTAGATATCGTGTGGTCAGTCGATCTATTGAGATCGATAAATCCGGGAAAAGCACCGTCCATATTGCCATATTCTACGTTTCATCCACAACTTTTTCGTTCTTTATTTATGGTTTTTTTAACAGTGCAATTTTATTAGCTTAAGTTACACCAATACGACTTATTTTAAGATAGATTTTATGTAGACTTAAATTGTAAATTTTATTTTATGTTAAAATAAAAACAATAAATCACATTAACATTTTTTCCAAACGTCCTTGACTTTTATACTTTTCAAACCATCAAATGTTATTTTGGTTATTAAAATACACGTTAATTGCAATAACTTTATAATTAATCATTTTATTTTGATAGCATCCATTTAAATCTAATGATTTATTACTGTTTAAATAGGAATTAAAACTCAACTCAGAATATTCTATATCTTTCGGAAAACTGCAAAATAAATCCAAACAGGATCCACCAAAAGAAATGTTTATTAGTTTGCAAATATTATTATAAATCATAAACTAATGCTAATGAGATTATTTTAGAAAATCTTCATTCAAAAAGATGTTTTATAAACTCAAAGCAACATAATTTCAAACTGCAACAATAAAGCTGGAAATTATTTTAAGCTGATTAACACATAAATTTCTATTTGCCATCATTTTTTTCAAATGGTTTTGAAAACTGTTATTTATTTGCAGGATTGATATTAAGTGATCCTTGTTATAGTCCATCATTATTAATTATTTAAAACTGTTAGATATATGATAAGGGTATACTAAACAGATTAAAATTTTTTGTACTAGGTCATTAATCTAATTTCAGAGCGCACTTTAGCATTCTGTTTATTAAAGTACAGTTATCAAACTGGAAATTGGATAATTATGTATTATATCTTTTGAATTATTTAATTTTCTACTAAACTTCCTGATTGAAATTTTAAAAATTTTTCCGTCTTGTAAGTTTATTGAACAATTTAGAGTTTCAAAACATCACCATCTGTTGTTTGATATTTCGAAATAAATAAAATTTTATGTAAAAGTCAGCAGATGACAGAGCGATTTTGCTTTAGAATAATAACAAAAATGCAAGTTTGATTTTTCTACGATGCATTTTAAAACGATTGAAAGCTGTATCCCGGAGCTTTAATCTCGCTGCATCCCTGCTCTACCTTCCTGCGACTGGCCTTAACCCAGCCTTGTCGACATTGAACCTGGCCAATCGGTGCCTAGGTCGAGAGTGACGTCGCGATGCGTGCGTCGAAACGCGCCAACTTTCAGCAGAGGCGTCTCGACGCCTTAGTCAACACTTTTCTACCGACCATGGGACTAGTGAAAGCTGCTGCTGCCGTTACGCCCGTCCTTCCTAAAGAAGAACACAATTTCTCAGACGCCGATAGAGAAACAGGTCAGAATTTTACTTCTTTTATTTTAGTCAAAAAAAAATATATATTTATATTAATTTCAATTTTTGACAATTATTCAAAGATCGTTTTCAAACTAATTCAAATTTTAATTAGAAGTTTACTTATGTGGCATTTGACTCAAATTATTGAGTGAACAATATTATTTGTTTTTTATCCATACAGGCGAAGCAATTCAATATGTTCGGCAAGTTATATGACGAAAAGATCCACTGATGCGTAAAACGGATTTATGAACATTGAAATTGCAAAGTGAGATGTCATATTATGAACTAGCTTTTATAGAAAAAAACGCTTTGATTAAGTCCAATAAGTGAGCATAAAATTAGCAATTTTGGTAGTTATTGATGCAGGATATTACACAGCAGGAGCTATGCTCATTTTTGATTCAAAAAATAGTTTATCAATAATTACTTTGTATGTGTTCTCCACAAAGTTAGCATTTAATTAAAGACAAAGTCAGAGAGTCGAGTTAAAATCACAATACGTCTCTTTGAGCAAACATTAATAAACAAAGCAACTGGTAAATCTGATAGCATTTTTAATTATAAAAAAATTAATTCAAAACTCCATTTCTATCTTAAATATCAATCACCGAAATTTCGCTACATTGCGGATCAATAATCAAACGATGTTTTCATTTGCGCTGAATTGACCATTAGCGACCAAATTGGCAGTAAATCACTCTCACCGAAAGTCTACTATCAAAAACCAATACCGTCTTTAATAGGAAGGTCAACGTCGTCTTTTGTCGACATCTAATGGGACATAAAATCAAACCTTCTGTCTTAATCAAACTAATAAAACTAACCAGCATACACTGGTTAACGGAAAACAATAATCATCGAAAGGTTTCATCTGGATTTTTTCACCCCTTCTAGGCACTTTTCCGTCTGGAATTTTTAATCGAATTATTCGCGAGAAGAGTGGAATTAATAAACTGTGTTTGAGTGGATGAAAATCTCTTTTTTTATCTACTCGATTCTTGAAACACTCCTCTGGGCGGTTAGGGAGTTAACAAAGCAAACATTTACGATGGTATATAGGTACATTCAAACAAAGAAAAATGTTGTTGAGAGTTTTTTTTTATTTCAAAAGGTCAAGTCTGCGATTAAGTGCTCTCTTTTAATTTTAATTCGTCGAGCGTAAAATTGGCTCAAAGATGTTTTACCTCAACTTTGGAATTACAAAAATAAGATAAAAGTTTGATGGGTGTAATTGATGGTGATGGTTTGATTGCGTTTGTTTTGTGTTGGATGTAAATTATTTGAGATATTGATATTAATGACACAGACATGTTTGGGCTATTATTGTTGCAAAGCGAATTTGGATTCTAATAAAAAGAAGAGGCTTATGTAAAACAGGCAAAAAAGATAAACAAATAGTGGAAATTTTTGCTTTTAATACTTTTAGTTTTTCGCTCAAATAATCTAAAAGCAGTTTATGACATTTCAAAGAATTCCTCTAACTTGCGTTATGAAAGTTCATATTTTTTTACGTAGAGTCCCGATTTTTTGGATAAAAAATTCGCTGTTTCTAAGTTGAAAATATTTCTTTAAAAACTAGAAAATTGACTGTTGAATTCATGCAGCTTTCAAGCTGAAATTCTATAGTTTCTATATTGATTTATATACTGAAACAAGTTTTTTTGTAGGAGCTTTAATCTTCACTCTAAACAAGAACAAAATAAAAAATATAAGACTCAATAATTATAATTAATAATTTTTTTTACAAAAGTCAAATATCTTGAGCCATTTACTCAATCAATTAATTTACAGTTTTAAACATAAACAAGACTCCAGAACTCAGTCAAAATCAATAAAATCTTTTCGAGAGAAGTTTTGAAAATATTTTTGGTTGTGTGTAAAACTAGCTTAGAGTTTTATAAAACTGATAATTTCGTTCAAGGAACAATAGAACTTCCGAAGTGTGAAACAAAAAGTTTTAGCTTCGAAATTTCATGGAGCAAGCTACCAAGAAATTATAGAAATTAACACATTTTAATATCTATAGACTGGTTCATCTTAAGATTAAGAAAATACGTTTGGATTTTTTTCTCAAGTGTTTTGTTATAGAAACATTTCCGTTTTCGTAGTTTTAAGAATACTTTGTTACTTAGAAAAACATATAAACTCATTCCTATTGTAGATTTTTTCTTTTGGTTTTTACCAAAAAAGTGAAGAAAAGAAAGAGGAGACATAATTACAAAAAAATTGAACAAAAAATGAAAGAATGAAAATACAATATTTCTAGAAACTATAAGTATTTAAAAAAGATGTCACACCAAAAATCAGAGAAAAAATTCTCAATCAGAAAAACATTTCCGGTTATTTACATTCTTTATAAGTATTATTAATTCCACTAACATTTCTTGTGTTTGCTATAATTCAGATTTGAGAAGAACTTTGTGGGTGTTTATCAAGAATTACCTTCATTTGATCCTTAATGATATTTATGAAAAATGTTTTGGTTTTTTTTTTTCATAAGCTTCATTCGCCTCCTACACTTCTAACTTTATTACGCAGAAGCTTGCCTTAACTACAAACACCTCGTTTTGAATAATAACACATCATAAAGTATAATAACGCTTTTGTTCTTTTTTTTATTAACTTAAATAATATTCGAATGAAAAGTTAAAAGATTGCTGGAATTTTTGCGTAAAGCTTTATTAACGAAATGCAGCTTGAAAGATTAATTTCCAACAACTTGGGTTTCTAAAACTTCCAAATAATTTAAGTACTTGTAAATAATAAATGAAGCAATTAATAAAGATTTTAACTTATTAAATTTTTAGCGAATGTTTGAAAACAGTTGCAATTTGAAAAAAAAAACAATTAAACGAAGTCTTGTCATTGAATTTAACTGAAAGTCGCGTGTTTAAATCACGTTGTGTATACTGATGTGTGTCGATAATGGCTTGTCATTCACAGAGCCTAAATAAATCACAAAGTGTAATTTTTGTGTATCTTTTAAGTTGACGTCGTTAACAGTATCCGAAATGAACGTCAACTTTAAAAGTTATTTGAAAAAAGCAATCAATCACTCGAATTGTATTTTGTTAAAACTGAAACTTTTTTATTTTACAATTAGTTGAAATTATGTAATGTAATTTATGCAAGGTGGTTAATAACTCTTTCTTCTTTAACATAATATTCCTTGTATCAAAGAGAATTTCAACAGTTTTGTGTGAGTGGGAGGTAAATAACAGCATTGTGTAAGTTTGTACCTACTAGGATGAGATAACTTTAGACGAATATAAATGCTTTGGCTGCGGCAGTGCAAGTGGAAGAGTTTCAAAAGCTTTCTGTAAATGACTCGAATAATGGATAATTAAAGCCGTTACAGACAATTTACAATTCCTCTTACGTGTTCGTCCGTATCAATTTTTTTTTTTGTTTCGATTATAATTGCTTTAAATGTTACAACAAATATAAAATTATTTCAATTCAATTATTAATCATCATATAAAAATAAAATGCAACGAAAAATGTTTTTGATTTTTAAATCAACAATTTCATTGCTTACCTCTCTTTGGAAAAGTTGTTTTATTAGAAAAATACATTTTCATCTCCACTGCGTCCAATTTCCTTGCGATGCTAAACACATTATAAAGCCAAGCTTCTAGCAAAATTGATTATAAAATAGCTTTTTTAAGAACTTATTATTGTAAACTGCACTTTATTAGAAAATCAATTAGTACCGTCTAATCTCTAAAAGAGCCCGACATAAACTGAATCGCAATTTAATTATCAGTTAAAAATATATGTTTAACAAAAAAATGTTTCGTAACAGTCTCGGGTACACGAAAGTCTTTGTCTAAAGTACGATTGCCCGTCTTTTGCAACGTTGCCGTTGCAGAAATCATTCCAAAATCAAACAAAAATAAAAAACTAAATTATTTCTATTTTTTATATTATCTATTTTAGCACTAATTTTGTCAAAATCCAAGTTAAAACTGCGTAGATAATTAAAGGGTTGTTTTTTTTTCTTTCAACGACTGATAATATAAAATTCACTGAGCTATAATTATGCTTTTCCTGGCGGAAAATTGCTAAACGAAAGTAAGCAAGGGTTGATGTGGCAATGCCTCGAATAAAAAACACACAAAGGGTTAGTTTTGGATATAGGATTGTCTATGTTTCTATTAACAGAACAGATTTTTTTACTTTGAACTTGAAAATGTGCAGCGCTTGTATAAAATTTTTGAGAGTAGCTTTTTAATTACTCCATTAATGTTTTGTCAGTTTGAATAGAATACATAAAACTTATCAGAGGTATGAATACAAAAGCTCGCGTGTTCTAATTGGTGGACATAAAATCAATTTGAAGCCAGTACGACCTTGAAAGCTCTGAGCGAGAGCTTTGTAATCCAACTGTTGCTTTAAAACGGTGTTGCATCACGCAACAGGTCTGAATTCTTTTGTAACCGATAAAGGGTTGTTCGTATTTTTCATTTGTAATAGCACATTTTCTTGATTAAAACATACTTTTGTTTTAATATAGAAAAGTAAAATGCTATTTCATATGTAAATATTTGATGATGGTGGATTTTTTTTTTATGTTTGCTTTACATTAAGGTGGGAATATTTTTGTTTGAATTTTCTCAAACTTTACTTGATATAAAAGGAATTTAACTTCCTGTTGGTGGTGTTTGGAAAGTTCAGAGTTGCTTGTAAGCTCAACCACAAAGAACAGTCTTCCACACGTAACCCCTAACAGACTTTACTTGTGAAATATGATAGGATAACTTCTTCGGTCTGTGCCAATATTGCTAAAGCTTTGTTTGTAGAGAAAACTGTCATCTGTGGTAAGTTAAATACCTAAAGTTTGCTTTCATTACAAACTTAATCAACTATTCATGAAATGTAAGAAAAGACGAAATTTTTTTGAATAATATATCAGATCGTGTGCAACTTTATGTCAGCTAGTATTCATATCTTTTGTCTTGATCCCATATTTTTCGCTTCCATTAAACTCATTTATTTTTGCCGTCAAGCTAGCGATCTATTATTTTTCAGACTCCTACCTGGAGAATATCAAAATAAACTAAAACGTAATTTCTCATCATCTAACTTTGATGTTATTTTATAATTCGAACGAACCAATATTTTAATTAAAAGCAAGACTAATAAACATTAATTTTATTTACAATTTAATTGTCTGTAATCTAAATCAAGTCGTCTGTAATTAATATAAACACAGCCAATTGCGATTCATTCAATTGCATAATTGATGTGAGTTTAAAAAAGTTTGACGAATCAGTGGATCCAGAGTTACCATATCTTCTGTTAGTAAAGATTGTTATTGTTCCCACGAAAATTAGTCCGCTAAGCTTGCGCCGCCACCGCCAATTGCCATTGACATTTCGAAACATCCAAGAAACTAAATCGAATTCAACCAATTACCATCTGTATTAATCCCAGCGAGAGCAGCATTAAACTCAAACCTGATTACCGTTGCTCCTGCAGTTCTGAGCCATTATTAAGGGTGACTAACCCTTCTGTTTTCTATTTTTAGACGAATCCGATTGGTCAGGTATCCTAACATATCAAATTTTGGGGGCGATTTTCTTAACGGCAATGGCGTTAGTTCTTCTAGCCGCTGTGAGTTATCAATGCGCTGCTACATGGAAATGGATCCGAGATAAAACTTGTGGAGACCCATCTGAAGGTGAATCTTCAATAACTAAGCAACAAGCTGCGATAAGAATTAGTCATTCATTACCCGACCTTCAATCGGAGCCGCTAACTCAAGAATATGTGCAAGAACACAAGGACGTCGTCGCCAAAAAGGTGACTGAACTCTTACAAGGTGAGTTTTATATTGAAGATGAATGTTATACAGGTGCTCCGGCAAACCACGCTTCCAATTGTTCCCACAAGACATCAAACTTTCCAAAGGCAGCTTTCGCATCGACTGGAAATGCCCTCAGATGTGCAGTTTAGTATATGCAGTCTGGAACATAGAAGTGATTCAAGCATTGTCGGACTCATAAAGGTAATAAATTGTTTGAAAAATTTGTATTTTTGATTTGTTCAAGTCGCAAGTTTTTTACAGCCAGAGCTGTACAAGAAGGATTTAGTAAGGCAGTCGTCGACAGACAGCTCCGGGGGGCCTGAGATGGAATATTGCGGAAAATTACATTTCTCACTGAGATACGACAAAGACGTTGAAGGACTTGTAGTAAAGGTACAAAAGTTTCACTTTACAATATCATATTTAGTCGAAAATTGTAACAGATTTTAATTTTTAATAACACAGATTTACGGATTATTATTATATCTTTGCTGTTTCTTTTCAAAAACTCACTGTACTTTGTTTTCCGTTAAAGTAGAAAATTGCGAAAAACACGTAAAAGCTTGACGTATTATAGTCTTGTCAGCTTCTTCTCAGTTCCGGAGATCTTACTAGATGAAATTTTCAACTCTCTTTGTATGCACTACGCTGAAATATACATCAAAGCTACATGTCCTCAATATTAAGAAAATTACACACTATTTATTCAGACTTGAGTGGAAATATCCAATCAATATTCAGCGAAATCTGCTGGAATTACTATTTCAGAGAATATCAAATAATTAACACAAATCTTCGCTTCTAGAAACTTTCAATGATATTGATCGTTGCTGATTTTTATCAGAATTTTTTAAGTTCCTCAACAAATTTGGTTAATTATTACAATAAAAAAACTACAAAAATACAATTTGATTACAAAATTTGCTAACATTCAAAAAGCGCATCAATAAAAAATATTATTAATAAAATATTATTTAATTCATTGATTAATTATGGTGGATGCGCCGGGTTAATTTTTTCAAAATTTCAATAAAATGCAATCAGAAATTGCTATTCTATTAATTCAACTAAAAATTATTTTTGTAAATCGTAATTTTAGAATGCTAAAATTATGTACTTTTTTACTTATAGTGGATGCGCTTGTTCATTATTAAACTACTAAATTTTATGACTAGAATTGTTGAAATGTGGGTTCGAATGTTTTTCTTTACGCAGGTGTTTGAAGGCCGAGACTTGCCTATCAAGGATTCAACAGGAAGCAGCGATCCATACATAAAAGTATATCTTCTCCCCGATAGAAAAAAGAAATTTCAGACTAAAGTTCACCGAAAAAACTTGAACCCAGTATTTAATGAAACTTTTATATTCAGGTAAGTGAACATTCATATAGTTTGAAAAAGTACAAGAAATTCATTTTGTCTTTCAAATGACTAAAAATAATCCTTTTACTTGCTAAGAAACAAAGCAGATTGAAAAGGATTATAATTAAAAGTGGATAGATGAAAGCAGCAACTTTGACATTTTGAAATAAAGTGCTGAATTGTTGAGATTATATCGAAATAATTAATAGTCAAAGTTAAAAAAAGTTTCAATTTTAGTGTACCCTACGACGAGCTTCGTCAAAGAACGCTTCAATTTTCCGTTTACGATTTCGATCGGTTTTCCCGTCATGACCTTATAGGCCATGTGGTGTTGAAAGGTCTTTTAGACGCAACAGATCTCCAGCAGGAAATTGAATATACTATGAATATCCTATGTCCGCCACAGGTGAGTGTTTTAAAAATTGACCAATCTAAATTTAGTCGCGTCAGAGATAAAAATACCCGCTGCAGTTATCCTCAGGGAAGCTCCGGGAAAAACCTTGACCTATATAGAAAGTAGGTCATACAGGACTCCACATTCCGTCTTTTGTCTATCGATTACCAACAATTTTTTTTTTTAATTTGCAGGAAAAAGTCGATTTGGGAGAATTGATGCTATCTTTGTGCTATTTACCAACAGCTGGACGTTTAACAATTACGATAATTAAAGGACGGAGTCTTAAAGCAATGGATATAACAGGAAAATCAGGTAGAATTCACGATTTTAAAGTGGATGTTAACATCAAAGAAGTTTCTTTTTTCTAGATCCTTATGTTAAAGTATATTTGCTTTGCCAAGGCAAACGCATCAAGAAGAAAAAGACTTCGGTTAAGAAAAACACTCTGTCACCTATTTATAACGAAGCTTTAGTGTTTGATGTACCGGCGGAGAATATCGAAGATGTGTCGCTTATAGTCAAAGTGATAGATTATGACAGGTAAGAGCAAAAATACAAGTTGTTAAACATCTCCAACATTTTTTTTTCAACAGGATTGGTTCAAACGAGTTGATGGGTTGTACGGCTATAGGATCAAGTTTCATAGGAATAGGACGGGATCATTGGCTGGAAATGCTCGACAATCCCCGGAGACCTGTAGCTCAATGGTATCCTCTTCTTGAGTCAATACCAGGACATATTCCTCCAGCTGCGAATGAATCAACAGCTATCAGTCTGAGTTGTCTCAACAGCAGGTATTCACTCCAAACTTTAGTTAAATTTTTATTAAAGTAAATGATTCAGGTGAATATCTTCGCAACTGAACTGAAACAAATCTCAAATATCTGGTGCTGCGCTAATCCTGAATGGAACTACAAAGGTTGTCAAGTATTGTGTGTAACCACTATTGGAAGACATTAAAAAAAAACCAATTTGCTATAATGTGTGTGAACAATAAGCAACAATGTTGTATTGTAGATTTATTTTCGGTTTAGTTAATTGACAATACCGATGCATATCAGCTGAAATTTTTGAAAGCACCGAAGCGTTTGCGTTTAGATTAAAAAAAAAAAAATTATTAAATCATCGCAAACGTTTTGGCCTATTACAAAAAGAATTATAACCGTGTCGACCTTATATCTTCCGCGGTCAACAGCTCAACAATCAATGTTATGTTCAAATATTCTTGTAGATTACATATCGATCTACGTGTCTGAATATAAATGCATGTTTGTTATCAGCTTGTTAAAGTAAAAGAAATTATTTTAAATATACATTATATTGTATTGGATAATATTTGTTTTATTTCAATATTTAATAAACATTGAAAATCAATATTATTTTTCAAATAACACGCAAGACACCACTTTTAAACCCAATCGATAATAGTCTTATTTACAATCTCCATGACAACGTTTATTCCCAGTTGTGCAACTTTAAATTGCAAGAATGGCTCCAAATTTAGACGACAATATACTTAACAGGCCTACTTCAGATCTTATCTTATTTATGAGACCATTGTTACCCAATGGACCGATTTCCGACGATGAAAGTGATGATGAAATCACTTCGTTACATGACGAAGAGGAACAAGTCGATGGAGATCCTTCGCAAATATTTGTCCCTTTAGAGCAAAATCTTCATGCCCTTTTGGTAATAAATGTAGTCGTAGTCGGCAAAATCGGAATGATTTTATTAACAACGGAAAGATTTTACCAAAGCAAATATTTACGACGCAATTTTGCCGCAAGCAAATAAATTATTACAACTGCGGTTAAATCGAATCATTCTGCTTCACACAGCATAAATATTGAAAAATAAAACAAGAAATTCAATCTGTTATTGAACTACTGATGTGTGCAGTTTGCGTTTTAATTATGGTGGATGCGCCGGATATTTATTTCAAAATTTTTATCAATTGCGAATTATTGTGATCGTTTTCAATGATAAAATTGAAGAATGCGTGAAATAAAATTTATTATCAATTCAATTTTTTTTATAGCAAATCTATCTGGAAAAAGTCTGACTTTTCCTTGTATTAGCATTTGAAAAGCCTTTTCAAAGCGCGCTGTAAGAATAAAATGGTACATTTTTAATTCAGTTCAGCTCTCGCAATTCAATTCTTAACAAAACTGTTTTCTTGAAGTTGAAAAAAAAGTTTTGTGTTTTTTATTGCATATTTTAGGTGAAAGTGACAGGAACTGAAGACTTGGATCGTGTAACTCAAGTAAAACTGAGAGTGATAGCTAGAGACGTGCCCTTACAACATCTTAGCGTCTATATTCCAGCCCTTAGGGAGTTGATACTTGACGGAAGCGTCGTTTCGACGTTTCGAGATTTAGGTTGCGGTTTAAAGTATTTGAAAATTTTAAAAGTTAACCGTTGCGCCATTGAATTTTTGGATAATATGTTAAGTTTGGAAAGTTTAGAAGAGTTGTACGCTAGCGATAATTTCATTGAAAATTGTATGCCTTTGACTTTTTTGATTAATCTTAAAGTAGTAGATTTACAAAGGTGGATTGAGTAATTTTTTTTTTTTTTTATTTAAACAATTTAAGAGTTTTAGGAATCGTTTGAAGAATCTGACACGCACTTTGCCATTCTTGACTATATGCGAGAAACTGGAACATATTTATCTCGAGGGAAATGATGAAATATGGCAGTTTCCCAAGTACCGACAGACCGTTAAAAGCTTATTACCAACATTGAGAAGTTTAGATGGTATTACCTACACCCAAGGTAAACTCAATTTATGAGTTGTTACATTATTCAGATATTTATTGAGTTTCAGACGAATGTAATAATGTGGAGTCCCAAAACGATAACGAAAATTATATTGAACAAAAGTCGGAAGAGATTAAAGAAACACTTAAAAACGTAATAATCGATTATTTGATTGATTTAATTATTCATTTGAGAGTTTCAGACTTTGGCGGAAATAATTAATGGAATTAACACTCCAAGGATTCGATCTCTTCCAACAAATAATACAGAAAGCTTCACCATCACTTTTCCGCCCAAAATTCTCTCAGATAAAAACGCAAAATAAAATATATTATTACAGAGTGGAAATCAAGTAATGAAGTAAATAAACATTTTCTGTGCAAATTTATCCCAGACTTGTTTTTCTGTTTGCGTTATCCTTTGGTAAATAGCACGTGTAAGCTGATGTAAAATTGGTTGCCTACACAGTCACGTCAAAAACATGTTAAATTGACAAGTGGCACGTAAACATGACACCCTCACTGAAAATATCACAAAAAATCATAGATGTAAGTTGAATTTGTTGAAAGAAAAATTGTTATAATTTGTTAATACCAATATATTCATGTTTTTCAATTTTTATTTGTAACATATGTTCCTAACCTCTTTTCAGCGACTTTCACATTCAATCGATGATAATTTCGGCAAAGTGTATGGAATAGTCTCAAAAAACAATTTAATTATTCTTCAGTTACAAATCGACGTCGAAGATGGAAACAAAAATCTAATCAATTCTTTACCTGCTGAAATCTATCTTTGTGGAGTAATTCAAATCGGAGATGGAAACTTCGACGATCAATCAATTAAACAACGCTTAACAGAAGTATACGTCACCGATAATCCCATTTTCATTTATTATAACACTCAAACTGGCCAAATTACAGCCAGATTTTACATAAATGGCCAACTTGGAAACACTACATTTAGTGCGATTTCCGAACAAGAAATTCTATCTCAATTTTTGTATATTCATTTAAACGCGAATGTGCCTTTAACATGTGAATTGGCTATTAACAACATTAAAGAATCGTTTACAAATTTACGAAAAAATATAGCTTCAGGCGTTATGTCTTTTGGCTTTATCAAAAATAACATATTTCTATTAGGGGCTGATAGCGAAAATGGGGTTGTTGGAGTTAGTGGAAACCCTACTATCAATGAATTGTGTGAAGATACGACGGATTCGAGTGAAGGAGGAAGAAGGAAAAAAGCGCAGCAGTATGGAATTGAAATTATTGAAGCTAACATGTATAAAAAAATGACGAAAGAAAATGGGATAAGTCGAGGGAAAGAGCATGCGCCTCTTTGTGTTTTAGACAAAAGTATATTAAATTTTTTGTGATTTCAACTAAAGTAATTTTTTAGAGCAATGTAAAACGATTAATTTCACTATAACGATCGATACTTTGGCGATTGTTCATAGACAGACAAAAATCGCAAACATTCATGAGATTTTAGTTGAAAGTGCGATTAGAAATTTGAGATTGATAGAAAACGCAATTGTTGATAATTATGAAAATATGTCACAACCGGAAATTTTCCATTTTTATCCGGAAGAATGCGGGCATTTCCTTACTAAAGTTTATTTAAGAAACATCAATGAGGATAGCTTAAGTATTTGACTATATTTTCTGAAATTAATTTATTATAAAATCAAATTCTAGTTCCTGAACGCAAAAGTCTTCACAAAGAGTTGCTTTTAAGTGAAGACAAACCTTTATTTAGACGTTCCAATCGGTATATTTTCAGAGGCAAAACCCAAGTCGGGGAACCCCTGATTAATCCACACCTTGGCGTTAAACCTACAGATAACTGTAAGATTTGCCAATATATATATATTTTTTAATAAATGTTACTTCTAGCGGGACGTATTGCGATTGTTAGAGGCAAATATTCGTATTATCATTATTGTCAAAATAAAATGGATGATAATGGTTGGGGTTGTGCATATCGCTCTTTACAAACTCTGGCTTCTTGGTTTAAACATCAGGGATATACCGATAAAGAAGTGCCCAGTTTTACTGACATACAAAAGAGTTTAGTTGAAATTGGTGATAAACCAGCGAGTTTTATTGGTTCAAAACAGTGGATTGGCTCAACTGAAGTTAGCTACGTTCTGAACACACTCTTAGGTGTTACTTCAAAAATATTGTATGTGAGTTCAGGTGAAGAAATGGGAACTAAAGGGCCGGAATTAGTCAGTCATTTTGAAACAAACGGATCTCCGATTATGATTGGAGGTGGAGTTCTAGCGCATACAATTCTTGGAGTAGACTATAATTCTCAAAGTGGAAATTTGAAATTTTTAATCCTCGATCCGCACTATACCGGAAGTGAGGATTTACATACGATACAAAATAAAGGGTGGTGTGGATGGAAAGGGGTTGATTTTTGGGATAAAACTGCGTATTATAATATGTGTTTACCGCAAGTTCCTAAAGGAATTTAATTTTTTTTTTTTGTATTTCTGTTGTTTCGTAATAAATAAAATACACAACAATTAAACAAATTTTTTTACAATGTCTTCACACTGACGATTCCCGATAAAAATTGAAATTATTGCACAGCCTATGAACTAAATACTTGAATATTTACATTAAGGCACAGTCAAACTTGTGACACAATGACAAATGTGCTGTAAATGTATTTTGGAAAAAATTCAACCTCGTAGAAGATTATAGGCGGCACCTAGAGCCCAACTTATTTCATGGCCGTCGATTTTTTTATATAACTGCAAAAAATACAAAATTGAATAAAAAATTCAACATAAAGTGATGATCTTTTGAGCGCCAACTTACAAATATTTTTGTGTCTCCTTGCAACCCGAACCCTTTTTCTAATAAAACCCAAATGAAAGTTAAGTCAAGGCACATAAAAGGTTGGTCGGCGTTAGGTTCGGCACAAGCTGTAATTCTTAAATTAAAACAAAATTTTCAATTTTTCAGTCTTACATTTCTCAGCTGCTTTGTGGAAGGCATTAACATCAAGATGTCCTCCAGTGCTTTCATCAATCAACCCTACTTCAGTCGCTCTATCAAAATAATAACTAAATGCAAAAATAATTTTCGTTGGTAATTCTTCAGGCGGTTTAGCTTTGCCCACAACATAATCCGTAATAATCTTTGAACATTTTTCAAAATCAACAACTGGCCTTTCTTGGCCAATAACATACGTCGTATCTTTTATTTTACTAATAGGATATTTTTCTTGAGGTCCACTAACATAATAATCTGTACCCCCAAAATGGAATTTTCGGTCTTTTATGATATGATTAATACAATCTGAAGTCACATTAATTTGATTCGGTTGATTGACTGTCACTACTTCTTTCCGAGCTGCCATTAAACCCAAACCTAAATAACTATGAGTATAAACTGGAATTAGGCCATTGGGTGAAACTGCTTGATGAATGTATTGTTTCTGTGATAAACTAGCTGGAGTTAGAGCTGCGAATGTTACTTGAGTTGAACCACCGCCTAAATCTAAAGCAGCTACAGTCCGTTCCGGTTTGCCATGAATTCGCTCTGTGAAGAAAAATATAAAAATGAAACTAATAGTCGCGCCAAATTTTAATCATGTTAATTGGGAGATATCGATTGATTTTATAACAGTGCTCGATGTATAAATATCACAAAATTGAAAAGTCTAATCTTAACTAATCTAGACTTTTACGATTTTTTCATTAGGATAATGTTGGTCTAAAATTAACTTCAGCAATTAAACACGAAGGTCAGGCGACTTTTATGTAACGATTTTTCGCATTTACTATTGTCTTTCACGATGATTTTCATTACCTAAAAGAAAATTGACTGTAAACCACGAGAAGATGCCTTCGTCGGTTCCGTCCATAATTTCAACACTATCTTCATTCGTTAAAAATGGTGCTTTTTTGAATAAATCCCTCACTGAATTCAATAAATTTTCAGCTTTTTCTTGTGGCAACAATCTTAAACCTGCTGTTGCTTTTAAAATTAAAGGCGTTTTACTCCAATACTCTTCGGGAATTTCTTTTTTGGCTTTTTCTAATAAATTCGCTATCGTTTCAACACCCTGCAAAAAAATCAATAAATAAGATTAATTTTTAATGAGTGGATGATAGTAGAAATGAATTTCATTATGCACCTTTTTTGGATTATCGGCAAACGACGATAATCCTGGTTTTGTGTATTCAAATAATTCTTTATCTAAGACTAAGTGGCCCCCTAAAACATATTTTTGAATATTTTGATTGTTTTTATTCCTTTTTTTTTACCTAAGTAGGATTCATGGAACGTAAACGCCAGTACTCTAGACCCAGTGCTGCCAGCATCAATGACTACCGCATGTACTGGTTTGTGGTATCCTAAACTTTTAGCTATACTATCTACAGCTCTGTTCCCCAAATGCCAAGGAATGTTGTCAATGTAAAGTACTAAAACCAATAAATTTCATCGCTTAATTGCCCCATTTACTTACAAATAAATAAAGTCAGAATAGTTCCACTGATAATAAGACAAAAAAACGATCTATGAATCGTCGATGGTTTAATTTCTTTCCGTTTCTTATTTGGTGCTTGTCGCCCATTTTGGTCTCTATGCTAAAAAAGTAAACGCTCAAATTAGGTTATGTCTTTATAAAAATTATTAACAAAAAAACACACATTTTTTTCGATCATCAGTGAATTCCGTTATTTAAACACACATTAAGTTAACATTTTTCAAAAACTAAATAAAATAAAATTATAAAACGTCAATCAAAACTTGACTTTTTTTCCAACACATCACTTTGCAAACCAGTTATTTATAGATTGGACTGATTAGACGAAATACTTACCTTTCGTCTACGTAATTCGTTGTTGGTCATTGTTTGATTTCAGCGGGAATTGGAGCAAATTTAGGCCGGCGAAAACTCAACTAACGCCCTATTGATCACCATCAAATTCTGTGGTTAACCTGGTGGATGTGACTGCGCACTTGGAACTCTTTTATTACACTAAATAAATACTCAAAATAAAGATATGATAAAAATATAGACAATTCAAATGTGCTTTATCATTACTGGCCTTCCTAGGAATAATGACAGTGCTTTATTGGCTAACGATAATCAGCGGATTTCTATATATAGTTACGTAATTTTTACTCATATTTGAACTTTGAGTGTCAACATGAGTTGCGCTAATTATTATTACTCAAAATTATTTTTTCATCAATAAAAATAACCTCTTTTTTTTAAATGTGACATCTGTCAAAATAACGTCAAAATTGCAAGCGTTTTAATTTATTAAAACAAGAAATCAAACATTAAAACTACAATAATTAAAACATGTTTTCAGGATCCCAATCTGAGTCAGCCTCCACTGCGTTTATTATCATTTTGCAATTATTCTCAATGATAATATATATTTTTCGAATAATTTGACATTTGTCAAACTAATGGTCCATACCAAAACGTCAAAATACAAGCAAAATTTTATTTTTAAAAATAAGAATACAAAATTTAAGACTACATATCTTCAGTATCCGAATCTGAATCAGCTTCCATCGCTTGTTTTGCCGCTTTTTCTGCTTCTGCAAATACACTGTCAGGCACTTTTTCGTGGATGCCTCCACTTTCCGCACAGATCCAAGACAACTCCAATTCAAAATTTTTATCTTTCAATTCATCATGAACCAAGTAAATTCTATAAAAAAAATTACCTTTTGACCATTATAATATAAAAAATCTTACATTTTTGCCGCTTCTTTCACCAGTTCCCTACAAGTCAATGAACTCAGTTTAAGTTTTTCTATTTCAGATTTAGCTGATTGTTTTGCTTTTCCAATAGCACATCCATGGAAACCCTAAAACACACTTTTAGTTTAAATTAAATCAATTGTCATCAAATTTACATAGCTAACTCCTGATGGATCTATAGTAAACATCAAAGGACCATCATCTTCATAACTAGCCAATATTACACTACACCCATATGGTCTTACCGCGCTGTATAGTGTATACGCATGCATATACATACTAACGCGATCGTTTAAATAATTCAATGGAATACTGATACCATACTGGGCTCTGTAATTTGCAGCTTCGCGTCGAGCAATATCAACTATTTGTCTGGCATCAGCGATAAGTCCCGAAAAGGCCTAATAAAATGAATTTATAAAAGAAAAATCCTAGGTTGATAAATTACCATTCCGATGTGTCTATCGATATTAAAAATTCGTTTATTAGTGCCAGGTTCATGGAGCTTAGACATGACTAATTTTTCAGCAGCTAATACTACACCATCTTTACCTCTTAACCCTATAACAGTGCCACTATTTTCAACAGCTTTCATCGCATATTCCACTTGGAAAACCCGACCGTCAGGGGAAAACTGAGACGCTGAAAGATCATACTGAAATTGAGGTTATTTAATTATAAACATAAAATTGAAATAAAATACTCACGCCTGTTCCAATAGAACTCATTTTTATTGAAAATTAAAAAAATAAAGTAGTTTATTTTGAATTTTCGAATTTATAAGACTAACCCGGCGTGATTTGCAGTTTACTTTCAACAAATTTGACAATATTGACGTTACTACAGTAAAGCTGTCAAATTAAGCTACCGCCATCTATTAGAGCTAAAAATAAAATTCTGCAACGACAGCGGAAACACCATTTTGGATTGTTTAATTATTTATATTATTTAAATAAAAATTACACTTGACATAGTTTTTGTACTTTGAAATGAGATTATACTTTGCCGCTTTTGTTTATTCCTCAACCGAGTAGTGCGAACTTAAATTTTCTAGTGTCTAAGTACAAAACAGAAATAAAAATTACGGTAGTCTTTTTGAATGTTACATAAACGAGAACAATTCGAAAAATAAAAAAAATATAAAATAAATAAAGCTGTACATAATTGATCGATTTTTCTGGATACCGCTATTATCGACACATGAATAAATCAACTTTGAAAAATGAAAGAAAGCTGATTTATCAATGAGTCCTTTTTTTATATAAAAAAGTAATACAAAAATATTTTTCTTTAACATTCACAACCCTAAAATCTACCTTCGTTCATAATGAAATTGACGATTCATTTTTTTACCATTCAAACTGTAGAGTTTGAATGATAAATTTAAAATCACAGTCAGGTGTATGTTCTAATTTCAGCTAGTATTGACATGAGTTGTTAATCACAGCCTTTTTTTTTGTAAATACAGTGAACTAAAAAAAAAATTAAAATAAAACAGATGTACAATAAGAGATGTTACAAGAGGTTTAAAATTAAAAAAAAAAATAATTAAAAAATGATAAAAAAGTGAAGGAATGAACAAAGTTTGTACAATTTACACAATGGATAAGCAGGTCTTTTAATTGGTTATTAATCAATTAAAAAAAGAGAAAAAATAAAAATCCATTCTCAGTCTAAACCATATTTTTTATCTAAAACATACAATCTTCCTCAGTTAAGCTTCTTTCTTCGATTCTTCTTCAGCACATCATCTACTTATTACAAACATAATAAACAATTTGGTTACAATAATGAAAATCAAAGATGCTTTTGCTATTATGACCTAACACTAATGTAGTTATAATATTTTAAATACATGTATATGACATGTACGTAATACAACACGTCCAGAATGATGACTATTGAATTAGTGGCGTGATCGATGAGATTCGTCTCTACGATCCCTTTCACGTTCACGTTCACTTTCACGACGTCCTGAATCTCGTTCTCGATATCTGTCGTCATAATAACGTGACTTTGACGTAGGTTCTCCCGAGGGATCCACACCGTCAGGCGGCGACTTGTTCCTAGATCTTGACACACGTGACCTGACGGGGGAGGCAACATGACAAAACTCATTTCCACATAAAACGTTGTAAAAAAAACTCTCCGCATGCGATGACTTCCTATACTAATAATTGTTTTTTTTTATATTTGTATTTTAATTATCAAAAACTGTAAGCACGCTAAGAGTTTTTTTTTTTAACAAACACCCGTCAAAATCTCTTCCCTTTAGATTTGTACATAAAAACAATATACTTACGCATCATCCGCTTCTCTGTCCCTATATTCCCTTTCTCGTTCTCTGTCTCCTCTGCTTCTCGATCTGTCCCGTTCTCGCTCCCTTTCCCTGTAGCTATCAGCGTAATACCTATCCCGGTCACGATCTCTGTCCCTATCTCTATCTCGTTCTCGACTGCGTTCGCGATATCTTGATGACGATCGTTCCCTGCGTCCACGTCGATGTGCTCTATCTCTAGATCTCGATCTATCTCTTCGTCCCGAACTATAACTTTTATCTTCAACTCCTCGTAAAGTATCCTGTAATGAACTGATTAAAATTTTACAGCGATCGTCATTTGCGACTTTTGATTGTTTGATGAGAGAGATAGCAGTAACAAGAGTTTCTATAGCGCTAGCATATTCTCCAGCAGCAGCGTCTGAAACTGCTCTAGCTATAGCAGATGACGAAACTGTACGATTTCTTGACATAATATCCTCAAATTCTTGTTCACTTAATGGTGGCATGTCACTACGATGATCTGGTGGTGGACCTCCGTATGGAGGTTGTGGCATGCTTGTCGGGGGACCATAACCGTGTGGAGGACCATGAGGAGGTACACTGTTAGGACCCATAGGTGGACCATGCGGTGGACCATGTGGAGGTCCTTGCGGGGGACCTTGTGGAGGCATTGGGCCTGCCTGCATTGGATGTTGCATTTGAGGTGGTGGACCTCCTTGCTGGAAGAAAGCAGGATTAACATGCGGAGCAGGCGGCCCTTGAGGTGGACCCTGCGGTGGTGGACCTCCCATCGGTGGAGGGCCGCGTGGACCCATGTTAGGACCTTGCATATGTGGCGGACCTTGAGGAAAACCTTGCTGCATAGGTGGTCGATTCCAATCAGGACGCATAGGACCTGGAGGTGGACCTTGATTGGGCATCCCGCGTGGTGGCATTTGCCCTTGAGGCGGGCCTTGGAACTGATTAGATATCATCTTGAAAGACGTGAGAAAAATAGATTAAATTATGTTATTTTACCATTGGCGGTCGCGGTGGTCCTTGTGGCGGCGGCCCGGGTCTCATCGGACCCATATTAGGGCCTGGCCCGTTCGGACGCGGTCCATTCCATTGCGGTTGGCCTTGAAATCTTGGCGGTTGACCTTGATTCATCTGTGGCGGGCCATTATACCCTACAGGACCTTGCATTCTAGGTACACCAGGACCAGGCATGCCTGGTGGCATGGGACCTCTCATTTGATTATTCATTGGCATTCTACCTCCGTAATTTTGATGGGGACCTGGGGGAATGGAATTGTTAGCATGGCTAGGATGTTGGTTACGATTACTGGAATTATTAGTAGGTGATGGGCGGGTTTTGGACTGACTTTCAAAATTACTCAGGGCTTGTTTGGTTGGGAGAGTAACAACAGGATTTTGTCCATTGATTTCTTTCTTTGGAAGATGATCCATACACAATCTCATGCTGGTTTCAGAACCCAAAGAAATAACGCAGAATCCTTTAGATTGCCCATTAGCTCTATGTTCAAAGAACTTAACTTCATGGAAGTCGTTAACGCCAATGTCATGCACTGCATTTGCTATATCTTGATCTGTAGTCCACTAAATCCGTCCAAAGTAGTACAAACGCACTTAAAAATGATTAACAACTTACCCAAGTCAAATTCCCAACATAAAGTTGATGTCTGCGCCCCACATTTGGAGTAATGTTATTGCCTTGCGTCGAATAAGTGTTGCCATTTGTCTCTTCCGCATTTGCTGTAGCTGCTGGCTGATGATTGGTTTCCGTCGTCTCTGTACTGTTGGAGGCGGCAGGGGCGGCTATTACGTCATCATATAAATCAACATTTTCACCTCCAAAGTCATCCTAAGAGAAAACAATTAAGTAACATCTGATTTTTGCAACAATTACACAAGCAGTCTACCGGCAACAACAATCACTCCCCACTACTGGGATCAATTGAGAAGGATTAAACCAACAAAATTAAAATAAAATCAATCAACTTGATTCTAAATAAAATTAAAACCATAAAAATTATTTAAAAAAGTACTTACTTGGGCAAAATCTTGGTCAATGTCGTCAGCATAAAGGTCGATGTCGTTGTCCGCCATTTCTGAAGACGCGGAACGTAGAAACAATATGGCGGCGAAGACGCCGATTTAAGCGCCTTCACCACAACACCGCAACTAAAAGAAGCGCGAATTTTAAATTTATGCAGTTTTTGTGAATACATAAAAAGTTCTTCGGAGAATGTTAGTAAGAGTCATTACGAAATGTTTAAAAGCAGATTATACAGACTGTCCCAAAAGCGCGGGAACTTTTTTTAGAGGGTGATTCTAGTGACAAAAATAATGGTACACGTTTATGTATTAGTCAATTTGAGATTTTTTTGCATTTTCATTTTGCCATAACACTTTCCATGGTCAACCAATTATTTTGATATTTAGTACATTTTTTATATGTGCATCTACCAGCGAACAAAAAGTCATTAAGATTTATACTTCCTAAAGGCGTAAACTACTCACTGCGTTTTAATTATGAAATTTCATTTTTTTATTATGACACAATAACAAGCTATACGCTTTTCTCTAAAAAGTTTGAAAGAAATAAAAAACGACTGAAAAATTAATTTTAGGCATAATTGAAATATGTCAAAACGAATAAAATGTTTCTTAAGAAAAAATTAGTTGCATAGACTTTCGATTAAATCGAGAATAGAAAAATTTTTACAAGAAAATATTCAAATATCTGACGTTCATTGTTTATATTTTTTTAATATTCAACCACAACCACATAACTTTTTGTGCTGGTACTAATCGAATAGTCTGTATGCTGGGACGACTCTAGCGGATTTGCCGCCCCAAACAAATCTGCAAAAGCCGCTCACAAACGAAAAAAACAAATAAATAATATGTATGTACTACAAAACAGTAAAACTCAACAATAGAAAATTATAAAAGAACAATTACGTAATTCTAACTAAAATAAAACAATAAAAAATTAGTGAAAAATTTGCTACATGATTTAAAAACAACATAAATTGTTTTTCTAACCTTTAATTCTGCAAATTTTTCGATTATAATATAAAAAACACGATTTTTCCAAATTTCCAACCAACGATTTTTTTTGTATAAAAAATTAATTATCCATAAACTTTATTCCTTGGGATCTTAAAAAACATTTCTACAAAATTTGAACAAAATGAATCGGCAATCACAGTCAGAGAATTTTTAATGGAATGATTCAGTATCATTTGAATAAATTTGCCACCTCTAAAATCTGCCGCCCCGAAGTTCAAAAAAGAAGGTAAACAAACAGAAAGTTAACCATAAGTCCGCAAAGAATCGGTTTCGGAGATAGGAAAAAATATTCTGTCCTCTTTGCATTTCCAAGAAGACTTCACATCTTCAGATGATATTCGAACTTTCTTACACCAGTAACTAGAATTTTAATCAGGTGTATCTTCGAAACTGTTAATTTATTAAGACTTTTCTGCTTATTCTGATCTGTTCAATATTACCCCTTAAAATATTTTACCATCTTTTTTGTGCAAGTTTAAATAAAACTATTAGTACTTGGGATGTGATTTTTTCCAAGGATTCCAAATCTTTCAGTGAAGTGCTGGAATTGAATGAAAATTCTGAATTTGACTCATTAATTGGTATAAAAACGAATGTTTATTCCAGTTGGAATGGAGTGCAAATGGGACTTGTAAACGGCAATAATTTGAAAATTGCGAGGCTTTTGAATATTATTTAGTAATTAGTATTATTGTTAATTTTCAAGAACCAGAAGCTCCTATTTTATTATCAAGTTAAAATAAGAATAAAGATGTTATTTTACTTTTTTAATTCTGGCAAAAAATAGACATTACATTCTTGATGAATGAGGCTTGAATGAAAGACTGACTAAAATCATTTATTCTATCATTATAATTTAAACAAAATTATATTGAACAAGTATATAAAAACAAAATTACAATTTGATAAATCTAATACAATGATATTTACATTCATTAAAATATAGACAAGTTGTGATTAAAGTCTTAACGCCATGAGTTCAGAGTAAATATATTCGATCCGGACTAGTAGTTTATCTGTTTACAATAATCCTCTCTTTCCACAATCTCACTATAAATGATAGTTTTAAGTTTATATAAACATACATTATGGTAAATTTTTCTACAGTGACACTGACAGAAATAAAATATGAGTATCGTTGTTTTTTAAATATACACCGAAAGGGTGACATTAAAGGCTGGTGGTGTCGTCAACGCAATCATAATTTAAATAAGTGATATACAAAAATTCAGTGATGCTGGTCCAGGGCCGATTTGTACTTATGTAACATACATAATATATAAACATCTACATACGATCTATAATTTGGACCACCCTGTTTATCTATTTTTATCAACTGATGAAAAAGAGGGAGTAATATCATTACATGATAATAAATAATGAGTAATGGAACACATGGAGGGATGAACTGGGCTTAAGGACTTAGATCTACAAAAAATTTGTTCAAATGTACATCTTTCAATAATAGTTACGATAGGTAACTGCAATTCTACTTAAGTAATACTTTGATTCAAGTATATATAAACACATATTTCTCTATTCTATAATTTTCTTAACAATATACATGAACCATCATCAACTCAATTACATATAAAAATAAAACTTACTTTAAAATGTACTTAAAAAAAATTGAAAATACAAATAATACTGAATAGAATTTTTCTTCTATACCAGACACCAACAGTAATTTCGAGCGTATTGTTTTTTTATTTAAGGAAGGATAGAGAAATTAAGATAAGGATACAGATACGGTCGTACATTTCCGACATATATTTATACAAAAAGTACATTAAAAAATGACCTAATTGAAAATGCTTTTTACAAAGTATAACGGGCGCTCATTGTTTAAAAATTTGATAATTTACAGCTTGCTAATATCTAAAGATGAATTGATAAAAAATAATCTACTTTCGTTAAAGTATAAAACAATGCAACTATTATAAATACGCTAAAAATTATAACAATGAATAATGGATGAGATGATTTTCATCGACAAAACAAACACACAGTCTAGTCTGGCACATGAGTATCGAATTTAACACTGATATCACAACATTACTTATGCAGTTATGCACGCAGTTCCTTGCACTTTTTATTGTATCAAACATGGATATGACCGCTAAAGTACATCCGAGATTTTTATTATTTATTTTTGCATTATCACAAAAATACTCATTTATAAAATGCAGCAAGAAGCTGAACAACAACTGCTATTGCCGCCTTTGCTCTTTTGTCGTTGATCTGTAACAAACATTAAATTAGACTAAACAATCTTAGAATATTCCAACTATATTCACCTTGAGAATTAGGCTCAGGCAAGTTCTCCCTGGGTACGAGATGCATCACTGTTGTCTTCCCAAATGGCAGTCCTAAAGCTCCTAATGTTACGTTACTATGGAGAAAACGACCCTGATAAATAAGTCGGAGAATTTCAGCCTTTGAAACGGCTTCCTGACACCAATCTGTGTAATAAACAGAAAAAATAAATTAACTAATTAACTTTCTCTCTTTTCAATTTTTTTCTTTCAAACTTCCTCAAACTTAATCAATGAATCTTGTCGATAGTAAATTTACATAAAAAAGTAGAACAATTTATCCAGACCGACTTTTACAAATTTACACAATCATCAGTTGGCACCTGCTAATTAACAGACGCCATTCACCCGAAATCATTCTAATCTCATACTAAATTAATCAATTCCGATAGCTCTTCAGCCGAACATGATAATGAAAGTTTGCTATTCCAATTTACTATCAAATCCAAAAAAACACTGTTCAGAATAATCGCATTTCTGATGATTTTGTTTCTAACATTAAAATCAACAATTAAATAATAACAAAAATCAATAAAACCTTGCGTGTCTATTACATAAAATTAACTTAGCGAATTATCACGTATTTATTATTTAAACTGATAACCTTGGCTTTCGGTATAAATATCCAATTGTAATAATTTTAATCCAACTAAATGAAGTAAAGGGTAGAAGCGGAAATATGAACGTGGTAACATACAACAACCAGTGGTTTCACTTACGTCTCTAACTATCTGTAAGCAAGCTCTTTTCCCCAACAATGTAATTAAAATAAGTTTCATGTTAATTTGTTCTCTTAGTAGTTGGAAACTTTAACGTACAAATTAAACTAACGGATAATTAAAATTATTGGCATAAAATACGCATTATTACTGTTTATTTTCTTCAGTTCGCAGAAATTATAACTTGATAAATTATTAATTCACAGATAAGAATATATAATGATTTATTTATTCGAAATTCTGAAAACAAAACATGAAAAAAAAAATTCTCATTTAGTTATTCATTAATTAATATAAATGTCAATCACAATTGATGATCCGTTACCTTCTGGCCAGTTGTCGAAGACATGTTGCGCAATATCACCAGCTGAATCGCTTGGACTGAACAGGAACTCTTTTGTCTTTCCACTGACGAGGATCAGCCGCAGGTTTATCTGCAACAAAAGCCCGGAATAAAACACCTGCAAACGTCCTTGTACACCTCTTCCAAAACATAACGGGAATGTATATTTCTTTGTTTGCAAAATTCCCAAAGGACAATGGAAAATACAAACAATTAAAAAAATGATATATACATCAACAGCCTACACTTTGATAACAAATACTAAAAGATTTATGAAGGAAAAACTACTGATTAATAATCGACTATAATTTCTTATATTTTTTAATTGATAATTCAAGGCAAATGATACACCCTCGTACAGTATAATGAGTTCGCTGACCTTCCTCTTTATGGTTGAATCTTGTTCAAGATGCACGAAACGTTAAGCATAACTATATTTTAGTCAAGCGTTTACCGGAAAAACCATGTCAAAATATGATTCAGAAAGCTAAATTAATAATCAGCGAAGAAATGTACAGTTTTTGGTTTGCAAATAATAGACCTATATTTTGAATGCAAGAAAATATTCTCTATAATTGTTTCAACAAAAAAAATCCATTTTGAATGACTTATTATCACCAAACACATTTTCTTTAGTGCAAATTCATAGCTTAACAATCTTAAATGCATTGTTTATATTGAAATTCTAGATAAACTTTCAATTAACTGTCTACGGTGACATACTTTAGTATTAGATAAAAGCTTTTGTAATTTTTGTTATTATTATATTAGAAAATAGAGAATGAATCATTTTGCTTATTCACTAAAAATGTCTTTTTTTCCCAAAAGCAGGTAAGTTCTAGCCACAGAACTCTCGCATAATATCACCAAAGTAATTCACTAAATCCAATTTGTGAAAGGAATCGATATCCTAACGACTTATACAAGACAAAGTCATCCTATTGGAGAACTTTTCATCGAGCATAAATCAGATTTTGGGATTTCGAAAATAATCAAGCGTAAAAAAAGGACATTCGGTATCTCGCGTATACAATACCTCAGCTGTGTTTTATAGTTAGCGACTGACCCTGTATATTATAGGCAAATTGACAATAACTTTATGGATTATTAATTTACAATTCAAAGAGGGATTTACGTCAGCAGCACCGCGCCATTTTATTTAGTACTTTTGAAGGCTTATTCATGTCGTAGCTTTTAATAGACGTGGAAAAAGGATAAGTGTGAAAAATCAAATCCCAAAACTCTGCGCTTTAATACTTGGTTATTCTGGTCGTAATTAAAGCTGTGTTTCCGTCGAGTAAATTGTACATGGTCGAGGGTAAAAACATTTAATTTCTAGGTAAACGCTATATAGGAAGACCGTATTAAAAGCTTGACCTAACGGGTTAAAACGCCCACGACTTGTCCGTGTGAAATTGTGAGAAGAAATGAACACTCCGTACGAAATTCATCCTGCTGATACTCCAAATATGTCCAATTTCCATAAAATTGAAATTTACAGATGTCACAACATTGTGACGAGAGCCAGAAAGGCATTCTATTTATGTATATGCGTTCCCGCGCAATTTTACGACATTTTGTAAACAACACGAACGAAATTGGAACGAGTGTGTCGCTGAGCGGTTTTTTAATGCAGACAATCCGGGACAATTTGCATAGACGCAACGAAAAAAAAAATACATGGCATTTAAGAATTTGCATTGCTTTCCTTCCACTGTTCAAGTCACGCAAACTGTAGAAAATAGGTGCTTGAACCAAGCCTCAAAACGCAATTTAATTTGTTTGCTGTTGGCACAATCTGCAAATTGCAGAATTACTGGCAAATAGTGCCAGGATCTTACTACTATATATCTTCCTACAATGACGTAAACTGGCGAAGATCAACATTTTTACGCTTAGGATTGTTTTTAAAATGACAGTTATTTTCGGGTAGTCCTTGATCTAAAATAAACCTACAAAATCGAACAACTTTTGAAAATTTAATCTTGCATAACAATCGAAAAAGTGAAACCAATGCTATTTTATCGGATCTAAATTTAAATTGTTTCTTCATGCATGTCGCACGATGTTTAAGAGAAAACTTCAAAGAAAGCGGGTCATGCCGAATTTTTGCTGAATACCGCTATCTCTTATCAATAGAGAAAAAAAAAACTAATTATATGTCACATAATCATTATCATGCATCCACTAAACACGTTTGCTACATAATACAAACATTATCGAAGATTAGATACAATATGTAAAGAAAAGAGAAATGGAGGAGGAGTGATGAAACATGTTGACTCTTGGGGTGAAATTCAATACAATTAATCTCCCTTGTTTTAAACAGAGGGTGAACAACACACTTAGATAAGGATTCTGTTAAAACTGATGCGTTAATCCCTCGCCGGAAATAAAGACCGACAAATTGAGAGTCGAGTATGTTAATTAATTATAAAGAATTTCAAACGTGATAGTATATTAGTCCATCTTCTTTTAAAATACCAAACAAAAAAATGCTTCTTATTTCTCCGTATGCTTCAAATATCCCGCATAGCGGTTGACATCTACAGACTTCCTGACGTGAATAAGAGACTCAAGTATAAACGAAATAAGTCTTGATGAACGAACAGGCAAAGAGGCGTATATGACACAAGGAACCTAGTTCTGGGTCAGAGGGGAGGAGTCCCTGACGGCGGATCGATAACCGGGCAAAGCGCGTTGCACTTATCAAGTGAAGTTTATGTCTCCCCACTTATAAAAATCATTCCTATGGATTGAAGCTGCATTCACCCCTCAATTTTCACTCATGACAGTTACCAAGTCTTCAAAATTCACTGCCGGTTTTTGATTACACTTTCTTTGTTACAAGAATATTCTTTGTTTGATCGTACAATTCTACGCTTGTCTAATCAGCCAAAGTAATTGATTCCAGGATTTTAATCTTTTTTTTTTTTTCAGATTTAAGCGAATTGTTATTGACAAAACTTTCAAGTCTTAATACTTTGTAACAGTGATAAAATGCTAAAGTTAACGAACATCGATCTGCTCCAACCGCTGTCGTATTCAATACTTATGCGTCATTTGTAATTTGACTTTAGAAGAAATTGAAATAATCAAAATCATTTTGAAATATTTATAAAAATACAATTATTACTTCCGCGTTAACAAGAGAAACCGTGCGATAATTCTATTGTGCGAAAATTCATTAGTGAAAGAAGACAAGAAAAAATTAGTCGATTCATAATGACTCCCTCCGGAATAAATTGAGTGCTTTATAAACATTAATTTATCATGAAATCCAAAATCCCTTCGCTTGATTAGAAAGCAACGATAAATATCACACGTGAGTTAATTTTAAGTTTGTTTTAGGAAGTTTGTTGCTTCAGTAATTTCGTTCGTGTTATTGATCAAAGTTCGTTAGGTTGCGGTTCGCTAAACCATTGCATTCGAAATGATTATTTCAAATTTAAACAGTTAAATAATTTCCTTTCTATTTAATTACCATTTTTCAAATAACAATTCAATAGAAATTCCGCACATACAATTTGCAAATTCCTTTCGAACCATCAACCTTACATATTCTGTTTATTTGCTCAAGTTCTTTTGTTGGGTATGATGCGTCTCTTTATTTTCTCCGCTTGAATTTAGCGAAACGAAAAAAGTAAGACCACGTTGATATCAAAATCGAGCTCTCTTTCTCCCGTTTTTAACTCAATAAAAAGCCGTAAGCTCTAACGCACGATGCCTGGAGCCGAAAGGTTTAAGTTAATTCTCCATGATGTATTACGTTCTTTTCTCATGTTGGCGTCGAAAGAGGTACTATACTTTTTCTTCGTGTTCTTTAATGTTTTTACTCTGCGTCCCACTTATTTATTGTTAATCTTACAGTTAGTTCGGTCAACTATAAACCTAGAAATAAATAGTTAGTTGGTCGACGACGGTTCATCATCATCCACGCTCTAATGCCGCCAACATGTCGCAACTATAAATTATCAAAAGGAGGCGTAGACAGCCGATAATTAATGATCAACGATAATTACAACGCGTCGTTTTGTCTTTTTTCAACGTCTTCTATTGCGACGAAAAGAAGTAAAACATCATCAAGTAGCTCGGCATTTAGCGGCTTGGAGCTTTCGTTGAGCAAAGTGGGCTTTTGTAAGGACATAAATAACTTAGGGCCGACCACGTTTACACACTCAGATTCTCGCCCACCAAGACCACACCTACGAAAAAGAAACCTAAAATCACGTACTGGAGAAGCCACATCTGGTTCAGATATCTCAACACCCTACAGCATAAATTCTATTTCGGCTTTTCTAGTCCCTTTCGGTCTGGAATCGGAGACGAAGAAAAAAACCTAGCTCGTAATTCTTTTGGAGATACGACACCAAGATAAAATTACCTCGTGTAAATTTTACGGAATTAAATCCTAAGAGACCTCTGCTATCTTTTCTAATAAAACAAGCCTTGGAAAACTAACTTTGTCTCCTACAATGTACAACAATTTTTTCTTAATGAAATCAAAGAGAGAAAGAAGATATTCAACGACTGACTTTTATGAACATTTAAAACCCGACAGGATACACGACTTTTACGTACAAACAGCATTTTAAACTTATGCGCTTGCCATAATAAGCTTAGGATTACCAACATAGCCGATTTTCTCTCGTAGACACTATCCAAACAAAAACGAAATTAAAAGACGACAACTTATCCCGACGACTACATCATGACACTTTTTGCCTCATATAATCCTCCCTCAGGTGAGGACTTTAGAATACGGTGTTTTCTATGCATACTAACGAGAGAAACCGAATCCGTAACCACTGAAAGTAATTAGTTCCGGTAAGATTACATTTAGATTGTGTCAAAAGCAGATTGCCAGTAAATATATACGAAAGAGATAAAAAAAAAAACACCACGGTTGTGGCAATTGCCGACCATTGAACAAATAATTTTACTATTTTCATAAATTTTTGACACCTTGCAGTTAATATCTTCACGATTATAATTTGACGACCTCCTGGCTTTTAACCTTCTACATAATTTATTCTTATTACGTGTCGCGATTATGTGGCGGTGATGGTATTAGAGTTTCGTGTTCTAAATTGTAGACGAGAGTTTAGTTTGGCATAATTTAAATTAGATCAACAACGCAAAATATCAAGTTTAATGTTATAAACATCCTCCTATTAAGCTTAGATTTGTTGTCAATATTCTAAGCGATCATCATTGAAACAATAATTAAAAGACCAGATGTTTAAAAATTATTGAAAAAGACGCGTGGAACACTTCATTTGTTTATACAATCAATTAGACCATTTGGAACTCAATGACGAAAGTCATCTCAATAGAAAAATCCTCTTGACAAGGCTAAGTTTAAGGAAACGACCTTCTTTCATCAGAAAAAAAATCCATGCCAAAGTCAAATTATTCTCCGTCCACCTGCAATAAACTCTCGCTTCCTAAAATTATTACTTGATTAAATTCACGTCACGTCCATACCACCCCAAAGGCATTTAATATAAGACAGGAGTTAATTTGCCTACAACCTCTAATCCATGTCAAATTACAAAGAAGTAATACTTTCGATTTTTTCAAGGCGCCATAGTTCCATTTTATATTTGGCACTACTCCAGCAAAACCCTCCAACCATCGATCCGACTGATGCGATTCAAACGCTTTAACGTAAAAGGCGACCTTTAAAATTGTACAGACCTTGGTGAATTAGTGATATTCGAACTGTGTTACGTCTATACAGCCTTCGGGCAAAATTCTCGTTCCGGTAAAGTATTTGGCGGAGCGACTGTCGCTTGGTGATAAGAAATTCGAAACCCTTATTTAAATTTTCAACAGATGATTTAGTTAACTGGATTGCTTAATTTACCATGACGTTATTACCCGCATCAACCAATAGAAAAAAATGAACTTTGTCAGTCTATTGATCTTCTGCGATTAAATGTCTTACGATAACCTTGAACTGAGTGATTCAACACAGCCAAAAGAATTTGTTACACTTCAAGACATGAAATTATTAATCTGCGGAAGAACAAGAAGACCACTAATGAGTGTCCGGTTTGGTCTTACTTCCGTTAACACTTTCACTAGTCGATAAACTATCAACACGCAGCATTATATAATAATTCCAAATGCAGAAGAATAAAAAGTCGTTTTTTCTTAATATTTCTCCACTTGCGGATTAATGTCGTTGGCAATTGTCGCCTACTTCCGTCTGGAACAAGAAATACCGTTCTAATGTGTAATTGCAGTCTCCCACGTTCGATTCTAAAAATAAACTTCCTCATTGTCTTAATCAGTAAGAACAAATCCTCCATAAATTCGCTGCTGTCGAAGAACCCTTCAACGAGAAAGAGAAAAAAATTGACGAATTCGTGATAGCTTCAAGCTCTTCGTCTCTGTATTATCATCTACAATCAGAATATTGTAGGCTAAGTTAAAGCACATGAAAATTCGTCTTTCGGTATTATTTCATGTTGTTTACGCAAAGTCACGATTTTCGTTGGCAATGATAAGAGTTAATAGTAGTTATAAACTAGTCCAAAACATCATGCTATAACCCAGTCTTATCTCCTAATACTTTCAGCTATTAGTCGAAACTGTTTTTCTCATACTTATTTTAACACCCAACGGATCAATACAGACAGTGTTTAATAATTGAAGCCTTTGAGGAACTCGATGGATCATGACGCAAGTTACTTATAATTTATGAGATTTTTTTTTAACTAAAGCTTTTGGTTTTTGACAGTGTGTATTATTATTAACGCTACTGTTGTAATTAATGTATCCGGTAGCAAAAGAACAGTTAAATTCAGCTTAAAAGCGCACATTTAAGAAATGATGCAAAAAAACTACTACGAAGGTAGAAGTTGTTCCACTAAGATGCCTCGTTAACACGAAAGTGAGGCTTGTTAAATCTTTCTTGCCATCTTTATCTTTTTAAGCGACATGACATGTTTCCACTTTGGCCTCAATTTTGTCAATATTTTCATTCAATTTATATACACATATAAGTATGAAACTTTTGCTTTGATTAAATCCTCGCACGGTAAACATTTATTACAAAACAGTGCAAACAAGTAAACTTTCATCGAATTTGTAATTAGATAATGCGCAACATGAATTTAAAGTAGATCTCTTAATGGAGCTAGAACGCTGAAAAAGATATCCGACATAGAATTTAGTGAAATTTTATTTTGCAAGATGTTTCAATACAATTACTTCATCCAAATATGTTGAAATTAATAATTGTGCACTTTTTTGTTGGAAAACAATAAAAATAAAATATTCAATAAAAACCATTTTGTAAGCAAGAAATTCAATATAAAACAGCTTCTAATTCCATTCATTCGTTCCAAAATCTTCTTTTTGTCACGACCACATCCGATTCTATTGAAGAATCTCCTTTTTGTAGTTTGAAAAGCAGCCGAAAATAAGAACCGAAAACAGATGTGTTTCGTTAGCTATGATCATCTTCCAATTAATGCAAAATTTATTACCCCAAGATGTCGCTTACTTTGTAATCAAGAAAATTAAACAACAAGTTCAAATGTTTAGAAAAATAAATAGTGTCGTTGAACTCCATATATACAAAGTTGCAACAACACAATTACTTGGCTTGTTGTCGCTGAAAACACCTTTTAACTAGATGAGTTTCTTCTACCTGAACAAACAGGTACACCAACTATCTATAATCTATGGAATAAATCTCTGATGAGGCGAGAATAATTAACAAGATTTTCGAAGAGCCGTCAATTCATTTACATAAAATACCAACGCGTAATAATTTTAGCATTTATTCATTATAAGTCAGCAATTTCTTTCATCAGACACGAATGAATTTAAAATTTCACTCTTTTGTTCAACACTTTTTCAAACCAGACGACGATTCTTGTGTCGAATTTGTACACAAAAACCTTTCGCCAGGTAGATGGATGATTTCTTGGGTCCACATCTGAATGCGTATGAAGATTGAACAAAGAGAACTTCTGCCGAAGGTGCCATCAAGATATATTACGTTTTCTTCTTTGATTTATTTAGTTGGACAGCATTGAAAGAAACTGCTGAATATATCTCATATTTTTGCGCCTGATTTTTTTTCTAATTTCTACAATGTCAAGCTATTAAAACTAATTATTATTGTATTATTGACTTGTACAACAACAGCACTTGCATTTTTATTTACTTATTTCAAGTGGAAAAGTAAACACCAATTTACTCAAACACCGTCTTCTATCACATTACTATCTGACGGGTGTTAAGTGTCATTTATTTATACTGTAACAGCATATCTTTAATAGCTACTATCATTTATCGAGCCGTTGTTGCATGTTTAAAACTTCAACAGCACCGTTAAACCTTTAAAAAGAGACTCCACCCTCGACATCTGTACAATTTCATGGCCTCGATTTTACAGTTACAGAATAATTATTGCAACACCCGACTGAATATCCATTTACTGATACTAATCCATCTTTGTTAATTCGGTCGTTTTCTATAAAATGAACGATGCATTGATTCTAACGGTGTTGTGCAAATTTAACTTCCGGGATTCGAAAAAGCCCCGATATGTAATCGAATTCTAATAATTAATTTTATAATCGGAAAATGTAAATCCAATCGATATTTCAAACATATAACAAAGAGAGATCAATAGTGGGAATTCTGCCAAGTTTTTTTCACGAAAAAAAAGAAATACAAAAGATTAACTCTTGTTGGACTTTTAATAACAGAAACATGTATCATTGTTCGTACAATTAAAGTGGGTCAGATGGCAGATGGTGACCACACGCAGCAGTCTATTTTTTCGGCTACTGACAAGCTTTGAATAATATGGAAAAACAGTTTCACGAATTATTTCAATATTAAAATTTGTTCAACCAACAGGTTTAATTGAATCTAATTACTCTGTTTTAACATAAACAAAATGTTATTAGGTAAATGTATAAATTTAATGAAATCATTTGCATTTGTACTGTAATAAATGATTAAAATTCATCGCAAAAATGATTTATAAATGTTATAACAAAAACTGTAAATTTTCCTCAACTTAACCGCTACTTTTTTTCTGAATAAAAATAAGAGCATCAAGCTTTTTGGAGGCATTTTTTTTTTTTTTAAATAGACATAACAAAATGCTACAAAAAATAATACTTTAATTTTATTTTTCGATCTGCATTTCAAAAACGAATGATTTTAGAAAAATCATAAAAATAAAATGATCCTAAAATTTTTCGTAAAATCTAAAAAACTGATAAAATATACAGAGTCATTCACGAAAACTGGCTATTAAAAGTTTATAGAAAACACGGAATTCAATCGAACTGAAATTTTGGATATTCTTTTAAATATGTTGTATCGAAATAAAATAATGGCGACTTTATTGCTATATAGTGTGTAGAAGAGATAGAGCATCGGCTAAACGGGGAATACTTTGCAGAATTTAATGCTCAAAACAAATCTCATTTCAAATTTTCAATTTTGAGATTTTTTTGAAAAAACTGAAATTTGCCTATTTTATTTATTACCAATAATTCGATAACGCTTTACGCTTACACTTTTAAACTTTCACATTGTTAGGACATTTTTTCAGCGTTAGCGAGAACCTCCAATTCGCATTTTATCCGAGTTATTAGAGTAAACTTTCTCTTTTTTATGGGGGTTATATTAAATTTTTGATAACTTAAATAGTCCATAACATGTCGCTAAAATCTTTATTTCTACAAGAGATATTAACAAAAAATCAAAATCAGTAAGCTATGAAATGTTGACATGTAAAAGTTGCTTTGGCTAGAGAAGTTATTATCATTATTTATGTATCATT
Source organism: Latheticus oryzae (assembly GCA_030157265.1). NCBI lineage: Eukaryota > Metazoa > Arthropoda > Insecta > Coleoptera > Tenebrionidae > Latheticus > Latheticus oryzae. The sequence goes on along the minus strand of CM058052.1, from coordinate 15,572,149 downwards.
TTTACGACTAATTGATTCAATTTCTTAAAGTGATTAATTATTAATAATTCATAGACACAGTTCCAAATCTCCCACCAGTGCCGCTTTTACAATAACATAACTTATAATTTGCTTAAGATTGACGTAAAAATTTCATAACCTATTGGGTCTTACATCAGGATTAAATTCATTTTCTGTTGATATCTCTTGACGAAATAAAGATTTAAGTAACATATCATCATTTTTGGAAAGCTTTTTCCAAGAACTAATCAAAGAAATGACAAAACCCATATGACTTATCTATCTCTACTGATAACTGAGATACTAATCGAAATATGGACACACTGTATATTATTATTGCATATTTGGATTTCTTAATTGATTTTAGTTTGAATTTAATAACCACTAAGGACATCTAAAATTCATAGTTTTAGAGTTATTCAACTCCTACTGAGGTCGAGAAAAATAAAAATTGCTCAGAAACCGAGTAACCAAGTTAACTGTTTTCAGTATTCTGTGGACCAAAATGACTCTGTCAATTGCCATAATGCATAGTCATTCGTTTTTTATATCAATCACATATAATCATAAATATTACTGATATTCAATCAAAGATAACTTGATTTTTTTCAAATGGAACGATATAGCAATTGTTCTACCAGCATATCCAGAATTTGATTCTCTTTCATTTGATATAAAATTTTGTACATCTGTCATAAAAATTCACTTGCAAATAATTGCATTGACAGTTACCGATTATCTTTTTTGTCAGTTGAAAAAGAATTTAATTCTGCATGTATTGCTATCATTCTATTTGAAAAAATCAAGTTATCCACGATTGAAAATTCTTAAATTTAAAAATCACTCTTGGTCTACTGAATACTAAAACAGTTGGATTCCAGCTCACTTAGTTTTTTAAGAATTTTTATTTTTCTTGAACACTACAAATACAATTTTATTCAAAAAAAGTGAATAACACTGAAATTATAAATTTTAGATACTCTGGATGGTTATTAAACCCAAATTAAAATGTATCAAAGAATTGAAAAATTCAATAATATACAGAAAGTTCCATTTAAATTAACAAAGTTAATACCAACTTCCAGTATAATCAGATCTGCAGCAAAGTCGTCATTATTTTACTTCGATAGAACGTATTCAAGAATTCTAATATGCAAAGTTTCATTTCGGTTGAAATACGAGCTCCCTATAACCTTCTAATAGACAGTTTTCGTGAATGACCCTGTAGAAAGTTCTACTCTATAAATGTTGAGATTTTTCACAAATCAGCATCCGATTTTTAGATTTATTTTTTATTTAAACAAGTTAGTGAGTCTTTTGTTTCATATTAAACAACACTAATAATAATGATCCAAGAAATTTCATTTTTTTGATTAACTTAAAAACAGTATTTAAGTCTTTATTTTTAATTTGGTTATCTCAAATACTGTAAATATTAAGAAATCTAAAACAAGTGACAGCTTTTTCAAGACAAATCTAAAAAGGCAACAAGTCGTGTGTTACCATAAAAAACAGTGTCAACAAATTGGAAACTTTCGATGATCCAACCAAGCCACTGATTTTTCTTTTACAAAAATTTACATAATTGAACAGTGTTATTATTTGATATATGCTGAGGCGCCCACCTGACTAAAACACTCTGTATAATTACTAATGCCTAGTGAAAGCTATGAAAATTTACAGGTTTCTAACATATTAATCAAAAAGTACAACTTGAACAAGTTGTAATGTGCTTTCTCTAAATGAAGTAACTTTTCGTTATCAAATAAAAACTGTTGACGTTAACAAGTGTAAAGTTTGTTGGAGTTAAACGTTCTAACTGCAAAAAAACTTAAATAAATTGAATCTTTTATTGTTAATCCAATAACTTCAAAATTTAAGGTGTACACATTGATAATAATTTATGAACAAACATTGATTAATATTTATATAGGAATTGACGTCATTTTTGTTACGGAAGAACATTTTTCCATGGACCTAAATTACGTTTTTTTTTAAGTCAAAATAAAGTAAATATTGAAGAGTGTTACTTTCAAAGTTCAACCACCGATTATTTCCAAAGGATGTTAAATAATTTTAGTAATGTTTTACTCTAGAAAGTGCTTCAATCATCAAGTTCTTTGTTTCATATTTGGATGGTAATTTTTTCAATGTTTGTAGTAGATAGTGGACTATTTGGTTGTTTTTTTTTTCCAGTTCTTTGGAGACAGTCAAGGGTGAGAATGTAGGATTCAATCAATGTTGGAACGCCCACACAAAAAACAATAACGCAATGCAATAATTCAAATTAGTGGAATTATAAAATTATTTCACAGTTTGGTAACAATAAAATTGTGTAAATATTTTTAAAGTTAACGAAGTTTTCCTAAAAAGTTTAGATTGTAAGATAGAATATTGGAATGTAACTTTTTGTATGTTTCTTCAAGTTGTTTTGGTTGGTCTGCATCGACTTTCTAATAATCAGCGGGTAGTAAACGCGATTACTTCTCCATGATTTGTGAAAGCCTCTTTCATGAGGGTCACTCAATGTTATAATAGCGTGGGTGTTTAAAATCGTGAGGAAAGCCGCCCTTTTGGTGAAAATCGCAAACTAGGTCGTTGCTTGATGTCTTTACAGTCAACCACACACACACACATACACACATACACGAACAGGAAGGGTGCGGTTTTCCAAAAGATGATTACCTTATCGGCTGGAATATGTCTCCCAGACATAGTGTTTTCTATACTTCGAAAGCTATCCTAAATCCTCGGATGGTGACAAGATTGAGCAATTTATTCGACGGTCACAACACTACTCCATGGCCAGACATGAAGAGAGTGGCTGGTGCACATTTATGGATTAACTAGCTATCCATAATGGGTGGAAGGTGGCACAAAGACTTCTTCAAAGAGATTTTATCACAACACTAACACTTTGAAAAACACTTAAAACGACCTCTTTCAATTCTAACAAGGCAGTACAAGTTTTCCAAGCCACCTTTCAACGCGACTGCGCTGACGACACCAGCTCAACTGTTCTTGTTTTAGGTTGCAACTTGCAACTGCTTGTTTTGACGCAACCCGCAGCGCTTTAGCGACATCTAATGGAAAATAAACCAAACATAATTTTTTTTCAAAAAGTTTAAAATACGAATTAATGTTATTTCTATTTTTTTAAATGTAAAACTACAATTTGCCTAAAAACTTTTTTCAAATAAAAAAGTTAAAATAAAAAGTTAAATAAATTAGTCAATTAGAAAAAAAAAACATTGAAAACCAAAAGTCAAATTCAAACATTTGCACTATTTGATAGTAATTAGATAATATTCATAAACATCTTTTCTAGATGAATATTTGTTAATTTAAACTTTATCTAACTTTATCTACTTTAAATATGCTAATTTGTATATTTAGGCTAGGCAACCACCTTTACAATACTTTACAAAATTGTAAAAACGAATTAAAGTTATTCTAACGATTTGATTGACATTATCAACTTTCAAATAACTTAAACTTTGACAAAAATATTTTAATTATTTATTCAGTAATTGTTTTTTGATAAAATAAAATATTCAAGTTTAGATCGCAACAAATAGAGACACGGAGCGATGCATCAAAAAGCTTTTTTCCTTTTGTCATAGAAAGAGAGATTGTGTAATATTTATATCATCTCAACATTTTGTATCTGAATTATAAATTTAGAAGCTGCTTTATATTTCAATTCAGTGCCATAAAATAAAATGTTCTAATTTAAATCAAAACTATTATTCTTTTTTTTTAGCTAAATATCAAAAACAATCATCATTTGTAATATCATAAAAACATTAATTCTTTCCTTAAACTTTTTTGCCTCAAAAAAACGCAAATTTAAAGATTGTATTGTTTGTTGCCTAAGCTAAATTTTGTGTTTTTTTTTCTTTTTTCAAATCAGTCAATAACATTTTTTAAGTAAAATAATAAAAAAATTTAAATAAATATTTTATTAAATTAGTAAAATAATAGATAGAATTAAATTTAATTGAATTTACAATATATCCCCCACTCTTTTAATTTTGACATTTCTCAACATAACCTCATCCATCAAAACAACAAAACCTCACCAGTGCAATGTGTGAACTTCTAATAAAAAATTTACAAAAATGATCAATCAAAAAGTTCTTAATGATTCTCCAGAAGCAAATCTAATTGAATTTCTTCAGGTAAATCAAAATTTAATATTTTTCCTAACCAGGTGTGCCCACCTACTATCAATTCCTTAAAAGGAGTGGTGTTTTAACATATTTTACTTACAGGGAAAAGTTAATAGCTTATATTTATATAGGGATCATTATTTTGAAAATCATGAAATTACCAACGCTATTCATAAAAATTCAGATGTTGAAAAAAAGTTGCAAGAAACTTTGATAATTTTCAAAGAATATGAAGATAAAATCCTGGAGTGTGATAGAGCTAAATATAATTTTCTTAAAGGCAGACTGTTAAATGTTGTTCCTAAATATAGTAAAGAAGCTGAGAGTCTTTTATCTAAGGCTGTTAAATTAGATCCTAAATGTGTGGATGCTTGGAACGAATTAGGTGAATGTTATTGGAAGAATGATGAGTTGAAAGAAGCGACTAATTGTTTTGAAGGCGCTCTTAGAGAGGTAAATCCTAATTAAATTAATATAATTTACATTTTTATCTTTAAGAAAAAAAATAAAATTTCATTAAGAAATTTATCAATGTTAGCGAGGCAAGAAAGTTGTAAAGACAGAGAATCTCTTATTAAAAATATTGAAAAAGGGTTGAATTATGCTAAAGAAGCTGTTCAGTTAGATCCTCAAGATGGTCTCTCATGGGCTGTGCTTGGCAACGCTCATTTATCATCGTTTTTCGGAATTCAACAAAACCCAAAGACTTTAAAAAGCTGTCTTAGTGCATACTCACAAGCTGTAAGTTTTTTTTAATTCCATTTTTCAATAAATTAACAAATTTTTTGTGTTAGGAAAAAGACATTGTTGCTAAAAGCACACCCGACTTACATTACAACAAAGGAATTGTAATCTTAAAATTTTTTTTATCAATTTTTGTATTATGTTGATTGCAGACTTTGAAATATGAAGAAGAATTTGAGTTAGCTCTAGAATCATTCAATAATGCATCTTTGTATGATCCAACTTGGGAGCAACCTAAATTAAAAGAACAACAATTAATGAAGTACTTAAATTCTGTTAATGATTTAGTTTCGAGTTGTGGGAAGATGAAAGCGAAACGTTTGCAACAAATTTTACAGGTAGGAACGTTTAAATTGTATATACAGAATGTTTAAAAAATATGGTAAAATATTCTTTAAATTATTTTACTGACTTTTTGAACACTATAAATTTCATGTCTCATGAAAGCTGAGATGAAGATTGTCGTTTTAGATCAAGCAACATTCCCACAATAGAATTTACTGTTATTTCTAACAATTAATAAATAAAAAAAAATCGAATCGAAAACTCCGTATATATTATATTTTAGTTTTTAAAACACCCTGTATTTATGTATGTTTTTCAGTCTATTAATTCCCAACAGTTGGGTCCTTACGAAGGCGGAAGTTACACTTCAACTACGACTAAGCAGACAGTCAAATTAGACGAAACTTCTTTATCTGATTTAAAGCCAGGTTTAAACGAGGAGAAAGTGATTTTAGGAAAAGTAGTTTGTACAGTTCAAAATGAAGATTCAGTACCATTGTAATTACTTTATTTTTTATAAATAATTCCAATATCAAAATAATTATGTACATAATTTTAGTACATTTTGTTTAGTGGATAAAGTAGGAACTTGCGTTGTTGTTACTGTTTATAATTTGGCTGATGGTAAAGGTGTCATCATTGGAAATTCAGTCGCAATTCCCGAACCTTACGTCACTGATATTAACTTTACATATAAAGAAAATGTAAGAAATTTTATCAATAATTTAATTATTAATTAATTCGTTTCAGAAATACAAATTTCGATTACTTCGAGTTGAGACTCCTTTGGTGATGGTTGTAAATGGCAAAAAAGTTAACAGAGATCTACAAGCAGGAGTACAGATGTCCATTTTCAAAAAATTCGATTAACAAATGTAGAAAATAAAAATTTAACATTAAACTCAATAAATCGCTAAAAATTCTGATTCTTTATTAAATATAATAATTTATTTATAATTTTTTAAAAAACTTGACATATTTGGTTTGTAATTAAAGTACGGTTTGGATTACAAATAAATAGATACGTTGTGAGTTCGCCTCAAAATCACTGGATCAGCCTCATTCCAAGAGGACCAAAATATCAAAAACGTAAATCTTTTAAAAAAAAAATTTCATTTCCCTTTAATCCAAGGCTTCCAACCTTGTGGGCGTCTATTATCACAACGTTATTATCACAAAAAAACAGGAAGCACTACAAGTTGCTCTCCCACAATTTCAAAAAATTGTCCAACACTTCAATGAAAAATTTACGCTTCTGTGGATCTTTAAACGCTGGTGCTAAAGTCTTCATTCCCATTTGCAGAATTGCTTCGTTCTGTAGCAAATCATTCAAAACTGATAATAACTGGGAGTCGCCATGAATCTTCAACAAAGTTGGATAAGTAAAGATGTAGTAATGTACGCGTAATTTCGATGTTGCCCATTGTTCAACTGTTTTATTACCACTTGCTACTTTAATCTGACCCATGTGTTCGGCATACCATGGACTGAAATATTGGCTTAGCTCGATTTTATCCAAATGGGATATCCCTTGCGTTTTTAGACGCTCTTTGACCGTCCTGTAGACAGATCTGCGGAAGACGAACACCTAAAATCATCAATAAAATAGTCATAATCTTCGTATTGACGTCAAACATGGAATAAAATTGTTTATTATACACTGTGATGTCATAATTTGTACCAGATATTTTAAATTAATATTAATGTTAGAACATTTTGAAATCCTTTTCTTTTTTACTACAATTTTAGATCAGTAGAACAGAATTTTTCAAATTGTTCAATAAATTACCAAATTTTTAAAAATGAAGAATGTTAAATTACATAATCTTTTAAGTAATATAATAAATTAAAATTAAATATCCTTTAAAAATTGCTTTTAAAATATTATTTTCCTAAACAGAAATGCAAATTTTCAGCGATTCAATTAAAGATTTTAGATACAACCTTGGCATAATCTATGGAATACTCTTACAGAAAATTGGTTAATCTACTTTATAGGAAAAACTAAAACTGCTGTTAATTACCTTTACTAATTACATCATTAAACACTAGGCATTTAAATAACAAGAAATAAAAAAAACATTATTCTAGGAAGCAAATAACTGATTAAATTACCAAGAAACAATGTAATGTAGTTTTGACTGTATGAAATTCTTCTTTGAGCTCGTTTAAACTAACGGGTCATTTTTTCAATTTTTTTCGTTTCTGTCTGACTTTATAACATTTAAAATCGATTGGTGTACCATGACGAAAATTTCCTGCTCTAATGTGCATTTAATTGGTGTTTTTGACTAGTCTGTTGAACTCTTACCTATAAGATTGAAGAAAATTGAAAAAACTAATTTTTAACGGTTATTAATTACGCAAGCAAATCATTCCACATTCACTCAAATTATTTAAAAAAAAACAGAATTAATAATTTTTAAAAGAATAAAAAAATTTATAAATTAACCACAACGGAGCTGACTTAACAAAATTAAAAATGATAAGAGTGTGTTGCTTTAATTGGACATGATGTTTTTGTATCCCTAGAGATACTTTATTTTGTAGAAACACAAGCAAAATTGTTCTTTTAATTAACTTTTTTTAATAAACTGAATATATAGCACAAAAAATGTTTTGTTGCAAATTTAATTTTAATATTTTCATTCATACTACCTAGAGGATAGAAAAAATATTTTGTAAGAACGATTTCACGTCTGAGCAATTAACATCTATCATTTCAACAAAAATAATTATCTAGGGAAGCAAATTACTATTACTTACGTTCTGAATCTATTTGAAATAATTCAATTCCAGGTGGTATCAAATTACTTTGATTCATTAGTAAATTAATTTATTGGTGAATTATCGTAATTTTTGTAAAAACTGGTATCGAAAATGGCAAAATTAGAATCAGTGATTTCAAATTTATGGATTGGAAAAATAATCAATTTCTAATAATATTTTTTCACTAGTTAAATTCTAAACGTAAAACTTTTTAGAACGTTTTAAAATTTTACGTCCTATTGTCTGTTGAATAAACAAGCAGAAAAGACGTCAATAAATAAGATTTTTATATTTCAGATCAAAATTTCAACGGTTTATTGTTTACTTTATTGAACATTCTGTTTATGTGTAATTTCCATGTTATTCTTTTGGTGAAATTGTATTAAAACCACATATATGAATTTTGAAGGAAAAAAATACCACAGAAAAGAAAGCATTTTATTTATTATACCGAGTTCAACCTTAAGGTGTGTAATTGTAATTTAACATAGTCTTATATTTCCTTGTTTCTCTTTTTTCAGAGATATATTAAATGGTCAAAACAATTCCGAATACAAATTAGAGTCAATGTTGGAAAGTGTGGAATGTAATCATAAAGCGTAAAACAGATGAGAATTCAAAAAATTTAATATTCAACAGTCCGAAATTCAAACAGAAAGGTGATAGGTTACGGCCACTTAAAGTACCCAATTGTATTCAAATGATTTAAAAGTAGTGATTGTTACCTGATAAAGAGCATTCCCAGTGACATATGAGTCTATGTAGTGTGATCCATACTTCCTGATGAACCGAATAACACTACTCACATCACCGACTTTGATTTTGTCAATTTCCCGCGCCACTACATCCACCAAATTCACATTATTCGGAATAGTACTTAATTTAACACTATCTCTAAATCTTGCCAATCTCACCAACACATAACAATGTTCTTTATGTACAAACGACGAATTAATTCCTAAATTTCTTGCTACCGCTTCCGTCGACCAACTCCCTGTAAACGCTCTCCATGGATTGTCCAATCTTTCAAAATAAAAATCTCGAAAATAAGCTTGTACCAATTGTTTAAGATTATCGCAAAATTCCATATGAAAATCTCCAGCAAAAATTCGTCGTTGTTTCTTGGGCACTTTATTGGGATGCACTATGAAACGATCTAAATCATCGAAAATATCAATTGTTGGTTCACGAAAAAGAAAATTTGAATCATTTCTTGGTACTACTTTCATACTGAGACTGAGATAGCCGTAACGAGTGAAAATATCAACGGAGCGGCCAGCACGCAATTCAGATTGTTCTTGGACGTCGTCTCCATAGGCGGACAGCGCAGTCAGCAGGACGAGCAGCTGCGCCCGACACCACATTCTCGCCGCGACTGACACCTGAAACAAATGATAGCGTGCATAAGGTGAGGCCTTGGGTGCGCGCGCGGGTTACAACTAATTGGAAAGAAGGCATTTTCCGAACTTGGATGCAACTGAAGGAAGAACTCTGCGAGACGGTTGTTCACCTGGGATTGTCGCGGAATCCCGTCCAACAGGATCGATCATCAGAGGCTTCTCCAAAAATGCAATTTTTGATATATTCTCTCAAAAAATTAAAATGCAATTTTGTCTATAATGAGCAGATTCTGTCAGAAAAATGGTAATCAGAGTCTAGACTTTAATAGCTGATGATCGCATAATAAAAGTTATTTTACGGAAAATGTAGCAACATAAAAAGTTTACCATTATGTGGCCATGGCACATACTTGAAGCTACTTTAACTCCAAGATGAGATAATAACTAAATTATTTTTTTATTTTTTTTGTATTTAAAATATCTTTAGGAAAAAATCCAAACAAGTATCTGGAAGCTAAAATGTTATTAATATGACTATAAATTTTTATTTTATTTATTTGGAATTTTGGCCAATTGTTTGCAAATCTTTTAACCGCAAGTATACTTGTAAATTCTTTATTAGGACGTCTAGCAGACATAAAAAAATTATTATTTTACAAAAGTTCTGTCAAGTGAAAATATACTGAAAATTCATTCAGCAAAAAATTATCTAAAAGGCGCTCTCAAAGTGGTTTTTTTTTGTTTTTAATAAATTAAAATGTTCTTTGGAAGCGCTACAATTTTTCATTTCATCATTAAAATTAATTACCACGAAAACATCCATCAAATAAACGGATTAATCCCCTTTATTTCCCAATGTTTACTTCTGGGTATGCTTCAAATTTTGTTTAAATTTCTCATAGAAATCATCTTTTTTTTTGTTATTATACCATTTCATCACTATCGACCATTCATCATTGTTTTAAATTTTGCAATAAAAATATCAACTTTGTTATTTCATTAATTACTTCTTTTTTATCTTACAGAAAGTGATTAAACACTTGTTATCTGAAACGTAATTGTAGATCATTACATTTCATGATTTGAATCAATTATACTTTCACTACAACATCCTTATTTTGACACTTAAAAATTTATCATTGTCATCAAATGATTAATCTTTTCTGTTTGGTTTCATAATTTACTTTTGGCACGATTATGACCCAGATTTTGATAGTTAATACTTGCATATTTAAACCAGTAAACTTATTTCAAATACTATGTCATAATTTTATAACAACATACAATTAAAACTGACTGGAAAGTTGCAGTATTTACGAACAAAAAATTTAATTGAGTTATGGTAATTGTCCGCTATTTTCTTTTCTCAATGTCAAATATTTCATTTAACCAATTAATATCAAATGAAATTGAAATGAAATTTTTACTGAAATTTTAAAACGAATTTACACATTTATAGGTGTAGCTAGATTATTTATTAAAATGTCAAGATGAATTTGATATTATTCAAAAATTAAAAGTTGGGATTTAGGGGCTTGTATCGTAGTTGTGATTGAAACTAGGAAGATGGGATTTGGCACATTGATAAAGCTTTCAAAAAGCTTGAAAACAGACCAATGATTATCCTTTCAACCAGAAGGTGTAATAATAAGTTGAATTTTTAAAAAAGGTGAAAATCAGTAAAATTCCAAAGGTTCCAAGTATCATCAAACTAGACTCAAAGATTATTCTCATTTTTCCAGTATAGAAAATTAAAGAAAGAAAAAAAAAATTAATAAACTTTGAGTCAAAAGATTTTTTGAAATTTTTATTTACAGCTCCGCTATTTTTAAGACATGAAGATTTATGTTACATTCAATTATTTCATTCGATTATTTTATAAATTTTAGTTTTGTTAGCTATGAGCCATTTTGCTGAAATCAGTCGCCAAATGCAATTTCAGAATCAAAAATTGAAAAATGTAAAATTTAAAATTTGATGACACATAGGGATTTATTTCTAGATTAAGTTAAAAGGTTGGTTTACTGAAAATGGATAAAATAGGTAAAATTGAAAAAAATACTCTTTAAATCAAGAAACTATTAAAATTCGACCATACAGATCAGGAACGTGCAGGCCAGGGTGGTCATGAGCAATTACATTAAAAACTTCATACGAAAAATGAATGTTTACATAAAATTTGTTTTTTTTTTCTATAGCTAGTTGTTGGCCGAAGATCTCAACAGGTTGAATAAATTAAAAAATTGACAGAAATTATCTGAATTTTTTGCAATAAAAACAATAATTCCACTTTTCATGGGTACAAAACAAAGCACTTAAATAGTATCTTTACTTTTCGGCGGTTAAATGTTTACGATTGCTAATACAACTTTGATATCCCTCTATTAAAGATTGAAAAAAAAATTTTTGAAGTTAGCTCGAAAAAGATAGAGCAATTAATTAGCAATAAAAAACACGAATCTTCCATTTGTTAGTTTTGAATGTGTTTTGAATAAGCAAGTGCACACCCAAAAAAAAGTAACCCTGGCGAAGTCCCTGATAGAATTAATACGGTTTTTGACATTTGAAAAAAAAATTAACAATACTAGTAGTGTAACACTAATTATGTTAATTTTCTTACTGTTACTTTCATTCCATATATTGTGAACTGAATTGTTTATACGAGATGCATTATATAAACTAATTACTTACAGAACTTACATAAACAATTTCGACAATAAACAATATAACAATAACAGCGCTTGATGCGTTCAGAAATGTTTCTTTAATATTTATAAAATTTCAAATAAAAAATTGCAACATATTATAATCAGTTCTTTGAATAAATTGTTTATAATTTAATTACTTTGATAAATTACTACATGATATGTCTGGCATTAAACAAATAATCTTCGATAAACGATGCCAATAAACTTCATTAAATTATTACAATGTCATTTCCATAGCTTAACCAATTAGAATATAATTTCCGCGACACTAAAGGCGGAAATTTGATCATTATCAATTGGAAAATTTGTATAAATTTTTGAAAAAAAAAATTTCACGCTTAGAGACATCATTGACTAAAGTTTCCGGGTGCAGTAAACTGGAAACCACATATGACATAACATATGATCAAAAAATTAAAGGAAGAATATTGCCAGATCATTACATCATTATCTGAATAAAGAACGTCCCTCAAACTAATCCAATTATTCATTCACAAAGTGAGTTTGGTCTAATTACACAATTCCAATGTCTTTTACATAACAATTATTCGCTTTTCCGATTTTAATAAATTTATTAAAACGAAATTTGATTAAGTAAGACGAGTAATTGAATCGAGGACAATGTCTTTGTTCAACCTTGGCTTGAAAATTTTCAAAAAGATTATTTTTTTTATAAAGTTTATGATGAAAGTTAAATTATAATAAAGTGGTAAATGTGTGTCAAATTATTATCAAGGACTAATATTCAAACACATTGTTGGAATAATTAACAAATTATAATTTGAAAAAGTAAACATTATTATTAGATTTGCCTTTAAGCACAAGTTATGTCATAAATACTCGATAGATATTTTCTTATTTGTAAAACCTGATCCGGAGCTATAAAAAGGTGTCTTGTTCTTGTGTTTATATAACATTTGGAAACTGTAAAGTTAAATATCAGTGTAATAAAGCTATTAACCTCAACTTAAAAAGACTGAATTTAATTGCGATTTCCGGTTTTGGAGTTATTGTTCAACAAAGTATAAATCGCAGGTGTATAAAATGGATTTTTAAATAATGATTCATCACAAAGTAATTTGAAATTTTTAGTTTAATTAATTTTTATCGGTTTGTCAGTCTTTAAATTACTAATTAACTATTCAATATCCAAGTTTTACAGTTAGAAATGGTAATAATACAGGCGCCTGCATAAAGAATAGAAAATTTGTTTTGTTATTCATAGAATTGTAACCTTATTAAAAAGTTGGCAGACATGAGTATAAGTGATCACGAATTTGCACTTTGAGCAAAAATTATGTATTTAAATGAGAGTCAATTCATTTCTATTTTTCACGGATAATTTTTTTAGCATATCGAAATTTTTATAACATTTAGTTGGAGTTTTGCGCTAAGTTTTGGCATATTGATAAAGCTTCGAAAAGCTGCAGATCATTGTTCTATTTATTGGAAACTGGTTCTAATTTTCTTAATAACAAAAAAAAAAAACAAATTATAATGAACGTATTTAATATGATTACATCGAAAGGTTGTCACAATTTGTCATTTTTGAAACTTTTCATTGTAATTCAGGTAATTGCTAAAATATCGAGATGGATTTCATATTAGATTATCCCCCTTGACGTGGTCGATATTTTGTTAATTTTTTATTTTACCAGTTATCAGCCATTTGATTGAAATCAACCGCCAAACTTAACTGAAAAACTGAGAGTCGATTTGGGGGCGTGTAAAGAAGCTTTAGAATATTGCAAAATCCATAGCTTTATCTCAATCAAGAGCTCAGTTTTTCTAAAAACAATAAAAGCCATCCAATCGGCGTTGAATGTAACTAATTTTTTGATATGATTAAAGCAAAAGTCAAAAAGTTGTCAAAATACAAAATTATTTGTAAAAATTTATCTCATTGTAAAGTAATCCTAGAGCAAACCATTATTCATGAACCGGTGATAAAAAAAGTCATTTTGAGGAAAAAACTTGTAAACTATTCGTTTACAAAATACAATTGGAAAATTTTCAAGTAGAGAGTCATGATAACTGAAAAATTGTTCAAAATGCCTTCTAGTACTTCTAATCTAGCTAAAATTGGCAATAGCAATTAAACAACTCAAAACTGTGCATTTTCATGTACATGTTTGGTTTATTACGACAAAGAGTGATTACAGAAAAATGGCTAAGAATATTGTCTATTAATGGTTAGCAGTTTACTTTTGAGATTCCTGTATGCTCGTTCATCTTTGATTATAAATTTAGTCCACAAAATCCAGAGTATTTTAGACTAAATTAAAATAGGTCTTGATTTTTATTAATATTGTGTTTAATGTCGAGTGGATTCAAAAAATTCAGATAAACTTTAGATAGGAACAACTACTTGATAGTCAGATTACAGATTATGAGCATTTCAATAACAGAAATAGGATAAATGCTAAATAAGTTATTTTATAATTTACATTTATTTATTATCCATATTTTTTTTTATAAACGTTTCAGAGTGTGTTTTTTGTGTATTTTTCCAGCATTTTCATAACAAATATAGTTTTTGTACAAAAAAATAATCGTTTTAAAGATTATCCAACGCACAGTGTATTACAGTTAGATAGACACCTGATAAGACATTTTTCTTCCAAAAACCAAACTTGTAAACCATTATAAAATATTAGCTTAGCTGATTTTAATAGAATCAAAGCATAATTTTGAAGATAAAAACACCTTTTTTTCAAAAATTCGTGCAAAATCGACCAGAAGTGCATTCAAGTACAGACACTAACGATGTATTCTCTGTTGAGATTTGCTTGCACAATTTTCTTCCAGAACAAAACATTTAATTAAAATGACATCACATAGCAGTAACTTTTTCAATCGTTGATTACTGCTCAATTTTTTTTTAGTTTTGAAAATTTTTGCATATTTATAAAGAGCATAAAAAATGCTACTAAAACGCACATAGATGAGGATGATCGACTTGAAACTTGGATTTTAGTGTTCCAAACAATGTAGAACATGATTTGCGATACTTTATTTTTTGAAGTTTCAACCAGCTAATATTGTATCCGTCACATTGTGTGACATGCTCAATATTTTGGTAATTTTTGGTCTTAATTTCAAAACCGAAAATCCAAAAATTGAGAGTTTAGCATTCGAGGCATGTAACGTTGATGTTTTTGAGACGAGGCAGATTTAATGTTGCAGTTCTAAAAAAGCTTTAGAATATTGCAAAAAACCATAGCTCAGTCTTCAAATAAGACTCAAATTTATCTAATTTTTTACTTAATTCAAGAATAAACAAAAAGAATTTTCCAAATTGTTCGGAAAACTTTCAATACATTTATAACTGTAAGTTTGTTATTTTTTACATTATCGATATGAATCTTTGATTCACTAATTCAGTTTGAGGTAATTTTTTTTTTTTTCATAGGTTATGATCCATTTGCTTGAAGTCAAACACAAGCTTAACATCAAAACTTCAAAAATGAATAGTATGTTATTTTGAAGCTCTTGAAGTCGATGTTCATAAACCCAAAAAACCTTTAAAATTATGCAAAAATTGCTGATCTATTTTGATATTTTAAAATATATTTCGACTAAAATTGCATTAAGCTGCTGAAGCGAGTAATGACATTCGAATTCCAATACAATACCATTAATCAAACCCTAATAAATCATCAAACCCCAATGCTAAATTCTAATTATGCCTTGTAATTTCATACCGACTTTCTTCATAGCTTATTGCCTCATAATTCCAAATCCTAGTTAAATCCCTTTACACGCTTGACCAAATCCTATAATAAAGTACTCACGACACGTTTTATTCCCAACGAATCGATTATAATTATTGTGATCGAAAGTGCGACTATTAATTAATAGAACGTGTTTTGAATCCACAGTAAATTACACAATGTAACCATTAGTTTATTTCTTTTTTTTTTTTTTATATTTATATTTACTTTTCTTTATACAACGGATATCCGTTTATTATTTTTCATTCTTTCTTTTTTCCGTCTATTTCAACTTACGCAAACAATACAACCACCATCACGTCATCACAACCTCATGCACTACAATCTCACTGCTTATTGACCAGGTTGCTCCCCTTGAATCGAGCAGGTGTCCTGTAGAAGGGGCCAAACTCACGCTCTGCTCTACTATGCTCTCACTTTCACCGCTCGATGGCTCGATTATTCCATTTCGGTCGAAACGTTCCGTTTGGAATAAATGGGTGCTTGCATGACGATGACGATTTCGCAAGGACAATAACGAAGGACGTGACAATACCAAATGATAATTGAAGAAAAAGCGAAAAAATTGGAATAATTATTTACAGTGGAAGACCTAAAAGTGGCAGCTCTACAAATTTGTATTTCACATTTTTTTCTGATTTATTAGATTTAGAAACCTTACGAAGCTGAAAATATGAAGCCTTATTTGAAGAAGATATTATTTTATTTTAGGGTGGTGCATTTTTGATGTCTGAATAGGGAGATCTCCAAAACGAAAAGGTTTGGAAAAGAACGAATGGCACTTTTTGGAGGGGGTTTTATGAGAAAATAATTTTGGTGAATATCGTCATTTGTTTTTTAGTTATACGCAAAAGTTCATGAATTGCCGATATTTTTAAAAATTCATATAGTCGTTAATATTGGCAGTAAGCGACTGAAACAAAAACATGATTAAACCGTTTTTTACGTCAAATCCAGTAGTACCAACAAATATTTTTTTCAATCATTAGTTTAGCTGGAATAATACAAAATTGCACTTTTTAAATAGGAACCATAGCTGGCATTGACATTTTTTAAAAGCTAATTTTTTTCTCATCTCAAAAATATATAAATTTTATATGATGATTTTAAATAATTGTTCAAAAAATAGATTGTTTTAATTTTTTGTTGATAATATGCAGTTGGCTAAGGAAAAAATTAGTTTATTTAGAAATATATCAACCAAATTCGATAATACTTTTCCATTGATAAATATTTCTTTTTTTACATTTTTACCACCACATTTCTTGTTTTCTTGTGGAATCCAGTAATAATTTGCAATAAAAATGCAATTTAGTGAATTCTGAGTTCAAATCTTCATAATTAACATGTTTAAATGTTTTATAATAATAAAAGAATAGAATCTAATAGATTATTTACACTTGAACACTCAGTTTCTATAGAAACCAATTTTTCACATGGCCAACTATTAACAAATAACATATTAGAAAAAAATATTTCTTTTCTAGAAAATTCGTGGGAAAAGAATATAACATATTTTATAGTTTCAAAATCAGAAAAAAATTAGGTTTTCAATAATGTCTCAGCCAACTATGGTTTCTATTTAAAAAATAGCAACTTTGTGTTTTTGTAGCCAAACTAATGACCCAAAAAATTATCTATTAGTATAACTGAATTCTACAAAAACAAATGCATAATTCAGTTTTTGTTTCAATTGTTTACCTTCAATATTGATTTAGTTATGAATTTTTTAAAATATTGGCAGATTGTCAATTTTTGCTTATAACTGAAAAACAAAAGACGATATCAACTCGTGGTTCTCACCAAAATTATTTTCTTGAAAATGTGCCATTTGTTTTTTTCAAGTTTTGGAAGTTTGCCTTTGCGGACATCGAAAATCCGGGTTTATAATTTTTTATTATTTTTGGGAAATATGTGATTCAAACAGCTCTCAAGGTCTTAATATCAACGATAGAAAATTAAATTTTGCGTTGCTCTTTTATGTTATTTTTTACATAAGGTGTTAACTAGAATTGACAATCTCATAGCTTTATTTAGCAAAAAATTTATTACTAATCTATTTTTACCTATTTCCATTATAGTGCATTGTCCACGGTAATTAAAATAATTTTACCTACTTAACGCTGAAGGTAATGTGAAACAAACACTTTTATTCTCTCATTTACTAAATCCACAATGTGAAGTAGACTATAACCTCATATTACAATAATAGCAGTTAATTATTTAATTCCGATCTTACCTTGTTTAGTCTCTTCGTTAAAGTACTTTAACTTCCACCACTTATTATAAATCAACTTTTGAATTATCGATTACAAAAAGGTTATTTTTTAAGCGATGAAAATTCGAAAGAAAAATTTTCAAAATTTTAATATGTGTCCAAGGACGACGATAAAGAAAAAAACTCATTCTTTATAGAATGTTATGCTTAACGGAATAATAAGATTGCAATTGGAAAAATTCAGTTCCGATAACACGTTGCAAAAAAAAATAAATAAGAAAAAACAAGAAATAGAATGAATTATCCCAAGAAGAAAAAAGAATCATTATTTGTTATTCTAGCGTTCTGACTCTACAGCTAATAATGTAATTTTGCTATTTTCTTTCCTGTTTTTCGTGAAAATTTCTGTGAAACTGATAGTAAGAGAAAAACAGACTAAATGAAGCGAAGAAATTTTAAATTTTTTATAGAAAGTTTATTTTTGATCAATAAAATTGTGTTTCATCAAAGTTTTAAATGATAATAGTATTTCGCTTCTGAATTCTTTCATTTTCTTGACAGCTGGTTGTCGGATTTGAAAATTTTTTAAAGCAACCTTTTGTCGCAGAACTAATAAAAATCAAAAGTGGAAAGTCAATAACTCAAAAATAAATTTCTGCCATTTAGAAATATAGCATTGTTGTTTCTAAATGGAAGAAGATGAAAATTGGAAAATTGATTGAGTTTCATGATTCAGAATAATGTTATGCTCATTGCTCTAATTTTATTACAAACTGAGATAATGGCTAAAATTATTAAAAAATAAAATACAGCAGAAAACAAAATTTTGATTGTCTAAAAGTCTATCAAATCGGGATTAAATCTAAATGATTCAAAATGCAGTTCTGTTATTTTTTCAAAATACACTATTTTTTATTTAATAGTAATTTTTTTTTATTGATTATCATTGGTGTAAAAACGGTTTTCAAAATCTACTTCGAAACCGAAAATTTGAAAATGGAGAGTCTTACATTTGGAAGCATCTATCCCTATTGTTTCTAAAGAAAAAATAATGAAATTTGGCATTTTGAAAGCAATTTAAAAAAGCTTCAAAATTATGTCATTGCTCTATTTTTGTTAGAAACAGAAAATACCTTGAAAATTTTACAAACAAGGATACCTAAACATTCAAAATTCTGACTCTTCTAGAAACCATCATCAAATCAAGTTCAAACCTAATTAATCTTAACGTTTTTGATAGAAAGTAAGAATGTAATAGAAAATAAATACAACGTTTTTTTGTATTTTTCATTTCTATCTAAATCATTATCCAAATATGCAAAAAAATCTCAAAAAAAGTCTGAAATAAATGACTTTTTCGAACAACAGATTTTGATAATCTCCACCAATTAGTACAGAGTACGTCCCAATAGACTTGCTTGGTTACTGCTCATTGCAATCTGATTGGCTTGGGTTTATTTGGTTAGAAGTGGCGGCAAAACCGCTCGTTTGAATTTATTTTGGCCAACTGACAGTTTTTAAAGACGTTTATTTTAAAATATTGGACTTTTTTCATGGATTAAATTGCATTTAAATGTTCATTTGTAGACACATACAATTTTGAGAAAAAAATTTTCACTAGACCAATTCATTCTAATATCTAAGTGCTGAAACCAACTGTCAAACTCAACATCAAAATTGATATTTACAAAATAGAGTCTGATATTTGAAGGATTTGTTATCGTTAGTTCTGAAGCATAGATGATGGCATTTGGTACACTAGAAGTGTCTTAAAAAACCTTACAAATTAGGTAAATATCATTGTTCTATTGTAAACAGAACTTGGCAACTTGAGCTATAACATTAAAAAAAAAACAGTCACATACAGTGTCACCATTAAAGTCGGCTCCATCTGGGAAAATTTTTAATTATAAAGTTTAGTTAAAATTTGATATAGAGATCAGTTTTTGCTTCAATTTAGATGGAAAATGACAACAACAAACGTGATTGAGTGTTGTTCGTTTGTCAGCAGATTTAATATTTCTTGCAGTGAATGGCTGAAAATGGTATTTCTAGACGGAATTTCGGAAAATTTTATTTGAAAAAGTTGTTTGTTATGTAATTTTATGGACGTGTGCAAAATTTAAAAAACCTAGCGTGAAGTTGACATTTTAGACATTTTTGGCAAGTATCAAAATTAAACAAACTGATATAAATTGGTTTATTTTTAAAATATCCATTGTTACAAACAACACCAATAATAAATACTTTTCTTTTAGTTCAATTTTTTCAAAATTTCGATTTTAGTCACAAAAAAATTTACATGAGCGGTGCAAAGTTATCATAACTTTAACGTTGTTTCAATGATATTTAAATGCAAGACATTTTCCAACATAAAATTAATGTAGGGTTATAGGGAGACTGTCAGAAACGACAATAATTTACATAAGTCGCTGTTTTCAGACTTTTTCTAAGTATTTACCATTCACAAAAATTTATTTTCAGATATGGTCTTGAAACTAAGATAATATTGGATAAAAGCTTGTTGTAACAGTTTTTTCATAACTTTACATACTTGTAATACTGAAAAATATTATGCATCTAAACCTTTTTAAAAGAACGTTAAACTTATTAGAATTTTGCACCGCTCATATCGACGAGATTTGAATTTTTAAAATTATTAAATCTAAGAAAGAATATTTATTATGGAAATGATTTAGAACGTTGAATATTCCAAAAATAAACTAATTTATATTAGTTGAGTAAACTTTGAATTTGGAAAAAACGAATCA
This sequence comes from Latheticus oryzae, assembly GCA_030157265.1. NCBI lineage: Eukaryota > Metazoa > Arthropoda > Insecta > Coleoptera > Tenebrionidae > Latheticus > Latheticus oryzae. The sequence continues at coordinate 15,551,408 of CM058052.1, read as the reverse complement.
TTTAACAAAAATGCCTAAAATTTCAACTTTACGTTAAGTTTTTCAAATTTTGCACACATGCATAAAATTGCATTAGAAATAACTTTTTCAAATAAATGTTTTTCAAATTCAGCCTAGAAATGCTAGTTCCAGCCATTCACTTCAAGAAATGTTAAATTGCTGACAAATGAACGCCGCTCAATCACGTTTGTTGTTGTCATTTTTCATATAATTGGAAGCAAAAACTGATGTCTATATCAAATTTTAACTAAACCTCATAATAAAAAAATGTCACTAAAAAATATTAATTACATTTAATTCCGACAAAAGCTTACCTTGTCTTGCCTCTTCGTAAAAAAACTCTAACTTCCGCAACTAACAATTGTTTGCAAATCAACTTTTAATTTATTTACAATAAAAAGCATGTTTTCCAGACGCTGACTCCTAACTGATAATCAAAGAAAACACCACCTCAATTAAATCTTTATTGTTGACACTGCAAGATAACACTTTCATACATTTGAATCAACGCAATTAAAACTGTCATGATAATTTATTTATCTTTGTTATTATTATTCAAAAATTCGATAAAACAGAAAACTGAAACATTGAGATTTTTTAATGTTATCATTTAAAATAGGTCGAATGTTAAATTTATAATATAACACATGTTTGAATTACATATTTTGCAAGACTATTGTTAAGTCTCAAGGTGTGAAATTGTACGTGATTTTACAGCAGCTGCGTTTATTCCTAAAACAGTTGTTCGCAGTATGAATAGTTTTAAAAGCTTTATTTTCTGTGCTTTAGATTTATGTCTGTGTTAAAATTAAATTCACGCTTTTAATAAAAAAAAAATGCTCTTATGTAATCCTCAAAAATTGTTGATTTGGACTCGATTTTGACCTTCAATCAATGTTTGGGATATGATTAAAAACCACAAATAAACAGGAAATGTTTAAAATTATAGATTTTGTGTTCCCAATTTTATATAATTATTTTATACTTCCTTAAAGCAGTGAACAAAGCAAAGAATTTTTATAAAACGTTGAGAAACATTTGATCTTTACAAAAATTACAAAACTGTAGCTATTGTCTTTTACATTTAACTGATTTAAAATATTTATAAGTTAGATAACAATAAATTTAAAATATTTAGAATGATTTTTAAGCAGTGAAACCTCTCCGTTCTGCCCTAAATGTTACTCTTTCGTCATTGCAACCAAAACCACTCTATATTGATGTGCGCGTCTCGTGAAATTTTCAACAAATTGGCTAACGGCAATAAATCAAGCGTTTAAATACTTATAACATTAACAATCATCAGTTTTAATAATCGGGAAGAAATTAAACTTGTAGAAGAATGTCTAACAAAGGTGAAGGTTGAATTGAATTTATAACATTATGTCTTTCAGGTGTGACAGAATTCTGGGTCACTGTCACTTTCTATTCGATGAGGTCACGACCGAATTGGAAAAAAATATATTTTTCTTTTGATTGCACAATGATTGTATCGCAACTTTTTTAAAGGTTAACAGTACTCATCTCAGTCAAGGGTAACTTATATCAGAATTAACATATTCTGAAGATGGACAAATCTATGATTGTCATTTTCAGCACTTTTTATCAATACTGAGCTTTGTTGTATAAATTAATGTCAACATTGCTGACAATAAAGTCGTTGCTCTTAATTACTAAGAAGTGGAAGTTGCTGATGTTGAAACGAAAAATATTTTCGGAAATGTGAGGTCTAATGAACTTTCTGTTTATCAGAAAAAATGTTTACGTTAATGAGGTTGTAATGAATTGTTAATGGTAGATTTTGTGGAACTAAAGGATAATTAAAAGATACTCACCGGCACGTTGGAGATTCATAGATGGGACGTTTGGGCATCGACATTTTTGAATACAAGAAATTTCATGAGATGTGTCAATACTGAATGAATGACATTTTGGTAATTTTTGACTTTTTCCTAATCAAAATGCAAGGATCTTCATGGTGCAAATTTTGATGATAATCAAATGATAGATCATAAAATAGTATATTAAAATATTTCCCTAAAAAATCGCCACTAAATAAAATACTTAAAGTCTGGATTTACGAAAGTGAGACAGTCTAGACAAAGAGAGAAGATAAAACGTGCTTCCACCTATATTTCAGAAGCTTAAGTAGTATATAGTTTTGTGGTTTGTGTTCAAACTAACTAACAATTATAACGAGCCTAAATTCGAGAAGTAAAATTTTTGCGCGGATTACTTAATTTAGTACTCTATGGATTAATATTTCCTAAAGGGAGATAGCGTACTTTGATGTACGGTGGATGGCACCATCTATGCGTTACATTTAAAACTTTGAGTTAAAAAAACGCCAAAAAACCTGTAATTTTGGTTCGTTTTTCAGATAAATCAAAAAATATGAAATGGGGAAGATTGGAATTGCCCCAAAGTAATTACTTATTTAAAAAGCCGGTCAAAAATGTTTTTTTTTGAAACATCAAAAGTATGAATAATTCAGTTGAAGGTCTTTTACGGTTTGACGTTGTCACTGTCACAAAATTAGTTCTCTGGTCTTTGTTTGAGGGCACCACCTACCGTACATCAAAGTACGCTGTCAAAAATGACGGGAGGCCTTATGAAACGGCCATATATAGCGTCAGCTATGTCAATTTTAGTAGGCGATGATTTCATTTAGGGCTATTTATTATAATATGCTATAAGTATTTTTTGAGTTATAAATAGACATCCACCGTCGAGGGACATCCTGTATAAACAAAACACAATTAATATTCGAGATTAAAATACTCTCACAAACTGAAGAAAAATATTTTCTTTGGAATACTTTTCATTTCAAAAAGATATTTGCTTCGACTCATTCAAAACTCTGACTAAACCGGAGGCATGTTTTGTCGTATATTTTCATGTAACATATACAGGTGTCCCAAAACAAGTGCAAATATTTTAACCATAGATTAAAAATTAGAAATTAATCGACCAGTATTTTTTCTTTTCTTAAAAAAACTGTTCAGTTTCGAATTATTGACAATTAAAGATTTAAGACATTTAATATTTTATCTCTGAAAATACTTGACCAGTTTCTATGAAACTTGGCCTACTGACGTTATTTTAGTCCATCACGTAGCAATATAATTTGTAATATTGTAGATTGTCCCAAAAGAGAGTTATCGGGCTCCCTTGACATTAATTTCTTGCTAACTTCTCAACACAAATTAGTTTATACTTACAATTACAATAATTTGAAAGCTTATTCAATTTAGAAACTTTTTTATCTCTTATCATTTTTTCTGAAAACGTATCGTTTTCGAGTAAAAATATAAAATGTAAAACAATGCTCTCAATATTGGTATAGAAAATGTTGCTTATGTGCGATATTTGACAATTCAATGATAATAGTGAATGCATTTTATTTTTTTACTTGAAAACGATACATTTTCGGAAAAAATGATAAGAGATAATAAAGTTTCTAAATTGAATGAGCTTTCACGTTATCATAATAGCATAATTAAATTAAAATATGCTGAACAGTTACGAGACAACTAATTCAAAGGGGGCTCCTAAAATCCCCTTTAAAAACACTCCACATTAATATAAATTACAACATGGAATGATAATTGGAAAAATAGCCACCAAACCAAATTTCATAAAAATTGGTTTAGTACTTTTGCTGATAAAAAAAGAAATGTCATTTTTGAGGGTCATCTTTAAGAGTCAATAACTCGAATCTGGAAAGCTTTTTTGGCAAAATGAAAATTATGATTTATTTTTAGTTCTTAATTTATGGTTATCTGTTCGTGGGACATTCTGTATATACCGATACGCTATCTTTAAATAGTTGAAAAAAATATTAAGAAAATTATCACTCTGACATCTAGCGATTACTAGCTCAAGTATCGAAACTGCCTCGATAATTTTGTGAAAGTAGAAATTTTCAAGTATTTGTTTCAGTCCGTTTTGTTCAGATGGCGTCTGCGTGTCGCTGAAAGCTTCAAGCATTCATGAAAGCTCCGCCGAAATTATTCAAATAAAACCATTTCAACCTCATAATCAACAACAAAAGCAAATTTGATTCTACTTCATTTAAACACGGTTGATCACCTGACTGAGCTTAACTTTGTTCGTTGAATTCGAATCGGTTGTAAAAAAAGCCAAACTCAATCTGCATTTTTTTTTTTGTAAATCTTGTCAAACATCAAATAATTAAATCGTATCGGTTGGTTAACTATGTCGGTAATCCCATCGAAAATTTTCATCTTTATTATGATGAAAAGCAATTTTTTGTGGTTTAACAAGAGTGAACAGTTATAGTCGGACGCTTTGAAGCTCAACGACTCTGATTTAATCGTGACTAACTAATCAAGTCATTGAAGAACAATCGTCATGGTTTTCATTCATTGGTCAACAACAGGTGATGGAGTTGTAAGATTAATAATGGTCTTTGTCTTTTGTTAATTTTGTCAAAATGTGTGCCACAATCTTTTCTAGCATAAAATTACTTTTCGGTTTGTACAAATGTAATTTATTAAATTCGCTTCGTTAATTTGCATAATTAAAATTAAGGCATTGTAGGTATTTGTTTTTGCAAATTGCAATTAATAATTCACTATAACAAACATCAATAAATGATATAATAGTCTCGTGAATATTCTGTGTGTTTGCTTTGTTTTGGTTTTGTTTAAAACTACATGAGATGTTAGTTGAATAAATTGTTTTTTTTTTTGCTAATTATGTTGGATGATTCAATTAGAATACAAAAATATAAACAGGTAAACGACATGCTTGTGTTTTTCTTAGTCTTGTTTATTTCGTACTCGGTGATAGGGGTCTTTCTTTACACTACATTTAACAGCATAATATCTTACATGAAGTAATTAAAACGACACGAGGCTTGACACCAGGTCCGCACTGAATTATTATATCGCGGAAACCTGATTCAGATAGGCATCGGTCTCTGCAATTGACAGTTACTTGCAAATACATTTTTTCATAAATTGTTTTTTTACCAACTTAAACTAAAATCTTATAAGTTGTTTTTGCATTAGCTTTAGAAATGTCTATGACATAATCCGACTCTGTACCCAAGCTATTAGTTAAGTAATCTAAAATTTAATTTTCATCCTGATCGTATTAACGCTTTCTGGAAAAAAATTCTAAAAATTCTGTCAAACTTGTCATCTGATACATAGGGGTCTGAAATGAAGTTTGCAGCTTTACGGATTTAAACAGAGATAAATTTCTCTTTCTGATTGTTATTCTTAAGCACCCCCTCTTCAACTAACAATTAAAACCGACCTCCTGTTGGTAGCTGAATGTATAGAGCTACCTGTCAGGCCCCCCATGAACGTTCTTAATCAGCCATGAGATTGCTTAAGTAAATATGGACGCTACTGTTTTAAGTTGTCTTGATTTAGCGTTCTCATGGTAAAAATTTCGTCGGTTAGATGAAAAGAAAAAAGCCAAGAAAAAGTCTTTTATTCGTTGGTAACAAGTAACGTGTCTAACAAATCTGCCGCTATTGAGTCGGCTTCTCATTGTATTTACTCTTAGTTGTTATTGCCTCATGGTTTGTAATGACCGGCTACTGTTTGATGGTATAACCTTGTTGTGGTGCTCTTTCTTCTGCTTATTTCAGCCTTGATTTTGTAAAAGATAGATATAGAATAGATGTAACTCAAAAAAAAAAATTGTTTTCTTTTTTCTTCTGAAGGTTTTCGAATGGATATAGAGAAAGATGAGTGATGGTGAGTTGCAAAAGAATAAATACCTTTTCAGAAGATATAGGTGTAAGGTACTCACATTCACACCGTAAATCATTTTGGCTTGTTGAATGCCTATTCAACAGGATTCGTTTTGCTCATTATAGACATTTATTTGATTAATTGTTCGAAATTGAAATTTGCTTCGGTTACAAGTGTTGGGCTTGTTTGGAATGGATTAAATAGTTGCCTAATGAAGGCATGATGTAATTTCATGCAGTTTGTTTCAGATTCATACAATCAAACAAAAAAATTAATTTTATAAACATTCTTATCCTTAGCACAAATTATTTTTGTAAAATATCACTCTTGAATCTCCCAACGCGTTCTTTTTGTTAGATAACAAGTAAATCGTGTGGGGCCTATAAACTATTTGATCGAAGCAAAATCCGACAACTTGTCGATGCATAAAATATATTTTTGTCGTGGTAAAAATGATCAGAAAGGAAAAAATAAAGGCCCTCGTCAGTGTCAATTATTTCAGTGATTGTTATTATAACGTTCCGACGTATCTATTAAATAGAACGTTTTTTATCTTGGGCATGAACTAATTATGTTGCATTCGATATTATTCCTCTCATTATCTGAACATGACTGGAGTACCAGGCGGCTGTCGCTTCATTAAAGAAGTGTCCTCGACTACAACTATGATGGATGACAAGTTGTTATCGCAATATCGCTCTGAAGCAACATCGAGGCTTGTGCTGGTGGTCCGTTTTGATCGTCTTGATTCTATTTTGGGAAGAAATTTATACACGAATTTTTGTGCAATGATTAGAGAAATCTTGCTTTCTCAAAACTGTTACAAAACAAAATTTATTAAAACAAAATAAAGACTCTGAAAGGACACTGGAATGTTGATAATTATGTCTTCTTTTTAAATGTTCTAGTTTGTGTTGTTTTAAACACTTAAATACTTACAATATAAAAAAAAATAATTCATGAACAAAGTAAAAATTACAGTTTCATTTTTGAGCATATTTGGATTATACATATACGTGAACTTTAAAAAAATTCTCAGACGACTTAAAAAACTTTTTGCTGTACTCAAAGACTGAAAGTTTTAAAACTTGTTAATGAAATGAAAAAAATTTTTTCTTTAAAAGAGTGACAGTCTTTACCATTTTCATAATATCACTTCGCTGAAAATACAATAGTTTGTAAAGTAGGAATAATCTGAAACGTAAATCCAACCACATAAAGCAAGATTTTACGCATCATTTTGTATTGTAAACCAAAGACATAGAAAAAAAGTTCAGCGTGAAAATTGCTCTAAAAGTACGACAGATATTTTGAAATTTGAATTGCACGATTATAAAATTTTTCAAAAGAATCTATTCAATTAAATACTATATATTCTTCGAAATTTTATAATTAAAATTATTTTTGAGCAGATTCAAAGACTTAATCGGAAAATTTATCCTTTAAAATGAAATTCTCAATTTTCATACTTTTAAAAATTTAACATGCAATTTTGATTTCGCTTTATATTTTCAATCAATCTGTATACAGATTTTATCGGTGACGAAACATTTCTAAAACTGAACTGAAATTTGATTGCAATAAAATATAGACTATAACTAGACGAACTTTTGAGTCTCGGATGTAGACAAATTGCTTTTCTTTGAGAAGAGTCTTGAAAAATATCGATAAATAATTGTAAACCCATACAAAATCTGACAGATTTTTTTTGAAGAAAGTAAGTACGTGCTAGGCCGATTTAGAATGATTTAAACATCAATTTACGTATCTGAAAGATTTTATATTAGAGAAAATTTATTTCAGAAAAGTCATTTTAGTAAATTAAAAAATTAACCTATTTATGCATTTCAACTAATTTATACAAGTTATTTTTCCTTACAAAAAAAAAAAAAACAAAAAATAGAAACAATTCAGCTTGGGAAATGTACTGTGATAAATTTTCAATTTTTCCGAAAGATAATTTTTCTGTTAATTATTGTGATCCCAAAATTTCACAATAATTCATCTGAGATAAGACAATTTTTATTTTTGGAAATTTTCATTATTACAATCAATTCATTTGGATTTTTAATTTTGATTCATTTGAAATTGGAGTTTTATTTATTCGAAGTTTTGTGCTTCACCTGTGACAATTCAGCTCACTTTTCTTTGACTAATCAGATTCATCCATTTTTTTAATGAACCAATCACGTTTGTAACAAGCGGCAATTTTTACTAGTGGTGGCCATTTTACCCGAGTAACTGTTGCAACGAAAATTGTCACAAGTGGCTACGAGTCCAATCTGTCATAATGCTATAACTGTTTCATTGTTTACTTAAAATTAAAGAAAAATCAAATGAATCGCATTCTGTGCATCATTCTGTACTTTCGTTTTTCTAATTTCTCCAATTTCCTTATTTTATGACAGCTTTGTCAAAATTTTTGACAACTGGCTTATCTAGAATTCTTGTCGGGAGAAGAATCTTAAGCTTGTTTAAGATTGGTTGATTTGAAATTAAAGAAAAAACATTTTTTCAAGTTGAATTGTGGTTAAAAATTTCAGATAGAAATTTCCTTCATTTTTTGTTCATTGAATTGTCTAGCCAATACAATTTATGGATACAATACAGATGAAAATTTTCTCCTCTCTTTTGTTCACTCGTGAAATTTTAATTGTCGCCAAAACAAACACTCGTTTCTGAGATCGAAGATTTCCGGCAATTTCATGCCCACTCTTTGTATTATCTTTGCAACTCAGAAGTAAATAACCCTCTTTTTTAGAACAGCCTTTAAAAACTTTACAGGTAATAGTTCGGTCGATACAGGTGAGTTGCGATAATTTATCTACTTTCAAATCATCTACCCTTTATTATAATTGAGTTTTACAAACAAAGTGACTTTGTGTTAAAAATTTAAGTTTTATTAAAAATTTTGAGTCTTTCCAACAAAATGTTTTTGATAAATAATACTCCACAGGTTCAAATTTTATTTTAGATTTTTTTTGTGTAATGTCATAAAGAATTCTCACTCGACGTGTGCATGACCTCAATAATCGCTTGATAAACAGATCTGAAATTGTTCTATTTTGAAGCTCAGACTCAGAAGTATCCGGAAAACGTTTCATTTTGGTGTGACTTGAAATGAAAAGCTTTAGTAAATGCAGAAAAAAAGAAAAGTTTGTGTATTTGTAGTAGTGAATTATCGGTGCCTTTGAAAGCTTAAATAAATAAAAAATCCTCCAAAACGTGTACGTTATTGAATAGAGCATAATTTTCAATAGACGCAATCCACACATTAATCTATAATGAGTGTTGCACTATAACTAAAAAGAAAGTTCGAAGCCAGTAGCTGAATCCGTCTAGATCAAAGGCGGTCATCGTTTAAGAAAAGCATATACAGTGACTGTTGGAATTCCTCGTAGCATTATAATAAAACACCGCCGTCTTTCATACAGATACAGTCGAATGTAAAATTCAATTAGAGAAACTATAAACAGACCGCTCTGTATATTTCTCATTTGAAGCTTTTGTGCTCTAGGAAGCGCTCTACAATAATTAATCCGCATCAGGTATTTGCCATTTCGACCGCGAACTTAGCTTATCGACAAATGATTAATTAGATGACATAACTAGAATAACGGTATACGCAGGCATTGTTTGCTTTATAAAGAGAGACCTTTCAGCGACGACAAAAAGACAGGTGAAACCTAAGAGTTTTTATATACAGGAGACAGCCAGGTAACTTCATATGTCTCGCTATCTGTGTTAGAAATCAGGTTGGGATGCTGAAATGTCAGAAAGTTGAACCCTTCTCGAGTGACACCGCCCTCTCGCTAATTTCTGAAGAGGGAGGGAATGAAAAGGAATTTTTTGATACGGGATACTTTTTAAACGGATGCTACCAACATTTGATACGGGGGTTCACTATTAGGCTTCTTAAAAAAAACTAAATCGTTAATTAAAAAAAAATTTTATTATTTGATACTAACATTTAATTTTTGTTATTGAAGTTTAAATTATCTCTCATGAGTGGATATGTCTCTTCTAATTCCATTTCCCTCTCGAAGCCTATTCTTAACAATGACACAACATTTGGAAAGCGGCTGAAATTAGGGTAAGCAAAAACTGGCAAAATGTCTTTCATCAATTGCCGAATTGCACAGGAAACAAGTCCTTGAGCGAATTTATCTGGACTGTTTTCGAAAAGGGTGGTATAAACCATCCTTATTAATTGAGGGTGGTGGCGAATGTGAAAGAGATTCCCATACTTTGTGTATTGTGTGGGTACAGAGAAAATAAGAACCGGGTCCAACAACTATCAAACTAGAGGGATATAAGTGCTTCTATAAGTCCCAGATAAGCCTTAGCAATCTTTTTAAATCCTGAAGCCGCAATATTGGCGCGGCTCGATACCTGTGTTCCATGTAATCCTTATAATGTAAAATCCTCGTCTTTTCTTTGCCTCAGTAAAGTTTCATCCTTCTACACGATATTTCTAAAGCTCAAAGAGACCGACGATTATTTAGTTCATAAGCCAGCAGGCTAAGTTTTTTCGATGTTTATCGACCAAATGATTTTTTTTTCACTTTTTTTTTACTAAGATATTTGAAATTTTCAAAAAAGTATTTGTAATTCTGTTGATTATTTTTGTTTACTTTGATATATAAAAAAATATGAAGCCTTATTCTGTCTTTTGTTCCTTGTCTAAACAAACTTTCTCCTTGAAAAAATTCAGTCAAAGATGCCGCTCTTCCATCAGCATTTATCTCATCTCCAATATTTGTTCTGAATTTTTCTCAGTAATAAATTAATACAATTATTATAACTGTATTTATATCCCTTCTCAACTGGATAAAAACACCCCCATTCATCAAAGCAATAGAAAATTGAATCGTTACAAATAAGGTAAATACTAGGGAGCCCTATATAGGGGTGTCGCCCCACATGTGAGTCTAATTCTTGATTACGCAACTAATAACACGATAAACTTTAGCCCACACTCATCATCGCTTGTTACTACAACAAATAAACATATCAATAACATTTTACTTGCAAGTTTTTTTTTTATAACATTGATTGATCTAATTAATTTCGATAATTAAAACCATCATGTGGTTTTAGATTATAAGCTTCAAGTGGATCTTGTTTCATGTGCAAATAATAAAAAGTGGTTTGTTGAAGTTTTTGAAAGAAAGAGTTTTTATAACTAGGGTGGTCGAGCGGCTCTTGTCTGAAACTTGGACAGTTGAAATGTCGTCGGATTTAGTTCCAAACGAAGAAAGAAGAGAAGGAAAAAAAAGGTGAGTTGGAAGATGCTAACAAGAGGCGGCTTTGATAGCAACTTAATTAGAAGAGGGTAAATGGTATAGAGCAGCAGTTACGAAACTACAGGAGGTAAAGCTGTAACAAAGTCTGTAATAATAAGTTCAATAAAAAATTAATTATAATTTAAAAACACATTAGATTCTGAACACAAAAGACTGAATTATTTTTTTTTATTCGAAACGATTTTGCAATTAATTTGGTGTTCAAATTTTCGTTGAATAATTTTTCATCGATTGAATATTGATGTACTTATACAGAGTGAGTCATTAATTAAAGCTATTCTGAAAAAAGATCGAATGAGCACACAGAGCGTCAAAGTTGAATAATTTTTTCTGAAGTTTTCCAATTTATTTGTGGAATAACTGTATTGAAAATTTGTACATTTTGTTGTGTTTATTATTCACTTACTTTACCTATACCAGTATATTATATTAATTAAAAATAACGCTTTAAACTTTTTGCTTTTTTCAGTTAATGACTGAAATTCAAATTAAAGCAAAAAACTATTTTCGAAACTGTCTATATTCAATCCATCTATAAAAAATATTAATTACATATTTGCTTAAGCTCAAAAATACGAAATTATAGTGAAAATGACAAAACCAATTCAATTAAATTTCAAGCATAGAAATAAATTTACAATAAAAAATGTACTTCAGAAATTTAAACGTTGCATTTTTACTAAATCCTAAAAAGTTACTACTTTTTTGTTTGTTTATGCTCAGAAATATAAAATAATATTAAAAATGACAAAACCAATTCAAAATCCAAGCAGACGAATGAATTGACAATCAAAAATGTGTTTCAACAATTTTTTCGTTGCTTTTTGACATTATTTACATTATTTAGTATGTTGTATTTTCTGATATGTAATCTAGAAACTTACTTTTGCATTCCCTTAATAAAAACCTTCAGTTTTATATTAAACCAAAAAGACAATAAAGCAACTGTGGTTTCGGTGATTCAAAAGTTGACATAATCAAATCTTGATTAAATCTTTTCGGGTCAGTTTGCAAAAATAGTCATTGTTCGAATGAGCATCAAAAAAGAACTTTTGTTTGAATGAGAAATGTTTTTTCAACTCAGTTTAAAGCTGCCTATATCAGTAATATAAGTTGTTATCATTCACCCTGTACACCTGTAGGTATATTTTTTTCTATTTAACATATTGTACAATTTGTTTGCATTTTCATGAGTTTTGTTTTTAATTAGTTTTTGAGTCTAGCATTCTTAAAAATATTCAAATAACTTCAACAAATTTATTTATGAAATTGAAAAAACTCAATTTTTGCATGAAATTATTCTTCTTAAATGTTTATTGATCTGAAACTAAAAATTGTATTCCATCTATTCATAAAACACAGCAAGTAATAAAAATCGAAAATTACAATGAAAAATTTTTGAAACATCAATTAAAAAAAAACTCTAAAAATATGTAATCAAAATTAAAATTCAAATTGCGTAAAAGAGATTTAAATTATGATAAAGAATAGTAAGGTAGCAAACTTATACGATTTACCCATATCGTTAACCTTCTTCAAACATTTGACTTTGTTACAGATTGAAAAACTGTTTGAGTATTTTTAAAAAATAGGAATTGTAATTTGTTGGAAAATAAAAAAAATGTTTTCAATAAAAATAGAGTAGTTTTTTCAATCAATAGATTATCATGCTCATTAACAACAATCGTTCTAGAATGAGTCGACTAAAATGCCACGCTGATTAATGCCGTTATTCAACTAGCAATTCTAATGGGAGCTGAACTAAAAAAGCAAAAATGTTAAGTTTTATTCAGCAATTTTTCAAGTAACACTAACGCCAAACATAGCAAATTTTCTTCGTTTGAAATAAAATCCATAACGCATTTATCTAAGCTGAAGACAATAAATTAAAAAATAGCAACAATTACATATTCCATTACACAGCGCAGACAATCGATCAGACTTACCTTAGTTTAGGTTGATTAGGTTTAGAGCTTCTTATAAGAGGTATATGGCGTTCGAATGTTTCTGAAACTTGTTGAAATGATTGAAATCTAGAATGAAATCTTACCTGTCATCATATCAGCACACACCCGAGGCGAAAAACTTAATGAACACCAAGGAAGAACTTGTTCTTAGCAGAATAGCTCGAAGCGTCGTCAAGTTGTCAACGTCGCGACGCTAATGTTCAATTGTTGGCGCTGGAGGTAAGCGTCGTTTTGAAATGCGCCGCCGCGCCCCAATCCGGAAACAATGGCGTCTGTCCATCGTCCAATCGCATCTCGCGATCAGTTCATCCACTCAAGCGAAGCGAATTACTGATAACGCCTTTTCGCACACGGCAACACCTTAATCAACCATCCGTTTTAACCTAACCGATGTTAAACCGCAATCTATCGTCAAATCGTTGCTGATTTCCGATCGATAACGATCATTCAAACTAGATATTGAAGAAATCGCAGAAGAAAGACGAAGATCGCTGTCTATCCCCACTATTATAGGCGTGGTTGACTTCGACACGCCTTCATACGCAGATCAAGTCATCCTTGAACAAGTGACGTGATGTTGAAGCCAGTCTTTGCTTCGCTCCGCATGCTAAAGCACAGTAAATCTGAACGGCCGTAGTTTAAGCACGTGACTAAAAATCGAGCGTGAAGTGGTGACTTTAGTTTGCGAGTGTATAAAGGTTTTTTTCCAGTGATATGTTCAGTAATTTGCCGAAAAGGTAAGGGTCACATGACGCAATTATGTCGAGAGGAAACTCTTGAGTTCAAGAGTCGAGGGTGGTTTTCATTTCCTTCGCAATTAGAAATACATTTTTATAGTTAACGAAGGTCGGATGAAAGCTTCGACGTAGATCAAAGCGAGAGTTTTGCTTAATGCGTCGGTTTAACCACACAAAAGCTCTTTTCAGCAGAAACGCTTTGATACATCGAGTTATGTGAAATTGTAGCGATTCAAAGGAGCAAACAACGTTTGCATTTCTGTACAGTTCGCGGTGAAAAGGTGCACTTATATTTGCCTATTGTGACATGACGAAATGGAAAGGCGCCGACGGCATATGAAGAGACGACTTTAAAGCTTTCATGAATCCGACGATTCAAAAAATCGCAACACCAAATCTATTGTAAAATCCTTCATTATCAAGAATTTTTTTAACTTGTTTTCCAATTAAAACTAAAATCTTGAAACTATAAAATAATCGTATCAGGAATTCTCACTCGCAAAAAGCTTATTATTTCCACGGATCCAACATCAAAGTATTTGTGTAAAAAAATCCAGATATTTCTATCAATTAAATCTGTGTTTGTGTTGTTTAAAAATCAAAAAGGAAGCTTTCAAACAAGTGCTTCGTCACGTTAGACTCGTCGCACAATCAGCGGTCGCGTTCAAAGCTTCAACCGACGAAACAGTTGAATTTGTCTTCATTTAACTGCGGTGGTTACCGACCACCCGTCGCGAACAATGGTCGATGCTTGTCATAGATCTTTGCTACTCATGTTCATATATCACCCCCTTCTAGTTGAACTAAAACACAACACAGTATATGTTTTCTCTAAACAAACAATGCGTGATCGCTTTACAAGATGTAACCTTTTCAAAGTTTGACAACTGAATTATTCGACTCTTGATGTCGATGAATATTATTAATGAAGTTGAGGGAATTTCTTAACAGGGGGCAATGGGAAAAGAATTTTTATCAAATAGAAATTGTTTTTCTCAGTTTTATTTCAATCATAAAAAATGTTGTCTTTATTTGTTTAAAGTGTATAAAAATTCAAAATAAATGGTATTAAATGTTAACTATAAATAATGCTTTATGTTTTTCAGTTAATTTAAATGCCAGTTATGTCAGTAAATAACATTAATTTGAATTTTCTTGAATGTATTAACAGAGATAGAGTTAACTTTTATGTTGCTGTTTGGTAAAGATTTTGTCAAAACAGAGCTTTTCCATTATCAGTTATATAATAAATTTTTTCCAATTCAAATTATTAAAATTGTCTATTAAATCTTACTATTAAAATGACATTTTAATCAAAAGGATGAATAAAATAAACCAAAACCGTGTTATTGACAACGCGAATAAAATTAAAAAAAATTAGAATCTGCACTACCGTTGAAAATTTCGTTACTGTGGTTGATGATTTTTATTTATATTAACATTTCGTGAATAAATTACTTAAGAAGTCGTTTTTTTATGAAATTGGAAAACACGTGAATAAAGATATTTTATTCACTAATACCATAAATAGCTTTTGAAGAACAGCAACGTTAGAATAATCATCTTGTTAGAATTTTTTTTTATATTTCTATGTGAAAAATAATCAGACATCAATTCAAGTAACGCGTGAAGATCGAAGTGTTAATATGTTAAGAAGAAAAAATTAAGTTTTATGGAATCTATTTCATGCTACAATAAAAAAATAAACATTTTATTGTGTGAAGTTGATAAAATATAAATCATTGAATTTATTATTAAAATTAGAATAATAATGAATCAAGTCACTTTATAAAAAAATAACTAGCTCTTAAAAATTTTAGGAATAAAATATGGTTTCAAAGGCTGTTCTGCTGAATTAAAAAATTGTTGAAAATAATCATTCATAATCGTGTTTTTCGATGCAATTGCATCGATATTCAATTTGATAAATCTTGTTATAAACTGAACATTTTATTTTTTTTTATTTTTGGAGTAGAAGACTTTTGCCAAGTTGAAATATTATTTTCGAAATAATGATAAAAGTTATAAGCACATAGTGAAAATAACTTGTAAATTTGTGAATTATTACAAAGTTTTATAAGAGCTTTAATTTTATTCAGACTCACAGCAGCAATGTACCAAACAAAAATTCTGAAAAATGTTTTATTTTTGATTAATCATTAATATAGTAGTCATATTAATTACAAAAATAATTAACTTCATGAAAATGCTCAAAATATCTTCAAAATATTTATTCCCAACTTTCAGTTTCAAAAATATGTAACAGGACTAATTCTGAAAAAGATTCGTCTCTTCAGAATCAATGTTTGACACTTTGAAAAATAATTATGTTTGTCGAAACACTACAGTAACTAATACACAAATTATAATTAAATTCATGAAAAACATTCTTGATTTTATTAATTCTACAAAATTCAGTTGATCAGCTTTATCTTGACTGAAATTTCGTTGAAAAACAACGTTTCAAAAATACTGTTAAAAATCAGATACAGTTGCTAAGTTTTTTATTCAAGTAGAAGTTGATAAAAACTGATAAGTGTATAATTATACAATGTGAATACTGAACAGTTAACCGCATTTGACTACTTTTGTCAATGTTGAATAATAGCTGAGTATTTATAAAAAAACTTTGGGCTGTCCAATGCTGGGACATGTTAGACTCAATCGAAAGTATGCAGAAGTTTGAAATATTAGTTGAAATAGTAAATGAAACAGTGTTCCACAGCACAAATTTGAAAGAAAAATATCAAAAAAAAAATCTGCTTAAGGTGTCAATATCTGATACTTTTATCTATGCTCTATTAGAAAAAAATCTGCATTTATTAATTGACAGCTCCAAGGTTTGCCAGTCAAGTTCTCAATCTTAAGAAAAAAGTGAAAATAAAATGTAAATTATTAATATTAAAAAAGAGCTTTTAGTATCGTCTGTCTGTTTGCTTGCGATTCGATTTCAAGGGTGTTTTGTTTATTTTGCAGGTGCTTCTAAGAGGACACCCTGGGAGCGACATCCGGACCCGTCCCGACTCCGGGCGGGTTTTCTCCAGTGATCTCAGCGGCAAAGACGCTTTCACTAAGGGAATCGTCGTGTGCTGAGGCTTTGTGGAAAATGCCTCATAAAGGTTGGTCGATTTTTACAATTACCCCAACGCGTGCGTATGTATTGCTCCCCCTCTTATAATCGCGCCCTCGTTGCGGTCTTTAATCAAGCTGCAATTAACTCGAGTTTTTTTTTCTCTACAGTGCTCTCGTTCACCCCGCTTGTAATGATCGAGTTAATATACAGACCGCGTCATCGACTTGCAAATCTCATGCGGTTTTCCACTAGACTTCTAATCGATATAAAATCTAAAATTTAGGAAAAAAAAATGTTTCGTTGATTGTCTGCAAGTGGCACAAATCGCAGCATCTTTCGCCTTTTTGCTTTTGAATAATGCAAAAGTCTGCGAATTAGTTTTCAGTCATTTCCATTCCTCCATTAATTTATGTCTGGTCGACTTTGCCAGTCTGTCACCATCTCGCCGCCTAAAGAGTTTTCCCCACTCTAGAGTTTCACGTCTCGGTACATCCTCAATTCGCCATGTAATGTTAAGGCTAATGCAATTTGAACGCGAGTGTCGCGAACTCCGGGTTACCGAGTCAACAAAGAGCCGCCATTTTCACTCAGCGTTTCGGGAAGGAGGAGGGGCACCGGATTCCTTCGGGACATCGTTGAGTGCATCTCGTAAAGGTTGTATTCTTGTTCGCTCTCCGCAGATTACTCCATCAATCGGCATGTTTTTGCTAGCCTCCGGCAAAGTACTTAATGGACAAGCGGATCAGCGCTTTAATAAAAGGCCTTTTAAGTGCATTATAATCCCTGCTCATTAACGAATTTCAACTATGTTCAAAAGCAATTATTTAGCATATATCACCCTAGGAAATTCTAGGAGGATTGAGAAGTTGCTAAGTTTGTCTCTTGTTCAATTCGCACGTACAGAATTAACTCTTAGATTAATAGCCAAAAAAAAACGCGCTTGATTAGGGGATATTTATTAGCGACGAAACTGTTATTTGTCGTGAATACCCGAGAATTTTCCTTGTAATTCGACATTAATCTGCAGTCGGCGAATTCAAAGCGAGGAAGACCATGCTCGAGCAAGCATAAAATAGGACATAGATTAAATCCTATCCTTAACTCGTATTTCGCTCACGCACTCCTTGCGTTATTAGCACGAAAACACTGTGCTAAAGATCGATTCTTTCAGAAGAGGACCTCATGCATCACGCTTCCATGGGTCAAAATACCATCTTTAGTTGTTCAACAGCAGGACATAGCGGCATCAATCAATTAGGAGGAGTGTATGTAAATGGAAGACCTTTGCCGGATTCAACGAGACAGAAGATTGTTGAACTTGCACATTCGGGAGCTAGACCTTGTGATATATCCAGAATACTTCAAGTTTCTAACGGATGCGTATCTAAGATTTTGGGCAGGTAATAAAGTTTAATTTTACTTTAGCTGGATTTAACAACTTTCTAATAGATGCATCCGAGTTGTGCTAATCCTTATTATTCTCAAAAGACGCTCTTTGTCAACGTATTTTGTATTAGCTATTCATAAGCAGATTGTTTCTACCTTCTTAGAGATTTGACTTTGACTAATTTTTCAGTAAATGTAGTGTTTTTGCTTCGACCAGAAAAGATGACTTGTAAGTATTTCTTGTAGATATTACGAGACGGGTTCAATCAAGCCTCGTGCCATTGGTGGCTCAAAGCCTCGCGTCGCCACCCAGCCCGTGGTCAACAAAATCGCCGAATTTAAGCGCGAATGTCCTTCGATTTTTGCTTGGGAAATTCGTGACCGACTGCTCTCTGAAGGAGTTTGTAACAACGACAACATTCCTAGTGTAAGTATTTGTAATTAAATACTCATTTAAGTATCCACGTTTTGCCCCCGAGACAAACATTCGTTGTTGGTTTGCCAATGTGTAACATGTCGTATGTCAACGCTGTGCAAACTCTATTAGTGACAAGATTTCGCTCTATTTACCCAACGCTGACAGAATCTCAGGTAGTTCTGCGCACAATACCATCGACCCTATTCACAAATTCATCAAAACGATACTCGAAACAGTAATAGGTTAGTTTCATGCAAGTATTGTATCTCGACAAATGTCCTTGTCGTCACTTTAAAGAGATTTATGTTGTGGATAGAAAGACGGTTTTGTCGACGAAATTGCGTTCTTTTACAACTCAAAGAGACCGATCACCAAAGGGACTGTTTAGATGACACTCCAATGGAAAAATGCAACATGCACGGTCAATAAAATCAGCACAAATAGCTGGACATAATGTAACGCATTCTTTCCTTTATCCGCACTACTTTTCAAAACACGACTCAAGAGGAATTTTTCTTTTGATTAATTAATTTTTTTTTTTTATTATGATGGCGGACACCTTGGATTCTTTCGATGACTTATAGTAAATTCAAACGAGCGATTCTGTCCAATGGCAGACCGGAAACTCCGCCATTTTCTATCCCCCTGTCCGAGC
The DNA here is from genome assembly GCA_030157265.1 of Latheticus oryzae. Classification (NCBI taxonomy): domain Eukaryota; kingdom Metazoa; phylum Arthropoda; class Insecta; order Coleoptera; family Tenebrionidae; genus Latheticus; species Latheticus oryzae. Next base: position 15,532,134 of record CM058052.1, on the reverse strand, counting down.
GCATCCCTCTTTTTAATCTATATAAGGCGCTGACAGCAATTCCGACTGGTCCCTTTTGATGCTTTCACGCAATGCGTATCATAGTTACTATCGATGAGTAGACCTACGCACGCGCCAAATTACCTTTACCACTTTAACTGATTTATCATTATCTTAAACACTAATAATTATACGTGATATGAAAAAAACTAAAAAACTTATTGTTAGCGTAAAAAAATATTAGAGTCGGAAAAAGCCGAAATGAAGACACGACTAGACTAATTTTTGTTTTAGTTTTAATTTAACTCAGATTTTTTAATCGTCGATCCATTAATTTACACCACTAATAAAATCCGCCTATTCCAAATAAAAAACAAGTAAATTCTCCAAAATATGGAATATTTTTCTTGCTTCAAAGAAAAAGTATCAAAGTTCAAACGAAAGTAGATTTAGAAATTGAAGTTAATTTTTTGTTTTTATTTTGCTTTTTTCAATTTAATGTAAAAAGTTCTGTTGAGAAAATTAATCGCAGTTTGATAATTTAGATGGAAAAATTGGAAGATATATAAAGACTTTTTCAGGACTTAGAGAGAGATTTGTTATTCAAAAAATAGCAGTTAATAAAAAAAATACAATTTTAGAAAACAGTAATAATTTTCTGTAGCTGGAGCGTGAGCAAATTTTGAAACATTTAAAAGTCCGAGCCAATAAAGGCTTCAATAAAGTATGAGATTAGTACAGTAATCAAGCCTCTAAATTTTTTTAAAAGTCGCTTAAAAAATTAATGTTTTTCTCAATTCGGAGTTTAGTTATTGGAAAGGTAAATTGGTAATAGATTTTTACATGCGCTATCCCTAAGATTTTTATACTGCGAGAATTATAACTCAAAAATCCATGACTATTATAGAAAGCTCTATTTGTATAAATATTTTAATATCAAGGAAACTTTTTGAAATTTTGATAAGAGAATGTTAAACATTGTATGTGACTTGTCTGTGATTAGCTTTTACGATATTGGAGGTTAAGCCATGAACGAGCACAATTGTCCATAACAAATATATTGCCAACTTGCCACTCAAATAAATATTTTGGCTTTGCAGAAATTTGAAAACGTTATAATAATTCCGTAAATGATAAATAAAATACAATTTAGTGATTGGAGGACAAAAAATTTTGAACGGTCAAGTTGAGATTATTCATAATAAATCAACGTAAACCGCCCTCTACTTTGTCATTGTCAAGAAGACAGAAAAAATAATAAACTTCAGTTAATTTAACATAAAGGCTGTTTTACATTTTAATGTCGATGAAATGACAAGTGATTAAAATTATTAGATCGCTATGGTACTTAATCAATAAAAAAAAATTAAGTAAACTTAAGATTAATGATTTATAGAATACTTGGAATTATCCCACTCATTTGAAAATTTCTGCAGGGAATCTGTAATTTTTTGGAACGAATTTATTATTATAGTTATTATTATTGAAGTATAAGGTAGTCAGAAAATTTTAAGTAATTTTCGATTGTGACAAATAAAATAATGAAATTTTGATTTTTGCCTTTCACATAAAACTATAAATAGATTGTTTGATTTAAATTGTGTTTTCTGATTGTATAAAACCTTTTACTTGTGTATTTTAAGCTTCTTAGAACAGTTAATCAGAATTTTCATCAAACGGTTTGATTAAACTTGATTAGCTGTGATTGGAGTAACTATTCATTCTGATGGTTTGATTGGCTTGCTTTACGTTATTTGGGTACTTTAAGGACTTGGTCAGGCCCCGATCAAACTGTCAAAATTTCTCCAAATTGTTTAATCAAACTGAAGCTTTAAACTGGTGTGACATCAGATTTTGATAGTTTAATGTGATATCAAACCAATGATAGCATTAGTTTGATCAAACAATTTGACAGTCTGACTAAGGTCTATGAAAATTTGATTGTTTTTGAGAAAACTGAAACTTCCAGGTAATAGATATCGGAATCAAATGATCGTGAAGCTTTCAGTTCTGAGCTATGACGCAGCTTAGAAAATTATATTCATGAGAGACACAAAATTCTTGAGCATAATTGTTTTAGATCACAATCTGACAAATAATTTACAAAAAGTTAGGTTGTGTTTGATTTTGTCACGTCAAATGATGACAGTTTTTACATTCTTTTTGTTTGTATTTGGCGCCCAGGTTTCTAAGACACAGATTTTACAAAAAGGTGGAAATACACTGCCAAAGATTTCTTTGTCTTATTCTATTTTCATTAACAACTGTACATTTCATATTCATTTTACGTGAAAAAATTATCAAACAAGTGAGTGAAGCAACATTTTTTAGACAACAAAATCTGCAAGCGAGTGTGAAAAATTTCACACACACTGTGCAAACATTTCAGCTGGTTTTTTTTTCACATTCAACTGCTTAAATTTTCTCCGAAACACCAAAATGTGCAAATTCTAACAATAATGTTTGACGATGATCTCAAATGATTCAATAGTTTGAAATCAAGTTATTAATTTTTAATCAGTGCTTTAAACTGAATTAGCTCTTATAAACATAAAACGTGAAATGGAAAATGAAATTCTAAAATATTTATTTGGATCATTAGACCAAAAAATTATGTTTTGTGAATGTGGTGGTATTGCGCAGCCGAGGCGCCTAGCCGAGCACGAGCACGCACAAAACATTTTCTGGTCTTGTGCACCACAATTTTGTTTATACCGACAAGCTTGAATGTAAAAAATCATCATTTCCCACAATCTACACCTAGTCTAAAAAGCAATTACAATAAGATTTCTGTTACGGTATTAATTAGAACCTTACGATTACATTTGCATGAAGATAAATAAAACTGACTTTTTCTAAATTATTAAAGAATCAGCTACAATCCTATAGTACTTAGTGACTTTTCACAAATGTTACTTTGTAAGGAAAACTGCAGTTTTGTAGATTCTGTCAATTTTCATTTTTTATAGATATTTTGTCAATATCTTACTAATTATAGAGATATTTTTATGATTATATCTATTGATAATTCCTAATGTGCTTTTGCTACTTTTGAGCGAAAAACTAGATCGTCGAAAACTTCTCACAATATCGTAAAGCAACTTCAGTCTTGTAGTTTCATCGCTGGCGCTTCGATGCGCGTCGAAACGGCCCTATTTACAGACATTTTCCTCCTTACAGTAGCGTTTCCTGTTCACGTTCGATTGCTCTCGAATTGTTTGACCTATCATGGCAGTCTCGCCCCCAAAGCTATTTATGTCAATGATGAAACTGCCCTTCAATTCCGGCATTCGTCCCCACGCATTGATAACCTTCAAGTGTTACACGGAACAGTGGCTAATTCCGAATTCCGTTACATTCACCCCCTTCATTGCAGTGCTTCACACTGTTCTAGAAACTAACACAATAAAAAAAAAGCAAACAAAAAAATAATAACTATTCGTTCTTTCAACATCTCATCACCGACAGGACCTCCATTTTCTCTAATCTCTATCTATTTTTATAATCCCCGCGTTCCAGCACTCGCCCGCCCTTGTTGCCGTTACCTTGGTTACACCAACCCCAAAATACCGACACAACGATTCCCTCTTTCTTATTTGCTTTGATTTTGTTTTTGGTAAGCGTTTTCGTATGCGAATTTTTCAACGATTGCATATATTTGATGACTTGTCAAAATCAAATATTTTAAGAAAGGATTTTATAAAACGTGGATAAGCTTTGCTTTTATTCCACGATAATTGTGTTGGTTTAACGGATAATGGAGTGGTTAATCGAATGCTGAGTATGGATGAATGGAATGAATTGTTGGTTGTATAAGTGAAGCTGCATTTTTGGAAATTTTGATCCACTAGAAATAAGAAAAATTTAAAATGAGATCAGATCGTGGGTTTGTTAAATGTTGTTGGGGTGAAGCTTTGATTAGATGAGATCGAAGCTGTCCCCTTGTAGGTGGCTTCAGTGGCCGCAATCGCGTTTATAATTTAAAACGTTTGGAGTTAGGCGGTTATTACCATCAAGAAGGCATTGTCCCGAGGGATTGCCTGCGGAGAAGTCGGTTCGTCGAAAGGGAAATCACTGTGGTTTCATAAATTGAACAATTTAATACGTCGCAATTCAATTACATTTTACGATAAATTTCTTTCGAGTTCATTTTGAAATTCGCATTATTACTATAGAGAGAAAAAAGGAACCATCCCAGTTGTCCCTCCAGTCGGGCTATTTCACATATGACCGAACACGAATTGTACAACACGCTTAGCTGATCCTATTCAAAAAATTTTTTCCCTCGCGCCCTTCACCAGCCCTCGCTTTTTCCTCTTTTTCCCCTTTCTTAATAGTGGACGGTAATAATGACGTGCGATGCAAACCGGATGATATGAAGCGGTTTTCGCAAATCCACCGGATATCGCTTTCTGGATCTACTCTCTGTCAAAACCAGGGGACTCCTCGATGACATGTGGCTTTACAATGCCGCATGCTCTACATACATTTACATTTATTTCATTAGCTTAATTGGCAGAACGCCGATTTTAAACTGAAATCAGCCGCGGCGGCAACGAGCCATTGTGTTTGCGCAGGGACGGACTAATTGATGATTTTATCGGACGGCACCGGAACCTGACGCCCGGACACTTGACTGATCACGACAGATGCAGCCACGAGTCTAAAGACTCACTTTGATTAAAAAAGCTTATCCAAGCCGCTAATCAGAATCAAATTTTTTTCAAGTATCTTGTTATAAACAAATGACGTAATAGAGTTAGCGTAAGTCGGTGTAAAGCCCGATGGCAAGAAAGGCTGCCTGTCGTTGACACGCAGTGTCGAGGTGTTGTGCTTCCACTTGGTTAGCCGCAAAGAATGGTACATAATAGCATCTATCCAGGGATAGGGATAAGCCAGTTAGGGGTGTTTGTAGTGCGTGAGTTGCACAGTATTGCATCTGGCATCGTCATTGTTTGCATGCCTATTTTTCCCACAAATTTTCATTGTCATCATCAATGTTTCCAGGTCTCTTCGATCAATCGAGTGCTGCGAAATCTCGCTTCGCAGAAGGAGCAGCAAGCGTCGGCTCAAAATGAATCCGTTTATGACAAGTTAAGAATGTTTAATGGACAAACTCCAGGATGGGCATGGTATCCTGGCACTCCCACAGCGCCTCATTTGGGTTTACCACCAGCTCCAGCCGCTCTCACCACGCAAATATCAAGAGACGACTTGCAAAAGAGAGGTGAATTTTTCGAGAAATATTTAATTAAAATGGTTGTGTTCATATTTGTATAAAACCGTAATTTGAAGCGTGTTTATTTTTGCTGACCATAAAAGTGAATTCGGTGGAAAACATAGACGGACCAATTAAAATAAACCGAATTTAATTAATCAAAAACCGTTTCGTTCATTCATAAATTATCTCGGTTTGCAAACAACATGCATTTTCTGTTTACATGGCAACATTTCGAATTAAATTCAATGCGCATTCCAAATTACACGCCACGAACGCTCATTAATGTCCTAAATTATTATATTACATCGAAGCATTTTCAAATATAATTTTTCACTTCTCCATACAATTTGAACAATTTGTAACAATAATAGGGAAGAAACCTCCGAGGACTTTCATAAAATCGTATTTTGTTTAGAGGTGAATGGTCTTTATGACGATCCCTTAGAGGTGGAGTGAGTAGAGAAAGATAAAATAATTTAGTTTGCAAGGGGCGGTCGTTTCAAAATGAACATAACTTCCGTGCGAGTGAACTTTTGCTGCCCAATCTAAACTGGTAATTGTGTTAGCGGTAAATTTCATCGTAACACTCGACAAGCCAAGACTTAGCAAAAAATAAACATGTAGTTGATTAAAATGAACAAAGTATCAAGAAGTTAGAGTGCGTTTCAATCGATAGCGTCGATGATAGGTCAAACCTCAGCGATTGTTAATTTGCTGAAAGTGTTTTATAAAAAAATAGTCCAAAATCTAAAATTATGTAAATTCGGTTCATTGTGAGATTCGTCGGTGGAAAACATAAACAGGAGGGAGAGGGAACAGGATCAGAAGATGAAATAAAACAAGGAGAATGAAATGGCGAGGGTGGATATGAAATGGGGTGGAGTTTACAGAAGCGGAAGTAAATAGGGACGCGCACATAGGGTGGGAAATGCACGGAGAGACGTTAACTTTCCTGGTGCCGGCGTTCCTCGACTACGCGTTCTGTTTTTCGACAATTCGTCCCCGATTCGCAGCCATGTTTTTAATGAAAACAACGCAACTATATATAACAACAAAATGACAAAAAATATCAACCGAGTTTTTCTCCTCTGTAGGGATGTTTTCTTATTTCAGCCGATGCCATGCACGAAAACACGTCCGATGGAAATTCGGAGCACAACTCTTCGGGTGATGAAGATTCACAACTCAGGCTCAGGCTGAAGAGAAAATTGCAAAGAAACAGAACGTCCTTTACCAACGAGCAGATCGATAGCCTCGAGAAAGGTAAGCTAAACGGAACATAGTCCAAAAAAAAACTTAATTTCTTTTTACTCTGAACTTTTGAAAATTTTCTTAAATTTCCTTTTGTAAAAACTGTCGCTTAATTGGAGTAAGTTGGTTGATATGAAAGCTGTCGTATTTTCTTTCCAGAGTTCGAGCGCACCCATTACCCCGACGTGTTCGCAAGGGAGCGCCTAGCTGAGAAAATTGGATTACCTGAGGCACGTATCCAGGTAACAATTTTTTTTGCAAAAATCAGTAGGAACTTAGTTTAGTTAAGAGTGCGTTAATTGAATAAAATCATGCTATCTCTGGAACGAATCAAAGTTCCTGCTGGAGCGGATCTTTCAATAGAGGATCGGTGCAATTTGGATAAGTAACGTGGATGTCGAAATGAAAAGCTCTGGTAAAATGGCGCAACTCGCATGGATACTTTATCTAAATTACAGACAGGCTTTTCATCAACTGAAAGCTGTAAAACGTGCCTTTTATGTGAATATAAACAGAGAGCGAGTTTAGAAACATGAAATGATTACGTGTTTTTGTGGAGTATCTTTTGATTCCTGACGGAAAATTCGTTATTTGCAGATTGCCCTTATTTGGTTTCTTTTGAGAGGGTTCCAATAAGACTGTTGGCAAATAAGAGAACACATATACTATTTAATAATGTGCTCTTCGCTTTCAATATGTCGTTTAAGTGCTTGAATCGAGGGCGCTCTCTAATCTTTTACATCATAATATTTATCATTGCATGTAAATAGTGTGTACCCAGTGGGATGTGATGGGTTCGCTCCCCAGCAAATAGACGCTCTGCTCTGCCGAATTCGAGCCACACGGTGTTGACGCATGTTTTCAAGCTTCGTTGCTTGCTGGTATTGATCACGCCGAGTGCCAAACCTGAATCGGATGTGTTTACGCTCGTATTTTTGCACAACATTACGCCAAATCCGCACCGATCGCTCTCTATGCTCATTTTCCACTCTCTATTTTGCACTTTTCCACCAAAATCAAATGGCGCCAAACACATTTACCATTTTTAATTGTTTAACATCATCAACAACAGTAGATACTAAAACATGGATTTCGTGTCCATAGAGCGTATCTAACACAAACGGCCACACAATATTGGCCATGTCATCGCCCTGCTACATAAATAAAAGAAAAACCCATTGTAGATACATTACATTCGCTGGGGAGTCCGATTGTCATTTTTCACTGCACCACAACAAATAAACGTCGTCGAGAATGACCCCAAGATTAATCGTTTTATATAAAAAACTCTTAGTACCTTCCAAATTGTCATTTTTTTGTCTTTAGGTGTGGTTCAGTAATCGAAGAGCTAAATGGCGTCGTGAAGAAAAACTTCGTAATCAAAGAAGAGCTGTTGACCAAGTAGGTGCTGTCAGTCCTCCAGTGTCTACAGGTCGTCTGCCTATAAATTCCGGCTTCAATTCCATGTACTCGTCTATTCCACAACCCATCGCTACCATGGCAGACACGTACAGGTGAGTGGAATGCGAGCGGTAGCTTTCTCCTTTTCGTCTCAAATATGGAATTGGTCCTGAAGGCACGTGACGTCCCGCTGAGGCTAAGCGGAGGGATTCCGCCTGTCCTGGACGACAGGCTAATCCTCTGGCGGGCCGCTGACATGACATGACCGCTGCAAGCATGTCACGTCGCTCGGATTCCGACAGACACCTTTGTTTATGCGGGATTTTGATGCTGAATAAATGATAGAGGAGCTAATAATCATTCGTATACAAGAACGTACACTAAAAGATCACACTCAGCTCCCAAGAATTGTTTTTTCTCAGTTCTGTAGAACGGCTAGCGAATGATTCATATATTCCAATTTTCCTTTTTCCGTCCTTGACGCCAGTTTCCTAACTGAAAGCATGTCTCAGATTCCGAAACACAATTACCCCTACGAGTCGTTAACTACAAGCGCCTTCTAATTCCAATAACTGGCAAAGTATTCCGGTTGTAATTCCCAAACGAGATAGTTTCGTCGAGTGGACATGCCACTAATGAATCCAGCTTTAAATTTTTTTTGTGTTTTTTTTTTCAGTTCGATGTCAGGAGGTTTAAGCAGCAGTTGTCTCCAACAGCGCGACGCTACTGGTTATCCTTACATGTTTCACGATCCGCTGCACTCTTTGAGTTCTTCGTACAATTCGAGAGCCACAGCTTGCAATCCTGCAGTGGCTCACGCCCAACCGACCACTCATCCCTCTTATGCTTCTGGCACCACGCCGACTTCAGTACCTGCTTCTACCGGAACCGGTATGTATTTTTAATCCACCAACTTCAATACGAAAGATGTTTTCTTTATAAACCGACCTTACGCTTCAGTGACACCCTCCGGCATTCAATTTAAAATCGAGCAATGAATATTTAGATTTTTTTCTGACGCGAGAATAAAAATTGAAAATGACGATGTACGAAAGATTTTTTATTAAAATTGAATGGAGAAATAAATTACGATAACCTTACGAGACAAACGGCATTTTTCAATTAACATTTATTTTACTTCTTTTTATATTGGAATTTTGTGAAAAATTGCTGCTAGCATCCCTCATCCGCCCAATAATTGCGGTGTTGCTAAAACGCTCGTTCCCGGTACGTTCGTCTAGTAAATCTGAGTTATCTGATCGAAACTCGCTCCTTTAGCAGTTTTCCCGGTTCGCCGTCGTAAATTTCATTGTCCGTGATCAGTTTAAAGTGGCGGAGGGTGGTTTCCAATTCTCGGCTCGGCGAACGCTCAATAATGTGCGAACTAAAGCGAGGGTGGGGACAGCGTTGTTCTGGTTGCAAGCTTCGTTTGGTACCTTCTCTCTCGAGACTCCTTTTAACCCCACCGTCGGTACTTTTTTGTTTACAGGGGTGATATCAGCTGGCGTCTCGGTGCCTGTACAAATTCCCAGTCAAACTCCAGACCTTTCCGCCAACCTCGCTTCCAACTACTGGCCAAGGATTCAGTGATCGCAACTTTTCGGGTTTCCTCCGCCGAGCATTCTCGTGCACCAGGATAACCCGACTCTGCAATCAGCGATGACACCGCCAGTCATCCCTGCTACAAGCGCCGACCAGGAGTCTTCTTAAGCGTCTAGCGCCATCTCAACGCCGAAAGCAGCGGCCACGGACTGCAGGGTACTTGTGAATAGTGTAAATAGTGTTTTCGCGCACGGAGCGGACATCTTCAGCGATGATATTTCAATCAGTTGCAATAATTGGATAATCGTTTCTTTGCAATAGCCATCAAATTATTACTAATAGCAATAAATGAATGTCTTGTAATATTGAATAGATGTACGGACTGTGTTAACACGAAAACAATTTAGAGCATTTTTTGTTTAGTTCCTAAAACGCAATGCTTAATCCGATCTTTTTTATAATAGTGTATAGTGATATATTTCAATATGTATTTATCAATGTCGTGTAAATTCTTGTTGCTGTGATTAAATTATACTTTCAAGTTTTATGTAGTTTAGGAGTTGCTGTTTAGATGTGTAAAAAATTATAGTGCATTCGTGGAATAATAAACAAGTAATACAATTATCATTTTTTATTCAATTATATTCAAAATATCGATAATTGTCCAACAACGGAGCTCTTTCATTCAACCCATTATCAGTATGGGGCGGAAATGGTGATCTGCCTCGTTGCAATTTCCACTGACAATAAAACCCAATAAAAGTCATGGCTATCAACCACACAGTATAACCAACATCTACAATTCAAAATAAAAATAAAAAATGTACTAAAAAATTATAAATACCTAAAAGTTGGAACGGTGGATCGATTGTTGCCATATTAAAATTTTTCACTATCATTCTCCTAAACGTATTTATAATAATATATTGGAGATTCCCACCGGTGTAATGGCTTAAAGCAGCCACACAAGCGTACGTCCCTACAAAACTACACCCTAAACAATGCCCCTCAGTCGTCGGCAAAACGCAAAAAATCTGATTCATCAAAATGATGCTAACAAAAACAGTCCAAAATATCACATTGTTTCGGAAAACATCCAAATCACCTAAGAGAAAAACTATAAATTTGGATAATAATAATAAATTATAATAATACCCAAGGCTGAGTAATAAATAATCGAAGCAATTAAAAATCCAGCTACGAAAAATGTAATACTTGCTGAAAAAATCGGAATTCCAAGTTTAAGCCACAGTTTCAACCACACAAATCCATAAAGAACTCCAACAACGATCGAAAACGTAGTTTTAACTAAAAGAAAATATTTCATTTGAAAATATTTCTCGATAAAAAAATAACTACCTTCAATTGAAAAATCGATTTGGGACAAAACCACGTAACTCATAGACAGTCCCACCACAAAACCCATCAAAAACAGTGTAATTCTAAAAAATTTATGTCCGACAAAGTTGACAAAAAATCCGGAAATTAAAAGAAACGCGCAAATAAATTTCCAATGAATTGTGGTTGGATTTATGCAATTCTCTTCAAAATTCGTTAAATCACAGCCATAGGATACAGCAGGCACATACGCTGAGCTTCTACCGTTGGAAGTAGCTACAATAGCAAATACTTGTCCCACACCCCTATACGCGCTATACAATTTTCTATATTTAAAATAGCCATCAACAGTTGGAACTTTAACCCCATTCGATTTGATCAGATCAGGGGTTAGCATTTTTTGAATACCAGCAAAATAATGAACATGATCGTGAGTATTTTCTGGTAGGTATAAATGGTACATATCAACTTGGATATTGTTTTGATCGCAAGTGGAATTAAACGTTGATGGGGGTTGACTTTGAACTATTATTAAATCATCAGTAAACGATGTTAATTGATATGGAGCGTATTCTGTTGGAAATGATAAATTGCAACCGCCAGGAATAGGATCTATAAGAAATTATTATTGGAATTTCAACAAATTTATAAATTACCTGCGTTGCTGTAAATTGTTACTAAAATGAAAGCCATGAGTGAACTGTTTGAGAATTTCAGATAAAATTCAGTATCTTTGTGATTGAATGAAACTAAACCAATATTAGTGCCTATTATTGTAGTTTCTCTTTGGAAATTAGGAGTCGAAGACAGGGATATATTTTGGAGGAACGTGTGGACTTGCACTATAAAAAAACCTGCATTGGATGGTATATTTCTCACCCAAATCCCTGCTTCTTCAGATAAAAACGAAAATCTAGATTGGATATGTGTAGTTTTATTTGAAGCATCATAATCTGATAAATCAAACTGAATGAGTTGACCTAAAAGTGAGGTTATGAAAATGCCAACTTAAAAAATTACAATTACCGTTAGTTAATATAAAAACTACACAAAATAACACTAGTGTTTCTTTTTGCATGATTAATATTTATATGAAAAAATGTTTTTTCTTATCAGAAATTAAAATACAGCATTGTTGAAAAAAAACATTGGTAACTTTAGAACATAGTTGCGCTTGCGTGTTGAATAAAAATCACCAAAAAGTGACAGATCACGTCTTGTGGTTAGCTATTATGCGGTGTCTGTCCGCTAGAGGCGCTGTACTTATGTCATGGGTGACAGGCGATCAATGAATTCGTACTACGGTAGTGAGTAAATTAGTGTTGTGCCATGAATTTATTTTAAATGTTTGATTACGACGGAGGAGGATAATGGGGAAGGACCAAGAGTTGTTGGAGGCGGCTCGCAAAGGCAATGTGGCCGTCGTTGAGAAAATCTTAGGGCAAAGGGCCAAAAGGAGTGGCCCTCTTGCAAGGTGGGTTGTTGTGATCAGCTGGTGCTTCTTGGGTTAGCTTTCAATAGTTTTGTATTAACAGAGGGGAAGTAACACAATAAAATACATTAAAAAGGCATCACGCACTTGTTTGCGTTTTAAAACTAATAAATTATGTTCCTCTTTAAAAAAAAAAAAAAATTATTCAGTGAAGAATTCTGAGAAGACTCATGAATCATCGTTTTGCTAACTGCTTAAATTGCATTAATAATAATAAAACTGACTGGGTTTATAGTTCAATTTTGATTTTTTAATGGATTTTAATTGCAATGTAGTTGAGAAATTCTGAAAACCGTGAAAATTGACTTCCTGACACAGGTTTTTCGGAATTGCTAATTAAGGTCGATTTATTGGATTTATAAAAGTCTACAAGGTCGTTTCATTCTCAATGGTTTTATGGCTATTACGATAACTTTCTCTGTACCGCACGACTTTGGTAACCTGTTACACCTTTTCTTGGTCAAGGTTTTCTAATTACATTACAATTAATACTGTTATTACACATTTTTTCATATAACGGTTTATAGGATGATTCATTAATAGCATATGTTATTTTTTGCTATAAATCACAACATAGTCATCAATTACACAATACACTTTCTATTTCGGTACTATGTTTGTTTATGTTGTTTTTTATTAGTTTGTAATTAAACTATCAACCGGTGTTTTAGCGATTGATCGTGCATAAAGATAAAAGTTTGATTTTTTTAGGTGATTTTAAATAGTATTTAATTGCATTACAAATAATTTTGCATTTATTTATTGATAAAAGTCATGTATTCCAGAATGCTAAATGGTCATTGAAAAATTTCTTTTGATCAACATTGATTAAGCGATTAAAGATTCGAATTTGCTAAAAACTTTCAAAATTAAAAACTTCAAGTTGCCAATTTTTGTGAGTGAAATTTCTTTATGAAGTGACAAAATAAATCAAAGATTAAATCATTGTTCTAGTCCCTTTTAATTTTTTAGTGCTTTTTAGGTCTGCTAATTATGAGCTATTTGGCTACAAACAGCAGCCAAAAGCAACTTCAAATAAGAAAATCCAAAAATAAAGATCGTTTTTTTGAGGCTCTTAGGATAGTTGATCCTGGAGCGAGATATATGAAATTTGAAATATTGATAAAGCTTTAAAATAATTTAAAAACAAGCTGAGACATTGGGTCAAATTTTTTCATAAAAGTAGACATAAAATTCAAATTCGGAATAAAACAAAAACTGCTAAAATTCAAGAATTAATTTCTACAAATTGCATTTCAAAATTTTAACACTTTTGATCAGGTCGATTTTCGATATTTTTGATTGTGGCTCCGATAATTAGTCCCTTTCAGCATCTTTTATTTTTTAGTAGGTATTTTCTTATTTTGCTAGTTTTGTCTGAAATCAGCCGCCAAATACCAAAATTTCAAACCGAAAATGCTGAAATGACATTTGGAAGCTTGAAGCGTTGATTGATAGATGTGCTTTTGAATATTGATAGAGTTTTAGAAAGGAAGAATGTATTGATAAACATTGCTTAATTTTTGGAAGCTTAAACCAGAAAAGTTCAGTTTCGTTCAAACTCAAATCATATTTTTTTTAATTTCAAAATTTTGCAAATAAAGAAATTTTGTTAAATTTTACAAAAAAGTTTTGAAGATTTCTAATTTTTTAACAAAATCATCCCCTCCATATAACAACTGTGTTTTTTCAATATTTTATTCTCAATTTGAAATATTAGACTTTGTTTTCGTAATGATTCAATTACAACTTATCAGTCGGTTGATAGTTAAAAAAATAGTTACATTTTTTATCTTATAATCTTGATTATATAATACCTTGTAAACAACTGACAAAATATTGTCCAAATACATAAAAAAATTCATTTGGAGTGTTTTTTCCGTCTAGCTCATTAAACATTGATAAATTTAGCCCAGCCGCACCGTGAATACAATGAACTACAAGTTCCAAAAATATAAATCTTTAATGCTTGCGTCTGTAAGAAGTGGTTATAGAGCCAAAAATAGAAATCAAGCAGACAGTAATTATAATTTTTTCTCAAACTCAAATTAAACATAACTTCTATTTTGGAAATTCTTATAATTTGTAGCTTACCTCAAGTGCAAATTATTTTACCACTGACTTTTGACTGTTGTCAAATGTGTTGGTATTCCTCCAAATTACATTTTTTCCAACCTTTATTATCTAATTACAATTCAGATCCCAAGACACATACTTACGTTGATTATTATTACAGTCCGGTGTGAATAAATGTCGGGCGGGTTCGTAAAATAAATTGTTTCAGACACGCAAACTTCTGTTGATAATTACGTCATAATCGTCCAATCAATTTATATGGACTTGGGTTAAATAAATATCGAATGAAAAGTCGATCGATATAAATTCCGTTGGCGAAGTCATTTCGCCACACCCTTCATCTTCAATATAGTCCTTCGTCCGTGAGAGATTATTTTGCTGAAGAATTGGGAATAAAATTTGTTGTGCTATTAACATTTGCAAAGAATAATATGATATGGCTCGTTTAAAGTTGCAGAATTATCTTTTAATATTTTTTATAGTTTGCGGAGAGGGCCCGGGGCTAATGTGCAAGACAGTAGTGGTTATTCAGCCCTTCACCATGCCGCTCTCAACGGCCATAAGTGAGTACTAAATTGAAGATTTGAACGCCTTAGACAACATCAATTTTACAGAGAAATCGTCAAACTGTTGCTTGAACATGACGCTTCGACTAACATCGTCGATGTGAAAGGATCATCGCCGCTACATTTGGCTGCATGGTCTGGTAACGTCGACATTGTTAGATTACTCTTGAATGGACCATCATCTAACTGCAATAATTGCAACGTTAACCTAACGGTAAGTTAAAAAGTAAAAGTAGAACTTGAATCGATTGATGGGAAAAGGTGTAAAATAAAGCAGTCGTGGCCGAGCGGTTAAGGCGTCTGACTAGAAATCAGATTCCCTCTGGGAGCGTAGGTTCGAATCCTACCGACTGCGAAAAGCTACCATTTTTTTCTGTTCAACAAAAAAGTGTTTAATCTACTAGTATGGAAAATTTACTATAATGAGTGTGAAGTGGTTTTAATTGTAGCGGAATCCTCAAATTTGTTTGAGCTAATTGCACACTTTCATTACGTTAATTAACGTGGGTCGTATCATTTTATTTTCCGCATTGATAATATGATAAAAAAATTCTAATTTCTTTAGATTTGAATTGAATAGAAAATCAGTTCAATAATCTTGATGTCATGAGCGTAAATCAAGTGTATGGTCTGAATCCAAGTCAAACAGGCAATCGACGTGATTGGCAGTAGTGTATAAGGGTCCGTTTGTAGAGATTAATCACCATCGGTCCGTATAATGGTCCGATGATCCCTTTCACGTTGGCCACTTGAACGACCTTTCGACTGTCAATGTCGCGTCATCTACTATCTTAATTACCGTCCGAATTGCCATCATAAGTACCTTCTCATCCAGACGTTATTCGATTGCCGTCAAAAGCTGCCGCTTGAAAGGATTAAGCAGAGAAAGAGTGACAAAGCTCGCGGATTTGACGTTGTCGTCACGACGAAAATATCATCAGTTTTGTTTTGAGAGAGAAGCCGCTTTATGAAAAGGAGATTTGATGGTAGCAACAGCCAATAGGAAAGAAGTCCAAAGAGAGATTTAATATTGTTTTCGTCATATCGCGAAATTATGCTCGTTATTTCCAAGATACGCTCGGTTTCACAACGAGAATGAAGCAAATACGGACGGGAAACGCCACTGATTTTCATTGTCACTCTGAAAGCTTTTGGCTAAATAAATTTAACAAAATAAAGTTTTTTAATTAATTTTTTTTATGTTTTGTCAATTTGCGAATTGTAATTGGTTGACAAGCTGAAACCATGTTTGTCACTTGGTTATTGTAAGACTTTTCACGAATGCCAACTTGAGCTTGATCTTTTCAATTCCACGCTGTGTTCGTTGGGCCAAAAGTTAATTCGTTTGCTGTCAGCAGAAGACAGCGTTGTCTATTAAAAATTTAAAACAAAACTTGTCGTTTTATTTCTTCGAAAACTTTAATGGTTTATGTATTTAAAATTTTAGACCAAAGATGACGAAACGGCACTACATTGCGCTGCTCAATATGGTCATACTGCTGTAGTTTGTTTACTTTTGGAACGTGGTTGCGACCCGGGGATTCGGAATTGTCGAGGCGAAACAGCTTTGGATTTGGCAGCACAATATGGAAGACTTGAAACTGTTGAGCTTTTAGTAAGGACAGATCCGAATTTAATTCAATGTTTGAAAATGGCAGCACCTGATACAGTCTATCCTCATACGCCTATACATTTGGCCAGCCGAAATGGACACAAGTAAGTATTTGATGAGTCAGCTTTGGCATAAAACGGAACATCCACCCCTGATCGGTGATTCTCTTAATTATCGTCGATGCATGAATTGTTCATTCTAGCGTTTTCGATTCAAAATTATTGTCGGCTTGACGTGTGCTCATAGGTGTGTGCGATAAACAAGCTGTTGCACAGAAACACCCCAATGCAGGTGCATTAATGACGTAAATAACTGCGAGTCTTTTTCCGGTTTGCGGGATTGATCCAACAGCTGATTCTTCCACTTCGACAATGATCCGTAAAAAGTAAAACGTTGTTTTTGTTGTTTTTTTTTTAATGTTTTCAAAATTGTGTCGATTCTCTTTCCTCTTTCCGCTCCGGTTATATACGCAATATGCGTGTGCCGTCATGCAAAAGCGAAACCAGATTGCATACACATGCCATCGCTCCACATATTGCAGCTCATCCACCGTTCGCTAATTCGTCGCCATTGGAAAGCAGCATCACCACAGGTGTACGTCATTTAGTCGATTAATTCGTCGATTTCAGGGCCGTAGTTGAGGTGCTTTTAAAAGCCGGGTTTAGTGTCAATATGCGAACGAAAGCAGGAACGGCTCTACACGAAGCTGCACTTTATGGCAAAGTTGAAGTTGTTAAAACGCTGTTGGAACACGGCGTTAATACTTCTATCAGAGATTCCCATAATTATACTGTTATGGATTTGTTGAGTCAGTTTAATACGGCTCAAGCATCGCAAGAAATAATGGGTCTTTTAAAAAGTAAGTTTTGGAATTGTTTGAAAGAATGTTTTATGATGATTAAAATAGGGCATAAGAGGGGTATAACGATAGTGGATAGTGATGGCGAGAGTATTAGCCATCCATTTCCTCCAATGCCTAGTACCGATTCGGATATCGGAAGTCCTTACGAAAATGTCAGACCTTCATCGAAGAATGCTCGATCGACTACGACGGATCCTTCACCGGGGACTTCGCCACAACGATGGGACTTCCAAAGGCATGCTCGACCACCAGAAATGTTCGAAGATCGTCGTGTTTCCGGCGTTTCCGGTATATCTATGTAAGTGTTTAAACATCATCGAGCATGTTATTATAATTTGCTAGAAAACCAATTTCCCGCTAATATCCCCCCAACGGATGCTTTCTAGTTTGTGCATGTTTTAGGCGTAATAGCAAGCAATACAAAAGTTTGCCGATTAAAAAACATTCTTCTGATATTTCACCATTGGATGGCATAACATTCGCATTTAATGAGCAATTGTCGCTAAGAAAATCCAGTTGTACTTCTACTGACACCTATTATACGGCATGCGAATGTAACGATGAGAGATATTCTAATTCTTCTAGGGAGTCCGACAACAGTCTGTATCAGATTCCTTGTGTACCAAAAGCATTTATGGATTCAAGTGTTCATTCGGAAGATCTGAACTATCTTTGCACAAGTCGGGAATCTGATCAGATTAGTTTGTCGTCGACAGCGTCCAGTTCGGGATATCCAAGGAGGCCGGATAGCGGTGGCGTACCTCTGTATATACCCATGAATAACGTTAGAGGCGGACATAGCCCCGGCTCCAACAACAGCAAAGTTTCGGTGAGTAAGAAAAATAATTTGACAAATATGTTTATTTGTCATCAATAGCCTACGCCGCCTAAGAAGCCGCCTCGTCGCAATCTGTCTGTCTCTCCGACGCACCATCAACCCATGTCGATGTCGGTAGACGGTGTCAGCAACAACGCCTACGAGTACTTATTTTTAGCCCATAGCGGTACTACCAGAAGTCAAGGGAACTTAAACCACGTAGAACATGAAAATCGAAGAGAACGTTTAACTCATGGCCGAAGTATGGATCAATATGTAGAAATGAACGTTTTCAATATAGCTCTAGATGAAGATGAAGAAAGACCAAAAGAATTACATCGTGGCAAAAGTGAAGATTTAGATTGTAGAAAAAAACAAGAACCGGTGGCTATTACTTCCATGTACGAAAATATGATAATAAAACAGCAGAATCCTCGCCGGAAATTGCGAAGAAATCCAGAAGTGTATGAAGAATACGATTTTCGGAAGAAGGAAGAACCGATCGCGAGTTCGTCAGCACCAGAACCGACGTTTGTTAGTAGTGCATTTATAATGATTTCGGGTGATGATGAAACGAAAACTAATAATTGTAATTATCCTATGAGTCCTACCCATTATAAACAACCGCCTACTCCTGATCATCCCCCTCCTTCCGCTATGCAAGCGGAGACTTTAATTTATGAGAAAATACGACCGCTCAGTCAGGTAAGCTTATGATGGAGAATTAGCATGATTTATGTCAGTCAGTATTAAATGTCCACGATTTTTTTTTCCTTTGCAAATACACTTTAGTATTTACTGTTATCTTGTTAAATGTATTTATGTATTTGTTACATTTATTTAATAAAGCTTAAGTGCATTTTGTTCGCTTGTTTGTTTTTTTTTTTAAACCGTGTCGCATGATTAGTTTATTTTTGATTTGCGGTACAAATCTTTTTCAATGTCAGGAGTACAAGAGACAATCCAAAGATATGGAGACTGAAACTGAAGAGGAGTTTCTTTTTGTATGTGATGAATCTAGTGGAAGTCTATCAAGCAGTGTGTCTTTATCTGACAGAAGTGTTGATAATATCATCGAAGAGTACCATTCCGATGCTCCTTTTGCAGGTATGATGATAAAACAGTTAATAATGCGCGTTCACTGTTAATTTGATTCTCGTCTAAGTCACATTAATTAAATCTGTCTTTGGCTGTCGCGTTTGTTTTACACGATATTAAATTTTATGTTGGTTTGGTAAGCCTCGACTTGATCCAGTTTAATGATGCCCTCGTGTGATTTTAATGTATTATTACCTCGCAGGTCTCATAAAAGGTTCAAGTCGAGTTTTAGAAAATATAACATCAAATACTCCCGCTGAGCGTCCAAAGACATTGAAGAAACTCAAACGCGTGTATGACAACAACACTGACGTAGCGAAAAGCGATAACGAGAAATCCTCAAGTTCCGAAAAGGAATCCGACAACAAGGAGAACAAAGAACGCGTTTCTGCTCTCAGTCCTTTCGACGAACAAGAGGAATGGGCGAAAATACAAGAGATAATGGCTTCGTTCGGAACGGGAATAGTCCGAGAATCGGTGTTTGTGGCTGAGTTGGAAAAAGAATTTCAAAATCGATTGATGACGCTTAGCTGTTCGCAGAATAGTTTGAATGCAGATTCGGTAGAAAAGTGGCTGCAGACGCTTGGAATGGCTGATTATGTGGGGTTGTTTATGTCTAATGGATTTGATGATATTAATTTTTTGGTAAGTTGGAAACTGATTGTCGATAAATCCTCATTGTAAGTCTTAGAATGGCGTTTTGGAAGATTCTGATTTGTGCGAGATGGGAATATCTAGCGAGTTGGAGCGCCAAATTATCCTCGATGCTGTTAAACAGCTTCCATTGAAGATCCACAATCAATCACTCAGCAACAATAATAACAATAACGATCAGAGCTCGGTTCAAAGTTGGTTAAACCGCATCCATTTGGATCAATATTTCGATACATTTAGTAAGCATTTGTACCACGACATGGAGCGAATCAAACGCATTTGGGATGTGGAATTGTCTGCGGTTTTAGACATTGATAAAATCGGCCATCGGAAACGCATCTTGGCTAGTGTTAGTAGCGGCGAACATATCATTTCCGGTCCAAAACTGGAAGAAATCAACGCTGATTTAAACTTTCTGGTGGGTAATACTCGAATGTCTTTTGTTTCACAGCTTTATTTGTAGAAGAGTAATCAAAGTCAAGAAATGAAATCTCCATCGACTCATTCCACTGGTACGATTAGACATAGACATAAAAAATCTAGACCGGCACCACCGCCTCCTGTTAAAGTCGATAAAGAACCCGAACAGAAGAAACCAACAGAAATGTTTGTGGGTGGGAGTAATTCGATTAAATCGCAATGGAGACACCAACCGATTCTTTTGATCACTGGGGTTGTTTTGTATTCAGCGAATGTAAGCCAATGTGGGATTTTTTGTCATTCTTTAATTGCCGATTTCAGTATTTGGGATCTACGAACATCATCGAGTTCAAAGGGACTGAATCAACAAAGAAGTCTATACAGAAGGTTGCTAAAAGCAAGGATAGACCTATTCAAGAAATTACCCTTTCGATTTCCTACAGAGGAGTCAAATTCATCAATCCCACAACTAAGGTAAAACTTCAAAAAAAATAATATCAATAAAACAATCATTTTTTTTAGAACACCATCTGCGACCATGAAATTCGCAACATCAATTGCGCTTGCCAAGATTCCGAAAATCAATGCTATTTTGCCTACATCACTAAAGATGGCGACTGTTTCTACTGTCATGTATTCCAAGCCCTATCATCGGTAATTCCCCCACTTTGCGTTTATTTCTTTTTTTTTAAAGTTTGTTTAGGAACAAGCTGTCGAGATAATCCTGACGTTGGGTCAAGCCTTCGAGTTAGCATACCAGATGGCGGTGCGCGAACAAGTGACTAGCAAGAGCAAAGCAAACCGCGACAACCACAAACCGGCGGTCAGTCCGGGAGCGGTTTCGTCGCATAGTCGCGAATTCAAAGACATGAAAATGAACGGACATCCGATAAAAATGAAACCTTTAACATTATCGATTGCTGCAGAGCCAGATTATCAGAATACACCAACGAAAAGTAAGTTTGGAGATGTAGAAGAATAGCGCAGACCGGTCCTGGAATTTTAACTTATGACACTGCCGGTTGGTTTTACTTGATTACGTCGACGCTTAAAAAAATTTTATTTGTGATAAAACTTGTAAACTAATATTTCAATTTTTTGGATGTTGTTTCATGAAATGAATGTATTTTGCATTTTTGCCAAATTCAAGCGTTTTTAATATTTACATGTTGCTGAGGATATGTTCGTCTATTGGATAAATATTTAAGTTACGAAGTTGCTCAATATACAATGTTTTAGCGTTTTTCGATAGGGAGCAATATTTACTGATATTATTTACGATATCAATAATCACTTTTATAATCGTTTTTTCGAACTAAGAACATAGATACATACACCATAATATATTAAACACAATTTTCTATTTTTTCTTAAGATAAACAACAATCTTCCATTTTGTAAATATATATAAATGATAGATTAGAAATTCTCCTACTTTAAGCATGACACCACTATAGCAGTCTGTTGAGGACAAAATCTGTATAAAAAAAAAAGTTGAATTTCAGAAGTCGAGAAGCTGGGTTTCAAAAAAAAAAAAAAAAACTGAGGACACTTGAAAGTGGGCTTTTAGCTCTAAAAGATTAGTCCTGGACGGGCTTATAGTGGTCTTGCATATAAATATAGGGATATATTAGAAGCTTTAAACTGTGTTTAGCAGGGTTATACATTGTTTTCGCATGAAAATTGCAAAAAAAAAAGATCGAAAAGAATATGCATTTTGAATGCTTAGTTATTTGGCTCGAAATTTTCGTTTAGGTGTTTATCAAATAGTATATTAATAAAAAAAAAAAAATTATATTGTATGTGGGAGCCACAAAAAACTGTAAATAGTATAAAAATTGTGACGAATCCAATTCAAATTGCGCTTAAAATTATTTATGATATTGTTTGCCTTGTTTATGCTTATCCTAAAAAAGCATTTGTTTTTATAAAGTTTTGTTATTATTTTTATAATTTTTGATTGTTTTTCAATAAATGGTAATATTGTATTTTGTGTGTTTTCTTTTTTCCTAAAGCAACCGGAAATAAGTCACAAACAGGATGTGAGCTTATTGAACAAAATGATAGATTTGCTTTGATCTCCAAACAATCCAATTGTTTTTATCTGTTTTTTTTTTTCGATACATATTTCAGTAGCCTTTTGGTGCAGGATTCATGACAGCGCGTCAATTTGTCGCTTTAACTTTAATCCTTAAAGCAAGATATACAGCGCAATTATTGTTGAAGCCTACCCGTTCTGGTGATGCATGAGTGTCCCAAAAATAAAATCACCTCTTGGTGGTTTAACACAGAGAATAATAGCACTCTTTCGTTCATCAATACGTCAAACAAAGCATCCGTTGTTTAAGCAAGAATTAAACGTGCAAATTTTCATATTAATTAAAAATCCAATCCAATTAACGCGAGAGATCATTGGAGTCGCTGCACTTGACATACGTCGAGAACAGCGGCGGCGTTCATTGGGGCGGCAATAATATGCAGGGTTGTCCAAACAGTTTGGCTAAAAAATGTCTTGTTTAGAGGAGGGAAAAACGAAGTCAAGCATTGTTGAAAGCTAAATCGAGTTAATGGTGATTGCAAGTCATGTTCTACTAATTGCTAATGTTTCGGACAAAGTGGTGTTTAGGGCGACGCTTTTGTCCGATCTTAATTATATGCCATAGGATACATTTGTTTCGCTATGCTTATAGGGTCGATGGTACTTGAAAATCTGCTCCATTTTCGACAGATTGAGCTGTTACAAACACACTATTAATGGAATTGCCTGCAATATTTACGATTGAGGGCTTCCAAGTGTCAACTTCAACATTCAACATAAATACTTTATGCAACACATTGAGAAAATATTTTTTTCTAAAATATCTCTGTTAATTTTCCAAACAATAGCTTGTTTATCCCCTTGTCCTCAACAGCTCAATTTCATAACGGTAGATGCAAGCACATCTGCTCTGTTGTAAAATAGTTAAAAATGATCGGCCATTTTAAGCATTTTTCCAACAATGGCATCTCATATAAAAACCACCTATGGGTTACCACACTGGTTTTGCGTGTGGATGACAATATGAACAAATACTTTGACTCATCTCCCCTTGTTAGGGTTCCGGTGTTATCTCACCTGCCTGAGGCTACGAATTTCAATCAAAAGGGCGGAGCAAACGACCCTAATAATATAGTCGCACAAACAGATTCACTAACGTAAATGTTTATACCATAAAGAAGGCAGGGACAGGACATTCTGTTGTTTTAACCATTTTGAATGACTCATCGTAAAAAAAAAGATAAGTTAGTGTCCAAAATCCGAATCTTTGCGCTATGATCGAATTAGCGTATTTAGTCAGATGAAGGGTGGAGATGATCCAAGTTGAATGCAGAAAATTTTTAACAATGGTCGTAGAGAATATTACGGTCTGAATAGAAATGGCAGATAATAGATAGATATCGGTCGAAAACGGAGAAGACCGCAATGCAAGGCTTTGCCAGTTTTCGAGTGCAGTAGCCGGAAATGATCGGGGAACGGAAACGGAGATAAGCAGAATAAGAAGAAGAGGTAGACAATGGAGGTTATAAGCGAGGCAGATGCGCCGGAATGGATTTCCACAATAAAATGATGCACTTCACATCTTGCGGGGGGCTGCCACAAAGCCATTCAGTCAGATCCGATTTTAATAAACCAGACAAGATTATCTGCGTTGTCGGATCGGTCGATGTCTAATCTGAATATATTTTAAAGGAATGAATTGATCCACTTAACAATCTCATTATTAAATTTATATTGGCAAAAACACAAACAATTTGGAGTAGATGAAAAACAAGCCATTCTTCGCCCACGCCATTTTTTATTCAGTTTTTATCGATTTGCTTAAAATCGCGGTTCAACTGGCAGAGAAACCATTAAGGGATAAAGTGGAGCGTGTGTATTTCGTTAAGGATCGTTTTGCACAGCACCGGAATAAAAATTCGTTTATATCAATGCTAAAACGAAAATCGCAAGGTTTCATTTTCGGACATAGTTCAAAGGTCAACTTTTTTTCCATCAGTTATTGGAAAATAATTACATGAAATATTTGCCAAACTGTCAGGAAAACAAAGTCCGGTTTCTTTCATTTCTTAATAATAGGTTTAGACGGTCCTGCAGAGGGAAACATTGTTTGGAAGACTGACAAAGAAATCCCCAAAGAATAGTCAACACTGTCAAGTGATTCGTCGCGTCAGAAACACATGACGAGTTCTCTAGTCCGACAATTATGACGTCATCACAATCGGATGAGAAAAATACGAAAAGTAATTGATAAATCTATAATTTTCAGCAAAGAGACAGCCAAAGCTAAAAGAAATTCAGTAAGAGAAGTCGAAAATACTTTCAAGATTCGGTAAAACAGATTACCACAGTAAGTTTGACAAAATCTTGAATACTATAACTAACAAAGGTCGCTTTTTGAGTAGAAGTTTTAAAAAACATTCAAAAGCAAGAAACAAAAATTACCAAGCAGTCATTCAGCAAAATAGTTGCTTTTGCTGGAGTAGTTTTGTCTTGTTACCGATATTTGCGAGTGCGAATCGTCGGCGCTTCGATCGTCGGTGTCTTCGGTCCCTCGCCCCCTAAGTCCGCCCCATGGCACTCGGCCCAGTGGTGCGTCCATGCACGGAACCGCTTAATACCGGTTTCACGGCTTGCTAAGTTGAACCGTGTAATTTTGCATTTGCAGCGAGTTGTGTAAGCGTAAGGTTTTCTAGTTAAGTGGTCCACAAAATTCGGCAAGTCTATATAAGGATGGCGAACGAGAATGGAGAACAGTCGATTTCAGAAATCCTCCACGTCCAGAACGTGGAGATCTTCTCCGTCGCGATTCTCGTTTATTCGAGTGTTATTAAAAAAAAATATATAATAATACGAAAGACGAACAAGAAAAAAAACGATCTCGAGGAATTTAATGAGATCCTTCAATTCTATTCGTTGCTCGGCTCAATCTTGTTATTAATAACGTCGTCGATGGTAATAAAGGATCCACTCTAAGTCCGGGCACTCTCTCGGTGTGTTCCGTGTAATATTTTAATGCCAATTATGGCATGTATCGAATGAAATTCTGAGAAAAATATACCCACTACCGACGTTTGATGTTTTGGACCCCTTCTATAACCGGTCGCTAAGACAACACCCTCGATTTCCAACGGGAGAGATGTGTAATTAAATACAGAGCCACTTGTCTCCTTATTGTTGTATCATCCGCTTTCACTTGATCTTCCAATTTATTGCTCATTTCGATTTCATCTAATTGCCGCCAGGTGCGGACGCCTCTTTTCTTTCTTTCTCCCTTTTCCCTTTTCACAAATAATCACACACTCTTTTGTTGGATCTTTAAATATAAGCGATTCAATTCAAACTTTTCTTATTTGCAGAGAATTTCTTCATCATTTGGATAATAATGTTCTTTTGATTTTGCTTCAATAAACTTAATATTCGATGTGTGGAGGCTTTGTGTGCGGCAAATATTGTGTGTTGATGATTTAATTATCTATTTTTTTTATTTCTAATTGTGAAGTAGTTATTTTACACATCGGTTACAGTGCGTAAAGTTTGTGTTTTAATTAGTGCGTGAAATGTTTCTTATGAGAATGATTTTATGCCTTTCTCCCGTAGTAATAAGAATAAGTAACAATTAGTAACTTAGTAACAAGTCGTAGGAAAGTATAGTGCTAGCTTGTTAATTTTACGCCATTGTCACATAAAATACTTTTACTTTTACTTCATACAATTATGATCTTTTTTTTTTTAAATCCGTACGTTTATTTTTGTACCAATCAAGAGTTAAATAAAGTTTTTTCATTTCAATAGTCTCAAGCCTAATCTAAAAGTTAACTTTTTGTCAAGAAAATTATGTTTTTTTTTTGAGCATAATGGAAGTTGTTTTCGAGAATGATAATTTTCTGGCTCAGACAGAATGTCAGTAAATTCCAATATTGAAAAGTAAAATCGTCCACGTTTGTTTAATACCGAGTTAAGTTAAAAAATAGCTACAGAATTTTCAAATGCATTTTGTAAAACTTAGCATTTGGAAATAGTTGATTCCATGTCAAGGCTATAAAGTGTGATTTTGTTAGCTGAAGCTAGGAAAACTTCGAACAGCAAAGAAGCTTTTGTGGTCGTGACGTACATAACGATCACCACGAAAGGAGACTACACATGGCTCAATTTAAGATCAAAGTACAGTCAATCAAATTCCAGACTTAAATTTTTTTGTTTATGTAATGTCCAACAAAGGTGATAAAATATCCAACAAAGCATACTTTTAGGACTGACTGCTTCGAAATATTTATACATATTTAATAATTAGACCAATTTCAAAGATTTGCATTTGATTATTGAGTAAACTTTGTCCCATCAATCTAGAATATTCTATAAGAATGAAAACACCAGAATTATCAACCAATGAATTTTGCAATTATTTTAGTGCTCTAAAAGCCAAACAGAGTTTGGTATAACACAATACACCACACATGTTGTATAATCTTCATTGTTTCATTTTGCTCAATTTTTTTTGTATAACAAATGATCGCACACGTTTGCACAATGAATAATTTTTAATTAATTTCAGTCAATTAAAAAGGGTGCCAGAAATCAGATTTGGCAATCACCCTTCTAGTCCATTCTCTCGAAGTCAATATTTATCAGTCGAACGATCGCCCTGAATGCACCAAATTAAAATCCGTATACGTATTAGTGCATTAGAGTAAATGCTATATCGCGTCATACACATGTTGAAGCGGGGGTGTGCAGCAGCGCGAGGGGTTGAAAACACCCTTTATCAGAACAAATTCGATTAGTATAAACGGCATTAAAACAATCCTGTTTAAAACATCCAGCTTAAAATCACGCACTAAAAGTTCCCATCAAGAGCTTTCATTGATGATGATGATGCATAATGCATGAAAATTTTCAATAAAATAAAAATTTACGTAATTAGTTATAACGTTAATAGAAACGATTATTTCATCAGAATGCTTTTGTTGCAATGGAATTTTTAAGGCGTTGTTGGTAATGACAGCAGACGTAAAGAAATTGCATCATGGTTTAAGATTTTCTATAAATAGGGAGAGTTTTCTTTGAACTGTTATAAGATTGTTATCGACGTCTTGTAATCAACAATGTTCAAGTTATTGTTTTTGGTTGTCTTGGTGGTAATGGCCATCGTCGTCGCTCACGCCGAACCAGAGCCTCAACCCAGCGGAGTCCTTGCGTCTCCTGCTATCATCGCCGCCGCTCCAGTGGGATCCTTGGGCTTGGGTCATGGCGGAGCCGTCTTGTTGGGTTAGTCAACGCACTTCAACTCTATTCATAATGATGCATCATTTCTAAATTCATCGTAGATTTACAATTTTTTCAATAAAATTTAATTCAGCACAAAATTAGTTTGATTTCTTTAGTTTTAGCTAAAATATCTATTAATGATAATGATGGGTAAGTTAGGCGGAGCGTTGCTCGTTTCTATGCCAGTTGATATTTTTACCGAACTGCTTCTTTATTTGTGCCCACGTGTGCATGTTTCAACATTGGACATGAACATCTGTGTCGAGCTCCGCCTTCGATGTGCTAGTCGCCAATGTGCATTAGAGCGTGAGTAACAAACCGCCCTCTTGTACCGCCTCCCAGTTACCTCGTTCTGACTTCCCTTTGATCCATAAATAAATCATAACAGAAATAATCTGCACAAAACGGCTTTTATATACAACTATTTTGACTCGCTCGCGGCGCATTAGCTAATTATCAACGAGGAAACGGAAGGATGAAAGCTTGTTATGCTTATGCCAGAATTGATAGGTATGTCAGTTATATGAACAAGATGAAACAGATGCGCTTTTAAATATACTACAAATTGAGGGATTAAATCTTATATCTACAAATATGGTTTTAATTACTTACTTACAAAAGAGGAGATTATATCTTATTCATTTCAGTCAAGCGAAATAACTTAGTTTCTTCTTTGCAAAAAATTTCATAATTAAACATTAGAAAATATTTTTGCTTAAGTGAATCTAAATTATTATTACAAGATACTAATTTAATCCTATTTTACTTTCATTCTAGTCGCATGATAAAATTTTTATAAAATAAAATAAAAAGTACAATGTATTATATTGGGAAAAAAATCATCTCACTGATGCTTTTTAACTAAATAAAAGATAAAACAGCACAACAAAAAGTATAACTAGAAGCAACATGTTATGAATTGTGAATAATTAAATAAAATAATCTAGGGACGAATTTCCTAAGTCTAAAATTTTCTAAAGAGCAAAAATTTTTAGCGGATAAAAACACTCGTCAGCGATTTTCTGGAAATTCTTCATTCGCTTGCCAAAAATTTCAATGCACAGTCATTCGCCGAAAACAAAAACGCCTCAATTCGCGTACATATTGTGGAGATACGCTGGAAATTGGTTTGAGACTGTTACTAGCATTTCCAGAGATGAGCTAGACTATTGTTTTGTATGAAAAATTGTAAAAATTTTGGAAAATAATAGAAAACAATCCAAATAATGTATTTCATGATGCATACAAGAACATATTTACCCATAGATTAGCTATTTTAATTTAGTGCGTGAGTTTTTGGTTTCTAGATTTCTTATCAAGTCCTTTAATTTTAGTATCTTTTTTTTTTTGCTAATTTCAGTTGCTTCTATTGAAATTTTATTTTTTCAATATTTAAAAACATCAAACGAAAATGTCTCAGAAAACAGGGTCTGTCAGATTAAAGTAGGTACCTATTGTAATAAATATAATACAAAGCAAATCGTTATTATACTGGGTGTCCCTCTGTTCTTATTTTAAATGGAACACATTAGATTTTCCTACATTTTTGAATTCTGCGATTTATTTTAGGTCACATTTCTACTAATAATTTTTCCCTAAAGTCAACTATTTTAAAGATATTTACAAATTTAATTGAAAAATGACATATGCAGAGTTACAGGTAATCAGTGATTATGGCTAAACGGCTATTTATCTTAAAATAGTCTTTTGGCATTTTATAACACAACATCTTAAACAGTAAAACTTACAAAAAAATTGAACCAATATTCTACAGAATATTTTTGAAAATTGACATTAATATCTCATCAAAACTCGAAATTTTCAAATGGATACCTATCATATTCGTATTCTGCTTTAACAATGAAGCCAATTTTGTATCAGGCTTTCTATACCTAAACCTTATCATTTCTTATCTATTTAAGGAAAACTCTTTTTTGCATAGTGAAATGTCATAATAAACAAAATTGTTACATTCTCATTCTTACTTAATTAAATTTTAATATAATAATCGACGTCTGATTCTGAGATTCTTTGAAGCTGACAGGGCTAAGAAACCGTTCTAAATAAAACTGGCCTAACATTTTATTAAGTAGAAAACAGTTTTTGTTAAATAATTTGAAAACCACGAGGTTAAGGTATATAAAACCTCATACAAAAATGTCTTTATTTTTAAACCTAAAGCCAAATATAAAAACATAAGTGGGGATTTCCATTTGAAAATTTTGAATTTTGATAACATTTTCATGTCAGTTTTCAAATGTTTTTTGAACATCCTGTAGAAGATCGGTTCACTTTTCTAGCTGGATCTACTATTTCAGCACTTGTGATATAAAGTGCCAAAGGACTATTATAAAACTGATAGTCGTTTCGTAATAATCACTGATCATTTTTAACCCTGCATCCGCCAATTTTCGAATAAAATTGTAGATATCTTTAAAATGGTTGACTTAAAAAAAAAAAATCTCGGTATAAAAGTGACCTAAAAATCTTTGTAGAAATCATAAATGTGAAAAAATATAGGGTGTTCTATTTAAAATAAGAAAATTGATGTCTACTTCTAGTATAACCGGAAGTGTCACATCTCTGAAAATATTTTCAATTATTTGCTATCACTATTTTTTGAATTATAGATAGACGCCCATCGTCTATCTCTCATTTTCTCCAAAGAGTTAATCAAAGTCATAAGTGTATTCTTATAAATTGAAATTTTAAACAATTTGAAATATATTTGGGCAGAGATCAACATTGCAATCTCAATTAAATTGCTAGAGCGGCACTAAAAATCTTCTGTAATAGATTTCAAGAATCCTGGCTGTGAGAAAACTGTTTGACTGATTTAAAACTAAAAACTGTCATTAATTATATGATTGAAATTCAGGCATTATTTGAAATAGCTTGGTTTAACATGGATACCTCATTTTAGTAGATTAAATAATCTTGTTCTCATTGCTGTAAAGAGACAAACAACGTACAAAATAATTCATAATTTACTAAACATTTGATTTTTATATTTAAATTTTTGTAATAAATGAAACTTGTATAATTTTGATACTAATCATAGTAGAGGCGCAATATTTAAGATATTTACTAATGTGCCCACTACAGGTTTAGTACGGTTCTATTCTGATAAGCAAATTTTTTTTTCTGCTGAAATGAAGATATTATGGCCGTTTTCAAATTTCCCAGCTTTGAAATAATCAAATCTGTCCAAAATGTCAGAAAATCTCTAGCACCACGTTTGTTCGGCGAATGATTCTACATTAGAAAACAAACGCTCGTCTTCAACAGAAGAAATCGCAGGAGATTCACCGGCGAACGTCTATGCATACGGATATACTTGTCATGGAAATTACTCGAGAATTAAAGGTATGAAAAAATCACGACGACGAAGTTATAGTTATTTTATCTAATACCTTTAATTTGACAGTCAAACATTTTAATTTGCTAAGAAATTGTGCTCGAGTGTACTTTGGAAAGATTATTACATAACTACAATAGATAAAATTTCAATAATTTATTTTATTATCTACTTACAACTATTTTATTTACGGTCAAAACGCATGTAGAGATGCATTTTATTCAATTTTAAAATCTTTTGATTGGCTGACATTTCAAATTTTATTGGTTCATTTGAATAAGAATGTATCAATCCATGAAAAATTAATGTTGTTAATAAAATTAGGTAATTTTTTCTACATTAGTACTGAATTTTAAATTTGAATGAACTCTTAAATGTTTCAAATAATGAGCTTTTGCGCAAAATGAAATTAGGATATAGCTTTCTATATGTGTACATTTTAGTTTCAATTTTTTTAAATATTTATTTGTGAACTGAAAACTACAAGCAAATTATAATTCTGAAAAATTTGTTGCTACTTTGAGATCCATCTGAATTTTGAGATTGAGTGAAATCTCTTGCTTACTGTCTCCTCTACTCCTCTTACAAAATGTTTCGTTAGTTTAATCAATTAATGAGCAAAGAATTGGTTTTATTCCGGTAATGAGTTCTTCAACTTCTGTTTGGAAATGCCATGAACCGAATTTGAATATTATTGAGATTATCATTATCATAGAAAAGACAAGATAAATTTATAATTGTTTAAAATAGTAATCAGGGGAATTTTTTTTTAGGATTTATAAAGATTTAGAAATTGACAATCTCTACTTTATCCTTATCCGAAGAACGAATATATTCATATGTAATACGATAAGTAGTCAATGTTATGTCGATTATTTTTGTGGTGATGCTACAAATGTCAACAGCACTGGAAAAATGATCTGCAGAACATTGACTACGAATAGTATTCGGTGGACTATTTAATAAATCAAATCTCGCGAACCCAAATGAAATAATTTATAAATTGCGCTATTTTGACAAATGTTTGATAACTGTCATAAGTGTCAAAAAGCGTCTTATATAAATTAGCTGTTTAGACTCTCAAAATCTTGCTGAATTACGATGTTAAGTGAAGTGAGATGATTTGGCAATAACAATGATGGGGATTATTAATGCTGTAACTAAAGTTTTAAGATTGATTTTTATTTGTTGAAAATATTCACTCCTAGGACTAGTACAATATTCGATGGAATCATTACTAGTTCAATATTAGCTGCAATTCTTTTGTTACCATGGAAATGTCTAAAATTTTGGTTTTTTTCATTGATTGAAGAACGTTAAATGACAGATAAATTAAATAGTCAATAATATAAAATTCTATATTCATGGAGAATTTTTTGGTTTTATGGTAGCACTAAAATAAATCGGAATATACACATAAAAAATTCTGATAATTTTTTTTTTGTAGAAATGGTTCTTATATTGTATATCAGCAAGAAATGTTTCACAGTGGTGACAAATTTACCCTTGTCGGGATTATTAAGATTTCTCTACTGAAAACTTTTTTTTTCGAGTGAAGATTTTTCAGTTTCATAAATTGAATAAAAATAGCATTACAGTATTTACTACGAGGGAAGGTCAAAATATTTGCGGTATGGGCACTATAGAACAGAAAAGAAATTCATAATTATTTTTTTATTAGTACACAAGGTGTAACAAAAAGATGGGGACAAAAAGCAACCCGAGATACTCCAAGTCAAAATAGAGCAAAATGACACAACTTATCTACATACCAAGTTGCACTGTTTGAAAGTTAGAAGGTCCTGAAGTTTGTTATTCTCTAATAATAGCTATTTATGGTATTAGTCAATAAAATGTCTTTATTCACGTGTACCATACAATAAACGACTTCTTAGGTAATTTATTTACGGAGTGTTAATGTACTATTAGTATGAATAAAAATCATCAACCATAGTGATGAAATTTTCAACAGTAGTGCAGATTCTTATTTTTTTATTTTATTCGCGTTGTCAATAACAGTGTGAATAAAATGTTGCTATAAACATTTTATTCACTGTTTTGGTTTATTTTTTTCATCCTTTTGATTAAAATGTCATTTTAATAGTAAGATTTGATAGATAAAATAAGAATTTTGATAATTGGAATTGGAAAAAATTGTTTTGGACTAATCGATTTTAACAAAATTTAGTACAAATACTTTTCTATCTGAGGGCCAATTTCATAATAAAGATAAAATCTCCTTTAACTTGAATCGAGACTTTGACACTATTTTCAATTAATAATAGATTCATTATAAGTTTATTTTAATTAAAGGAGACTTTAATTTTATTATGATATCTGGCCTAAATTATAAATTACCGTTGTTCTAATGTTGTTGTAAATTACCTATCTACTAACAACTTAACAGAATTTTATACATATTTTTGTTATACGTTATCCAATCGGCGTAATTGTTTTTTTATTTTGAGTATTTATAATTTTTATGAGAAAACTTGAGACATTTAATTTTTTACACTTAAACTGAGGTAAAAACAAAAATTTTTGAAGAAACAAAAATTGTTAAAAAATAATAAATATTCTTCATAATAACTTCAAAACACAAATAATTGTACCAAAATTTGTTATTTAGGTAAAGAAATGATTGTATTAAATTTCGTTGAAATCGATTGGTCCCAAACAAAGTTATTGAAGAAAAACAAAAATACTTTTTGATCTTTAAGTCTCTCTAACTTCTAAAAGGTGCAACATGGGATCTAAATGAGTTGTGTCATTTCGCTCTATTTTAACTTGGAGAATCTCAGGTTACTTTTTTAGCCATCTTTTTGTTACACCATGTATTTTCCCACTCTAAAACACTTTGTTATTTGAAGAAAAAAAACATGCAGAAATTTGCAAATAAATTATAGACATTTTGGATTAAATCGAGACTGTATTTGGAGTAAATTTAATCGTGAGAAACTTCACAATAGCGCGAAACTCGTTTCATATTTCCGCCTGCATTGACTTTTAGTTGATCGACAGTATTATTTATGTTAAATAATTTATGTATAAAATGATCATAGGTGGACCAATCACAATGCATTATTTTCTTAGTTACTTGCAGTTACGACAATGATAAAAAACAGAAAAAAATCCTTTTTTTTCGTATTTAACGATTTTTATAAATCAGTATAAAAAAATGAATTGGTGTTTTGGTGTTTATCTGAGAACAGCAATTTTTTTAATTCAAAATCGAGAGTAATTATTTATTAATGAAGTAGGCTACAAAAAAATTATAAAATTACAATAAAAAGCTTTGAAAATTGTAAAAAGTGAATAAATTAAACACTTGTCAATTTATTTCATTCATTATATTTTCTTATCGCATATAACTCGCGGTACGATTGATCATCGAAAATATTGAGTTCGTGAAATTGAAATAAGACCAGCAAATTTTTGCTCATTATGTTTTTGGTGATAACCGTACCACCAGTTATATTATAACTGAAAATCTCAGCGAATAATAATTCGATTTTTTAACAAATCTGACATTGATATTCCCAATAAGTTGATAAGTAATCACATTTATAAATGAATGACCCCACGTTTCGCCTCATAATACATCTAACCATAAGCATTATTTGTAGCCGAAAAGCAAAAGAATATTTAGAGATTTTTTTTCAAACAGAATGGTTTTTGATTTTTCTGTAATTACATTCTTTTAGCGCCTCACGAGTAGATGGGTGTGGCTAAGACGAATAAATCGTTTACGGTGGGGATATTTCTAATTGTCTACAACACACAATTTAGAAAATCTTAATGCATGTTTACAATTTTGATTTGTTAAAAATGTCATATTTAAATGAAGATTTTAAAATTCAAAGCTTTCCAACTTTTATTCGGAAGGCAAGTGTAATGAGAAAATATTTAATTTTGTTTTTAGACTTAGATTTTGATCTAAACAACTGGTTTATTAAATTATTTTTTTCAATTTTGCAAATTTTAAATCAACTATTGGCTGATTTAGTAAAAAAATAATTACTTATGACTCTGTTTTCTGACACTGTTATTTTCGTTAGCAGATGGTTCTAAAATCTGGTACTATATTCAAACAAATTAAAACCTTCAAAAATTAATCTCACTTTATTTTTGCTATAATTCTCAGACAACATTCTACCGCAAAAAAAATTACTTTCTCTATAATTAAACGCTTTTATTATTGATCAGATTTTAATTTGACGTCCTAAAAGCTTTTAAACAAATTTAGCTATCCAAAGTGCTGTTTATCTTCTAGGTTCCAGACTATTAACTAAACTGCACTCTTCTTCCAGTCGACAATTACGAGCACGCCAAGTCATAGAATGCAGAAGTTCGTACCCAATAATATCCGCAAACAGGAAACAGTTTCACAGCAAGCACACTGCAGACCTAATGACGCAAAACTAAACGCAACATTACCACCACAACTCTCAACCAAAAACCCTAACCCTCATAATTCTGCAACAATTTTTTTTTTCGCATAAATCTCGTCCAATTATAAAAACTACCCTCAGAATGTGATCGGATTCGTCACGAACCCTCTATTCGCCGTATGGATAAATAAAAGATGTACAATTAGAGAATGAATTGAAAGAGATAATGATTAGGGATATATCGAAACACAATGATAGGTCTTCACGCGCGAGCGGCCGCAGTCTGCGTGCCCGAATCAATTAAAGTATAATCCGGAACTGTAGGATATCGTGACAGACCCTCTCCCTTTTTGGGGGGTCAATGCTGGCGGATTAAGCTTCAAAGTTGGGAGAAAAAAAGTCGCATTTTCTAGTTTTCTTAATTACATGATTTTTACACACACACAAAAAAGAATTCGATTATGTGCGGACAAAAAATTATAATTTTTACTTAGGTATATAAAGTTGGATTTTCTCTTTTTTCAGGTCAGCTAATTCAATTGCAAGCATCCTCACATAAAAGTATTTTTAATAAAATAACCTCGAAAGCGCTTACAGAAGTCACTAAATTAATTTTTCTTGAATTTGTAATTTACTTTCAACGAGTACGTGCTTTACTGCTTCGCTGTTTACTTTATGAAAGATCTAATTAAGGCCGTTGCTTGACAACATTAAAAAGTGTATATTTATTTTTTCATGTCAAAGTGGTTGCAACCCTACAACTATTAACACCCTTCATATGACTGTTATGATGAATTGGATGACGCGATAATGATTCAACACTATGAAAGTATCAAAAGCGTTTCCTGAGGGGGTCACTCTTCACTGGATGTATTAACTGTCATGGATACAGCAGTTTTAAAACTAAGGGCGTAATGTGATCGTAGATTTTAGAGGGTGTCGCCGTTTTAGATAATATTTAAATTCATATTTAATAAATACAATAGAAAAGACCCTCGTTAAAGTCGAAGCAATGAATATTTATCGAACTTTTGTTCGAAGAGCGCGGTAAGTTTAATAAGAAAAAATTTCTTACTTGTAATAATATTTTTGATTGAGAAAGGGATCGATTTGGTCCTTTTCAGTCAGCGGAAGTGTGAAAGCACGCCACGTGTGCCGATGAGACAGTCCGGAAGTGAGCTTTTGTGATCCGGATCAAAGTCGCAATCATATTTTGAACGCGTGCCCTTCGTTCAGATCCGGAGCGATGATATCTGTGAAATGCGATATTATTATGTAAATCGTGCTCAGAGTGAGTGAGAGAAAGCATTATGGAAAAAAAAAATTGATCCGGGCGATCCGGGAGCGAGGTATTGTCTTGTTAAGCACAGCCGGATGAACTCGGACAGTGTATTGAAATTTGTAAATGCGACAATAACGCAGTGGTAGATATATTATGTGCCAAGACAATAGCCACTGATTCTATCCCGGACAATTCCGGGTTGACTGCGAATTCCGGCAAGCCGCTCACTGTGAATACACTAATGCGGATTGATTTACACTGTGGAAATACCCTTGATTAATGGCTTTGTATAATTGCAAATTCTTTATGTTCGTTCTGGCTCCGGCGCGATTCATCACTACCGGAAAAATTCGCGGGACGGAAATGGCGTCGGAAGCCGCGAAATAAAAATGTTCACATGTCTGTAACATATCAGAATTTGCCTTCCGTGTATCTGTAATTAGTTGCAGAGTGCGTTGTTCTGAGTCCTACAAAATCAAATTAGAAAATTGTCGTTGCCATATTGAATCCAGTGCAAATTCGTAGCCGCAAATCTCGTAACTGGAAACACACATCTGGATTAGGTAGGGAGCGATGCCGTGGCATAGAAACGCGCGTATTCATGTTCGTCTGGCATGTAACACGAGTCAAGGAGCATTATGGTTAATTGAAGCTCATCCGTATTCGAGATGAGCGGAAGCAGGTACGTCATCCTAGTTGGTAATGCACAAAGATAAAGCAGGATCAGCAATCAGATGAATTAGCAGAGAGGTGGATTAGCTAAGAGAGCAACGATGATGGCGATGCAATTCATTTCTATAGGACCGTTCTTAATTAGCAAAACACTCAAAGAAAATAACAACATTTTGGTTACAGGAAAGCAAAATTAAAAGTCGTTTTCTTGTTTGGACCACCCGCAACAATACCTAGGGATATAGACCTGACAGAGATCTCATTACAGATAAGAGAGATAAGCGCACAAAGCAATACCGATTCAATATAAACATCGAGAATGGACCGATAGATGCGTTGGGGAAATTACACACAATCCTGAAATCCGCCTACATGTTTATATGAGAGCATTCGTCGCCTCTTATCTGATCCACGCAAATTGATTTTACTTGCTGACCTCGATTTTATTGTTCTGTGGAAGAGGAAACCCAACCGCAGGCAGAAAAAATGCATTAGAAAAAGTTTAGTACAATACCCACAATAATCGAATATTTCCAAGATACAAAAGACTTTATAATATTTTTGTTAACTTTACTTCTGGGATTCTATTCGCAACATTGGAATATAAATTGGGGCTGTTATCGACGATCTGCCTTTTTTTGCATGGAGTGGCCGATATCAGAGAACGATACGACAGACAGCTTGGACGAGTGTGACAGGCGATTTGCCCAACGGTGTGTGAATGAGGGACGGCTCATGGGTCGATCGGGTCAATTTCTAGCTTAATCTGGACGAGCTGGACAATCTCAGGACGTGGCACACGGATAAACCGTTGCCTCCATCCCCCACACTCTCTCGCACGTTACTTCGACAATATATTGGATGCTTACTCCAAACCGATGGACGGATTTATATCCAAATAAATCTTACTCTCCATCCACTGGCCTGCGTTTTTTTGGCGATCTCGACTCGCTTCTGCCGACCCGAATTCGCCTGATAAACGACCTAATGAGAAAATATCGACCAGCAAAAAATTAAAAAATCTGTTATTTATTTCTGCATATTCGTGAAAAATACAATAAAGAATTCTTTTCGTTTCAGTGATGTCAATTCCGTCGACGTTAACAACGCATTTTCTCGTTATTTCAGATACAATTCCCAATTCAGTATTTTTCCTTATCTTACGCCGATATTTCAATGCAAATACCAACATCACCGCAAACTTTCTAATATCGAAACGACTTCTTTTCGTTGGAGTTTTCCGATTTAGATTTGGAGGTATGAGAACAGCGCCGTCTGCTCGCTAAAAAGCTCGCTATTCTTATTACACGGAGGAAATTTCATGCATAACATACATGCAAATTCTCGTAAGTTCTTTGAATTGCAAATTTTTTGTCAATTCTTACATGCAAAATAAGTAGGTTTCCGGTACAGCAAATAAGCAGGGACGAGTGGGAAGAGGAGAAAAAGCCGATTCCGGTTTAAATCTTCATCGTTTCATAGTTCACAAAACTGTCACTAAGCTTAAGCTCATAGAAGCGAATATGAAATATAGCTTTATTGGAAGAAAACAGTAAGAAGCGGGGATGATGCAATTAACAGTTTTTTTTTTGTTAGATTTGTGGTAGTTTTGGCAGCAGGATAGTAATGTAGGGTCTTTATACAGGGCCCCCTACATGCTCAAAATCGAGTTAGCAGCATATCTCTGAAGTGCACTTGAATATAATTAGCGACGTAACATTATGGCAGTAGCTGATAACTGCCATCGCACGTAATCACTTTATAAAACAATTTGTCCGGCCAGTGATGCGTGCATATTGTGTTGAAACTCGATTAATATTTGTAGTTCTGTGGGCCTTTCCATAATATGTTGCCCGATGTAATTACATCATCGCAAAAGCCGCTCTCAACCCCTCTGAATGCAATTTGTTCGAATTGATATTTCCATTATGATGCAGTCGAAGCTGAAGAACGCATGCAAATTTTTACTATCCTTTTTATTATTTAAATTTTTATTACTCTCGGAAATAAACTCAAAATTCGTACACATAGTCGCAGAATTCGAACGTAGACATAAAATCCAAACTTGCTTCTGTAATCATCAATTCTTGGTGATTTATGACTCAGACTCTGAATGCCATAAATCTGGGATACTTTCTTATATGTATTTTGTGCAAGAACTCGACTCGATTTGCTCTTATTTGTTACTCTGTACAACGCGAACCGTGACAGCGGACCAATCTAAAATTGCCATTTGCAATCTGTCTCGAAACCAGAAGCGCGGAAGAATTTATTAATTCGCTTGCGATCGAAAGTTTTAAGGATGGTTTTATGGATTTGCTTCAGTGGCTTTCCAAGTACGAGAGGAATCTCAAACTCTACAAGAATTTCAACCACTCAAATAAAAAGAATTTTTCTACATTCATTAGAAATTTATTTTTCTAATTTTAAACAAATTAGTTTTTTTTTTGTTGACAATAGTCGTTGAAAAACTCTATCAAAAGTCTTTGGCAGAGAATAAAGTATAATATAACAGGACCTCTTTGTGGTACGGTTGAGTGAAGAGCTCGTTTCTCCGCATCCATCCTAATGGGAAACTGCAACAGTACCTATTCATCTCGATGTAAAAGAATACCACAGACTAAATAAAAAACTCGTATAAGAGAGCCGACTCTTTCTTTCTTTCTCTCTTTTTTTTTTTATCATCACTGTAAGCAAAGAAAAGCGGTTGCATATCAAGCACGCTTGGCAGCATTTTAGCAACAAAAGGGCGTTAGAGGCCAGGTATTTAGTATAGAAGCGCGTGCTTCGTCTAACATCTCTTGTTGTCACTAAAGAGTGTCGTCTAGGCCGTTAATGGGTCCTCTTTTAAGCTTGAGCTATCCATTCCTCATACAGTGCCGCAAC
Source organism: Latheticus oryzae (assembly GCA_030157265.1). Taxonomy (NCBI): domain Eukaryota; kingdom Metazoa; phylum Arthropoda; class Insecta; order Coleoptera; family Tenebrionidae; genus Latheticus; species Latheticus oryzae. The sequence continues at coordinate 15,491,910 of CM058052.1, read as the reverse complement.
AATAGTCCAGGATTATCGATGGTAAAGACGCGAACATGGGAAAAAGGTAATGTGATTGAATGTCAGATGCAGTCGGCATTTTTCATTTCAGATTATCGGTTTTGTATAACATTCCGTCATGTATGCGATTCAATCGAATTTCCTAGACGGAGGAGCCGAGCTGCGTCTTCGGAAAAAACATTCCGATTTGTTCCACTAGAAAGAGTTCAATGATGGCCGCCTTGTTGCTGATACTTGGACTGAGATACGATCTTATCGACATTCAGGGAATATAAACATTAGAATAATTTTGAGTTTGAGTGTTAATAAATTGCTCATTATCGCCCCACAGTGAAAGGCTTACCAATTGAGTCGTGTGCAATTTTTCCCTGGGGTACATTGAGGGTGTTGTCGCGTTCGTAACAAACGACTTAAATGAGAAAACATCTCAGCAATAAAACCGTTTTTTACAACGTGTCCAACTCCACCCTTCATAAAGTCGTAGAATAGGCGCTGAAAGGAGTTTTACATATAACCGATGAAAAGGGGGATGAAAACAACATCGTTATACAATGGAGTATAACAAGTTATTTCTCGTGTACGTGATTTATGGATCTTGGTAGCGCTGCCTATGCTAATAGCTACATTTATATATGTCTGGCTGTTCGCTAACTTATAGCTTTCGCAGTTAATTTGTTACTTTGATTTACGAACTTTTTGATTTATATTATTTCGTATTCAAAAGTGTGCTTCAAGACACGTTTGCTTATTATCCATCTATCATTTGTTTTTCACCTAAAATGCATACCCAGTATACGTTTCATACTGTGTCTTTCAAGATTAAACTCAAAGTATTGGAGGGGAGGAAAAAAACGAATATCGCATCGCCGACATCAAAGAAGAGTCATTGAAATGAATTTCTCTTATATACAAAGTGTGGATGTGTATATATGTGTGTGTGTACTTCTTTTAATGTCAAAAAGCTGCGTTTTGTCTTGCAACGATAAAAATTATTTCTTGATTTTATGACGAGTTTTATGACTGACGATGGATCTAACTTCATTTAAAAATCATAAAATTCGGTCAGTGCGGATTATTATATGAGAAATATAATGTGATGACGACGCTATGACTAGGGGTGGTATAAAAGACAATTCTGGGAGTTAACACGCGTGGATACACATGCTGCGGGATTGTCATAGCAGCAGAGTTGATGCAAACACCTGTAACAACTTACAACGTACAGGCGGAAATGTTTATGTGTAAAGAAAATAAAATATTTAGTTTTTGATTGGAATATTTGTGTGTCAAAACCCCTCGCCTACTATCAGTGTCCTCAAAGTTCCACCGCAGGCGAGTTCCATTGCCTAACAATGTCAATATTTGGTCCGAAATTATTCGAAACTCATCGAAGTATAAAAGACTCACCTTAGGTGTTTACTTTTCTTTCACGCTACATGCACAGGCAAAATAGATGTCAAGATGGCCATCAGTATCGCCATCCAACCAGCTGTACTTACATTTTTTTTTTCTGCAAAAAAGGCACGTGTATTTGGACTCCAACTCAAAGACAAAAACCTTTGATTAAAACGTTGTAATACAATTCGCATCTGGCATTGATATCAGATCGATTGTTGTACGAATTAAGTAAACTATGGGCAGACTTAAACCAGTTAGTATAGAAAACCTTCTGAGCGTAAAGAGGGTGGTTACGCAACTCACCCCGCATGTGTTGGATTACATGCTGGATTGAATTTCAATGGAAAATTCGGACTTTTTGTTATTTCCTCTCGCATACTGATGATATCTCAGCTAATTTTATTGTACTGGAATTGACCGTTGAGGCAATGACGTGAATATGGAAATTAAAAGCTGAGGTTGTGACACTTGCAATGGTAAAAGTTTAACTGATGAATTTTGGATTCAGTCAAGTGGATGATTTCGATTATTCCATAAATACGTTTCTTGATTTCCAACTCATTTTCCAATAAGTTTCGCTTGCAGTTGCCCATCGATCAAATTACTAATAATATAATTGGTACAGAAATATCAAGAAGGATTTTTAATATTTCTTTGCAATCCACCTCTATCGATTTCGATTCGTAGAAGGGTGTTAAAAAACGTCATTTCGCGTCTCGTTGGTTACAAACGTTAACCACGTGGCTTGACAAATAGACACGTGTGTCATTATTGTATCGTTCTCTTTTATGTTCCCGCAGTGTGGATGCAATACGTCGCGGCGCCGTTCTAAAACGTTTCGTGTTGGATAACACGCGTCGTTTAGACCGGTTCACTGTTCTCTTCTTTTTCTAGCCACCTAATACACTATCAACATTTTTATATTTACGCGAATTAGCAATAAATTGCACCAAATCGGTCGTTAAAGCACGTGTTGTGGCTTACACATTGATTCATACCGACTGAAACGAGAATTATGTTTTCTAGTGGGTAATTGCGAATGGCACGTTCCACAAAGAAAAATCTGCATTAAAGAGAAGAGACAAAACAGTTAGAAAAAATAATTGCATACTCTGAGTGAACAATGTTAACAAACAACTAACTCTTTGTTTCAAACATTCAAAATGTAGACTTTTTTCAATGCGATTTCCCTTTCCTTTCATTTTTTATCTGTAGCGAATCATGTTAGGATTGTAATTTGCCGGTTCTTAAAGTGCCTCACAATAAATCCGAAATGGATGTATGAGATATGACTGGTCACAATGTTAATATTTACGGCACGTGTCAAACACGTGAGCGACTTTTCGGCCCTTTGACGTCTGTATTTAGTTGCAATACTGACAGATCTGACACTATCAGTGCTGTTTTAATTTCAGACTTATTGAAGCTCTTAAAAAGCTCAAAAGCTTGGGGACTAACTTTGATTTCGATGAGTTATTGAAAGGTCATTACGTTCCAAATATTTGCTCTTGAGAGTGATATTAAAAAGTAAATTTTTTTCCTACCAACTGTAACATATGATTTTTTTTTTATATCTATTGTATCTCATCTTTGTTCTAGTTTTATCTCGAGTAACAAAGCATCCTTTGTATTTTTCTTTTTTTAATACAACATCTTAATTTTGCATGTCGCATGGTCGGACGCATTTGAAAGACTTTGTAGTCCGCATGTTTTTTGTTGTGCTGCGAATAATTCTCGTATCTTTCATTGTAGTGGTGATAGAGAGACGAAATATCGAGAGGTGGATGATGTGTGTGTAGGTGCGGCAACTTCTTGCTTTTTAGTTTCTGGTGCGGACTTTTCGAGTTCACGATGCGGAAATAACAACGAACGGACCGAAAAAGCAGATGGACGACTCCAACGTTGAATCTACACAATATGAGCACCCTGCTTTCGGCGTTCAACTCCACTCATGAGGAAACGCGAGATCTCTCAAAAGCTTTCTTGTAAACTGGTAGCGCTCTTTCTCGACAATATATATATATATGTGGATGTTGAATTATTAGCTATATCGAAAACGGATTTACTAACGGAAAGATTACGAGTACACATTGAACTTAGGTTTTATATAGAAAAATGAGATGTGATTTGGAATAGAATATTCTCTAAAAATAATCCAGCAATTAGTTAGTTAGTACTTGGATACTGTGCTTAGGTAAATGTTAAAACGGTGTTCTGACAAAGTTAGAATAAACAGAAAAGAAGTCGAGGATCATAGTAATTAAGCTATAGGTGTCACTTATATATTCGTAATGTAAAAAATTCTCTCTAGAACAGACACTCTGAATAGCGGACACGGACAATTGAAATTCCCCCAATCACTATGATACCATATAAATTTACTCTTATAACGGACAGACGAAATAAGGTTGCAATACGTCGAATCCTCTACGCTAAAAAGAAATTATCGAAAAAGCTTTTCTTCCCAATGAAAATAACCTGAATTCATTACATATGAAAATTTAAAAAACTTCCAATTTGCATCATTATCCACTAAGAGAACATGTCACTGACAAAATACAAAATTTTAACTTTAAAAAAAAAAAAAATACAAGCATCATTACTCTAAAAAGTTGAAAAATTAACGATTTTTTTTAAATAAAAATTTGTTTTTCTCAATTTTTTTATAATGTTTTTAATTTGGTATTAATTACCGTAAAACTTTGACTTTGAACACGTTGTTTTTAGTTTAGCCATTTTTATAACATTTTTTGTGAGTTGTGTGACAATGATAAGAGTGATTGAAAAAAGTTAGGCGCAAGCAATTATAAGAAATAGAAAGAAGAGAATTTGGCAACTGCATTTGCTTTTTAAAGATTCTAGACACTATTTTACGATTTATTAAATTATATTCTCTTTTTCTTATGTTTAAAAAAAATATATGTTTTACTCGGAGCTTAAGTCACTTTTTATGCGTCGGTAAAAAAAGTTTTACTTGAGCTCTATATACAAAAATGTACTTCTATTCTCCTTTCATCCCATATAATAGCCATAACACACCAAAGAATGACTTTTGATTTTTTTTAAGAAAATATATTTTATGTTTTGTGTTTAAAGCAATTAATACAGTCTTTTTCTTTTAATTTTCTTCTATTGTCAATTGCTTTTCACTTTTTGTCAAATGACTTTCACATCTGCTAAATATCTCATATTATGCATTGGTAGATTTTTTTTTGAAATGATACGAATACTATAGAAAATTAAAGAAAAGAGATCCTAGAAATTAGTTACTTATAAACATGAATTTAAACTTTGATTAATGGCTCAAATTATGTAGGGCAAAAACTAGTCTATCTAACATCAAAATCAAAAATTTTTGGCTATGAAAAAACAGATATTAGAACTATAACTGTGACCTCATCTTCTGGTGTTACTGTCGACAGTTAATCTGCAGTATTGTCCAGATGCAATCCATACAGACAGAAACGCCTTCACTTTGTGCAAAATGTGGAAACATTTAAAAGATTACTCAAACAGAAAATATCAAATTAGTATTATGTTAAGCACCTACTCAGTATTAACTATTCGATTAACGTTATTTGTAATTATAGAAAAAAATCTTTTACTTTTATTATATTTTTACAGTTTTGGAAAAGCATTTGATATAAAGTGAAAGTCATTTGACATCTAAAGTATACCATGTTGTCGATCACACTTATTTAAATAAAATTATTAAGAATATTAGTGTTAAGACGTCAAAATAGCCTCTAAGCTTACACAACTTTGATTTCCAATGTAAACAAAGAGACTGTCACAGTAGCCCCAAAGTCGGGTTTTTTTCGACAGCAAATTTGTTAATTTTTCTGGGAATTGTATCACCTTGAGGTGAAATGTTAAGATCAATTCTTGAAGCAGAAGGATCAATTGTTCTAATGCCAATTTTTTCAAAAAATTATTGAAACAAATAAAAAGTTACATTAACAGAACCTCCCAAACTACGTTTTACGGTATGTAATGTTTATTATTTTAAATAAAAACTTTTGTTTTTACGTTAACTTTGTTCACGTTTCATTAGCGGACAACTTTACAGATTTCCAATGGTATCCATTTTTACTGTATGTGAAAGTGCCATCAACTAGGTGCGTCAAGGGTCAGTGAAGTTTTAATTATTTTTTAAATTAAGGAAGCAGAGCTGAAGTTCAAAATCATTAATATCGATTGGAATTATAAAATTAATATGCCATGCTTTATATGCTTGAAAAATAAAATTCTTTCAAAAAATATTAAAATGTCACTTATATAACGTTTAGAGAAAACATTTTTTATCTGGTTAGTTCATTGAAATTTTTGTTTCTGAAACCTTGTTAAATGTAGAAAATAATGAGATCGTACAGTACAATATTTTCTTTCAAATGATATTAGCATACTAGTACACATTTACATAAGAATTCGCATTAAAGATCTGGACTTTCTTTAGATTCTACTGTACGAATGAAAAGGCATCTGCTATACAGAGTGTCTCACGAATAAGTGCAAATTCCAACCATAGACCTAGAAATTGATGGACACTTATGAGTTTTGAATTATTGGTCTTTAAAGAAAGACATTTATTTTTTTTATCTACGATAGTACTTGAGCAATTAATGTGAAATTTAGCATACTGACGTTATTTTAGTCCATCGTTTAGTAACATTATTTATAGTACTGTAGATTGTCTCAATAGAAAATTGTAGAGTTTCCTTGACATTATTTTCTTGATAACTCTTTAGCGCAAATTAGTTTATACTTGACATTACAATAATTTGAAAGCCTAATAAATTCAAAAACGTTTTTCTTAAAACGCATCGTTTTTGAGGTGAAAAAATAAAATTTGAAACATTGGTGATGTTTATGTGCAATACGTGATAATGATAATTCGATGCTAATAGTGACTGTATCGCTCTGTATTTTATTTTTTTATTCGAAAACGATACGTCAAGAGATAAAATGAAATCTAAACTCAAAAAGCTTTCGAATGACGAAGCTAAACTAATTTGTGCTAAAAAGTTATAAAAAAATTAATTGAAATGGGTCCCTTTAATTTGATTTTTAAACAATTTTCAATTCCACAAATCATGCTGTTGAATGATAAACTTAGAATAACATAGGTGCGTACTTTAGCAGATAAAGAAATAAATGTCTATTTCAAGAGCTATATTTAAGAGACAATAATTCGAATCTAGAAGGATTTTTTGGAAAAATGAAAAATACGTGTCAATTTATTTTCAGTTCTTAATCTATGGTTGAATATTTGCACTTGTTTGCACTTTGTATATAAATGACAGAACGATTTAATTTCAGAATTTGCTCAGCAACTTCATTTCCACCTGTTTTATGAGATAATTGAAAAATTCAAATTATAAAAAATAATCTTGTTCAAAAGATCTGTCTGTAAATTAAAAACTCTATTATGAAATATTATAAGTGATATTCAAATTTTGAAACTGTTAAGATTTCATAGAATAATAATTATTCCTACAGTTGAGAATGATTTTCGTTGAAACTTTCAGTATCCTTTCAATTTCGACATCTACACCACACAAAAGCATAGTCATTCTATGCTAATAACTTTTCATGAAAGACGATTGATTATCAGTTTAATAATTGAGATAGTATCTTTTTTGTATATCTTAAATAATATTTACATCAAGGTCTTCAACTATATATAAAGAGAAAATTGTGGATTATGTCCTATACTTTTTATACTATTTGTTGTGTTGTAAATAACTGAAAAAATTTTACTTAAAATTTTGTACTACCGTTTGAGCTGGAGTGGTCAAACTTTTAGGAAACAAACAGCAGTCAACAAATTGACTCATTGGTGACTTACACCTTTATGTGATGTGGACGACGTTATGTTGAAACAGTTTCCTTAATATTCCAAAACAAAACTTGAGAATCTAAAAAATATTTTTTACAAAAAAACTGTAAAAATCTGAAAGTTAGCTATTTACAAGTAATACAGAAATTTTCGTCTAAAACTAAAATAAAATAAAATAAGAGTAAACTGATTTGAGAAAACATAGAGAAAAGATGTTATTAAATTTTTTGAGTAAATTTAAACTGAGTGAACTGTTTTGTTTCATTAATTGAAATATATTACAAAAACCAATTTTCCATAAACTTTGAATATTTTTATTGTGACGCTAATCTCCTCTTTTTAACTTATTTATTCCCAGTTTATAGAAAACGTTTTATTTACCTAAATATTCGATTCCGAATTTTTCAGTAATTAATTTTTGATTAGATAAGCATGTTTTTGACAAAACCATCAATTCCAGCTATGCATCATCAACAGGAAATAAAATAAACTGATAGAGACTTATTCAAGAGTCGGTGAAAGATTTTTTTTAGAACACTGGATTTTCTACTTTTCCATTAACAAAAACAAAAATATAAATCTGCATTGGAGCTTGAAAATATATTTTTAATGATTTTTGTTGCACTGAATCATACCTAGTTTCTTGAAATAATTAAATTGATTTTTATCTAAAATTATATTTATTATTTCACATTCGAGATAATAGAATTTGGTAAATTAAAAGCTTAGAAATACGTAAAAGTAACTTTTACCGAATTCAGAGTCCTTAACTGGCGTCATGCGCCATCTCTTTCAAATTGTATCAACTAAAATTTTTTACATAAAATTGTATCAGAAATCATATAATTCGATTGATAACTAATACATATAGCTAATACATATTATTAATCATTTTCTGGAGAAAACTATTATAAATTATTAAATGACTTCCTACAAATCAATTTTCCTAATAAACGAATGGAATTTTAAATGTTCTGAATCCTGAAAATATTCTAATATCAGAAAATTAAAAACTATTGAGGTAAAGTAACAGTTATTGACACCTTAAGCAAAAAAATTTTAAAGAAAATAAATATTCTATTAAATTTATGATGTGGAAACTGTTTCAGATTCTATGATCTTGATCAACACTGAATCAATTTTGGAAAGCAAATTTTCTTCGAAGTGTAATATGTCCTAGTGTTTGACCGTCCAAAATTTTTTTGTACACATTCAAAACTGGCAAAAGTAATTGAATGCAGTTATTCCTTAGTGTAACTTAAATTTTCAGTCATTTCAGAGATTGTGTATCTTATTCTAGACAAACAAAGTAAACACTCAAAAGGTTTCATGTCAGAGAGTTTGACAAACGGACACTCATTTATTTGCTGAAATGTCTTAAACAGAAAAAATATAGAAGATTCAGAAACTGGAGTAGGTACCTAAGAAAAACGGAACCAGAAAAATGTTAACGCCGTTAGAAATTTATACTTTGAGATTAACAAAATTCCAAAGAGATTTCTTTATCGTAATAAGTTTTTGTATTGATATTTCAATAAAGTGTATTTGTGATTCTAGTGACTTCACCAAGCACCTCTAGAAAATCTTTTTCTTTATTTTGTTTAATGAAAATCTATCTGAAGAATACCGTAAGTCGTCTAAACGAAAAACAAATTTTGAACATTCATCGAAAAACAGAAAATGGTTGTAAAAATTAAAAAACTAAAACACTCTTCTTTGTTTTCTGAAACTTTTCTAAAAATTTTTATTTTATTTCATTAAATTGACTTTTTACAGAAAATATTATGAACTTTCAGCTTTACATAAAAGAGTCAAAAATGCGAAAAATTGCTGATTATTCCTCATGGAATTTAAGAAGTTATAGTGTATTTGTAAAGAGGACTCTTTCAAAAATATTACAAGTTAATTTTTTTATTTCTTTAGATTCACTTAGCTATTCTATTGCCATTTTACAACAAAAAATATACATTTTAGCAAAACAGTTCTTGTTTTTTTGTATAATGCTAATATTAAATTATTCAATCCTATCACATTCAACTTTTTCCGCAACAACTCGTCCGAGCATTTTCTTGCTTTCTTCTTTAAAAATATGCACATATCCTAACATTCGCATTTTCCTTTCATGATTTATATTTATTTGATGTAGATTAAACAAATAGGCCTCAACGTTTGGGCACGTTTACCTCTATATTTACAATCAATCAGGAGCCGGAAGTTGATCCGATCCGTTTAGTATAGTGGACCCACATTTAAGTCGCAAATAGACCATATCTGTTCTGGACGAATATTATAATTGATAGCGTAACAACCCATATATCTCATATTTCAATAACACATATTGCGCTAGGTGGAAGGGCGTTCTGCCATCAATCACTTACGGATGGCATGAAGTTCCACTACATTTAGCATCTGCTGCCAGTTTCCTCCTCCCATTGATGGAGGAACTAGAAATTGGGCTTTTGCCCACTCAAATCTACCTTCATACAATTTCAAATATATTATGTTTCACTTTTATTTATCCATTTGTAGTAGACTGAACTGCATAATAATACAAATTTCAAAAATATCCAATACAAAATAAAATTTATTATTGAGATAAGTAGCGCCACCTTGTGACCAATAGATTCAAAAAGCATCTAAGCTTAAGCTACAAACCAGTCAATGCTATTAAGCTTTGCAGAAATTCAATTCATAACAACAGAAATCTGTGCTATTGCATATTTAAAAAAAAGCTTTTGCTGAGCTTTCTATAGCTGGGCATGAGATGGCAGCAGCTTTTACTTTTGCTCTAACAATGAGAAATTGATTATCACTTTTTAACATCAATGATATAACTTAGAAAAAATTGTAGTAATAGTAATTTTGACTGTTAGAAATAAGTAGGTAAACATAAAAAATTACTTGTAGAAAGAAGCAATAAATAAAACACCAAGCATTCAAAAAATCGTGACTTGGTCTAATCTGATTTCTCTCATTTTCTCCGTACGTCTCCAACTGTGAATAAATTTGATAAATTCATGCACCAAAAACGCAAAGCCTTTCTCTTCGTTTCAATTCAAACACAAAAAAAAATACTTCTATCTGACTATATTTTTAAACTTTTTAAATTGGAATTTATAACTGTTTGTACATGATGTGTATTATTTGAAGGTTTTAATCTCTGCACGCGATTTATAGTTACAAAAAAAATCTTAAACGTGAGGTTGTTACGTTTGTGCTCTAATTATATAAGCAAAAAATAATAAATTCTATTAATAGAGTTAAAGATGAAATATGTGTTGTATGAGATATTCGAAAATGTTTTCGTTTTATGCACCTGTTCTAGCCTTGAAATCATCTGATTCACAGGGGCTATTTATGGCTTGATATTGTCAAATCAACTGAAAGAGAAAATCACAAACAAAAAGTAAACTGAAAAAAATCTAAAATCTTGCAAATTTTACAGTGTATTATTGGTTGCATAACTAACTTTTAGGTTCAACAAATTTAAATCAATGTTGAAAATATGCAAAACCTTATAAATTCCTCGGGTTATAAAAGATAAATTATTTTCAACTGCTTGAAATTTATAAATAATATTTCGGCTGATACTCCCGACATTGATATGCTCACATTTGTCATTAAATCTTTTCCTCATGCTATGGATAATAATGATGATAAATCATATTTATACGTGCAGACATTTTAATAGAACATTAATAAAACCATTTAATGACGTGTCCAGAAGACATATTATTATACGACATAAAGACGCATCTTCGTTTTATTTCAATCTATCACTTCTAATAGAATAAAACAAACAAAATAAAGTTTTTTTTCTGATTGCTTTAAACCGACGCCGCCCTGAACGTCGGATTGGGACGCTTTCGGACAATAGCGTCGTGCAACGCATTGTTTTGTAGGGCGCAGGCCCAGCAGGAACAATAGAGTTGCAGACAACAGCAGGCGTGGTTTCCTGCACAACGGTATTGTTCATTTGTCTGCAATACAAGGCGGGACTTGGTTTAAGTGTTCCAGAACCAATAAGTAAATTACAAAGTGATTCCTGCTCTGGAATGCTTTAGATGACATTTGATGGATAGTTGTGTGAAGGTAATCAATGGATTTTTCGGAAGAGATTTGTCTTAGTCCGACATGATGGAATAATAGAAAAGGCTTTGATAATGCTTGAGTCTCACAGACAATAGAGAGGGATTTATGGGAGTGATTTGTCTTTAGAAGCTAATCACTTTTTAGTAACATCTGTGAGAACTTGATTAGTTGTTTTGTACAGTTTTCTCATTATTTGAGACAAAACCAGAAGCATTCAGAATCGTGATAGTTGACAACATGGGGAATCGCTCGTTTATAGACCCCCTGTTGGAATATATTACCCACTGGTATTTTCCACCATTTCTTGGACTCGAACAAAAACCGCTGCTTCGCATGATTAGACCTTTTGTTATGGTTACATTATTAAAGCAGTTGTTTGATTTTTATTGCTCCATCAAATGACCATATGGTCTGAGTGTCTTTTTTTATCGTTGAAGACAATTACCGATCCATTAGAAGTAGCACTCATACAATGCCAATTAATGCCATTTACAGTTTTACAAAATCACTTCCCGTTTTTAACAAATTACCCATCTTTTTGAATTTTATTGACAGAACGCATTACTAAACCATTCCATTTTCACCAAAATGATCTTTGTGGAATTTTAAATACTTATTAAAAATGAATATTGTACTAATTTACTGAAAAATTCCAATTCAAAAAACAATAATAATTAATTAGCAAACTCAAAAAATTTATATTTAACACTACAACATTTTTAATCTCTGATATTTATCAATATTGTCGTATTCTATCCAAATCCGTTTATTTTTTAATGGATCGACATATTTTCCAAACAGCGAATTGATTTTTTTTTTTCATTTTTAATTAAAAATATGTCATAAAGATGATGATCTACGAGCAGAATAGTAGTTGCTATTAATAAAAGAATTCTTAGAATATTTTAGAAGATGACACCAAAACATTACGAAATTTAACACTTTATCTAACGGTTTATTCCAAATATTTTTCATCACTAAACTAGCTTAATAATTACCCATTTGGTACAACAAATTTAAGAAATTGCAACAAATTTCAACATTTATTTATACACAAACAAAGCAATGACCTTTCACGGCTAGAAAAAAGAATTTTAAAGTCAAGTTTAAAGTAGCAAAACCTTGATTATTGTAGTTTATAGAAATAGAAAAAGCGTTAATATGTAAGAATTTTTTCTTATATTTTTTTATTATAGTGAAAATGTGTTTAGAATAGAATAAAGTGCACTAATTGATGACTAAACATCGTGATTGTGCACAGTATGTTGTTTATTTTAAAACGAATAACAATAAACAATAACAAGATAATTGTTTTTGAAATTGCATTGTGGATAATAAAAATAAAGTAAGAAATTTATTAAAAAATATACAAATTAATGTTTTAGATACTTGTAACATTTCAGTCTTTTCTTCATTTTAGTATAAAAAATATAAACCGCTCGGACGCATTTATTTTACTTGTGGTAGCCATATAATACTATATTTTGCCTAATTTCGTCAAAAATCTACTTCTTAGGTAATCTATCCACAAAATGTACTATTAATATACAGGGTGAGCAAAATTCGATGTCCGAATAGGAGATCTATGTAAGTATCAAAGCTAGAAAAAAACTGATGGCACATTTACGATCTAATTTTTTGAAATATTCTTATTAATGTGAATGAAAATCATCAATTGTCTTTGGTTTTGAAGCTATTGACGAAAACGTTTTGTTGTTTTTAACATAAACTTGTATTTTAGTTAAGTTTGGAAATATTTAAAAATAACTGGAACATTCGTAAGGCAACTTTTTACGTCTAATTCAATGGCATAATCAGTTTTTTATCCTCCCTCTTATATTCTTCGTGCGGCACTGTTTACTATTTTCTTTTTATAACCAAAATTGCGAAATGGTTTATAAAAAGTATATTATTTTAGTGCACCAAAATTGTCAATAAACGATGATTTGATTAATTTGTTTTGACTCATGAATGCAAGGGTTTACTCAACAACCTGCTCAATATATTCATCGACTTTTTACATTTGACAAGTTAAAAATGTCAAAAACTCTTTTTTTTTTCAAATGGCATTTCTAGTTTATTATCAAAAGCTTTTTCGAAAAGCTTCTCATCAATATAAGTTTTATACAGTGTGTCCATATTTAGATGCCCACCATTAGTATTTCAATTATTAGAAGAGATAGAGCATCGGTTAAATGGGGATTACTTTGCAGAATTCAATGCTCAAAATTAATCTCATTTTAGGTTCATTCTGGTTTTAAGGTTTTTTGAAAAAACTAATATTTGCCAATTTTAAAATTTTCCCAGTTACTCAATAACGCTTCCTCTGACGTTTTTCAAACTTTTTCATCACAAATTTAACAGGAACAAATTTAACAGGAACCCTCAATTCTCATTTGCTTTCGAATTAGTAACACTATCTTTTGTATTTCTTATTAAAGCTTTACTTGAATAGTCCTTGAATAAAGCTTCTCAAAAATGTATGACATGTCACTTAGACCTTAACTTTTAACTTTTAACTGCATTAGTGTTGAATTTATTTTTTGCTAATAACTCTTAAGCTTTCTTCAAAGACTATCTAAGTAATAAAAAATTTAATAACACCCCCCAAAAAAATAAAAGTTGAGCCTAATAACAGAGATATAAATGAGAATCGAAAGTTCCCAATAACACCAAAATCATTGTTTCAGAAAAATGTCTTAACAATATAAAAGTTTGAAAGTTCTTTTGAATAAATTTGAAATGAGATTTATCTTGAATCTGAAATTCTGCAAAATATTTCCCATTAACTACTGCTCTATCTATTCTAATAACCAAGATCCCAATGGTAAGCATCGAAATATGGACACACTGTATAGTTAAATGTAAGAAACTAGGCTGCTAACTTAACTAAATTTCAAAGACTTTGTCGATGTTTGGACAATGAAAAACCAATAGGTCTCAGAAAAAACCCCACACATAATTAACAAAAATAGGAAAACATATTTGTTCAATACAACAAGAAAATGCAAAAATTATATACCAAAAAAAGTATTAAAAATAAAAAAAAAAAAAATAAAAATTGCTACTTACCTATTTCTGGGAAACTGCTCATTTCAAACTATTGATTTAAAGTTGTGTTTTTTACCAAAATGAAGGAAACCTGGATGGACAGCTTTCTCTTGTTATTCTGAAAAAAAAACGTAACTGCTATTATTATCAATTCAATTAAAATAGTAAGTAATACAAAAAATGTAATTTATGACAGATTTTTCCTTTAGCAGTCGGAATGTAAAAAATTAGCAAAACTGAAACTAAAATTATATAAAATGTTGACGAGATCTTATTTGACTTTACCTGTTTTTTTTTGGTAAACCTCTATAAATGTACACGGATTCTATCACCAGCTAAAATCTCTACAAGAGTTCCATCGGAATTACTTAGCACTCAGTATTTCAAAAAACCGACTGTTTCAAGTAATCAAAACCTAACTACCTACAAATTTTTTCTTTGCCTTTCAGATTCTTATATAACGTCCACCTAAACACTTCAAATATATTTAAAGACTTTTTGCGAATTTTCATAGAGATTGTGAGGATTAGACTTATTTTGACAATTTCCATCCTAAACACTTTAAGTTTAGCTGTCAAAGAAATATTTTGCTTCTTTTCTATTTGAAATTTTCGATCACAATGAATTGTATTTAATTCGAATTACAAGAAAATTAGTGTGATGAATGACCCTTAATTAGGTTTTTGTTCCATAACTGTCTTTCTTAATATATTTTCAATAATTTATTACCTTGATTGTGTGATCCATTGAATGAAAAAGGAAGCTGTAAAATGTTTATATCAAATCAAACAAAAAAAAACCTCTCAACTAAAGAAAATCCTACATTTCCTTTTGGTTTGTTTGTTTTTTTGATTCAATATTAGAGTGTAACAAATTGTTAAACACATAATGATAATTTTTTAAAAATAAACGCTTAGCAATGACCTGTCAGAAAAATAAATTTGCTTCTTCTTGTTTTTTTCTTTTTAAACTAAGATTGATTTGTTTCGCTTCCTGATCGGATAAGTGATTTTTTTTTTTTCATTTTAGTGAAGAAGACGATGACGTAGCAAAGCTGTCATAGTTAGTCTAATAAAAGTCGTTTTGAGTTTTATTTATGTCTCATTTGGTCTTAAGCCTTCATTTACACTCTCTTAAAAGCTTTCATTTGCGGTATAATTTCGCGGTATTGGTTCGTGTATTTAAATCCCATCAAGAGTTCATCTGTAATTATATTCTAATTATCGAAAGATAGACGCATATGTCTGGATATGGTAGCATCGTGACTTCCATAATCCAAAAGAACAGGTGAACGTGTTGGGAGATTCGGCGGCCGTAGAAAATTAAAGTAAAAGGTTAAGAGCTGGTCATCGCTCCTCGTAGCAACGTTAATCAATCGAGATTATTGGCCGCGCGGATGATCCAGCCTATGTGTGTGAAATAATTATGCATAAATTATAATTTATATTATGTGAAAGGTCCCATTGGAGGAGATTCATGTTCGTTGCGTGACCCTCCCGAACACTGCACTGCTCTTACAGAAACCTTCTTTATCTCTACGTGCGTATCTAACGTCTATAAATTAGCTGCACCACTTGCAAAGTGAATTAAAATTAAAAATCAAATAAAATGTTCATCAAAGCGACAACAAGAGACAGTTTGCGTTTGGAATAATCAACAAAGCAAAATTAGATGAAATAATTCATGGAATTAATTAAGTCTGCAATTGAAATTCCGGCATGGCACTGTTGCAATAAATCACAGTGAATGTGGCTCCTGCCATGGCACACAGAAGTGTGCTACAGATGTAGAGCGGGACTAATTTGAATATAAGTAGTGTCGTAGGCGCGCGCTTAGTTATGTCCGTGTCCGCCTGTCTTGTAAGTGGCGCTCTGTCTTCATAAACAACGTGGGGTTTGATCAATGGAGCGTTCTGCACCCCAGACCAAAGTCCAAAGAAAGGACACGCAAACAAAAGATGTTTTATATCAAATGTAGGCAACATTGAAAACAACTCTGCTAAACTATTGCATATTTAATTAATTAAAAAAAAGCTTTTCTCGCTATCAAGTTTGGTATTTTAGTATGAATTTAATCCCAGCAGGACATTGTCGGTTAAAACTCAGTTGTTTATCCACCTCATGGGAATGAAAAAGTCGAATGGTTTCCAACAAACGAAACTGTCCAGCATCTGTTGTTGAACAATTAAGTTTTATTAAAAAGATAATGAGAGGTTAATTCTCGATATTATAATTAAAACGCTCTCCATTCATTCTAATCTCTATGATCCGTTGTCCTGCAGCATTCCTTTAGGTCAACGAAGCGAATGCTTTGCTCTTTGTCTGACATACATTATAAAGGATCATCCATTGCGGCTTGTCACACACGCTTATCTTTCAGGCGCTTAAGATTTAATGAATTCGAATTCTCACTGTAAATGTATTTCAGTAAATTGATATTTAATTCTTTGATAGGCGACACGCAATAGCTACATTTTATAAAAACGGACAGGGTAGGATTTGCAAAATTTTTGGTGGTGATAATACAACTAATAACACGGTTTTTCTAGTTCGAGTGTTCTAATACAGGTTCAAGTATAACATTTGCAATACATTCCTGTAACTAACATGGACAGCATACATAGTGCTTTTACTCTGAAAGCACTTAATGTTCCATTCAATAAATGCACGAAAACTGGTATCCGGCGATGATAAATAAAAGTTTTCTCTCGAACAATGACGCTCTAACTGGTTATCAAGTGGAGAAAGAGACGGAACAAACGTTAGGCTGTAATAGACAGGTTAAGCTTTTTATTCGTTTTTTTTTTTTTTTTAGATTTTTCAGTTGTGCTGCATTTTCACAAGCGGCGTTATTGTCATTCTTGAAGGAATGAAACGCTTTGTTCTTGCAGCAAGCGCTAAAAATAGCGCAGAACAGGTAATGTATCAACAAAAAATACAACAATACATTTTTTTTATTTAGCTCTTCTACCAATCGACTAACACTTCTGGTAGAATTGCTTATTGAAATAAAAATGTGAGTACAGTAAATGCGAAATAATCGCCGCCACTTTAGCTGCTGGTTAACTAAGACGAGCCGTCGCTGAAGGCATCGGCGCCAGCCAACCTCTTCCATATACAGCGGATAAATCGTATCGAGTTTTGATTTACATCCCGCATTCTCGGCGTGTAACAAACGCGTTTTGATTTTTCACAGTGCGACCGCACCCCGAGATGCATCGCATCGTCTTCGCCGCCATCGTCCATTGATTGAACCGAGATGCGATGGGAACAGCTTATACAGCACTGCTGTGTTGGATGTGGACGACGACAGAGACCGGAGTCAATAAACCCGCTGCACCTGTTGGCCTCGGGTCAGCAACACTGTGTCCAGACTCACGCATCATGAGTCCGGAGGATCCGGAACTCACCGGAGGCACTTCCTATACCCAAAATTTTGCACGAGAACCATCACTAACGGTAACAAATTTATTGGATTATTTTTGGCTTCAACTTGGAGCATCCAGTAAATAAAATAATTTTTTATAAATATTTCCCCAGGCAAATGATTTAAAAAAATGGAATGAACACGATCAATTTTAATAGTTTATAAAAGTCCAATGATTAATATTTATGTTTAGATGTTTAATTAAATTAATAGTCTTCTCGAAAAGAGAAAACATTTACTCCGATCTCCGTTATATAAATAATGTACTCGAAACTCGATAATATACTAAAAATTAATAGATAATTACGACAAGTTTTCTATAATTTTAAATGTATTTCTGGGCGAATTTTGCATAAAATTTGAAGAATTCGATTAGAAATGTCGACGGATAAATTTATTGATATTTTTAATAAAGAGGGCTTTTGAAGTTTCTAATTTTCTAACACCATCGGAAGATAAAAAATTAATGTTAAAAATTAATTGGATGAAGACCAAAAATGATCAGAATTGCAAAACTAATAGTGCTAATACATAAATAATAAAAGTGTTTGATTTTTAATGTGGCTCAGCAGGAATCTATTTGTCCTTTTCAAGTGTCCTATTTGGAGGTGTCATTTCTGGCGTCAATAAAGCTTGTTGGGACAAGAAGTCGATGGATGTGAATATTTTGTGGATTGCCGATTGGAATATTTATAGTGCGGTACAAAGTGATTGTTGTATAACGGAGGGCGCCTGTACACCTGTTGAACTGGCGAAACCTGTTCGTTGTGACCGAATAATACGCCGATGAGATAGCCACACGGGCCACCGACCAAGGTCGTTTAAAAGAAGAGTCTTCAAGACGAAGAAATCTTACTGCTCGATTTTTACCATTAATTTACTAGGTTTATGTAAATGCGTTTTGTGGCAACAATGCGATATGGAGAGGTTAGTGATTTAGTGGCTCCATTAAAGATGTGCCACTTTCACGCTGCGAAGAGCGAGACCATTGTTTATGAGAAGCTAAGAACTGATGCCCCGGGGAGTCTTACTTGGACCTCAGAGATAAAAGTCTTGCATGACAAATCAAAAAGAAAGGAACATTGTCTATTAACACTAATTTTTTGAAAAATTTCGGAAATTTATCAAATCAACTTTTACTTCTGAAATGTGTAATTTTTATCATTATTTTTAAGAACAAAAAATAGTGTCTTTCTTTGTTCAAAACTAAAATACTATATAATAATGGTAATTTACAACAAGAGAACATTAGCAGATAACAGTACAAGCAATTAGGTTATTTACCATTAAATTAATTGTATTCAAAAAAATGTAATTTGTTAAATAATTATATAAAAAGCGCAATATGAGATTCCTAATTTAATTAATTTATCTTTTGGCTTTTTATTTTATTCCATTTATAATATGTAATGAGCATAAACTACAAATTTTAAAATTCCACCGGTTTTGTGTAACCTCTCATTTTATAAATTGTATTATTTGATTTAATTTATTAAACATTATAAATTAAAAAAAAAAAATGTCTTTTGCAAAATAGGAAGGAAACAAGAAAAAGGATGTGAGAATTACCTAGATATAGAAAGATAATCAAGTCACGAAAACAGAAATCAGTACTATTACTATTTAATCTTCAAAAAAATAATCCTGGAAGCAATTACAGCATAGCTTTTGATTACCGTTTTATATTTTCAAAAAATCTATTCAAGTGTGAGAAAACAGATATTTCCAACAATACCAATTATCACATCCTGCCGATTTGCATCTTGTATAAGAAACATACTGGTCAGTCAAGAACTCAGCTACGCCTTATTACTATGTAAACAGGAAGAGTTTAGTATTTCTTGATTATCCTTTTGTCTTTCTCCTCGAAAGTGTCCGTTTTAAACTGGTGGGAAACAGGTAAGTTTAAGTATTTTTCTGCACTCAGAATAATTACGTAAAGGATAATTAATAAGGAAAGGAATATATAATCAATGCATTCTTTGTCGTCCAATAAAAGCCACCTTCATTGTCAATCCAAGCACATCCCGAGCGGAAAGAAAGAGTACTGTCGCTATGATAATAAGCGTGTAACAATAGTCGCTTCTCTTTTTTGCTAGGCAATTTACAACTCTGTTCATCCCGAGTGAGCCGCCCTCAATGGAGACTATTGTCACGATAAGAAGGAGGCATTGTGCTGACATTTATTGTATTAGCCGGGCGTTTTTACATGTGCCGTTCCATTATGCCACTCTGTCTATCTTCGAACTTACACAGAATCTTAAACGTGGGACTCCAAATCTCGACTGAAATATAATGATTGTTTAATTTAGTGTTTTAGTAGCTTACGCAATAATGAACCTGTTGTATTATACAGACGAGGACTATTGCCACACCTCGCCAACGATTGTCTTGTCACTGTAAATAAACAAAAACTGTCCCCATTAGATGACGGCTATTAATTAAATCTTACACGCATATTATACTTTCACGAAGGACGTGCCACATCTGCACCAATCCATTATAAATTAGGATCGATTTCTTCGTTGTGTCAGCGATAATACACTTTGGGCATACTCAAATCGGTTTAATTAACGACAAATTGGAAAAAAAGACACAGACAAGGAGATACAATCTATGTAGAGATTTCTTTTTGTTTTCAAAGAGCGTTAGCTGCCCATCATCAGCAAGTGGTCAATATTTGGCATCGTGATCAGCGGATTGTCGGGTACTTGTAGCGAACCGGTTAGGTCGATTAGCTCCATCCGCTCTAATGCAGCGTTTTATTGTTAATCAATCAAATGGCAGCAGAATAATTGCTCAAACAGCCTTTTAGATTTATGCGCGTCTATTTAAAATATGTTAATGTTTAGGCGGGGAAAAGTGGCCCGAATCGTCTCAATGCTGTCGAAACAGCAAGTGCCTAGTCACAGGTGCATTGCTGCCATGTGTGGCAATCGCTTCGCAATCATTCCTATTATTATTAATAATAATACACTGAGAATATATTGCTCAAAACGTCCGTCAGCAGACAACCTCGTTCTTTTATTATTGATTAATGATGGACAATAGTTCAGATCACAATCCATTCTTTTTTTTTTTTTTTGTTTGAAAAGATATGTCGCAACTTTTGCCCGACACAATAAATACATTAGAATGTGCGCTTGGAACCGTTTTTGTACTGGAAAACTGGTTATGGCGCCCTGAGACATTTCGATTGGGGTCACTTGGTGCATACTTCCAAAGGTCGTTTCTCAATAAGCGATTTTCGAACGGAATTTCCGCTCGGACACCTTTCTGATTTATTCATGAGATTTGCATTTTTAATTAAACAAACAATAGATTTTAACCAAAAATAGAAACTAATCAGAATTTTTATTTAAAACTAAATCAGATTATGTCTAGAAATATATGCAATAGTCTAACTTTCTAAAATTCTAAATGCTTGACTAGTTCATTGATAAATCGACGAAATGTGAATTTTTTCAAAAAGAAACTAATGATTATTCTCAGTGTCTAAACAATCATCCGAGCTATTTATCTATATCCTAAATCTAATTGATATTGCGGATTATCTCTCCATTATTTTCTTTTAGTTATTGTTGTATACATCCATGGATAATTACCGGAGATATTATATAAAACCGCGACGTTGATGATTAATGATATCACTTTTATATCTCGAGATTCTTCGTCTATGCCATTAGTTATAATTTTGAAAAAAGAATTCTACCTATCACCCTTTTTCTTTTTAGATTTATAGCTGATTTCCAAATAGAGAAATGGTCAACATTTTTTTTTTAATGTTGACACAGAATATCACACGTTCATTTTGTTGAGTTAATTACGCAAACGCTATAAACAGTTTGTTGAAGAGATTATTTAATGATTCTGGTTCCCTTTCTCTGCGGATATGGCTGAAATGTGCGCTCACCACAAAGAATGGCTCGTGCGCTTGACATAATTAATATCCTTTCATATTATCAATATTTTTAGAAAAATGTTTATAATTGTTTTGTAAAACAATAAAGAAAGTAAAAGTTTGAGGGAAAATACAGAGTTTTTATAAATGATTATGGATAAGCTGACTTTGAAATTTCAGCTCATTTAGCCGCCTGGTGAGATGATGGACGGTAATAACAGTCTAATAAATCAAAGATAACCTCAATCGAAGGCTTAAGCTATTGCTTCTTACCTTGTTTAGAATTACAGCAGTAACAATCAGCAATTTTTTCATTTAAATTTAAAATTTTCAGTTAGAAAGTTATGCTCGAATTAATGCAAGTTTTTTATTTTTTGGGTTAACTGAAGACTGGTTTTGGTACTTAGCGACTTATCATAAACCCGAAAGCTTTAATAAAATCTGGACGACACTGTCCATTATGTCACTCAAAGCAACTTTCCCTGAGTCATGATTACCTGCAAATTTATGACTATCAAAAAGCGCTGACCTTTTATTATTTAACCTCTTCTCCTTCATTGCTATGACATAATTTATAGTAACAAAAAAACTATTGTTTAATAAATTTACACTTTCTTTTGATGGGAAAAAATTGCCAATGATGGCTGAGTGGAGTAGCGTTAGGCGGTTTTGAGCATCCAACAACGATTCCGTGGATCATTGACTCCGCTTCTTGGGTTAATTATAACCCACGAATATGTAATTACTTGAATACAATCAGTGGATGCGCAAGACGCGCATTCTCGGACATTCCATGGTAATTATTAATATATACACTGTAGCCGAACGAATGGGGCGGACAAAATTCACGCTCAATCTATTGTTGATACGAAAATCTAATGTGAAACTGCAATTTTTTCTAAAAAACCAAAAAGAAACAATATTCTTATCAATAACTGATTGTGCTTGTTATTTTTTCTTAAGTTCAGTAGAATATTGTAGAAAATAATTCTCATCAAAGTGTAATGCGCTTAAATTTTGCGAATAGCAACAGGATAAAAATTTCAAGTGGATTGCTTTAAGAACTGTAGCTGTGATTAAATAGTCAAATTCGTTGCAATCTTGACAAAAATATGTGAGTATACAGTATGTCCCCGGATAGGTGAGACGACTCTTGTAAGAGTTGAAAAATTTTTGATTTGAATTATCATTTACTAGGATTTAGCCCTGATTGGTTGAAAACTAATTTGTTATATAATTTTCGTTTTGAAAAATTAATTATGCCTTGGACATTTAGAAACCACATATTTTTCTGTAAAGTTGCTGTAACTGATATGACAAAAACTTATTAAGAAAAGTTGGATAGAATCAATATCTGAGCCCGTATACCAAATTTCAACCAAAAGCATCGGCCAACTATGATATTTTATGTTACCGTTATAGTTACCAAATTTCAAAATTATCAGAAGTTTAAAAAGTAAATTTCACTGATTCATGTATAGACATAAAAAAAAATAAAAAATCATAGTTAGGAAAAAATTTTGAAGTTTAGTATATGGATCCAGATGTTGATTCTGAACAACTTTTCTGCTATATAAAGGGCACTTCATTCTATAGAAAAATAAGTCTTTTTTGAATTTCCAAGACATACTTGATTTTGCAAAACTAGCGTTACGTTACAAATCAGTTTTTACCATAAAAAACTAACTCAAATCAAAAATTTTTTATCTGTTGCAAGAGTCGTTTCACCTATTCGGGGACATACTGTATATTTGCTTTAAAATAGTCAAATGTAAATAATTGTAATTATTGTATGCTACTATGTTTAGCATGTAAGAACAAAATAACAGGAGGCTGTACACGTGGAATTAAAGTGTAATCACATTGTTCGATACTATAAAAAAAATTAAATCTGTCAAATAGCCATGACCTGTTTGATTGTAGCTATTATAATATCGAGAGCTGCGCACATAAAAAAATATTTCACTTAATAACACGTAAAGCTTTAGTAGGCATCTGCCAAAGAATCTATATAATTTAAATCAAGCCGTAACTGTAAAATACAATTTTTGTCTTCTAAAAATTAATTTAGAATAATTTGATTGCTTTGATAGTCTTAACAATCAAGTACGCTGCTGTCTAACAAATATGTTTTACTTGGTTATTATCAAGAAAAGTGATTAATTTGACAATTAATCAATCATTAAATGGCATGGCTCATTGCATAGCCAACTATTTCCAATGACTACGTATTTTTGTAATTGGCAATCAGTTATTGAGATACTATATTAGATATTATATTAGTCCACAGGTCACTACGAAGACAATTTTTCCTGTTCTTTCCATATTTCAATTTAAAAAGCTTTTCAACTTAATGACCGAATCCGACATTATCAGATCTATTATTTAACTAGTACATAAATTCTTTTCAAGATAAAAGAAGCGTCAAGTTGAAAGCTGTTAATTTTACAAGTAGTTTTCCGCTTATGCGTCAGAGTATTTGTTAACAGATCTTATAATGTTCTAGCAATAATAAAAAAACATGAATAATTCATAAGAAGTGTTCGTATTATTATAATAATTTCCCGGTATAAATTGAAGATTATACGTATTAAAAAATTACTATCTTTTTTATATTACACCGAATATGTAATAAACGAGTGGATAACTATCAGGATAACAATAAGTTTAATTACAGTATATTAAAGTCAGGTTTACACGATTGAAGAAAAGAAAATCAACGTTGTTTACAACAAATGATAAAAACACCATGGAGATAATCGATTTTGTTTCCTGTGCTGCAAGTCACAAAGCGTGAGAACGGCTTTATTAAGAAGTGATCGTTTCTTACGTTAATTAATCTTACATGTTACTGTTAATAATATTATTGAATTTTTTCTTGCTAAAAAATTGGTTGTGTACCATCAACGTGGGTGTGAATATGATGATGACCGGTCGCAGTCGGCAGCGCTTGAATACGTCACAAATAAACTATCAGAACTGTCAATCAGTGATGGCCTACTGCGACCTGTCAGCGAGCGCTGAGATGAGGGGGGATTATTGAAATTATACAAACAACAAATTTTAGACAATAAAAATATAAAAGTTTAATAATATAGAAGAGATCTTGAAATGACTGTAACAAAGGTGATAATTAAAGTCAAAATAGAGTATGGAATAAGATGTAGATTGTTGGGAAAAAAATGATAGACGAGTGCCTTCGAGCTTTCGTGATAAATGGATATCACCATTACTCTGGGTTAGAGAATATTTAGATCTACTGTTAATTTCAGATATCATTAGAAAGAGTACTGACACGTGCAATGATTTAATCAACAATGAAGATTATAATTATAAAAAATGATGAAGATATAGAATACTAAGTTGTAAATAAGAAGCTTTCTTCCATATCTTTGAAACCTCAATGATCGGTCATTGAAAGAGTAGATAGTTTTTGATAATGTATCAAAAGCAATCGAAGCTCGAGTTTATGGCATTCATTAGACGAGAAGATCACGAGTCGGCCATAAGTCGACGTTTATCTGCATCTAGCGGTTCTGTAGAAGGAATTTGCAGTACATGAATGATAACCGCTGTAAACAATTGTCAATTAGAAGACATCTAGTTAGGCTACAATGCAACAGTTCGACATCAGTACGCTTTGTTTGGTACCATTAGAGGCCGCCTGACGGGACGAACAATTGCCGATCTAAACGAATGTCCCAACGTTTCTACTTATCACGCGACTATCTGATCGCTGGGCCTCGGCGAAGACGTCGTCGAAGCCACGCAAACGCATAGATAAGTTGATGAGGCCAACAACACCTCAAGGATGACATTCTTAATATTTGTTATAAATTTAATTATTGTTTTGCAAAATAATGCATGATCACTTCCTCTTCAACAGCATGGAACCTGTCTATCGATAACATAGAATAAGAAAACACAACTTTCTAACAACTGCCTCTGGGTTAGATAAAAGAGACGATATGTGTAATTCCTTTTGTGGTTTTCTTTTTAAGAAAAAAAAGTTGACAGATTGAGATTTTAATTAGTTTGCGTAAGAACCATATCTGAGACAATCGTTAAGACAAAAGGGGTTTGAAACAGGACTATTAGAATGTTTATATGGTAGAGCATTTATCCATACCGAGCAATTTACCTACTCCAATTAAAGACTGATAAATGATTATTGTTCTGAAAACAATTCAAACTTTCACCGATGAGCTCCGGGCAAGTGGACATTCTTGGACGTCAATCTGGAGGTTTACGGTTTCTTCTTGTCAGCATTGTTCTGAATGGCGACTTGTTGAAGCTTAATATGGCCATGACATGTCATAAAAATTCATCGCTTTTCTATTGTTATCAAACTATGGAAAGACTAGAATTTTTCCAATTTTTTTTTTCACCATTCAAAATTAATTAATGCTAATGAAGCGAAAAGAATCCATTTCAAGATGGAATAAAACATCGACTGGGATAACAAAGAGAAAGAGTCGTAATTAACAGGATTTCTGGCCGAAGCGGTCAGATAACATAAAAGCAACATCGGCGACTCTCTTCAACTGACTTTAGTGACTACTAAACTAACTTGTTTATTGTTTATTAAAATGAGGTTACGACGTTTACTTTTAGTACCTCCTGCGATTTTATACACTTATTTACGGGGCGCACGAAAATTATGGTATTGTTGTCTTATCCTGGACCATGACATCAACATTACGGCGGAGAGAAAATTGAAAAGTTTATTAACTAGATGCAACGAATAAGAAGACTTGTTCAACTAATTCAAAACAAAAATATTTTCATAAATAAATTGCATCTGATGTAATCAGCACCAAGCCATTAAGAAATTCTTTACTATTTCTTCAAATGAAACTAAACACCTTACAGCATTTTGGAACACATTCAAATATGTTGACAATGAATATAAAAATGCTGATTAAATAGTATCCTAAAGTCATTAACGGTTTCTAAACGTGTTGACGTCGTCAATAAACGAAAATAATAATAGAGCTTCCAAAGATATTCTATCGGCAGTAAAGATTTTTGACACCATGAGGGTGACCTACTAGGAGCTTTTTTACATTTTTTTTTATATATTTAATCTTCGTCTCGTTATTTCTTCCGATTAACTGTAGCACGCCTGAAAAGGCATCTGAAGCTGGGCCGGTTCAGTGACTAGTTCTTGTAGCAGACGCAAGAATACCAGTAATTTATAAGAAACACAATCTAGATAGTGCATCACAATATCTCGCTGTCTATGCGGCCTACACTGGCAGTGTCATCGACTTGTCGCCATATTAATATCGCGTGTCTTTAAGGTGTACAGTGTCTTCATTCTTGAGGAAAAGTTGTTTTAATCCCGCTACTTATATAGAAGACGTTTCTAATTAAAAAACTAGAAATAATTGCGTACGATAAACGCGGCTGGATACCAACTCGGTATAATTATTAGGCACCGTCGCGAGGGCATCGTCAATTAGCATCGATTACTCTCGCATACAACCAACAAACCTTCGTCTATGTTCGTTTAGATAATTAAAAAGAAGATTCATTTGGCAATTACATACAACCAAACGATTTTTCTAATAGAAAACACAACGATAAATTATATCGACGGATTTGATTGCGAAGACAATAAATTTCAATCAACACTCTTAGTTTGAAATATTACTCACCAATGGAAAACTCTTTGACCAAATTCGAACAACACAGTAATATTAATCACCGAGTGCTAAGATTAGAGAAAGTGTAAAAATAAAAACTACACTTGGCGAAGATTAATCATAAAATATTAATTGCTTCTGAAATGGATTTCCTTTCAAGCCAAATAAACAAATCCAAAAATTTCGTAAAATATAGTCTGCGATGTAGTACTGTTTTTTGGTAGGTGGTCCGAGCGCAATCCCTGGCAGCGGTCCTCGAAATTGCTTCAATTAAGGTCCGGTAGCAAAGGCGTCTTCGGGAGCTTCACGCAGGGCCGGACTGGCCTTGCGTGTCGACTGTTAATGAATGCAATCCACAATCCTCTCAGTCGCTATGCTCGCTCGACCTGTTGTTTTCCAGTTCAGCTAGCCTATAATTTTTATTGTCACGGCAAAGAAATAACAGCGGGATAGAGTTTTGCCTCTTTCGTCTTATTGTGTGGAAAGATTCTCTGTCATCGATCATTCCGTAAGTTCTTGCACCACGTCGACGGCGCATCTCTCTCGTTGGACGACGGGGGGGCAGTACTGCCCCCGGTAGACGTGAACGATGACGATACGGGCCGCTTGGACTCCTCACCATGCTGCTTGTCTTTCTAATTTAATGTTCGTTCACGCATAACATATTTCTCAGCAAGACTCTAATGCCTACACACGTTTTAAATAATTGTTTCGGTGTCGGACGAGGCTGCTGCCCCCAATGGAGGACCGCTTTTACACTGTTGGTTGCCGGAAATACTCCAATTCTTTTATTCAACGCGAAAAGAAATAACCATGAGATAAAAAATCACAGAAAAAAAATTTTTAAATTACATAACTACGTAATGGGTACTTTGAATCAAACCATAAATTTTCGAATACTCAATGATGAAATGTCAAGAAAATGACACACTTGATGATTACAAAAACTTACATCTTGTAACACTAAATAACTTAATTTTTCAAAAAACCAAAAACTTCGATTGAACTGTTTGGTTAAATACAGAAATCTGTAAATTGCTATAGAATCATAATTGGATTAAAATTTACACTTTCGATTTTTTAAGCACAATTGTATCAAAGTGGCAATTCTTGTTTTCGTTGTATGTTCTTATGCGAGGGGAAAACCACTTTTGCGCCATGGGACGTCAGAAATACTCATCAATTCAATGACAGAAAAAGAAAGAGTCAACATAATTTTAAAAATTGTTTTATGTTAATTTTTTGTTTCTCTTAGATTTATAAATTGTATCATACATTATCTATCAGCGGTGTTTCAGAATTAACAAATAATCATGTCTACACTAGACGGGTTTGTGGCAAGACTAATACATGAGGAGATGTAAAACATAAATCATATTTCGACTGATTGCACAGTTTAGATTTAGATAGTGTAGAATTGGATTAAAGAAAAGACAAATCATAATCGAACTTTCTTTCAAAATAGCGAAATCTGTAATCTTGGAACAATCAATTAGAAAAATATTTGTAGAAGAGTAAAAAACACAAAATGCTTTAATCTATTCAAATATTTGTTATTGTTGGATCCTCTTAGTAAGCAGTCTGTCAAATTGTTGATGATGCTTGAAAGCACTCCAACTACTTCTAGTCTTTGAGTTTTAGACTATAGCACTTTGTCATATTTTTTTAAATAATAGTCTTAGTGCGTGAAAACGCTTAGTAATTCATTTTTATCCGTTGGAAAAAACGTAAAGTAAATCGAATCATTTTTCTGCGACTATAATACGTTTAAGCTCGGTTTCGTTCCTTAATCTCCTTCCGAATTGATAAAACTGTCGAATTATAGGCAGCATTTCAATTACTTGCAGCATTTATCTTGCAGACAAAGTTTTGAAATGACAAGTAGAGATCTCGTCTTTCGTTTTATCTTCACCGCTATACCAATACTGAAAACAAGACATTCGATTAGAACTTTTCCCGCAGCTTCGACAATAATTAATAGATGTCACTCTGAACCCATAATCCTTGTCCCATTAAATATACAAGAGCTTGGGAGAGGAAAAGACGAATTTGTCGTCGATTCGATTCCCTTGTGGCCGTTTCTTCCTGCACAATGGGGCACGTATTTGGGAGGTTATCGGCACAATGAGGATATTGAGCGGAAACTACCTTGTTGCTCCCTTGATTGTGTGGAAAATTGTCTCCGACGCCGATAATTTGTTTAAGGAAATGAACGTCAAATTCAAATTCGTCTAACACCTATTTTTGTGTAAAATTTGTGTAAGGGTGGGTTTTCTTGTGGTAGTAATTCGTCTAATTAGACCCAAGTTGAGCACAATAGTCGATGGCGAGTGTTTGCGACAGTCTAATTACCGCCGGTGCTCCTGACCGTATTTTTATTTACCCCCCGGCTGTGACACAATATACGCAATTTGTCGCGGGCGGTGGGAGGCCCGGGGACGGCGGCTCATTATCTCCCAAGCGCTGTATACAAGGAATCCAGAGCGCCTGATAAAAGGATACATGTTGGAAAAATTCAAAAGGCAAATTTATTTCCGAGCGCAGAGGACTCGAATAAAAAAAGAAATTACGTCGGCACAGGAGGGTGATAATAGGACCGAAGACTCTTAAAAGAAAAATATAATTAGAAATATGGAACAAGGAAATCAAACGAAATCAAAGCGGGGAATAAGACTTGGCCAAACATTCAGGAGCGCTTCTACTCAAAAGGGGCGTCTTTCTTACGCCGCCTACGCTTTTATTGCGTTCGAAACGAAAGTCAAATGAAACGGGGCTGTGCCACTCTTAGATAATAAAAAATTAACGAAATCTGCTAATTTTTATTAGTGCAGAAATCTGTATTTATTTCTTTAGTATTTTTTGATGCGAAGTCGGCATTTCTGCGTTATCAAATACCAGCTGCTCAGCTTGTCAAAAAAGTGCCATGATTAATCATCAACTCTAATTGACATAAAAGATAAGCAGAAAAGTACGCGGAAATATCTTCAAACAAATTTCCTTTTCTTTGATAATGGTTGACTGAACAAAACATTGATGTTGTTCGGAGGACGGAATGTGTGATGGCGTTTTGTCGAGCTCTTTATCTCGTCAAGACCAGTACAGATTGATTCCCGTATGACAAGTTGATTAAGCCGCTTAATTAAGTTATTTAATTGGCGCTGCAGCGGCTAAACTCTTCACCATAAGAAAACTTTTTTTTTTCAAGCAAGTTCATTCAAAGAACTAGAAATAACTTTCTTTGTTATAGAATTTGATTTATTCTAACGTCATTAACAAAACGTATAATTAACGAAGAGTAGAACAAAAGTTTCCATAGTCGGAATGATTTTTTATATGACACCTGGCTTGATTAACTGTAAACAACAAAGTGCTAATAATGTAGATAAACATAATTAATCTTATGGATTTAGGCTTGTGAAAATTTATCTATTATACAGCTTAATTTTTTCTACAGTTTTCGACACCTGACCTCTGAGAAACGTCCAACGAGATAAGAAATAACATTACTCATTCACAGGTGGATCCAAGTGTAAACTTAATACAGTTTCGACGTACTCCATTCTCTTGGAAATAATTAATCAAAAAATTACTATTTTGAAAAATCAAAATACTTCAGTAAATTATGCAAAATGGCATTTAATATTTTTGTCGACTTCTGCTTAATTTGACACTTTGAAAAAATATGCTTTTCATTTTATTCATTACCAAAAATAGATAATAGTAAATCACTTCTGGGTTGTATTGTATTTCATAGTTATAAATAAAAAAATTTGGGAATGTAAAGAAGCGCTGTAAAAATGACAACAGCATAGGTTCATAATAGCCAACACATTGGATGATGGATATGAAAACGAGCTGAAGCAATAAAATTTGCATAATTAGTAATAGGACAAACTCCATTGGTTTGAAATCTGATGGTCACCGTGGGAACAACCCATATGACAATCTAAACACATGTAGAAAAAATTAATGATAACACTTTATAATTACTCAATCTATGCAAGATTTCTATCGATTCTATATGCAATTATAATTATTTTGTAAGAAAATATATTACTATTGCAAAATGAAAGATTTTATTTCGCAGAAAATAATACATTAAATGGTATATCGTTAAGCTTATTAAATCTGAAATATCGTTTGAAAATCTGGTTTAGTAGCAGTCAACTATTAGCAGTATTACAGAAAAAGTTAATTTATGGATCTTTCATTATAAGACCGGCCATCATAATTACGTAGTTTTTACCATAGAAATATGAAATTCAAAGAAAAGCCTTGGATCCGGAAATATAAAAGCTGAGTAAAACAATGTAAAAAGTGGAGAGCTTTGAATCCGGAAGAATTTAATGTTAATAACGTGTGGAATCTTCTCCACTCATTAAATTTTTTTAATAATCTCTCAACGTCTTGAAGAGGTTGTTGTGTAACATTTGTTCGTCTCTATATACTCTACAACTATTCAATTAAGCATCAATCAGTGTAACCGTAGAGTACATAAAAAGTCTGAAGATTGTTGTCACCTGAAGAATTTAAAGGCCACAATCTCAGCGAGCGTAATAAATGCGAAGCACTATAAAAATTTAATTACAATATATCACAAAAGAATTATATTGTAGTGAAGCTATACGAACGCTACCATAATTAATGATTGTACCTACTACCATGGCACAAGTTGTAGAAAAACGGGAGGCATAAATTACGTCCAATTCTGACAGCGGAATTTTAACGAAGTTGTTTCATAATTTGTCGTTATAAGTGTCATTGTTCGAAACAAAACAGAGAATGTCGGAGAAATGCTATTATCTACTCGGTGTGTTGTATTTATTGAATTACTTCGTCATTATTAAGAGAATTGCGGTCCGGGAGAAGCATCGATGTTCTTGATTCCGGTCTAACACACGGTTTAATCGGATTATTCCGGTGTTGATGCCAAATCTAGCATTGTAACCCACATGCTGAGCGCGTGTTGTTTACCAAATCACAAATTGTTGCGAATTCTCGATGCCTTACAATAGATCGCAAGAGCGTAATTACGAACGATTCAGAACACAAAGATACATATGGTGGAGATAGAAGGGGTCTAGGCTTAAACCATTTCAAAGCAGCACAACGAACAGAAAGAAATGATGAATTTGAAAATCAATCAAATTTCCCTAAAGCTAAAGCAATGTGAAGACCTTATTTATTGTGCAGGAAAAATGCTATTTATCTATTTAGCAAGACAGTTATAAAGATTCATCAGATACAAAAAGTAAACAAAATTATATGAAGAAGGCGTGAAGAAAACTCTTTTTTTTTAGCCAAAATATGACAGAAACTTTTTTACGTTCTCAATTTCTATATTTTTGTTTTGGATGAAAGTCTAACAAACTTTGTCCTGTTGGAGTGTTTCTGTTTTTTGCTCTGTTTGAAAATTTTGTTTTTAAAATTGTGAGTACAACTTTGCAAAAATCCTTTCTTGGATGCTACGAAACAGACAAAGAGCTTTTAGAAAAATATAGCAAAATATAACTGTTTAGGCAGCTTTCAAGTAAAGATTCTGTTATGTATAATTTGTTTTCAGTAAAAACTTAACTCTTCGAGTTAAACAGATAAATCTGAACTTTATGTTTTTCTGAAGAATTTTCGTAGACAGCTTCTCTGATAAAAATCAGAATAGTGAAAACACAAAAATTCAAAAATTCTTTCTGTTTTTACATAACCAAAAACAAGAAATTCTATGTAAGCACTTCCTAAATAGTTTTTATGTTTTATGTTCAAGTTGCTACACAACAAGTGTTTATCAATGTCTTTAATCTGAACCTTTCACAAAATATGTAAATTAAATTATAAACCAGTATCGAATCGAAGAGTTTTCTACAAATAAAAACAAAACATTCGGACGATCTTCGATATCGTTTAGTATTAAAAGAATGTCAATTTAAATTATCTAAATGTATTTAGTAAAATTTAAAACCGGTTAACAGACAGTTATATTGATGGCCATTCTATTTCAGTTTCGGATTCCGATTATAGCCATATAAATTAAGATAATGGTGAAAGTTTTTCGGTTTTTTAAAATGGAAACTGATGATGTGTCTTCAGAATTCGTTAAAACGATAAGAAAACAATTTGACTAGCGAAAGCAAAAATCAACGAGAAAGTCGAGATTGAGTGTGTATTGTTTAGTGTTGCATCCAAGCTTTTAATTTTCTCTTCGACTAATAATAAAGTTGCTTGACTCCTCCTCTCAATCACAATTATCAAATCTCTCACATTATCAAGGAAGTACAATTATCAGCTTCGTAGAATATGCGCGCAACGAATTATAATTTAATATCCGACATAGGTTTTCTATAAAATGCTATTAACCCACCGCGTGAGAGATTTCCTAGACGTTTCAGCAAACGACGTGTTTTGCATGTAAATGAATCCAACTTCAACGGAATCATTGAAACAAAAAATAAAAAATCAGAACCATTATTTATATCATTTAATAAGCATTTTTTTGAATGACGTAATCAATTAAAAGAGACGACGACGTGTTGTTATTGATTTGTGTTGTAATAAGATTTTCGGCCCCTCGTCGATTACGAATTTCCCTTATACACATACATACATATACGTAACGACTTACGAAAGCGCGAACAATGTAAGCAATTTATTGTTGGATTGTTTGACATGTCGGGGCAAGGGTTCTCCAGCTATTGTTTACGCTTCTTGCGCACAGATTGGACATTGTTTCTACTGAAATCACTTTATGTATGTAAATGGAACGCTTTGTCCGGTAGATGTCCTCCTTTGCCAAGAGGTGGATGAAGGGAGCTTGCAGATATTATTGTGAGGTTATTACTGAAAAACTTAGGGATCAAACTGCTGCGAATGTCACAATAGAAGCGAATTAGCAGATCAATAACGGGGATTTTCAGTCTGAAATCTGGAAGCTATCTTAAGAAAAAACATTGTTTTTTTTGTTGCCTGAGCTTGAAATTTTTGTGGAAATATTTCCTGCACTAAGTGCCTACTATCGATCCTTAAATAATAAAATATCGAAAATTCGTCTATACAAAATTAATCTACTGCATCACGTAAAATTTTGCAGTTGTCTCATTAATGAGTTGTTGCACAAACATGTTTTTTTTTAATGGAACACCGATCATTTGTACGCACTATTAGATAAACACCTTTTAATTTTGATCATTTTTAACTTAACTTTCATTGGATGATTTTGCTTGGTTTTCAGAATAATTGTTTTTTTACAAAAACACACTTTTTAAAAAAATAATAAATCGACTTTCGGTATAACCAATTTCAACAATCCGAAAATATTTATTTTTGAAGTATAATTTCTGCATTTTCTCTATTTTGCAGTGAATTTCTTATGTGAAACATTCAGGGACGTCGCCAGGGCTACTTTTTTGGATGGGCAATGACTAATTAAAAATTTATTCAATGTGAGCACACCAAACGATGAAATGATAAAAATGTCATCAAAAATAATTTATTTATAACAGAACTAAATAAATAGTTACATATGCAGGATTCTTGTTTTTTTTTTTTGTTACTAATTAACTGCTCCATCTTTTGGTGCAAGAATTTTCGAGCTAGCTTCAAAAACAAAAACAAAATAGCAAAATCGATTTGAATTTTTGTCGGCATTTTTTAATTTATGCCATATTTTTTTTATTAACCGATTTTAATGATTTTTGTTTTTTTTAGATTCTTAAATTTTTTCTTCACCTTTTGGTGCAAATTTTTTTTGGCTAGCTTTAAAAATAATTGCACAGTACTCTATTTACTTAGTATTTTCAATAACAAAGGGAATATGAAAAATATCAAAGTTGTATTGGGAATCGAAGACGTTTAACCACGGAAGAATAAATATACAAGTTAAAAAAGTAGAATTATTGTTATTGTTATTGTTAGGAAAGTCAGATAACTTCTATCAGTCTATTAATTCATTTAGCCTTTTGAGATTTTCGGCCGGCTACTCGCTATAAAAGAAACAAACAAAGCAAGAATCAAAATTGAAGCAAACATTTATTTTTTCTATAAAACTTTTAATATAATTGGGGGGGCACCTGAAGTGCTCACTGTGGCTAACCCTTCGCGACGTCCCTGGAAACATATCGTATAAAATAAAAACCGAAGTTGATTTTATAAAAAAAAAAACAAATAAAAATGAATGAAATGAAATTTGTATAATTTGTTTTTTAATCAGACCCGATTTAACTAGAATCTTTCTAACATTTTATTACTTGCGGTTATACCAGAAGTAGCACCGAACTTTCTTAATTTAAATGGAACATCCTATATTTTATTACATTTTGAATTTTACGTGAATTTTTAATCTGGCCTTATGTATCATTTTTTTATCTCAACTGCAACTTTATCTGAAACACTTCAGCGAAAATTTAAAATTTTCTGATATAATAACCGGTTTTCTATTTTCCAAAGATTTTCATATATCCAATAAATTGATATACTGTTCAATTTTCAAATTGTAAATGTCATACATTAGGGTGAGTCTCCTCTTCTTCAAAGTAAATGGGCTCACTTTTTATTCAGAAATAAATCTTTGTTTCCATTTACTACACTTAACACTTGAACACCAACATTTCAACACAAGACTAATTAAGACAAAAAACTGATAACGCATTATACTCAAATTTTTTGTTAACTTTTAAAGATGATTTTTTTTCTGTTATTCAGTCGAATAATAAATCAATAATGCTATAGTAATTTGATAGATTTGCATGGGAATAACCACAAATTAAAACCAAAAACGAGGTACGATTGTCTTATCAATTGATTTCAATTAATTTTTTTAATTCCAGTCAATTAAAACGAAAAGACTAATTACCGCCTTTTGTCAATTCAAAAAGGAAACATATTTGTAGAAAAATAATTGTGTTGCTGTTCCGGTTATTTCGTTGATTGAAAACGGCGATTTTAATATACAAAATTTGTACAAAAAATATTTAATTACAATTTCTAAGAAATTGAAATGAGTGAAAATTTATTCATCTCGATATTTGAGGAGTTAGTAATTATTTAGAAATAGCGAAGTTCTACAATCCAAAATCTTTTTAAGAATTTTAACTTTTCTCAAACAATTCCTGCAAATATCTCCAAATGTTTGAATAAAGAATTGGAATATCATTATAATGTGGTTTTGTCTACTTCCGAATTTGAACCAGTATTATTGATAAAAATGTAAGCAAAATTATCATTTTTTTGGTTTTAATTTTAAATTTTGTAGAACTTCAGAAGCATTTAAAAATTTTCCCATTTCACCACAGAAATCCTTCAGAAATTAACGTTTTGTGATGTTCATATAAATTTCGCTATCAGAGTTGAATTTGGCGGTGGATTGTGGCCAAATGGCTGATGTTAAACCAAACTAAAACATCAAGGACAATAGAAGACGCTGAGAGATATAATCTAGGGCAAATTTAATAACGGAGCTACATTCAAAAGAGTCGAAGAAAATCGGTATGACCGAAGGTATCAAAATATTGATATCTGAATTATTTTATAGCTCTATAAGCATGCCAAACATAATTCGTTTATCTCTATGTCACCTTCCTTAAAACTTGTCCTAATTTTTGATTTATTGGAAAATTAGCAAAACGGATTTATCTATAAACTAAAAACATATTCAATTCAATTTTTTATCATTCAAATGTCCACAACTTACGCTTCAATTTCCAATTTCTTTTTTCTGTCTTTCATTTCCATAACTAAAATTTGGTACCAAAAAAAATAAGCTTAACTCTGGAATAACTCATCATTAAAAATTTGCAATTTGTTTCCAAAAAAAATGACTGACATCAAAATAAAATTTTTAAGTTTCTTAATTTCAAAAATAATTTATTGTCTTTATTATTTATAGCATTTAACTATTCGAAATGAATGTTTTCAATAAATTTACGTCAAGCATTAATTTTTTTCATATTTTTATATAACAAGGCATATAGTAAAATATTTGAAACATATGCTTTGGATCTAGTATTAATCCATTTAACTGTCATAAAATCCAAACTTAATCTACCGTATCGTCCTATATTTTTCTGTAAAAAAATTAACACAATTATATTGAATTAATTTATTGGAAATTATAACTGACAGCGTGTGAATAGAATATTGCTTTTATTTTCTAAAGTAGTGTATGTTTTACATAATTATTAAAGCATTTATGGCTCTATAGAATTTAGATCAGATAGTGTATAGATTGATTATTTTAATTTTAATGATAGTTCTGAATCTCAACAATCAATTTCTTGTCTAAGCAAGTAACAGTTATTTTAAGAATACCTATTAATTTCCCTGTCTATAGTTAACCTAATAACAAGTGTCTTTCCCACCGCCTTGCCCAGATAATTGGCCAAAATCACCAAAGTCCTTGCGCGAAACCTAACGGTTTTTAATTTCTCGTACAGAATCAGTTTAATGGATTTAATAAGATAGACAAAAACTAGTCTTTATTTATACAACGGAAAAGTGTAATTTTCGTCCGACAACAACATACTATTGTCGATTAAATTTTTTTTTTTATACACTCTTTCTAATAAAAGAAATCTTTTGTGACGATCGCCGCTTGTAGACTCTGAAGTATTACCGTACTGTAGAAATGATGACAAAGGATTAGTTGCTGAGTTGGCTAATGTAAATGTTTTAGATATTTGCAGAGGGTCGGGATGGTAAAACTGGCTGAGACCATTAGTACCCATCACACTCACAATGCCGTCCGGACATTCCCAACTAATAGACTGACCACCTAACAGATTGCGCCACTCGCATTCTTCGTATTTATGCGAGCCGACACACATTTGTTATTATCCTTGGCAGGGAGGATAAAGTCCGGACGGGTATTGTTAAAGCGACATATTCAGACTTTCAAAAGAACCAATATCATATTTCTTAAAAAACACAAACTTCTAGAAGAATTTTTTCAAAATCTGTAAAGAAAATAAAAGCGAAAAATTGTCGTTTATTTTGATCGGGCATCAGCGAGTGCATCCGGGATGAAACATTGTAGATGTAAATCAGCGATTAATGTATAATTTTTTCAAAATTTAATTGCCGCTAATAATTGTTTATTGCGCCATAAACCGAATGGAATTATGAACTTGTTTGCAATTAATAATCACTTCAGTATTGTTTGCGTTTTTTGTAACGATGAATCGTGCACGCACACTATATTCTTGATGATGGACTATCTTCTAGAGCAACTCTGGCCGATTGTTTCTTTTAATTGGCCATTGTTACGGTGGTAATACTACCTATAATTAACGTTACGCAAGTTAATTTACAATAATGAAATAAATCGATAGATTCTGACTTTGTTAATATAGGTTCGAGGTGAACGATTAAATTACCCTCATGCTCACATCAGTGTTATTTCCGTTCAAGATAATTACTACAATATATTGTTAAAAACTTGACTTTTAAAAAAGTTATGAAAAGTGGACAATTATCACACTAATATCACTAAATTACTGTTCTTTTGTAACAATTTTCTCTTATTGTGCACAATCAACGGTATTGCTTTGCTGAATGTGTGACTTTAATATACCAATTTTCTGTAAAGTTTTTTTTTTATTAAATAAATTAGTGACGTAGATCAGCTGACGCTAATATTTAATTTTATTATTTATTAACAAAACGTTTGAATTTATTAACGGAAATAAAAATTATATTTCTTTGTGAT
Organism: Latheticus oryzae; assembly: GCA_030157265.1. Taxonomy (NCBI): domain Eukaryota; kingdom Metazoa; phylum Arthropoda; class Insecta; order Coleoptera; family Tenebrionidae; genus Latheticus; species Latheticus oryzae. The sequence continues at coordinate 15,452,863 of CM058052.1, read as the reverse complement.
AGAATGAAGCTTTTTAAGTTAACAGTTAATAAAATTGAATTTAAAATTACTACAAATTTAGTGATATAGTTCAACTATAAATAACAACATTTTTGTATCATCGATTTATGTACAGTTATGTTGAAATAAGAAAAGATCAGTCATCATTTATTAAGAAATGATTTTGTAACTTGTCGCTTATTAATTCACTTAATTATTATATGTCAAATGGTTGTCAACTCTTAGTGATTAATTCAAACACAAATAAAGAAAAACATGTTTGCAAACTATTTTGATTTTGTTTTATAACCAAGCGTTCCTTGAAAATGATAACTATTTGAGTAGTGATTTAATAATAAAAAAAAATTTCAATTATTTATAAATGCAAGTTTTATTACTTGGAGGAAATAACAAATTTGCTAATGATTTATTTCACTTGCAATTTCAGTTTAAAAAAAGTAATTAATCTATTTTTTTTTTTTTCGTTTAATGAATAAAAATTTAAATGAAACTGAGAGCTGAATGAATGAAACATTGCTATTTAATAACTCTTTAACATAGTTTGACTATAAAACAAACTTATAATTTAATTACAGTCATTTCTGTGTTCATTATACTAAAATTGGCTAAGTGTAATTACTTAAGAACGAATGTAATCAAGCATTTATTACAAAAGATGTAATAATAAGACGATAAAAGTTTAAACGGTTTTCCAACTCTTTTGGAAAAGCAGCAAAACATTTGCATTTTTTTATACAAAGAAGTACGAATAATTTATAGAACATGAAGCTAATTGGAAAAAAAACACAGATTCGTCCGCAGCGCTGCTAGTGGGAAGAGGTAGTAATATTACCACATTAAAAAGATAAGAGTCAAACACAGCTACTAAAAAAATATTGAAAGTTTTCTTCAGAACAGAAGAGATTTTGCAAACAAAATTCTCCTCCACCAGCAAGTGCAGACATCCACAATCTCATCACAGAATTTTGAAGATAACTTTTGAGTAAATGAAAGTCAAGCATGGTTGTATGTTTATGTGAATACATATTATCAAAAAAGAAAGAAAATAGAGCCAAAATTTGAAAACAATAAAATGTGTTGTCTTACCTCAATTCTCACACTCCGAGTTAAAGCAACATTTCTTTGAAAATAAAAAATAAAAAAAATATTTCACTTTATAAATTTATATTATCATGATATACATATATACCGAGTGATTTTTTAAAGTCTTTATTTAGTCATTTCTGACGAAGAAAACGTGTGGCATAGATTGACTCTATGCCACACGTTTTGTTGCAAAACTCAGCCAAAGTTGATTTCAAAAAATGTCTTTATATGGTTATTGTGGAACTTTAACATTCTGTTATGTTACTGTTAAAATTTTTATATCTGTGCCAACAATTGTTTCTAACAATTATTTCTATGGAGATGACAATAACGTTGCAGAATGTTAAAAGTAACAGAAAAGGCGTATTAGTTTGGTATTTATGATTCTTGGAAGAATTCAAAGGATTCAAAAAGTCTAAAGATGTAAAATAGTAATAGACAAAAAGATTAAAAAAGTTTCTGAAAAGATGAAAATGTAGAGAATCTAAGAATTCCTATAGAATCTAAATAATCCAGAAAATCTAGGAAATGTAAGGAATTTAAGATCTGAATTTGATAGTCTGACCTGAGTCTAAAGAATACTAAGAGTTCAAAAATCAGAAGAATCCAAAAAATCTAAAAAATATAAAGAATAGCTATAGAAAGCAGAGAAATTAGATAAGATATCCTAAACAGAAAAAGAAACCATTTGTAATCTAGAGAAATTTGTTTTTGAATATCTGGTTCTCGAAATTAATGAAAATCTTAATTTTTAATTTAATCGTGCAAAGCCACAAAATGTAATAAGCAAAAGCAATCTCTTTCTTTGAAAGAATGTTTTTTGTACTGGATTTTGTTATATGGTACCCTGTTGTTAGCCTTCCTTATAATGAAACCCAAAAGCCGTCACTGCCCTTCACGTTTTACAAAATAAATATTATGGGTTTATAGTATTACATTCTGTATAGCACCTTTTTTCCACATTTGATAATCTAGCATCCACTAGATCTGAAATAGTCATTATCTAGCTCATTGCAATAAAAGCATGCTAATTCTTTTTAATGTTCTTCTTGAACACTATCAGTTTCAATAATTATTTATGTTGAATGCATCATAATGTCAAACTTATTAGGAAAGAAATTTGTTCTAGGTTTTGAAACAAATTCCGCAACCAACATAAAAAAAAATCGTATAATATTCAAACATAATCGAGTCTTTCTAACACTTGCAGCATTAAGGAGCACTCGGCAAGCCTCATGTACTAGCGCGTGCTAGAAAAACTTCATTATGCTCTTATATCATAATATACTATTAAATTAACTGATTTTTGAGAGGCAGCAATTGTGATGAGGGAAGGGACTTTTTCTCCAATCTTTAGAAACATTTCTGATTCTTTTATGGATTATTTGTGACTGAAGTTCTTATATTAGTCTAGTTCCATCTTGTATGGTTTATGACATTTTATCTAGAATGAATTACTGATACTATCTACATCTGAGTGCTTCCTTTCAATTTCCTAAAGCAGTAACAAGAGAGAATTAAAACGTATTATCCAATTTTTTCTAAAGGATATAAACAACTTTCCTAAGCACTGTAACAGTTTACATTCTTTCTTCAGAAATTGTAGAATTCAAGCAGACAAAATAATTGCAAAAATTCCGAACAAAACTGACTTGATTGTATGTTTTTATTCAATAAAAAGTTATTGTCTTATTATGATTTATACTGAAAAAATTAATTATCTCCCAAAAATTTTCCAAAGTATTTCTATAGATTTTAATGACGCCTCGTTCGGAAATTTATACATTTAAATAGATTTTCTTTGAGTTGGTGTATAATTAATAGAAGATAAGCCAGAATGTATTTCTGCTCCCTCTCATTCATTAACCGCATTATAATATCAGATCGACTTCAATCCCGCCCACCATAGTCTTATTAGTTACGTCACAAATTCTACAATATGTTTGCATACATCAATTTCCCGTCCACCTAATTATAATGATTAATCATTAGAAAATCTGCAACACCTTCTTGTCACACTTCGCTTTCTACATTGTAATTAAAGAATTACGACCGATTCCAATTGCTAAACCACTTCCTTAGTTATTTTCAAGAAGTGTTGTAGCCTTAAGTGTTAACTTAAAAGCCGTCACCACTGAAACATTCAGTGGTTGAAGCAAAAATGTTGAAAAAATCTACCACTTTCTTAGCTACCTGTTGGTATTATTGCTATTGCAACGACACCCATAATCTATTAACAAATAGTGAGTGAAGCATATAAAATGAGTAATTAAGTACCGCCTCTACACGTCTCTCGGAATGCTACTGTATCTGGATCGTAATTTGTAAACGTATTATTAAGCCGGAGGCCTGCATACATTTCTATTCTATTTTATTTATTATTGTATGCTCTCGATATCGGCGCGCCGGAATCCTCCGGGCGAATTTTATGTAAGCTCCCGTTTCATTGTTAACAAACTTTCACAAACGATTAAAAGAGAAATAGACATTTCCTAACTTTATTACAAAATTCAAATAAACCTAAAAAAATGTGTGATTTTTGATTTATGATAATAAATAAAAAAGCTTTCAATGACAATAATACCATTGATAAGATCTTAATAGAAAACACCTACAATTTAATTATTTATGTGAATCTGAATAGATGGTTTGTCTAAAATTATTAATAATTTTTCACTGTTTGGGTAGCAAGTTTCGGTAGTGACAAAATGGAAAGATGGAAGAAACTGAATCGTCGTTAACACCTGTGGGCTAAACATTAAAACGTGTGTTCGCTTTGTAATTTATCGTTTAAAAAAAGCGAACGGTCGGCAAAACACAACAGGTGAGCGTTAGAATGCCGTGTAAACGGCGCATTAGCCTTTTAAATTTATATTGAATTTCATCATCACGGAAAATGCGGATCGACGACTACCTGTCAGATCGTTTACCTATTAAATGGAAGGTTCATTGTTCCCAAAACTATACACATTTAGAGTTTACTGATCTAATGAGCGCTTCCAAAGATCAACATTAAAATGGTTTATTTTTTTCAAAATTAGCATAAGCATTCATTTAGGAAATTATAAAGTTAGATCTAAAGTTATTACAAAAAACACTCAAATTTTGACGACTTTTTTATTATTATTTATTTACGATTCCTTATCAGTTGTTTTTTATTATTATAAATATAAAGTCACATAAAATTCTGAGAAATTTGATAACAAATAATTTTGTCATTTTTTTGAGATTTGAAAATACTGCTAATGTTAATATGAACGCTGAAAATTACTATCTGTATCTTCACTAGTATAATTTAAAGTTTGGAAAATTTGAAACATTCTTCCTGACTTAACACAAACTTTACCATTTCTTTTTAAATTTCATGTTTAATGTTGCTTTAAACGTATAACAGTTTTCAACAAAAATTTTTTTAAATCATATGACTAACTTTCCGGAGGAATAACAATATTCCAATCGAGTCGAATTTTCAGGCTTATTGAAAATTCCTTCTAAGTTCCTTTCTAGGTTTTAGAACTAATTAAGAGTTTATGAAAATGTCTAAGTTGTTGCATATTCTATTCTTTCTAAATAATTAGTTTTCTAAATCTGTGACTCTCCTAGTATTCCATTTTATTAAATTTTTATACTAGAATAATAGTTTACTCAAAATATCAAATTAAATGAATTAAAACAAAAATCTTAGAGATCTTAGTTGTGATAATAGTCAGAGTCTTGACCTACTTCTGGGAGGGTATGTTTAGTCCTATGCACTGATTGCTGCTAACTACCCGTTAATCTCCGTTCATAAAAAATATTTGATTGAAGATTAATAAAATGATATTTTGAAATTGTTTTGAGGAGTTATGTTCCATGATAATTTTGATACCGGATGGTGCATTTTCGATGTCCGTACAGGGGGAACGAATGACACTTTTCTAATGTGGTTTTTGAGAAAAAAAAATGCTGAATACCGAACGATGATATTTACAATATCTCAAAAAGTACTGAGTGAATTAAGTTAAAAATTTGCACATACAGGTTTTACAAGACAAAAAACAAGATTTTTTCTACTAATTTTAGATTATGAAATAGAAGACGCTAGTTGAACTGATTTTTATATCATAATAGTATCGTATCGTTTTTACTTTCGAAATGTTTTCATAATGATGAGAGTAAAGTAAATTAATTTTTGAGTGAAAAAGCTATACTTATTTAAAGTCAAAAAACTTTACCATTTTTTAGATAAATCACATTCAGTTTTAAAATGCAATTTTCTAACGATAATTATATTGATTTGAATTGATTATATTGATTGAATATTATATTATTATATTGATTATAATAGGCCTAGAAATTAGAAATAATTGAAATTGGGAAAATTTATTTGATGAATATTCAGTTTTGTTAGGATTTCGTTCAGTTTAAGCCGAGTCTCAAGCGTATTTGAGTATCAGTACCAAAGAATCTTAATCTGGAAAAATTAGCCGTTTCAAAAAAAATGATAGGAAACATTATTTGCAGAGCATTGATGCAAATTTCGACTTGGTGACGACAAGTGAAACAAATAACAGCTGCCAGTTTCAGTAATTTTTATTTGACAAACTAATGTCACGTATCGGTAGATTCAAAGTCATTTATTTTGAAAACGGTGAGACTTTTTAAAATTTGACTAGTATACCTTTTTTATTAAAAATTAAGTGTAAAACTGTAGAAAAAATCTGATAATCAAAAGAACAAAAAAGTTGCAGGACTTAAAGTGTAGCCGATTAGGTATAATTACTAGCGCCCTTTACGAAATAGAAAAATTTGAGTATGAAATTCTTGATTCTTGTTTGAAAAAACGCAAAATTACTAATTAGTGACAGAATTGACTAAACCATTCTAAAAATATGACAGAAATTAAAAAATCATCTTCAACTTTATCGCCCTGTAGATCAATAAGAAGCATATTAAGCTGAGTCGCATTTTATTGAGTTGGATTATCACCCCATATGCCATGTATCATTTATTAATGACTCACCTTGTATAAATTTCACATAGTAATTTTACAAATTTATTCGAAAAATAAATTGTTTACATTTTTTGTTTTGCTATGGACATTTTCTGTTCTTCTCAGAAACATCTCTTTCGTTTAGTCAAACCTCATTTAACTTTAAACTGGGTTCAAAGTAATGGACTATTACTCAGTTTCCACCAGGTTCAGATCTAAACGGAGTTTAAAATGCAGCTGAGAAAAAGACCTTGGAATTATATAATCTAATAGGAAATAAGTCTAAATAATCAATTTGTATAGAAATCAATTTTTTAAATGGCGCGAGCGTTAGCCAGTTATTTCAATTAAAATTTACAACAATTAGGTAGACGCAATGACATCTGACACTGAAATCCGGTATTTCGTTGAACATAATTACAAAATAGATTCATTCCATCACTTATTATAGAATGTTCAATTTCTGTAACTGAAAATGATTCCAGGATATAGATATTAACTAATGGTCGTGAAAAAAAATATATTTCTTTACCGCAAAATTTGTGAAAATGTCATAAAGTATTTGAATTTTTGAGATAAGAAAAAAATTAGCTAGTTAAAAAATTCTCAGCAAATTATGGTTTCCATTAAAAATGCACACTGTATTATTCCAGCCAAACTAATACCTCAAAAAATATATGTGTTGGCACAACTAGATTCTATCTAACAGTACAATTATGTTTTTCTTTTAATAGCTTACCTTTAATTAATTAATTTACCATAAAATCCACATTAAAAATAAAAATACCCAAATATTTTATTTTTATCCTAATCGTTTTCCAAATATGCAAAAAAAATCTCAAAAGAAACTGCAATAAATGACCTATACAAACAATAGATTTTCGCGCCAACGGTGACGTAAAAACTCCAGCAATAAGCATAAAATACGTCCCAATAAGTTTGTTTGGTTACTGCTCATAGCAATCTGATTGGCTTAGGTTTATTACGTCAGAAGCGGCGGCAAAACCGCTCGTTTGAATTTGTTTTGACAAACTGACTGTCTTTAAGAACGTTTATTTTAATATGTTGGACTTTTTGCACAAACTGAATTGCATTTAAATGTTCATTTGTATGCACAAAATCATATGCACATACAATTTTGAGATTTTTTTTTACTGTACAGATTCATTATTTCCTCAGAAAATGACTTCGAAAACACATCGTCTTACAATTTGGTCTTTATTTATTTTTGACTAAATATAGTGCAAAAATTCAACTTTGTACTTGAATATAAATTTCTTTTATATTTATCTTCTTATTTATTTAATAAGTTCAAACTAAGTTTCAAAATAAAATCCTATTCACATTTTAATCCTTTTTTGGTTGGCAAAAGAAAAAGCATGTTTTTATCTACTTAGGTATCAAAAATTTTAAAGAAAAATAATTTATGCAAGAGATTAAAGTCACCCAATGCAACCAATGATTGCCTATCGCAACTCAGGCAAAGGATTTTTCTCTACCCTAATCGTTATCGTAACTCATAATTGACTAAAAATATTGCATAGTACACATAGTACATATTTTATTCACTTATTTGAGTGCTTTAAATAGTTATTAAATGTATACCAATATTTTACATTTGAGTAATTAATAATAAATGTTACATATTGGAAATTTATTGTATGTATTGTAAATAAAATTTAAGAAAATATGTTCCTTAACTTCTTGTACCTACACAGGTGCATAAATTCCGGTATCAATTAGTTTTTACATATTTTGAATAAATGCATACATGTATGAGTTCATATTTACATATTTTTTCAAGCAAATACACCCAACTTTGTTTACGAGTGTCTTTCAGAGTATTTAAGAACATTCACTATAATGTGTTTCTCTAATAATAGATAAAAAAAAAAATAAATTAGTAACGTCTTTAGAAATTCTTAATCTTCAATCTTGTAAAAATTTGAGAAGTATTTTCCAATTTGAGTGTTTTCTCTTTGTCAAAATTTTGTATCAATTTTTCGAATGTTTCAAACGGCCATTCAACTCAAAAACAATGTATATTCAAATTTAATGCATGCGGCATTCTCAAATAGTGAGAGACATGTTCACAAATACCGATTTTAAAACTACTATGTAATTTAAGAAGGATTCCATGCATACAAACCTTGTGGCATTGGTGTGAATTCGGATTTGACCGCCGTCGATGACCGCTTATTAAAAACTATAAATTACACTCCAACTAATTTGTTTTAATAACGTGTAAATCCGATAAATTTTATTGCAAACCGTTACCTTTCAAATATCTGGGATTGTTTGAAAGCATGACAAGTGTTCGAATTTTTTACACGCCCCAGTAGAAGAAAAATAAGCGTTTGGAAGAGATAGCTCCGATTCGCATACCGGAAAAAATTTTACAAAGAAAGCGACACGTCTTTACCATTAAATTTATGATTTTACGTCAGAATTATTTAATTTGTTTTTAAAATTAGAAAAATCTCAAGAGCTATTATCGGAAAGCTTTTTTAAAATTCAAATATGCATGTAGGTAGTGCTGTGAATTTCCTATAGTTTTGGGCAACATTAGGTTCAGCCCCATCACAATTTTAATACGATCAATTAAGATTCTGAATGTCGATAAGAAAGTCTAACTGTATCTTCTGTCTGTCTCTTGGTCGTCGGTCGTACATTAAACTAATCCGGATAATAAACTCCGTTATAATTAATAGTTTTGCAATAATTGAGCCAGTAGTGTGCAATTAGGTATGGCGCGTCCGGATTTTTCCGGACTATCAAGTGGCGTCCGTCAGTGTGGCTTAAGCTACTGTAAACTTAACAGTTTCCGAACGACAAAAATCATGTGATAATTTAGAGCAAATTGTAAACAAACAGAGCATGAGATTATAGCCCGAAAGTGGTAAGAAAAGCAACGCCTTAAGGATTAATTTTAAGACGATTACTAAACTGGTGAACGACCTTGCGAATATTATGACTGTTGCGTAAGAGGATGGGAATGGTGCTGTTTTTTGTATTTTTTGCATAAGCGGTAAAATTTGTTGGTTTTTACATAATTGTCAAGAGGAGGATGAGATGAAAGTCAGTTACGCACAAATGCCTCACAACAAATTTACATCCAAAGGAATCGCTTGACATGTCTACTTATCTAGCGGCTAAAGAATGTCCTTATACGTATTTAGATTGTGTAGCGACGCATGGAAGAATGGATTCTATGCGACAAAGGATGCCGACCGATTTTTCTTGTTTTACAACAGACAATGTTACAGATATTGCAGGATTGAAGACAAGACACTGCTTTTAAATACGAAGGATATCACAAGATGGGATAATTTATTCTATAAGCATAATTACTACAAGACACAAGAAAAATGTTTGATTAATTTTTTGATTCTTGCAACAAATTAGCTTTTGAGTTAATCTTCCTAGTTGTGAGTAAAAATCAATTTAAATTTAAGCTAAAATCTTCGAATATAAATCATCAGATTTAAATTTTTCAACGACCAAAACAAATCGATTAAACCGTATCCTAAGCTGTCGGATTAAAGCAACAATGTAATCCTTGTGAGAAAAGAGACATCTTGAATCTCGCGCTCTAGTTTTAACAACAACAAAGACAGGTTTTGTCGCAGGTCATTGTCCATTAATTGCGATTTAATACCGTCTTAAAAACATAATGGATTGTAGATATAACTTAATCAAGACATGCGCACTGAATCTCTCCACCCAACGCACATAAAACATAAATATCAACCGCGGTGCCAGGATTCATTATCAGGACAATTAAGATAAGAATCTCTACAACACCAACCATCACCATTGGTTGAAAATTCAAATTCGAATAATACCTTTAATAACTCCTGTATTTTCTCGTTTTTTTTTTTTAATAAAAACAAAAAAAAGATAATTGTGTAGAGAGCGCTTCTTACACAGCAATTAATGTTCTTCGCGCAAAACCAAAAGAAGTGGATCTCTGACAGATGCATTAACTTCGTTGCTCGTAATCTCTGTTTCAATTGAGATGCAGATGGTGATAATGCGCCTATTATATAGGAAATGATTTGTGTGTAGGCAAAAATTACAACAGATTTAATTTATTGCAAATTACAAGCAGCGACATGGCGGCGTTCCGCCAAGAATAAATTGCGTCAACTTTGCGTCAATAATGGTATAGTATACGAGATGCTAAAGAAACAGTACAAGAATTGCTGCATCACATGCTGATGGCTACTCAACTGTGTCCTACACCTCTCAGTAAAAACATACCGGAATAACTTAATTATACACTCGCTAGGTTTCAAACAATCCAACAAAAAAAAATCAAAGAAAAATTCAAAGACGTTAATTGTGCATTAAATTTTTGAAATTCGCTTCCAGTAAAGAATATTTAAAGAAGTTACGATTTGTTCCATCATCAAAGCTTTCATATCGAAAGAAGTTAATGGAAAGCCTCAGAGGCGTTTGTTCGAGTCGTCTTGGCCAAACAGAAGGCCGATCTGAAAATTATTATTCATCTTCGTATTTATTTTCAGAGTTTGCTTTTTATCACGAAGTAAATAGATTTTTCGTTGGTGAACAGCCAGACAGAAATTACGTATTTCTTGAAGTAAAAAAGAAAAGCTTTCTATAAAGCTCTGTTTATTTACATGGCTGTTTTATGTACTCAATCATCGTTCGAAAACTTAAACAATTCCATGTGTTTCGGTAAAATTTATGAACTGCTTTGTTTCCTTCCTTGCTCACTCTTTCAACATCATCAACCCACTCTCTGGCTCATTTCTCTCCAGTAGCTAAATATACCGCTCGTAAAACAATCAGTAGATTTCGTTTTTGTTTGTCGGATAAACACTTCATTGTTGCTTCAAAGCGTATTGTAACACGGAACTCGGTGTCTGTTCATCATCAATCAAGCTTTGCCTTTTTTTTCGGCTTTTCATTTCTAAGAAGCTTTCTCTCTCGTCCAATTGATTCCACTCTCTCTCAATGTGTGTATGCTGTTTTTTCCCAAACCTCCCGAGGCAATAAGGCCAGAAAGGCTTGGAACGAAAGCACTCTCTGTTTAAAAACAAAACATTACGGTAAACCAATTTCGCTCATCTATTTGCTTTATAAAAAGCAAGTCATCCAAAATAAAAGCTTGTATATGTGAAGCTACTAGATGCTGAGACTTGCTCCAACTGTTTGTTACGTAATACCATTTATCCTAATTGTTTAATTTACAGCCCATAAAATACTTTATGGACATTTTTTTCTAGCACAATGAATCGAACTATCAGTATGCTGATTATAAACAAGGTAAATGACTTCTATATTTAAAAAAAATTAATTAAATTTTCGGTAGAATCCGACATAAAAATGACAGATTTTCAACATTCACTTCAGCTTTTTTTCCCTCATATATATATAGCATTTCAGTTAGACATTCTACACATACCTATAAGTACAGAGTCTATCGTTAACATACCTACATTTCATTTTCTTTCAATTCCAGCAATTATGACTTTTTAATGAAAATAGTAAATATAGAAGTAGATATTTGTATTCTGTTCCTCGTCACATGTAAGTAGTAATTATTCTCATCACTAAATATTTAGAATAGTATTAAAAGCGACAACACAATCCAAATCACCGAAATGAAAAGCTCAGTTAATTTACGACTTATCTCAGTGGTTTATTTGTGTGCTTAATTCCACATATCAGCGTGACTTTCCTACAAATAAACGGACAATAAAAGTTAAGCCGAGACAAAAGGAACGTTTTACGAGATACTAAACAAACATGTTTTCTAAAAATACCATCGTTGAGTTCCCCATCATTGTACTACGACTTATTTCATCACTCAACTATTCTACCGAAACAATTAACAGAAAAGCGCGTAAATATATCAAAGTGTTTCCAAAATGGTGTTTACAAAAGTTGTGACAATGAAGGTATGAAAGCGGAAAGACAATAGTGAAGAAGGATTACCAAAAGATTTATCTTTTGATATCGAAGCAGAAAAACATGAAGATGTTGGGATTGGTTCCAATCAGCAGCTCCCCGCTTAAAATATATTCCATTCTGTTTTCGTGTCCGTTAACAATGGAGGTACCTTAGCGTAAAGACAATGAAAGATTACAACACAATCCATCTTTTGATATCCTTTGCAAAAGAAGTATAAGAAGAAGAGAGCGAGTTGTTTTATATAAAGGGATGTTGCAGACAAAAGCATTAGTCCGAACATTATAACCGGCCACGGTAGCTGTTCCTCTCGCTCAAAAGAATTGCCAACAACAAAAGCTGATGGATGCACTTTAATGCTCACGATCTGACGTGTCATTAATTATAGGTAATCGCCGTTCAGGCCGCAATCCCACAAAATATCTCATTGTCATCAACGAAGGCCATGAGAATATTTAAGAAGCTTTTAGACGCGTCATCAACTCCCTCTTCCTCCACACCTCTCTTCCAAATCTACACGACACACGTGGATTTATATCATTAAGAGGGCCGTAATGATTATATCAACGGGTGAATTGTGGAAACTACTAGCGGTAAATCTCTCAAGGAAGAACGAAGTGCATTCGGTTTATTTGTGTAACGAGAAAGAGAATGTACGTAGGCGGCTGTCGCCAGACATTCAAAAACATTGTTGAGCTTTTGGAACATTACTAACATTTGCGCAAAATTTCTCAATAATTCATTCTGACTTAGTCCGCCCCTGCATTCGTACAGGTGTTCTTTGAATAATTTAAATTTTTTTTTTCAAGAGTATAACAAAACTGTAAACTTTGCAATCTACACACGAAATATCTCTCAAATACTACTTTTAAGCCGGAGGTGTGGTTGCTCTTGGGCTCAGATCCATCTCCGTAACATAAACCATCAATTCCTATCCCGAGGCCAAAGTAGCATTAATAAAATAATAAGTATAGGAGCCGTCATAATTTCGTCTAATTGTAGTCCACCGCAGACTTGTTGTGACTTAAAAATGTCAGCGACTCTATCAATTTCTTATACTGACGGTTTTAACACTACTGCATTGACATCAATGATGTAACGACTGAGCGGAATCGGGGCCGGCTAGGTGCGAATTTTTTGATCTAGGTCAATTAAATAAGCAGAGAGAGGCATTTTTGAATGTGTCAACAATTAAATAATCATCTTTTAGATCAATATTTACTAAGATTTTAAATTAATTGTCGCACATTTACATTTTGAAATGTATTTCGAAAACTTACTGCAAAACTCTTCGTTCAATTTTAATTTTTACTTCTACTTTCAAGATATTTTTGACTATTTCTAGACCATAATTATGATTTTTCTTAGACTAGATTTTGAAAATCGCAATTATATATAATATACAGAGTGTTTCATTAGTATCGGGACGAATTTTGAGAAAATGTAACTAGTAAACGCTATATGTCATAGACTCTACTTTTTAAAAACATTTTTGAATTTATTCAACTTTCGGTTTAACAGAAGTCTATTCAACTTTGTTCCTTTAAAGTAACACTGAATTTTTCTCTGAATATTTTAATTCTACTCTAAATTTCTTATTAAAATTATATATATTTTATTGAATTGTTTGAGTTATTGATATTAAAAAAAAGTTTCATTTGCAACTCTTCAGGGAAAAATTAATATCTTTTGTATTTCCTTCTTGAATAAAATAGAATTTTGCTCGTACAAAGCAAGAGCAACGATTCATAATATCCTATAAGAAAAATTTGAAAATATCCCAAAAAACATTTTGTTTTCTTATGCCAGTTTCTACATAAACTGAAAAAAGCAGGTAGGTCTTATGCTAGATCAAAAGAAAGTAATTTAAATAGCGGAAACAACTGCATATTAAAATATGGGACATTCCATTTGAAAAAAACAAGATTCAAGTGTTTGAAATTTGTCGAAAATAAAATAAAAAAATCATTGTTTTTTTCGAACGTTTTTGAATTTTCTTCACAGAATAGTGTAGAAAGTTCTTTCACCTACCAAATTTTCATTATTATAACACAATGACTAGCTGTGCACTTTTTTCTGAAGAGTTGCATATGAATTTTTTTTGGAAAAAAAGTCAATAACTCAAACAACTCGTGATCAATTTAAACAAAATAAAAACGTTTGAATAACTAATTTTAAGCACATTTCAAATATGTAAAAATAAATGAAATGTTTCGTTAAAAAAAACAAAGTTGCTATGGTTTCCTATCAAACCAGAAGTGGAAATAATGTAAATATATTTTTAAAATATAGGACCTCAAAAACAAATTGACATTCCCTATTTACATTTTTTTCAAATTCATCTATAGGGCCGATACTAATGAAACACCCTGTATACATATAGCGTCCCATTCAAGATAAAAAACTTGGGGCCTACTTCCTGTACCTATAACCAGAAGTGAGAACAAATTGCGAATATTTTCAAGATTTTTAATCTGTCTTACGCATTCTATCTGAATTTAGTCTTACGTATCTCTGAACAGTTCTAATAAGACACTCAAGTCAAAAAAAAACATATTTTAACATATTCAAAATAATGTTCCAAGCACCCATTTGTCAAAAATTAATTGCATTTTCCCACTGGCAAATGATCAAAATTTGCTAAAAATTTCAATCAAAACAAAAACATTTTAGACAGATTATAAAATTTGGTCTATTCATTTTCTGTGAACTACAAAGAAGATTTATAATTGTTCGTTTGGCAAAAGTACAACGAAATAAAATATCCATCATTTAAGCGAATAATTAATTGTTTGCCTACTCATCAAAGTAAAAAATTCGTTGTGATAACAGACATTTAATGATTTACAAACGTTCTTTTGTATACAAATCGTTTAAGTTCCAACAAATTTTTTCAACCTGACCTTTGGTAAGAATTAGCTTGCCAAAATTCCAACAGTTTGAAATTTCATATATTTATCGAATTAATTTCTGTTAAAAAAGTTTGTTAAAGAGTCTCTTCGTCTTTTCCCCTTGTCAGTGAATTTAAAATGTTCGCCTGTGGCGTATTTGCAAACTTTAGTATAAATGTTTATTCTAAAATCACACAACATCAAAGCGAATCATTGTTAGAAGCAGTGTTTGGTTTGTGTTCTCTGACAATGAAACGAATTTAAATAAAAGCGATGAACCAACGATAGCGAGTTTATTTAACCTTCTCGTTGATAACAATCAAAGGAACGGAGAATATTAATTACAGAAGTCTAATAAAACAGAAAAATAAACATTGAAGCTTGCAACAATTTCATACATTAATGTGATTACTCAACGATAAAAAAAGCTTCAAAGCTCAAGCTGCTCAAGAAAAGTAATTGAGATAATATAAAAAAAGTAACTTGTTTCGTTTAAATTAATAAATGCATAATGAGTGAGAATAGCAAGTCTTTGGAGATTTCCTGATCTGCATATCAAGCCATCTGACCCTCGATAAGGCGGCAGCAATCTGCCTTCCATCCTGTTGCCGTATCTAACAAATACAAATGAGTCTTTCCCCCTTGTCTCTATCGCTAATGTTCGCGGACCGGCACAAAGGGAATTGGTTGTGTAAACAACCCCGCTAATATGATTAATGGCATTCACTTAAAAAAAGAAGCTAAAGAGACAAATGCACAACGGTCTTTCACCGGAAGTAGCAGTGTGATGATTTGAGGTTGGTTTAACAACTCCAAAGCTACTTCTTTTGATCTCAGTTCTATTAATTAGCAAACGACGAGATTGTGTTTAAACAATAACTACGAAAGCTCAAAGC
Source organism: Latheticus oryzae (assembly GCA_030157265.1). Classification (NCBI taxonomy): domain Eukaryota; kingdom Metazoa; phylum Arthropoda; class Insecta; order Coleoptera; family Tenebrionidae; genus Latheticus; species Latheticus oryzae. The sequence goes on along the minus strand of CM058052.1, from coordinate 15,437,081 downwards.
TTTATATTTTTCAATTGATTTATCAAATGCAAACAGGTAATTAATCGTTAACTACAAATATTTATTCATTATGATACTGCTTATTATTGGCATGTAAACATTTTAATTTGAGCGTGGATCACGAATAAGATTCTGCGATAAATATGTTAATACACAGCAGTTATATTTTTACTATTTTTTCAACTTTCTTCTGACATTTTGATAAAGTGGATTGCAACTAATGAACTTGCAAATCTATGACTCTGTGTAGGCTACCACCATTATTTCCAACTTGAAAAAAAACTTCTTCTGACGTTTTGTCTATTAAAACGACTATTATCAACGAAATGAAAGAAGTTATGAGTAGTGACGGAAGACAGACACTAGATGACAGTGTAGCTAATTTCCAGAATGTAAAAATGATTGAATGATGGTGATTCTGAAGAGCTGAAGTTAATTAGAAAGTAAAATCATTTTTCTAACAGATGTGCGGTGTCTTATGATATCTGACAACCAAACAGTTAAAAATAAATTCAAAAAAGATAGTTTTTTCTTCTTTTTAATTATTATTGTTCTCAAAGCACCTGTTCTCCAATCGTGACTAAAAGTAAAAGCAGTTTGTTGATTGATTCGTGCCGTTAGTCGCTCGCTTCTCCACTCCTTTCCAAGTCCACGACATCAATCATCGGACCCCCAATATCCAAACATATACAATACTAGAAAATATTTACGAATTCCCCTTTTCCTAATTATAATTGAAGGGTTTGACAAGATCGATAGTGACATTTAATAAAGAAAAAGATCATTGAAGTATATTGATAATTAAAAGCTCGTTGGAGTAAACGCGATAATGTCTGCTGTTTATGTTGCGTAAGCGATTGTCTATTAAATCATCGGGAGAAAATAGAAATAAAATGCCCATACGATGACCGATGGTGGGAAAAACTAGTATGTTGTATTCTCAGTGAGAGAAGCAGCGGACGTATGCTAATGGTCAAGCAGCCACGCGAGCTGCAACTCAGCTGGACCGTTCGATGCGGTCAAAAATACAAGAGGTGGTTCGATGCTTACATTCCATTGCTAATAATTAAAAACACAATAATAGAGAAGCAATCTTGGATTCATATAAAAATTTCAATTATTATTATTATTGACTTTGTTTTGATTAATTGATCGTTGGTTTTTCAAGTGTTTACGTCTTTATTTTTTTATCCCTGAATTGATGTTTTTGTATTTCTATTATAATCCTCATGCTTTAATAAAACTCCTTATTCTTGCATCTCTATGAAAGTTACATAATTTTGTTGAATAAATGTTTTTATTTTTTATCTAAGGTATTCAAATCATCAGGTTTTTTGAATCGCTGTGCTGTTTTGAACACCTGACAAAGAACAAGAAAGCTACTAATTATATAAAAAAAAATATAACCTACAAGACCGGTGCTAGCTTTTTTGGGCCATTTTATTCAAGAAAAAAAACAGAATCTTAGGCGTCAATTACTATCTTCTATAATTCCTAATATTCTAAAGTGGATTTTTGAAAAATAGTTAATAAGCATAGCTACTTTTACATTTTTAATTACTAAATTGGAAGTATTTGCTTCTGGGATTTAATTTAGTTTTTTTATGTACACAATGAGAAATAAAAAAATTGTATACACCTGGATTCCAAGCCAAAATAATTCTCAATTGAGAGGCATTACAAAAGATGTTACCATTCAAAATTCTGAGCAATCTACTTGTAATTTGAGAGCGGTAGGTGCTATAAAGGGCATAATTAAGATTTTTTTATATCAATCGACGCGTCTTGAAATCCTGCTTCAACATCCCAATCTTAGTAAAAGTCACAATTTGCAATTGAAAAATTAGAAACAATAAATATAAATTGCACTAGAAAGACAGAAATGCGAAACCAATCATCGGCTAGGTGTTGAAGAAAGATCATAACTGACTGAAAGTCAATTTCAGGCTAATGATATTTAACTTAAAACTTCTTTGAAGTACCATTGTACCTTCTCAGTTAGAACTCAAGAATTGGTAAATTTCTGAACTCTAACTGCGTAGGTCATTTTAATTTTTGATTTTTAAATTGTTCTAGCTAATTTATCAATTACTTTCGTAGGTTAGCATAATGATATGAAATGATCAGCATTTTAAAAAGCATCGATAGATCCGAAAAAAAATTCATTTGAGCGGTCTTTTTAGTCTATAACAGCAGAAAGATGTCCTTTTACAATTAAAACTTCTTTTTTATTAAATTCAGCTGCTTTAAATTTTTTTATTATTATTTTTTAGAAACTTAATATCTAGGATAGCTGGATTTCAAAGAACCACTTTGAATTTCTTGTATTAATATTAACAAAGTTTGTAGATACTAATTCTCTGCATAAACTAAAATTATTTTCAACAGGGTGTCTCATAAATCGGTTTTAACACAAACTTATGTTTTTTTAATAGAACACCCTATATTTTTTGCGTTTTCAAACGTGGCTTGATATTTAGAAATAAAAGTTTATACAGATGAGAATTAGTATGTTAATACATTTTTTCAATATTTTGACATTTAAAAGCCAATAATAGACTTTCTATCAAATTAACCTAAAATTTATTACAAATCATTGAATTTTTGATTTTACGAAAAATATTGTTCGATACACGTAGGCTGTCACTTTTTTGACGTTCCACCTCTTTTTCAGCAAAAACTCGTAAATGAAAACAGTGGTTTGGCGTCGAAAATTACTATTTAAAAATAAGATTTGATATACAAAATGAGCATTTGAATAGTAGAAATTGAAAAAAACACACAAATTTTGTTTGAATTATTATCTAGTTATTAAATAAAATTTACAATTTTTAAGTCCAGTCTAATTGATCCAAATTATTACGATTTGTACAAAGTTTACAGTCAACATTTTTTCTCATTACAATGTAAACAAAGTCTAACAGACTACTTATACAGTGTCATCACTAAAGTCGGCTCCATATGGGAAAATTTTTTATTATGAGGTTTAGTTAGAATTTCATATAGGGATCAGTGTTTGCTTTAAATTAGATAGAAAATGACAACACCAAACGAGATCAAGCAAATTTACCATTTCTTTCAGTGAATGGCTGAAAATGACATTTCTATACGGAATTTCAGAAAATTTTAATTAAAAAAGTTGTTTGTAATGTAATTTTATGGACTTGTGCAAAAGTTGAAAAACCTAGCATGAAGTTGACATGTTAGACATCTTTTCTAATAGTATCAAAATTTAATTTTAACCTTCTTCCAATGATATTTAAGTGCAAGATATTTTCCAACATCAAATGATTATAAGATTATGGGGAGACTGTCAGAAACGACACTAATTTAAATAGGTCTCAGTTTTCAGACTTTTTCTGAATATTTTCCAATCACAAAAGTTTGTTTTCAGATATGGTCTTCGAACTAAGATAATATTGGATCAAAGCCTGTTTAAGCAGCTTTTTCATGATTTTACCAGTTTTTTCATAATTTTTACAACACTGAAAAATATTATACATCTAAACCTTTTTGAAGACAAGATTTAAAATTTCAAAACTATTAAATCTAGAAAAAAGTATTTGTTATGAAAAATGTTTAAAACGTTGAATATTTTAAAAATAAACTAATTTGTAAAAAAAGAATTATTTAACACAATTGCCTAAAATGTCAACTTCACGCTAAGTTTTTCAAATTTGGCATACATGCATAAAATTGCATCAGAAACAACTAATAAATAAACTTTTTTCAAATTCAACCTAGAAATGTCAGTTCCATCATTCACTGCAAGAAATGTTAAATTTGCTGAAAAACGAACGCCGCTTGATCACGTTTGTTATTGTCATTTTTCATCTAATTTGTAGCAAAAACTGATCTCTATATTAAATTTCGACTGAGCTTTATAATAAAAAAATTCCTCATATGGAGCCGACTTCAATAGTGACACTGTATGTATGACGATTAGTATGATGTCTTTTTGTAGAATGTAAAATATTACCAGGACTGGACCAAGCGCAGAGCCAAGTGGAAGTTCGGAGCCGCGTGCCGTGCACAGTTTGCACGTGTCTAGAGCCGTCCCTAGTAATCTAGTGCCGTTGTCTAATTAAATTTACAGTCATTTTCAAAAAATTATTTGTTTTTTCCATCAAAAATCAAACAACACAAAAATTTAACAGAAATAAGACTCTTTGAGCTTCCAAATTACCAGAACTAAATCTGCGTAATTTTGGAACTGTGGAAATGGACAACTAATATGGTAACAAAATGTTATCAAATTGCAATCCGATTAAAAAATTTGTGTTCCAAGATAGTCTTCGAATATCCCTCTGTTTATTTTATAAGTTAAGATCTATAGACTTTTTGTTTTCTTCTAGATTATACCTCATTTTATTTTTAACCTTTTCTAGTTCCTGTAGACTCTACGTTCCTTCTTATTGCTTACATAATATAATTCATTATCCACTTATCATATCATATTACTTTTTTTGTTATCATAATCATTATATTTTTAATTTTTGGTATATCGCTGCTAATCAGTGCTCTTTATAATGAGTCCCGGACCCCCCAGTCAGCACACACCAGGGGTTATAGATGCGACCTCTGTCGGACAACTAATCATCCTGTTAACTAACACAATTATTAATTTACATGAAAAAGTGGCTCCGATGATAGGTTCGTTAAACGGAATACTCGTTTTTGTTTAGTTGTTTGAAAAATGCTCGCACACGAGCGACTATCTTGACATAATCATATATTATGACCGTTAGGTAACACTGCATAAAATTCCTCAAAATTATATGATTTAATTGGTTCCCTGTTGAGAATCAAAAAAATTAAATTAATTCACTAAGCCCTTAAGAATTTTCCTAAAAGAGAAATCATCAAATTTTTGCCATTCACCAAATTCATGATAAATTAAAATTGACAGAAGCAGATTTTTTATTGACTTCAGCAATATTTTATTAAATTATTAGATCACTGATACGGTTATAAAATATACTTTCAAAATTAACGACATAACTTCATAAAATATATAACTTGTTCCCAGAGATATAAATTTATCGAAATTTTTTGGATTTTTTATCAGACATTTAAGATATTTTTAATATAAATTAAAGTGTATAATTGTTATGTTTTGGATGATAATATCAAAAGTTGGAATATAAATTCAAAGATAATGCTTATCTTGAGAAATTCTGAATATTAACAAATACCTTCCGAATGATAAAACTTTTGACATCACTATTCTATTTTTATATAATTGAATTATTTAAATAAACTAATTGAATAACAGTGATTGAAGTAAACAATAAACAATAGATCTTTTATAAATATCAAGGAGAGCAGCATCGTAACAAGTTACTAAAGATAAAAAAAAAATTCTTTGAATAGAATAATGAAACTTCTTTGTTATTAGGTCCATCATCTATGTGTCTTTGCTAGCCACACACTCGTTCATCAGAACAAAGAAAAGAAAAATGTGAATCTTATGATTAAACGCGTTGTTTGATGAATACACACCACACACACAATAGAGCCGTGAATGATAAACAGTTATTAAGCTCTAGCTAAGAACTTCCAAACTGAAAACAAACGTCTAAAGATAAATAGCTTCGGTCAAAAAGCCAAACAATAAGTGACCGGTAATTACATCATTAGTCGCTGCCAAGCTGAACATTCCGTACATATTAAGAAGTTTCCAGTATATTTCTCATAAAACGCACACAAATCACTTAAACCCTTAATTTTTTTTTCGTTTTGTTTATTAATCGTACGTAATTTAGCCAAAGCTGACTTAAAAATTACACAGTTTGTGTGTGCTCTCTCTTCTGCGCACTCCCAACAAAAGCATGTAGCTCCGGCTCCGAGCTCGGATAATGCCACCATAAATTATATTATTACCTTGTCTGCCGTGTATAATATAAATTGATTGGAATTTCATACCGTGTTCTAGAGCAATCGCAGACAAAAACCTGCATCTTCCTATAGAAAAGCGCACACATGCAAGAAATTGCAGATCTAGACTGATTTAAGACCAGATATAAACAATTACTTTTACGCTTTAACTTACCCTCATTTATGCAATGTTTCACTCAATCTTTGGATTCTTCTTTTCTTAACTAAGCTTGTAATTATATTAAGTTATACTTAGAAAAATGGAAATTATAGGTTACATAAAGCACTCTTAATTGACTTTACGTGAATAAACTAATTGATTTTGAAACTAATTATACAGCAAATTCATCTGCGTGTAACTATGTTGTAAAAACTAATCCTCAGTCATTTTTTCTAGAATTTCAAAAACACTTATTGAAAAAAATTCTATTTAATTAAACTGATTCATTCGAAGCACAAATAAATTATCTTGAAATTAGAGTTTGAATTCTCAGAAGAGTTGCTAGGTATACAAATTAGTACTTTTAGAAATAGATAAAATTATGACAATTCATTATTCTAAACTCTTCTATAAATTAGTGAATAAAACATTACACTTTTTATACATAAATTTACCACTTTTCGAAGAGCAATCATCAACTTCATATTATTATTTTTTTTTTGTTTTATGTACTGCATTAAAATATTCCTATGCAACAAAGAACTTTTTTCAAGCAGCATTCGATAGTTCGAACAGTTGCAGGAAACATTTTTCTAACAGTACTCAGATTAGTTAGTGGTGCAGAATCAAAAAATTTAAAATGTGAAAAAAAAAATTATTTTGAAAATTTCTAAAAACTGAAAAGAGTACATACTTATAGAAAAATTATAGAATAACAAAAAAATAAGTTGCTATAGATTTGAAAGATCAGTAGGAAATTAATGTAAAAAAATGTTCATTGTGTCTCACTTAAAGATTAGGATTATTGACATTCTAAAATTAAAGCAACTTAATCAGTTTTTTGGATTCTCTCCACTTTAGATTTTGAGAGAAAATTTCTAAGATTTGAACAAGTCACAAAATGAATATTCATTTTGCATGTTTTGTACTTTTTCCGCCAATTTTATCCAAATTTGGACCATCACGAAATTTCCAGTCCTTTACAGTTTTGGAGTCATTGTGTCCTGTAATATACGATCCAGTCTCAGGAATTAATAGTTCTGAATTCCGCAAACGTTTACTGCCGGGCGCATCAGATTAGAGACATTAACAGGACTGAGGACCGACATTAATTTCACTCTTTATGGATGCAACGAGACACTTGTTAGCGGCCGAATGCTGGCGAGCTTTACTGACGGAACAACATTTATAACCATCCAAAATGAGTTGGAATAAAAAAAGTGCAAATTTTCAATAAGTTTTCTACTATAGACTTGATAAAATTTGTTGCTTTGGGAAGAAGCTACGGCTGTTGTCTGAAGTTATTATATTATAAAGACGGCCACTTGGTCTCATTTAAATAAATCAACGTCTGGTCAAACTGGACGAGTCAAGTCAAGAAAGAAATAAAAAAAAGAGTAAGGAAAAAACACCGACACACACGGCATTTTCTGTCGGTAATTACACGAAACGAGTTTTGTTTACACATGCTTCAAGTCTCATCCGGTGGTCGAAAAGCGCAATGATTAATTGTTATCCAAGAGCCAAGTCCACGTTAATGACGTATATGTGTATTTACGTATACTTTTGATAAATCGTCGTTGGTTGATCGGCTTCGATTCAAACTCAAAACTTTGTCTGCAATTACCTCTGCTACAATACTCGATGATTTCCCGAGCTTTCATTACCTTCATTGTTGGAGCGCTTTGTCGCTTATTCTTCCTCGATGCCGAAACAAAATGATAGCTTCGCAAAAGTTTCCCAACGTAAAATAGTTATCTTTGATTCAGACGGATTTCTAAAGCTCTTTTCTCTCTCCTACAACATCGACGATTTTTCTCGAGAAAGGATGAGAGGGGTCGAAACGAATGCACTTCATTCAAACGGACTTTACCCTCGAAAGGATTAAATTCGAATCAAGAGAATATTAATTGGCATGTAATGATATTATGGCGACATTTGCTGCCGTCACACATCCATTAGGATCTGGCATGGATGATATCAATCCATCATACCAAAATATTGCACACAATTGGACAAATATTACTGAGGGTGCACTGCCACAAAACGACGATCTAAACCACGATTTTAATCCATTTATAATTACTAAAAACCTTGAGCTTTTTCAGCTCAAAGCTCCTATACGTTTTCCAAAGATTGATTGTATCCGGAGCAAACCGCAAGTATTATTGTCCCAAAAGTGGAAAAGACTTGGAACGTATTCTCATGATTAACGATTGAATGCACTCGAAGCGAGAACACGGAAATTCTTTCTTGAAGGAATGGTAAAAAAGCGGTTTTGTGTAGTGGAGCGTCAGGCATTTGTCACCCGAAGTCAATACGAACTATACACAAACAGAAAGAAAGAAAAAAAGAAAGAAAGAGGGAGTAATGTATTGTGATTGCCATTAGGTCCGGAATAAACGGACTCTCACTCGATGTTCCATCGCTCCGGAACAAAATAATTGTTCACATGCAATTTCCATTATGTTGAAAGAAAAATGCAAACAACTACAAAGTGGCAGTGCATAGCTCTCAGCAGGACATGCAGGATACGAGTTCAGGTTTGTCAATTGTCACCTGGACCGTGTTCCTGCGAACGCCTGTCCGTTTACACAGGCCACATATCACGGCGGTGGCCGCCGTTACCAGCTTTCGACATGCTTGCCTGCTGGAGTGTTTGTGTCTTGCTATCTACACGACTACAACAACACTACAACTGAGGGGAGTTATGGATTCTGCTACGAGAAGCAATTAGCGAGAGGTTGACACCGAAACAACAACGCGCTTTGAAGGAGGCCATATAAATCACAAAAAAAAGATTTCTGATTTTTGACAATTTTCCTTAAATCATGATTTTTCTCTAACGATTTGCAACAATAAAATATTCTTATATCAAATAAAAAAGTGATTTTTTTTGTTAGACAAGACGTAATTGCACGTTGTTTGAATAATGCCTATTCTTCGGAATCTGAATATTTAAGCTATTCTTTGCTTTTATTGCCATAATTGCACCTCCACCTCTGTTTCCTCGGTAGTTTGAGTATAATGACGGTAAAATAATTGTAAAATAATTTTAACGAAGTGCTTTTTTTAACTTAGGAATTTATGACCATCACGAAGAACGGAAGATGTTAATACACTGCGGCAAATTACAACAAACTCACTTGAAAATTTATATACATCATAAAATAATAAATATAGGTATTATAGCTTTAAAAAAAGAAAACACGTGTTATAGATAAACGCACCTCCTAAAATTTTAATTAATTCTAAAATAAGATTTTGGTATTTATTTTAAGTAATTTAAAAAAAAAAATTTATCATTATTTATTATTTTTTAACAGTGGCATCTATAGCGAATCCTTTCTCCTAGATAAAATACTGTTTCCGTAGTTTTAAAATAGTTGCATTTTAACAGCGTCGAGAAAGTTGTCCGAAACTAAAATCCTTCAAACGAAGATTTATTTTATTTATGTTGCCAACGACTTAACTTTTAATATATTGTTAGGATATGGCAGTTGTAATATCAAAAAAATATTAATAAATCGGTGTTGAAAGTAGTCTATTGAACAACATTTATTAATTGATTTCCTCTAAATTCTGATTTTACAACTTTCAAAAATTATTTTTAATAATTTGAAAATTATAAATAATTAAGGCGGTATAGCTGTCATCTAAAATGTTGTTTTTTCTCCATCAAAATTTATTAACTACTCTTCAACTAATAATTATTTAAGTTGAAAATTAGATTTTTAATATTCAAACAACGTACAACAACAAACCAACAGTAATTGAACTGTACTAATACAAAAAAGAAACATAATTGACTATTAATCACATTATAATTAAGTTGTTTCTGATAGATTTAATTAGTAGTTGTCGGATTTAAAAGAGGACATTTTTAAACGGAACTACAAGGATTCTAGATTAGAAATAATTTATTACAGAGGTAATCAGCTGCTGATAAAAAAAATAAAGAAAATAACTGTACAAATAAAGTAAAAAGAAATTTGTTGTTGGAGACGATGGAACCATTAATAACATTATTTTTTTCTTAAACATTTAATTACAAAATATTTTTGAATTTAGAGATGGGTTTGTGAGATTTATGCTTTAGATATGTTAATTGACAGAAAATTAAATAATTAGTTTTTAAATTTATTATAGAGTATGTTCATCTAATGTGAAATTAAGATTCTTTAAACTAATTTTGAAAAACTGAAGCAATTTCAATTTTGAAATATTGTCATTTAGATTCATTGCAGCATTAACGGTCAGATTTTTTATCGTGATTAAAATTTTGAAATAAGATTTTTACAATGCAAAGCTCTTCCGAAATTTGCTGAGCTTTCGAAGAGAAGTCGCCAAAAACTTAAGTTTGCAAAACTTGGTCTGACACATAGTAACAGTTGTTGTTGTTCTAAATATTACAAATGAAGCTTAAAGCTTTTGTTAATAATGTTTATATTAGGTAAATATTTTATAATTATTTTTTATTTAATAACATGTATATTATAATTTATTTTCAGTTGAGAATTTATAATATTTGTGGCATAATTAATAGTGGTACGAAAATATTCATTCCGGTTTTGTAACATTATGCAATTTAAGAATAATTTAATATGAATTCCGTTGTTGTCAAGCCATCTTCATCCACTATTTATTTTCACAATTTATACGAACATTCGCGAATTGGCTATAGAGTGTTTAATCTTCCCTCGTAAAAACTCTGCATGCATCGTCTCCTTTTACCATATGAAAGTAATAAAACGTCTTCTCGCCAAAAAGCTCTTTCAAATTGAACAAAAATAATCATTCGTCGATTTATTTGAATAGTGAAGAGTATATTTTGTTAACTTCAATAATAGTCAAAAGTTCCAAGTAATTCCGTAATTAATTATAGAGGCACGTAAGAACAGAAACTCGGTGTTCTGTTTATTCTGTATTTGCGGCAGGGGAGATATGGAGAAGGCGCTCTTTATAACTTGACGGTGTTTGTTTCTGTTTAGGCAAACCTCTTCGTTCCTTTTGATTTTCCATCAGCAGCTCCATTTACTGAATAGTTCCCTGGTCTGGTTCAATACCAAACCAGAGTTTCATTACCCAACTTACTTGCGATTGGTTGTCGGATTCTTCTCTTATCTTAGACGTATTTACAGACAGCTTTGAGAGATTTGAAGAGAGAGAAGAAACATCAGCATTTTGAATAATTTCTAATTGTGTTTTTAGAGGGCGGTAATGAGTTTTAAAATTATTTTAGGGGGCTCACCTGTACCCCAGGTCACAGGATGCCACTACAGGACGTTCACAATGCCCCTGTTCTCTCACACAGATGGGTACACAATAGCTCGGCAATTGTTGATGAAATAATAGAGCAGTCTGAATAAATATCGAGGGGTCGCTTATAAAAATGCATCCGACTCACTGAACTATTGTCTGGTTTGTATTGTATCGCGCCCGAGTTAAAGCCAGTGTCTCTTCTTCCAGTTGTATTGCGAAGAATACGATGGGATTCGATTGAGGTAAGTTGACCCAGAAACGACAGATAAGTATAATGCAAACTGATTTCTTAATGGACACTCGCAGAGCGGAAAATCGCATTGTCGATAAATCCGAACCATATTAAATTCTTTCGCTTCATTAATAAAATATATCTAATTTTGGCAAATATTTTGTATTTTTATCACTTAGTCCAATTATCTCCGGCCTCTTAGTCAGCCGCCTCAACTTGATCATCTGCTTCTTTTGCTCTAATTAATCACCCTGTGACAAGAGCATTGTGTCGTTCCGTAATCTTGACCTCACATCTGCGTCTGGTCGCAAACTTGCCTCTATTGTTATTTTTATCGAGTTTTCCCCTCGCAAAATCGGACGTGCTGCAGAATATTTAATGATTCGATCCATTGTCCACCGTTTCTCTGACACCGGATCGTCTTCTTTGCGCCATTGTTTATCCATAACGGTAGATGATAGCAAGACTCGTTTACCCTTCTCATTTTCAACTCTTTCCAGAAAATTAAAAAATTCACAAAAAAAAAAAGAGTAAGACCTAATTGTGCATTTTAGAGTGAACCTCCCATAAATAAAAAGAGGCGAGACCTCCTGTGATTTTGGTTGTGTACTAATTAATATAATAAATTAAAGACAGGTAGCTGTTACCAATAATAAGTCGGACATTTATAACAAGCGTTAGCGCGCTTTGGATTTGTCGCCCCAGGTCTGGGCGTAAGCGGCCGTTCAGCATGACTTGCAGATGGTTTAGGGCTAATCGGCCTGCTGCTACTGTAAAGCACCGACTTCAGTGGGTGACTCGACCAGCAGTGACTCGCAGGATTCATAAATCATCCTTGCAAACGACTAACGAGCGAACGGAAAACGGATACGCTCCGATCGACGATGTTTGACACCCAAATTCATTCATCTTTCAACTAGACAAGGATTTTCTAATTAGAAAACGAGCTTTTGACAACTAAAACAATTAAATAAACTAATTTTTTCAAGTTAGAAATAAAAGAGAATTTTTCTATGATGGCTGATGAAGAGGCAGAACATGCGTGTTGCATTTTTGCGTCGTATTTCAATCGAGGGGGCCTCAGAGCGAATGCCCAGCTAGGTATATACATCCAAGCTCGTCGTATATTATTATAATACGACTCCAGCAAGGCAAGTACAACTGGTATGAATTATCGCATGGTAGAATTAACATAGCTTCAACAGACAAAGACAGTTTTTTGTCGTCTTCGCTGGTGGCTATCTATCAACCGCTCTCTCGCGCACAGCTTTCGCAGCGGCGGCGATTTTGTCGCCGTTTTTTATATCGCAAACTAAGTGCCGGAGTTTGTGGCTAGAAGTGTCCGATTATGGGGATTCACACTCTTAATAAATTACCAGAGATTTATTGGTACTGTCATACGATGCTGAGGTTATGAAACACTGTTTATCTGTTTCTACGCTTCTTTTAATTTTTTTTTTTTTTTTTTTGTTATTATTTCTTGAGCTAAGCATACACAATCTGTAATTTATACGAAAGTCCGACGTCGCAACCGCATATTACAATTTTTTATAGTCGACCGAATTATTCTATGTCGACGATAAGTAATTGAATCTAGAGGACGATGATTTTTTGAAAAATAGCGCCATAACTATACTTACCCTACTCTTTACAGATATATTATACTGTTCATGAGCCAATGAGCAATTTCTCAATGCGAATACAATACAACTATATCCACGAATGCAAGCCACAATAGCTTGAATTACAAACGCGTTTTCTTTTCCACCTGTATCGCGTTGCAATTATCGCTGATAATAAATCATTGAAATGGGTACTTTCGGGACGATAGAGCCACAACTTACAAGCCTTGGAAGATTTATTTAATACAACGAAAAGATGAGATATGTTGACAATATTTTTTTAGACATTACTCATCTTATGGAATTTATATTTTTATTAATTATTGAATGGGAAAACCTATAAATTATTTTTCTGAAAATTATAATCATTAAAACAGTATTAACAATGAATGGAAATTACGTCTAAATAATGAGCTACAGTTTTAATCTGACTCCAGTTACTTTTAATTTTTTTAAGAGATTACTTCTGTAATCTCTTGTCGTTTTGGGTGAATAAAAAAAATACTTTTGCCTTGGATTCCTAATAAAGACTATTGAGGTTATTTATTCAAGTTACCACAAATTTTGAAATATTCCTAATAATGTTAACCTAAACAAGTTTTGTTATTTTTATGTCATAATAATCGTAAATTTTGTCTTTGTCCTAGTAACATATATTACTTTTTTTCAAATAAAGTTGGACATTAATTTATTATTATTTGGAAAAAAAACAAGATTTTATATAAATAATAATAATAAAATATACAAATTTAGGTGCTAAATAGTAGTTCGATTTAATTTAATAACGTCAATTAAAATTTGTAAAGATTTTGAAATTATTTAATTGGAATAAAAATATATATTTAATTTTCAAAGTAAATTAGGTTTATGGTAGTACTTATCCATAAAGCATTTAATTTTGAATTGAAAAAATAATAATGATAGAGCAGAAGTTCTTTTTTTTGAATTATTGTTATTATTAAAGTAGAATTAACTTAAATTAAAACATTTAATTGGTTATTTTTCAAATTGCTCAGAAAATTTATTACTGTAAGTAAAGTTGAAATTTATTATTTTAAGTATATCTACTTATATTTAGAACATTTTAAAAAGTATCAAATACTGAATCTGATTAAAGTATTAATATTATTTAATGATTTTTGAAGAGAGTATTTTGTTTAGTAGTTCAGAACATGGTTGTATTTTTATATATCCAGCAGTTAATGTAGAAAAAAATACCTACAAAGAAGATTTCTGGGTAGGCAGTTACACTTATGAAAGTGCAGTTTTTTCCATTTCATTGTGAAGATATAACAAGTTTGCAGTTTAAATGAAGTATCATCATATTCTAGGTAGAATTATAAAAGAAATTTAAATAAAGGTACAGCTTTTTTATGCAAATGCTAGCTTTCAAATAAGATTTTCATTAGTTTAACTTTTTCACTGGTCCCGTTGAACTATTCACAATTCTCTTAACTATGACTTATGTATAAAAAAAGTGTGCAAGCTTAATTTCAGTTTCAAATTATTTTTTGCTCTTCTTTCTTTGGAAAAATGTAATTTTCAAAAGTTTTTATCGATGGGTTTTTGAGAGAATTTTTTTTTTTTTTTTTTTTTTTTATTTATGGCTGAATATACATTAATGTTTTTAACTACAAGTAAAAATTTGTTCAATATTTTCAACAGTATACACGATTATTACTACTGAAACAATCTACCTTCTACATTGGCCCAATAAGAGAGCAAGATTTCAAATCAAAGTGTGAACAATTATGCAGTTTTTAAATATTTGATGTAAGTATATAAAGATTACCGCATAACTTTGTCTTCTGAATTGTTAGAATTATTAATATTTATAATACTGTTATATTAATTTGATACCCTGTGTTTGATGTAAAAAATTTTTGTTGGCACTGATTTTGCAGCATTATTGTAATTATATAATTCCAAATATAGGACTCAAACTATAACTTCAGTCGAATATCAAACTGATATGTGCGCTATTTCAACATTTAGACCCTTATTCACTGAACACTTGCTAGTCTATTACTAGTTGAACCTTTACTATTACAGTGAGCTAAGTAATTTTGAAAATATTATACAACAATTCAACATTGTCTTCTTTCAGAGAGATGAGAATAAT
Source organism: Latheticus oryzae (assembly GCA_030157265.1). Lineage (NCBI taxonomy): Eukaryota > Metazoa > Arthropoda > Insecta > Coleoptera > Tenebrionidae > Latheticus > Latheticus oryzae. The sequence goes on along the minus strand of CM058052.1, from coordinate 15,421,806 downwards.
TATAAAAATTCAGCATATAGAAGAATTTTGCAAATATGGCAGTAGTAACAAGCTTTAGCAGCCGTACACATTGGTTTTAAACAAAAAATATCAGCAAAAATTGAATTAGTAGAAACGCAAAAATTTTGACTTTAGTCATAAATTACTTCAACAAGAGACCTTATTTGACCAAAATAATGTAATAATATAATAATAATAATAATAATAATAATAATAATAATAATATAATTCCTATTTGTCGTTTATATCAATATTTCCTACCGTTATGTAATAGTTATTTACTAACTATCAGTATAGATAGAATTTAGAATAAATTCTTTGAAATTTTGGAATTTTTAAGCAAGCCAAAGTTTCCATAATTGAATAAATGTCAAAACTGTAATAATTAGTTCATTGTTTTATATCTCAGAAGTCCTATCAAAAAATTTAAATATTGCAAGAAATAAATTTTTGCAACACATATTGTTGGAGTTTTAATGAAATTTATTAAATTGTCACTTTATTGCACTCAGTGACATAACCAGCTTCATTATGTTACTCAAATGAGCTTGAAGAGATTAAAATATGTGACTATTTCAAAAAACGTCAATGGAATATTTTCTGCAACATATTTTTCGAAAAAGAAAACTGTTAAAAGTGAATTAAAACTGCAATCAAGTTTAGACATTTTTTTCAAAGTTATTTGAGTATAGCCCAACTGTATATTCTAAACATGCGAGTATACGATTTATAATAGCTTCTATTAATTTTTCTAGAATTTAGATAGAATAATATCAAAATTGTAACTAAGCATTTTGTAGAATAGATGATAACAAAAATTTAAAAAAAAGATTTAGAAGGAAAACAACAATGAATGAAAAAATGAGAAAGTCTATAGAAAAAAGTAGGACAAAGAAAAGATATAATAAAGCCAAAAACATAATTTGAAATATTAGTAATAAGCAACATTAAAAATAATGTGCCAAATGTGTTTTTTGTTTTTTCTCTATTTTATGATATATAAGTAAGAGCATAATTGATTTTATTTACAATCATTGTGGTAATATTGAAAGCAAGCTAATTTACAGTACCGTAAAACAGGGTTACTTTGATATTTTGCGAGGTTTTGTTAATATAACGTTTTTATCTGTTGCAATAATTTCTTGAAAAAATTACCGTTAGAACAATGGATCCTTCTGCTTACAGAATTAAACTTATCATTTCGCCTCAAGATCAGATATTTTCCAGAAAAAATTATAACAAAAAAAACCGACTGCCGACACTTTTATCTGTACTAAATGCTTCTAAGTTTGCTAAATACTTTAAACCATCAACTTGGTAGTCTACGCAAACAAATTAAGTTTGACATTCACTTATAAAATTCTGAATATTATTCATAATAGATTGTTATTGTTTGCATTTTATATATTTTGCTACAAAATTAGGAGCTTAATAAGAGGACGTAACATCTTAGATGCCACTAGATTTGATTCAACAATATTCAAGCAGTTGGAGACATCAAGCAAAATGTTAGCAAAAATTTTTAAAAAAGAATGTCATCATACTATTCATTTTTTATCATTTAATAAATAACAAAAAGTTCAAACATTTGGTGTGTTTTAGATATTTTGTTATAAAAATAAATCGATGGGGAGGCAAATTTTGGAAACTCCACAAGTGGTTCAAAAAAACCACAACAAAACTCGGGCACATTTTTATTTAATTTTTTTATCAAGAATACACTTTAAATTCTTGCTTTTTTTAACTAAAAACAGGAAACATTTGTCGAAATGTTATAATTTTTGAAATAATTAAAGTTGCCAACAGTGCAATGAAAATTATTTGTTGCTGGAGTTACCTAAGATTTTAACAATACAATAATCTGAAAAAACTTATAATCTGCAGGTTACAACAGACAAAAAATTTAACACATAATTTTCGTTGTTACTAATGTAAATATTTTATTAATACGTAAGTTTTAATGCGATTCTTTTGAATCACTCTGTATATTACCAGTTGAATGAAATTTCTTAGGGTAGAATCACATTGGAAATCACATCAATAGCATTGCTTTCTAGAGGTCCACAGAGAACGTTGTCACCTCAGACCTAAGCCACTCTGCAGCCACAGCCAAATCTTAATCGACTTGGTGGCGCGCCCGTCTGCAAATTGCTTATTTCACATAATGTTACAATTTTGACTGTATCCTTGTTTTTTGACTTCTTGAGGTGAATCCTAACAACTGCTAAACAATCAAACTTGTGCAAATTATTCTGTGACTTTTTTGTAATCTGTGATTTTGCGACTGAACAGTAAGTTTCTAACCATACGTCAAGCATTTGATTCTACAATTTTTTCATTATACTTATTCAACCAACATGCAGATCTAATGTAAAATTATCAACACAATTAGATCAACGATTATAATAGATTTCAATTTGTGTCGCTCAGTTAATACTCAGTTCAGACAACCGCTAATAATAAAGATATTTTTCAATAATTCTTTGTATGATATTCCTAAACGTTTGCGCAATAATCATGTCTGAATGATTTCGTTATATCATTTAATTGCCCATCATTATTTTTCTCTGCTCGTCTCAAAGTATAAATCCTTTCTCAAAGCCAGCCAATTAATAATAAAAACCCAAACATTACACCAGCAATAAAATTATTTATATTGTAGCTATTAAAGTAACTTTGTCTAACAATAAATGTTAAAATATCGATTGTAGGTATGCATGTCATCAATTCTGTCGCTTCGTCTTCGACCCTTAATAAGTATAATCAAGTGTTCTATTGTAGGGCTGAAGCCAGGGGCGGATTGGAAAACTAATTTTCAAAGATAAATTAATCTATTATCTAAAAGTGTTTTGAGCAAGATAGAAATAAATGGATTGTTATGTAGAAAATCCAGGGTTTAAAAAAATGGTAACATTGTACTGGGGCCAAAATAGTAAAGAAACATATTTTTTCGAGTCCGCTCCTGCGACAAGTATCCCCATCCTCTGTCCATTATTCTCAGAGCGTTAACTAAGTTTGTAAGTTGGCGTCGAAGAGACAATGGAGCAATCAATAGGGTAATGAGAGGACACTATATCAAATTATCGGTGCGGTCAACTCCATCGCGACGGCGGCCACGCCAAGACGTCGTCTCTAATGGATGCGGCCCTTTTGATAGAAAGCGTCTCATTTGAACAGTGACGTCCACCTGGACTAGTCGCTGAAGAAGCGGCCCGTCGGAAGTCCACTGCTTTGCCTCTACCTAGGTAAGTCATGTGTCCCCCCACCGGGCCATTCTTACCTTCATGAGTGTGTGATCAGTGTAAGAAGCGAGGTCTTCGGGAGAGCACGCGACTCGCCAACACATGATTTCATGAATGGGACTACTTGGGGATGCTGCCAGTGCTGCCAGTATCAGTGACAGTGCAACCAAACCCCCGGATTATACAATGATTTCAGTGTGACAGTGCAGTGACAATAAATATAGTGTTAGAATGTAAAAACTCTTAGCTTGTGGCGCCGCAATCAACAGGTAAGTTACAGGGAGGCGATGTAAACATACATCACGTGCTTCTTACACAGATGACATCTGCTTTTAACGAATGCAGTCAAAGAAATTGACAAGATTTTACTACATCAGACGACAGGTGGTTACAAAAATAATTACTAGAAATGACAGTTTTACTTTCACATTCAGTTTTGGAATTTTAGATATCTTAAAAATTAATTTAATTCAAACTGACACTGATTCTTGATTATGCTCTAATCAAATATTAATTTTTCACTGGAGGTGTTTGAAGAAAGAGAAAATTGAATTTAAGTGTGGATTAAATTAATTTATCAACAAGGTAATAAATGTTCACCCATGACTTCTGCATATTATAATTACATTAATACACTAATAATTATTAGAAATTTGATAAGCAAACGTTAACAAACTATGATATTCCAAACAAAAAAAAATGACATTCTGATAAACAACAAAAATAGGAAACTGATTAACTGCAAATTTAAATTTATTTATTATCTACGTAATATATTATTAATAGATTGGAAGAATATGATAATATTGGGGATATTATATTTCTTACATAACCACATTCTGGTATAAAATTACACGTTTTACACTTCCGACTTTGGTAAAAAAAATTTTTCAGAAACTAAACAAAATTAGCGACTTATAAATATTGAGTACTTCGAGAATTTCAGTATTTTCTGAATGGGAATAATAATCAACCTGATAACAATATAGCTTCAACTGTTGTAATCAACAGAAAAGTTGCTAAAATTTAGACTAGTGCTTGAAATTTTTTGCATTGCTTGGAGCTTTCGCACTTTGAGTTCCAACTTTTCATTGACCATCCACTTTTTTCTTAATCATTTCGGCCTCAGCATTGGGAACATCAGTTTAGAAGAATATTAAGAAATCCTTTTAACAAAAAGCTGCCAAAATATTTTGATAGTATAAATAATTTGATCTTCCTTTGTATTCATATAGAACCATAAGGACTATGTCAAAACATTTTCAATTCCTGGAGCACCTAAGTTTTGAACACTTAACTGACATAGATTTCTAGAGATAACTCTAGAACAATGTTTTTTATAATTTTTATAAACCGAAAGTTTTAAACTGCTACTAATGGTTTGGAAACGAGTTTGTATGTTCGTGTCAAATTACAAGAGCATGGAATAGCATGGAACTTTTGTTGTACGAAAAAGGCGGTGTGTAGTTTAGCATCGTAAATATTTCATTTGTAACAAGAAGCAATTAGATGCGTCTGTAAGCGGCTCATATTTGCGTTTCACGTGAAGAAAATGAGTGTCAGACAACAGCAGTTCGCTAGCCATCACGTCATACTCTCCTCAGTAACAATCATGAGTCACGCAATTCGGCTAATTCTAAATCATAAAAGATCAGTTGAAGTTAGTACAAAATAGTGTAAATATATTGTCATATGAATAAAATATATAGCATGTCGTATATTATTCTTGTCAGAAAGTGGCTATAACAAATAACAGATTTCATCTTGTAAATTTATCAATCCATAAAGCTGTCGTTATCACATCAAAGTGTTTCGGACATGTAGCGAGTTTGACAAAATGATGATTTACATTAAATCCACCTGCTCTTCCGTTTCATCACAGCCCACTTACAGCATCCGGTACAAGAAGCATCCAGCCCTGTTATAGCTAACTTGTCACAATTTGGCTTTGTCTAAGAAGTTATTTCGAGACCGGTTCAACACTTATATGCAAATACAGAAGGTGTGTTTGACGATAAATTTTTATTGCGATGCATTAAAACAACCACAATTAAACAAATCATCAACCGGATTTTCTTAAACATAAATAGCCTCGAGTAACAATCGAATTTTTTCCATGAAAAATTCTTTTATACTTTTACTTTTGTATTTGTAACATTGACTCTTAAAACCCAACACACACGTTCCAGATTTTCTCTCATTACTAAAAATTGGAATAATTGCTTCAATCAACTTTTCATACACATTAACTTGACTGCAATTTCGAAAGTGAGCCCGAGGCTCTTATTATTATACATCAGCTTCGACTTTTACAAAGAAACAAGATAGTAAATGCCTTACAATGCAGCAATCAATTATTGTACACATATTTCGATTTTTTTTTTTCATCAAATACAGTTATGTAACAGTAAGCGTATGTGATTTATAAGAATTTCACAAGTGGATAAACAGACAATACTTCGAAGATCCTTTTCATCACATCTCAATCCCCAATTAATTACATTTTGTGTTGAAATTTCTACCGCAAAAAAATATTATTACCAACACGATAATAAACAAATCGATTGTTACTTTCGTGCTCATCCATCATCAAAAATCAAAAGATGGAACAAAATTTAATTGTAAAGTATGTTCGTTAAGAACGCATTTAACAATATAATGAACGAGAAGTCATGAGATACAAAGAAATTAATTTTTCATTCATAGGGAATTGGTGTGCAACCGTTAGCTAAGAAATTCATGGTAGTCACGATCGGAAGAAAAATGAGATTAGCGTCAATGCTTGTCAAAGTGCCAATACATACACCTTGAAGAAAAATACACTTGTCTTAGATTTTACAACTAGATATCAAAACAAAACGTGATTTTTAATTGCTTAAAATTATACGTTTGCAACTGAAAAAAATTGAATTGAAATCTCATATTGCTGCTATCAAATTACAAAACTAACATTGTAAACACAAGTTATTTTCATTTAACTTTTGTTTTTTAAACAATAGAATGCTTTTTGGATATTGTTCTAGAGCAGAGGCAAATTAAAATTTTTGTCTAAATAGGACACTTTAAATTTCATGTCTTTCTTTAAGCTTACCGAATTTTTTTCGGATTGTGTTGAAGTAAATCCAAACAATCAAAAGATCATATTTCTGAAAAAACGAATATGAATTTTGGTAAAATTCCAATATCTTGGAATAATAGCAAGATGATTCTTTAACCATAAGCTGTGTAAACAAATGAATTTCACTAAAAAAATTCATGTTTCCAAAATTAAAAAAAAATTTAGAATATCAGAAGTTAAAATGAAAACTTGGATTTGTATTTTATATGAAAATTTAAAGAAAATATGTATAATCAATATTAAGTTTTTATTGTTAATATTTTTGTTACATTTTGGCAACTCTTTTTATCTCTTATCCATTTTATGAATATGAATAACAAAACAAACTCATTTTAGTTCCAAGATGAATAATTTTTGATCGAGTGTCTTTTCTTATTGTGATACCACCTAAACTGTAATGTAGACCACTTTCTATACGTTCAGATAATTATAACAATTATATTGTCTCAAATTGTCCATTTTTTGTCTGTTTTTTTATAATCCGTGTCTGAATTCTTCTCCAAATTACAGAGCCAATTTAATTTAAAATAATGACATTTATTTCGTGTTTGTACTAATAAATTACGCAAGCAATGCTTTACATTAGAATTGTATTTTATTACAAAACGACCGATTTAACAACAATTACAGAATTCAAACTATTTTTGTCGAATATTTGAAATAACGTAATTATGAAATTGTGTCATTTTCTATTATTTGAATAAATTTATAAATTTACAATAATTATCATGAACCTGTTCAAACTTTTTGTCTTAATTTATTCCACCTGGAACACAACGCCAAGATAAGAATAGTTACATAAAGGAAAAATGAAAGTAATTTCCATTCCAAATGTAAAAAGACCTCACAACTTGTAAATTTCTAATTTCCTTTCATCTCATAACAACTAATCAAATAAAATGACAGTTCTCCACACGCACATAACAACGAAATTCCACTTTCATTACATCTAATAAGAACAATTGTGTAAAAAAAAATTATAGATTTCTGTGAATCCCCGAAACACATCTCCGAACTCACATCGCGTCATCCGTGTGATGCGTGATTGTTTCAGCCTCCTACTTGTCATGATGCAAGCGACCGTTAGGCGTATACACCTGATCAGCCCAACCTGACCTCTGTGACGTCATCGCTGTCCACTCTTCCGGGTGACCTTGGCCGTGGTGATTTGTGTAGAGCTTTTTAATTTAGCAGAAAGCTTCAGTCTATTTTACGATTTTTTTTTTCTTTTTAAATATCTATTCGTAGTTGGGGTTGCCGCCGCCGGCGTAGTGATATGACCTGACCCTGCAACCTGCTGGGCTGTCCGTCTGGGTCTTGGCCCGCGCTCATCTCGCGTCCGTCAATGCGGACAGCTACACTGATCGCGGGATTTGATTGCGTTTTCATTATGTTCATTCTCACGAGGTTCAACACCGAAAACGTGACGCCGGGTTCAACGGGCGAGTCTAATTGGGCCGAAGAAGCTTCATCTATTGAGCACCTAGCAACTATACTAAAAAAAAAAGAGAAACTTTCTACACTAAGCTTGATTAGCGGTGTGACATAAGCCATCATCAACGAAGATTCTGATTGCGTTTTCGCCAATAATTCCGAATAAAATATGCATTTTTCAATATGCATAAGTTGGTTTGATGGAATGACTTGGCAATTTTTTCACGTGATCAGGATTTTTGCTGTCATCATCCCAAGTAGATGCAATATGTTTTTTAACTATTCTGAATGAGTTCGGAATGTGAGTAGAAGCACATGAACTACATTCAAGATTGACGAAAGATACATTAAAATTAGATTCTCTTTTTTGCTAGAACCGTCACTTTCAAAATCACAGAAAAAATATTGTGGAAGGTCTTGAGGTATTCAAAACAAAACTAATCAACTATTAACGATAAATTACTTCAATTATAAATTATTTCATGGTAATAAATGAGACAATTAATAAGAAATTTCTGATCGATTTTCTTGTTAGATTCTTTGCTTTTATATAAAGATAATGAAGCGGACTCATAATCAACACTAGTTTTATTGTCATGTCTTATGCAAGGCTAAAAGTTGGAAGTCTTCATTCATCTGGAAAGAATTTCAAACAAAACACTTCATTGTTGTGGTGTTTGGATTTAAGTGCCTACGAATAATTGAAAGAAACAATCAAATGTGATGCGTTAATTATTTAAGTAAACAAAGAATAAAGACAGCTTCAAAATGTTAAACTTTTATTTGCGCAACAAAGAATACTTAAGTCAAATTGAATTTTTTAATGAGATTAGAAGCATTTGTGTTTACGAATTGAAATTCAGTTGGCAAAGTGCATCACATATACCAGTTTACATTAATTCTCGAAGTAAACACACGGTAGAACATACGGGTCGGCAAAAAACCGCAAAAACGTACATCCGCTCGCATTCTGCAGCAGCAATCCTGGCCGTTGAACATCAAAAAACAATAGAAGCAGTCGAGGAAAATCTGCGAAGCTAAGCAACGAGCGGTATCATACATAATGTATTTAGTAACGTGGCTCTTTAGAGAAGAATTGCATCAGGTCAGACCGGAACAGTGAGATTATTGGATTGCCATCCAATCGTCGGATCGTGACGAGAATGTACCAGACTTACCTTGCCCTTAGCTTGCTGCCGCTTTGCGCGGCTAATAAACGCGCCGTATCGGATTTAGCCATCTACACGTCGCCTCTAATCCATTACCGCTCAATATTATCAATTTCGACCATCTTACAAGAATATCTTTATAAACGCAGATGATATAAAAAAAAAAAAAGAAAATTGTAGAAGAAATTGAATCAAAAATTCTACATTTGCTATAATTACAATCTCAAAGAATCCAATTTCTCTCTACGGAAAAAGAGCACAGAATCACACCGAGAATATACTGCGTACCACACGCTCTTTAATCTCAGTAATGTATGTAATTCTTGTCTTAGCAAAGCGCGTATTTTACACACTCGCCGCGTTCTTCCGTGAAAGTAACAGAGTTGCTCTTTCAAAATAATCCCTAGATAAATTACTAGATTATTGCATGGACAGTTGCGGGATTGTTGAGGCGCATATGTGGAGGCTATCACCAACTGACCGCTATCTACACAAAGATGCAACGTATCATTCTTTCGCCTTTCTCTCTGAACACCATTCCACAAATTTTAATATTTCGTTTACTCGAACTAACAAAAAGATGTTTCATTTCACATTTGATTGACCTATTCTGACCTGCAATGTCAGATTGTTCAAGCAATTCCAAATGAACAATGTATGACATGATCTAGACAAGATTCTTGCTTGTTTGCGTTTAATTAAAGATGACCTGTAATCTCTTCAAGTCTAATCAGACTTTTGCAGTAGAGTAGAAGACTTGTGGTGAGAGTAGAAGAAGCAGTAACTTTTTTATAAAGTTGTAGGGATTTATTTTATGGATAATTGTGATTTGTCGTTGTTGTAATTTTTTTCCACTTCTTCGTATCCTATCGACTGTGAAACAAATTAATTTGTCGTCGATTCGATTGTCCAGTTACACAACAGGTAGCCAATTACACGTCCACATCGTTAGAAGTTGTTGTAAACGCTGCAGGAACGTTGGCTGTAGTCTAGTTCCCGTTTCCTGTTATGGCTATGACCGCAGAATTACGGCGCTATTATTCTTCATGTAAGATAAAAAATGAGTGAAATGATTTTGAAAGAAATTTTTTTCATAAATGATTGGAGTTTCACCTGATTAGCATAATATTGTTGGTAATAATAGCGATTAGTAATAATATGATGTCGTTTTGGCACCTGCTATTTGAAATCCGATTACGAACAACAAGGGTCCTTGAGCGACGCCTTGAGGCATCTTCTACCCACTGCTACCCAATTTCGATTCGAGAATCGAAGCAAACAATCGCCCAAGGCCATTACGGTCAACGATTTCTAATCGAAGAGAGAAAAGAGAAAAATTATAGATCGGTTCTATCATGTAGGTTTTCATTTAGCAAATGGGTTTGTATGAGTATGTGTCCAAACGGCATTGGTATTAGATAATTTTAAATTTATGTGGACCGGTTCCTGTAAAAAAGCCATCAAACAAAGTTATCAAACAAAAACAACCTATTTGGTTGGGAGAACTCAATAAAGTAGGGTCTTTTAAAAAGGCCAGTCTGACCCCTGCTTTCATTAATTATTGATGCGATTGTGTGCAATGAATAAGTAAGGTGCATTATAAAACCTGGAAAGCGAATCGACCGCTTTTGGTCCTTCGTGGTTCAGACAGAATGCAGACCACGCGCCAATATTCGATAAAATTGAAGCGAATTGTCGGAAAGCTGATCCGATTATATAAGGAATAGGACATTGCTAAAGAAGCACTTTTTAAATCTTCCCAATTTGATAGTTGCCGCTAATTAGAGACAAGCGAAACGATTTCAGTCGTGTTTAGATTGGAGACACGTGAACAATTACCTGCTATAAACAACAATAAAACATTAATTTGAAGAGCATGAAGAAAATAAATTACGTATCAACCCACTAAAGACCTCACGCATTCTTGACGATAATTTCCATCGTGCATACGACTAAATTACTTTAACATTAAAACGAAATTTATATAAATTTATGAAAACGATCATCAAGCTTGTCCGTTTGTTTTTATACACTCAAGTGGGTTATAAGACACTAACTAGGATGTTCAGAAATGATTAATGATGCAGGAAGCGGTCATTCTGTCGACTCTAACACAATAATAATACCGTTTAATTGTTTTTGTTTAGATTTTGCGTGAAATGAAAGCTGAAGGGATTTGTGTCGGAAAAGTGGATGTAGGTTTAGGAAATACGTACAAAACTTTCCATTTTATTAACAATCGAGTTTGCATCACTACTTTTACCTAGCTGGACAGTGGGTCGTCACCTGAGGACATCTATGACCATCACACATGTTAAAATCATCATCCATCCTCGATGAAACAATAATTTAATCTGATGTTTTAATGGGTAGAAAGTAGAGTCGTTTTATATATAGCAAAAATCGTTAGACCGACAACAAATTTAATTATTCACTCGTGTTTAACGACGGTAGAAAAACACTAATTTCTGCTCGTCATACATTTTAAATTCACTTGCATGCAAGCTGGACTTGATGATGCCGCTTTAGCGAACAGATAAATTTGAATTATTCAATTTTTGTTAGCTTACAAGGAGTGCTTTCAATCACCGCTTTTCAAAAACAAATTAAAATACTTAAATTCTGACAAATTATTTTCAAACTTTTTTGTATAATTTGCAATGCAATCTTTATCTCTGTCAACTTATGATTCATTTCATCAGTATGTATTTGTAGTTCTAGAGGAAAATAAACTTGAAATTTGAAGTATTTAATAAAATAGAATCAGATAAAAATTGGGAGTGTTTAAGGATTAGTTTTATATCTTCCTGCTTTAATAATTTTTTTTTATTTTTCAAAGAAAATTTCTTTATTCGGAATTCAGTACTAGTGTCCTCCAATTGTTCCGATCAATAAACAGCAATCAGATGTTATCTCGAATGAGTGCGAGGTGGGGTTTGCTGTCAAAGAGTGCTTTTTTCTCTAGAGTTGATGCACTTACAAACAGTGAGCAATGCAATCATACGATTCTAATCAAAGTTGATCTCGAGGGAGCCGCCAGCTTTGTGGCGGAATCTGATGAGATGTATTTCTTTTATTAGCTGAGGAAATGTGGTTTAATTGCTCGACTCATATACAACATTTGTATTGGGAAAAAGAAGAAAAATTAAGAGCGATTTTATAATTATTTTAAGGGGACGTAACAGCCCTATTCGCGATCTCATTTCCGCTGCCTGCTACGGATATTTAATTTCAATTCATCGCCAGACAATCATGTGAGGGCGAAAGTAAAAAAACACTTACTGCTATGACATGTCTTTAAATGGAAAAAGTGATTGGGAAAAAATCAGCGTACGGAAATGCAGAGGAAAATGACAATTACAGTACAGTTTGAAGTGCGATTGAAATCGTTGGGATATTATTATCAGAAAAGTTTGTTTGTAGTTTTTGATAAACACTCCCATTTCTGCAATTATTATATTGTCAATAAATTTATCAAATTTTATTCAACATTGATGTACACAGAAGTGATCAAATAAAGATTATTACTTCGCCCATCTGTGATAACTTTACAATGGTAGTCATAAAAATAATTCTCTTCAAGTTAGATTTATTTTTTGTTTTTTTACAGAAGTGGGCAGTTTTAAACCGGGAGTTCCCCGATGTCATGTCTCGGTAAGTAAGCTTTTATCCTAATAAGTTTCAAAATGACTATTTGCCCAATTGGGCTATAAAAGCGGTCAAGACGGTCCATCATCCGTCCCGGGTGGTCATTTCAAATCTTTATAAACCGACTTTATCTGGGCTATTTTATTTAATGCTTGAAGCATAGCAGTATTATAGCCGGACTTTAAACCGGCACAGGTAAGTGCTTTGATTGTTATTACCCTAACGACACTCTGATGTTTTCGATTGTTCATTAGCCACATTCAGCGCACTAATGAGAATGGACACTGCTTTCGCCCATAAACATCCGCCTCTTCACCAATAAGCTACTTTCTGATCGGAATTTACATTCGAAACAAAATGACGTTTAATTACCCTACATACGCTAACAGGGAGACATTATGGTCAATTTTTTCAAGAATTTGTTGTTTTAATTACCACTAAAGTAGCCAAATTTAAATGAACTCTCAGAAATTTCGCTTATCTTATGAATATTTATTTACTTTTATTATCGATATTGAATTGACTGAATTTAATGATTTTACTTTGGATTTTTTGAAAGTTGCAATTCAGATAATACAGAAAATATTTTATCGCTCTTATAATAATACTTGAGATTATGTAATACCTGAAAATTGGAAATTTATTGCTACCTTATGCTACAGCAAGATTTTATGAGAACTATTACATAAGTATCCAACCGGAAAAATTTGTTTTATCACTGTTTTATCATACTTTACTTGACAGAATAATCTGTTTTCACTTTATCTAATTAGCAGATTGATTTGCAACAATGCGGAAAATACACACTTTTGTTTTTTGTTATTAAGAAACGTTCATTGATAATTCACAAAAGTTTGTTTTTTTTTTCGTTGATCACATGAAATGCATAAAATATAAAATCTTTTCAACATTATTCAAACAACAGGCTTGTTATCTCATACTGTTTTTTTAGAACATAAAAGAGAATTCAATTTTTTTTAATTTGCATTTATTTTGTAAGATTATAAAAATATATGGAAAAACTGCAAAATTTTTGACGGTGCTACTGTAGATGTACTCTTGCTACTTTTTGAAACAACCATAAAATTTGCTATTTTAAATATTTTTTCTAATTTTTCCAAATATAAAGTTTGTAAAAAAATACGGTAAATCTATACAAAAAATGAATTGACTTTCACACATCGCGGTTTCGGTCAAGTAAACAAATTCAAATTGCCAAAACCAATTCATTGAAATTTTGTTGAAAATGCAGTTTTTTGAATGATTCACCTAAATGTCTTACGGGGAAAAAATGTTACTTGTTCTGAACAATATTGAATATTAATAAGATACAAAACATCAAGTTAAACTCAAAAACTGATCAAAATAGTGCAAAAAAATTGGCAAAATACAGAGTGTTCCACGAACAAGTGCAAATGTTTTAATCATAGATTATGAACTAAAAATTAATCGAAACATATTTTTTATTTTCCCAAAAATCCTCTCTATATTTGAGTTATTGTTATTTATTTATTTAAATTCAAAAGTACTTGACCAATTCTTATTAAACTTATTAATAATTTAGTCTATCATACAGCAGCATGATTTGTGGTTCTGTAGATCATCTTAAGAGAGAGTTATAGTGCTCCTTTGGAATTAATTTTCTGATAACTTTATAGCACAAATTAGTTTAGCGTCATCATTATAATGTTTCGAAAGCTTATTCAATTTAGAAACTTTTTTATCTCTTATCATTTTTTCTCAAAACGTATCGTTTTTGAGTAAAAAAATAAAATGCGGAACGAAGTAGTCACTATTTTCTATCCTAATATTGACTGCATCGTTCCACATTTTATTTTTTTACTCAAAAACGATGTTTCAAGAAAAAATAGCAACAAGACAAACAATGTCTAAACTGAATAGGCTTTCAAATTATTGTAATGGCAAGTATAAACTAATTTGTGCTAAAAAGTTAACAAGAAATTAATTTTAAGGGAGCTCTGTAACTCTTTTTTTTGACAATCTACAGTACTACAATTTATATTTTTGAATGATGGACCAGCATGCCAAATTTCACACAAATTGGTCAAGTACTTTTAGATAAAAAAATAAATGTTTATTTTTGGGGCTATATTCAATAGCTAATAATTCGAAACTGGGAAAAAATGCGTGCCGATTAATTTCCAGTCTTTAATCTATAGTTGAAATATTTACACGTGATTGTGAGACATCCTGTATATTGGTTTGTATTCACTTAAATTTTGGAACACTACATTAATCGATTTATGAAGCAAAGTGATTCATTTGTATCTAATCAATGTCTGGGGCTTTCATAGATATGGAAAATTTTTATAAGAAAATGGAGTTTCACTTGAAAAAAATTTTTTTGGAGTATTATTATCAAGATGGTTTTTAATCTTTATATGAAATCTATCCCAAAATGTGCTAAAAAGTAAAAGATATTCATAACAATAAAATAACCTATTGTTGCTATGAAAATGGTCTTATCAACGATGACACAACTTACTCACTTTGTTGTTATATTGATAAAAGTCAAGTTTATCAAAACATCATTGAAATTTTATAGAAAAGATATTTTCCCCGTTATTATTGTTCAAGGAATTGGTGAATATCTTTTAAATCAATCAGAGTAGAACCTTATAGCCAGAGAGAAAATGTTTCATTCCGTTAAATTTAAGTTTTAAATTTGGAAAATATAGTTTAAGTATTTGTGTCATTTTTCAAGAAATAAGCAACACTCTGAAACATATATTAAAGTTCTAAATTTAAAAAAAGAGACAGAACCTTGTCACAATGTATAAAAAAAATGAATGATAGCTAGTTATTAGGTGCAGCAGGAGTAGTGACGCAGTGCCGACTCTGCCAACTTATTATATGAGTATATAAGTAGTTACAAAGTTAAATTATGATGTCACTCAAAAGTGGTCGATAATTATATTCCATGAATAAAATCAATTTTTCTAATTCTCAATTTTATTTCATTTCATAAAAGTTAAATTAAGAATCATTGATATTGTAGAAGTTGATATTTGTAGGATTCATCGTAAAGCTGTCCATATTTCAGTGTTGGGCAATAATCGTGCTTTAAAAAGCTCCTTCCGTATCGAAATTCGCTCGTGTGGTTTATTAACCATACTAAGTATGTATAATGCATGTTGTGGCGCAAAGCAGATCCGAATTTGACACGAACTCCTCGTGCATCTTACATAAACCTAACATCGTCTACATTATAGGGGCTTGAGTCTGTAATTCATTTTCCACCGGACTCCAGTCAATTATTTAAAAATTGCCGTCCCAGCGTGCATCGTTTCACCGCGCGCGCCATTCCCGCAACAGTCGTATTTCGCGGTGGCAGCAGCAGTGGCGGCCGCCTACGACTCTTTAGGGACTACTTCCGGCTTGTTTTACATCGTTTTGTTCTAACAATCCCGCGCATAACTCCTGCATCGGAACTTCGCTCCAGCACTCGCTGTTATTGAAATTTGAAATTCGGGATGCTCATTTGACAGACGATAACTCAACGCTAACTGATAAGGATTGCTTAAAAGTGGGGATGGACTCTTCTTCTTCTTATATACAGACGCTTTTTGCTGCTTTCTTACAACAAATTGCTTCTGGGAAGCTCGATACGAAGCTTCGACTGTCAGCGGGTTATTGATGAGTTCAACTAGGATCTAATTAACCAAACACTATTCTTTTATTTTATTTTTTTGTAATACAAGAGTGTACTTTCAGGACTACGTTAGAATTATTATTTATAGTCGGTTCTTCGCTTCTATCAGCCGATCTAGTCTCTAGAGTATTACCGGAATGAATTTGAGCTTTGAAGGTCCTGAGCATCATGTGTTGTTCGACGTTGTGAAAATGACCGCAAGCAGCATCGATCGCTTGCGACAAAATACATCTTTAAAATAACGGTTCTAAGCTATTTATAGCTTATTTTAAGGAGGTGGATTATAGACTTGAACTAGAAGCACTGGGCGTTAGCTCAAAAGATATAAAATTTAGAAGTAGTTTTTGAATTAAAAAATATGCAAATATCTGACATTTCCAGAGTATAGTGTTTAAACCCGAATTATGTTAGATGCAACAAGCTGATCGATGTACCAAGACTGGTTCTTCTTCAGTGATAATTTAATACACACAGCCTCATTTGAATCAGGCAAAAATGCCGAGTCTACCAGACCTTGTAAGTTTTAAATTACAGCACAATTGCACGAGATTGGTGAATACATCTGCATAAGTTAGCGGCCGATCGACGGCCGATATCATTGTCGCATGCCGTTTTTGCTCGTTATTTTTGCCGATGAACAGGTTCGACTAATGAATATTTCTCCAAGACCGAGACAAATGACGGCGATTTCGGTAAATAATCGACGGTCGGAGGGCCACTACGAACAAGGAATGCCAACAGGAAAAATTCGAATAACACCTCAAAACAAATATTTCAGTATCAAGAAAAAAATTATAATTAAATGATTAGCATAAGCTATTATTTGAAGTTATATAAAATCATCTAAATTAAGATCAGATTTCTGTTGCGTGCGTTTACAAATAGCAAAACCTCCTACATGTTTCATAATTTTCTAACAGAGATTTAAATTTATGTAGATATCTATTTTGTTAAGTTAATGAAATGCATAATTTAACAATTATAAAACTGACTTAGTTAAGAAAGAAGTCGATGTTTGAACGTGTGAAACTGTCAGAGACAATTTCATAAAAATTCTATCGTTGGAAATTATAGCAATCGTTAAGAATCCGACGCTGAGAGTTGAATTTTTATATCAGAAATTTCGAAAACAAATCTAATCTAGCACTGCTTCACGAATCTCATTTATTAGAATCTCGCTGAGATGAGTTTGAACTCAGCCGTTGAGTTATTAACGTTAGTAAATTAAACTTGACATCTGCGTTGTTTAGGAAAGTCTTCATTTGATTATTATCAACAAAAAAATTATCGAGATTACTATAATTAATTTCAAAAGTTCAAGTATCAAATTTCACATTCAGTTATGATAAAATGCGCACCTTCTCTGTCATTTCTTTTGATTTATCGGATTACTTTTCGCTTGACACTTTACAAGTTAACTGTTTCTTTAAATAAATTACCTAATTGCCGTTTCATCACAAAACATTTCTGTTTTTTGAAAAAATATGAAATCGGCTAAAGCAAATAAATAATTCCAAGATTCAGTTGGCTCTAATTATAATAAATTTGGATATTTGGCGCTTTGTCAATTTTCCTGTGGAACGAATCGCATGAATGGGTACAGCGATGGGATAAAGAATCGCGTTTTAACCAGAAATTAGCTCGAAATAATTTTATGATTTATGAAGTGAATGCAAAGCAGAAATGATAAGTTTAGATTGAAATTAACAAATATACAAGTTTATGAATAGAGAGACTTGAGTGTAATCTCTTTGGTGTTAATGAAGAAACAAGTCTGATTTAGATCTTCGACCATTGGGTCCGCGGTTACTTTGTGGCTCTTCAGTATTTCAATCGAGAGCATGTTCTCTCAAGACGATTGTATCTTTCTGTATTTATTCGGTAGTTGTAGTTTCTTGCCAGAGTCTATCTGGAAAGTATTCGCTATCTCTATTACGGCCCACAAGATTGTTTTACATTTACACGCAACATTATCTCTCGTTGTTTTGCTTTAGCTGGTTCGAAGCTTGAGAACTTTATCCAACTCTCTCACTTTAGAACCGTTGAAAAAAATCAATTGTTTGGATTATGTTGGACAAAATGAAGAGGGCAATTACGGGAGCTTATCTGTTCGAGGACGCCGTCACGGTCTTTGCACCGCTAAGAGATGCGCTTGGTAATTAGAGGCGGGCGCGGTAGAGCCGTCGATGCGCCTCCTCGGCCTCGAGATATGATTTGAGTTCGAAAAAAGGACGATCTTGTGCACACCAGGCGCTGCCCGTTGCCCTTTGATCTCAACATAAAGAGATATAACCATTAGGTTTTCATCATGCTATGCGGCCGGTACTGCGGCGGCCGTTGGTCCGTTTGTGTGCTCTCAGGGATTAAGGAAATATAAGTGGCGGCGGCGGTGGTGGCGGGTGAAGAGTCGGCTCGTTCATTATGAATTAATGTCCGACCTTTCACATCAAACGCGATGCTCATTTCTGCAATGGACTTTCGACAGACGGACGAACGAACGCCACTACTGCCGCCTCCACCGCCATCGCTACGTTGTTGTTGTTGTTGTTGCCGAGACGCTCGACGCCGACAAAGCAGAAAGAAAACACGAACCCACGTTATTTATTATCTGAAATTCATTTCAAGCTACTTCAAAGCTTCATAGATCCTATATCATTTCATAAAAGAAATTCTCTATCAAAATTATTAATTTTTTTGTTACTTTACTTTATATTAAAATAATTCTGAAAGTTCGTTGTGCGTCGTTTCCTTTTAATTTTCTCGAACTATTATGTTGTAAGAGTGTACGAAGCAGTCAAATGGCAGTCTCTCCCAAAGGATTTCGTTCTGGTCGAGCTCCAAAAATCAAATAGACATGTCTCACAAAGGTATCCTTTATAGAGCGTATGTCATTATGTTCCCCTTTTGTAAGCTTCCTTTTGTACGTGGCGAGGAGGTCGGTCTTGCATAGCAATGAGATCGTCGGGCCAGCCATGGCATGGATTTTAATGTTTTTATAATCATCCTTTGCCTCCCCGTTAATGTAACACTTTTGCTTTCGGCCAGAACCAAAGGCTTCATAAAAGACTTTTTCCTTTTTTATGTAAAATGTCCTAACTTCATTAACTTGTCGGTTGGAAACATGAATTTTTAGTTCACAAGTTAAAGGACACAGACGCTGTGTTAAATATTAAATCAACAAGCATAATCGCTCGAATTTTAATCAATGTTTAGTTTATTTTTAAAAAACAATAAAATACCATTTGCAACCTCTAATTAGCAGAAGACAAATATCACAAACTTTTGATCTCACAGACTTTATTATTTTTCATTCTTTCAGACGAAGAATTCCGATTCTATTTCAGTCACATACTTAGTTAATCCGCTCATCATTGTCGTTTCTCTTGCACGTTTTTTCTTTGTAAATCTGCATTTTCTGGCATCCGTTCAGCTTTTGCCATATGAATGAACTTTGGTTATACGTCTATAGACTTTTTTGCTCTTTGCTGTATCATTCATGACAAACTTTGCGACATTGAAGGAGTGGTATTTATTTTATTTTATTTGTTATTACTTACAATATTTAATGAATAAACATCAAAAACTTATCAGAAGTGATAAGATACATCAATTCTAAAAATACGAACTACTGTTTAAGCCGTTTAGGGTAAAAGCAAACTAATAAATCTGCAACGTGAGTATCTAAACCCTTTTTAAGAAGTATTTTTAGAAGGAGGAACAGAAGCGCAAATTTTTCAAAAAATTAGAAATAGAATTGTAAAAAACAAGCTTTAAAATGTTTACGAGTTGTAAGCGATTATTTACAAGCTTCTTTATTGGTTGTCTTCACACCAACGTAACAATAATATATGGAATCCATAAAATATGAAAATTAATAATAAAAAAAAAATGGAAAAGATCCAAGCATAACTTTAATATTTTTAGAAAATGTTATTACTATTATCTTAAATGTGTTTACAGTTAGTGATATTATTTGTGGGTTTGTGGATTGTCTATAGTTTGGTTTTCTTAAAAAATTAGTTATTGAGTCAAAGCCTCGGTATGTTAGTCGGCCATTAAGTTATGTAAATCCGATGTTTATATTGAATAGCTAATGCAATCTTCTACCTTACCAACACAATAATTTACAAGTCTTTTTTTTTGTATATTGTAATACCCTGCTGGAGATTAACTTAGTGCCGTTATTTCGATTAGGATTTTTCTCTGCCTATTAATTTATGGCGTATGAAACAATGCCAGCGAGATTTCCATACCAGATAGCGCTCCACCTCTCCTTTTTACGCCAGCATTTTCCGCAAGATTTAAGTTGGCTCATCGTCGCCTTTCGTCACCTATAATTGGTTAATGCGAACAGTCGAAAGCGTTAATTATTTCAGTCGATTTAACAGCGAGCACGTCGACTGAAAGGTTTAGAGTTTCTTCGCTTTTTCATGCTGAAGAATTCTTTGCGTCTCATTTTCGGAACGATCCTTCGACACTTTCAGCTGTTGGAAAGCAGCACTAAGTGGATACAAAAGTCATAAATACTAAATATGAAGACGGCATGCCGTACGCCAAGAAGCTGTTAAAAGCTCTTAGTGTAAAAATACATACACAATGCGGGAAACATAATTCATAAAGCTTTTAATAAACATTGGTGGTTGCTTCAGTTTTATACGAGGTATTTTGTGGTCGCTGCTAAAAGTATACAGTGATGATGACGCAGATGGTTTTATTGTAAATTGTCTTCAAAGACGTCTTTATTGCTTTTTTTTTATAATGAAACCCATCAGCTAGATCTGCACAGATATTTACGTCAATGCTAATTAGATATGAATTAAAGAAGACACTCTAAAGTCTTTAAAATCATAAACTAAATAGATTATCTCATTATAAAAGTTAATGTGTCCGTTTTAGAGTTTTTATATGAAGAACAACCGCAACATAATTTTATTAATAGACAACATAAAAAAATATACTTAACACTAAGTCTTCCTTCTATAATATCCGAAAGTATCTTCGAGTTTTCCCATTGGAATTCTAGTTTCAGAAACTGGTCTAAAATAAGGAGATTTGGAACGGTTTACGTGTTTGGAAGTTGTTTGCTGGTGGCGGCACTTGTTTCCTCCCAACGGCAGGTATATCCGTGGAAAATATCATCCATTAAGCGAGTTTTACGATCTGTCTGAATGAGATAAGACATTACAAAGTTAGCCAATCTATACTTTACTACTCTCGGCAATACAAAACTGCTTAAGAGTTGGTCGAGAAGTCTTTACGAGAGCTGGAGGAAAGAGGACTTGTTACCAGTAATAAGTAATAAGGATTAGCTAATGGATGGGCAAAAGTGATGTGTTAACAATCCAGTGGCGTGCATTTTTAGGGAAATACTGAAACTATCGTGTTCGGTATTCTATGTTTGTGATGAGAAGAAAAAACGTGTTGAAGGCGTTAATTAAGACCTTCCGGCTTGTTATCTTTCTGCCGACTTCTTGTAAGTGTAGATGTAGTGACGTGGTGTTTCCGTCTTTAATCCGGTGCGGTTTGCTATCAGTTCCGGGTCCTTTTATAAACGAGTATCGGGTCCCGGAATGGGTTTCGCATAAATCATCCTGACAGACAGCCCTATCTCGTTTCCCTCATTGAAGTTGATCGTCGTAATTCCTGCTGTATCAATGCCCTTTTTACATAAATAATCAGTGAATTATTCATTGCACCACAATGTCGCATTGAAAAAGAGCGAACAAGTGAGTCCGGGAATCCCCTAGAGAATGTTCTAACACAATGCGGTGACCTGCTGAATTATTCTGTTTGATTATTGTTAAAACGACAATATTTTAATTATGTGATGGAAGTAGAAGATGGCGCTTTAGAACAGACACAATTTTCTGTTTTCCGCTGCATTGATGCCAGAGCCGTGTTCGTTAATGAACAAGTCGAACAAACGCAAAAGTTTCTGAAAGCGCTCTGAAAGGCGAGATAAAGGAATAAAGACCCGAGCTGAAAATACACTACAGGTCACATAATACACTGCTGTTTTCTGACGGATAGATTTAGCGCTCGTTCATACACACAAGCCTTGCTTTGGAAATTAGCGAAGTGAGGAGAATAAAGCTTGGGCACAATCAAATCCCGGCTTATTATGCACAAAAGCTGAATCATTTTCAAAATAAATCCCAACTTCACGCTTTATTTTTGCACAACTCACCCCAAGAAAACAAAATAATTTGGATTTTTTTGCCGTAAACTAAAAAAAATCTCAATCCATCTGTTTCTGCGTGTTTCGAATATACAGCTTATTTATAACAACTTCGAGACCAAACATCCTTTACTTTCAACCCTGAAATTTTACCCTTTTTACGTGATAGGGTAATTTGTTCTTTGTGTTTTTTCGTTAAAGCAACTCATTTGAATTTCTAATTTAATCAATAGCTTTGCGACGAGAATTCTAAATGATCGGACACCGTATAAGGAAATTATTAACATCATAAACGAGCAAACTAACATGTAAATTAGACGACTTGGAATCATTAGTTCTTCTGCAGCAGGTACAGTTTTTATTCTAACATAGGATCAATGGCTTTTTTGATGCCAAAGCTTGATTATCAACTTATTAATTATATTACAATCATGTTAATTAGGTTTTTTCCTCAAGATGATATCTGTCGATTAGAACTCACATTTTTCAACAGTGACACTGCCATTCTTGTATGCTAATTAAGAGTCGTTTATATTTTAATAATAAACAATTAAAATAATTTCTTACATTATTTAATGTTCCGTTATGTCGCATCTGTCCCTTTGCTAATTAAATAACAATTATTCTTTCTACAAAAGTAAAAAAGTTTCTATTTTTGCTACACTGATCTAAATCTGATTTTGACGTTTTATTTCAGCTATTTCCTGGAGATGTAGCTCTATGTAATATTTGTAGCAAAAGAACATCTGTTCAAAAAAAGAGAAATGGATGTTCAAAATTGAATTTTTTAGGTTGAATCAAATTTTTTCGAAAAAATAAAAATGCAGTAAACCTTTCAAGATACATTTACCATATGATTTATGTTGAAATCCGAGGTGTAAAAATAAGAAAATTGGCGCTAAACGCAAATACAATTTCAAGTAATTATTGTATGTTTATTTTAACATTTAGGACATTCCATTAAAATACTTTTTATTTGTTTCGGCCTATTAATCAATTGGTGTTTATTAGTATGATAGATTACTTGTTACTTTCTATTCATCACAGAACAATACAGCGCGTTTAGAATAGGTGATCCGTCTTCTATGTGACATCGAATTCGCCTTTAAAAACTTTCAGCCCCTAATTCAAATCTCCAACCTCCCCAAATGTTGCCATTAATATAGAAACATATAAGCGATTTATTATCGCTTCAATGACAATTCGTGGGCGAGCAGATTCGAAAAAACGCCACTCAGAACGTCATCCAGTTTTATTTCGGCTCGGGTTCCCTGCATACATCACGTCGACAGTGCGATTATGTAATTGTGATATGTGTTGAGAACCAGTGGAATTATACAAGAAAAAGAAATTTTTATTTTATGAGGTAGATGTTAATTAGGAGAAAAATTTTCAAACAGCGATTCGCAGTAGGAAGCTTTCATTATTTAAATTTGAAAAATTGCTGATTTATCGAGATCGATATTTTTGTATATAATAAAGTCATTTATTTAGAAAATTTACATAGGAACGAGCTGTGATATTTATTAGATTCTAGGCTAAAGATTTTTTTACTTAATTATGAAAAAAATATTTCGGATGGATTCACTGCTTGACGCTGGCATTCAGTAGCGTAACAAATGTAGAAAAACAGATATTTTTATAATTAATAAATGACAGCCTTTACCAAAATTCAACAAAAAAATAATAATAATCAGCCCCAAATATTTAAGTTTCAATAGATTTTCGAGCTGCCCAAAATTCAGGTTTTTTTTTTGTATTGTTGACATATCTGAGATTTTCTGCTAAAGTCCTAAATATTTACAGAATTTGATAGACAAGCTATACGTTGTCATAACTCGTTCTGTCAACGTATTTAAATCCTCTCGACAGTTGTTTATTATTCGGGTATACGAAGTTGAGCATTCCCACCACTTAATTTCCTCTTGAAATGTTTGTTTTCTTATTTCCTGCCGAATTCGACCGCCGTCGGGATGATTATTCACTCTCTAAACGAGCCCGAGAATAATTATTTCTTCATCCAATTAGGGATGCTGCAAGTACAGAAGCTACAATCACGCTCGAGGATGCTATATATTCATTGTGTCGTCCGTAAGACTAAATGCAGAAATTAATGGGGATTTTATCTCATTAACAGCGACGTGTTTTTATTTTATACAGCAAACTACACATTTAATTAAAAGAGACTAAGGGCACAATGAAATTACTGGACTACCCTCCAAATTTTTTTTTAATTCTCTCACACTTGTCCTTCTACTAATGATTGAGCTAGTCACTTGGTGGTTCCACAATAGCCCCACGCAAATTATTCTTTCTGGCTGCACTTAAAACCCAACAGGCCGACATGCAAGAGGCCCTTCAATAGGAGTTGGGCTCTCCAATAGGAATAATGCTTCCAACAACTTCAAGTGTCTTCCTAATCAGAAAAACACAATTTAATCATCATCCCCTGGACTTGAGATTTTCAGTTTTAATTAGAAAGATGTTTAAAAGTGATTATTTGAATATTATTCACACGATGAAAACAACTTTACTTCGCATTCCAACGGAAACGTTTGGATATTAATTAATTGAAACGAGTGCATTATTATGCAATCTCATTTATTGCATTAAGTAAATGGCTCCAGATTATTTCTTCCATTAAATGGCGTTTCAATTGACAGGTGATGAAAAAGACAATAGTTAGGGTGGCGTCAAAGAACCGGTTTTTAAAAGTTTTTGAACTTGATGGCTTATCCGAAAATTATTTTTATTATTCTATAGCAGATGTTACAAACAAATCCCTTCTTCCTTCCTATTAATTACATAATTTTAATTAATGTTTTTTTCATTGAGTGTGGCTTTTGGCTGCTGGTTGTCCATTATTCATAATAATAATAAAAAGAAAGAAAAAAATTTGCAGCCTCATCTTTATTCGTTAATTGTTCACAAGCATAAATTTCCATTAATAAGTCATAAATATTGAAATTTGTGAATAATTTAAACACCTGCTACCGCTAACAAGTCTCGTTCGATTTTTGTAAATAACATGTAGTGAAACCTGCAGGTTGTATGTTGTGTTTTTTTTTGTACAAGCGTGTGTAGAACGAGTTGGGCGTAAATAAAGCGGTTGAAGCTCAGAGTAATGACAGGAAGACTTGTAAAAGTCCAATTAACAGAGAACCTCATAAACCAGATAATGTGAACCGAAGTCTAGCTATACATCTCCACGAGAACTAATTTTCTTTTATTCGCAATACCACATCATAACGCCTAGCAAAGATGCTTTCTAAGAGTTTCCGGGTAATCCCTCGAATCAACTGGCGACAGATTAAAGTCAAAGAAAGAACGGACACAACGGGGAAATATTAACTGACACCACAAAGATTATACAAAAAAAATGCTTCATGGAAATCATATTTTTAAATGTTGGAAAACTCTTACTAGATTTCCATTCACGCATAAAAATTTCTAATTATTTACTAGCATCTCAAATTTAGTTGTAAAGCAGTTAAACGTGATGATGCTCAAGATGTTCTTCTGGATATTTGTCGGTGCATAATTCGGCTGGAAATAGTTGGATTTTATAACGTTTACCGTTAGGGATTAGGCAAGCGATTGCCTCGCCTCTGCATCGAATATAATGGCTCAACTTCAATATAGAGCTAGAAGGTGTCGAAGCGAACACAAAGCCGCGGATTACTGATATTACGTTCCTGCGTAATTGTGGTCCTTCAATGCCTCTTCGAGAGGGATAAGCGAGTACACACGGTATAATCCTGCTGCGACTACACCCGCTTTGTCACTTCCTGCGCTACACAAACTCCATTACACGACACCTACTGATCCTGCAAACACATATTATCAGCAGGAATATTAAGGATTAGTGAATAATGCTGCAGTAAAGAAATTAAATTTTCTTTAAAATGGTAACAGGAAATTTCGGAAATAAAAACTATTTCTGGAGATTTGTTTTTATGATTGAGCTCGACTACACGCCTCGACAATAATTTGGGACATATACACCTCTATATCACTCACTAAAAATAGCGACATTTATTAACCTATTTTTTTAGAGCGGGTCATCTAAATAAGTTGGAGATTTGCATACAGTTAGAAAAAATTTTTTGAAAAATTCAAAGCTAATTAAATTCCAATGCTGCATATGATAAATGTCTGAACAAACAGGTAATGGCATGTTATCCTTTTAAGGTCAATTAGATCTCGTTTTTATTTGATGATACCGCTACATTCCCTTAGAGAATCTCTCAATGATTCCGCTATCTCTGTTAATAACAACTTTGATTATTTTCTTCAGAATAAATTGTAGAGACTTCCACTAGCCATTCTTTGCATAAAATTTACTTTGAACAATAGAATCTGGAAAGTTGTCCATTTTCTCAAGTTGCACACTTTAATGACTGCCGTCTCATGATTTGTGTGTTTACGGTTTATTAAATAACGAAGCATTTGTTGTGCAGATAACGATAAATCTGCTAGTTTCAGCCATTAGTATGAATTATTCAAACAATTACACGATAAGAGACAAATTATACAGAATGTCTTGAATTACACAGTGTTCGTGAGGCGAGCGTGCATTACCAGTGCATTCCTCTATACCGATAGATTTAAATTTTTTATTTCTTTTACCTCACTCGCTCAAGAAAATAAGCAGTCATCTTGCTACGTAAACTGCCAATTAGTGTTTGCGATAAACAGGAAATTAAGCACCGTCGTACATACGGGACATTTGATTTCGAACGATATCTTCTACCGAATGTCTTTATGTCAATGGGAATTTAGGCGGACTGCCCACGTAGATTTTCAACTGAGATATACTCTCTAACTAAATAATTATTTACCATGGCTGGGTAAGCATGAATGTGTTAAGCGATAGTCGGAATGCACCGCTAGTAATTATTTATTCTGTTGCAACCAGAGAAATGCAAAATGTTATAATTTTCATGCAGAGGTCAAAGTTATGAATTTTTATCCACAAAACTCAATCACTGCCAAGTTCAACGATGAAACTATCGGTTAACCTTCAAAAAACGATTACTTTTAAATGAGCTTGGAATTTGTAGCTTACTCCGCGAGTCCACATCCGTGGCTTTTTAAAAAGCTCATTCTTATCTACTTTGAGAGCTTCCACAATAGTCCCCAGTCTAGGTCGACATAATAGCTTTTATAATTTGAATGGGGAGATTAAAAACGGGGCCTTATGTGGAACAACTGCCGTCACAAACAAACGTGGCTATCCCGTCTTCGTCGTTGTTGCAAGAAAGCAGTTTCAATTACCACTTCTATACAAAATGCGACTTAGTAGTGCATGGTGTAGAATAGCGCCTTCGCATTATAGAACATCAAATCGGAATTTGTTCCCCTATCATATTTAGAAAAAAAAAACTTTTAAGTGGACACGACATCACTAATGCTGAAAAAAACTTGTGTGTGGGTGCCATTGAGACAGGAAGTTATGAATGGGCCGCCTGGCACAACTATTCCCGGATTTAGCAACAGGATTGATGTCTCCCGTGTCCTATTTTCATTGTTTTGTTTGCATGCGCTGCATATTTCGAACTCGGTTAAAAATATCCATAGGAATTATTAAACCGTTTGGAAAAAACTACAAGAAGCTAGAATTGTGGCACGATTCTATTCCAACGAAGTGCTAATTACATTTCATCTTCGTCAAAAGCGTGAAAGCTGTTGAGAAAAAAAGAGCAAACCAATTTGGTCTTTCACGAAGTGCGCTTCCACCTAGAAGCCACGAATCGTGCCGATCGGAGAAGAATAAGATGAAGAAGTCTATTAGCTGCTAGAAGGCGCCGGTATAAATTGGACACATTGTAACTGCCGGAAATTACATGTTAGCTACGTCAATTGCGTGCCTACGGCTCGTTAAAGGGTAAAACAAAAAAAAAGAAAAACTAAATACAAAGTAAATTTCTTTTAGTGCGTAAATTTTATGCGGAATTTAGGGAATCTACCCTGCGACATGCGACTTGAGCCAGGTCGGAATTGGCCCGCGAACAGATAAAGATTTGTCGAGTGGTTTGTATGCATTCCTTGTTGATTGATAGACTCTTTGGCAGAACGTCAGAGTGTCCGATCAGCAATTAACATCCCAGGGCGTTGTAAAGCGCGCCTCTTCATTGTTTAGCAGTTATTTCCAGACGCACGTGGGGATTTCCATTGTCGGTGTTGGCAGAGAGCCTGCAGGAAGTAGAGCTCTATTTTCAGTTTACTGATTGTCAACGACGTTAATTAAACGCGATTTTCCGTTTGTTTTTTTTTTTCGAAAATATTTCATCGCTTTATTATGCAGATTCTCTGTTACAATAGCTACAAGTCATGTGATTTTTTCAGATAAACAAACAACAAAAATAGTGATTGTTATTTCAGATAAATCTTTTTTGGCACACCTGTAAGACAAAAGCAACAAGCGTCCATAACTCCACACATAATTATTTCTATAACCAATGTATCCAATTCCCTTTGAAGTTGTCTACCTGTTTTATAGATTCTGTCATGCTGTACTTAAATCTTCTCGTAACATGAGTCTAACCAATTATTCAATCGAAATTTATGCTCATTCATAAACCTATTTAATTGACTTCAGTTATAAGTATTATAAAACTCAAACTAAGATGTTGAATGATTATATACTGTTTAAATTTTATTACTGGACTGAAAGCCAACTATTTTTTCAACAAAACATCGACATGGAACGTTTAGTACCATTGTGATCAACTTGATTAATACAACAACAACTGACTACATCGTTTGAGTTGTGAAAAATGAGTAGATTTTTATAGGATTTAGTGTGGAAACAAAGGCGGTGATATATCTTTTCGAATACAAAGACTAGAAGCATATTCTTGCATAACAGAAAAATTTATTAGGTACTGATAAAGGTATGAATTTTCTTGTTGGGAATGTAAAACTGATAAAGCAATATTTCATTTATGACATCATCTCGTCGCTTTTTCGGATCAATTTCAAACGCATCGTTAGGTGTTCTTGCTTGCCGTTTTTCGGTCCTGAAGATAGATAACATGGAAGTGATTATCGGCAGATGGCGCTTCTGCTATCTGAGTTCGGTCGAGTCGAGGTGTCAGACAGCGATCGGTGATTAATGACTTGAAGCATTAGGCATTGACAGGGTCGTATTGTCGAGACGAGAAGGGGCGCAGAACCCCCGCGACTCCACAAGTCGACTCAATTATGCAAAAAGGCCAAGTCTTGACAGCTCAAGATAAGAGATTTTCAGAAGCACGTGTGAAGAGTCAGATTCTTTTTTTCTCTATAATTAAATCGTCTTTTTGCGCGTCCTTGGAGTCCTCCCGGATGTTTGCTTTTGATCCCAGAATATCCAAGAATTCGGCCGCACTTTTTGAATCTGTGAATGAACTTTGGCAAGGTGTCCCTTCCGGGTGCATCCAGATTATGAATGAACATCGCTCGACCGATTTAGCCTCCTGCTGGAACGCCGCGAGGCTATTCATACACAGATCCCAGGCGGCCGTGCATGCCGCCCCCGTTACCTCTCAGCGCCCGCACCGGGACGCTGCTGCGTCGTGTTGTTCTCTTTAGATCTGCGCGAATATGTGCTCGCTGTACGACTCAAATAAATTATTCCATACATTTTATATACGAAGCGGACAAATACACTAAAACTTCTTGTTCCTTTATTGTCGACATAACTCGGTGGTGCCGTTTCGCAACCATGTCCATAAAATACCATAAAACTCGAATAAAATAAGAATATTGCTGCATAAAATGAACTCAGGTGGCCCCCAAAGAATGCGACGAGACTGAGATGACAAAGACACTTATGTAGGAAATAAACCAAAATTGAAAGGAATAAGGGTGACGATGGTAATACTTAAGGTAGAAAAGAACGACTTGGTTTCTTTTTCATACTCACGATTAAGATTGATGGAGTATTTTACCATGTTCACACCTTTCTCTTCTAACAAATTACTTTTGCTTTCAGCGGCTACAAAATAACTTTTTATTAATTGCAATATATATTTTAACCTTTAAATAGTTATTTGCAGTTAATCAGACAATACCACTCTAATAATGATAGATATTGAAATTAACTTCATCGTAATCTATTTTTAACTTTACTATATCTTATATGCGACCTTGCTACTCCATTACAAAGTCAATTAATAACTCAATATTCAGTATAAGGTTAATAAAATTATTTTGGCAAATTTAAGCTACTTTCTATTTTAAAATAACTAAACATATGTGCATGCTCCAGTTTTACTAAAATGTTTATAAGTTATTTGATTTAATTCTACCACAAACTAAATTTATTAAAAAACATTCTATTCATATTTCGAAATTTATTACACCTCTCAACTTTACATTCAACTTTAATAAAATAATCTGTTATCGTTATGTTGTCAAATCACATTTGACCGCAAATTTTTCTACATTTCTTATAATAAAGTATAAAGTCATAATTATAATTGGATGTAAACTTTTAAAACAGTTAAAAGTTAATAGACAAATAAAAGTTATTTAAATTCTTTTATGACAGCTCTGTAAGAGTTTTTATGGATTTAACAAATCTGTCTTGAAAGAATATAAGTAGTCATTATTTCATTCAGAATTAATAGAAAGGCAATAAACCTAGATACATTCTAATAGTAAGACAAAGATTAAGTTTCATTTTTGAATTATGTATAATTTTTTATAAATGTTTCCAATTAAAGAATATAGCAAGACGATCAATTTTTATTAATAATTTATAATTCAGCTTCTGCTTTTACTTGAAGAGATTGTTCGAAACTAGTTTGAATTTCATTATGCAAATAGTCGAAACGTTTAAGATTTCTTCTAATCAATACAAAAATAATCTTTATTGAAAGCTTTTCAACATAAATTGAAACAAGAAACTGTAGATTTGAACAATTATAGATTAAATAATAAAATGAAAATTTTACGATCTCAAACATTAAACTGAAGAGATTACAGCGAAGAGAAATCTCATTTGAGCAAAAACTCTCACGGTTCTTTGTAGTCTTATTCAAGCACGTAATGAAGCTTGAGTGATTTAATACAATACTGAAGAAACAAGCAATTCACTTAATCATAACAGTTACTTTAGGATTAGTGATAGGAGAATCACAGAAAATTGAAAAACATTAAAGTATGTAATTTTGTATAAACATCATATCAATTTTCTATAATACAAAAAAGGAGAATTGCATGAACAAGAAATATAACACCAAAAGACTAATTATTATTGAAAAATTGAGTGATAAAATTTTTATAATTTAATGCGAATCATCATCTTTCATTTTTGTATCTCAAGAGACCGAAAAGACGATTGTATCATTTGGAGACAGTTTTGATAATTTTGACAAGAATTCTAATCACCACAGTGTGAATCGGAAAAATGCATACTTACGGCACAGCACTTGATAGAATCGTGTGTTGAATTTTGTTGTACATGAACCATTCAGCATTGCTTATTGGGAATGTTTTGCAGAATTCATTGACCAAAATTAATAATTCAGAAACAATTCAGAATTGAAGGTTTCCGCTTACACAACAAATTAGTCCAAAAATTATTAATGTTATTTTTATCTTACCTATTCAGTTTTAATAAAATCTTTTTAGACAGAGTTGAAGGAAGCTGATAGTACTTGACGAATTTTTTCAGAAGTTATCTATGTTTCATTAAAATGCTAGAGTTAATTGAAATTGCTGAAATATTTAAATTGGCGCCAAATGGTCGCCAATACAGTTATGTCATCATGACAGTAATGACTTTTTACAATAGTAAGTCAAGTGTTACAAATCAGTGGAGATTCAGTTTACAATTTCCAACAGATCTTGAAATAACAGTATTAAAATGTAAAATTTATCAGCAATCATTTATTTACTGGTCATAGAATTCAGGTGGATGAATGAGGCTTAGTAGAAAAGCAACAAGGATCAAACTGATCAGTTAAAACCGGGCTTGGTCATTTTGGCAATGTTAAATAACTTAAAAACTTTATGGTAATTGAACTTTATTTGCAATAATAATAATAATCATCTGTTTTCATAGAAGGTAGAAGCTGTTGTAGTGGGATTCAATTTTGAAAAAAAACGTGAAACTTCATTTCCAGCAGCTTTTTCAAATACCAGTTCAATCCGTTTTAAATAATGAACAATTAAATACTTTGATATTCCCAAGATTAATAAGTGAATACGTTAAAAGAGTTGAAAATAAACCTTTATTTTATGTTAACTTTAGATTTTTATTTCTCACTTTGTTAAATCAAAAACTTTTTATTCAATACAACAGATAACAATTTGTAAATTCAGGTTAATAAAAACGAAATAAAAACCTTTCTTTGTCAATTTATTTGATTTAAGTTTCTTTGCTTGCGTACTTAGCTGTGATAAATTCACAAATACCTAAATATACTAAATCACACATTTTTTCAATTATCATCGCTGAATGCAATTTTAACTTTTCTTCTTGATTGATTTAATCGTGAACAACTATCCATCTGAATTTCTAAATAATCAGTTATTGATAAATTATACATTTTGATGATATCTGAATATTTTGTGAAAAAATACCGAATAAAATCCTAGCATTACATTTTTTTCAGCCATTTTATCATTCGAAAAAGTCATAATTCATAATGACAAATAACATAACTGTATTACCGACCATTTGGCGCCAATTTAAATATTTCAGCAATTTCATTTAACATTAGCATTTTACAAAAACATAGAAAATCACTGAAAAAATTCATGTGTTAAGTACTAATAGCTTTCTTCAACTATACAAATGTCTAAAAAGATTTTATTTAAATTGAATAGGTAAGATAAAAATCACATTAATAAATTTTTGCTCTCATTTCCTTATATACCCAAAATCTTGAGACAATGTGTATTCAGAGGCATCGATGCCGATACCTCGACGAAGCTATATTGAATAGTTATTCTTTCGATACCAATAGTTTCTATACCTCGATACAACGATACCAATACTGACGCTACTTTTGATAATTTGAATAATAACGATACTCGATACAGTGGTATCGTCCTACCTTGTTATGGTTCAGTACCTAACTCAGAAAGTGTAGATGTAGGTTACGAATTATGATTGATTTTGATGTAACCGGAACTTATTTGGAAAAAGTAAAACGTGTAGAAGTAGCGAATAGTGAGTAGACTTGATCAAGCGGATTCAAGTGATAGAAAACCACTGACTGTAAATGCCAAAAGAATAAATAATGATTTTCACACGATTTGAAAAAAGAAAATTGAAAAAAAGGATGATGATTCTAGGAGGATTCAACAAAAAAAATATCTCTATTAAGTAGTGCTTTAAAAAAATCCAGTCTTTTATTCGATATGTTGATGAAAAAAATTTTTGTAATTTTTATTTTAGTAATTTAACCGCAAAAATAGAAATAATAAAAATGACACAGAGCTTTGTGAAGTCTGAGCTTATTGGTTCAGTTGGAAAGACATTAGCAGTAGGTAATAGAAAACTCTAAACTTGAACGACTTCTTACGTATTGCTGATTTAATTGTGATGCTTGTTTTAAATTCTTTATTTCAGTATTCTATAAAATGTAAGTAAAAACTTCATTGACCTTAATGTGATATTAAGAAAACTTCTAAATTAGATATCATTTACTCATTTTCGTGCTGGTTGAATAAAATATTCAATGTTTGATGTAGTCTGTTAGATATTTCTTAAAAAAAATTCCATCGTCAGCTTGATAAATGTTTGGGTTGATCATTGATCAAGTTAGTCCTATTAGAATCCAGTCCGTCAGAATAGCTAATACTAACCACGAAGAAGATATTCAGGTATATCAAATCCGTGAACACGTTTTAGTAGTGACGCAACCCTTCATGTGAATTTCATGAGATTTAATGCACCGCCATATAATTGGGTTACCGTTCCGTGCTCATCCGTCCTCGTCTCCGAGGAGCCAACAAGTTAGTAAGCCATTTCCCGGGTCCTATCTTCGGCACGTCATTTGTTCCCAGTCAAACGGCTTCAAACAGAACCTCATTATAAGTTGCCTGATGTTCATAAAATATACAGAAAGCGGCCCCGAATCTCAACTCTCCGAATAATTCCATGTTTGTTATACACCGTAGGGTACACTAGGATAATGTGGTTAACCAGTCAGCTCTTTGCTGACGACGCCGACAGCATTAACCCTCGTTCGTTATTGTTTTTTGTACCAATTAACTCGTGTAATTCGATACCAAAGAGAATACATTGCTTCTGCTATTAGCGGCGTTTAATTTCAGAACTCGGGGAGCGATTGATGATGAGAGAGGGGTGAATTTCAAACCAAATTACATTCTGATATATTTTTAATCTGTTATCTAACAATTTTATTTATAATTTTATTTTCTGAAATCAGTTATAATTTTTCTATTTTTTGACTGAAATTATATTATGTTCATTTTATTTTTCATAAATTATATCCCACCCAACAAAACTCGTCCAATAAACTTGAGCCAAAACTCTACAATTCTTTTATATTCTGTAGGTATTGTGCCAATTAGGTGGAGCAAATCTTATCTGTTTTGTTCTCATTGGCTAAGTTTTCTTTTTTTTGCCTAGAAAAGCCAATTAGATTGTAGCTTCAATAAAAAATCAATTTACGGTTTTTTTAATTTAATAATTAAAATTAGATGCAAGGTTTCTGTTTTGTATAAATAGCGTTTATGACACAGCTTTGACAGATATTGTATTAACTAATAAACATTTCAGTTGTCAGCTGAAAATAATTTCAACTCTCATCTGTAACTAGTTAGTTGAGAATTTTTAGAAATGTAAAATAGTATCATCTAACATTAATTAAAAAACTATTTTTTCAATAAAAGAATGTAGATAGAAATCTATTGAAATTGAAAAGTGCCACAAACATCATCTTTATTAAATAAAATGCCCTTTATTTAAATCTTTAGATCGCAAACATATATTTGTTTCTTAATTAAAACCCATAAAAATGTTTGAATTATTTATTTCGATTTTAAGTTAATTTTTTTATGAAATTGTAACCGACACTTTCTTGAGTCTATGTCTCGCCTGTGTCGTATTAAAGAGAGATCAACAATTAAAGTAGCGTTAACGATGCCGACTACAAATTACCATCATCATGATCATTTAAGGAACTAAATTAGTATACCTGCCGTCGATTTACCTACTTATGTTAATTAATTAAGAGACTAAATGAAATTTATAGCGTCCATGTAAAGAGCGACGCTGAGTCTCCATAAACTTTTTCTCTATAATAATTATCGAATTTTCCGTTTAGAAAACAAGTTCATCGAACGGAACTAATAATTATTAACACTGTTAATAATTTATTAATTAAGACATTACTGAATCTTGACGCCATCAGTTATGTTAAATGATCAAGAATAAAATCGAGAGTTAAGATAACAGGATACAAATGGTTGACTTGCTATTCAAGAAAAATTCTAATCAAAATCGACCACTATAAAATGGATATTTATTACCGACATAAAATGCATATTAATAGTTCGGAATAGAGGAAACCTCTTCACATTATTAAGAAAAATTAGGTTTATTTCTACTGACGATAAAACAACTAATGGAGTTTTGTTAAGATAATTCTTTCAATTTTTTGTTTGGTTAGCGGAGCTTTTAAGTTTAAAAGCACTCTTGTAACTTTGAATATAGTTTTTACCATTATGACCACCAGCTATTTTTATTTTAATAGAATGACTAATGAAAAATCCACAACTGATTAAAAACAACAATTAAATGGAAGAATTAAAAGTCAAAATTCAAACTTGATGTTGTCTTTGTAATTAACTACATGTAAAATAGTTTCTAATGAGTTGTTTATAATTTCAATCATTATTATTATTACTTCAAGTTAATGATTGTGTGTAGGTTGTAAAAAAATCTTCCTCGTGCTATAATAAGTAAGTGTCTTTGGAATTTGAAGAAAGGTCTTGTAAAACTTTGTCATGTAAATATCCGAATTTTTAACAAGATAGAAGTCCATTCGAGTTGTGTTATTAATACATTGGCAAAAGCTTTCAGACGATGTCCTTTTATATGCCCGCGAACACAAAAACTGAAACTTCAGTTGAACGAGCTTTTTCGCATGGAAGCTTCTATTCCTTTGCTGCAACTCTCTCATAAAGATTCGCTCCGACGTTTGCTCACTGTCGCAATAATCCATGCGAGAAGAAAAATTATAAATGCATTTTTCGTGTTGACTTTATCACAAAGCAATCTTCTTTTTTTTTGTACTCCGTAATTGATATTTCAATAATGACATTTTTTAAATTCTTCACACTAGAAAGCTTTTATTTCCGACTAGAAAATATTCCAAAAGCAGGTTTTTTACTAATAGAGAAGTGTCAAATAATTCAAATGTTTTTAACACCAATACCAATCAATTCGGAATTAAATTTACAGTTAAACCAACAAAGCTATTAGTCTGGAAGATTTGCTAATTGAAGAGAAATGGCGAATTACAACTACAATTTGAAAGCTATGAGGAAATTTCAAATAACATCTTTTTTCGTTTAGCTTTTACAAAAATGCGGATGAAAAGTGATAAATACTAGCTTGGTTTACAGATGCGGAAAGAGGTGGAGAATGCAAATGAGGTTTTTGCTTGATGTTTAAATAACAGGTAGAAGATCTTCATATTTTGGTTTAGGTAATTATGCATCTGGAGATGGTAAATGAGGCCAACCTACATAAAATATACAAACTTGGGTTTGCTGATTCTTGAATCCGCAGGAAAATAGAGCTCACCGCTAGCATCGCACCCTTTATGTTTTAGTCTTTGTTTGTTTGAAGAGGATGCAGCCAGCATATCTTATTGATTCAAGCAAGTTGGACGTCAGTGAGTCGATTCTGAGGCTGATCCCGGTCAGTTCTTTGTTTAAATAAGGATTAGTATAAGACGTTCCCGATTGTCCGTCGGTTGCGTAAGCTGTGGAGCCCTACAATAGTCAATTGTCTCGTGGGAGTCCCTCAGTTCGCTCCGCCTCGTAAAGACAACAATGCGAATCGGCAGTCGTCGTTGCGTCTTGGCTTGGCCGGGTCGCGAGCCCTAACAATTCGCCAATGCGGTAGGCGGGGCGCACACGTGGGTTGTAAGGAGGGGCGGAGGCGGTGCCGCAATAGTGGGGCGCTTTGCGGCGCACGTCGTCTATCAGACGCATCTTGGAACGCAGTGTATACGCACGCTGCTTTACGCGCTATCGTTGTCGGTCATCCGCAAGATTGCGGCGACAGTGAGGTTAGGACAGTGTGTGGTGGTGACAATAGCCGGCGGCGAAGCCGAGCAGGTGCACCGCCCGGCCAATCCGACAACAGCAAACAATAGGTGCGAGGGGGTGCGCATAGGGACGGCGACGGGGCGCGCATCCTCCTTTGCTGTTGTACTACAATACAGTGCGGACAGTCGACAGCAACACGGTGGCTGCTGCACCGCTGCAAGAGGTTCGCTCCCAGGCGAATCTGCCGCCATGTGCTGATCGCGGGCTCCTGGCGCACCTTAGGTGAGTGATTATGCATGCTGACGGCGACGGAGACGGCGGACACTAGGTACTACAAATCAATAACGAAATACTACTTGCTTTGTTTCTCACACGCTATATCCATAAATTCTAAGTGCATTATTTATATATGTACATTTCCGACATACTTTCTTAGAGAGGAAATCCTCGTTCTTTACGCACTTTATGTTAATTAACCGGTGCTGAGAAGGCAATTTCTTAACTGCACTAATCATTTACAATACCATAAAATAGTTTTTTAGCATTCCTAAAATTATATGATAATAAATTTAGATTATGTGCATTTACTCAAAATCTAAATCTAGTTTCATGATTGAGGACTTTGTGTATCACGTAATAAGAGATATTGTATATCCAATTATTTATTACTTCAACAAACACAAGATATGAATTAATTATCATTATCGAATATTAACTCACACATTTTTATTGAAGTATGACTAGCAGCATTCTGTAATTAATTCAGACTTTCATAATTTTTTTCACCTAATTTTCGTAAATTCATTGCCGCAAAACGCTGATAAAAATAACAAAATAATACCCAGTATGAAAGATTCTTTTATGCGATTAAAGTCGATTTCTGCACAAGGCGACGTTGTATTCAGTTTATGCAAACAGCAGAGTTTATCATAAATCGGATCACTATTAACGCTTTTTGTTTATTTATTCATCCAGTCCAGTCATAATAAGAAAATATGGTATCAGGTGAAATGACCAAAATGTGATACAGTGTAGCGATAAAATTTTTAAACACAAATAAAAAGATTGCGAAAGCTAAAATCTGTGCATAAAAAATCGATTGATTTAATTAAACAAATTATCGTGTCATTTCATGATTTCACACATAACTAATAAATACAGTGTTATCATTTAAATTGACTTTGTGAAAGTTAAAGAATTTCTTGCGAATTTGAAATACATCTTATAATAATTATGCGAGTTTAATATGGCGATAAATTAAGCGATTTTAACTCTTTATCCGTAATTGGAGCAGATGATCGAAAATTCCGCCGTTTTGGCTATAATTACACAATTAACAGGTTGTTGTCTAGATACCTACGGTTCCGAGGGGACAATTGTTATGGTAATTGCGGAACCGGTTTTGAATTTTCAAAAGGTTGTTCACTTTTCCGAAGAATCCAGCAGCTCTGTAGTTTCGTCTCTTCGATGATGCAAATCCAAATAATTAAAAAAAAAAAAAAGAAACAATTATTTTAATTGTCATTTCCGGTCCGAAGGGAAATCATTGCAAATTGTTGCAACAAGAAGCACCGCTTTGAGCATTCTTTTATTTGAAATTAAGAAAGCAATCTTTGTTCTGCAAAGTGGCACATCTGGTTTAGCTCAAGATTAGGCACTCGACTAATGGCAGGCGCACACATGTGTGGGTGTTGGACGTCCAACAACTACGTTCTGATTTCCCAAATGCAGGGTGCATTGTTCCCACACGCATATCGGGTTTCACCACTGACCCAGCTTCCAATAAATCAGGTTAAGAGTGCAACCCTCGACCCTTAGTAAGAGGGTGCATTCCTGATGACGCTTTCAAAAGCACACTTAAGGCAAGGTCAGGCACAAAATTTACAAATTTATAAACTTACTATTTCTCCATAAGATTATCCACTCTCCATAATTGATTCATTATTATTCTTAGAACTGATTATTTCATTACATTGTTCCGGTTATCGTGGCTGCGCTCACGTCCCAAATTCGAAGATAGAAAATGACCCAAGATCACGCTTAATCAACGGGTGTCTTCTCTCATTAAGAACAAAGCCGCGTATTTTTTTCCAAACTTAACAAAACCAGGCCATTGTGATAATCCATCCCAAATATAAATCATTCTATAGCCAAGTCTGGTCTCCAAAAAACACTCAAGTAAAACGATATGCGGCCATATGGAGTCCTGTACAATGGATATGCGAGTAACATGTTCGGAAAACAACTTCAGGATGGGATTTTGTAGACAAAGAGAACACATCTGGATGCCATTAGTTTAGTGATGCAGGTTCGGTTTTTGAAACTGGTCCATAATATCTGCAACATCCGTTACGGACGTCTAATTTTAAAATGGACCATCTGATGCATTTGCCCAATTAAAAACTTTACACCCTACAAGGATTATTTCATTTTCTTGGTAATAATTTAAACGGAAATTTGAGTATCCACAATCCATATTGTCTAAACATGTCACCAGTAGTAAAAGTATTACTTTCTTAAATGTTAGCTCATAAAAAACGA
The DNA here is from genome assembly GCA_030157265.1 of Latheticus oryzae. Lineage (NCBI taxonomy): Eukaryota > Metazoa > Arthropoda > Insecta > Coleoptera > Tenebrionidae > Latheticus > Latheticus oryzae. The sequence continues at coordinate 15,381,557 of CM058052.1, read as the reverse complement.
AAGGAAGACAGATTGGTGACTCTTTAACACCGTCACTTCTTTATTGCCTTTTTTCACTGAAATTCCATCCATTTATTATTCAAACTAAAAATAAATTTAACAGTTCTGTATTGCAAAAAATCGATTTCACATTTTTGATATTTTCAATTTAAGTAAAAACTTGTAAGCTTTCACCAGAGATAAATTAGCACTTTGGAAAATCTTTGGTATTTTTTCAAGATATATTACTTTAATGTAATCCATCTCAAAAGCATATTTGTTAGATGACGTAGATGCTTAAAATTTGGCCTTTCTAAATATCCAAATCTATTAAAATTTTTCAGTGTTGTTTTTTTGATAGAAAAAGGTCGTCGACCACCAAATCATCGCTAGCGCTTACATAAAACAGAAACTCACATATTTCAGCCGGAAAACAATTGACACATCTTTCAGCATTTCTAAAATAACCTAACAAAAACGAGAAATTTTTATTTCATATTTAAAACTAAAAATATTTTCAGGTCATTTTCAGAATTAAGCCATCATTCAACTTAACAATCGTTGAAACTTTTTTGTTGTTAACGACGCGCTACAATCAAAGAAACTAAATCCCGTTGAAATTAATCACCCTAGGATTAGAAATATTGAAGTGATTATTTAAATGAAGATGGAAGTCGCGCGATAATGGAACTTGTAAGGATTCTGTCAGAGATTATATTGAGGGGATTTATTCGAGAACGTAATTGATAAAAGAAAAAAAAGTTCAGTCTTCGTTTAGTGTTATGCTAATCTTTTGTACGCTTTTATTGTGTATAGAGATGGTAATTTGTTAAAAAAGCTAGTCTTTGTGTCGGCAACAACCTGAAAACATCCCCGACGCGACCGGAATAGGGGAAATCGAATTGTCCGCGGATCGGAATTGGCAAATCGCTGAAATGACAGTAAATGTTTGAAAAGGGGATGTAGATGGCCACTATGCAAAGCATCCGATGGATTATAGAGAGTTGGGGGCGGTATAATAGACTCCGAACATCCCGAATTGTCCCCGTTGTGTTTGTGCAGTGTTTTATGTTATGAGGTTTTCGATTCGTTGTATTCATTACAAATAACTACGAGGTTTTATATAGGGACAACCCCCTTTTCAAACATTTTACACAACACTAATTAAAGACTCTTTGTACACAAAGTATACAAAGTATACCATATTCAATATGAGCTAATCACTCCTTAATATCTTCCTTATGACTGATTCTAACACAAATGACAACATTATTAACATTCTGGGTGGTCTCATATTATTACGATTTTACCAGCTTTCCAAGTTTCCAAACATTTCCTTCAGTTAAAAAAAAAATAAGAATTATTAATACACTATCTGAGATTATATCAAATTCAGGTCTAGACAATTATCCATAGACGATAATTCTTCTTTTTCATTAAGATAAATGCATCTTCATATAAATTCTCATTTTTATGACGTCATCTTTTACCATTGGTTTTTACAGATAGGTATCTTTATTTTAAATTTAAAAGCTATAATAGAATACCCTCATCTTGAATCTTATTTTCATTATATGTAATAAAATAAGATTTCCGAATTAAAACAAGTTTGTAAATCAATCCAGAAGTTGAAGATGACTTAATATTACATAATATAAATAATAGATAAGAAAATTATGTTTAGAATCATATGATTCAGTATTATCTTATTAATTGGTTGCATTTGCGTTGTCTATAAAGTGTCTGAAAAGAGGGTAGTATGGGGTGCATTTCTTACGTCGACTTTCGCACGACCTGACGAAGATGATGAATGTATGTGTTGGTCGTAAACAACCATCATGTGTGTTATTCTAAGGAAGCGAACATCCGCCTTTCGGTGAAATATCGCCTTGTCTCTGAACAATCCTAAACAAGTCGTACTTTTGTCCTCAACCCCCTGTTAGATGATGCGTTAGTAAAACGGTTCGCCGGATCTTCAGCGGAAAATAAATAGGCTTTGATGGCCGCACAAATAGGAAACTGAAGTTGTAGAATAAATAAAGCCACCCTTTGAGTTATTGTATCAATTTTTTTTTTGCGTTGATGTGTTGCGTCGATAATAGCGTACCGTGTTTGACATTCATCAGTCGATGAACGAACAAGAAGAGCAGGTTCGCTTCGAATGGAATTGATAAAGTGCAACAACAAGAAACAAGCAAAGAGCGCTCATAACTTAAGAATATACAAACATAACAGAGAAATAACGCTAGTAAGAGACAAGACGTACAAGAAATCCAATTACTGGAATAGTTAAAACGCATTTTATTCCGGATCGTTTATCTTCCACTATTCATATATGGATATATCGTGAATGAAGAGCAAAAGAGTTTATTACACTTGCTACTGGAAAAAAATATTAATTTTTGATTTAAATAACAATCAATTTTTACGTCTCATTTCGTCATACAATCGTAAATTCCACAAGGGTCAAGTGTATCTTCGATATCCGAGGAAAATGACTTCCGAGATGAACAAGCGAACTTGATGACACGCATTGTGACTGTCATTATGTAAACGGTGGAGCTTTTATTATGTGGAGTCTAGTGAGGGTAGACATCCCCCAACTCGATGACACATGAGGACGTGTAATGCTTTGACGAACAATAGACTTCTTTTATTACGGCTGATCTGTTGCCATTAGGTCATTACATGTGTATGTGTGGGGCTTCGGAATAAGCGACTTGGGGCGATGGGACACGACCACCCTTATTACCAACACAATTCAAACATTCAACAGTTAAGGGGAGAACTAAAAGAGCTAAATACATTCTTTTACAAAAATTGAAAAATTTAGAAGATACATTGACTTTTGTGAAAGTGTTTAAACTTCGGAATTTTTAAAATACACAAATGATTCATGTTTGCAATTATACAGTTAGCCGTTAAACTATAATTCGAGAATGTTAGTTTATAAACATTTGCAAATACTCTAAACTAAAACTTGCATAAGAATAATCACCATAATCGTGTTTATATTTTATCTTTGAAGTTAATTATAAAAGGAATATTATAAAACTGCTCACTTTAGGTCGAAGCCTGAATATTGTAATTATGGATAATAAATAATACGCATTCGAAATTGGTCGTTTCCCTTCTCCCGGATCAATCCGGTTACGTTGGGCTTTTTCCATCTGTGGTGATTATTGTCGGGAAATCGCGTTTGCTCGCTGTAAAGATGTTGAAATAATGGCGCATAAAGTCGCAGCATGAAAGAAAACGTCGCCGTCCTCGAATCTCGAACAGAAACAGAAATAATATAATGAAGCAAAGAAAATATTTATTTGAGAAATTAGATTTGTTTCCCTGCTGTGTCGCGTCTAAAATTGCTCGCGCGCTTCCAATCAATACGACTGGCGACTGCCATTTCTATATTTTCTATAGACTAAGCTGTATTTTCACAAAAATGTATCATTAAGCTTATAAATGCGTTTAGACTTCAAGAGCTTTTCATTTCTTTTCAACGTATGCATTATTCAAAGAAATAAAGCTTTTAAAAATTACAATGAGCCCTGTTTTCGTATAATTACGTATTAAGGTGAGAGGAATGATACTTTTAATTAGTTCCTTTTTGAAGGCTTTTTGGAGAAGGGAAGGAGGACATTCATTTCCTACATTTACCGACGAGGAGATGGGATCATTTCCGCGACTTAGACCCAAGTCACACGCAAAAAAATATATATACTCCATTGCAAAGGGTTAAGCCTGAAATTTGGACAAGTTTTTGAATCTCAAATCGATTGATAATCTAACATTGGAAAATTGAATTTACTAATTGTCTCAATATCGATTCCATTAAATAGTTATTAGATAATGAGTTTCTATTGTTCTATTGAATTAGATTAAAATCGGCATCGCTTTAAGATCGGCGTTATCTTTAACACGGCTATTCATGAACAACCATTGATTTTCGTCATTGGGACGCCCCAATAGGTAACGACTTGGGTCATTAAAGCTGTGGTTTGAGGAGTTAGAGAATTTCTAAATTAGAGAATTACATTAAGCGCCACATAAAATTAACGAAAACATTTGGGTCTTTAGAAAATAAAAATTTTAACAATTGAATTCTGAAATTTGTTGAGCGCTATTTTACTAAATAATTTGTTGTTTTGAAAATTTTTGCTAAACACTAACGGGCAGATTGATAAAACAGAATCTACCACAATTTATTTTATTTATTTTTTTTTAGTCTTTTATAAGAAAACTTTGTTCATTTCAGACAAGTATCTGTTTAATGCCGCCTTTTCAAATTATTTATTCGAATAGTTATTTGTACACCTGTTTCTAGATTAAATAGGCAGAAGCCAAACAGGTAAAACAGCCAAGTATTAAGTTAATTTTTTTAAAAAATGCTGATCATAAGTATTCCCAATAAAAACGTTTCTGAAATTTGTTCAAAGTTTTTTAGTCACAAATTGCAGGAAATTGCTCAAAGGTGCAAAACATGGTGATAGGATTATTTCCGCCATTTAAAGTAGAGTTTGTTAAAGTGAAAAAACTGAAAATTTACTATACTTGTATAACATAAACAGTGTGAGTTTTATAGAGGGCTCCCCAGTGCGAAGGGTTAACCTCAAAATCCTCTTAAACTGCAAACTAGCAAGCGGGTACTAACACAAAAGTGCCGCTTGATCATTACAGCAGAATATTATCTTATTACGATCTTCCCAAGATTTAAATTTTGCTAAACGAGGGGTCACTCACCAACTACCCGGATAATTATAATTTGTGTATATAATTGTCTAATTAATTTTATCTTCCGTGTAGCTGTCATTTTCTTAAGTTATAATTACCAAACTAACATGTAATGATTTTTGCTCTTTAATAAAACCCAGCGAATTGTCCGTTAAATATAGTGTCCGGATTTCTTCTTTTTTTTTGCACTTAAGTCTAATTCATACGTCAGTATATCTCTAGTTGGCAGCGATCCGGATTCAAGAATAGGCGTCTTCTTTTGTACACGTCCGCGGTTTGCTGGATGTATTATTTTCGCTCTGTGTTTTGTCTTCCAAACAATTCACATCTTTCAAGCATCCACGCAAACTATATAATTGCTTGAAAAAATTTTAAGGAAACGTGGCCAACAAAAATTGTAGTTTTGATTGCGTTTGAACACAATTCGTTGTTGTTTTTTGACATATAACATCTGGGACAACCATTCATTTTCTTAGTTATATAACAACTACATCACAATGATGAGATTAGGTTTTGTGATATGTTTCACGTTACTTTCACGTTGTTCAGTTAGCTGAATCTTAATAATGATAAATTTAGATTGTGATTACATTATTATATGGCTTAGATAAAGTCATGACCCCTTGTCGTAGCCAATTATCCTTTCAAGAAATCAACAGTTTGTCGCACGACATGCGGTCCAACTTGCACGCGGCCTTAGGCTAATATAGTTCCAAGTTATTTGCTTACGGAAATTGACAAGTCGCTAGTCTTTCCGAAACAAAATTTAATTACTAAACAGATGTGAAACCACACTGTAGTAATTTGCTATTACTAAATAAAACGGTAATAGATGTCCACATTTGCCAACCACCTAAAAATCCAATTTATAAACCTACCTCAACTGTTTTATTTATCCAAAAATTGCTTTCTCATTTAATTTGTTTTTATGAAGTTACTTAGAAATCTTACTTGTGTACAAGTTGAGATAATAATTGTAACTTTTGTTCAAACAGTTTATGTTTCATCGTCTAAACACGATTGTAAAAAGTTTGTTAAAACAAATGCTAAATAAGTTTGTTACAATAAATTCGTCGTCAGGTTGTTAAAGAAGATTTGTTTATGTTGGTCGAAATCGGTACACAATTTCGCGTTTTTATTGGTTTTAAAGTGAAATGTGTCGATAAAATGCGTTGGAGGTCGCTGTTTTACATTTGTCTTTAACAAATTGCTTTGTTAGAAGAGGAAGCAATGGGACGGACTGTATTCAATCATCTGTTAATAGCATCATTAGCTCGAAAAAATTGGGCATGCTTTAATTTAAAGGACAATGATAAATTGTTTCGAAAAATACAAACAATAGCAGTTTTTGCTAAAAGAAAATCTGCTCGTAAAAATTAAATTAAACAGAAATTTTACACATGTTCTATTAGAAGATGATATGACAGTCAATTATTGTTAGTGTCAAGTCTTTAACTACTTGAAATATTCAAAATAAATTTGACTGTCAAATGTTTGTTTCAGAAATATGTCCTCGAAGCGGAAAAGTCCTCCAACGAAACTTCAAGAAGGCGCATCGGACGGCGGCGGCGCTCCGCTGCCACCGACAATCGTGGGCAGTGGTAGCGACGGCGGCGGTTTGACGGACCTCGACGAAACAAGTAGTAATAATTTAAGCGATATTGGTGAAGAAGAAATCGGCAGTGGAAGTGGTGGCACGATGGTCAATAATTCAAGCGCGTTTTATAAACTATCCGAATCGTCATCTCCGAGTGTTTCAGGGAGCGAAGTAGATGACGGTATTGACGATGAACGGACACCGCCAACCAAGACGGCGAGAATGTGTTCAGAAGCACCGAATTCGATGCTCATGCCGTCGGGCATCTCGGCGCTATCGTTGCACAGCGACGAAAGACGACGGAATTCGTCTGAGTGCAGTTCGCCCACCTCCGATATAAAGACTAGTTTACATTACAATAACAATAACAGTAGTTTACACAATAACAATAGTTCCTCGCATCCGATGAAGAGATCAATGGATGATGTTCTTAAAAGACTCACATCCAAAATTAACAACAGTACTATTAAAGAAGAGAAAAGGCCTTCGCCTTCTTCCACCCCCAATTCAACACACAACTCGTGAGTATCACTCCTATTGCGTACTAAAAACACTATATCGGATTAACCTTGACCTTTAATCCAAATATACGCGATGGATGATAACTGAAATACCCGATTAACCCAATTCTTTTCCGCTTTTCTATTATGTCGCCAATCTATCTATGTATTTTTTCTCTTATCTAAATTTTATCCATTCATTATGTCTATACTCTTATAATACATCAATATTTTATTATCACATAACGGAAACAACAATTTATGTAACAACGTTACAATGTTAAGATTGTGTCTTTCAAACAATTGGATATGATGACAACAACGCGTATTGTTATACTTGATGGCTCTTATCGACATTTAATGGGCACAAAGTCATTTATGGGACAGTTTAGAGAAACCAACTATGGTCGTGATCGGAAAGACGTACAATAATGATAGTCTAGACTTTACAGTCTTTGTCATGTATCACGATTCTATTATTCTTCAATCCAAAAGAATCACTGAACTGAAGAAATAGGTTTTAACATGGAATTATAAAGTTACATAAACTATCATTAAGAACTGAGAAATGGTGTGAAGAAATTTGGGCTTAAAACTGTCGATATAATAAAGGATCTTCAATTATGTAATTTTTTTCCACAGAGACAATGTGCATTTGTTTTCCAAAAAAATAATATTGACTCTAATTAGCTAGTTTTTTTATTTTTTTATAACTTCTGAAATATGTTCTCTTCTTCAATTGATACAACTTCCAAAAAAAAAAGAATCCATATTTTAGTAATCGTTATCTTTTCTAGAAGAGGCTTAACTAAATCATTGTAAAATACAAAAATTAATTCTTAATTTCTTATTCTTATAATATCTTCACCTTGTCTTATCAGTTGTTTTTTGACATTCCGCTTATCCTCGTATATTCTTGTAATTCTGTATAGCTATTAGCCAGTAGCCACCGATCTCTTCATCTATTGCTTCTTTTTTTTCTATTTATTATCACTTTCTTTCTCAGTTCAGATTTTCTTTTTTAACTTTTTTTTCCATAAACATTGTCCCTTCTTTCATTGATTTTTTCCTTCGTATAATAATTTTATGTTAGCTTTTTTTAAATCTTCGTCTATTATTACCAAATCATTCTGTAAGTCTTTATATGTATATTATCGTATTACCACCACTATGTCATCTGCATCTGATGCCATTACCTTTTCCAATTGGCGATTTCTAACTTGTAGTTTGCAGTCTTTTTATTCTTTATTTAATTGCTTTTTACATCTACTTTTAATACTTTCTTCAAATTTAGAAGTAGTTGGAAAAGTAAATTCAAAGCCATTCCGTAATCAGAATTATTCAAAATTTCATTAAAATACAAAAAATAAAATGTCGTTTCTTTTATTTTTTTCTTTAATAGCAAACTACCTATAACATAAATAACTATAGTTATATCGGTTGATTCAGTTTAGTATTTGCTCTCTTGTGACTTTCTTATTTGTCAGAAAAAATACAACAAGTTTTCTACAAGTGGTCCACAACTGACTCGCTGCCGAAAAAGTATCTATAGTAAGAGCAATTTTTGACATAAAATTCTTTTGGAAAAAGGCAGTAGCAGTATAATAATAATCAATTCAAAACTTAGAGATTTAGTTTGTTTAAAAAAGCAATAATTACTTTCAAATACAATTGCAGTTAACTTCAGATAGTCAAAAAAATACGCCAACTTGATAGACAGTTGAAAATGAAAATCTGAATAAGAAAAGATAGAAACGTACTCAAAATCTAATAGAGGTGCAAATAAATTTTTAAAAGCGCTAGAAAAAAGTTATAACGACACATTGCAATCAAATTACAAATGACTGTTTTCTGGTCTCGACAGATAAGTTCCAGTTGTTTTATAGACTGTTAAGTTTTTATTAGAAGCAACATAATCTAACATTTTTTTTATTATTAATGTTATTATTAGTGTATTATACTAAAGTATAGTAGATTTTTTTTTATTTTACCCTAAAGCCATAAAACTATGTCAAATAACACTTCCATACGCCACTATTTTTGTCTTTGTTGTTTCTACACAAATAAGTGAAATAAAATGAGCACGTAGCAAGCAGCAACAATGCATATCTCACTTGCCTCACCTACCCTCTTGAAGAGTGAGAAAACCCGCAGAGTTTTATGGCTTTAGAGTAAAATTAAAAACATTCTACTATAAATGGTGTTATACATATTAAGAATTGGGATTAAATGGTATAAAAAAATACACAGGGTACCATTTGGATAAAAAGTTGATGTCACTCACTGACAGATATCATCGTTAAAGTGAACTGATACTTTTACCTAATAGATTTTTCACCGCATTTACAAATATATACATATAGTTTGGTGTACTTTTTCTTACAAATAAGAAAGTTACAGGGAAGCGAATACCAATCGGTATCACTCGGTATTTATGAGTATATGTACGAAAATGCATAGAAAATAGCTATTTTTGATGCAAATGATTAAAGACAAAATTTATTTACGGAAAAATAGTTTAGCGCTCGTTGCGAAAGCAAGTTAATGTTTTCAAATGGAAAGAATTGTTTAATTCAAATGTATCATACAATACTCATCGTATTTTGACCAATTGAAAAAAAAAAATACTACTTGGGTAATTTATGCACAAAATGATAATGATGATACTATTACTGTGAATAAAAAGTCAAAGTAAAGTACTTACGATAAAACATCCAAAATCAAACACCTTAAGAAATTTATGTTACATTTTATTTAAAATAATTCACGAACGTTTATGATTTCTGATTTTTAGAAAGAATAACCATTTCTAATCAAAACTGACTGATTGTTTTTTATTGAATTTTACAAAAAAATATATTAATTTACTTTTTTGTATGAAAAACCACAGTTTTCCTAATTCCGTCACCATATTTGACTTTTTCTTCTGTAATTGCGTTACCAGTTAAATTTGAATTAAAGCATTGGTTTGTTAAAGAAGGCGGCTAACCATAATTCTAGATTCTGTAAAATTCAATTTTTTCCAAAATAGCAAAAAACAAAAGGATGTCTGAATTTGGGTACTTTACTTTATCTAAAATTACAAAGATTGTGCAGATTTTGAATTTTTCTTTTGCTATGTTGATGTTATCAATAGCTGTGCGAACAAAGGGTTACTATGAAAATATTATTCACTTTTTATTCTGCTCTTTGGTTAAACTATTGTTTGAATACTAAGAATCAATATAAAAAATAGGAATTGTAAAACGACTAAAAAATTTTGCAATATTATTTGTATTTTTATACTCAACAATGTAAAAAACCGCATTATTGGGAAAATCTTGGCTTAGGCCTTATAAAACTAGTTTTTCAATATACTATTTTCTATTCCGTCTTTTCTGTCCAAATGTTCAAAAATAATAACATACTATTCTGTTGACTCAGTTTAATAAATCCATTATTTACTAGAAAAGGACGATGTAAAAGTCTTGAATTTTTCACGTTAGAGTTGTCATAGCTTGCTTGTAAAAACGTAAATACATAATTCTATAGTGGATTATACTTTGCTTACAATTCAAATTCATTATCAAAAGTATCAAATTATACGTTTTATAAATTCAGTGATACCATGAAGAAATTAGGTAGATAAAAAAATATGATTCTTACGTGAATAAACAGTGAAAAAGCGAATTTTATATTCATGATTTAAATTTTCTACAAAAGGATCTTCCACTTCTTTTTTTAGTCCTAGATGTATCTCATTAAAAAAAATCAAATATGATATTTTTTTGAACTTTTACAGATTTCAATTTAATTAAAAGAATTTTGTTCTTTCGAAATCTGATGGTAAATTAGCAAACTCAACTAATCATTTCAGATTTTTTCAGCATTTAATTAAAGTTTTTGAACACCATTAGAATCCAATCAATTTTCATTTTGTATTGAATGAAGCAAAAACAACAACAGATTTTGTTTTCTATTAAAAAAAAAGTTCTTTTGAGTATCGTTTATTTTTCCTACGACTGTAAAAACTGTAGCACTATCATCTCTTTATTTTCCCTCCATAATTAAGCCTAATTTTTGAACTCTTGAAACTATAATCACTTTTCTTTCATCATTTCGTTCTTAGATGTATAATGACATAGTTCTTAACCATGAATAACTGCAAATAACACTTGCAGATTACAAATGTTCCTTTAATTAAGTAGACAAAATTACAAAGCTTAAAGATTTTTTCTTTTCTGTTATAACAGAACACGTCCACCATCTAGTTTGAAGTTAAACCCCATTAATACAACATTCAGTAGGAAAGCAGTGACACAGACCTTTTGAAAACGCATTTAAAATTTATATTAAATCTCCACTACTGTATTATGCATTACATTTATCTGTTCAGCATTCAAATGAAACTTCTCTGTGATGCAGCAACACCCTTCTCATCTTGACGACGATGGCTGGATGTTTCTTGACCGGACCGTACATGCTGCACCAGGTCAATGCAGTTTATTTGTAGTGTAATGCATTTCAATGATCAAATTAGTTTCCTGTGCGGTAGCAAGACGCTTACTGCATAGTAATTTCGAATTTTAATAACGACAAGATTTGGATTCTTGGACTAAGTTTCACAACTAATCGTGTCCAATTTACATCTTCGAGATTTTAATATGATCGTGTTTTTTTTTCAGTGATGTGGAGCCAACGGCGGCTATCCACCAGGCACTTTCTGGCGATAATTTTATGGAGAAAGACCGCAAACTTTCAGAACTGATTTTCCAGCTGCAGATGGTGCGAGAACAGTTAATTTCTCAACAACAGCAACAACAACAAGAATCCAAGGTCTGTATATGTTTTGTATGTTAGCCCGTATATCAGCATTCGTCCCTTGATCTTTTCCATGTAAATTTAATTCGAAAACCAAGTCAAAGAAAGAGCAAACAACACCGTCACAAAAGTGACGACAAAGCCTTTCCCGACAATCGTCTGTTTCTGTGTGGTGTTGCATATTTTATTAATATTAGGGGTAGTAAAAGTGGATTTGAGGGTTGTTTCTGTTTAAAATTTTTCTCATGTATTGTATAATGCGCAGACATATTTTCGTATCGCCATTGTTCGGAAATGCTATTATCCCACCTGTCAGACAGCAGACAAAAGCAACTCATCCGTCACTAGATGACCAATGGCGATAGGTCGGATTTGTGCCAGCCAATAGCGTACATCTTGCGCGTGGGTTCCGTCACAGCTATCTATGATAATCGTTGGTGAAACAATACCCGGATGGCAGCGCTCTCTCATTCCGGTATCTTAACTCCGGTTTATATTTCTCAACAGCTTGTTTAACGTAAAAAATTACCACATTTAATTATGTCTACATTCAGAAGATGAATCTATAGATCTTTTTATAGAAGCTCATCCATTTTTTTAAACTCATCAACATTTATCTTATCTATTTTCGGGTTACCGGAATCGAAACCTAAACGATTTAAGGCCCGATCTCATCAGATTTTATCCATTTTAAATTACATATTGCATCGGTTTAATCCTGGATTTTATCGCCTCCACTTTATCGCTGTCCAATTGCGAATACTTTGTAATGATGGCTTGAATATTTTAATTTATGATTCGCTTTAACCTCGCTGATATAAAACTAAGAACGCCGCTGTTTTAATAGATCGTAATAAAATGAAGCTCAAAGTTCCGATGGACATCATTCCTTGAATTTATTGCAAAGAACGTGCTTTTAACTAAGCTCATACACCTTTTACAAGCCGCGGCCTCTACCAAATTTCAAACAAAAAAAAGCAGCTACACACAATGCATTACTTACCATCAGAAACTTTTTAGTATAAAAATTATAAACGTTCACTTCATATCTATAGTATTTACTGTTTAGCATTTGGTGAATGAAAAATGCGCTATTAATGGCACTATTTCATAATAAATTTGTATTTATTGAACATAATGTCTACACTTTCTGTGTAGATTCCGCACAAGATAAAGCGTCGTAAAATAATGTTCGTTCTTGACTAAAGTCGAATTTTTTTTGTTGAATCTTGTAATCGTCTTTAATAGATTTTAAAATGTGAATGTATGTATTTGTATTCGTCATTATATGTCATTTATAAATCTTCAGTTGAGTGAAAGAGGGTCTTAATTTCCGCAAGGAAATAATCATAATTGAGATGTCGTCGGTTCGGGGGCGGTCGCATTGCCATTTGAATAGCTACAATCTCTTTGTAACCGTGTGTATTTATGTTGTTTAAAGTTTGTATCAAAGCAAGCGAGCACAGACTCAATTCCATCAGACGTCTGATGTTGTCTGACGAGGGTTGCGACTATATATATATATATATATTATGCTATCTTGGCGAATTGTTGCCGAAGAGGTTGATTGGTTCAGTTGGTAGAGACAAAGCCGGGCAAAGAGGCAAAGCCGAGTTTGTATTACCATTCAACGCACCCTACATCATAATTATGACGGTAGGTTGTAACAAGATAATGACGGCAAAGTTTCGGTTTCGTCGATCTGATGATATTGAAGACAACGATGAAAGAGAGTCGTTGGAAAGTCGACGATAAATCAGCGACATTATCTGCCCTAGATTTGCATAAACGACGAACGAAACATGAGCTGATCAGACGATCTTTGCCGTTTTCGTATTCAACAAAAAAATATTCTATGTAATTATTGGACGATTAATATGCGCGAGAATAAAGTCCCGCTGTGATGTCGATACTAGGCTTGTAAACGCTAGGTTTATTGCCGCCGTTTATTATTTTAATAGCACGCTTTTATCACGGCTGCTAAGCATTCGTTCAATACACATTTGGGGTATTAGGTAGAATACCAATTATAAAATAATTGAATTGGTGGCTATTTCCCAAGATACAATTCTTTTTTTCTAAGACTTGAGAGTATCAGCGAAATCAGTTTAAATTATCAAGAACTCCCAAATCGTCAGCTTTGACGATCAGCAGTCAATTTCAACCCCGAAGTCAGTCGGTATTTGCGCAAGATGTAATTGTACATAACCTCGTTATCATTAGCAGTGTGCATCTGATTTCGGCCCCTTCCACATCCCATCAAAGGATCACAAACTAGCCCCTTTTGATTCATCGCGATTTGGCATTCCAGTTTCTGTGTAATTAAGTAATGGGAATCAAACTTGAGCTTTCAGATGTGCCGCGTTATTTGTACAACAGTTTCAACCAATCCAGTTGTCTGTTTGATGATTTCACTCTATGTTTTCTCTCCTTCAAAACAAGAAATTATCCTTTATATTAATGAGAAATTTACTAAATTTATAATGTAACAATTAATGTTATTATTAATGGAAATTGTATATAGAAAGAGGGGTCAGAATGTCACCGGGTCACTCGTGTTGGACTTGTATGGTCCTAATTATATAAAAGCATGATAAAATAACTCAAAAAAATTGTTTTTATTTTCACCTTGGTAATTATTATTATTTTATTATTTATCTTCATCGGGAATTTGTGCCAAATTTTTACATGTGATCATTATTGAGGTCATGAATGTTATCATTTTTGCAAAAGTCGCAGTGTCCTTTATTTTGACTTGTGCAATGTTTCAATAATCTTCAAACACAATACCCTTATCAAATAAGGTCACATTTTAATTATCTAAAATTCTAATAAAAGTATTAAATAATATAAATTCGAAAATATTTGCGTATGGATTTTTTGTGTATTATTGAAGGGATCGCTTTGAACTCACTGCGCTATGATTAGCTTTTAATGTTGGTCATTATGTGACATTGTAGGATGTATCAACATCAATAGAAATCATGGAAATTAGTTGTTATTGTATACAACGTATGTCATCACAAACGCTCTCGTTATTATACACATCCATATCAATATTTGACAAAACCCTTTGTGCTCGATTAAATTATTCCGGTTCGCATTCAACTAAAACAAACTCTAATTAACATCCAAACCACATATTGGAAATTGCGAGGGACAACTAACACAAAAGATGAATAGAATACTTCAAAAAGTACAATTTTAAACACAACTATACATAACTAAACGTCTAACGTTACTTTAAAGCTATAAATCGTTCAAAGAAAAATATTTTCTTGTGATTTATTATCTCATGCTGTGTACAATAAATTTTTCAGTTTTACATACAACAATCATATTTTTTGTATAGCTAAAGGTCATTGAAAAAGACAAAACGAAGAAATTTCTACTTTATGGTTGTACAATGTCCAGTTATCTTCTAACGTGATGTTGATATACGATTGTATGTTAGCGACAAATTAACAGTAATTTAACACCACATAAAATATGGCATTTTAAATGTTTGCATAATGCATAATGGAAGGATCCAGTTTGACAATACACATGTGCTTACTGAATACCGTAAAATATTATATGAGATGCTAAAACTGGAAGCCGATTCATTGCACCAACACAGAAAAAGGAACAAGTTTGTGGTATCAACTTCACAGAATGAAAAAACAATTAAAAAAAACATCAGAGAACAACGAGAAGCGACAGATCGAGCAAGTTGCAAATGCGACTTTTAACGGCTTTCCTACCTCAACGGACATTTTAAGTTTTCTATATAATCTAAATCAATATTAAAACTTTTGAAATTAAAAAAGTGGAATATTAATGTTAATCGATTGACATTAATATAGTGGAAAAAGGTTTACCACAACAGTTTCATTTCACTTTAGTGATACTGCAACCTCACTGTTCACTTTTGGCTATTACGTAAATTTGATTTTACGAAGCTATTACTCACTTTTTGTAAATATTTTGCAACAAACATCATAGAATGGAAAGTGTTCTTTCATTTTTGTGCGAAAAATTTTGTATACATACATTAAAATTTAAATTACTTTTGTTTTTCTGAAACGCTGTCAAATTCCTGTAAGTACTGTAAGACTAGTTGCGACTTTAAACATCAATAAGTCAATTTCATATATTTTTTATTGGTTTCTTTTACATTTTTCAGAGTATTGAATGTAATTGGAATAAATTAGGGAAAAAATTAGTGTGCAACGGGTGTGAAATTCCCTTTTACAAGCACATGTTATGTTGTCTAATATTAAAATTGTTCCACATACCTACTTGTTACATAGTAATACATAAAAAAGAGATACATCTTTTATACGACTTTCAAAATAAATGAACACGATGGCTCAAAGAATGATGTGGATATTTTTATAGTTTTTTTCTTTGGAAAAGATCTATTTTCTTTACATATTTAAGTTTATTTTTCAGTTCGCAACAAGCAAAATGCAGACCGTTTTCTAGTAGAGCTTTATCTCAAGATACATGAAGAATTCTGCAAAATTCCAACCATCTACAAGAACAATAAAAAAAATGATAAAAAAGCACAACCCAAACTCATCTATTCAAAATATCTGAAAAATATTTATATTTATTGAAATAGGAGTATTTCTCACAACCTGCCTCCTTCTTAAGTCCTTTAAAATCAGTTTTTTTGTAGTTTATAATATTCAAAAAACGCTCATCTATGTCAGTTAATCCTTGAACTAATATCAAATCATATTGATGGAAAATAAGACAAAAAGACAAACTTCCTACTTAATGATTAAAATATCAGCAATGCGAGCCTTTATTTCCTGAGCATTAGTATCAAAAGATTAATATTTAATAATAATTCCAACTGACTATTTTTCTGAAAATCATATTTCAATTACTTAATTAAGATTAATAATTTTGAATGTGAAACTGACATTTATTAATTAAATAATGATCAATTAAATCAAGAATTTGTAATTGACAGTCTTAAATTCGTTTAATTCCCACATCAAAAGCTCTCCATTTCTTTGAATTACTGAACACTAAAACAAACAAAAACCACACGGTTGCAGGAAAATCTCAAGATTAATCATAAGAAAATGACAGTTATTAAATAGATAATAATTAAGTGAATTAATAACCGCATGGTTTGATAATTACAATGTTTCTTCTAATTTCTTGTGCAACAACTTTATTAAAATAACAATTACTTTTTTTTGTCTTTAACTGTGGTTATGGAGTAAGTATAACCATAACAAAAACATAGACTACTCACATCCATCTGCTTTTCCTATCCACATGTTGTGGCATGTGTACTAAACAAAAGAAAACTTTTTCAAAAGTATGATATTTCTATATCACATTTCATCATTTCATAACCTTGAGTAATTTTATCCGAATCTATGATGTGTAAGGATTATTTTTGTCGATAGAATCCTTGTAATGACGTCAATATCTAAAAAAATGTCGTTTTCGTATTTATAATAATCGCATCCGCTCCATTGGTAAATTCTTGTGTACATTTAAATTTAGTCCGGTTCTGTACATCGTCGCGAAGATGCACTTTGCACAAATTAGTGTGAAACCACCCTACAAGTCAGAGTGACTTGCATATATAATTGTGTTAAATTAGGCGCACTTTCAAGATAAGACTTAATTTAATAAAGCAGGTGGAAATCGCACGTCGTGCATCATCAATAACGCATTTATCTATTGCAGAACTGTCAAACCGCATTGTTTAATGGCCTGTAAGTTAAACGATTAACAACCAGGGATGTACTTATAATTCCTATTTTTGGATCATGAAAAATTCGCTATAGCATGTTTACACCAATCTCAAGATTGACTATTATTTCTTTTATGGACGCTGGTTTTACAACCGCACATATATTACAATTTTATTTGAAAACTTTTAACATGACGATTTTTTCACACGTTTAATTAAACAACTTTTACGGCTGGACTAAGAAAAAAAAACACTTGAATTCTATTTTCGTGCTATAGATCACAATTAAGCGCGTAACATGGCGTTTGTATCCGCCCAACATCAGTCAAAAAAATCGCCGAGGGTGAATTTTTTAAAGGGTTGAACGTGTCGCAGCATGTCGGCGGCAGATTACACACACATCCGTTTAAAGGGCTAGTACTATGATTTTTTTAACTTTTTCGTTAAGGGAAAGAATGCAGTTAAAGGATGTTATGTCTGGCGAAAGGGTGGCTGAGTTAAAAAATAAGTCGATGATGGAAGAAGATCAGACGTGTTGAAGTTAATCCATTCAGGTTTTGTTATTATTTGGATGATAATCAATTTAAAGCGTGATGAAGTTTTGTTTTCTGTTTGTTTGCTCGTGCTTGAAGATAAAACGAAAATATTACTGAGCGAACTTTGCAATTCAGGGTCAGGAAAAAATCCAAATAATGCAAATTGGAAATAATCAGCGAGCACACGCGACATGGATGATCTCTATTTTTATTTTCATAATAAAAAATTTCAATGAAAGAATGATTTCAATAATTATTTTTAATAATTTCAAAAAAATAAAATGAAATAAATAATGTAAAATTGGTCAAGATAAAACAACAGTATTTAGTGACCTATCTATTTCAGTTTTATGATTAAACTTTTTTATATACGATTCAACAACACTGATAATTGTTTTAAAAAATTACAAGTTATAATTGAGATTATAAAATTTATGATATGTATTTTGAATGAACAAATAAAAAACAAATGCAACATTGCATTATGCAACAGAAAATAAGATTATTGACAGATGCTTTTTACTTTTTGCATTAATTATTACCATTAATAGAGTAACTGTTTCTTAACTAACAGATGGTCTCAATTGCAATTTTTTATCTCAGAATACAATATTGCAGATAATTTTCATTACAAATGCGATTTCTTTTATCGAAACTGTTGTATCATACTTCGATGTATTCATGTTTGTATAAGTCAAGGTTCAGTTAAAATACGACTAACTCAATATAGGGGAGAGGAGGTAACGAGGATTAGTTAGCTAGAAAGAACCAATTCAACTCAAAGACATAATCAAAAATTAATTAGGAGAATCATAATCAAATTATAACAGCATGAAGAAACTTGGCGAATTGTTGTTCCTATCGACGCTTGTTTTGTATTAGTTTCTAATAAATTATTTTGGAAAAACTGAAATCGTAGATCAGACGAATCATATTCTTTTTATAACTAACCTACAAAATTTTTCCTATGAGCTATGTCTATACTACTTCTGCTGTTTTTGAGTCTTGTGATTTCTGTTCAAATCTCCTAGGATCGATCAATTTTTTAACCTGATCTATTTTTTTCTACTAGAATCTAACACAAAATTGTTTCACTCGACATGTCAAATGTTTGCTTATGCAGAACCAGCTACCGGATACCCGGAGACAGTAATCAACGTAAATTCAGTGACATCATGTAGACAGCTTTTTTAAAAAAACTAACTCAAGATGATTCTTATCGTCACTCTAACTTGACACCTTCTTCACGTAATGTTGAGCATTATAGATGTTGACATCTCACTTCTCACAAAATAATAAACTGACCTTCTAAAAAATAAAAAATGAAAACAAGTAACACCAAATCGTCATTTACGTTGAATACTAAAGGAGGATGATAAAACCTATAATCAGATATAAATCCGTTTAACTTATTAAATTTATAAAAGTGCTGTCATTAATTTAATGACCGCCCATTCATTTAATAACTGTCATTTTTATAAGATTTAAAAAAAAAGGATTTATTTTTTTATTATTATTTTAAAGTATTTGCATGTGAGGGGAGTTGCATTATGCAGTGCTTGGGCCAGGTGTAATTTATTAATTTGTCGGGATAAGAAGCAGCTTGCTTCTCGAACAGGTTCAAGCTGGTCGTCTATGAACCAGTCAATGCCCCGGAATATTATTTAATTCAAAGTAATCCAGTATTTAAATGATCTGCCAAGTGCAGTTTGTTTCTCGTCGCCTTTCCAATTTTTAAACAATTTAGTGCTTATTCAATCTGCATACATTTGTAGTCAAAGTCATTTATTGTACGTTTGAGATTGAAACGGTCGGAGTTTATACGCCATAAAAATTGATATTTACGATAGCGCATCTTGTTAACTAACGTTCTTACTATGGCAAGTCCGATTAATCATAAATGTTAATCTGAATTTTACAAATTATGTGCAATAATAATAAAATGCGGACGAGATGACGATGTCCTCGCCATATCGGGAAATGTGCTCGTTAAAGGCGAAAACTCACCGTCAAGGCGAAAAACTAATCGCGATAATTAAACAATCTGCAATACAAAAGTGGATTATAAATAGTCTACAACTCGTTCAATATTGATTAAAATTATGCATTCATATGTGATGTAATAAAACTCGACAACTCCTCTCTCGTTAGTAATAAAGCGCGAAGAATTTCGAAACTAATCATAAAAATAAGCTTTGGACACGGTCAGCGGAAAATAAACAGAAAGAACATCTGTTTGAGCCATCTTTCAAAAATCTTATACTCTCCCTAATTATAGTTTAACTGTAAAGAGTACGTTCCTATAACGTCACATCGTTATTTTTGATATTAACCCCTCTATATTTACTCCTGCGTTCTATTAAAACATACTAGCGATTCTATTTAAAAGTGAGAATCTCGATTTTCGTGCCAATCTATAGTTGTTATTTACTTACTTGTGATATTTCCTTAATTTTTTTCACTAAAGTCACCGCAATGACATCTCCAGCGGAAGGTTCTTTCTTATAACTCCAAACAGCTGTGTGCTCCATTCATGTGTTTAAAATTAGAATGCACTCGATGTGTATCAAAGATATTTCAAATTTAGTAATGCATATCCATAACACGAAGGAAAAATGGGTAATTTTTTTAGATTTATGCTTTTCGACGGGCTTCTTTTTCTTCTAATTATAGAATAAAAAAGCAAAGTGTTGTTTATAAATATTCATGTAAAATGATACTCTTTTTATTATACTAAAAATACTATGAACTTGACCAGCTTTACTCTGATGACGTGATATTAGACGAGGGCATTAATCGAGGGACGTGTGATGTTGATTGATCACTTCTTCATTAGTTACGCTGTTGTTACAAAGGACATCCAGTGTCAACAATAAGACAAATTGAATGAAGCACTCAATTGGAACCCAGCACGTGTTAAAATCGTCAGTTACAACCTAAACCTAATTAACAATTTGATGCATATCCTGAACAAACCACCAAAGTGCTTTAGAAATAATTAAGATGGGATATTTCTCCCAATTAAAATCGTCCCGGATTTTAATAGCGTTCAAATAGTCAAGTGGTCGGCAGTATGAAAGACTTTATTGTTTGGAATAAACAAACGACTGCTCTTATAAAATAATGCGCACTTGCCGATAATATGTTCCGTTGGGCGTATGATTCGATTCACGAGCACTGGATGGGACGCTTTTTTCAAAGCACAACTTTACGGAAAAGAGAGAGCTTTTCAATGATGAATACAAAACTCTCGTTGTTGCCGCAAATGAAACAGGAAATGAGAAAAGAGATTTTTTGATGAAATTTTTCATCGCGAGTTTGGTCGGTTCTTCACCGCGCAGAAACTGGAAGAAATTTGGCGTGTGCTGCCACCTGTAGACACCGCAACGCATTTCAAAACACGGCAGGTTTCTTTCCTTATTTCACATTTTGCAACATCACATTCTCCAGATTGCACACCGAAAAAAAAATTATTTGATTATAACATACGAATTCCTTGTTTCCTACTGTTATGAAAAAAAAATTAAGTGAATCAAAATTTAGCCTGTGTGTAAAGTATTCATTTATTTCGGAAAAGCTTTTTTAGAAAATGACGTTCTTTAATATTTATTTATATTTATACGCGTATTAAAAATATGTGTGTATTTTTTTTTATTGTAACGTTAAAGCGATTAAGGCGCTAAATAATATTTATGGACAAAAAATTAGAGCAACCAAAAAAATTATTGGTATATCATGGAAGTACTTATTTGTTCTATTTCCATACTCAGTATGAGCTTTCATCATCAAAGTAAATGACAAAAAAAAGTTGAGAAACATTTCAATACAGGAAAACTGCTAAAGGAAATAGGAAACATGGAAAATTATAGAATTAGGTTTTGTATGGAAAAATGAGAGTTTATGGAGTATCTGATCATTGGAACTATTTTATAAAATTGCTGTGAAATATTGCCACTAAGCGCAATGGATTTCGGTAGTTTTCTGTTTTTTAAGTTATCACCATTAAATTTAATGTTTACTACAAATTTTTCCTTATTTTTACTTAAATAGTGCTTTATCAAATGTTCCCAATTTTATATGCCATTAAAAAAAAAACATCGTGAAATTTTTTTTCAAACAACAGAAAACATCAAATTAATAAAAAAACTTCTTTTGACGGAACGCAGTTGAATAATGGTAGCCATTTATGAAACAAAAGCAACATTTCTGGCGGGTCTTCAAGTTTTCTAAAATACCACATTTTTCTGATTATCAATTCTAAAAATTCTTCCATTTAATAAATATTTCTCAACCACTATTTTTTTCATAAAATCTGATTGTCTCACGCTTTTAATGTATCTGCTTTGCAGTTCTTTGGAATCGATATGTTGATGAATTAAAAGAAAGAGTTAAACAAGTGAATATTCCAGCGCATAAACCAGACATCGCATCGATGTGAAAGATATGTCTCGCAACTTATGTTCTTGTTAATTGAGTGTATTGGAACAATGGTTGTGCGCCCTCGGTGGTTGTTTCATCACCCTCTGTGTTTTTCGTAGCGTGAAAGGTTCAAAGGGTCCCAGTCCTTGATCCTTCAGTTGTGATTTTAATACGTATTATTTCGACAGAGCGCAATGTATATCTGATTATCACTTTTTAACGTCTACAATGCCAGTTTTCATCATCATGACGATGCTGCGATTTCCGCATTGACGTAAACAAACCAGAGGGGTTGTTGTTCCACCCTCTCCTCCCTTTTCCTTCTCTCGATCGTAGAGCAATTGAACGTCGTAATTGGTAATCAGTGGTGGCGTGGAGACCGCGACACGTGTCGCAAACAAGTGCCCACGTGATGAATACGTACCCCTTTGAATAAGTCGCCCCCTAGGCCGTCCCTGATCGTCTCTGTGTATTATGTTATTTTAGGATTTAACAAGGGTTTCTACTTGACATCAAAGGGGGAGCACTCGGCAAACAGCATACAGTCAATATTTGATGTGTGTACAAATATGCGGCGGTCATATCATCATAGTATATACATATACAGGGTATTAAAAGCATGCGCTTTATTAAAACTGATTATCATAAATAAATAAATGAAAATCGGTGATTAATCAAACGATCGATAAAAGAACCGAACAAATAATGATTAATTTAATTGGGGTGGCGTGAATTGAAACAATTCGCTTGTGTAGGGTTAATAAAGGGATAAACGTCCGCCAACCCCAAACGCGAAGTTAATTACCCTTAACAGTGGTTGGTTTATGACTTTGCGGCCCATAAATCATAATTCATATGCTTTGGGGTTGGATGAATACAATACCTTGTATTCACCCCACTCGATGTCTTCACGCCTCGCTCTACCACCATTCAAGGATTTATTGATTAAGCCAAACAAATTGTACAGAAATTACTTTACTGTTACGAGACGAGGGGGAAATCATATTAACGTTCACCTCAAAAGGCACAAATGAAAAACCATTTCTACACACATTATTAACTTTACTAAATTTTATAAAGATTTAGAAAGCCATTTGCTCTTTTTAACCTTCCACAAGCTGATTTCAATCCATGAAAAAGTTTCGGTTGATTTGAAATTCCTTGTAAAGGGAATAGTTAGTTGTTCCTCATTAAAGTGTTATAATTCGTGAAAGTTGTAGACACGCCTAACTAATGATAGTTGATTTGGTGCTTCTAAATATAATCCAAAGTTATTTGGAATCTGTCTTGTGAAAAGTTATATACCATAGCGCCTGTACTAGAGTCTTCCATCCCATTTGTTTAGTTTTTCTAAAACTAGAAGATGATTAGACGGATTAGTGTGCACAAGAGTGCTAATAACTTTTATACGAAAGCACATCGTCGATCCGAAGCAATAATCCCCTCAGCATCTATCCCACTCCACAGTATTATAGCTCGTGCATTGTAGGATGACATGACAAATCCTTAGGGAACAGCCTGTCTAAGGCTTATATTCCTTGTCACATCCACACTCTATTCTGGATTATTTCTTTTTATAACGGCGTCACAGCCGATTTTCGTCTTACTTACGACACATACAGACTGTACTAACATATCTAACTCTTTTTCTGTATATTATGTTTACAATGAAAGAATCGAACGCTTTCGAATCTTCTACTTCTTTCAACAAATAAACCTGCGCAAGTTTATGGACTGGGAACCGTGATCCGGCCGTTAGTTGGGACTGATTTACGGTGTTTAAGCACGTGAGTGATGGCCCGCAAGAAACAACAGCCTTCACGTGTTACATAAATCCGAAGAGACTGAAAAGTGCCGGCACGACACTGCTTTACGACGTTTCGAATCTATTCAAATCCATCTGCAAGAAGCGTTGCAAACTATTGTCGCCCGACAATATTAGTTTAGTCGTTCATCAAGCGTGAAATTCGCAACGACAAGTCAGAAGAAGACAAGTCTTCAGGGATTCACACGACTGATATTGATGTTTAAAACAGTGGACATACTGTATATTCAATCATTTTACTTGCTTCTCTGTATATCAAATCTCAAATGGTTCCGCTTGCAATCGGCGTAATTATCGAATTATCAGATGAATAGCTGGCGATCTTCCAGTTTGGAAATGTGAAATAAAAGTCTATAAATATGATGCAAGAAGTAGAAAAAAACTGGGCTAGAGGCACCATGGTCGAGCTGCAGTGAAATGAAGCCATTATTCGTTTTCCGCTAATTATCCATTTGAAAAATTCCCAGAGAAATGGAACAGAACTTGAAAATAGTGCAGGCGCAAGCTCCAGAATTTCCCTCAATATATCACTATCTTCGTTAATAAAATCCTTTTCTTCCAGGACACGATACAACTTTAATAACCAATTTAAAAAGAGATAAATCTGAAACTGAAGCACAAACTTAATCGTGCCTCATAAATTTCTCACTTGTATTGTTTTTTTTAGAATATATATCCACATAATTCACGTCAAATTTATGGTGGATTTATAATAATAATAGACTGGGACGTTTCGAACGCGTCATAAATTTACACATTTTCTTAATAAGACACAATATGAAAGCTATTTTTACTCTTGAAAATTTTTGGTAGTAAACAACAGATCTAAAATTAAATATACAAATTTACAGACGACAATATCCTCTCACCGATCATCCATGTTAAAGATTCACAACGTGAAGGTGGTCCAAAATAGTGCGGATTAATATTAATGGGACATTTGTTATATATTTTTTGTGTTGCTTTCGAAATGAGCTCCATAAATTTCAACGACAATTTAATTAAAAATGAAGATGTGACGGAAAAATGTTTACAAATTTAAGACGTGACAAAAGTTGCAAAGAAAGTATTTTGAAGAAAATGCCAAAAAGTGGCCTTTTTTCATCATGTTTATGTGCTAAATTATCTTTGACAGCTTTATTAAAAGAAGAGAATTTAGATTATGGATTAAATGGAAAATAATGTTTGAAGTTGATTGAATGTGTTTCTAAAAATACAAAATATATCATTGTGTTTATAAATATATAAAAATCCGAGATGGTAGAGTGAGATTAGGCACAAAAGCAGTGCGACATGAAAAAGCGTTGACGGCCGGCTGTCAAAGACGAGTTAGTGTTTCTTTGGGGATAGGATATTCAAGTGGCGAAAGTTGTCGTTGGCTAAAATTCTGTTTTATCTGTGTGTAAAGACAAGCCACAAAAAGAATATGT
Source organism: Latheticus oryzae (assembly GCA_030157265.1). Classification (NCBI taxonomy): domain Eukaryota; kingdom Metazoa; phylum Arthropoda; class Insecta; order Coleoptera; family Tenebrionidae; genus Latheticus; species Latheticus oryzae. The sequence continues at coordinate 15,356,036 of CM058052.1, read as the reverse complement.
CTACTAAATAATGCAAAATATGATGAGTGTGTTGAAGATGAAAAATCAAAAATGAAAGAAAAAAAAAGAATTATTATTAGATCGAAACGTTGAAGAAATAATAAACAATAGTCGAAGGAAACAGAAGCGGAAATAATAAAAAGTCCAGATAGTAATAAATCCATGCATTATGATTTATTAGACAATAAAGCGACATTGTGGAAAATAGCAGGGCCGGCTTTGAATACATTCACTTGTATTTGTTCAGGCCTCCTTCGAAATTATGCACATGTTTATACAGTCCAGTTATATTAATATGCACAGCTTATGAAACTGTTTATTGGTACAAGACGAAGAATTGTAAACCGCCACCGCCTCCGCAACACATATTGCTATCTAACAATAAAAGACAAAGTCCCTCCTCATTAAATCGGTGTATTGTTTTCGCAAAATCTCAGCGCTACATCTGTTCAACACATGTCTGCTGTGATCGTAGAGGGCGTCGCTTTCTGTGCTCTGCCTACTTGATTTAAAACAGATCGTAACAATAATCTATTGTGTGCGTCCGGCCAGCGGCCCCCAAAATGTCCCTGGATCATCAGCTAATGAATAAAATATCCGCGTAACAATGCAGATCAAAGCGTGGCTTAGAGCGTTCCCTTCCATTAAGATCACTACTGAAGATACTGTCCAAACAAGCCTTTATAATGTCAGTCGAGGGCATAAAACAAATGAAAACGACCTTTGAGTAAGCAACACACATTCAAAGAGATTTTTTCCACCAACAAAGTCGATAATTTCGATTCAAAATTTTTATTATTATTATTTTTAAAAACGCTGGGAAAACAAATGTGTTTATTTTAAACGCTCTTTGATACACTCGCTTTATTGTTTTAAGAGTTAATATATAGCGAGGACCAGCAGTTTATATTTCCCAACTAAATCGAATATTTCCATTAGACTTATGTTGATGTACTTTTCGGGAACTTTGATCTCTCTTCACTTCATCCGCGTACTTTATTCTTTATCGTTTTCCTGAATCATTATAAACTCACTTTCTGTTTCACGTCTATTCACAGTTGACGTCTGCACCAATTTTATGTGTCCCACGTGTATATACAAAGACATCGACTCTATTTTTTTCTTAGTCTTCACCAATCCTTTTTGTTATTCTCCATCAAACGGAAATCGATGATTAATCGACTTATTTTCATTACACATTAGCACCTCTTCTAAATAAATAAACTCACCACAAAGCTAGAAAATTGCTCAAAATATAACTACAAAAATTACAAACAAGAATAAATGTCAAGTCAATTTAACAATTTAAATATTCTAAAAAAATATGAAACAACACATGTCTAGATAATTTTTACATTCTGGCAATTTTTTATAAAACTGGCAAACAAAATAGATTTCAGCCACTTTTTCACAATAATAATAAAAATTTAACTCATGTATTTTTCATTGACGTCAGAACTAATAGCTATTATTGTTCACACTCAAAATAAGACATTGTTAAATATTTTGACTATCTCCATAGGAATTTGTCTTCTCAAATTTCGAATGAAAATCGTTGATATAATTGAAGAACCACGTGAGGAATTTAGATCGTAGGAAGTAGTTTTTTTCTTCTTCATTTCTCGAACCATGTGATTAAACTTTTCGGTTTTGCTTAATGCGATGTTTCATGCAAGTTATCGTGTAAATGTTAAAACGTTCAAGAATTACGTGATACTCTTACTTATTAAGCATAAACACTTAAACGATCTAACATAACATCAAAGGCCATTTTCTAACGTCAGAGAACAGCAACACAACAAAAAGCAATTCCTGTGGAGATGATCGACCTCCTGTAGTATTCTCAACACCACCCGTTCTTGTTCTTGGCTGGTCGAGTAATTAACACGCACCGGAAATGATATATCATGTCGTAATAATGACCGACACCAGAATATCTGCCTCTGCTGTCCCCTTAATGCTCTTATTCTGCTAGATCTTCTGCCAACGCCTCCAACTTGAGCGTTAATAAAGAAAAATCAACGTGTTTGTTGTTTTTTTTTTCTTTCTGAAGGAAGAGAAGTAGCGATAACAATAAAAGTCAGAATTGTGTTGTTTACGAGAGCGAGATGCGAAAGCTCTCTTGATATTTACGACGACTATTTAATTTGAAGATTCTGAAATGTGCACTATGTATGAGAACTGCAGTGAATGGAAGATAAAATTGGCCGGTTGCCGATGTATATTTAGTAGCCGTAGGCGGCTTGGCAACCTGCGAATATTTGGAAAAAAGAAACATGGAGAATATAACAGATGAACAATTCTTAAATGTATCTTTGTGCCCTTATTCCCCTCACCCGCCGCATTTGACACTCTTGCTCTCATTAATCTTCGACTATAATTGTTTCTCAACAATCCTTTTGCGCTTTTAGTTTAAATAAACATCCTCTTACAGCCCCCCGGTGCCACTCAACTGGTCAATGAAACCCACAAGCAGCTGGAATTCCAAAGACGGCAGCAGGAGCAAATGCTGCAACACCAACAAAAACTACAAGAAATTCAAGGCCAAATCAGCGCCCAGTATGCCGCCAGTGGAGTCAGTCCTCAAGGACTTATGTTCTTGCCCTTTTTGGAACAATTGCGTGGACTACAACCCTCAAAAGCTCTTGCAAATCACGTAAGTTTTATTAATACAAAAAAAAACTTTTTAATTAATTTACAATTCAATCTTAACAGATGCTGCCGCCACATCAAGTTCCAAGTTGGATCTCGGCCACTGCCCATCTTGCCCATATGTCAGCGACAACGGAAAAAAGGTCGCCGACGCCTCAGCGAACGTCTCCTACACCTCCTCCATCGGATCCTGATGCCCCTTTAAATTTATCAAAACCTAAATCATCTAGCTCAGGATCGGCAGGATCAAGTCCGCAAAGTGCACCGGCAGGATTACAAACGTTCAATGATCAACCTGTCGCTGCCACGGCCCCCAAACTACTACCTCCAAGTTTAGTTATGCCAAGAGCGTTTTTGCCCTATGCGGGTTTGCCTCCCCAGTTTAGTCCTTTACCTCCAAGCGTCGATAGAAGTAAGCAAGGGAAAGACGAGAAGCAACCGCCATTCCCTATGCATATGTATGGATTACAAGCGCCGCCACACATCGGAGGCAGATCCAAGGAGGAAAGCGGCATGAAAGACGAGACGGACTTCATGGCCGCTTGTCATAGTAAGAAATTTTCTCATAACTTTTTGTAAAATAGTATCTGCAAAAGAATTCAAAATAATAGAACTTTCAATTTTGTTTTTATTACCGATTTAAAGAACAAAAATAGAATAAATATTCTAGAAGCCTCCGTGTTTGCAATAATAAACTTTGAATTATTATTTTTCTTTAACTTTCTGTTTCGATCACTTAAACTGGAACTTTTCCAATTTGATGTAAGAACAAAGGAACAAAAATAATTTTTCCAAACAAAGTTTGAAAGCTTTAAAATAAATATAATAACTTGTCATTTTTTTCTAGTGTGGGGAGGCCCCGATCCAAACTTCAAATTAGACGATAATTCAGAAAAAGCAAAGATAATTCGCCAACAGACCAAACGCGACACCGAAAACAAACCCCACATAAAACGTCCCATGAACGCCTTTATGGTATGGGCAAAAGACGAACGTCGAAAGATTCTGAAGGCATGCCCAGACATGCACAACTCGAACATATCCAAAATTCTAGGAGCGCGTTGGAAGGCCATGTCGAATGCCGAAAAACAGCCTTACTACGAAGAACAATCTCGCCTTTCGAAATTGCACATGGAAAAACATCCTGATTATCGCTACCGCCCCCGACCTAAACGCACATGCATTGTAGATGGTAAGAAGATGCGCATCTCCGAATACAAAATGCTAATGCGACAGCGCCGCCAAGAGATGCGACAATTATGGTGCCGTGATGGCGGCAGTGATGTAAACTTCTCGCTACCGGCTAACAGTGACTTGGCGGCGGCGGCGGCGACGCGGGCGCCCGTCTCGCCGCCTTTAGGAATGATGAACGGCGCCGGGCCTAGTTCTGAAGGATTCTACTATCCTCATGATGGCGCCTCTCCAGACGCTCTCAACTTCTCGCAAGAACACTCAATGGCTTACGATTCAAGTCCACGGAATGAAGATGAATGAGTTTGGCCTAATAGGGAAAATGCTTTCCCTTGGTATTGAGTCGAAATTGGGTGGAGCCCATGTACAAAGTTTGAAGGCGGCCACGCTTTTCTTCGTGCCATCGAAGCCCTGAACATTCAGATTGAAAATTGGTGTTGTAGTTGTATTGTTATGTAGATATACTACTCTAGATCTTCAAGTTATTTATTACATTAGTTTTTAATGTTTTTCTCTTTGTTTTTCTTTTTTTTTTTTTTGTAAATCGTGTAAAGTTTTATACATAGTTTAAACATTGCATTGCATCAGCTTTATTTTGTTTTTAATTATTTTTATTTGTTATTTCTGCAATTCTAGTCTTCTCATTATTTATCGTTTAGCTTTAAAAAAAATCAATTATTAATTTTGGTACAAATTTTTTAATAATAAGAGGACTAGAGTTTGACAAAATCTTTAAATTAAAGTGCAATGTACCTATCATAAAATAGATTTGTTCTCAACTGTTGATGTTTATATATTTTAATATAAGAGCCAGTACTTTAAGTAATTATTATTTATTTTCAACAGTTTTTGTACTTGTACAGTGATTCAATTATATGTTATGGTTAGTATAACTATGTACTTAGACATAAACTTATCTGTCATATGCATAACATTATATTCAGAAAAGGTCAAAGTAGTGGTTAATCAAATTTGGTATTCACAGGTCATCCATAACCCAGTGACCAAATAAAGCCATTTTCATTCGTCAAAACGATTATTTTTTCATATTATAAACACAGAATTGAAAAATTTATTTATGCACATGCAAGACCAAGTTCATTGAGTCGTGAATCCTCCATTCAAGTTCTCTATAATCATTTCTCTCTCCGCTAAGAACTTGTGTGCCCATGAATAAAACATTTTTGAGCAATTACGAAACAATCTGTAGTATCGCTAAAACGATTAAGAATTGACTAAGCGTGAAATAGTTCTAAAACTATCTTTCTTTTATATGTTAATTTCTTCTCTCCATTAATTGCTCAAAAACCGGAAGTTAAACATAATGTTGATTTTTTAACTTTACATACTTAAAAATGTGATACCTGTAATTAGGTATAGTGTAAATTAAATTAGTATTTACTCGATTAGGTATGCACGACAATTATGAAAGAGATACGAGAATGTGTAGAGCATTTAAATTATTCCATAATGCATCATAGGGCTAGTGAGTGTTTGTAACAATACCATTCTCAATGTAAAATTATATTGTAAGTCATATATCTCATCAAATGATTACAACTGAAATGTCTACTAGGAAATAGGCTCACTGTTCTCTTCTGTGCCAAATTCGAATAAATAAACTGTAAACTATAAACGTCTTGTCTCCTTTGCGAAAACAAAACACATTTTTCAATAATAATTAACTTTTTCTTATGTAGAATTAAGTATTAAAATCGAGATCCATACAAGCATTCATTTGAAAACCTCAATAAATCACAAAAAAAAACATTTCAGACTCCTACACTAGTACCATCCCACTAATTGTTTGCATAACTCAGATGAATCCTTTTTTTGTGTTGAACCGAAAGTTGCGTGAATTATAGCCGTTTGCTATTTTATAGCTCGAAAGCATTCACATGTAACTTGCTTAAGTATTTGCAGAAGAATTCGTTATTGGGTAATTTAAAAAATAATGACTACTTGTATAAATCTAATTATCACGTTCTTTACATACATTTTTGTATATCAAATAATTTAGTAATGATTTCAAGATGTTCTGTAAAAGTAATGAATCTGATATTTGTTCAAAGCAACAAATGATTCAAATACCAAATAACTGAATGTTATTAACACACATCAGTAACAATAATTGCATCAAGCTGTATGTTCTACATCACTGCTTGAATTACGTATTTCGTAAAAGGTATCTATAATTTACAATGACAACACCGATAACTAAAGTGAAACCTTTGCAACTGTAATTTACAAAATCACACTATGTTATTAAAAAATAGTAATTTGGAGGCATCATTTTCAGATTTCACTTATATCCAGGAAATTGCCTTTTAACGAAATACCAAGTTGGTATGATGTCCCAAAAATGGCTAAACTTACGCAATTCTATAAAAAACTACTCATCTTAATATATTCACTAAAAGTATATTCTAATTAAGCACGCACATGACACCGTTATAACCCATTTGACATTTCCCAATATCCGGGTTATAAAAGAATCAAAAGTATTCCGGATCTAAAGTAACATTTTTAATATTATTCAAAAAATAAAAATTGTTTTAGCTAAAGTATTTAATTGTTGATGCTCCATCAAGGTGAGTTTATCGACCTTTTGATCTTGTGGTAAAGACTAGACCTAGACCAACAACTCTAAAGCGAAAAACAATCAAACACATACTTCATCGTCTAATCACCTGAATTTTTTGTTCAACTAAATTGAAAATAAATGGTATGAACTCTAAAAGCATATTCGAAGAATGCATCAAGGTCTTAATATTTTTGCGATAAATCAAAGTCAAGATCAAATTTCGATTTTGACCTTTCGAGCTATTCTTTTTTTAGCGAGGTCGGTGGTGAAGACAATTAATTGCCGTTCAAGTGAATAAATAATAAGTGTTTTCTTCGTTCATAATAGAAGAAAAATGATTGTTCATGTATCAAATTGTCAAATAATTTATGAATGTGCGGTTTTTAATTTATTTTAGAAATGTTATTTCTGTCATTTTGTAAATTTAGACACATTTACTGAAGAAGAGTGCTATTTTATTTATGGAAAACTAAAAATGGTAGTCACGTTTACTGTTTAACTGAGTTATTAACCATGTAGTGTTAAGGCAACAGCACGAAGTAGTTCAGTTAAGTAAAGGCAAAAATAAATTTCCTGGTGGAGCTAATTGAAAATTCAATGCTAAAGATATAGCTATAAAATCCAATAAAAAATAATAACTATAGTAATTTATACATTACATGGTTGAAATTGGACACTATAAAAGTATAAAAAGAAATTCATAATAAAGCGGTTTCAAGTCTTCTCACGTAAACAATAAGGCAGATTATAGCAGATGAAGCAAAAAAAAATAATGACTTGAAAACTAAGATTACATAAAACATTTCTAAAAAAAGTAGACATAGTCAAATGTAATAATAAAAATTTTAATGTAAGAAAAAAACTTTAAAACTACTGAAAAGCATCCAAATGAATGTTATTAAAAATTCATTTCGGACATACCTACATCAAATTTGATTAAAACTAACTTATGAAAAAAATACAAAATACCTGTTAAAACAGTTCTATACCAACGCCATAAATTCTTCAAAAAACATTCAAATAATTTTTCAGATTAAAAAAATGATTTTTAAAAAAATTGTTCGTTGATTTTTTCAAGCCAACATCACAATCTAATGAATGCATGAAAGTTGAATTTGAAATCCGATGCCAACTCCATCTCCAAAGAAAATTTTTGACAAAAACTCTGCAAAACCCAATGCATGAAAACGATAACTGTAATCATATGTTCTAACTTTTTTCGCAACTATTGACAGACTTCAGCCTTGTACCACCAATCAAACAACACCATTTGATCAGTTTTTTGTTTAATTTTTGGCCGATGTTCTTCGCTAATCAAAAACTGATTGTCGCTTGGTGTTTCAATTTTAAATCGATTGCTTTTAGCTTTCACAAATTTATCAGAACCATAAAAGCATTGCAAACACATCGAGTCGAGCAATTTTGTGATGATTTTCTCAGGAAAATTGTACAATCAGTTGAAATTTAACATTTTTATATCAAATTTTGGCACAAGTATTATAAACTAAAAAAGCGATTTTACTGAGTTTTCAAAAGAGCTATTTAAAGATAGCGCACCAACAACAGTCAAATTCAAATAACTCCAAAACAGACGACTAGGGGGTTATTAGGTATTTCTGTCCATAATTGTTTTGAATTTAGAAATTTTTCATACATTTGATAAATTACAACTTTTTTGCATAAAATAATGTTCTTGTCTGGAATTTATATGACAAGCCATTTTTGAGAAAAATTGAATTGAACTTTTCAACTTCAAAGAACTCTAGCTCCTAAACTAAGCAATTTTCATTTAGGCAAGTTAAGTTTAATCGACATAAAATAAACTCTAAAATTTGTCCCTTCTTTGTTTGAGGAGCATTTCTGGACACAAAAATTATGAGACCTGTAATCCTAACCTGTTTTCCGATTCTGAGATGAGTCGCAAAATTACTTCGGTCGCAACTGCATAGCAGTAACCAATAGCAGTACCAAATTAACGTAGTTGCTATGCAAATTCGCATTTGCAACGGTTGCAACTAAACTTAGAATAAGGCCGAAATTCTTCATGTTTCAGTATAGAAACTAGATAGGTATGTTGAGTGCCCATATCGTAAAGTTTACTTAGCAATTTTTCAAACTGATTATACTCAACAGTGCATTTGATTCTAAACTGACAATGCCAACAGATGACTAACTTATTAAACATAAAAAAATAGTGCGTACTTACCTTCATTGATACCCCTCCGTAGTAGTCCGTTGTCTTTGAAGAAAACATCCTTATTGTATCTGTACATCATAGATTGGCTCTAACACTATCAAGTGTTTACAATCACAAATTCTGCACCTTCTCTCAAACCACCAATTGTAAAACATCACTTAATGTCGTTAAACTAGCAAATTAACACAATTTATAGTAAATTATTTCCGATTTGTTCAATTTTTCAACACGCCTTCACTTTATCGCGATTTTTTTCTCGATAATCAACAAATGCCATAGCAACGGCAGATCACCTGTTTCGCAGGCAACTATGTTAATAGTAGAAATAAAGAAAAGTTAATTTTGGGGTAAGATCATAGATATCTTCTGTAAGATAAGGTGTCTTTTGTTAGGAACCTGTGTCTTGAAAAAAATCTTCCGGTTTTATAATGAATTTTTCAGAAGTTAATAAAATTTAATCCGGTTGGTGAGAATATTGTAAAAAGTGATTAAGCGAAGCATTGGAGTGAAAATGTATAAAAACAGTTTTTATTATGGAACGGATTTATTAACAAAGCTAACGAATCGTTTTATTTGTCTGTTTATATAATTATATGGATATTTCCCTATTGTCTATAATTTTTAAGAAATAATAGAGCATCGTAACCTTCGATTGTCACCCACTTATTGTAATGAATCAGCCTATTTCTTTTCGAATAATTATTCCATTTGAAAGTGCATATTATTAAAAAGCAATGATGTTCGACATGACACTCCTTTATCTGAAGTCATGAAAATGTTACCTTGTCATGCCAAATTCGAAATGTAAAGATCAAAGATTTCCACTTGTTTAACAATCCAACAAATCTTCGCTGAAACGTCCGGTTTGGTTAGAGCTTTCGTCGCTTGATTGTTTATTGCCTCTGAAGCGGCTCTCGCGAAAGGACGTGGCTGACCGTGGGCGTCTCAGTAATCCACTTTTACCTTCTGTCTACGTAAAAGGGTACTATAACAAAGGATTTGTGTTAAAGTCGTGTTAGCCTCAAGGTAATTGTTGCAATCCACTCCCATCATCCATTCATTGTTGATCAAATCAATCATTTACCTATTTTGAATCGGTGCGGTTATTAGTTAGCACGCGTCGCGCGCTGTTACTCAACTTCTTCCAATTCCGTTAGGTCGTGCTTTAAGTCAACAAAATAACTGGTTTCGTGTATAAACCGTGCAAATATAGGGCAATGGGTGAAAGTGAGGCCGATGCAGGATTGCAGGTGGTGCAAAAACTGAAAAAAAAGTCGCTCAGACGAAGGAAGTGGTAAAGTTGAAGTGCGCTGGATTCGAACCGCGCTAGTAGCTAGGTGCGTTCGATTCGAGTAACATGTGTCGGTGATTTAAACAATATTTCATAATCGAAATTCGAAATTTCCAACTCCTGACTTCGAGAATGAACAATTAGTGTTATAATTCCCGCATGTCATTGTTATCTTCTTTCGATTTCGAAAGAAATGTGAATGTGATATTTTTTTAGGTTATATTTACTTGTCAAATTAACGTGAAATGTGTCAAACATGCCAAACTCTTGTCGGAATTTTAGTGTTCTGCTTAATTAATTGTGTGATTCCTTTGGAAAATGGATTGGCGAGGACGCCCCCGATGGGATGGTTGGCATGGGAGCGCTTCAGATGCAACACCGACTGTAAAAATGATCCCGAAAATTGCATTAGGTATTTATAGGTTAACTCCAATCCAACCCCTTTACATTTTCAACTTCCAGCGAAAATTTATTCCGAACTATGGCTGATATTATTATTTCGGAAGGATACGCAGCTGCAGGCTACGAATACATCAACGTTGATGATTGCTGGTTAGAAAAAGAACGAAACACCTATGGGCAATTAGTCCCAGATAGACACAGATTCCCGCGAGGAATGAAAGCACTAGCCGATTATGTGAGTACACTAAAATCCAACCTACCCAATTTAATTAATACAAATAGGTACATGCAAAAGGACTGAAATTTGGTATTTACGAAGATTTTGGGAATTATACATGTGCTGGATATCCAGGAGTATTGGGATATTTACAAACGGACGCGGAAACTTTTGCTTCTTGGGATGTAGATTACGTGAAACTTGATGGGTGTTATGCCCATCCCAGTGAAATGGATCGAGGGTACCCCGAATTCGGTTTCTACTTAAATCAAACTGGCAGACCCATGATTTACTCATGTAGTTGGCCAGTTTATCAAATTTATGCAGGGATGCAACCGAACTTCTCGTCTATTATTGAAAGTTGTAACTTGTGGCGAAACTTTGATGATATTCAAGACTCATGGGCGAGTGTTGAAAGCATCATTGATTATTATGGCAATAATCAGGATGTGATTGTCGCAAATGCGGGACCAGGGCACTGGAATGATCCTGACATGGTAACTGATTTTTTTTATTACATAAAGCCGATGACTTTAAGTGAAGGGAACCGTTTAACGCTTGGATTGCGCTACGAATATTCCGAAATTGTTTACGCCAAGCATCAGATTTTTTTGTATGAGTTATAAATTTTAAGTTATTCATATTTATCAAGGTTAAATAATTTATTGTTAGAAAATCGAGCGAGTATTTGTCGACGTGAATTCCCTTTTTCGCACCATTTACAATGTAATAAAAACTTGACCTCGGCTACTGTTAATTGCTCAAGAATAAAATACTATTATCGTTCACATATGTTATAAATAAAATTTCATTTCCGATTGTTATAATCTTATCAATTTGTATTCATATAATAAGATGATGTAATAACGTCCTCTTTTGTTGCCAAACATTTGCCATTTAACACTTTTTGGGTGAAGTTAAATGGCAATAGTGAAAGTCTTTTGAGGTTTTTTTAAACAATAGTAATCAATTTATGCAGAGTAAACACAGAAAAGCGTGCCGACAATTTGTAAGCAAGTGTTAATAGAACATTACACTAAATGGAATGTTAAAACTAAGAACTATTTAAAAGATATTTAGATCATCGGAAAAGGAAAGTGATCAACATACGTTCTCATGTTTCTTTAACAAAGCGAGAAAGTTATCTCACAACAGTCGGACAAAAATATAACCAGTGGTCATTAATATGCATTTATGATGGCATGGAAATAATAAGGTTTTTACGCCCAGCAATTAGCGAAATTACTATATGACAAAAAAAAACATTAAAACAACAATCAGTTTCCTGTTTCTTTGGAAATTTCATCATGGTGAAAAACCCACATTTTAGTATTGAAGTCGTGGGAAATTTGGGCTTGGGAATATATAGGATTGTTGGTATTCAAGGATAAAACCAATACGTAACATAAGGCACACTTTCTCCACTTCCATATCATTATTCAAATTTTTTTATTGCTTTCGTCCAAAAATTATATAAAAAAATAGTTATGGGATTTAATGTATCCAATCTGTAAGTTTTAAGATTAGCAATGCTGTCCAACAAAATCTAACTTCAAGTTCTTAGGGAACATTCAGTGGCAACAAATTTACATTTTATTTTACGTAAATTATGATATTCCTTTCAATTCAATTTTTTTTCCTTAAGTTTTGAAAGATTCTTAAACAATTTTAAACAAAAACTGACTCTGAGTAAATTATTAATATTTATACTTATTAGAGTGTGCATAGAAATAAATTTCGAAATTTTTAAACTGAGTTGCACAAAGTATCAGAAAGATCTCAATTCCAAAACAGCATCAACAAAGTCGATTAATGTCTATCGTGAGGTTACATTTGCGTAATCCAGTTCAACTAACGGTGCTATTCTTGAATCCATCCAAAAAAAAACTGTTTGGATTTCAATTTAATTAAAAAAAAAACAAACTCAAAATATTGCATTACTGACTAATCGATATTTAATGAATTGAGGTACTTTTACTTTTTTAATTGATCTGAATGGAAACAGTAAAATAATAAGTTGCTTTTACAGACGTCGCTTTGTCCTAGCATATTAATTAGTAACTTTCTAAACTAATTTTCGATGAAAATTTGACATGTATAAATTACACATAAATATTTGAAATAGATTTTCAGCGAAAGGATAATTAAAGATTCAGATTTGCCCTAGTATTCTTAGATGCACTTTTTTTGGTTGGAGATTACACAAATTTGTATAATTCGGATTTTGAGCTCAAGGTTTTTGCGGCTGTACTTTAAACTTTAGAATTATGATTAACTTAATATAATGAAACTTAATTAATCTATAATAGGAACTAATATGGCCAGTGGGTACTTTCGAACATCCTGGTGTAGTAATAAATAGTACACCTTAAATATTTGCATAAAAATGTTCAAAGGAAATGTTGATTAATCATTTAAAAGCTTTCACTGATTTGGATTAAATTTAAAAACTTGGAACATCCGGAATTATAACGTAACAGAAGGTGCGTAATACATAACAAAGTGATTTACAATTCTGATGCATTGTTAATCCCTCCCTCACTCATAACGTAATATTTAAAAGTGATAATATCTTTATAGAATTTACATATTTTCGCTTTCTTTGCATTTTAATAAAACTAACATAATAATAAAATTTTAATCAGTTGTCTTGGAATCTCAGACGATGGCGTAATCGTACATTATTATATAATTTTTTTATGTTTAAGTTGATTATTGGCAATTTTGGATTGAGTTATGAACAAAGTAAAACTCAAATGGCCATATGGGCGATTTTGGCAGCTCCTCTTCTAATGTCCGTTGATTTACGGTCTATAAGACCCGAGTACAAAGCAATCTTGCAAAATAAAAAAATTATAGCTGTCGACCAAGATCCGTTGGGCATTCAAGGAAGACGTATATACAAGGTGAACAAGAAATAATTAATACCGTTGTTTAACTGTAAATGTAATGTGATTTTAGCATAAAGGAATCGAAATCTGGTCGAGACCAATCACACCTCTTTATCAGAATTATTTCTCATATGCCATAGCGTTTTTAAATAGACGAACAGATGGAACGCCTTCCGATGTAGCGGTCACTCTCAAGGAGTTGGGTTTAACATCACCGTCAGGATACAGAGTCGAAGTAAGTATAGTAATTTTATTTTTCGCGTTCAAAGTGTCGAATTTCTACTCAAAAATCGGTGTCAAGATTACGTAAAATGTCGCTATAAACTATCTATCAGGGAGAAAGTTGACAGCGGTTTCCTGTCATTACACTGAATTACTTATAAAGAAAAAACTTTTTCCTTTTGCAGGATCTATATGAAGATGTCGATTATGGAATTTTATCTCCACAAACGAAAATCAAAGTGAAAGTTAATCCTTCAGGTTAGATATAAAGCAACTATAACAATAATTATTCATTTTTTGTTGTTGTAGGTGTTGTAATTTTAAGAGCTGACGTACAAGCTGACTATAAACGAAGAATTCCGTATTTTACAACACAAAGAACAGTTTATAATCCGCTTAATCAAGTATTTAGAATACGAAATAACGGATTTTGAGATTGTAAATACAATAATTTAAATTATAATTTTCTAGGTACTTGTAGGTACAGGTTTTTTATTATACTTTTTTTTTAATTTGAAAATAATTTTAAAAAAACCGAATACATTGTTAATCCAAATGATATTGATATTTATTGTTTCGTAAACTCACAGTCACTGCCAAACCGCGGATATTCTTCTTGAGTCTTGAACAAGTCAATGAGCCTTCTATCAACTCTCCTGAAATAAGAAATCACGTAATTCTAGAGTCCAATAAAATGTTACGAAACATCCGACCTTTGTCGATCTCTTGCAAAATAATGGGTGTTCATAAAAAAAAAAACTTGCATCAAGTCATATTTTTTTTATAGTCTATCGTAAACTGATGCTTAAAATTTTGTATTTTTGGTTGCCTAACTTCTTTTTTTTTTTAACATGAGTTTTTTTATGAACACCGTTATAGTAATACGTACCAACTTTGACTTCAATTGGCTCCTTGAGATAGAACACAGTTTGTTGCCAGTGCGTTTTAGTACTTTGTGGTCCAGTTGAAAAATGAACACTGTTTGGTAGATCAAAAAAGGTATCAAAATACCCAACTAAAGATGTTAAAAGTCCATCTTTGCTAGCTTTTAAGCTAAATTTCGAACTAAAGTCACAAGCTTGCACATTACATGTTTTTAAATCAATTTCACAGAGAATTGCATCATCTGTTATTAGATTTTCTTGGGGAACAGTCTCTATAAAAGGTTCGGTTATAACTTCACGCTTCATGCATTTCATTGAAAACCCATAAACGTTGTCCCAGAAATTTATCAGTTTGTTGTAACGTTCTAAAATTGGGAGAAATGAAAAAATAGATACGAGTGTCCCACCAAATATTTGACTCACCAATATCTGAACACCCAACTAAACTGATGTTGCATCTATTCGGTAGAAGAATGCCTCCAGCAGTTAAACAGTGGTCCCTTGCATAAATAAAACTATCCAACATTCCTTCAAATAATAAAAAATAACCCATCCATTCTGATACAATGATGTCGACTTTTTGTACAGGTAAATTAGTGTCTTCAATTCGTCCTTTAATTAAATGGATTGTCTCATAAAAATTATTTTCTCTTATTATATCCATAGCTTTATAAACAACATCTGATTGATCAATACCATAAACTTTAGAAGCTCCAGCTTTTGCTGAAAACATTGACAAAATTCCAGTCCCACAACCAACATCTAATACTATTTTATTTTTAAAAATATCTGCATTGTTGAGTATTGCATCTCTGTAGCTCTCAGTTCTGACTTTATCCTGAAAATTGAATTTCAGTAAAAAAAAATAGAATAAGTTTTTTCAATACATTTAACATATCGAGATGAATACCAAAATGTGAATATGAATTAAAATAGTCATTATCACAGTGAGTTACGTTAGGTTTTGTTGTATCCACACCTTCAACTAACGTTCTTGTAACTTCTCGCATTTTGCCAATATCTTTAATTGCATTTTCAAGAAGAGTATCTTTTTGCTTCAACTAACAATCTATTAGAAAAAAATAAAAAAAATCGGAATGTTATACTTGTAAAGTCAGTTCTTGGATTTGTCGTTGTAAATCGGAAAAGTTGAGATTACTAATTGGAGTTTTTCCATCGATAGCATAATGAGGAGTTGATGGGGCACTTCCTAAGTCATCGAAATCTACAAAAACTACAAACTCGTCCATAACGAGTTTATTAAACTTACCATACATAAGCCAAGACTCCATATCTCCAGTTTTTAGATAAACATCATCATCCCATAATGCTACAGACGATTCTGTTAAAATCTTAGGATCTGGTTTTTGCATTCTAATATAATTAATCATTTTAATATACGAATAACAATCCATATTGTATCTATTTTTTAACTCTAATAAATCAAAGTTATGTTCAGTTCGACAATGATCTAACGCTACAGCTATTGTAAGAAATTGCAAAGGACAAAAAAGACAAGTTGTTTGTTCACCGGTAACATCCATCTCGTCCCATTCATCAGAATCGTCATTGTCGCCTCCGCAATCCTCTTGTAAAGCTGGAACTAACCCACTATGTTCTATTCTAAACAAACTTGATCATTACTTACTGTCTTCATCATCCATTTCGTTGGAATTTCAAAATTTCGGTTATAAACAACACCACGTGCTTGTGTAAATTTCGGTTAGGAATTCACAGTGTTTTATTAAAAAACTTTCAACAAGTTTTATCACAGTTTGTTTAATTTTTTTTTTTTTTTTTGAAAGTCTTTACAAAAATAACGCTTTAAACTGTTTTCAATGATTATAAATTGAAATTATTGATTAAATCACTGAGACTAAGACGACATCTGGTTTCCACCAATTCTGACATTTGTGTAGATTGAGGTTAAATTTACGACACGTGCAGAAATGTCAATAAAAAAATAGTAATTATGGGCCATCATGGTATGAATTTTTTTACTGTAAATTATTTATTTTAGTTTATTATTTGTAGCAAAAAAGAAGCCAAAACAGCCGTCGTTAACAACGAAAGAAAAACTGAAATTAATTCGAAAAGAAAAGAAGCAGAAGTTGAAACAGAAACGAGCTAGACTTGTTATACGAAATTTGTCATTTGATGCAACAGAAGAGAATGTAAAAGAATATTTTAAGAAATTTGGTGAAGTAGAAGATGTGCAAATACTCAAAAAGGAAGACGGAAAGTTGATTGGTTGTGGTTTTGTTCAGTTTAAACTTGTGCAAAAAGCAGCAAAAGCGAGGCATCATTTGAATGCTAAAGAGTTTTTAGGAAGAGAACTTATTGTTGATTTTGCTTTGGCTAAAAATAAGTACGAACAGACTAAAGTCGAAATTAAGGAAGAACCAAAAGTGGAAATTAAAGAAGAGCCGGTAGATTGCGACGAAAGTCAAGAGAGTATTGACGTTGATGATATTAAAGTGGAGAGTGATAATGAAGTCGGGTTGAAAAGTGATGGAATAGAAGAAGTCAAGGAAGAAAAGGACGATGATGATAAAGCAGAAAAAATGACTAATGAAAGTGACGATGATGATGATGATGATGATGAAGAGAAAGAAAGCAGTGAAGATTCGGACGAAGAATCGCAAAAACAGCAAGAAGATCCTCCTGCGAAAAAGGCTAAATTCGAATCAAATGATGTTTCCGAAGGCAAAACAATTTTCATAAAAAATGTCCCATTTTCAGCAACAAATGAGGATTTAAAACAATGTATGAAACAGTTCGGCCCAGTATACTACGCTCTGATTTGTATTGACAAATTCACCGAGCATTCAAAAGGCACAGCATTTGTGAAATTTGTAAATGCAGAAGATGCAGAAAAGGCGTTAGCTGCTGGAACTGAATTAACATTATTAGGCAACGTTTTGGACTGTCATAAAGCAGTAGGCAGAAATGAACTAAAGCATTCTTCTAATTCCAAACAAAAAGAAGTTAAAAAAGACTCTAGAAATCTTTATTTAGTAAAAGAAGGCGGTAGGTTACAAAAAATAATAAGAAAAATAATATATTTTCTCTGTTTTTAGTGATTTTGGCTGGTAGTAAAGCAGCTGAAGGCGTCTCCGCTAGCGACATGGCTAAGCGCTTACAATTAGAACAATACAAAACCCAAATGTTGAGAAATTTGAACATGTTTGTATCCCCTGTGCGTTTAGCAATTCACAATTTACCACCAACTTGGGATGATAAAAAACTTCGATCTCTAATAAAAAACAACAGTCCTAAAAATTCTGTCATTAAAGAAGCACGAATAATGAGAGATTTGAAAAATGTCGATGCTTCAGGTATTGGCAAATCAAAAGAATTTGGTTTTGTCACTTTTACAAACCATGAAGATGCTCTCGCAACTTTACGAAAACTAAACAACAATCCTAAAATCTTCTCAGTTAGTAGAAGACCAATTGTGGCATTTTCTATAGAAAATCGAACAATGATAAAGGCTAAAGAAAAACGATTGGAAAAATCGCGATTGAAAAATCCAAAATGTAAAGATTTTGATCCCGAAGTCGTACAACTTGATGAAGAAAAAAAGGAAAAACGACTCAATAAGGACCAAACTGATGAAGAAAAGGAGTATATGGGGATGACTGCTAAACCAGGGGTACAGAAAGCTAGAAGTAGATATAATTTGAAAACTCAAGCGAAATTGCATTATGAAAATTTGAAGAAAGAGAAGAAGAAGTTAAAAATGGCGAAAAAACCGTTAGCCGAGAAGAAGAAAGACTTTACTAAATTACCCAAACAAAAAATTAATAAAAAGAAGCAAGATGATAATTTTGCTAAATTGGTTTCGGATTATAAGAAAAAATTAATGGCAGTTCCTGAAATTAAAAAAACGAAATGGTATGATTGAAAGTTGTAAATAATTTTTTAGAATAAGAAAATAAAATCACAAAAAATTGTTTTTTTTTATCATTTTCCACAAATTTTAATTGTATCGACCGTTGCAAAGTGGTTGGCGCCACTTAATTATTTTTCAAAGCTTTAAACTGATCTAAGGCTTTGTATTTTCCAGGATTGATTCATTACGTAAAATAATTACCTAGAGTGTGTTATGGGCATGGATACCCATATACACAGGTGTCCAGAAACGCTTTTCAAAGAAAAAAGGGACACATTCTAGAACTTATTTCATGTCAACTTGCTTCAGTGAAAAATGTTTTGTTCTTTGAAGTTGGAAAATTCAATTCAATTTTTCTCGAAAACGGTTTGTCATAGAGATTTCAGACAAGAGCATTATTTTATGTAAAAAAATTGAAATTTATCGGAAATTGTATAAAAGTGGAAAAATTTCTTAATACAAAAAAATCATGGACAGAAAAATCCAATAACCCCCTTCCTTCTTTTAAGAATGTCGCTAATGATAACAATAGAAAAAATCTCTTCAACTCATTCGATATTGAAGTATAAATTTCGAATAGGACACAGATAATGGAAAAAAAATTATTTCTCCCGCAGATGAAAAAATAGAAAAATAAAAATTGCCACTTGTCTTTTTCTAAATAACTAATGTTAATAATTATTTTAATGTTTTGTAACAACTTATTTTGTTTAATAAATTATTTGTAAACTTAGTTATTCACAAGCTTAGCCTAATTTTGGATGCAACCAACATTACACGTGGTTTTAAATTTTTTGCCTGTAATAAGCAAAATACGCAATTATGTGCTAAAATATATTCTTGGCAGAAAAGTTTTCAATATAATGATACTAAAACCAAAAGCATCACATTTCTATCTTTTTCGAAGCAAAATAAGATCTGAAAATTAAGATTAAAAAAAATTGTCGTTCCTGAAATTGAAAAAACTTAATGTTATGAATAAAAAACTGTTGATATTTTTTTACATAAGATAATGAAGATATGTTAATAGAATTGTTTGTATTTTTCTTGAAATCGCAAAATAGGTATTGAATAACATTCTAGAAATTTTAACTATTGTATTATCCGTTAGATTGTGATTGGCGCTGCAGTCGCTGGCCACGTAAGATTGACAGTAATGACAACTGGAAATTCATCAGAAAAGAAATAGTGTGGAATTATTAGAATTGTTAATCTTTTATCATTTCGTCTTCAATGAAGTCATAGTAAGTTTTAGAATAAATTATAATTAGTTTTTGCAAGAATTTGGTGGTTGAATTTTAAAAATTTGTAGTCAATTTCAAGTTCAAAGGTTAATTTTCACTGTCCAAGTTAATTGGCAAAGAGAAATATGTGAAAAATACGTATTATTTCATATTTTCGATTATTTCCTTCCTTTTAACCTACTTTTCCACGCGTTTCTGTTGTGTTCTACTTACCTTGACACTGTTCTAAATCTTGAAAGTTGGTTAATAATTAATACTGTTTATTGGGGTTTTTGTGTTTAATATATTGGTTTTGTAGGTGTTGAGTGAGAATAGTAAAAATGGCACATCCGAATATGCCTAATGGTTTGCCTCCACACATGGTTAACTCAAGACCAACAGCACAATTCAATGGGGTAAATTCATCTCATTCATCGCGCGATTCTTCACCATCAACGCGACCTGGGTATCAAATTCCACCATCACAGTTGCCTCCAACACGATCTGCCATTCCTCAATCACAACTGCCACCATCATTATCGGAGAAAATGGGCCAACTTAGCGTTAATAGTGCCAGATATAGTACGTCAACACCTAATCAGACTTTACAAAGTCCGAGCGGCTTAAGTGCTTTTTCGCCAATCAACTCGCCAAGAACTGAGAATCAAGTGTTTAATAATGTAAAACAACAACAAGGTAACTCGTATAGACCGCCCGGACCAGTGAATAACGTGGCAGCACCTCCTCAGCATTATCAAAATCATGTTCCTCCCCAAAATTTTAATAATAAACCACCAATGGTTAATAATCAAGCGCCTCCTCCACCGTTTCCAACAATGCAAAATAATAATCACGTCTCACCGGCTGCTGGATTCAACAATTATCAAATGCCGCCGCCTCCCCAATTCAACTTGCATACTAATAGGTATCCGCAAGCTCCTGTTCAGCAACCCCCTCAATTCTATCAACAACCCCAACAACAGCCACCACCGCCCAGCGTTACCCAACAAGGCTTCAACAAACTGTGGGGTCACGATCATATTGACCTTCTTCAAAACCCCAATGTATTACCTCGAGAAAAAGTCTCTCCACCTAAGATCTATCTCGGCAATGAAATTCTCGATTCTGCTAATTGCAGTCCCGATGTCTTTCGTTGTACAATGACAAAAATCCCTGAAAGTAATACACTTTTACAAAAAAGTCGCTTACCATTAGGTATTCTTATCCATCCATTCAAAGACTTGAACCATCTCCCCGTCATCCAATGCAATGTCATCGTTAGATGTCGTGCTTGTCGCACTTACATCAATCCTTTTGTGTTTTTCGTCGATTCCAAACGATGGAAATGCAATCTATGTTATCGTATCAACGAATTACCTGAAGAATTTCAATTCGATCCTGTAAGTAAAACTTATGGAGATCCATCCCGAAGGCCAGAAATAAAATCAAGTACTATAGAATATATAGCTCCGGCTGAATACATGTTACGGCCGCCACAACCAGCTGTTTATCTTTTCTTATTTGACATTTCTCGATTGGCTGTTGAAAGTGGATATTTATCAAGTGCTTGCGCTGTACTTCTAGAAGAATTAAAAAATCTTCCAGGAGATGCACGAACTCAAGTTGGTATTGTCGCCTACGATTCAGCTTTACATTTCTTTGCTTTAGGCGAAGGATTGAGTCAGCCTCATGAAATGACAGTTTTGGAAGTCGATGATGTATTTCTGCCTTGTCCTGATAATCTTTTAGTGAATTTGAAAGATCGATCGGATTTGTTGACAGATTTGCTAACGCAACTCCCTACTCGTTATAATCACAGTTATGATAATAGTTCAGCATTAGGCGCAGCTTTACAAGCTGCACATAAAATGATGGCTGCAACTGGAGGAAGAGTAACAGTGTTTCAAGCATCTTTACCTAATTATGGACCAGGAGCGTTGATTTGTCGCGAAGATGCAAGTCAAAGAGCATCGACTGAAGTAACAAATTTAAACCCAGCGAATGATTTTTATAAAAGATTGGCGTTGGAATGTAGCGGACAACAGATAGCTGTCGATTTATTTGTATTAAATTCGCAATATGTTGATATGGCTACTATTAGTGGAATTAGTCGATTCAGTGGTGGTTGTATTCATCATTTTCCGTTGTTTAAAGCATCGAGAGTATTACAAAACGATCGATTTGAGAAGTGTTTCCGAAGATATCTTACAAGGAAGATTGGTTTTGAGGCTGTGATGAGAATTCGATGTACTCGTGGTTTATCAATCCACACTTTCCATGGGAATTTTTTTGTTCGATCAACTGATTTATTATCTTTGCCTAATATCAATCCTGATGCTGGGTTTGGGATGCAGGTTTCAATTGATGAAAGTTTATCAGATGTACAATCAGTTTGTTTCCAAGCTGCTTTATTGTACACTTCTAGTAAAGGAGAAAGAAGAATAAGAGTACATACATTGTGTCTGCCGATTTGTGCGACATTGTCTGATGTAATACAAGCAGCAGATCAGCAATGCATTGTTGGATTATTAGCAAAAATGGCTGTAGATCGGTCGATGCAGTCTAGTCTATCTGATGCCAGAGAAGCGTTTATTAACGTTGCCATAGACATTCTATCTAGTTATAAAATGTCTTTAAATATGGGTAACAGCTCAAATGCATTATATGCCCCACAATGTTTACAATTATTACCTCTGTATATATCAGCACTTTTAAAATCAGTGGCATTTAGAGTCGGGATTTGTACGCGTTTAGATGATCGAATTAAAGCTATGATTGATATGAAAACAAAACCATTAACGCAGTTAATTCAAATGATATATCCAGATTTATATCCTGTGCATAATTTGGACGAACAGCCGGTGATAATGAATGCGGAAGATGAGTCAATTCCGCATCCGCCACATCTGCAATTAACAGCGCGATGTTTGGATTCGAAAGGTGCGTTTTTAATGGATAAAGGAGAACATATGACTTTGTTAGTTTGTCCTGGTGTTTCAATGACTTTTTTGAATGAAGTGTTAGGAGTCAGAGATTATGTTTCGATTACAGATGATATGTACGAGTTGCCCGTTTTAGATAATTTACATAACCAAAGACTGCATCAATTTATTAATTATTTAAATGATGAGAAACCATTTGCAGCGACGTTGCATGTTATTAGAGACAATAGTCCAAATAGGATAGAATTTTTCGAAAAATTAGTTGAAGATAGGTTAGAAAATGCACTAAGCTATCATGAATTTATGCAACATTTGAAAACTCAAGTCAAATGAAAAAGGAGGAAGTGGGAATGATTTATATTTTTTCATATTTAAAAAGGTAATGCAAAATTATTGCTCAATGGGACAGAATTTAAGCGTACTTTGATGATAATAAACGCTTTGATGCGGATTTTATTGTACTTTTTAAGATTGATTTTAATGTTTTGATATTTATATATTGTGATATGTATCTCTTTATGGATACAAAGTCTAGCAATATTTTTGCATTCATCTACAAGCTTCAATTTTTTTTTTATGTCAGCTAAACACTTATTATGTGTTGTATGTTTGTTTACATTCTCAAGTTATATTTTGATGTATAATGTATAAAATCATTAGTTATTAGTTTCAAAACATTATTTTACGCGTTATTTCTTGTCCTATTGGTATCTATCAAATTGTCTGTTAATAAAAATATAAGTTATAAAAATAAATATGTATATAAATATAAAAATTTTATTATTAATCAATCCAACTTTTTTAACCTGTTATTAATTATCCCAAATTTAAATTCTTCGGTATTGAGGATAATCAATAGATTTGACATTATTTTTCTGTTACATTTGACAGATTTTCCCCCCAATAAAAAAACAATGGATTTGTGTAGCGATTTTTTCTAATGAATCTACATTAAAATACCCACACATTTTTTATTTTTATTGTTTACCAAATATGCAAAAACAATCTCGAAAGAAGCTGGAATAAATGATCTTTTTAAACACTAGATTTTCGCGCCAACGGTGACGTAGACAAACTCCACCAATAAGCACTGAGTACGTCCAATAAGTTTCTTTGGTTACTTCTCATAGCAATCTGATTGGCTTGGGCTAATACGTTAGAAGCGGCGGCAAAACCGCTATTTGAATTTGTTTTGGCAAATTTAAGAACGGTTATTTTAAAATAACTGTATGGACACAATAATATACACATACCATTTTGAGAATCTTTTTTTTCACTGTACAGGTCGATTCAACTTGTTTAGAATATATATACTATGTCACCATTGAAGTCAGCTCCATATGGGAAAATTTTTTATTATAAGATTTAGTTAAAATCGATGTAGGGATCAGTTTTGGCTTCAAATTAGATGAAAAATGACAACAAACTTGATTAAGCGGCGTTCGTTTGTTGGCAATTTTAACATTTCTTGAAGGAAACAATTGACGATGGCGTTTCTAGACAGAATTCCGGAAAACTTAATTTGAAAAAGTTATTTGCAATGTAATTTTATATAACTAAACCGTTTCGAAAGAACGTAAGAAATATTAGAACTTTGCATCGCTCATATCAATTTTTTCTATGACGAAATTTAAAATTTTAAAATTAATAAATCCAGAAAATTTTATTATGCAAAAGGATTATAAGGAATATTCTAAATTAATTGCATTAGAAACAACTTTTTTAGATAAAATTTTCTCAAATTCAGCCAAAAAATGCCATTCTAGCCATTCCCGTCAAGAAATGTTAAAGTTGCCAACAAACGAACGCCGCTTAATCATGTTGTTGTTGTCATTTTTCATCTAAACTGAAGCAAAAACTAATCCCCATATAGAATTTCAACTGATAATAAAAATTTTCCCATATGGGGCCGACTTTAATGGTGACACTGTTGACGGAAAATCTTTGAAAAATGTATTTTTGAACTACTTGAAAAAATGTAAAACTTCCTAGACATTCTCGACATCTAATAGGAAATTGATTTTGCATAACTTTTGAAGTTGGATAAAATTTAAATTACCCACAAAAACCGTTTTATCTAACGCTGTTTTTTGTATTTCAGTATCCAACTTATACCTATCTTTGTGCCTTTTAATCAACAATCTTTTCTAAAGATCTCAATCACTGATTTTGCATGGGATGCAGTCTAGAAGTTATTTAAATGTTAACTTAAAGGCTGATGAAGTGACGAATTTGAATCACTGGTATTAAAAAAAAAAAAAATCGAGTGCGTTTTTTCTGGCATTATAACAGTTTACTTTCAATAATCCAATTAATAATAGAAAGTATTTGTTTCTAGATTACAATTATGCAAGAATGAGTCACAATTCTAATTATTTCATAGACTTAAGATAACCAACTTTAGAGTGAACTTGCCCTTATTATAATCTAACACAGTGACATCGATAAAAATAAAATTTCATTAGATAGAAAATATTTATTGCAACAACTCTTTGTTTCTGAAAATAAACCAATAAAATAAATAAATACATTACTTATCAAATAAATAAAAATGCAAAATTAAAATTTACTTAATTCGACCCGTTCACACAATAATTTTGCAATCTTTTCCTGATTTCATCAGGTAATTGCGTTCTTGAAACTTCCACTTCAACTCTACTTGAAACTTCGCGCAATTTAACTACTCCTCTTTGAAGTTCCGACTCTCCTAAAATAATAGCTAATGGAATACTATATTCTTCACAGTGTTGCAATTGAGCTAAAAGTTTTGGATTTTTCTTATACGAATGTTCAACCTACAATCAACAATTGAAAAATTCAAATAATTGAAAAAATAAAAAATTACCTTAAATCCTTCATCCCACAATTGCCGACACAACTTCATCCGTTCTTCCACTAAATTCTTTTGTGCTGAAGCAACAAACACTTGAACTTCCGTCGTCCGAATCTTCTTATTAGCAGCAGCTAATTTTGCTTCAAGAACTGCAAAAATTCGTTCAACTCCAATTGAAACGCCAACACATGGGACTTGTTTATGTTTAGAATCAAACATTCCGACAAGATTATCATATCTGCCGCCTCCAGCTATTGAACCAACTGAAGTTTCAGCATCGCTCCCAGTATCATTCCCTGTTAGAATCGCTTCATATATAATTCCAGTATAATAATCCAAGCCTCGAGCTAAACTCAAATCAAACGAAACTTTATCCGAAGTTCCGTAAATGTCACAATAATGCAGAATTAATTTCATTGCTTCTAAACCTTCAACTGCTGATTTACTTTTAGTTAATTTTTCGTCCTTTAAGAGTTTTAAAACAAGATCTTCTTTGCCATTGAGTTGGACATATTCGCCGATTTGGTCAGCGACATTTTCTGAAAGACCTTTCTCTTCAACCATTTCTTTCTTCACTTCCTCCCATGGTGACTGTTTGGAATTTTAATAATTATGGAAATTCAAATGAAAGTGAATAAATAACAAACCTTATCTAATTTATCCACAGCTGAACATATTGATCGGAATTTCTCTTTAGGGACACCGCAAGCTTCAAACAAACCATCTAATAATAACCGATGGTTCAGTTTTATAACAAATTGATCCATTCCAAGGATTTGTAAAATTTCATAAACGATTTTTACACATTCTGCGTCAGGAATCATTGGATCGTATGATCCAGCTATATCAAAATCCTAAAAAAATGATTAAATTTTTCTATTTTGACCTTTTCTGAAAAATTATAAATTAAAAAAAACTTACACATTGATAGAACTCGCGGTAGCGTCCTCTTGCAATCGACGGATTATCTCTTCGATAAACTTTCGCAATATGGTAACGTTTAATATTAGTTATTTTATTCATCGCTAGATATCTAGCAAAAGGAACTGTTAAGTCGTAACGTAATGAAAGAATTTCACCTCCTTGGTCTTTCAAATCATAAATCAACTTCGAGTCTTCACCATATTTACCCGTTAATACTTCCTAAAAAAAATTAAACCATTTAGATTAATTCTAAGTCTGAAAGTCAAGGTTTTTCACTCACTTTCAACTCAAAAATAGGAGTGTCAATAGTTTCAGCTCCATGCTTCTTAAATACTGATATAATTTTGTCAAGAACAGATGACCTTACAGCCATTTGTTCCGGTGAAAAATCCCTCGTACCCTTTGGTGTTTTAAGCGTAAATTTTTGAGCCCCAACTGGCGGACTTTCATCTTCATTTAATTTGGCTTTCAGCTCTAACAATTTAGCTACTTCTTCTGCAATCTATAAAACAATACAAAAAAAAAAGTTAAACTAGTTAAACGCAATCAATGTTTTGCTTTATTCATTTCAAGATTACATAAATGATTTCAACTGCAGCAATTTTTATCGTGATATTTCACAAGCAAGGTCATGGGGTACATTTACTGCACAACAAAATTCTAATAGTCCGGAATGAAATAAAAAGCACTGACCTGTGGCTTGAAAGAAGTAGCAGACGTGTTTAAAAAATGGGTAAATCCCACAGGCCGTGTCAAACGATAAATAGAGCGCAACATCTTTGGAGCCACAACCAAATTTCAGCACTTCAAAAAGAGAAATTAATTACCTGAGTGTCCAAATATAGATTAAATAAATCTTTCAGTTGTGTACAATCAACTGGTGTGAAGTTTAGTTTTTCTTCTTTGCAAAAACTTTTTATGTGATTGTACCATCGAAAGAGATGTGGGAATTTTTGGATATTCACTTTAGCGCTTGCAATTGCTTTGAACAATTCCTCGTCTCCTGTTGTAGGAATATAACCACAAACATAACTGCGATTTGTGAAATAATCATTTATTACATTGCAGTACTTTTCAGTTACGTTTGCGTGAAATGGTATAAATCCGTTCTGACCCTGAAGGAAATCAAAACTTTCAAAAATGATACTAAAGGCAAAATGACTAATCAAATCGAGACGAAAAATCGATAAAACAAATGTGATAAAACGGAACTTAGTAAATCCAAGCAAAAAAAATACACAATCATAGTTTGGGATTGGATGATGCAATGGTTAGATTCTTACCTTTTCTTTACTTTCTTTTGCCGCTTTGTATTTTCGTACTATGTCTCCCTGAGCTTTGATCTGTTGTTCCAAAATTTGTTTATTTGACATTTCACAATACTTTCAGAACTTTCAAAATAACAAACAATTAACAAAAATTATGAAAATTTATGATGAAAAATTTGAGCATGTGCTCTCACTTAAATCGCGTCTGACGTTTCTGACATTCATTTGGTGAATTTACAGTCGAATGTTGGCTATTCGTGCTTACTCGTGAAGTTATCGGATTGTACGAAGCGCGCTATTTCAAAATAAGTACAAAAAAAAGGTAAATAATTAAATATGGAATTGTCATGCAATTTAGCATTTTACTAATTTATTTTTCCTTTTTTTAGATATTTTTAGAATTTCTCAATATTTAATCAATAATTTTGTTACAGTCAGAAACTATGTATATAGAGTGTAGAAATAAGGTGAAAAAATACACAAGAAAGAATTAGCACATTTACTATGTATGGTGTGATTTAAAAAAAAGTTATTCTGCAACCAACATTACACTTTTAAACTTTGCATACAGTGGATGCAAATAAGCTGGAAAAGTGAATAAAATTATAAATTATTCGGACAATACGAGACAACAACAAGTATAATTATTTATTGGTTTATGACCATTAGGATGCCGACCATCTATTTATTTTTCTAGGAAGCTTTTTGTTGTAAATTTCTTTCAGGGCTAAAAACAGTCAGTCAGATTGCTATATTCACAGATGTAAAAAGCTGATTTGCAAATTTGCTTTCAAAAAATTATTCGTAAGTCGAAACTTTTAGTGTTGCATATTTCAAGACAATGTTTGGTATATGACACACAGCACACAAAACCAAATGATACTATATACTACGATAAAAGAAAATTGTTCATTTGATTTTTGTGTGAACTAAGGCGATTCCATTTTAAAAGTGAAAAAAAGAATATTTTGTATGTTTTATTATTCTAAATAAATAAACAATGTAATTTTTAATAAAATGACTGGTTATTCTACATATTTATTACGGCAAATGACACACAACGTAATAAAATATCAAATGTAAGAAGATCAAAGATGACAATAATTAGTAATGTTAAGCACTCAACAAAGATACATATTAAAATATCACTGAAATGGTTAAAACGTTGAACATTTAGAGAAAACGGCAGTGTTGAGTACGATCCAAGCCCAGCTACACAGTAGTAGTTTATTATTAATTTTTTTTAAAGATTATCAATTTAATTGGACATTTGAGCGTAAATACCTACTACACATCATCGCGACCATACTTGAATCTTATTAAATTTTTTTTCACAATTTAAAATAGAAATAAATACAATTTTAAAATATATACACTTATGTGAGTATATTCTTCAGTATCTAGTTCTATCTATAACATTACTTATAAATATGTAATATCAATGTTATATATTATTTTTATCTTCTTACGATGATATAACACAGATTCACAAGACAGTAATTTAATACATGTAAAATTTGGATGAAGAATTTTTTCAACTTAATGCTAATTATACAATGGAATCACATTTTCAACGATTATTTGCATGTTCGTAACCTAATCGAGACTTTGAATTTTTCATTTTCTTTTCAATTGTACCAAATTCTTGGTCATTAATACTTATTTTAATAAATGAAACTAACTCTAAGAACGTGGGACAATGAGTATTAAACGTAAGTGAAAAGTAATAGTATGATCCAAGTCTTTTAGTTTAACATTCAGTTATTCGGTGGTCCACAAAAATTACAAGCAGTACATTTGAACTACAAAACTGTGATGTGTTGTGGCGGTACAAAAGTGACAATGGAAATAAATATTTATTCGTGGAAATATATAAACACTGCTTATGTATATTACGGTAACAAATTCCCCTTTTTTTTTGAACGAATCACATAATTTTTTTCCACCTATACGGTTTGATTTTTTTTATTTTATATACACACACATATACCAACATCTAACTAAACTACAATTCAATATTTTCGTAGCGCTCACTTGAAATGTATAAAATGTTGGAATTATATGTTTATTAAACTTCTATAAAAGTAATTACTAAATGAAAATATTTCCACATTGCCATTTGGTAATTACACTAACTATTCTATTTTAACACTAAAACAATAATTTGCAACACTGATCTAATGTTCCGTTTGGATGGGTTTGTTCTTTTTAAGTAGCAAAAAAAACTAAAGTCTAAGTACTTTGGTTTTGACAAATATGTGCGTGTAATGTAAAAAAAAATCACAAAATATAACAGCGTGAAAGTGTTAGAAAAAAAATAAAAAACAACAATAAAATAAATATTCCAGTAGCTAACATAACTAGAAATAAATAAAAATTAAAACAAAATTTTGCGTGAGCAAAATCATCAGACTTATAAAAATTTCAACGAAGATATCGAAAGGGATTCATGTTTTGGTTCCCTAAATAAATGCAATTATTCAAGTCTCGCTTTATAACTAGTTTTCCAAATTTCCGCAAGTGTGACAGCCGAATGAAATCTATGAAAAATACACAATGGCAATGTAAAACGTTGAACAATTGCCCATGCTAGAAACCCGTAAAATTTCAATTGTACTGGGTTTGCTTTCACTTTTTGCATTTCAAAAGTATAAATAATCCACATGGTAACGTTACAAATGAGCAAAAACGTTACTACTTGTCGACCGGGTTTCGATCGATCGTGTTCTGGAAGATGGACGCGACGTCGTGAAACATCGGCTATAAATAGCAACTGAAGAATCACCTTTATCAAAAAAAAAAATAAATGAATAATTAATAATGTTTTTTTCTATAGTTAAATAATTTACCTGTAGCACTGAGAGGATTCCAGTGATCATCACTAACAAATTGGATTCGTTGGTGAACGCATTCATATGTCCAGCAATAACGCTGAATACAGCATAGATGAATAAACCAAACGCTGAGACACGTAGAAGAATATCATTGAGATCGCTTTGTTCTTCCGTTTTAAATTTGAGTGATTGTACCCTGTAATTTAGGCGTGTAGACGTCAGGTGCATTCTGATGTGTGATAATGAGTGATGAGCGGCAAATAAAAACAAAGCATGAAATGAAGAAGCAAAATGAATATTAGTGTTTGCTGATGACTAATGTAAGCGAATTCAAAAAAAACTTACCTTATAAAACCGATGATAATAGCGATTATACTGAGCACCATTAGAACACAATGCGATACATCGGCTAAATAGATCGCTAGAAGTTTGAAATTGGGATGATGGATTAACACGAAGAACAAGATGAGACATATCAAAGAGCCGACTAGAAGAAGTAAGCCAAAGAATAAGCCTTTAGAAGCTCCTACACAATCCACACGGCCTTGTTGAGCTTGAGCTAACGCTACAGCTCTTCTTGACAACATCACTTCTAAACGATGCTCCAAATCCTCTTGAGTTACATATCTTCAACAAAAATGTGAAATTTCATAGATTCAAGTGATAAATATAAATACCTTGGATTCCTGCCGATGTGTTTCCACATGACATAAATAACCGCAGCTCCAATAAGCGAATATTCAATAATGAAAGGGTACAAATAAGGAGCGGATTCTTGTACAATTGTTCCCATTATATTAACTCGGTCACAGCTTAAAGGATTCGACGTACCGTTAGTGGTATTTAAAGCTTTCAATGCCTGAGGAATAATATCGTCGATAAATTCTGAACCATTGATAGCATTTACCGGTTCTTCAGCCACTGAAAAAACCAAATTCATTCAATAATACAGATTATGAATAAAACCCACCGTTAACCACATTGTTAGCAGCATCAAAATTATTGAAACTTCGAAAATCGAAGAAGCTACGGTGAGCAGTAGATGCAGTACTGGTAGTAGTAGCAAGAGTAGTTGTTATTGCTCTCCAAAATTTAGTAGTAGCTGCGGTTGTAGTAGTAGGGGGCGTTGTAGGGATAGTAGCAGGAGTAGT
Organism: Latheticus oryzae; assembly: GCA_030157265.1. Lineage (NCBI taxonomy): Eukaryota > Metazoa > Arthropoda > Insecta > Coleoptera > Tenebrionidae > Latheticus > Latheticus oryzae. The sequence continues at coordinate 15,324,435 of CM058052.1, read as the reverse complement.
TTGGAAAAATCGCCACAAAGTTGTTGGTACTATTCTTGCAGGAGTTGTGAACACACCTTTTGTTATGTTAGTAAATGTGAATAGAAAAGAACAAGAAGGAAGTGTTATTGATTTAACTTACGTCGCACGGTGGTAGTTGGAAGCGTGGTAGCTAAACTACGTAATGTAGTCGCTGTTGTGCTTGTTGTTTTAAGAACATTTCGTAACGTTGATGTGATTAAAGGTGCTGCTGTGACTGTAGCTGCTGTTGTTGTGATTATATCTGGCACTGGAACGTGACTGCCTAGTACGGTGTTTGCATTACGCAAAGTGTGCATGCGAATACTTTCTGCAATTTACAAAGCCACAACGATTAATTTAGTAAAAGTTTACAAGATGTGCGTCAGTGCTTGACATACCTTGAAACTCGATGGTTTGATTAAACTCATCTTTATGGTAGACAGTAATCTCCTTAAGATATTCAAGAACAAGAGTCCGAATCCAGACACAAATATTTGTTGCAACAACATGCATCAAACCAAAACGTGCTATGACTTTAAATCGATGAATATTTAACTGGAATTATGACAAAAGTAGAAATATATTAAATTTACAACAAAAAAACTCACCCTCGAATTCATGAAAATAAAGTACATTTGCATAAAAGTAAAAATCATTTGTAGAACTGGATTAACTCCTCGAAGAATCATATAGCAAGGAGAAGTAAACGGAACTTCGAAAAAAGTTCCGAATTCCAGACCATTATAGATCATGGTACCCAAACCGAAAGCTAAAGAAATTTTTCAAAATAAATAAATTGGAAAATTGATGTAATTTACCGATGGCTCCAATCCGAAGGAAGAAACTTCCATGACTGTGATCGTTCTGCGTCGTTTTTCTCTTCTTCTTACATTTGCTGACTGTGCCAGCCTCAATGTCGGCATTGTTGGTGGAAGGAGCTGGAGGCGGAGCAGCCGGTTGTGGTGTTGTAGGTGGTTGTTGTTGTGGTGTTGGAGCAGCAGGAGTCGGTTGTTCCTGCGAGACAACAGGGGCGTCAGATTGTGCACTGATTTCGGCCACAGGCACCGGCACCGCAGCCAAACCTGCGTCAACCACCCCTTCGGAGTTGCGCCGGTAAGTGCTCTACCCCCACAAACCAAATAAAAGAATGAATAAAAGAAAGAATGTTGTAGTGCGACATGTTTGTGCGTGTAAATTTAGTAGGAAGGATGTGAGTTTAGTAGTAAAAAAGAGCGAATCTACTCGAGAGTTTTAAACATCTCTTGAGTATATACGCTGTACTTGTAACTAGCGTCACATACTTAGCCTTGCTACAGAATAGAAGGGGAAGTATAAATAAAAAATAATTTTTTATTCATGCTTTCTAGAAGCTTTTATGATGGTTGATAGGATTAAAAAAGCCAATTGTAGGAAGAGGAAGGACAGAGATCTAGGCACCAACCTTCGCTCACCTGGTGAGTTGGGGATGTTGCCTTCTGCTGGACCATGTCACGCATCTTACGTGGAAATCTCTCCCTCTACACGCACAACATGCTCAACAACGCAAAATAACTCAAACTTAATTAATAAATAAAGTTAAACAGAAAACATATAAAAATTGTTAACTGAAATAAAAGAAATTAATAACAGCAAAAAAAAGACCACCCCTTCATAATTCCAAATATTTGCTTCAAAGCTTTTGTTAATTATTACACAAAAAAGTGAAAATATGTTTGATATTTGTTATAAAAATTATATGAAATTACCTTTTCCTGCTTTTTACTCTTCTTATCCTTCTCTTTTTCTTTTTCTTTCCCTTTTTCTTTTTCCTTTTCTTTCTCTTTCTCTTTTTTCTCTTTTTTTAAACGTTCTTTTTCCTCTTTTTTCTTCTTCTCCTCCTCTTTTTTCTTTTCTTTTTCTTTTTCTTTGGCTTTTTCTTTGGGAGGTTTTTTTACTTTCTCAGTTTTTTCATTATCTGAGCAACACGTACTTTCTTGAAGTAAAAAACAGAAGACGTAGAGAAGAAATAAAATACTCATACCATAAAGGTATGTAAAGAAACCTTCGTAGTAATAAAGTGGTATATTGTGAGTAACTACATCTGATATTACGTACGCTATACAAACAACAACCAAGAGCTTTGCGTACACAAAACTCATGATTATAAATAAAGAAGTCCTGAAAATAAAAAAACAATCATTTAGTTTCCAATTATGACCGAAGAAACTAAAAAGTTTAAACACACAAACAACATACTTTGGTTTATCTGAAACATAAAGCCTAAACATCGTGAAATCTCACAACTCTCTGACTAACATTACTGCACTAAATTTTCTATAAATAAAATCGGGGAATTTTAGATTAAAGTTCGCATAGTCAAAAATACTCCCACTCTTCTTACAGTTTTTCTAATTGTTTTCCTATTTGTAATTCTGTAATAAGAACCAGATGTTTATAAACTTTTAATAATATTATTACTACGTTAACCGTAAACTGAAGACGGAAGTAGTAGTAAGCGTTATGATTGAGGAAGAATGTTAAGATATAAATAACGTGATTCTAATAGATTATAAATAGGCGGTGAAGCCATAAGACAATTATTTTTGTTGTGGATTACACGTTATGGGTTGTGGTGTTGAGTAATATTTTACTTCTGTTCAAGTAGAAACAGATGTAACAGAAGATAAATTTGTATACTCATAAATTACTAAGAATACTTTAGAAAAAAATCATTTGTGTCTTTTTCTTTCAGTTTAATTTGTCCAAAACTCGAGGAACATCTGCAGACTGAGGTAGGCCAACCAACTGACACTTCAACATTTGTTTTGTCCATATGTAAGTTCTTAGAAAGTACCGCTCAACATTTTCTTTAATTTTTTTCCAGAAAAAATTGAGTCGGTTTTGAATTAAAGAAATATTTATTTTAATAAAAACTAGATTGAAAGAGATTTCTAAGTTTAGCAAATCTTGAATTTTTCATTTTGTTTATATTTTTTTTCTTCGATAAAGTGGCCTTATTGATTCATTCAATCCGTTCAAAGAGCAGTCAATTTGATAAATGTTTCAGCTTTGTGCTTTTTCAGTAAACTTTGAAAAGAACACAAAACGAAAATACAAAGCTCCGAGTTATTAATATTTAAACTAATTTGGATTTGGCTCTACGAATTTAATCATTAAAATAACCGCAATAGAATTCTGTTTACCAAGAAAATAGAAGTTCCAAAGCCTTGAAAGCTAGCTTTCTGCTGTAATCCGATTATAACTAAACTAATAACGCTGCTTCCTTATTAATCTAAATTCCGGTATTAAAGGAAGTAAATACTAACAAAAATGACTTTTTTGTTGGTACTGTCGGAAGTTTATACCTTTTATCTGGTTTGGGTTGGACCTTTTTGAGTTCCATTTCTTTGTTAGCAGCGTTATTTTTTTCAGCAACAGAATCATTTCCGCCGTGTGCTCGTGATACCGGAAGTGTCGCCATATTGTCGACAGACTCCACCTCAACAGTGGCAACTTTGAGTTCACCACCGCCCACCATTTTAATTCAACAAAATCCAAAGTACGACTTTGATTAATATTCAAATTTTGAATTCGTTGAAAATTGGATCACATTTTGATTTTATTCTTCTTCAAAATCGATGTCTTTTAGGCCGGATTAACTTTTATATAAATTTTTTTATTTTATTTTTTATTTATATCAAAACATCTACATTGTCGAAATTAAATTTACACATCGAAAGGTTATTTACAAGTTGATCTTTAATTCACATATTGACGTGGACGCTCTTTTACCCGTTTCTGTCACTCTTAGCACCAATTAATGACAAATCACCGTTTTTTTTTTATTTTTTAATATTAAAAGCTCGGCGTTAGACGCCTCGATACCGTGAACTAGAAAGCTCGCGAGTGCCGAGAAAGGAAGGGATGCTGCAGGAGAGTCACGTGTTATGCTGTACTTGTTGGGATTGGTCCATGAGAAAAGCTAGCCCGGGATTTCGACCCAGTGACCTCCGTGACCTCACCCAAAACAATACAAAAATCAACATTTTTACCATCAAAAACATCAATGAAACTTGGAAATAGTCAATCATCAATAAAAATCTTAACTGTCATCGAAAATAAACGATTTTTTTATTAAAACAACCCCCAATAGGGGTTCCCAAAAATCTTATCTCTTCTTTTATGTATGTTATCATGATGTTAATATAATTCTCGTCCAAATAATGCTTAAATTTGACTTTTTTATGAGAAAAAAGGATGCTGCGTGATCAATAACATCCCCCCACTACCATTTATGAGGGCGTAGCAGCCACTTCAGCCACTCGGTGCAAGAACAAATGGAGCTTATTATGATGCTGTGTAGTAAAGGCTAACTTTTACAAGAATCAACCGGACTGGAAAGATTTACACTCTGATACTTAAACAAATTGACCTTTCAGCAATTAAATTTTTTATTTTTAAATTTTGAAAGAATTTAACTTCGATACTTACTTGGCATTTTTTGGAACAAACGATGTTTCCACATAGTGAAAGTCATCTTCAGGTTCTTTAGGCATTAAAGGCGTTCGATCGGCTCGGTGATGAGTTGGTGATGTGTGTGAGCCGTAACCATCGGCGTTAAGCTATAAGAGGATTATGTCAAAGTGAAAAATTATAAATGGAAGAAAAATTTTCAAGGAGTTTTATTGAATATTAAAAGTGCTAAGAATGAAAGATAATTTAGAAGCTTTATGTCAACAGGTGGTTTCAATTAAAAAATATCGATGTTAAATATTAACTTAATCAACTAATTTTGATAAAACCGAAAACTAAGAATAGATTTACTGAATTTGCTTTCGTGTTTTCAAGAATCAATATGTCGCTGACGACGAAAGTAAAAATAGTCTTCAGTCGGAATTTAATCTCCTTAAAAGCCAAACGAATAGAAATTTTCTTGTGAATTGCTAATAAAGATTCAACTTGCAAAAATGAAATTCCAGTTTTGTAATTATTTCTTGTCATGTGCTAATACGGACTTGAATGGTTGTAATTTACTTTGGAAAACTCCATCAACCTACTTAAAGTCAAGTGTTGAATTTCTTTCCATAAATATAAATGAAATGGAGATGAACTTTTCGCCACGAAACAATTAGCACTGTATACTCCTGCTGAAATCTTCCTAAATTACACTCTCAACTATCAAATAAACATCTCGTTTACGAGTCATAAAATGGTTAGAACATTAATAGGGTAGTGTTTGTAGAAGAAGCAATAAATTAAATTTATATCAAAATGAACTAATCAAACAACAACACAATAAGAAAATTTTTCTAATGAGTTCCTGATTAGCCGATGATATCTAACTATAAAATAATTAGAATTCAAATACCAAACCGGTCAACGTCTTCTTCTCCAACCAGTTATCAACACATTAAAAATGCGTTTCATTTTCCGCTTAAAATCCCATCAGATGTGCACTAGACGTGATAACAATATAATTTGTTCGTGTCACGGTTGAATCCTTTAACTAAAAAAAAATCTTACTCTAACGATAGTGGCCACAGGCTGTTGATGATGTTGTTGATCCATACTGAACGGCGGCGGTGTTGGAATTTTTTTCGGAAGCGGCTCCATCGGTATTTGCTCCCCCAAAAGACGCTCTTTCATCTCATGAATGTACGGACAACGCTGCATGTTTGTGATTTTGTACTGAAAATAATAAGAAACACATTGCTTATAATCATTTTTTTTTATGAAGATTGACGTCATAAAAGATGAATGAAATTTGTGTTGAACGAATAAGGAACAGCAGTCGCCGGAAATATGTGAGGAAGTTATTTGGTTTGCATGACAAATATTTACAGGAGTTTTCTGCAAACAGATGTTTGAATAATGTCAGCTTTTGATGGGTTTTATTCTTAGGACAAATAGATGATGTTTACTGAAACTGCAAGAGTCATATTAAATCTCTAAAGATTATAAATATCATGCGATAATGATTTTGCAATTTTCAGGGGACTGAAACGTATTACAATCCCTAGTGTAATCATGTAATAGGATTATAGGATTTGAGCGTAGCTTTTGCTAATAATATCCTGTGGGTCTAGTTTCATAATTTTTGGTCCAATTTTGGCATTTTATCAAACACATTAAAATATGAATCACTTATAATTTGTGAAATTTGATTTAAAAATTGTATGTTCCACTCTTATGCAAAAATAAAAAATCTAAGTGGTACTAATAACTTTTGTATAATTTTTTTGTCTAGACTTAGAAGACATGCAATGCTTTGTCTAGGACTAATTAAATTCTTCTAAAAATTCCTAGTTTAATAATAAAAAAAAATGATTTGGAATACTACTGAAATAGCGCGCATAATTAGACTAGTGAATTTTTTACTGATATCAAAATCCTTAAAGGCTTCTACTATATAACTATAACGACTCTGCTCAAGTAACTGATTTCACTCAAACTTTACACAATCAAACATCTTAATTAGAGCAAATTTCAAATATTTTTTTTGGTAATTTTTTGGGAAAATTATAAAATTTGATTTTTTGTTTTTTTTTATTTTGATAATTTTTTAAGCTATTCGTTCTTAATAAAAAAGCAACAGATTTTATGTTTCTATCGAGATTTTTTTTTAATAAATGTTAACTCATAAGAGCGTCTAAGAAGTATTTTCACAAATATTTTTTATTTCCGAATCCTCATACAGAAATGAGTTAGATGAATTATTTTTTATGATGTTAATAAAAAAATTTGAAAATTTGTTTCACAAAAAATTCTGATAAATATTCAGGTCGTAGAAAGTCTTAAAAAAATTTTTCCTTGAGTAGTCACCTTATACTTAAATAAGTACGTTAGAAAATCGATTTTGGGTTGCAATTTTTAGACACAGGCATTTAGTTTTGGCAAAACAATTCCATGACCAAGAAAAATTCCATTTTAAATATAAATTGACGCCAGTTTTATGTTTTTGATTAGTTAAATATATATAAATAAAAATGCAATAATTAGTCTCTAAGAAGTACTTTTATAAGTATTTTTTTAAATTCAAATCCATTCAGAATTTCTCGTGAGAAAAAATAGAATCGAAAAACCAAATTTTTTTTTTCAGAAAATTACCAAAAAAATAATTGAAATTTGCTTTGATGAAGACCTTTCATTGTGTAAATTTTGAGTGAAATCGGTTACTTGGGCAGAATGGTTATGGTTATATGGTAGTGGCCTTTAATGAACTTTTACTTACACTGTGATCATTTGGAACTTTTTTTTAATATTAGCTTCAGACAAAATCCGATGTTGGGAACAAATTTGCTCCAAATTGGCAAAAAATAAAGCCAACAGTTGTTTTTAGCGATATTCGTTAGTTGTCAGTTTTAACACTTCTTGCAGAGAACAGCTAAAAATAACATTTCTAGAAGGAATTTCAAAAAAATATATTTACAAAAGCTTGTTTGCAAAATATGGCAAATAATTATTTTCTTATAAATTCAAAGTTCACCAAATTGGTATACATTGGTTTACTCGTCGAATATAATTATTGTTAAAAAATATTTCTATTCCTTCATTGTTCATTTTTTAAAAATTTAAAATTCAGCCACAAAAAAATTGACATGAACTGTGTAAATTTATAATAAGAACTTCAACGTTCTTTTGAAACTATTTATACGTAAGACATTTTTCAACATCAGATTATATGAAAACTGTCAAAAACGGCAATGACTTAAGTATATTTTCATATATATATACAGTATGTCCCACCACAGAGTAATTCTTCCATAGCGTAATAACCGATGCAAATATGAAAATTTGGTCTGAAAAAAAGTTGTTTAAATCTTTCTTGGGGTTGTTTAAAAAATATTTTTAAAAATGGCGCACTTCCGGTTATACCGAAAATTGACACTAACTTCGTTATTTTAAATATAACATCCTATATATTTTTACATTTTTGGATTCCTTGTTTAATTTAAGCATCACTTTGAGTGAACCATTTTCAAGGAAATCAAGATTTAAAGAAAAAATATGGCTGTGCAAAGATTGCCATTATTCTAATTATCTCGAACTCAAAAGTATTTAGAGAGGAGCGGTTTTACCCCTTCATTTAAGACATAACAGTCTTTCTCTTAGACCTGATCTTCCTATCAAATTTGATAAATTCTCTTTTGATGGGAGCGTTAAACATGAGGAAGTTCAAAACTAAATAACTCGATTGTTTTAAATGGAACGCTATACTTTTTAAAGTGCAACCAAATAGAAATGAAACTTACCTTTCGATTGATGTCAGGTTGTACCCACTTACTGCCAACAATTTTTGAAAAAAATGCATTTTTTTTAATTTTGCAAAAATCTACATCATCAAGTTAGTCTTGATTGTTATTATTTATATAAATATGTTTAAAATAAAGTTCTAGGCTTCAATTAAAAAATAATTAGTAAATATGATAAATGTTTTTTGAAAATACGAACAAAATTTCCTTCTGACATTATGAATTTATGCCAAATTTTTCTCAAATAAAAAACTTCTATGAGAGATTTCTGTAAGAAGAACAATATCAAAATGAGCTATCTATTTACCATTTTTTGAATAAAGGCTGAAATGGATTTGTGATAAAATACTGTTTTGAGGTAAATATTGGTAAAACATTCAATATCCCAAAATTATCAATAAACATATTTTCGTATAACATTATCATTCACACTGTGCAATCATAGCAGAAGTCACTGGTTGGAAGTTAATCTCAGAGATGTTTTAGATTTCTCCATTTATTGTGCATACTTTTGATTTGTCTTGATGTTATCTTATAAAAAATCGAATTTAAGCTTCAATTATACTCTTCTTTTGGTGCAATTGATAAATAACCATAGTTAGTAGTCACCAAGGCTAATGTGATGATGTAGTTTTTTACAAATTTCAAAAAACTTTTTTTTTTCAAAAACTGTTATCAGTAAGTGGGTACAACCTTATATCAATCGAAACGTAATTTCAAGTACTATGAGATAGTACCACAAAAAATATAACGTTCCATTTAAGAAAATTGAGTTATCTGGGTTGTAAGTTCTCCATGTTCAAAACTCCCATAAAAAGATAGTTTATCAAATTTGATAAGATGATCAGGTTTAAGAGATAGAATATTATGTTTAAAATAAAGGTCTGAAACCGCAACTCTGTAAATGTTTTTGTGTTCGAGATATTTAGAATAATGGCGATCTCTGCACAGCCATATTTTTTCTTTAAATCTTGATTTTCTTGAAAATGGTTCACTCAAAATGACACATATGGTACATAAAATGATGCTTAAATTAAACAAAGAATCCAAAAATCCAAAAATATATAGTGTGTTGCATTTAAAATAACGAAGTTACTATCAATTTCCGGTATAAGTAAAAGTGCGCCATTTTTGAAAATATTTCTAAAACATCCCCAAGAAAGATTCATACCACTTTTGTTCAAAACAAATTTTCATATTCCTAACGGTTATTACGCTATGGAAGAATTACGCTGTGGTTAGACACTTGTATATATACCTTTACTATTTACTATTTTTTTTATAAATTATTAAATTTTGAAAAAAATATTTATTACAAAAAAGACCTCGAACGTTAGACATTTCAAAAATAAACTAATTCATATCAGTTGGATGAAATTTGACTTTCTAAGAAAAGTGTTATTTGTCTAAAATGTCCTCTTCATTCTAAGCTTTTTAAATTTTGCAAACTTGCATAAAAAGAGAGAAGAGCTATTGCTTCCAAGAAATGTTACATTTGACAACAAACAAATATCGTTTAGTTGCATTTATTGCTGTAATTTTTTTTTTAACTTGGAGCAAAAAATATTCACCATGTCAAATTTTGACTAAATCTAATATTAAAAAAATATGTTGTATGTTGAAACTTTTAAAATAATTCATATTATTTCCACATGAAAAATTCCTGTTCTTACAACAGGTTGCACTTGTCTTATTGCTATTGTATGAAAATAGCAGCATGTTGGTAAAACCCGTACGCAATACATTAATGCATTGTAATAATCTACCGATGTTAATATCCATTACATCAAGACATTACCATTAAAAACCACTCCTTAATTCAAACTCGTTACTTATAAATAATTTCAAAAGATTTTAAATCACTTACTTTACCATTTTTGAATGAAAATATCTGCCAAGTTCGAGTAATCTAAAGATTAATACGTCAATCACACTTGAAATTAATCCGACGGAACGTATGTGAGAGTGACAAGACTGCTTTAAGCTGATGTATAACAGTGTTTATGAATGATTTAATTTATTATTCTATTGATATTTATGTATTTACCTGCAAGGCCATTACCAACTTGTTTGAAGCAACAAAATCTTAATTATTCGATATGGAGATGCTTAATTGCCCACAAATTGGAGTTTATGAAAGGTGATAAAATTTAATATCTTCATCAAAACTTTTTTTTAATTTAAAATATAGGTCACACCCTTGTCCATATTGATCAAAACAAAAAGCGCAAAAGCTGAGCGTATTTTTGACCTAGTTTCATATCCAACGTGTATCCAAAAATAATAATAGAAATACACATTTCTATTTTTTTCCAATTTCTATGGAAGCGCTTTTTAAGATTTGACATTACAACTTACCTAGACGTCTCCGTTAGGTGATTAAATACATCAAACCATCAAAGTACCTTGGTGTACTGACAATAAAAACAATCAAATACCGCACGATCATTTCGGATGTATGTCACGAACGAAACCATCCCCGGAAATGTTATAGGAAGGGTAGTAGACGTGCTTCGGTAGTTAACATAAACAAACCGGAAATAAGTTCGTCTCTATATTCACAAAATAAAGGCAACACAAAAGTGCGTGCGTACAACTAGTCTACTGCGATTAGGTCGACGGACTCGGGGCCAAGTTGATGGCAGCTTTTGCCACTGCGCGGCGCATTTGTCCTGGATTCCCCGCTCTCTCGTCGACGCTAACAGAGATTTTCGCTAAATTTCATCAGGTTAAACAATGGGGGTGTAAAATGCGTAGGAAGACGTAGGTGGTATTCCATCAATAATTTTTTTATTAAGTATCTCTAAAAGAAAAGTTAAACCATGCAGATTTATTTTTAGTCTATTATTAATCCTACGAAAGCTCTTTTCCAAAAATATAAATGATTATCTGGCACGAAACAGCCAATTTGAAAGTACAGAAAAAGTTAAACTTACTATTTTAACTTTACATTTGATGGCTTTCTGGGATCTGTCATCGTTTTTATTTTCAGTGGTGCTTTTAATGGAACTGCTCATTTTTTGCTTTTTTTGTCATTATTTTGAGAGTTTAAGTTGATTATGGGTGCATGGTGATACAAGAATGCACTTATACTAACATCTGAAATCGTTATGCGCAAATGTGTGTTGGTGGTAGTAGTTCGAGCGTCCGACAACAGACGTCGAAGAGGCGCCACTATCTATAAGCGCCAAGCAGTCTCGCTAAACTAGAACTCCTCCTGAAGGAGCCTAAACTAGGTCAAAGAATAAAAAAAAAAATGATTAAAATTCGTAATTTTCCAGTCTTTTATATAGGGGAAAGGCGTATTTTCAGTCCCCCATGCTCCGACACCCCTCGTATACTCACAGAAAATTATTACGCATCAAGTGTTCCAAATATAGCCTCTTCGATGTAATTCACTTCAAAAGCAATTTGTTCGATAATAAAATCAAGTTTTGAAGGATATGAATATGAGAGCTTTTCAGTTTTTTAGTGACGAAATAATAAATGCAAAACGGCATCAAACATTGCGACTTTTAGACTCGTTTATCCCCTCCAAACACCTGTTTCTATAAACGAACAAAGAAGCATCGGTACGCCACCGACGCCGATCGAACTTGAACTACTACCCTTACAGAAAAAGTTTGATTCAAAACAAAAATTTAAAAGGGAAAAGCAGAACATCTCCAATAAATGAAAAAACCAAAAATAATAAAGAAAAACTTACCACTCCATGTTTGGAAAAATTAGTTAAAACTTTTGTCCATCACACTTTTTTTACAAATTGAAATATTTATAAAAAGCTATAAATATTTAATAATAGAATAAATTTGAAACATTACGACTTTATAAAAATTTCTATGAAGGAAAACTCGCGTGCTATCGCGCCAAAGACTGAAATTACTTTAGTCAGCGATGCATTGCGTTGGTAACTGTAGAATGCGTTTTAGTGTTTTGGTTTCCCCCTACTTCTGTTTATATCACGTGACTTGTCTTAGGGCACTCACACGAGACCCTTTTCCACAATGGACCAGTCACCCCCTCTAATTTCGTCTTGCTTTTACTTTCATGAATTTTTTAAAAAAGTACAGCACTTCTAGCGGAAGTAATTTCAAACGAAATTGATCTTCTGGTAAAAAATTTAATCAGAAAAAACTAACTGGAACATAGCGACTTTAGAATAAGTTGCGTTTGATGTTTGCAAATTACTCTTTAAGTTTGGATTTGTAAGTTTTATCTCCCGAGGGAGCTTTTCCCGTGTCGTTCACCCCGTTTTATCGTATCTATAGTTTATCCACGACTCAGACCGAATGGGAACGTCTGTAAATAATGCAAAAGCTGCGTTTACGACTTTTTCGACTCCTTTTCTAGTAATTATGAGTGTTTTATATTGAGAGGCTAGAAAATCGTTCCTACCACCCTCATTTGTGTGTGGGAAAATAAAAAACATTGAAGTTACGTAAAAGTTTATTAGCATACATTCAGTAAATAACTTGCAATTAAATGATAACATTCAAATAAATAAAATACTGTATATACAATAAATCTGTAACTCTGCAACAAATAATTTCCGCATAAAATATTTACAATTTTCAAATAATCTCAAACTAATATGGCACAAAACATAATCAGCTAAGCATAATATATCCGATTGGCACCATTAATAGTTTTTCGAACAAACAATACACAAATGTAACATTTAAAATTCTACATTTCCCTTATCAAAATCTAACTAGAAAATATTGTTCCCAAAAATTTGTACATAACGAAAGATTATTATTCAACGAGATCAACAACGAAAATTTGCAACAAAAATCTCGTTGTACCGAGAAATTTTAACACTGAAAGGAATTGAGCAAAAATGTGGATAGTGCTGATGGACCGTAGTTCATGGACAATTGTGAGGAGTCTAGAAATTTGTACTTTGTGATAAGATAATAGGAAGACGGATTTGTAAATTTGTATAAAAATCGTGTAAATTGTGTGTAAAAATGTGACGATATGAAAAACGGGTATTGAACACTGATATGAAAATACAGCTCTAAATTGTCATAACCCTGATTGATCAAACATCAACTACAAGACAACAAAGCGGTTATTTTCAGCTACAATTACGGCCTTTGTGCCGAACACAAGAAATTCCTTTGATCTAATAATATGATTAATGACTGTAGATGTAACTTTGTTAATTAATATATTAGGCAGAAAGGTATCGAGGCCGCTTTTGTCCAATCGGTCTAACTACGGTTAAAATCGTTTCCAAAAATATTACTACAAAAGAAATTTTTTTTTTTTTTGAGCTTCAGTCTTAACCAATCGAAACATTATATTAATATCTACTGGAGATTAGAATGATTCGCTTATAGGGGATATGTAGCAAAAAATCCTGGAAAATCTTTTGCATATCCAATTTCCCTGAAGTCTTGCAACTACTAAGATATGCATGAAACATACACTGTCATAAAATACAAGATTTAATTAAGACCGACTTACACGTTACTTGAAACTAGAATTTCTTGATCAATAAATAATATTTATTTCACAACACAATCACACTTCGACTAGATTGAATCTTGCTACATATAAGTCGGTTTGATCTTATAAGCACGTTTCCAAATTTCGCACAAACACACTGTAGAATGAAATCTGTAGAAAATCGCTAACGGCATTGAAACGTGTGTGATAATAGTCCAAGCCCATAATCCATAAAAGTGTAATTGAATCGGATGGGATTCAGCGCGAGATTTTTCTAAAGTGTTAATAGCCCACATTGCTAAATTAGTAACTAGAAGAAAAGTAACAATTTGTCTTCCAGGTTTTCTTCGGATTTGTTCAGGAGTGACGCAAGTTCTTCGCGAAGCATCAAGAATGAAAATTGTTTGACAAGTGGTTTGAAGAAGAGAAGCTAACGCTGTTACTAGAACTAACACCGTGTTTCTTTGTATGGTAAACTGACCGCCGATGATAGTGAACGTGCTATAAATAAACATTCCAGTTTGGGCACCGATCAAAAGAATGTTGTCTAATTGTAAATTCTTGCTGCCATCGTATTTGAGTTGGCGGACTTGCCACATGCCTATTATAGCTGCAAGAGTTGTTAATCCATATAATGTCACTTCGCAAATGTTCACTTCAATTACAGCTAATCCCACAAACTCCGATCGGGAGATTAACACGAAGAATAAAATCAAAGAAATTATTGTAAGAACTAGAAGTAAAATCCCGACGAATAGACCTTTATGAGCTCTTGCACAATCGACGGAATAATGATGAGGACTTCGTTTATAAGCCGCTAAATCAGTTTTTGTTTTATTAGAATTGATTGGTAATTTTGATATGTTCTTCCACATTACATATAAAATCGCCGCACAAATTAAACTATATTCTATAGTGCAAGGAAAAAGAAAAGGTGAAGCATCTTGCACTAACGAACCGATGATGTTAGTTCTTCGACATTCGTATAAATGATGAGGACCTTTCAATCCTCTTGCAACAATATGATGACCATGAGCTTCCGGTGGATGATCAACTGGAACCGCAGGAAGACCAAGAATGTTGCTTTTATAAGGAATACGATGCGAAATTCTCAATGAATTGTTTTCAGGATTATAAAACGTAAGTATTTCATGTTTGGTTTCTTGAACTAAAACGTTCAACCAAACAGAAAGATTAGTCCCTATCATGTGCATCAAACCAAATCTTGCAGCGACTTTATGTCGGTACACTCTCATTTGCTAAAATCAAAAAGCATTAATAGATGGAGCGAGAAATAAATCAATAACTTACCTCATTATTCAAGAAAATAAAATACATTTGGATGAAAATAAATGCCATTCTTGTAGCTGGTGTTAAAGCTAAAAGAACATTATGACATTTTGTATTTCTTTCCAGTTCGAAGTATTGACCAAATTCTAAACCGGAATAAATCATACTTCCAATACCAAAAGCAACAGCACCCATTCGCAAATAAAAACTTCCATAGTTTTTCTGTTTGGTGTTAACAGTCGGCAATGAACTTCTTCTTGGTCGATTATACATTTGTGTGCTAACCGTATCAGCACTAGTTTCACCTGAATCATTATCCGACTCTTCATCTGTTATACTTTGTTCTTTGCCTTTCGAAGCTTCTAAAATAAAACAAAAAAAAAATATTCGTTTACGAGTTGAGGAGAACGCAAATGTTCTATAAAATTTATGCGCTGTTGAGTAAATAATTACAATGTCACTAGCTTGAAGCTTTAACTGCGATCTCGTAAACAGTAAAGATATATGTTACAAATTAAATCCGTTAAATCTTACTATTGCTTGCTTCCACTTCACGTTTTCTTTTTCTTTTGTCACGAAGAAGTACAGTGTACATGTAGAGGAGGAAGAACATACTCCCGATGTACAGATAAAGATAGTAAGCTTCGTAAAATGATGGAGGAATGTAAGTTGAAATTACTTCCGCCATCGGAAATGCTGTTCCCATCACCACCAATAATTTCCCGTACAGGGCCGAGAGCGTCGTCGCCAAAGCGTCTCTAATAAAAAGTTTCTCAAATCAGTTTTATAAAATCTGCTTTCGACAATCTGTTTTATTTCATTTAGTGGCGTATTTAAGTGTTATTAATGATTCTGCAGAGTTTTTGCAAAGTATTGAATTACCAAAGCAGCAGAGGCAATTTTTTATTCGAACTATAAATGTCTTTGGGTATAAAAAACGGCAGAGAATAAATTGCATGCGATACGTTTTTCCCCACAAGTTTCTGTTTTGGCATGTATTTTGAGATGTAAGAAATTATTATCGCCACTCTCGATAACATAGCAGGAAAGTATAATTTTTCTTTTGACTCGACCAAGCATAAACGCAACATAAAAATCAATACCACTCTGACGATCAAAGTGGCAAATAAAACTTACGCCCCTAGTTGTCTCCATTCTATTTGTTTCTCAGCTCGTGAAAGTCGTCTCATGACGGGAAGTTGTTGATGGTATCCTAATGGAGCGACAGCTAAGGGTCCAGGTGGTAGAATTCTGAAAAAAGATTCATTTTATGAATACTTTGTTGCTTTGAAAAACCATTATCTTACTTTGGGGGTGAAGAAATGTGAACATGTGCGGTCGGTTTAGAGGATTTTGACGGTGAGGAATGATGACTCAACGTTTCTGGTGACACTATTACTGCAGATGGGGATGCGGGGGAAGGCAATAGGGGGTCACCGCCTCCTAGTGCACTACTCCGACTACCCCCGCTTACATTTTGGGGAGGAATCGTTGGCCAACTATAAATAAAATTGCGATTAATGAAAAACGGACGTCCGGAAACGTATGACTGGCATGATTTGTGATGAAAGGGTAGAAAGGAGTTATTATATGTCCATCAGAGACAGAATTCAATTGTATTCCGATAACAAAAACAAGATATTCAATTAAATTTAGAAGAACTAAAGTTTTAATTAGAAACTCTTGATATGTTTTATTATAGCAAAAAGTTCCGACACATTTCCTCTTGAAAGCCACATGTGCCCACCGAAAAAACAAACTTAAACTATGGAAACTTTTGATAAATTTAAATTATTACCTAAACTGCTGTCCTTCGTAGACACGAGTCATCCGAGACATGTTACCATCATCATGACCCTTAGTCAACTAAAAGGGTAACGAAAGCTGATAGGGCAATTATTCCATTGAGATAAATCAAATCATTAAAAGTGAGCGAATTGTTTCCCACATGCGGTGGCAAATAATAAAAGCTTCTCGAGCTTTTTGTATTCAACGCTACTTTTCTATACATGCAATTATATTCTTCAACACATGAAAAGCTCAATGAGTAGTCATGTGTGAGAAAATCTAGTTGCGATTATAGGGTCAGCGAACTTTTACATAATTCGATGAACATAAAGAGGTAACTTAGTAAAGGGTAAGTTGTTGGAAATAGAAAAGCTAGTACGTTGGCAGACGATGAAAAAAGTTTATCCTATTATGAAGCATTTTAAATGTTTGATGGCCAAATATTAAGTAATTTTTTATCGTTTTTATTGACTGAAAAACCGCAAAGAAAATTATTAAATTATCTTCATCGATTTGTTTGTTTTTCTTGTCAGGTTTCTCAAAGCTGCGGTTCTTTCAAGCTTCTTTTATTCTTTTTTCTGTTGTTTATTTAAATCAACACCCGAGAGAGTCATAAATTGTCAGCTTTTTCAAATGCGTGAGCTTATTTCGGTTTTTATGTAAAAGCAACCATAAAATATACATATGGTATAAAAACATTTCCCTCCTTCTTCGTGTTGAGAAAATATATCAAAGAGTAATTTAAAGTTGTCACTATAGTGATTATAAATCGCTTCAAGTCCCGTTAGAATTTTTATCCATAATCTTGAACAAATGGCGCTTAATCACCTACCTTTCACCTTCAGGTTTACCGCCCCCTAACGCTGTAGGGGTGGCTGTGGTTTCGGCAGTAGTGTCTCCAAGATCAGCAGCAGAAGTAGTTGCCATTTCTTCAATATCCGAATCAATGCCTTTATCAAAGTCCATATAAAAAGAATCCCTTGAATCACTCGACCCTCGTCTTAATTTAAGACTCAAATCTGGCGAACTATCATCCATTGTTGTAATATTGATTTGTTACGTCTTTTACATTAACACACACTTCCGCTTAATTCATTTTTTTTTGTTAATGTTTGGCGTACCAAATGGTACTGACCCAATGGTAATTCTTTATAAATCACATCACAATTTTCGTTTTGTTTTATTTAAAATTATACATTTTTCTTTTGTTAAATCTTAATGCCTTACTCACTACGCGATCTTTTTACATAGTAACGCTCTTGAAGTCATCCACACACACTGATGTTCGGCTCTCTTTTATGTTGGAGTGATGTAGCAGCGGAGTCAACGACATAGCTATACATGATGCTACGTAGAGTAGGGGGTGTGTTCCACCAGAGAGTAGAGTATGCGGGGTAGGACTATACAGGGCGCGCAATCGATCTGAAGGGTGGATTCAGTTAAAACACCTTTCCCATGGGGAAATTCCACGATTGTAGTACACATTTCATTCATGATAGGCGGATACGCAATGGGCACGAAGGAGAAAGCGGAATCGATTTTTGGCGCAATCTCAAGACAGATCATTTCTTATATTATTTTTCATTTATTAAGAATACGAGAAAAATGCGTAACTTATATCACAATTTCATGATTTTTTTTTAATGAACTGACCAATAAAACTACATATTTTTTGCTTGTGAATTTACATCGAGCTTAATTTTATTCTGTTTAAAATAAGTGTTCTATTAGAGATTACTTAGGGTCCAACTTGAAATATAAATGAATTTGTTCATTTCATCCCGGATAACCTATTTTGTCTATTTTTTGTTACATCCTGTATATTTTTCTTTTTTTTCCGTGTTTTACAGGATGATAAAACTGGATATTGCATAGCAAATAATGACAATGTAATGTTGATCACATTAAAAATCTTTTGACTCGTTTATTCCTTATGAATCATTCTAAAAGAAAGCATTGTGCGTATTATGTGTTGCCTAACCTCCAAATTTTTTTATTAAGTTTTATTTTTTCAATAATAAAATTAATAACTTTGGGATTATAATAGAACCATAAATTGTAATTTACGCTTTATTTATATAACAATATGCTACTTACAAAATTAATTATAAATAAAGTGAACAATAATTACAAAAACATATAGAATAAGGTCTTTCCCGTTGAAATTATATACATTTAAGAGTAAACAAAAAGATAAAATGATTATTTAGATATTAAAATATAATAATTACTTCTTAGCAACACAACCTTGCCAAAGCAATCCTCCACAAGCCATACATACAATAAAATAAACAATCACAGTAATTATCACACCAATAATAACGTATAATTTAACATTTTTCCAGAACATTGAACGTGCCAGATTTCTGCTAGTTTTTCTAAACGTAATAGACTGGAATATAAATAAATTAATAATAAATAAATTAGTAATAAATTACTTACGCCACTGTTTAAATTTTCAGTTTTATTTACCAATAGCTCAAGTCTTTCCCCTCTCATTGCCACATTATCTATAAAATGATAATACAATAAAATTACTAGGTCAAGTGGTAACCATCTTTACCTATATTCTTAACCATAATATTTTTCAACTCATCCAATTCACCATGAACTCGTGAAATCGTATCTACATCATGAGACTCGGAATAATGTTTCATTTCATTTGCTAGAACTCTAGAAAATTCAGAATTCATAGCATATGGAATAGCATTATTCGAAACATCGCCATATGCAGACCTAAATCTTCTTTTAATTTCGTTAAGGAATAAAAACGCCCTTGATCTTTCAAA
The DNA here is from genome assembly GCA_030157265.1 of Latheticus oryzae. NCBI lineage: Eukaryota > Metazoa > Arthropoda > Insecta > Coleoptera > Tenebrionidae > Latheticus > Latheticus oryzae. The sequence continues at coordinate 15,304,883 of CM058052.1, read as the reverse complement.
TTCCTGAAAATTGTTATATATTATTATATGATTATGGTTTTGGTGTTGATATAAAGTTACATCGTCTGTAATACACATATAAATTATTTGGTTTTCGCAAATATAATGAAACAGGTAATTCCCATGTGAGTATGTTAGTTTGTCATCGTGTGGCGGAATTTTGCCAATTATTTGTTCGGTTACTTCAGCGAAATTGCCTGCACATGAGGCATATCTCGCTAAAACTGTACTTCCCCGAGAAATAACGCTATACAAAATAGGCATCTGAAATGGAAAGTTTAAAACATTAGTCATATGTGTTTGTTTGCAATTGCGTTGTTTGTTACTAACCTCGATTAATTATTTGAAATTGTGTTAATTTCCAAATTATGGAGTTATGAATAGATTGTGACCCTGCTAAAATTTTATTCTTTGTTATTGCGGACGAAAATTTTGATTGTTTCTTCTAGGACAATAACAAAAACGTCAGCTGTCACAATGACACTGACGTTTGAGTTTTTAGTACGCATGCGTTGTGTTTCTAAGATTGGCAATATATACAAATTTCAATTTTGTTCTGAGAATTTTGAATCAAGCAACAAAGTGTCAGAATCATGTGTAAATTCTAATAAGTAAAAATGTGGGTGTAAAGAATTTGGATTTCATGGCGCAAATAATGGAATTTTTATTAAATTTATTGTTGATGAGGGGTAAACATTTAACAGCAACAGCAGCTGAAACGCTGAATTTAGCAATAAAAAAGATTTTGTATATTAAACAAAAAATTTCACCAGAATTTACGTCATCTCCTCAAATAGTCAAATCTTTTGAAGATATGTTCGATTTAATTAATTATAGTTCAAAGCATTATACGTGTGATAGTGAAACTTTAGTTGTAACAAACGAAATTCCGTATGATTTATATGAAAAGTTTCTATTGAAGATGCGAGAAATAAATTTCCAGAATAATGAGATGGCAAAACGTTTGGTTTTAGCTAAAAATGAAATTGAAGAAGTTTTAAGCAATTCGGAAATTGAAAACAAAGAAATTCCAAAAGTTGTGCGCCATGAAGTTAACAAAACCGAAGAGAATGTTAGTCTTGAAGAAAAAAGAAAAATATGCGAAGATTACATCGTTGATAATTTGAGCGCAATAATTAAATCGCAAGAGCTTCTTTTCAAGAATATCATCAAATTGGTGAATATTTTAGAAAAGGATGAAGTATTAACACAAAAGACTGAGAAGTTGGTAAAAATTAAAAAAAAGCTGAACGCATGTACTGACATTCTTGTAAACAATCCACAATCAAAAATTTCAAGTATTATTGATAGTATGATGGAAGAAGAAGTCACAAGATGTCGATTAAAAACATTCGATGATTTAAGACTGAAAAGTCGAACGCCTAGAGGATTAGAAGTAGCTTTAGATATTTCACGCGAAAAAGGTATTTTTAAAGAAAAAAATAAAAAACTGGAGGAGAAAAATTTGATACAACAAAAAAGACATCATGCTATTAACGTTTGTAATTCTGAAAGTGAAATGCCAAAAGTTGCCAAAGATTTTATTAATAGTGAAAGTAAAGAATTTATGAATATTGACGATGCAAGAAAACTTTTAGAAATTAATGAAGAACATTTTAAAAATTTTGAAAATAATCTTTGGCATTCATTAACAACAATGAAATATTTAGCATTGAAAGATGATTATTCGGATTGTTGTAAATGTGCGTTTTATAATAAAAGACACTTTATTAAAGTCGATAATGAAATTGCTAACAAACTTAAAGATGAAGATGATGAAATACAACAATTCCGGAAATTTATAAGCATCAGTGAGTCAGTTTTCCAAATTATGGAACGAAGAATTTTGCTTGAAAAAGTCCATCAAGAGTTGTATCAAGTTATACAACATCCTATGATAACTGGAAATAAAAATTCAGAGATCGAAGAAACTAAGAAAAAGAAAGATGAAACAAATCCATTTTTAGCGTTGCAGACAAATGAGAAACCTTTGGAAGTTAATTTAGATGAGAAAAGAAGATTTGAAAATAAAACTGAAAGTGTGTCGAAGGAAACACAAACTACAGAAGAAATCAAAAAGAAAATTGAAGAAAGAAAAGAAAATAAAATAAGTAAGTACATTGTTCTATATTTATTTTTTTAATTACTTTTTAAAGGTGAGGAGCTTGTATTAAAACCAATGAGTTTGGATATTGTTGAAAGTAATATTGAAGAACAAATTGATAAAGAACATTCTTTGCCAAAAATTGAAGTCAAAGATCAAAGTATGAATACTGAAATTAATGGCGGGAATCTTCAAGATTTTGTACGAAATCTTGATAAAACTGATACCATTGAACTAAAAACACCAACTTCGGCACGAAGTGATCAAGAAACAAATACTATTCTTAGTAGTTTCAAAATAACTGAAAAGTTTTTGAATGAGAATCGGCAAAGTCCACCAAACGAACTAAAAAATCGAAGAAAAGATATAGAAATTAATATCAAACCGACCATTATTCTACCTTCCAGACAGAAAGATAGGAATGAAAATAGAGAAATGACAAATCTCGCGAAATCTAATAAGATTGATGAAGTAAAGAAAAATGTTGATTATTCGAAAGTAATGAACTTGAGGAATATTTCTGATAAGAAAACTTCAAATGATGATCAAACAAAACAAAATTCAGAAAAACGACAAAAAAGTGATAATTTTGAAACGGAGAAAACTAACGCTGAGAAAGAAAAGAAGTCAATGAAAAGTCAGAAAGATAAAAGTAGCGAAGATAAAGAAATTCCGAAGCAGAAAAAAGTTTCTTTTTCCGAAGAAAATGCTAAAGTTATGAGTAGTAAAAAAGAAAAATCAGGCAAAAACAAAAACGTTAAAAATTCTTTTTCTGTCCCTGTTATAAAAAATTCCGAAGATGAAAATGCTTCGAATAATAAAAATTCTTACACTTTGTTAAAAAATGATGTTCCTCCAAGTGAGCCAAACAAAATAGACAAATATGCTAAAAATGCGATAGTCGTTGAAAAGAAAATTACAAGCGAATTTGCTAAAAGAGTGAAGAATGACATGCCTGGAAGCTTAAAACAAAAACAAAAAATACAGCCACGATGTAAAAGTGTTAAATTTGCTAATGAAGAAAGACAAGAAATGTCCAAACTTGTAAATAGACATTCATCAGTTTTTTCAAAAACTTCGAATAATAAATCAATAGAAGATACAAAGCAAAAAAACATAAATAAAGAAGAAAATTCGCTGAAAAATTTAGATAAACAAATCGATGATAAAAAAAATGATAATGCAATAGAAATTTCAAAACTGAAAAGTACAAGCGAATTAAACAATGAAGCAGAGCGACTAAAAGTAAATGAAAAAGCTTTCAAAGAACTTGAAGAGACAATACGCACTGTTAAAATTTTTGTGGAAAAAACGCCATCTCGTACTAATACAAAATCGCTTTTAAAATCTTCAACGCAAAGTAAAAGACGAAAGATTAATGATCCAGACAAGAAGAACATGTCTACAAACAATATAGATTTTAGCAAACGCAATAAAAAAGCAATTACTAAATGTTCAATGACGCCAGAAAAAACGTTCTTGAAGTCTAATTCCGAAACGACTTTGCAAAAATCGAAAAGCTCAACTCTAACACCAAAAAGCACTGCAGAATTCGAAAACAAAGAAAAAAATTTACAGATGAGACGTACTACAAAAAATGCAATGAAAAGACAACAAGTACAGACTATATTACCTAAAGTTACTAAAGAAATGGTAAAAAAGAAGCCTCTTATAGCTTTAGTAGAGACAAAAGAAATCAAAGCTTTAAGAAATGTTAAAAAAATGCATTCACAAGAACGAAGGTGTTCCACTTCGTCTAAATATACATTCAATTATTGTAAATCGATATCTAGACATACTTTACCTGTTCCTTCGATGAAAAATAAAACTGTTTATTGTGCGAGTTGGGAGACTGAAGATGAAGATGTTATTGGTAAAGCGTTAACAAAGTAAAAGTTTTGTATGTCAAAGTTAATAAAGTGTCTTCTTCTGCTTATTATTTATTTGAATAACTTGAATAAATCCTTTACAAATAGAAAAATACTCTTAAAATATATCAACATCCATTTTGATGGGGCTGCACAAGGGGACGCCTAAATAATAAAATGTGGGGTTCTGGTGTATGGAGCATGTAATGAATCCAACCTGGACTTTGCTGGACTCCTAAATTTCTCCATTCAGTCTCAGTCATTAAATGGGATCGAGGAACTAATTTGGCCAAGTCTGGTGGTAAAATCACATGGCGGTACTCATATTCATCGTCTGAGTACTTTTCAGAATACAGAATGTTCTCAACAGGCATTTCTATTATTTTTCACAAAAAATATAATAAAACAAACAGTCACAACATTTTCTTTACTTTTGGAAATTAGGTTAGGAATTTGAACTTGACGCAAACAACAACTAAATATTACCAAAGGCCAACCAACATAAAATACAAATGTAACTAGCAAACTGAAAGGAAAAACGATAAATTATGATGATAAAAAATATTTATGAGTAATAATATTATACAACTGAAGTATATTGAGAATATGCAATAAATCGAGTTGAAATTTGATGCTTTAATTGATTTTTGTTCAACAGTTGTAAATGTCAAATCATTGACAGATGTTAGGTTAAGTTCGGTGTCTTCTAATTTCAAGTTTATTCACTTTTGGAGAACTATGACAGACTTTGAGCCTTTAGAGCCGAGTTTAAAAAATATAATCGATCAGACCACTTTGAAATGGATTTTCGTTGGTGGAAAAGGCGGTGTAGGTAAAACAACGTGCAGGTAAACTCGACCATCTGTTTTTTCCAAAAACTTCTCACTTCTATAATTCTTACAGTTGTAGTTTAGCTGTACAACTCTCTAAAGTCCGAGAATCTGTTCTGATAATCTCTACTGATCCCGCTCATAACATATCCGACGCTTTTGACCAGAAATTCACAAAAGTGCCAACTCTAGTAAAGGGGTTTTCAAATCTCTACGCTATGGAAATTGACCCCAATGTTGGTTTCAACGAACTTCCAGATGAGTACTTCGACGGCGAACCTGAAGTCATGAGAATGAGCAAAGGTATAATCCAGGAAATAATTGGAGCTTTCCCTGGCATTGACGAAGCTATGAGTTACGCAGAAGTGATGAAATTAATTAAAAGCATGAATTTTTCAACAGTTGTTTTTGACACAGCTCCAACTGGACATACTTTAAGATTACTTTCATTTCCACAAGTCGTTGAAAAGGGTTTAGGTAAACTACTTAGATTAAAATTAAAAATATCGCCTTTAGTATCACAATTAAGTGGTCTTTTGGGATTACAAGACTTCAATCCCGACACTTTATCATCGAAAATGGAAGAAATGTTATCCGTAATAAAACAAGTTAATGAACAGTTCAAAAATCCGGATCAAACGACATTCGTTTGTGTTTGTATCGCTGAATTTTTATCGTTGTATGAAACTGAAAGACTTGTTCAGGAATTGACTAAATGTAAAATCGACACACACAATATTATAGTTAACCAATTACTGTTCAAAAAACCGGATGAAAATCCATGTAAAATGTGTATGGCAAGATTTCGAATTCAGGAAAAATATTTGGATCAGATTAACGATTTATATGAAGATTTCCATGTTACTAAACTACCTCTTTTAGAAAAAGAAGTCAGAGGTGCTGAAAGCGTCAAAGCCTTTTCTGAATATTTAATTCATCCGTATCAAGTAGAGTAATTCCGAATTGAGTGATATTAAATGAGATTTTTGTTATGGTTTTAGGGTATAATTTGTTTAAACGATTTTGATGTATTTATATGTATTATTACCATTATAATACGCAATATAAAAAAAATAAATTATAGCAATTCAATTCTGTGCTCATTTAATAACTTGTTAAATCTGACAGTTTAAAAAATTGAGGTTAGAAGTTGAAAATAAAGCATTGTGGTTCGAGTACTACGAGTGTTTTAAATTACATCAAAACTAAGAATATTTCCTATAGTGTCTAAAAAAAAACTAAGTTTTTGAGCTATAGTCTTAAAACTTAACTTTAAGTTTTTTTGCATTTGTATCAAAATCTGACAGCTGTCACTCCTGAATTTGATTTAAAATTCTAAAGATTAAAACTCGAAAACTTGCCTAATTTCTTGTAAATTCAATGACAAATATAATTACGGATTGCCTTAGAACACCACACTTATTTTTCAATTTTCGGATTTTTAGCAACTAACCTCATTTTTTTTAAACATCAGTTTTGACACATATTTAAAGTCGGACTTATACTGGAGAAGTAAGAAATGAATTTTATTTTAAACAGTCCTATTGTTGTCCCTCATGTTGGGCCAATCCGGCAACCTATTTTCTTTAAAATACTGCTCTCTGGTAAACCCCTTCATTCCTAACAACTCAGTTGCTCCATAAATGGCTCCACCTAACCATGCCGCATAATTCTCTTTACACGGAGGCGTATGAAATTTAAAACTGCCAATTTTCAACTGTTTGTATCTTTCACATTTAACTTGCTTCAATAATTCTTCTTTTAATCTCGCTTTAAATCCCGGAGTCATAACAGTCCCTCCAATCAATAAAATATTTTCTGCAAGTTTATCTCTTAAATGGATATCAACTTTCAAAATTGCATCAAGTATCATTGTTGAAAGACATAAATGATCGTTGTCTTCTTCATATAAAATTTCGAACGCTTTTTCTCGAACTTTTCCAGAAATTGTAATAATGTCGGAACCACCAATTGGATATTTAACTTCAGGAGCAAAAGTTATTTCCGGTTTTGATACAAAAAGTTGCTCTGCACGTTTTTGTTTTGTTACAAAGCAGCATCTTACTTTAATGTCTTCTATTGTAGACTCGGCCAAATTGTTAATGCCGGTGTTTTCCGAAGACAGCAAACTTCTTAAATTGCTGTTAAAATATTATTTAGTAATTTTTGTACTTATTTTGACCAAAAATAGTTCGCGTTTATCGCTTCATTGAGAAATTATTTGTTTAATAAAACAAAGCAATAATCGCAGAACATTTTTGGTTGAACTCTACATACTTATGGATTGTTTGGGCGCCTAAAGGTAATGCTTGCCAAACATGGATTACAGGCAATCCATGGCAGACTGGAATAGCAACAGCTTCGCTATATCCAACATCAAGTACTAAAGCTGTCTCAAGAGCTAACGCCGATAAACTGACTAAATGTGATGGTAAAATTAACATCAACGATATTTCATAATGAACAAACAACACCTAAAAATGAATTATAACATTCCTCTAAACAATAGGATAAACTCACTTTTGCTAAGGTTTCTCTGAATAAAGTTGGACAGAGAAGAGATTCAACAATCACAACTGGTTTATCTTTAGGACTGAATAAAGCATATTTGAAATATAAAACATGGATAAATTCAACTAATAAATCATAAAGATCGTTTCCATCTTTATAATCTATTATTCTGCGGATTTGATTTGTGTTTTTACAACGAACTTCTGAACGGATTATGCATCTAGGGGCGTATTCTCCACTGAATCCAAATCTATACAAATTTAATTATTTATAGATTGTAACAATTTTACTTACTTAGTATAAGCAGCGCCTATATCCAACACAACTGTTAATTTATCACCTAAAGTCTCATAAATCGGCATTATGCGAAATTATTTTTCGATTGAAGCAAAAGTAGGGTTAAGATTTATGTCACTCTGACAGATATCAACTTGACAGCTAAAATCACTAATAATTGTCAATCTTGTCAGTTGTATACAAAGCTGAAAATGGATAATTATTTAAAAACAATAAACGCGAATAAAAACACTCAAGAACGTTCGCCTGGCAAATATAAAGAGAAGTTAAATTACTTGAAGCAATTGATTCGAGAATATGTCCATGTAAGTATGCAAATTTTAAAATTTAGGTTATAATGGAGTTTACAGGAAAACGCCGCTTTACTTGACGAATTAGAAGAAGTTCAAACAGATATTATAATAAGAAAAGAAGAACGTAAGTTTTTACTCAGAAAATTGTGTGAATATGATCCGCAAGTGGCTGCCGAAGTTCAAAATGTAGCAAAGTCGGGATTCAGTCAAACTGCTTGTATTGATTCAAAGAAAAATAAAAAACGACCATCTGAGTCAGGTATTCATTTCATAGTATCGATAAAAGAAGATGTAACGACACATTTTAGATAAAAAGTCTAAATCGCGGAAGAACTGCAGGTCGAGGAAAAAAATTGTTCAACCTATTCCTTTAGACAACAGTGGCCGACCAATATTTCCTATAGAATTGGGAAATTTGACTATACATTGTCTTGGTGAGGTTATGTCTGATAAAATAGAATTTCATTCCGAAGATGTGATTTATCCCGTGGGATTTATCTCGACTAGAGTGTACGGAAGCTTGGATGATCCAACTGTTAAGTGTATTTATTCTTGTAAAGTGTCTGAAGTTAATGGTTTACCAAGATTTGAGATAGAAATGGACGACAATTCGACCCCAATAGTCGGCGATACACCAGACGTTTGCCATTCTTTACTTTTACAAAAAATCAACGACGCTCTCTCACTAAACGTCGTAAGCACCCGTCCCAGAGGCAACGATTTTTTCGGTTTATCCCATCCAGTCGTTTTAAATCTCCTCCAAAGTTTTCCTGGAAGTCGAAAATGTGCAAATTATAAATGGAATAAATTCGAAGTTTCAAGAAGTGGAGACATTCATACTGAAGACAACGATGCAGCTCTTAGTTACGAATATTTACAAAGAAGTATTAATTTTTGTAAATATAAAATGGCACCGGATATTTTACAAAAACCATCGGATGAATATTTAGATAATAAGGACACTTTACATGATTATCTTTTGAATAATTAATTTTAATACAAAGGTAAAAAAAATCACAAGTTTTGTAAATTAAAATGATTTTTTCAAACAATCCGATTAATATTCTCCATATTGAGGCCTGTAAAATAGAGTTATCAGCAAGGATCATCTCCGGAACGTGGCAGTAGAACGGTGGACTTTTTTCTCTTTACCCAAAATGCTGAATAAAATGTTGGATAGTGCCACCACCGGCGAAAAAAAGTTAATGCGCGAACTGAAAATTAATTTTTTTAATTAAACTAAAATTTTTACATGTCCACTCTGTAGTGTAAGTTTTGCGAATTTTGCTGCTGTAAGATCGCCTGTGAGCAGTAAAACGTCAAAACTGCCATTTACATAAAAGTGACTCCTAACAGACAGACTTACACCAGGAAATTGCTTGAAGTTTACACTAAAGAAAGGACGGATAGGAATGAATTTGTCTTTTTACACAAACCAGGTATCCACAGAAGGATTGGCTTCATTTGCACTAATTATATATACAGGAAATAACATTGAAAAGACACAACCACTGAAAAAAAAAGTGTTATATAGAGATTCAAAAGGGAAAATATTACTTAATTATCCAAGAGTTTGAAATTTGCGTCAGCAGCGCTAATGGCAACCCAAAACCTAAAAAGTACGACCAGTGTGTCTCAATACACGTCAATCGTTTATGAATCTCCCATCCCATTTCCCCCCATTTGTACTCAAAAGCATATAACGAGTACAAAAGTGATAAATGTGTTAAATACAAGCTATATCCCATATAGTAAAGGGGGCTATAAGTCATGATAATTGCTTGTATTAAAAATAAAGTTTCCACTACTGTGGAAAAAATAAAATCAGCTACGGTTTTGCTGAGACTTAAGGACGTAGTCGATCGGCCTCTACTATACTTATAAGCGGTTTGTCCAATATCCTAAAGTAGAAAACTGTAAAATAAAGTAAATCAAAATTCATACTTACTTGGAACCATAAATTGTTAATAAACTTTGAAATAGCGAATAAAGGTACAACCCAAATCGACTGAAAAGTAATTCTTAAAAGTAAATCAATCCAAAACCATACCGATTGGCCACTAGCTGAGTCTTTTCCAAAAATAAATAAAATTATAGTGTTCATAAATGGCAAGAATGCGGATTCGAATAAGAGAATGCTGAGGAGAAAAATCGCGCCGTTCAATAATCCACATTGAATTATTCTGGACATTACTGTAGTCTCCCTAAAGAGTTCTATGTTTTTAGAGTTGACAGAAAATAAAGGACTCACTCTTTCTTTTGGACATTTCGATGAGGGGTTGGTTCTCTTGGCTCTGATAGTCTTTGGCGGATTGGCGAATTTGAGTGTGTTGGAGAATATCTAGAATGGCGTCGTTTGCTTAATTCTTTGTCTAAACGGAATAAAGTGAATACTCCTTTGAAACTGTCGCAAAAGCCCCAAAACACGGCAGTACCAAAACTCTAAACAAACAATAAATAATGCATTGAAGTAAAAAAAATTCAACTATACCTTTACTACGTCCATTCTGTATTAAACAATCAAAGTTATTTTAAAAACATTGTTTCATAATTTTTCTATGAATTTGCAAGAATAACTTATCTGCGTATCAGCTGATGATATAACCTATAATTTGCGCAGATTATTTATTTATACACAAAATTTAATGGAAAAAATTATCTATAGTAGCGTATCAATCTAACCATATAAAATTTATGTAAAAAACCGTTTTATAACACAATTCTAAATTTGTTTTTTTTATCAAACTTGTCATTTTTGACGTTAAACCTAACCTAAAAAAACTAAAGTTTGAGTGTTGAAATGGTCGTTTATGGTGTTTATATTGTCTCAAAATCCGGGGGTTTAATCTTCAACCTCGAACATAATGTTCCAAAGATCGAAACAGAAAAGACATTTTCATATCCTTTAGATTTGAAACTTCAATATGAAAATAAAAAAATTATTGTTGAATTTGGACAAAGGGATGGGATTCATGGTATATATTTATTATTCATTTTTTAATATTAATATTACTAATGTTAATTTTAAGTTGGTCACGTTCTGTACTCAATCAATGGCATTGCAATCACAGGAAGACAGTTAGACGATGGTCGAGATGCTTTTGAAGTTTTAGAAAATAAAGACAATTTTCCTCTTAGTTTAAAATTTGGTAGACCTAAAATGACAACTAATGAAAAAATATTTCTAGCTAGTATGTTTTACCCCCTTTTTGCTATAGCAAGTCAGCTAAGTCCCGAACCAAAATCATCAGGAATTGAAGTTCTAGAAGCAGATACATTCAAATTGCATTGTTTTCAAACTCTAACAGGAATTAAAATGATGATTGTAGCTGATCGAAACCAAGCTGGAGTTGAAGTTCTTTTAAAAAGAATTTATGAAATTTATGCTGATTATGCTTTAAAAAATCCATTTTATTCGCTTGAAATGCCAATCAGATGTGAACTGTTTGATCAAAATCTAAAATCTGTATTAGATCAACTTGAAAAATCCGGAGTTTCCAATATTTAATTATATGTATTAATATTATTAATTTTTTTAATAAAAAGTCTTTGTATGCAAGCAACAATACACGAGTTCTTAGAAATCTTAAATTATGAATGAACGATGAATCATGATGATTTATTTTTTTTAGTAATAAGTAGCAAGAAGCAATCTTGTCTTTTTCCTGTTATCATGACACATGATAACTACTCATCAATTTTTTTTTCAAATTCAACAACCGAAGCAAGCTTAGTCAAAGTCTAATAATATCTTCGAGAATTATTCACGAAATGTAAGTAATATTCAACTGGAGTCAACCATTAAACCGCGAATGGAAACATAGAAAATAAACGTCCTTGTGTGGAATTATTTCAAAATTTCATTGACAATTTAATAATATATTATTTATTGTGAGTAATTTTTTTAATAATAACGCTTGGTTGATCATCGAGGAATTAACATTAAAATTAACTTCATATTGCACCACATATTTTCCCAGAAATTATAGACTGCTATAGATAAAATCCCATTAAGAAAATTTAGCCGTAGGTGTTTTTCCAGGACCAAATTTGAAAAAAAATCTCAACATTGAAACTAATGTTGTCAGAATCAGAAAAAAAAAATAGACACTACCTAACAAATCAACAATACAACAAACCCAACTTAATTTTTCTGTTGTCGGTTATATTTAATACTCTTTCTTTATTGTATTTTCTGATTTAATCGTGAATCCCTCTCTGTTAAACTACTTTTGGCGCGTTCTCAACTACCATCCATGGGAACATTCCTCAGAAGCTACTCATCCAATGATTATCATACTGTCCGCATTCCATACAATGGAACAAGGTTTTTACGAACAAACCTCCCTCGTTTTATATAGCGCGAATTCTACATTTTAAGATAAAATTAATTCAATTCGGGTCAGTTTGATTTTTGTTTTAAATATCAACTCAACTTGTGTCAAGAACAAATGTTTAAATAGTTGATATAACATTGGTGAATTCTAGGAAATCGTATCATAATTGACCACAAAATTGCTTAATACTTTGCGAATTATCTAATAAATTAAAGAGTTATGTGTGTGTGTTGATTTTTTTTTGTTGGGGACTTGGCGCCTTTTCAACGGTTTTTCGTTATGTAATAATTATTACGGAAATTTGCCCAACTTGTAATTAGGATCTTTCATAGAAAAAAGGAAGTTTTTTGAAAGGAAGACTTATTTTTGGTATAAAATTATATGAGTTGTAGTGTTTGGTTGACCACAATAGTATTTTTTTTTCATGCGTGAGGAATAAATTTAGGATACATAATTATTATAGCTAACGACCACACACCTTTCATGTTTGACTTTTTGTCATAAGTTATGGGTGTCTTCTAGTACTATAGGTATTCTGAGAAAAGGAAAAAGTAAGAAGGTCAACCATTAATCTGTAGTTTAATAAATCTTGAATGGATTTTGATGTTCACATTTTCAACTGTAAACGTGTTCCAAAATGAATGTAGGACTAATCGATTCCTTTCAATGTCTTTTATTATTTTATAATTAGGATCTATTTATCTGTAATCAGCCGCCAAATGCACTTTCAAAACCGAAAATCTGAAAATAGAGAGTGTGATATTAGAGGACTGCTAGCGTCGTTGGTTTTAAAACCAGACAGATAAAATTTGGTTGTATTGATAAAGTTTCAGTAAAACTGAAAATTTTTATATATTTATTATAGCAGCTGAAATAACGGCTTGAACTTTTTGAAAAAAAGTGAAAATCAGCAAAATTCAAAATCCCAATTGTCTCAAAAATTATCAAAGCAAAAATTAAGAAGAACTCACAAAATAAAAAAGAAATACCTTTTAGCCAGGACGATTTTTGATATTTTCAACTGCATTTTTCTTGTGTCTCAAAATATTACGATGAATTTCACATCAACATCTTTGGTTTTTATTAATAATTTCTAATCCACCTACTTATTTGATAGAAATCAACCACCAAACGCAGCAAAACATAATTTTCGAAAACTGAAAGTCTGATATTTAGAAATGTGAAGTGTCGTTGAAATTTGGTATATAGAAAGAGCTTTAGAAAAGCACTGAGATGGCGCAAGGATCAATGGAACCTGAGATAATAAGTTAATCTAAAATATCAAAAGATGCTATAAAAATTGTTAAATCAGCTTTAAACCTAAACAAAATCTGCTAAAAATAGCAGAATTAATTTTTGATAATTTTTAACGAAAAATTTGGCTGGAATAAGCGTCCAAAATGCACGTTAAAAGCTGAAAATGTAGAACTATTAAACTTCTTACATCGATGTTTTTAAAGCGAGGAAGATAAGATTTGGCATATTCAAAAGGATGCAAAAACTTTTGCTGCATCTCATACAAAAGCTAAGATATTATTCTAATTTCATTTATTCTTGAAATTTCCAAAATTGCGCGAGTCAATTTCTGATGTTGTTGCGTTTTCAAATTGCAATTTACACAGTTTAGTTTAGCAATATTAAACATTTGCTTTAATAAAACAAAAACTTCTTTGTCATTAAAGTCAATAATGGTTTACCTCGCCGTTGGCAGGCGTCAAAAATAATCCTTCACAATATCGTGACGGAAAAACCGCAACTTCCTGTGTGTTTTGCATGTGTTAAGTTGGCACCAGATCGATTACCAGTCTCCCGCATTCGGCGCGTCTCTTAAAATTCCCTTCTAAGAATTACTTTCGAAAATGGTAATGTTACTGCTAGAAACCTAATTACATGCTTTATAAAACGTCAAGTCTTGATAAATAATCTATTGCTTTATTCGTTTATTGTTTCGCCGCCTATCTACCAATTTCACAGAATTCACTCTTTGAATTGTTGTTTGGTTTTGCCGATTTTTTATTGCTTCCGATTTTATCGTTACTTCAGCCACCCATCAAGACATTTAATCCTTTTATTATTTGTTGCAAATTTTGTAATGTAAATGTCATAAGAAAGTTGTTTTGACCACAAATATTTTAACAATGCAAAGATGATGTTTATGGTGTCCACTATTCAATAGTTCTCGATTTGTTAGTTAGTCATATTTCAAGGTGGGATGGGACAGTTCTGATGAACTTCTTCGAATTTCGCTTTAGCAGCTAATCAAGTGGAGAAATAATTGAGCAATCGGTTGATTTTACTTTAATCCTTCATGCGTTACAGAGCAAATATTATTAGTCATTCATTTTTTTAAAAAAGTGTTAATAATAATTATCAAGTTTTTTTAGTGTCGCCAGTTTTATATATTGTTGGCCATATGCGCTAAATTTATTTTTAAAGAAAGAAATTTTCATTCTGGCGCCAACACTATAATGATTCATGAAAATTATTCTAATTATTCATAGATACTAGGAATTTTAGATCGGAGATTTGAAAAACTGTAGGAGGATTTCATTAACGAGATTCCAGAGATTTGGCGCTGTTAGAATAAAAATAAAATAATTTTGAGCACTAATTGTTACATAACTAAAAATTCAACATTTTGTAATTCTTTGTCAAATTTAAAAAAAAGTATTTTGCTCTATTTTCCAAAAGGCGGGTTAGAGGCAAACTTGCATTCTGTTGTCTTTAAATTGATTTTCAAGTTTGCAGGATTTTTAGATCATTTCAGTTTTTTACGCGAAAACAATTAATAATTGTTGAAATGGTGTTTCTGACATCCATTATAAAATTGCTCAATTTAAATTACAAAAGATCAGGATGAAAGAAAACGACGTTTTGCTCTTATTAGTTAAAGCTTCTTCAGGGGCTAAAAAGACAAAACAATGGTATGGAAATTGTACATTATTTTATAAACCAATTTTATATAAAAAAATGGCTTATAAAATATTGTACAATTTTTTAAATTTTTGTGTTTGCCTGATTAGCATTTTCTTCTGAAAAAAATTTTCTTCTTTAATTATGTTTTTATGTTTATATTTTTGCTCTTCTATGGATTTATTATTCAAAGTTTTTCAAAAAAACTGATGAATGTCTATTTACAAGTTTGGACATTTACTGTCTTTCCTCATTAGCAAATTCAACACTTTTGCATCGTGGCTGTATTCTTTGTTTTTGTTTTAAGCTTCGTGGCATGTCATTCTTCACTCTTTTAGCAAATTCGCTTGTAATTTTCTTTTCAACGACTATCGCATTTTTAGCATATTTGTCTATTTTATTTGGCTCACTTGGAGGAACATCATTTATTAATAAAGTGTAAGAATTTTTATTATTCGAAGCATTTTCGTCTTTGGAATTTTTTATAACAGGGCCAGAAGAAGAATTTTCAACGTTTTTGTTTTTGCCTGATTTTTTTTCTTTACTACTCATAACTTTAGCATTTTCTTCGGAAAAAGAAACTTTTTTCTGCTTCGGAATTTCTTTATCTTCGCTACTTTTATCTTTCTGACTTTTCATTGACTTCTTTTCTTTCTCAGCGTTAGCTTTCTCCGTTTCAAAATTATCACTTTTTTGTCGTTTTTCTGAATTTTGTTTTGTTTGATCATCATTTGAAGTTTTCTTATCAGAAATATTCCTCAAGTTCATTACTTTCGAATAATCGACATTTTTCTTTACTTCATCAATCTTAAACAAAAAGTATAAATACCTTCTTCAATAAGTTAGTTTCATCGTCCGCTTCCTCGATAAATTTTGAAACATCTTCTCGCGATAATACCTTTGATTTCTTCCCTCGATAACCTACAGATTTGTTTTTGAGATAAGGTATTAATTTCGGAGTCAATGTTTTTATTTATATTCAGTGTTGCTTTTAACATCGGAAAAGTAGACCATAATGTCGGTGGTTTTATGGTTGCCGATTTTTCTTCTAAATAAGCTAAAAGTGCCTTTTCAGATATCTTCACCACATTTTTGTCTTTACACCATTCACGAAATTACTGCATTTGCAGTTTCCTAGATTACATTTATCATCTGTTACTACCTGATTTTTTTATATTAATTTCTTCTAAAATATTTAAATAACTAAGTTTCTTTTTTCGACGTTATATAAAAAATATTGTTCGATTGTGTTTTCGGTCTCGACCAAAAATTAACAATCTCACGTGTCATTAAAAAGCACTCACTTCGCGCACTTAATACAAAAATAACAATTTTTTTATTTACAAAAATTCTTAAGTCCAATTTTTCCAGGCATGTCATTCTTCACTCTTTTAGCAAATTCGCTTGTAATTTTCTTTTCAACGACTATCGCATTTTTAGCATACTTGTCTATTTTATTTGGCTCACTTGGAGGAACATCATTTTTTAACAAAGTGTAAGAATTTTTATTATTCGAAGCATTTTCATCTTTGGAATATTTTATAACAGGGACAGAAAAAGAATTTTTAACGTTTTTGTTTTTGCCTGATTTTTCTTTTTTACTACTCATAACTTTAGCATTTTCTTCGGAAAAAGAAACTTTTTTCTGCTTCGGAATTTCTTTATCTTCGCTACTTTTATCTTTCTGACTTTTCATTGACTTCTTTTCTTTCTCAGCGTTAGCTTTCGCCGTTTCAAAATTATCACTTTTTTGTCGTTTTTCTGAATTTTGTTTTGTTTGATCATCATTTGAAGTTTTCTTATCAGAAATATTCCTCAAGTTCATTACTTTCGAATAATCGACATTTTTCTTTACTTCATCAATCTTATTAGATTTCGTGAAATTTGTCATTTCTCTATTTTCATTCCTATCTTTCTGTCTGGAAGGTAGAATAATGGTCGGTTTGATATTAATTTCTAGATCTTTTTTTCGATTTTTTAGTTCTTTTGGTGGACTTTGCCGATTCTCATTCAAAAACTTTTCAGTTATTTTGAAACTACTAAGAATAGTATTTGTTTCTTGATCACTTCGTGCCGAAGTTGGGGTTTTTGGTTCAATGGTATCAGTTGAAGATTCCCGCCATTAATTTCAGTATTCATACTTTGATCTTTGACTTCAATTTTTGGCAAAGAATGTTCTTTATCAATTTGTTCTTCAATATTACTTTCAACAATATCCAAACTCATTTGGTTTTAATACAAGCTCCTCACCTTTAAAAAGTAATTAAAAAAATATATATAGAACAATGTACTTACTTATTTTATTTTCTTTTCTTTCTTCAGTTTTCTTTTTGATTTCTTCTGTAGTTTGTGTTTCCTTTGACACACTTTCAGTTTTATTTTCAAATCTTCTTTTCTCATCTAAATTAATTTCCAAAGGTTTCTCATTTGTCTGCAACGCCAAAAATGGATTTGTTTCATCTTTCTTTTGTTCAGTTTCTTCGATCTCTGACTTTTTATTTCCAGTTATCATAGGATGTTGTATAACTTGATACAACTCTTGATGGACTTTTTCAAGCAAAATTCTTCGTTCCATAATTTGGAAAACTGACTCACTGATGCTTATAAATTTCCGGAATTGTTGTATTTCATCATCTTCATCTTTAAGTTTGTTAGCAATTTCATTATCGACTTTAATAAAATGTCTTTTATTATAAAACGCACATTTACAACAATCCGAATAATCATCTTTCAATGCTAAATATTTCATTGTTGTTAATGAATGCCAAAGATTATTTTCAAAATTTTTAAAATGTTCTTCATTAATTTCTAAAAGTTTTCTTGCATCGTCAATATTCATAAATTCTTTACTTTCACTATTAATAAAATCTTTGGCAACTTCTGGCATTTCACTTTCAGAATTACAAACGTTAATAGCATGATGTCTTTTTTGTTGTATCAAATTTTTCTCCTCCAGTTTTTTATTTTTTTACCAATACCAATACCAATTTTTGCCATTTCATTATTCTGGAAATTTATTTCTTGCATCTTTAACAGAATTTTTTTCTACAAATTTTATTGAATTTTGTTTTTTATAACCAAAGTTTCACAATAATGCTTTGAACTATAATTAATTAAATTGATCATAGCTTTAAAAGATTTGATTTTTTGAAGAGACGACGTAAATTTGTTTGAAATGCGAAATATTTTTTATTGTTAAATTTAGCATTTCAGCTGCTGTTGTCGTTGAATGTTTACTTCTTTACAAATTAGACTTTTTACTTGAATGTGTTTACTTCTCTTTTATTCAATTTTTGAAAACATATGAAAATTTAATTGAAAAGGACGTGGCTACAACACGACAAATAATTTTCAAAGAAGTTGCTGCATTTCTTGCGCTTGTATATATTTTTAACATTTTTTTTTTATTGAACAAGATCATCAATGAAGCTTAAACCAAACTGAATAAAATTTGTCAACAACTATTAATTCTTCTTTTCAACAAAAATAATTTTACGAGTTGTTGGCGTTAATTGAATAAACATAAAATATTTGAATTTTTCCAAATTATGTATTTTGTGATTTTCTGCCAAAGAACTTCACTTGTCAGTTGACTGTTATGCAAAATATAAAGCAAATGTTGACACAATGAATTCTAATTGTTATTGTCTACCAGAAGCACCTTCTACTTTCCTGTTAACAATTAACATAAATTTTTTCAAATTATCTTTTTTTATGACTCTTATAATAGATAAGAATTTAGTAAAGTCATTAGTGACTGTTGAAGGTATAATCTTAAAATTTCAGCAAGGTTAAACAATAGTAACAAACAACCTACGCATCCTGTTTTTCTAATCCGACAACATAATAATTTATCGTAATAAAATCCGTCATTAAAAACCGCCTTTTCGAAAATCAATCCAATGAAAAAATTCGTAATTTTTTTGTGTGTAAAAGAGGAGTGTCTGTGTTTTTTTGGTACTCAAGTTGAGCCAATTGATTGCTGTTCAGCTTCATTCATAACAACTGGTTTAAGAAAGATTCAGTACTACGCAAGCATCCATAGACGCATGTACTTGATGTAATTAAAAATCTAAAATTGAGGATGTAGAACGCCGGGTTTTACCGAATGTTAACCGCCAAGAAGTGAATTGCATTGAAAGTCGGCAGCGTTGCTCATACAAAATTAAAGTTTCTAAGAATTTGATGCGTGAATCAGTTAGCAATGATCTCTGAAAGTGGTGAATCAACAGCAGTTAGAAGCTGTGTTCCACTAAACGAAGATACACTGTTTCAAAAATTGGAAACTTCCGAGTTATTGAAACATTTATTGAAAAGAAATGACTCATTCAATAGGAAGAAGAACATAGTGAGTCACGAGGTAATACATAAATCCAACAAGAATGAACTGATTCAGTGTAGTTTAGTGCAAAGTAGTGCTCATGTTTGCAAGAATGGAATTATGGACAGTGATAAGAGTGATATTAGTGAAGTTGAAAATTACAGAGACGAATTACAAAGATTACTTAGTGATGAAAGTTCACAATCGCAAAATGAACGATTGTCAGATGATGATTTCGGGGAAATTGCTAATGGAATTTTTGCGTCGGATACAATGGATTTTATTTTGGCGGAAGCGCAGAAAAATCTTCATATACAATCACCATCATCTAGTCAATTATCTCAAGATAGTGATAGTTTTGAATTTACTGAATTACTTCCAGTTTCTAAGATTTCGACTTACACACAAAGTTCTGTATCTAACACCACTGCCAATCTTCCGACGGATAATAATGATAGTTTGAAGAAATCAAATGACAGTTGTTCAAGCCAAAATTGCCAAAATGCCGAAGACAGCAATAACGAATGTGATGATATTGATAAGGAAATGGTATTAGTTCCTTCTGGTGAGTAATTAGTATTTAATTTAATTCTTTTTTATATTTTATATATAATCCTATTTGGAAATTCCTTTTGGATTAAAAGATTTGTGCTTTTGAGTGTTTAATTTTAGAGAATGATATAAAGATTTTTGACGGAGGATGCAAAAATACCAATCGACTGTCTTAGTTCTGGTACTAAAAATTATTGTGATGGATTTTTTAATCTTGGAACTTAATTTTACTTGAAAAAGGTGGATTTTTATTTCAGAAATGTTCACAATATAATCGTAAATTTTTACAACTATAAAGAGCCCAAGCAAGAAAGTCTAAGTACCATTTTCCAATCAGTTGGATATATTTATGAAAAATATTTACAATTATCTAAAATTAAATTAAAAGCGTTTGATAAAATACATAAGTAAAACTGTCAAAGTCACTTAAATAAATTTATTATTATAGACCATGGATCTACTTGAAAACATTTAAATAAATTAAAAAAAAAAAACAAGAATAAAGATAAATTCTTCCGTTGATGATCAAATATTTTTTTAATCCCTAGTTAAATTGTCAAATCCCATTAAATTATTATTATTATTATTATTAATTACGATTATTTATTGAGGATTAACCTTTACAACAAAACTATAGAAAGTGTAACAAGCCGACCATTTCAAATTAGTTTCGATCATCTAATAGTTTTTTAAATTTATAAACAGAATCTGCCTTGACAATATTTGCACTTAAGTCGTTCCAGAGATCAAAGGCTCTGTTAGTCAAAAATGTTTTCCTAGTGGTGGTTTCAAACGGTTCCTTAGATATTTTAAACCTATGTCCACGCAGTCTTTTATCTGTGGCAATTTGTAAAAACTTTTCTTTTTTTTGTGGAAACAGATCGTGCGTAATGCGAAACATTTGAATTAAATCAGCTCTGTTTTGTCTCGTTTTTAAAGATGTCAGGCTAATCAAGTCTAGGCGACGATTGTAAGGTAGAACGCATAAATCTCTAGTCCAACGTGTCACTTGATGTTGTACATTTTCTAAAGTTTCGATGTCTCTAACAAGACTTGGCCTCCAAACAGGTATTGCATATTCTAAGTGCGGCCTAAGGTAAGTACAGTACAATTTTTTAATAAGCGCATATGATGGATAACGAAACACTTTTTTTAGAAGAAATAACATACGCTTAGCTTTTCCTGCTGCTGCCGTCGATTGTTCTGACCAGCTTAATTTATTTGTGACTATTACACCTAGATCCTTTTGTGAGTTTTTGGCCATCAATGGAGAACCATTCACAATAAATGTTTTATTAGGATTATTTAAGCCACAATGTAAAACGCAGCACTTTGAGGCATTTAAAGGAATTCTCCATAGATTACTCCATTCTACGATCTTATTAAGCTCAGCCTGAAAATCTACATCTAGCGGATTACCGAATATTTTAATGTCATCTGCATATGCTGAGTAAGGACATCCAATTGAAGATAACAAATCAGCGGTGTACAGTAAAAACAGAATTGGCTCTAAAACTGAGCCTTGAGGGACTCCGCTTGAAGCGGTCATTTCTACAGAGAAGCTTTTTCCTACTCTCACACAAAAAGATCTATTTGACAAAAATGCATTAATCCACTGTAGCAATCGTCCTTTTATACCATAGGCATTTAATTTGTGAATTAAAAAATTGTGGGGCACCTTATCGAAAGCCTTGCTAAAATCTAGGTATATTATATCTAAGGGTTGCCCACGATCTACAATCTTTGTCCAAACATTTGCTGAGTCTAGTAAATTTGTCAGGTAAAAAACCGTGCTGTTCTTTTGGTATAATTTCGTTATTGAGAGCATGTTGCAGTAATTCAGCAACAATTATTTTTTCTACAATTTTGCAACAAATAGATGTTAAACTCACAGGCCGATAATTGCGAGGATCTAACTTGTCTTCTGATTTATATAGTGGAGTAACCACTGCTTTCAGCCAGTTGTTTGATTAAATAAAACTGTGATTAGTGTGACATTACATTTTGATGGGACATAAAATCAATGACAGCTTTAGTTTGATCAAACAGTTTAATGGAATTTGATTGAAATCGCAAATATGAACTGCTTGAACATTAACCGAATTTAAATTCGTTTTTTCTTAAATAAAAGATGTAATTAATAAATGAATAAATATATCGACAAGTCGAGAAGTGTTTTATTTGAATCAAACTTATCAACCTACAAATTACACAGGGAAATACAAAAACTCAAAAAAAGTGTAGTTGGAAATTTTTATGTTTAAGGCCCTGGTCAGACTATCAAATGTTTTGATCAAACTGAAGCTGTCATTGGTTTGATGTCACATCAAACTATCAAAATGTAATGCAATATCAATCCAAGTTTTAGTTTGATTAAACAATTTGATGAAATTTGATAGTTTGACCAGAGTCTAATATATTTTCTTCAAACTTCATTAAATTGTATGATCAAACTATGGCCAAATGTATCAAACTAAAGCTTTGATTGGTTTGACATCACATTTTGATAGTTTGAGGTAACATCCAAGTGACAGTGATAGCTTTAGTTTGATCAATCAATTTGATGATAATTTGACAGTCTGACCAAGGCCTTAATCAAACTCTCCTTATGGTGAATTGACTGGCCTATTAGAAGTTTATAGGGAAGACGTATTTCAATCGATTTGAAATTTTGCATATAAGAGTTCTTGAATATGTTCTATCGAAGTAAAATAATGGCGACTTTGCTGCATTTCCGCTTATACCAGAAGTAGATACTAATTTTGTTATTTTAAATGGAACTCTCTATATATTATTGCATATTTAAATTTTTTAATTGATTTTAGTTTGGGTTTAATAACCACTTAGAGCATCTAAAATTCAGTTTTTGAATTATTCATTTTTTTTTTTTTTTTAAATTGCATCTGCAGTGTTCGAGAAAAATCAAAATTGTTCAAAAACTAAGTGAGCTGGAAGTCAACTGTTTCCATTATTTAGTAGACTAAGAATGACATTATTAATTCCAAGACTGAATATTCATCTGTTTTCAATATCTGTCAAAATCTTGATTTTCAAAGTTAAGAATTTTCAATCATGGATTACTTGATTTTTTCAAATGGAATGACATACCCAATTGTTTCACTAATGCATACAGAAATAAATTCTCTTTCAGCTGACAAGAGGCTACTGTCAACTGGTAACTGTCAATGCAAGTATTTCAAAAATTTTTGTTGGCAGATGTGGAAAATTTTATATCAAATGAAAAAAAAATCAAATTTTGAATGATTGCTATATGCTTCCATTTGAAAAAATCAAGTTATCTTTGGTTGAATATTATTAACTTTAAAAATCGTTACTGTGATAGATATCAAAAACAAATGAATATGCTCATGGCAAATGATAGTCATTCTTGGTCTACAGAATAGTGAAAACAGTTAACTTCCAACTTAATTGGTTTTTGAACAATTTTTATTTTTCTTGACCTCTGCAGATGCTAATTTTTTTTAAAAAAAAAACGTAAATCACTTTAAAAGTATAGATTTTATATGTCCTAAGTGGTTATTAAACCCAAACTAAAATCAATCAAGGAATCCAAATATGCAATAATATATAGAGTGTTCCATTTAAAATAACAGTATTAGTACCGACTATCTCATATCCAGCTGACAAAAGAGGCAAAGTTTATAACAAAACAAATATAAAAGATATTTTACAATTTTGCCAACAGTAGCCAGAAAAAACTTTTTTTAGAATTTTAAAAAATGGAAGTCTTCTTCTATTCTTCGAATTTATATTAAAGAATTTTTTGTACATTTTTGATGCCCATACATTCAAGAAATGAGAAATCTGAGAGCTTGTTTTCCGTTTTCCTTAACACTTCATAATCAAAAGTTGGAAAATTTAATCGAGAGTAAATACACAAGAGCAAAATTTTTTGGCGGATTAATACAATTAATACATTCGTATTCAAATAAACCAGTCAATCAGAAGATTTTTAAAGTGCAGAATGCATTTCTACGTGATTGAAATGCAAGTCGGTTTCCTGTTAATTCAAATCGTGAGAAATGTCAACGCAAAAGCGATTCGTGGATTATACCCAAAACAAAAAGCTGATGCAGTTCGTCAGTGTGTCTCAATAAACACAAAATCTTTAATCTGGCGTCAGTTTGGATTGTTTTCATATTCGATCCATTCAAAGATCTGGAAGTTAAGAAAGCACAAGATGCAGAAAAACGTAAGCAAAGTTCAGTTGTTCTCAAAAAATTTGAGATTTATATGATGATGAATCTATGGAACATAGACAAAAAAAATTACCATTTCTTCAAAAATCGGCTGGAGTATAATACTATCTTTTTAAACACTCGCCAGGGTCGTGAAAAAAATCTAAATGACGGTAAATAGCTGACTCCTGATGTAGAAAACGAATAGACAAACGTTCTGATAACATTAGAACGGACCGTTTATTTTTAACACCCAATCCAATCCAAAAGATAGAAATAAAAATATGTCAACTGGACTTAACCAGATATCAAAATAGACTAAAGATGCTGCTGCAAAAATTGGATTATATGTTAAAAACAACAAAATTAACAATCACTCAAACAGATTTAGCATTGTATCAAACTTAGCTAAAGCCGGAAGCAAACAAAAAATCATTTGCCTCATATCTTCAATTGGACGAAGTTCATCATTCAAGATTAGTTTAAAGCTTAAGATTATTCAAATTGCAAATTTCAAAATAAATACCGCTTTTCTTTTCGCCGCCACAGTGAATGTTTAGCGTTTATACACTCGTGCTCAATTTCTTAGCAGGGTAAAATGGTTTTAATTAACACCAGTCTGACTCCCATAAGACAATTATTCTCGAATTGAAGGCATTAGACGAAATCCGCTAAAAAAATTTGCTCTTGTGTATTTACTCCAGATAAAATGAAAGAAAGTCTGATTGTTATGGAAATTGCTTGAAAATTAGAGGAATGAAAAAATCACGACAGCAATTTTTTAAAGCAATGACAGTATCAATAACGCATGTAGAGATGCATTTTATTCACTTTTAAAATCTTCTAATTGGCTGAAATTTCAAATCTTATTGGTCCATTTGAATAGTAGTTTTCTTCTTTTGTCAAATGATTTTCCCACATGTCCAAATATCAGTGTGCCTTGTCATAGTGGTTTCCTTTTTTGTCAAATGACTTTCACTTTATATCAAATTGTAGATAAATAATGAAAGTAATAATTTTTTTCTATAAGTATGAATAGTTTGATA
Source organism: Latheticus oryzae (assembly GCA_030157265.1). Lineage (NCBI taxonomy): Eukaryota > Metazoa > Arthropoda > Insecta > Coleoptera > Tenebrionidae > Latheticus > Latheticus oryzae. Next base: position 15,279,612 of record CM058052.1, on the reverse strand, counting down.
TTTTCTTTTTGAGTAATCTTCTAAAAGTTTTCCAAATTTTACACAAAGTGAAGGCGATTCTGTTTGTATGGATTTCATCTGGACAATAATAGAGATTAACTGTCGACAGTAACACAATACAGTACTAATATTCGTTTTTTTTTAGCCAAAAAGTTTTGATTTTGATGTTAGATAGATGAGTTTTTGCCCTACATTTTCTAGAGCTGACCCATTAGTCAAAGTTTAAATTCATGCTTATAAGTAACTAATTTCTAAAATTTCGTTTCTTCAATTTTCTATAGTATTTGTATCATTTCAAAAAAAAAGCATCTACTATTGTATAATGTGAGGTATTTAATAAGTGTGAAAATCATTTGATAAATAATGAATCCCATTTGGCAAAAAGTGAAAATGACTGGAAAATTAGAGCTTACTAAACTGAAAATTTGGAAAGTCATTTGATAAAAAGTGAAAAGCAAAAGAAAAAGACTGTAATGTAGTTATAAAATTATTAATTAAATTTTTTTTTATATATGGATCTCTAAATACTTTATTGAATTCAAAAAATATAATTAATACCCAAAAACACTACCCTTGTTTTACACTATAACACAACGTGTTTCCAGTTCTCATCCTCAGGTGTAACAAATATAAAAAAAAAATATTTATTTCCAATCCGACTGAGTAAAGTTCTTAGCTACGAAGCTTTGGCAGCTATTACAATAAAAAAAAACTTGTAGATTTTTGAAAATTTGCCTTTCTCATACATTTTTTGTATTTCTAAATGTGTTTTTCAAAAATAGTATAACCTATTTTAAGCTTGTTGATTTTTCTTCAACAACAATCCATCAAAAAGAATCATCTTTTGTCTTCACAGTTGTCTAGAAAAAAAAAATCCAAGTGAAACCATGCATTGAAGATAGTTTTTCCAATACAAAATTTCAAAATTATGACTGACTGCGACTAATTTAACTAAAAGCAACAAGCAACACCGTGTATAAGTAATTTTAATAAAATAAAATTCTGCTTCTAGAATAATTACAAGAAAGTTAATAAAAAATTAGATTTTTATAAAACATTTTATTCTTTTCGCAGATCCTCTGGAATGGACCCACGCCCACATAAAATCATGGCTCTCATGGTGTTCTCGTAAATTCTCCATAAATCCTAAACTGGATTTTGCAAAATTTCCTAAAACTGGGACTGAATTATGCCAATTAAGCCGAACTGATTTCGAAACCAAAGCAGGCTGTACAAGAACTGGGACAATTCTTGCCAAACATATCGCTCATCTTCGACATAGTGTTACTGGAAGACCTACAAGTCCACTCAATGTCGAATGTAAAGTATTCGAAGATGACGATGACGATAACAACGAAAAAGGTCAGTAAAATAAAATTATTATTCCAATGAAAAACTGTTAAGTCTGTGTGTTATTTTTCCCTTGAGGAAACTCCTAATGCTCTTAATCTAAAAGTGATAATGACCAATCCTTATCACTTAACAGGGTTTGGGGGATATTAACTGTTGAATTATTGTGATTACGGTTACGGAATTCTTGGGTCGGCTGCAATGATTCTGATGACGATAAACTGTTCTAAGAATAGGAGAGTTGGATGGTGGGTCGGAATTAAATGTTGTATGGGTTTTCCAGAATCGGAAGACTTTGGAGTGCATACTAATTAACGCCTAAAAAAACATTTTTTTTTTTTATTATTTATAATTCAATGATTTTTTTAATCGTCGAATAAAATTTAAATTCAATTAAATTCTATTTGAATTTTATTCGAAAAAAAAAAAATAATTTTTTAATTAAATTTCCCAGCGCATCCACCATTTTTGCACTTCCGATTTTTGGTCAAGCTTCGGTATTAATAAAACTAGAATTGTTGAATCAAGCCCTTCGCTTGTACCGTTTGTTCTCAGCAGTAAACGCGTCGAAATCTATTAAGCAATTTAACGATAAGAGTGATAAGAACCCTCCGGAACGCGTAAATCGGTTTTGCCGGAAAACGACTGGAATTGGAAATGGAAACAATTACGTGCTAGACGAAGAAAAAATCCAAATTGAAAGCTATTATTCTATTTAAAATAAAAAATACCAAACAAATTATTTTTAGAAGAGATATTTAGAAATGTTGATTTTACGAGAAACAGTTTGAACCTTTGGGTTGGCAGAAAAGACGAGAAAAGCTCGTGTAAATACCACTTGAAATTCAGTAAAAGCTCCGATATAAGGGTAATATATAACAGGTTCCCGCGCCACCCTTCCTTCCTTCCTACGTGCCGAGTTTCCTTCCTCAACACCGCCGTACTTCCGAAACTTTCCACATTTCAGATAATGCCACAAAATTAATGATCAGTTTATATCAAACGTTGCTCCGAAATATGAATGTGAGAGACGGTTGATTAATAGACGAATAAACGCAATAATTGCATTATTATACACTCTAAATGCACCAGGGATTAACTGACTTAAATCTAGTCAAAGCAAAGGGTGGAAATTTTTTCTAAATGATTTATAAATCCACTCAAATATCAGATTTTTCAAGTTATTTTGTTGCTTTAATTACTCAGTAATAAATAACTTAGTAGGCTAATATGGTAGTTGAAACGGCGCCCCAAATCCGCTCCGGAGATAATCCCGCCACGCTAGGGTTTATCGTAATCCCGGTTCTGTCTCATTATGCGGCACAGCAGGATTCGCGATATTGTTTTCTTGATTACCTGTGCCCCTAAATTCACTTACTTGCGCATACCAAACAGTGTAATGAAGATGTAGCCGATTATATGACGAAACGGATTTTAAGTATATCAACGAAGAAAGTGCCAACATGGCCGGTTTTGATGATGCGATTTTAACGAAGAACTGGAATCAGTTTTCGGATTAGGACACAGTTGGAGCACATCTAAAAGTCAAATACTGTCACTCGACCTGCAGACTTTATAGGGCTTAGACGTTTTGGCCCCTCACCCTTCAACTTGTATTGTTGAGCTTTACGTCTTTTGTATTGGTGATGAGGGATACGAGTCCAAGTGGAAATAAAGGACGAAAGATCGATGACAATAATAACTATTTTTAGGAGGGTGTAATGGAAATTATATTGGCTGTTTTAATTTTTTCAAAGACCGAGGCAATAAAACAGATTATAAGATTCATAAGACTTGAAAAAATATGGAAAGTGTGTGAAACAATTTTTTAAATTTGATTTGTTTTGTTTTGAAAAATGAAGAAAACAAATTAACTTTATATGACAATTATTAGCTACAAAGCTAAATTAGTAGATTATTTAATTGAAACAATTTGAAACGATTTTAGGTTTTTTGTATTTTAGGAAATAGACGCAGCAAAAATTATGGAAACTTGATTAAAATTATAAAATTTTTTTAACGTTATTGAAAGTTAAGTTAAAAGTGGGTAAGAATTTCTCAGTTTGGACAAGTCAAAAATCATGTTCAAAAATTTGTAGATAGTTGAAGCCATGAACAAAAATGTTAATACCAAAATTTGTAATTTTTATGAACAAATACATTTTTGGGTAACTTTTTTTACAAAATTCAATTACTCTGAAAGTATTGGATGAAACTTGCTGAATTTTTATACGTAAGCTTATAAAAACTTGAACTTTTAAATAATAATTTTTGTACAATTAAATATTGAAATTTATTATAAATAAAAAAATATTTTCATAAACAAATTGCAATAAAAACTTGTTCTCTATGACTTTCATTAGTTTTGAAGATATTGCCTGAAAAAAATTTGTTTGATGGGCATAGTATTGAGAATTGTCAGAGGCCGCACACTTTGGTGATACCGTGCGCTCGACGTTTCAGCATTTTTTATCCAGCTTCATGTTTACTATAAAGCGCTTTTTAATGCTATTAATAAAAATACTTTTTAATAATATTATTGCAAATATACTGCATTATAATGAAAAATTGTTCAAATAACATCAATACTGTAAGAATCACGGAACTGCGTTTTTTTATGTAAGTGATACAAATACAGATTGATTATCTATAATGGTTTCACTCCATGTCTTATTTATTATTTAGTACACTGTGCTGGTGTTGACAAGTATTGTTAATGGTTTTTGGATTTTACATAGCGCTTGTGTAATTTTTGAGATTGTATTTTGTACCCTTTCTTTGGGCATAATTCGAAATGAATTGATTTAAAATAAGTATATAAATATGGTCTTAATGACTTCCATCAGCTTTGAACGTATTAATTTTAACTACGTTTATTGAAGAAATTTATTGATTAGATTAGAAGATTAAAAAATCATAGTTGCAAAATCTCTTTTTGAATGGGCACAAGAAAGAGAACGAATTACATTCCAAAAAATTGAAAAAACGCAAAGCAAAAACAATTAAAAAACTTGATAGTTCCATCAACTTACATCCATTTATGATAAACAAGAAATGGAGAGCAAAATGTATTCACAAGATGATCAATCTGTGATTATACTATTTAAAAAAAAATAAAGTATGTTTGTATTTGTTGCACTTTCTAATGCTGTAAATAAACTATGCCGATCAAACAAATTTTTTTCAGGCAATATTTCCTTCAATAAACTCCTTTACGCTGTTATGTTCAAAATTAATGAAAGTCGTAGAGAACAAGTTTTTATTGCAATTTGTTTTTTTTTATAATGAATTTCAATATTTAATTGTACAAAAATTACTGTTTAAAAGTTCAAATATTTATAGAATTACGTAAAAAATTTCAGCATGTTTCATCAAATACTTTTGGAGTAATTGATTGAAAAAAAAAGTTACCTAAAAATGTAATTTCTTATAACAATTACAAAAATGAAAATTTTCAATAGTTATTTTTGTATTAAGTGCGCGAAGTGAGTGCTTTTTTAATGACGCGTGAGAAACGTTGAAAATTTCTTCTTCTGCTCCTATAATAATAAAATTTATAATAATTTTTCAAGTAAGAAAAATTTACACACTTTATTGAAAAATGATGTTCCTCCAAGTGAGTGAAATAAAATGGAGAACCATGCCAAAAATGCGATAGTCGCTAAAAAGAAGATAACAAGTGTTGACATGCTTGAAAACTTACAACAAGAAAAAAAATACAGCCACGATGTAAAAGTGCTAAATACAACAATTCCAGAAATTTATAAGCATCAGTGAGTCAGTTTTCCAAATTATGGAACGAAGAATTTTGCTTGAAAAAGTCCATCAAGAGTTGTATCAAGTTATACAACATCCTATGATATCTGGAAATAAAAAGTCAGAGATAGAAGAAACTAAACAAAAGAAAGATGAAACAAATCCATTTTTGGCGTTGCAGACAAATGAGAAACCTTTGGAAGTTAATTTAGATGAGAAAAGAAGATTTGAAAATAAAACTGAAAGGAAACACAAACTACAGAAGAAACCAAAAAGAAAATTGAAGAAAGAAAAGAAAATAAAATAAGTACGTACATTGTTCTATATACATTTATTTAATTACTTTTTAAAGGTGAGGAGCTTGTATTAAAACCAATGAGTTTGGATATTGTTGAATGTAATATTGAAGAACAAATTGATAAAGAACATTCTTTGCCAAAAATTGAAGTCAAAGATCAAAGTATGAATACTGAAATTAATGGCGGAAATCTTCAACTGATACCATTGAACCAAAAACCCCAACTTCGGCACGAAGTGATCAAGAAACAAATACTATTCTTAGTAGTTTCAAAATAACTGAAAAGTTTTTGAATGAGAATCGGCAAAGTCCACCAAAAGAACTAAAAAATCGAAAAAAAGATCTAGAAATTAATATCAAACCGACCATTATTCTACCTTCCAGACAGAAAGATAGGAATGAAAATAGAGAAATGACAAATTTAACGAAATCTAATAACATTGATGAAGTAAAGAAAAATGTCGATTATTCGAAAGTAATGAACTTGAGGAATATTTCTGATAAGAAAACTTCAAATGATGATCAAACAAAACAAAATTCAGAAAAACGACAAAAAAGTGATAATTTTGAAACGGCGAAAGCTAACGCTGAGAAAGAAAAGAAGTCAATGAAAAGTCAGAAAGATAAAAGTAGCGAAGATAAAGAAATTCCGAAGCAGAAAAAAGTTTCTTTTTCCGAAGAAAATGCTAAAGTTATGAGTAGTAAAAAAGAAAAATCAGGCAAAAACAAAAACGTTAAAAATTCTTTTTCTGTCCCTGTTATAAAAAGTTCCAAAGACGAAAATGCTTCGAATAATAAAAATTCTTACACTTTGTTAAAAAATGATGTTCCTCCAAGTGAGCCAAACAAAATAGACAAATATGCTAAAAATGCGATAGTCGTTGAAAAGAAAATTACAAGTGAATTTGCTAAAAGAGTGAAGAATGACATGCCTGGAAAAATTGGACTCAAGAATTTTCATAAATAAAAAAATTGTTATTTTTGTATTAAGTGCGCGAAGTGAGTGCTTTTTTAATGGCTTGTAAGATTGTTAATTTTTGGTCGAGACCGAAAAGACAATCGAACAATATTTTTTATATATCGTCGAAAAAAGAAACTTAGTTATTTAAATATTTTAGAAGAATCTAATATAAAAAAATCAGGTAGTAACAGATGATAAATGTAATCTAGGAAACGCGGATTTGTTTATTGTAAATTTTACTGCAAATGCAGTAATTTCGTGAATGGTGTAAAGACAAAAATGTGGTGAAGATATCTGAAAAGGCACCGACATTATGGTCTACTTTTCCGATGTTAAAAGCAACACTGAATATAAAGAAAAACATTGACTCCGAAATTAATACCTTATCTCAAAAACAAATCTGTAGGTTATCGAGGGAAGAAATCAAAGGTATTATCGCGAGAAGATGTTTCAAAATTTATCGAGGAAGCGGACGATGAAACTAACTTATTGAAGAAGGTATTTATACTTTTTGTTGTATGTTGTGCTTTTTTTGGGATTAAGTGGCGCTTGTCGTCGAGAGGAGTTGGTTACAATGAGTATTGATGTTATAGGAGGTATGGGTTCTGTACTGATTGTAAAAATCCCTGAGCGCACTTTTATTGTTTCGAATGCAAAATATATTGAAATATATAGAAAGTACAGAGTCTTAGGGCCACAGACTGCTTCTAGTCGTCGATTATTCTTTAAATATAATAATGGAAAATGCGTTAATCAAGATGTGGGAATCAATAAAATTGGAGAAATTCCTAGCGAATCATTTCAGAAATACACTGGCCACTGTTTTAGGTGAAGCTCTGCTATTCTCAACCAATGCAGGAGGGAACATGACATCTATTAAGCGTCATGGAGGGTGGAAAAGTACTTCTGTAGCCAAGGGTTATATAGAAGACAGTTTGAATAACAAAATTGATATTTCAAATAAAATTTCAAATTTTCAACTCTCTACTTCCCAAGAAAACAGTGGCAAAGAAATTTTTGAGTACCAGTTCTACACTTTCGAGGAAACGAAAAATGTGTCTAATGGAGAGTCCGAAAAAATTACTAGCAACGAAGCCTCTTTGAAGTTTTCCTCTGGAATTAACGTAGGAAATAATTATTCCAATTATACAGTCAATTTTTATTTTAATAATAAGTAATGTTTTGAAGTTTTGTTAAATTTTGTATAAAATACAGATGTTTAAACTCAGTTGTGAATATTCTTTTGTCCTCTATTGTAATTTTAAAAAATGATAAAATTTTTAGACAATTGAAAATCAGTGCGCACTTGACAAAAAATCATTGTTGTCAAAGTTGCCAAGATAACATTAAAAAAAAGTTAATATGAAAAAAAAAGCAAACTTTGCGCATTAAAAATAACAAAAAAAGTCACTTTTTTTGACAGTTGTATAAAAAAGTATTTTTGCTTTCGTCAGAAGCATTGGCAATGGATGTATGTACGTGATGAAAATATCTTCCTTGCTGTGTGGTTCTTGTTTGCCATAGACTCTTCGATATAGCCCTCAGCTACTGAACCAGATTTCCATCTGCTATGCCTCTTTAGACATGTTAGATTAGCATCTCTGTCTATCAGCAGTGTGGCGGAGGTTCGCCTCAAACAGTGTCCCGTATATAAAATTGGACTGAGCAATTTCAAAAAATTCCCAACTTCTTCATTTCTACCATTTCCCATCACAACTTTGTGGCATTTTCCGTTTCCTTATTTTACAAAAAATCGCGAATCCTTCATCTCTTTTGAGCGCAAAGAAATTTGAAGAAACTTCTCGTCAATAGTTGTAAAGGATCGGCTCTTATATGTTTTAGAATATGGAATTTCAATGTCTTGAGTAAATAAAATATAAAATTATATATAAAATTATTTTTTTCCTGGTTGTCTATACGTTATCACCAGAGAAACCTAATAAAATAATTACTGAAGCACAATACTCAAGTTTGAAATTATTCAACTTTTTAATTAATGATCGTAAGCTCGGCAGTTAAACTCCAGCCTTGATACATAAAAGTTCCCTTTATCTCCTAATAACATAATATACTACAGAGCGATCAAGAATGAGTCTGTTGGCAGCAGAACAATTGAAAAATATGGATGTTTTTTTCCCTTGCAGGATATTTACAACTGACTCAATTTCGAAACGTCAGTGTCAATTATTTTAGGTTAAGTTAGGAAGATTGAAAATTTTTAAATTTGATAAAAATTAATTACAAAACGTATGGACACAACAAAAATACGAACCTAGATGTCTGGTTTCAATGTTAAAGCAATTCCGAAAATGTTTAATACAAAAATTCGATTTTTAGAATAAATTTCATTTAAATTTTTAGTGCCGCTAACAGACTCGTTGAAGTCTCCACAATTTGACACCTTGTAGAGTATAAACAATATTTTTAGTTAAAAAATAACAAAATTAGCTCAGTATTTTTTGAGTTCGTTTAAGTGATTCACTCTGTACAATAAAAACTTTTAGTTTTGAAGAATGTGCGACCGACTTTTCGTTCCAAGTAAAAAGAATCATTTTTCGTGATCAAAAATTCATCCTCTCTTTTTCCCTTTTGTTTCCACTGATCATGTCATTGCAAAACATTTATATATGTGATTAGGGTTGATTGGAGGGGGTGAATTTGAAAGAGAATCGTTGGCGTCGTGGCGCCATTCTACGTTTGACTTCGATGTGGTGATTGAGCTGAAGATAATTCAATAGTGTTGATGTTATATCATAATAATTTTTTTCAATTTGATTTTTAAAAGAAAATGTTAAGTGTTTAATTGGCAGCCATGTGGAGGCTGCCGGGTTGTAGTCCCGAAGATCTTTTAGTTGCCAGAAGATTGGCTGTAAGGACACATCCGGCTCATCATAAATTACATGCCGGAAGTATGATTTATAACGGTATGTTGGAAAACAATGTTTTTTTGTTGTTGATGACAAAAAATATAGTTGTTGATAATATTAATTAATCTGAAGAAAAAACTAATTTAAGTTTTATTTTTTTTCTTCATTTCATTAAATAACTATATGTGAAGTAAGTATCAATGTCAGAATGCAAATTTTATCTTTTTTTTATTGGTGCGTAAAATAGGTTGTTTTTTTAATAAAGCCGCATTTGCCAGAAAACTGGAAATTTAAAAGTCATTCGCTCATACGTACTTATTATAATTTTTAGATTATTTTTTTTAAACTAAAAGCTTTTGAAAGTATTTTCTGAAAAAATTTTAAATTCGGTGTTCACTAACTTCATTTTTACACATTTTCCAATTTTGGAATTGTTTCGCAATGCTTGATATTTGCAAAATTGTTCTGGAATATAGACTTCAATTAAGTTATGTATTATACTTTATGTTCCGTGTATTGAAATCAACATTTTTCGGAGACAATTTTTGTATCTGGACAATTTTACATAACTGCAATTTTATCTTAGGTCTTTCCTCCACAATTATTCTAACTATAGGTTTCGTTTCTGTAAACTCTTTTTAAACCTTTTTCATTTACATTCAAACGATGCGTTTTAATCTTCTTTTTGCTTGCATTTTCTGTTTTGGATCGTCGATTGTTCTATCATCGATCTATACTCCTCTTAACATAACTTTTTATTTACATTATAGGATATAGCGATTAAGAAAACATGTAGCTTAGACTATTTGTTGTATTGCACAGAAACGAAAGCAATATTTCCTTATTTCGTAGCTTGACACTAATTTTTTGCCTTGTCATGTAAATCAGCGACATTGAATACATTTTTTGTAAATATATTGACATTTTTCCAAGTTGATTACTTTTTCCTAAGGTCGAGTGACTCTTGTATCTCTGTTATTGTTTATTTTAATCACAGATTAATAAATAAAGGTCGATTCTGTAAGCAAAATATTAAAATTAATAGCTTTACTGTCTTTGTTTTAATACGCAAAAAGAGCCAAAAATTTAACGTCCTGTTAAAAGAAAAATTTGCTTACAGTAGCTGAGGGCTATATCGAAGAGTCTATGGCAAACAAGAACCACACAGCAAGGAAGATATTTTCATCATGTACATACATCCATTGCCAATGCTTCTGACGAAAGCAAAAATACTTTTTTATACAACTGTCAAAAAAGTGACTTTTTTTGTTATTTTTAAAGCACAAAGTTTGCCATTTTTTCATATTAACTTTTTTTTAATGTTATCTTGGCAACTTTGACAACAATGATTTTTTGTCAAGTGCGCACTGATTTTCAATTGTCTAAAAATTTTATCATTTTTTAAAATTACAATAGAGGACAAAAGAATATTCACAACTGAGTTTAAACATCTGTATTTTATACAAAATTTAACAAAACTTCAAAACATTACTTATTATTAAAATAAAAATTGACGGTATAATTAGAATAATTATTTCCTACGTTAATTCCAGAGGAAAACTTCAAAGAGGCTTCGTTGCTAGTAATTTTTTCGGACTCTCCATTAGACACATTTTTCGATTCCTCGGAAGTGTAGAACTGGTACTCAAAAATTTCTTTGCCACTGCTTTCTTGGGAAGTAGAGAGTTGAAAATTTGAAATTTTATTTGAAATATCAATTTTGTTATTCAAACTGTCTTCTATATAACCCTTGGCTACAGAAGTACTTTTCCACCCTCCATGACGCTTAATAGATGTCATGTTCCCTCCTGCATTGGTTGAGAATAGCAGAGCTTCACCTAAAACAGTGGCCAGTGTATTTCTGAAATGATTCGCTAGGAATTTCTCCAATTTTATTGATTCCCACATCTTGATTAACGCATTTTCCATTATTATATTTAAAGAATAATCGACGACTAGAAGCAGTCTGTGGCCCTAAGACTCTGTACTTTCTATATATTTCAATATATTTTGCATTCGAAACAATAAAAGTGCGCTCAGGGATTTTTACAATCAGTACAGAACCCATACCTCCTATAGCATCAATACTCATTGTAACCAACTCCTCTCGACGACAAGCGCCACTTGATCCCAAAAAAAGCACAACATACAACAAAAAGTATAAATACCTTCTTCAATAAGTTAGTTTCATCGTCCGCTTCCTCGATAAATTTTGAAACATCTTCTCGCGATAATACCTTTGATTTCTTCCCTCGATAACCTACAGATTTGTTTTTGAGATAAGGTATTAATTTCGGAGTCAATGTTTTTCTTTATATTCAGTGTTGCTTTTAACATCGGAAAAGTAGACCATAATGTCGGTGCCTTTTCAGATATCTTCACCACATTTTTGTCTTTACACCATTCACGAAATTACTGCATTTGCAGTAAAATTTACAATAAACAAATCCGCGTTTCCTAGATTACATTTATCATCTGTTACTACCTGATTTTTTTATATTAGATTCTTCTAAAATATTTAAATAACTAAGTTTCTTTTTTCGACGATATATAAAAAATATTGTTCGATTGTCTTTTCGGTCTCGACCAAAAATTAACAATCTTACAAGCCATTAAAAAAGCACTCACTTCGCGCACTTAATACAAAAATAACAATTTTTTTATTTATGAAAATTCTTGAGTCCAATTTTTCCAGGCATGTCATTCTTCACTCTTTTAGCAAATTCACTTGTAATTTTCTTTTCAACGACTATCGCATTTTTAGCATATTTGTCTATTTTATTTGGCTCACTTGGAGGAACATCATTTTTTAACAAAGTGTAAGAATTTTTATTATTCGAAGCATTTTCGTCTTTGGAACTTTTTATAACAGGGACAGAAAAAGAATTTTTAACGTTTTTGTTTTTGCCTGATTTTTCTTTTTTACTACTCATAACTTTAGCATTTTCTTCGGAAAAAGAAACTTTTTTCTGCTTCGGAATTTCTTTATCTTCGCTACTTTTATCTTTCTGACTTTTCATTGACTTCTTTGCTTTCTCAGCGTTAGCTTTCTCCGTTTCAAAATTATCACTTTTTTGTCGTTTTTCTGAATTTTGTTTTGTTTGATCATCATTTGAAGTTTTCTTATCAGAAATATTCCTCAAGTTCATTACTTTCGAATAATCGACATTTTTCTTTACTTCATCAATGTTATTAGATTTCGTGAAATTTGTCATTTCTCTATTTTCATTCCTATCTTTCTGTCTGGAAGGTAGAATAATGGTCGGTTTGATATTAATTTCTAGATCTTTTTTTCGATTTTTTAGTTCTTTTGGTGGACTTTGCCGATTCTCATTCAAAAACTTTTCAGTTATTTTGAAACTACTAAGAATAGTATTTGTTTCTTGATCACTTCGTGCCGAAGTTGGGGTTTTTGGTTCAATGGTATCAGTTGAAGATTCCCGCCATTAATTTCAGTATTCATACTTTGATCTTTGACTTCAATTTTTGGCAAAGAATGTTCTTTATCAATTTGTTCTTCAATATTACATTCAACAATATCCAAACTCATTGGTTTTAATACAAGCTCCTCACCTTTAAAAAGTAATTAAAAAAATATATATAGAACAATGTACGTACTTATTTTATTTTCTTTTCTTTCTTCAATTTTCTTTTTGATTTCTTCTGTAGTTTGTGTTTCCTTCGACACACTTTCAGTTTTATTTTCAAATCTTCTTTTCTCATCTAAATTAATTTCCAAAGGTTTCTCTTTTGTCTGCAACGCTAAAAATGGATTTGTTTCATCTTTCTTTTGTTTAGTTTCTTCGATCTCTGAATTTTTATTTCCAGTTATCATAGGATGTTGTATAACTTGATACAACTCTTGATGGACTTTTTCAAGCAAAATTCTTCGTTCCATAATTTGGAAAACTGACTCACTGATGCTTATAAATTTCCGGAATTGTTGTATTTAGCACTTTTACATCGTGGCTGTATAAACACACTTGTTATCTTCTTTTTAGCGACTATCGCATTTTTGGCATGGTTCTCCATTTTATTTCGCTCACTTGGAGGAACATCATTTTTCAATAAAGTGTGTAAATTTTTCTTACTTGAAAAATTATTATAAAATTTTTTATTATAGGAGCAGAAGAAGAAATTTTTATCGTTTTTTTTATTTTTGATTGATTTCTTTTTTTCTACTCATGACTTGACATTTTTTTCCAAAAAAAACTGTTTGTGATTTGGAATTTCTTTATCTTCAATACTTTTTCTTTTCAGTGATTTCACCTTTTCTTTCTCATCGTTAGGAGGTTATCAATATTTTATTTTTCTGAATGTACTGTTTTATCATCATTTGAAACTTCCTATTAGAAATATTTCTTATCAACAATCAATCGATCAACATATTTCTTCGCTTCATTAATATTATTAGTTTTGCGAAGTTTATCATATCTCTACTTTCTTTCCTATATTATTGGGTGATATTAATAAAAATTCGCATTTTCTAATAAACATGCCTTTACTAGTATTATAAGGTTTTACTAAAAAGTAAAAGGTTATTGTTTTCGCAAATCCTTAATTTTCTATTAATAATGAAACTGCTTTTTTTCAGGTAGAATCTATATAATTTTTAAAAATCACATTTAGGCAGTTTTAAGAACACGCACTGTTTGAATTCTAAGATTATGTTTATCATTTAGAGTATTCTTAACTGCATTTAAAGGAATCTGAAAGCATTTGCTTAAATTTGTAAGCTTATCCTTGTATTTATTAATTCAGAAGTAAGCATGAGCTTATGCTGAATCAAAATTAGGAAAACCTTATACTTGAATTTATATGCTTATTTTTATTAATATTAATTTAAAGATTTGCTTAAAAAATCGTAAATAAAAGTAAATGCTTATTTTTATTAATACCACCCAATGTCTAAAAGATAAAATAATGAATGATTAGATATTAATTTCCAAAATTTTTTACGACTTCGTCTCGTCTCTCATTCAAAAACTTTTTAGTTATTTTCAAAATACTGAGAATAATTGTTAGAAGTTACTGTTTTTGATTCAACAGTAACAAAATATTTCCATCATTAAGTTCAGTATTCATACTTTGATTTTTGACTTCAAAGTCTGCTAAAAAATGTTTTCCATTAAATTTATTTTTCAAAATTTTTTTCAATATTAGTTTTGATTTTTTAAGAAATGTTTTAAATAAAAAAAAATTGACAGAACAATGCAATTAAGAGGTACTTCATTTATTTCTTCAATTTTCTTTATAATTCTTCTTCTGTAGACTAAAGTTTCTAATTTGTCTGTAATGTTAAAAATAAATTTATTTCAAGAATTTTGTTGAGTTTTTATCTCTGAATTTTTATTCTCAGTTATCATAAGTTGTATAATTTCTTAATTCGATCCATAACTTGGAAAACCGACTCATTGATGCTTATAAATTTCCGGAATGGCTATATTTTATTATCTTCTTTTTCATTATCGATTTGAATAAAACGTCTTTGACTGTAAAACGCACAGTTGCACTAATTTGATTTAATGCTAAATACATATTTCAGTTATTGTAGTGTTAAAGAATGACAAAGATTATATTCTAGCTTTTTGAGATGCTTTTCGTTTATTTGCATCTTCAATATTCACCACGTCTTTATTCCTCCTATTAAGAAAACGGTGGCAACGTTTAGCATTTCGATTTAGAATCACAGAATTAAATAGCGTGATATTTTTTCTGATGTGTCAGATTTTTTCCTTCCCATAATTTTTTTTTCCATGTGAAATACTCAAAGCCACTACTAAGCCTTCACGTGTCTGACTTCTTAGTCTTAAATTATCAAAAGTAGACATTTAAAATTTGTTTGTGTAGATTGTTAACAAGAATTTCAATCTTATTTTTTTTTAAACAAAAAATTGGAATTATTTAAAGATGGCTTCTTGTCAGATCCCTATCAGCTGTTGAACGCGGCATCAAGCCGATTGGTGGCTCAAGGATCCGGCCAGATCCAACTGTGGCAGTTTCTCTTAGAACTGCTTGGTGATTCGTCGAACTCCGCTTGCATAACGTGGGAAGGAACCAATGGTGAATTCAAGTTGACGGATCCTGACGAAGTTGCACGTAGATGGGGAGAACGAAAATCAAAACCGAATATGAACTATGATAAACTCAGTAGGGCGCTTAGGTAAGAACATAAAACTGAATCAAAATTTTAAATTAGGTAGATAGAAAGCTTGAACGGGTTCATAGAATTACTAATAAAATGGTAATTTACAAACGAAGATTTTAAAGAATAAAACGAATAGTTTTGTTTTCTATTGGATATTCTACACATTTTTGAATTTATATTTAATCATAAGATTACTTGATAGAATAATAACTGTTTTAACAATCAAACTAAAGAATTTTTTGATGGCTAAATTTTTCAGTTTTAATTCTGAATTTTTAGAAACATTTTTAAACAGAAGTTTGACTGATTTTAGTTGTTAATAATGCTGCCTTATAAGAAGTAGCTAAACTTTGGAAATCTAGAAGAAAATTGTAATATTTAATTTTTGTGTATAATGTGTTGCATAAATAATTACAAACTTCAAAAATTAAATGTTTTTTTTTTCCTTAGGTACTATTACGATAAAAACATCATGTCGAAAGTGCACGGAAAACGTTACGCTTACAAATTCGACTTCCATGGTTTAATGGCAGCTTGCCAAGCCCAAGCTCAAGGCAGTCAAACTGATGTTTCATCCGGTTACCACAAATACCAACACCATCAGAGTGAATTAGGAGCTGCTTTATATCCTACAGGACCTTCAACAACTCCTAAAATTCCAAGTATTTTGCCACCAAGTGCACAACCTTCTCAAACTGGACTTTTCCCTCCTCCAACCTACTGGCCATATTCACCAAGCTCATTCGATCCTCGAGGACCCCCATTCAATTGAAATTAACCCTTTACGTATAGTCCCACATTCCAGATGTTGATTTTTTCTGTAAAGTTCCTTGATGTGTTTTATATTTGTACATATAGATATGTTTGAACGTTAGTTGATTAGTTTGTAGTGACCTGTTGGTAGTAAAAAGTTGAAAAAAGTGCAGATTTTTTTGTCTTCATTTTCTTCTCTTAAATTGAAAAAGAAGTATTTCTGATATTTTTAACTTTTGCAAATTTTTGAAAACGTTTACTTTTTTCATTACGATATTATTTTTCTTTTGGGTCAGAAGTAGACAGTGATGCCAAAAAGCTAATTCATTTTGAGACTCTTGAAATTTTTTAATTTAAAATCAAAATTTTAGCGAATTTTAGACTAAAAACTTAAATCAATCTGTATTGGTTGGAAAATTCCCTCGTGTAAATACGGTTTTTACCAACTTTCGAAAAAAAATCTTATGATTCTTTTTTGACATGATTTTATAATTATTTGTAATTGAAAGACAAAAAGAAGAATTCAAAATTTAACGTCAACTTTAAGACAAAATTCATAAGAAGTGAAAAAAACTGACTTCGTTGGGTAAAATTCAGTTGGTAAAGTCATGTCAAAAAAAAAAACACGCACTAAAAATGGGATTTTTATTTTCGAATGTTGGTAAAGTGAAATGGAGTTTAAATGATGTTTCACCCTCCTAGACTGTATTCTATAAAAAATTAATTAATAAATTTTGATCAATAATTTGGCAAATGTCAGTCAGATGAAAATTCCATGACAAAAACGCACACCGACAATTCCGCTCAAAGAAAATTACTCACATCGACAAAAGCGCAGCGTCACAAATGCGCATAATGATAATTACTCACAAAGACTAAAGCGCACTGTGATATTTCTTCACAGTATTAAATGCTCACAATGATATAAACGCACTAGGACAAATGCTCACAGTGACAATAACCCACAAAAACAAAATTAAATAGTAAATGCCTAAATGGAATTATATAAGTAAAAAAAAGATTGATTTAGTTGTATAATAACAACTTTGTGCGTAATTGTTAAAATGTGTTTTTTTTCCTTGCGCGGTTTTACCACAGTGCGTTATTTTTCTGTGCGCTTTTGTCTAGTCACATCAGATGAGTATCATTGTCGCAAACTTATTTGAACAAAACTTTCTAATAGTCAACATTTTTTGAACCAACCCAAAAATACAGTATGTTGCAGATGATTGTGTCATCGTCTTTTTGACAGAAATTTGGCTAAGTAAAAAAACACTAATAAAATATTCTAGGTATTTTATAATGAATTGGCTGCACTTGCGACAGACGTTGTTAGTGTCAGACGTGACAGTTTGAGAGCAATTTTGAAAATTACAAATTTCATTAAGGGATGATATAGATCTTATGTGCAACAATTATAATATTGAAGATGGAAAGAACATAATATGATTCAGCTACAATGTTACGATGCAATTAAAAACCTAAGAAAACCGTAACCTAAACGTTTGAAAATGTCATTTTGACAGTCCCTCAACTCAGTATTGTCTCTTTAAAAAAGTTCCTTTAAAGTACATTCTTTGACAAAATTTTATGTGTACAGTACCAAAATTTAAGCACTAAATGACCTTGAAGTGGCACAAGTATCTGCACATGCCAAATATAGTAGGAAATAGTAAAAAAAACTCTAAAATCTAGTGCATGATTCTTTTTTGACATAACTTTATCAAGAGAAAAATTTCCTTGTCTTCTACCAACCTAAAAAAAATAGTTCTAAATCACAAACAAGTCATCTTTATTTTGCCATATCAACTAAAATTACTGGCAATTTCAAGCTGCAGGAAAAAAAAAATTGTTTCGTAGCTAATTAAAGATACCAATCGAAGTTTCTTTGAAATTACTCCTAACTGACTTAGTTAATGACAGATAAATACAGAGTGTTTTAATTCGATTCCTGCAAATAATTAGAAATATTTTGAAGAAATTCGAAAAAATAGTCTTTTGTTCCGTCTTTGATTCTATATCCATATTAAAACACTCACTTTAAGTGAGCCAAATTAAATAAAACCCAAGGATAATCATAATAATTTTGCATTAGAAGCCCGTGACGTATCTTTAAAAAAAACCTGCAGCAGGAAACATTCATTGTAGACAAGTCTTACGTCGCTCTAGTATAATTTAAGCTGATTTTAGTTTAGTAATGATAGAAAGTGATGGCAAAGTTATTCATTGCATTGAATGTATTCAGTAGTGTTATTTTTCAATGCAATGCTGGATTTACTATCACAAGTATGTTATGATTTTTTATTTAAAAATTTTCTTTTATAAAATATTAATTTATAAGTACTGTAGGCGACAAAAGATAAAAACGTCCGTTGCAGGAAGCACTTATCGAATAAAGCTGATGTTCAATAGACCATCAACATCTCACTAACGTCTACAGTACAGTATGGTAAAGTTGTAGATTAATATGATGACAAAATTTGTTAGTTTTCTTATTTATGTGCTTATTGCGGTTTATTTCCAAAGTGGTACAGAGTGTGCGGGATTTACCACAGCAAGTGAGTTCTTCTAGATATCGAAAATTTTATTTTGGAAATACAGTTTGAAATTGATTGAGTTTTTATACAAAGTGTTGGAAAAAATTAAATTGGATAAAATAACATACATATTAAGTGGTTTAGTTTTTGGAATTTAAACTAAAAATTGACTAAGCCCCAAAAAAGCGTAACACTTAATCGTTTTTGCCAAAATTAAACCAAACACATTCTTTATTCTAAGTTAAGAAGTTTCAGTCTTGAATAAGATTTTACTCTGTAAAAAATTCTTCTGCAAATGAAAAAGTATTTAATGAAAATATTGATGTTAATCCTTCAATCATTGTCTTATCTTAGAAATAGGCCCTCAACCCATCTGGAATTCCACTCACACTGATAAGTTAAGACAAGACCTTCTGCTTAACTATGATAAATTTGCAAGGCCAGCTCAACATTATAATGTAACAACTGTAAACTTCGGCTTAACTATTCGGCATGTAGAACTGAACGAATTCAAATCATCTTTAACAGTCCATTCTTGGATACAATTAGTAATTACAAAAAACTACCAAAAATTCTTGAAAATTTTAATTCAAATTTCTAGACTTGGACTGATGAAAAATTGAAATGGAACTCTTCGAATTATGGTGGACTTCAAACGCTGAATTTAGCCGACCATGAGATATGGCAGCCTGATATTTTTTTATATAACAGGTTTATATATTTTTTAAATCGATTTATTTGTTTATTAGAAGAATTCCAGCGCTACTAGCACAGCTATTACTCATTATGGCACTGTCCATTGCATAGTCTATGAAAATGGACATGTTCTATGGGTACCTCCAGCCCAATTCACTGTTTTGTGTAATCTCAATTTGAAATATTGGCCGTTTGATACCCAAAACTGTCAGTTGATTTTTGGGTCTTGGACATATAGTGGTGATCAAATTGATATTGAGTTAATCAACAACAGAACATCTGCAAATGTATAAAAAATCCATATACAAATAACTAAATTAACAATTCAAATTTTAGATGGAACTTTTAGTCCAAAACTCCGAATGGCAAATTGCTAAAACGACTGTCGCTAAAAACATCAAATATTATGGTTGTTGTTCTGCTGCTTATCCAGACGTCACTGTTGATATCATTCTTAAAAGAAACTCACCATCATACAAAGCTTTAATAGTAACACCTGCTTTTGGTATAAATCCTAAATAATTTTTTTCAAAACTTAATTGAATATAATTCTAGTTATAATCATTTTAATTCTGATCAACTTCTGGCTGCCGCCTCAAGCAAGCGAAAAAATAATTTTAAATGGATGCACATCTGTGATTATTTGTTTATTTTTGTTATATTTTACGCAAAAAATTCCAGCTATGGGAACCCATACCCCACTTATTGGTAACTTAAAAAATTACAAAATCCAATCGAAATTTTTTGTCTTAGTTCTTTTTTACAGCAGTTGTCTTTACGTTGTTGCTTTTTCTACAATAGCGTCAGTTATTGTGATTTGGTTGTCTCGGACTAAGCACAGCTCGACTTTACCGTGGGTTATCAAACACCCATTGACTGGTACTTTTGGTAGATTTCTAGGACTCAGTACCTACATACAGCAGGTATTTAGTAAAAAACAAATAAAAATATATATTTTTAAATTTGTTTTTTCAGTCATCGATCACTTCACACAGAGTGACAGCCGAAGAAATGCGCGACCATCAAGTAACCGATTTTGAAGAAAATAACAGCAGTGACGAACATCACATAATAAAATCATCAAATAAAATGCCGATTCAACACGATTGGATTTTGTTAGCAGCAGCGATTGATCGTTTAGCTTTTTGCTTTTTTTGTTTTTTGTTCATGATTTTAACAATAGTATATGCTGTTTAATTAAATAAAAAAATTATAATAATATTTAATTTCTCTTCGGATGTTGAACAATAACAATAGCAATATGTTAAAAAACAAATAGCTTTCTATCAGAAGAAGAGAAAGAATAGAGTTACATATAAAAATATGAATCATAAATATAAAGCAAAAAAAATATATAATAAAATAAACAGGAATGAATTTGTAAACATTTAAATAATTGACAAACACAACTATTAGTATTAATAAATAAGTAGTAAAAACGGATTGTACATTTAATGAGGCGTTGCTTAATGCCTTTTTGGTGTATTATATACTAAGTAACCTATTAAGCAATTGTATTTGATATGTTCTCAAGTCAATACTATACAGGGAGTTCCAACAAATAACAAATTGAGCTCAATATTTTTTGCATTTTTTAATGTAACTTTCAAGGTAGATGATTTTAAGTTCAAAGAATCAAAGGAATTAAGTTATTTCAAAATCGACCAACTGAATTTAGAGCCAACAAAATCAAAAGCCACATACCATAATGCAAAAATACAGTGTTTCATTAAAAGCAAAAAATCGCGACATTTTAAAACGCTGAGTGACCTAAATTAAGGGCGCGGCGAAGCCGCGACCTCACATCGCAACTACGAATTTTTTCTGAAATATTTAGATTATACTTTTTACAGTATTCAAAATTTTCAAGTATGTTGGGTGTCTTAGAAATTATTCTTAACACAAACTTATAATAAGTTAAATGAGGCAATTCTATTTTAAACCTAATTGGTTGATGCGTTTTTGTTAAAAAAAAATCCACAAATTAAACTTAAAATCGTCAAATTGAAAAAAATTTATATTTTTCATCAAAATCATTTATAAGACTTCCATATATACTTAAAAACTTGATTTATAAAATAGTATCTATATTTTTATCCAATATTCAAAACTAATATATAAACGCCCAAGAGCGGCGAAGCCGCGACTTCACCTTGTACCAGCAGTTGAAAAAAAATACGAAAATTTCACCAATCAATTTAGAATACAATAGACAAAGCTCAACAATAAACGCTGCTCCCCTGTAAAAAGCGGAATTTTGAGAATACTGTTTTATTGTGCTATTTTGAAAATGTTAAAAGCTCCAACCAAAAAAAAAAAAAAATCAAATTAGAGGTATAGTGAAAGACTTCAACTTTAACAGCATAAAAATTTATAAAAGTTTTTTTAATAAAAAAATATTTTGCTTATTTATCAAAAACTTCAACAAGCATGACAACTATCAAGCTAAAATTTTGATTAAAAATTCTTAATCTTCATAAACTTTAATTTTGTCATATTGAATCGGTTCAAGATCGATTGGTTTTCTAGAATATTTCAAACCTAATTCATTGGCTACATTTTCAATCACTTGTAAAGAATAATCTAATTGTTCTTTGGTATGCGCAGCTGATAAACAAATTCTTATTCTTCCTTCCATTAATGGTGTTGCTGGATATCCAACACCTACAGTTGCAATTTTTTCTTTAATTAAAGTCCTTACCATCGCTCTAAAACAATCAATTAAGAAAAAATTCAAACAAATTTATCATAACATACGCTATTTTTGAATATAAATAAACAAGAATCGGAACAACAGGCGAATCTTCATTTCCATGCACAATAATTCCCATTTGTTCAATCCGTTTACGGAAATATCTAGTATTTCTCGCTAAAGTTTCAATGCGTTTTTGTCCTTCATTAGTTCCATCTTTACCCATTAGAATTTTCAATACTGCGATTATTTGAGCAGCAACAGGAGGCGCCATTGCCCATGCATATTTCGAAGCGAAACTATTCTGACGCAAAAACGATATTAATTCTTTACTTCCAGCGATATAACCACCAGCACTTCCAAAACTTTTAGTAAAAGTTCCCATCAAAATATCGATGTCTTTTGGATCACATCCAAAATAATCAACGATTCCACGGCCATGTTTACCCATTGCACCGATACTATGAGCTTCATCAAGATATAAATAAGCTTTGTACTTTTTTTTGAGTGCTATTATTTCCGGTAATCGAACAATTGTACCTTCCATACTGTAGATACCTTCAACAACAATTAGGATTTTTTTCCAAGGTTTGTAAACACCTTTCGGTTGATTTGGTTGACCTTTATAAATATTTTCTTTGAGGATTTGTTCTAAATGTTTGACGTCTGAAATGTTAAATTTTTAATTAAGAATTGGATAAAAGTTTAATAAATACCATTGTGTTTGAACACTTTAACTGTAGCTCCAGGCAATCTAATACCTAAAATAAGCGAAGCATGATTTTTTTCATCGCTTATTACCAAACAACCGGGTGATATAAGCGTTGGAATATTCAAAGCATTTGTTGCAAAACCCATCCCAAATGTAATAGCATCTTCAACTCCCAAAAATTCCGCGGTTAACTTTTCCAATTCGATGTGCAAATCACAAGTGCCATATTGCTGACGAGTACCACCAGTTGTAACACCATATTTATAGATAGAATCAATTGCTGCTTCAGCACAAGGACCTGAATTTTCAGCAAAACCTAAATAATTATAAGATGCCAGATTTATGCACTTTGTTTTAGAGCCGGTGAACCTGAACAAAAAAAAATGTTTTTTTTTTCTTTCAAATTTTGATTAAGCAGAAACATACTGAAAAGTCCATCCATTGTCCGGTGTTATACGATCTTTTAAAACAACTTCATTACCAGGTACGCTACAAATTGGATAATTCCAACAATCACGAATTCTTCGATAAACGTACAAGGAATAAAAACTAGCAAATTTATCAATAAGTGGAGAATAGCCTTCCCGATTTTTTTCTTTAACCAGTTTTGCAGGAAATAATGCTTGACTCAAATATCCAAGAAACACCAAAATGTAAAAACTTATGTTGGTTAAAATTGCTGTTAACAGAGTTGGAGGCTCAAAGGATTCTTTCAATATTCGTGTCTTCTGAACTGGCTTGCCGGGATCCACATAACCCTGAAAATTATATTAGAGAAGTAACAATTTTTTTCGAGCAGTATCATCTTTGATAAGCTTTTCAAAAAGTAAATGGCACTATAAATTGAGATGAAATTAATAAAATAAAAATTCTATGACATTTTGATTATTGTAAGAAACTTGAATTAATCGCTATCAAGAAACTAAATATTCAAATCGTAAACATGTTTTTACTGGCTTCTGAGAAGAAAATATTTCTGACACAATCTAAAAAGTGTTGGATTGCACTATTTAACATTAATCGGTATTATTCATACGTACCTCTCAAGTAGTAAAAAGTATATTCTGTTTTTTTTGCATAGAAATATCTTAAATATTTTCAACAGAATCGAACATAAAAATCAAACGTAAAATAAAATAATATATTTTTGTACTTTTAAAAATATTTACTATCAACTTACCATTCTGAAAAAATAAAAGTTGTCGCTTCATTACACAATTTTGTAATTTACGTACATTTAGTCTTATCAGCTTTTTTTAATAGGTAATTATTATTCTACATTTATACAGTGGTATATCAATAACTTACAAAATATTGATGGCACATTATTGAAAATTTGGTAACGTGTGTTTTTCGACGTGCTCTATCTGACTAAAATAATTTCAAAAATGTGACTCTTCTACCGGTAGTAGACATCAACTGTCTTATTTTTGAATTCTATGACAAATTTAAATGATTTATACCAACAATTTTTTTTCTAAACAACCATTTGCTATATAAGTATGCCTGTATACTTCTCTCTCTCTCGTCTCACCTAAAAATCACATTAGAAGTTTCTTAAGTTTTTATATGCGACCATAATAGGTCAAATCCTACCCAATCAAAATATTTTTAAAATGGTGCCACTTCCGTTTATACCGGAAGTCGGTATTTTCTTTGTTATTTTAAATAGAAAGTGATATTTCTTATTGTTTTTTCTAATTATTTGAGTAATTTTAAGCAAATTTTTATGACCTTTCCCTACACGAAAAATTTAAACTTTTTTGAATTTTTTCTAAAGATTTATAACTCTGTTATTTTCAAATAATGTTTTGGCATTTGAAAGAGAAAAATTGGATCTTTACGTTGGTGTAATTATAATAATAATAATAATAAAAAAAAAATAAAATACAAATTTCCAAAATTCAAAGACATTCGAAGAACTCACAACTTGATTTTTTTAAATGGAACTCTCAATGTTTTTTCTCATAAGACAGAGGAATTTATTTCTGCACCGATCTGAATTAATATTCCTTATACTTATAATTGATAATTTTCAAGATATGTTGAATTTTCATTGTAATCGTGGGAAATTCATTACCTGCTCTAGCTATTTTAAAGTTGTTATAGAAATTAGTGAATCCAAAAATTTTCTGATTATCCATTAGTAAAAAAAAAAAAATTTTCTGAAAATAAACTTCTCTGATTTGATAAAGATTATTTTCTACACAAAAGTGTAAATTATGTCGATTTATAATGCCCTCATCGTCTTTCATTAAACAGACAGCAAGTTCTGCTCACAATTTTGTTACATTCCCCATAATTACAGAAAAAATTCATCAAATCTAAATTTGAATAAAGTCGATTATCCATATTTAGTTTTAGTTTGTCAAACCTAAGTTGACATTTGTGGAAAAAAAATTGGTATTTCTCAATTGAAACGGCTACAGGTAATGAATTTTCGTCAATTACAATAAAAATTCAATATATCTTGTAAAATATCAATTATAGGTGTAGGGAATATGGATACAGATCGATGCAGAAATAAATTCTTGTTCATCTTAAAAAAAATATTCGGGTGTTCCGTTTAAAAAAAATCGAGTTATAAATACTTAAAGTTCTTCGAATGTCTTCTTGAATTTTGGAAATTTTTAATTCTTTCTATTAATTATAATTAGACTAAAAGAAAAATCCAACATTTCTCTTTCGAACGTCAAAATATTGTTGTCAACTTATTGAAAATAACAGAGTTATAAATTTTTGAAGAGAAAGGTGCAAATTCACAAAATTTTAAATTTAGGTATAGAGAAAGTTTGTTTAAAATAACAAAGTTAATACCGACTTCCGGTATAGATGGAAGTGCCACCATTTTGAAAATATTTTAATTGAGTACTATGGTCGTATATAAATTCTCATTTAAATATCTCCCATAGAATTTAAGAAATTTCTAAGTCGGTGTTTTCTTTGTTGTTTTAAATAGAAAGTGATATTTCTTATTGTTTTTTCTAATTATTTGAGTAATTTTAAGCAAGTTTTTATGACCTTTCCTTAGACCAAAAATTGACCGTTTTCGAAAAATTCAAACTTTTTTGAATTTTTTCCAAAGATTTATAACTCTGTTATTTTCAAATAATGTTTTGACATTTGAAAGAGAAAAATTGGATCTTTACGTTGGTGTAATTATAATAATAATAATAAAAAAAAATACAAATTTCCAAAATTCAAAGACATTCGAAGAACTCACAACTTGATTTTTTTAAATGGAACTCTCAATGTTTTTTCTCATAAGATAGAGGAATTTATTTCTGCACCGATCTAAATTAATATTCCTTATACTTATAATTGATAATTTTCAAGATATGTTGAATTTTCATTGTAATCGTGGGAAATTCATTACCTGCTCTAGCTATTTTAAAGTTGTAATAGAAATTAGTGAATTCAAAAATTTTCTGATTATCCATTAGTAAAAAAAAATATTTTCTGAAAATAAACTTCTCTGATTTGATAAAGATTATTTTCTACACAAAATTGTAAATTATGTCGATTTATAATGCCCTCATCGTCTTTCATTAAACAGACAGCAAGTTCTGCTCACAATTTTGTTACATTCCCCATAATTACAGAATAAATTCATCAAATCTAAATTTGAATAAGGTCGATTATCCATATTTAGTTTTAGTTTGTCAAACCTAAGTTCACATTTGTGGAAAAAAAAATTGGAATTTCTCAATTGAAACGGCTACAGGTAATGAATTTTCGTCAATTACAATAAAAATTCAATATATCTTGTAAAATATCAATTATAGGTGTAGGGAATATGGATACAGATCGATACAGAAATAAATTCTTGTTCATCTTAAAACAAATATTCGGGTGTTCCGTTTAAAAAAAATCGAGTTATAAATACTTAAAGTTCTTCGAATGTCTTCTTGAATTTTGGAAATTTGTAATTCTTTCTATTAATTATAATTAGACTAAAAGAAAAATCCAACTTTTCTTTTTCAAACCTCAAAATATTGTTGTCAACTTATTGAAAATAACAGAGTTATAAATTTTTGAAGAGAAAGGTGCAAATTCATAAAATTTTAAGTTTAGGTATAGAGAAAGTTTGTTTAAAATAATAAAGTTAATACCGACTTCCGGTATAGATGGAAGTGCCACCATTTTGAAAATATTTTAATTAAGTACTATGGTCGTATATAAATTCTCATTTAAATATCTCCGATAGAATTTAAGAAATTTCTAATGTGATGTTTAGTGAAACAGTCTGTATACAGTGTGTCCATACATGGTATTAACGATAGTTATTATTAGTTTCACGACAAAGAGTCATTCTTAATAAAAAGTTTAACTTGTAGAAAAAATAAGATAGCTTTAAAAAAACCTGCCTAAATAACTGCGCATGTGAAAGGCTGGTTGCATTTATTGTTCAAACATACCTATAAATTGTTAACAAACTGCATTATTATTCAATTGTTTTAATATAAAAGTGAAATAGTGATCATTATAATAATTAAATTATGAAAATGTTGTGAATATTTCATTCTTTTTTCCATGTTTAAAGACAACTTTAGTCTAATGTTTCGTTTGTAGAGATCAGTCAGTTAGAAATAAATCAATGAAAATAAAATAAATTACATTTTGTGAATAATTACCGCGAGCGCAGTGCCAGGTCCCTAAAATGTAGGATAACCAAATTCAGAATAGACAACCTGTTGTAAAGAAAATGAAAGAATTCGAAAATTACTCCAAAAGCAAAGTACTATTTTTACTGAAAACTTTGATGAAAATGAATTTTCATGATTAAAAATACATTTCCTATAAACATTTTTGAATAATGAATTTTTTTTTTTTTTCATAAGTAATACCACGAATGGGGATGAAATTGCCGGAAATTTTCAATCTCAGATAAAGTATTTGTGGAAATTGTCGCTATAACAAACACTTGTATTTGAAATCTCAAAATTTCCTTCAATTTCTAGACGATTCAATGAACAAAAAATGGCTTGGTGATTGGTCAATTTTAAAAAAATGAGTTAATCTGATTCGTCGCGAAAATGTGAATTGAATTGTCATTCTAATTTTTTTTTTATTTTCTTGGCAATTTGTTATCGGAACTGAATTTTTTTTTATAAGGTCTATTAAGAAAAACTTTTATTTCATAGTAAAATGCCATAACAGACCAAAATTCTGTTACACTCTCAATAAATAAAAAGCAATCTGAATAATCTTTGCTGCTACCTTATACAAAAACGTCTTTATATTTTTAGCTAAATCCAAAAATAAAACGATATAAGTAAGATTTTCCATTTGAAAATTTTGAGTTGTGACAACATTTTCACGTCAGTTTTCAAATGTACTTTTTAAACTCCCCTTACATTGGTTTGATTTTTTATCTCAACTCTTGCGATATAAAATAACAAAAAACGATTCTTAAAATTTAGCCGTTTAGCCACAATTACTGATTACATCTAACTCTGCAACCACCATTTTTCAAATAAAATTGCAGATATCTTCAAAATGGTTAGTTTAGAAAAAAATAGTAAAAAATTATAAAGTGTTCTAATTAAAATAAGAAAGTTGACGCGTACTTTCGGTATAACAGAAAGTTCGACATTTTTGAAAATATTTTAGAAAGATAGTGCATATAAAAAAAAGTATTTTATAATTTTCAGTAATATGCTATCAGTATTTTTTGTGTTATAGATAGACGTCCACAGTCGTGCGACATCCTGTATAGTCCCAATTTGAATACACCGTAAGTTAATGACCTTGAACTTAATTATAATAAAAATAGAAAGATTATAAATATTGAATTATGTTAATTTTTTGTGTAATAAAGCAACCCCTTAAATCTTATCTATTCATAATTATTACGTAAAATCATTAAATAAATTATTATGTAAATATAATAAACTCTTTAATATTGACACTTGCGGTTAATAGTTTTTATGACTCTTAAACACAGATTAAAGTTGTTTATAAATGAAAAAAGTGAACTTACAATAACTTTAGTATACCACAGCGTAATTCTTTAATAGCGCAATAACCATTAGGAATATGAAAATTTGTTTTGAACAAAAATTGTATGAATCCTTCTTGGGGTTGTTTTAAAAATATTTTCAAAAATGGCACACTTCCGCTTATACCGGAAATTGTCACTAACTTCGTTATTTTAAATGCAACACACTATATATTTTTAAATTTTTGAATTCCTTGTTTAATTTAAGCATCATTTTATGTACCATATGTGTCATTTTGAGTGAACCATTTTCAAGAAAATCAAGATTTGAAGAAAAAATATGGCTGTGCAGAGATCGCCATTATTCTAAATATCTCGAACACAAAAGCATTTACAGAGGTGCGGTTTCAGACTTTTATTTTAAACATAACATTTTATCTCTCAGTTGTACCCACTTACTGACAGAAAAATTTTTGGAAGTTTGTAAAAAATTACATCATCACATTAGCCTTGGTGACTACTAACTATTGTTATTAATCAAAATTGCACCAAAAGAAGAATATAATTGAACCCTAAATTCTATTTTTTTTAAGATAACATCAAGACAAATCAAAACTATGCACAACAAATGGAGAAACCTAGATTGCACAGTGTGAATGATAATGTTATGTAAAAATCTGTTTATTGATAATTGCTGTTATTCAAATGACAAGATTTGTGTTTTTTATACTGGATCTACCTCAAAACAGTCTTTTCTTCTATTATCACAAATCCGTTTCAGCCTTTATTCAAAAACGGTGAATAGATAGCTGATTTTGATATTGTTCACAGAAATCTCCCATGGAAGTTTTTCATTTGAGAAAAATTTCGCATAAATTCATGCCAGAACAAAATTTTATTCAAATTTTCAAAAAACATTTATCATATTTACTAATTATTCTTTAGTACTTTTTTTAAACATGTTTATATCAATAATAGCAATCAAGGCTAACTTGATGCAAAATTCAAAAAATGCATTTTTTCCAAAAACTGTTGGCAGTAAGTGGGTACAACCTGACATCAATCGAAACGTAATTTTAAGTTCTATTCGGTTGCACATTAAAAAGTATAGCGTTCCATCAAGAAAAATCGAGTTATTTAGGTTTGAACTTCCTCATGTTTAAGGCTCCCATTAAAGAGATGCTTAAATTAAACAAGGAGTCCAAAAATCTAGAAATATATAGTGTGTTACATTCAAAATAACGAAGTTAGTGTCAATTTCCAATATAACCAGAAGTGCGCCATTTTTAAAAATATTTTTAAAACAACCCCAAGAAAGATTCAAACAACTTTTGTTCCGAACAAATTTTCATATTCCCAATTTTATCCAATTTAGTATTCATTTCTGATAGCTGTTATTCCTATTTCGTTACTCCCAATAAAAATATCAGTAGCATGAGTCACAAAGTTGATGTAACTGATATCTAAGTATAAATCGGTATATCTTTTTATCTTCGTGGAATGATTACTTAACAATTTTGACAGTTTTTACTAGACTTAGTATCCTGCTTTAGATAAGTCATTTCGACGAAAATTAATGATTGATCAGTAAATATAAAGGAAATTTTCGTTTAAAATAAAAAAACATTTACTAAGTTTTACAACTGTAATAAATAATTTTTAAGAAGATAATAAAATACAACTTACGTTTTTTATTGGTCCCTTCATGTTTTTCGTATTACATTCTTCATCTGAAGACACCTAATAAAATAAAAACATTTAATTAGTTTTAAAAAAATGTAGGCCAAACAATAATTACCAACACATGTCCATTGTGAAACGTTCCTTTTAGAAAACCATTTTTTTTATTGATGCACTGAAATGGTAATTTATTAATTAATAATGCGGGAAAAAGATCAATTTCATTTATACAGCGTGATTGAATTGTTAATGACTTTAATGAAAAGCCGGGAAAAAGTATCATATGTAAATAATAAAAATTATTACCGTATATCCATTTGTTAGTGGGTCTGAATATGGTCCATAACCGTTAGAAATGAGGGTTTTCTGTTTTGTATTTACAAAATCTACCCCATTTAGTAGCCCAGTCACTGTTTCACCTCCACCCTCTTCCATTCTCGCTTCCATACTAAAGTAATCGAAAGCGCATGCTTCTAATGTTAACAAATGCGAAGGTTTTGCGTTTCTCGCATGATTTTTAACCGCGACCTTTAAATTTACCAACCCATGCCCAATTTTTCAAGGATGCTTGTGTTTTGTGTTCATTTTTTGGCAATCATGTCAATATTTACATAATGACGGGAAAGTGCGCTGGGAATGACGGAACAATGCTAGATTACGAACACGCTAATGATTATTACCAAATCCTGGAACAAATATTCAAGTTTTTTTTTAAATTATGAAACCCGAAATTTGACATTCTGTAACGCGTGACAGCGACTTAGAGTATTATTTTTTTCTGTGGTGGTAAATTAAATTACACATTATTTTATTATTATTATTATAATATTTAAATAAAATTGCACGATACTAATGATTATAAAAAATGTAATATTTTCGAGAAATAACTAATTTTATTGATTTTTTTTATTTTACGGTTAAATAAGCGAATCTTTTAGTTTATCTCAGTGCTACTGTACTAGCAAGTAATTTATTTTATTGTTAACAAACCATAATTTGTGATGATAATTCAATTATGTTGACCTTTCCAAATTTATATAAGAAAAATATTTAATAAAATGTTGATTTTTGTAATAAAATGAGATAAGAAAAAAAAGTTGGTACGTGTGTGGCGTTTACGCATGCGCAAAATTTGTCAATGATATGAAAATGTCAAAATCCCAGAATTTTCCGATCTGTCAGTTCTATTAATTTTTTTAAATCAGATTATTTCGAATTAATTAAATTATAATTAATTTTAATAATTCTAGTCATGTAACAAAAACCAAAAACAGTGTAGTAGTTGTAGTTGTAGATAAGAAATCATGGTGTCTATAATAAAAAACCAACTGTTGAAGCACCTCTCTAGGTATAATTTCTTTAAAATTAATGTAAATAAAAATATAAATTATTTCTTTCTAGGTTTACTAAGAATCTATCTGCGGATAAAATTAATTTAAGTACATTTAAAGGCGAAGGTGAACTTTCCAATTTAGAATTGAACGAAATTGTTTTGACTGATTTATTGGAACTGCCTTCATGGTTGCGTCTGACTAAAGCTTGGTGTAATAAAGTAACATTTAGAATACCATGGACGAAGTTAAAAAGTGTTCCTATACATTTGTGTTTGGATGAAGTGAATATAACTGTTGAAACATGTCAAGAATTGCGATCAATGTCTGCTCAAGGGGGCCTATCTTCTTACGCTATCCCAGGGAAATACAGCTTTATTCATAAAGTTATAGACGGAATTACTGTTACTGTAAACACTGTTAATATACTCTTCAATAGTCCTGCTTTTACAGCCAGTGTTCAAGTATTAAAATTCTATACAGTTACACAAAAAAAGTAATTTAATTTTGCAGTTATCTAGAATAGTCGTTGAATCGAAAAGTCCTAAATGGTCTAAATCCGATTTGAGAATGACAAGACTTAAAGATGCTGAAAAAGGGCAATTGTTAATTTTCAAAGAACTTGAATGGCAAACTGTACGAATTGAAGCGAAATCAACAATTGACAAAAACTTAACTCCTCTTAGATTATTGACAAATCAAGCCAGATGTAGAATTGTTATAAAAAAAAGACTGTCAGGTATATAATTTTTTATAAAGTTTCCTCTTTAATCAAATATTTTTAGATTGTTTTATAATGGGCTCGCGTTTAGTTATAATCCTCGACGATTTACTCTGGGTCTTAACAGACTCCCAATTAAAAGCAGCTCTTCACTTCCTTGATTCTCTCGCAGGTTTAGTGCAAAAAGCTACTCAGATAACTCGAAAAGCGAAAGCTGCACGCAAACTCGAAGAACTTCCGGAATATCAAGCACAATTAGCGCAAGAAGCTCGATCAAAATCAGGACAAGGGACTAAGCCCGGAATTTTTAATTTTTATGATGTGGTTGAAACGTCCTACCATTTTTTATCTAATCAAATCGTTTTGCATTTATGCGATGATCCAGGAACTGGACGATCCAGTCATCCGAATCTTAAAGATGGGGGTGCTTTACAAATTGCTGTTAAGAAATTTCAAGTTGATTTTTATCCGTATCATTTAGCGAAAGGAAATAGAAAACATTGGCCACGATATAACGATGTTGCTGTTCCGCATATCATGTGGCAAGAACAAGCGTTGATGAATTTTAAAACAAAATTTTTGGATTTAATTGATCGAAGTAAAATACAACATGTTCCTTTAAGCAGAGCTTCAAAGGTTACTCGAATTTTGGGTGTTTGTTCATTTTGTAATTTTTATTTTAGGTTTTTACGTATGAAGAAGACTGTGCACAAGGAGTTGCGTTTAAAACGATGGGGAAAAGCCAGAAAAAAGACACTAATGAGGTAAATTACTAGTAAATTAAAGTAACTTTATTTCATTCTAATTAAAACAGTATCTATAGTTACTATAGATTTATAATTTGTGAAATTAAATTAAAATATTTAATTCGTTTGGCTTACAAATAACTAATAATGTTGTCGAAAATATAGTGCGGGGTTTCCCCTAAGCAACTGCAAGCCGAATCGCCTATTCCTGAACAAAAAAAACCGACAAGTCCTAATCAGAAAGAAGTAAAACGGCGGATTGAACTTCAGTTGAATAAATTGATGACGACTTGTGTAGTAATGAGAATTGAGGATTTTACATTGTATAAAGTGACAACCTCAGGAAAGAAACAAGCTCTTAAAGAATTTATTGCTGGTAAGTTGAAAACTCCTTTGTTTGATTCAAAATAAATTACATTTTCTTCAATAGCCCAACATAAAAGGAAAGATAAAAACGCGCCATCAGGTATCGATATATTATTATTCTGTGTAGAATTGTAGACTTTCGGTTCTTTTATTTTTTCTTATTTTTTTTTATAATTGTTTAACTTTATCGTTTGGTTTTTTGCAGGTGATCGTGATCACATGTCGCTACCTAAAGATGCAAGCATTGTTCATGCCGAATTTATTTATTACTATTATCCTAGTGATATTCCATTCCCTTGTAAGTATTTCATTTTTCTTTTTTGTTTTTTTTTTTTTTTAATTTAATTTTTAATTCTAGTGCCTCCTCCAAAATTCTACGTTCATTTAAACCCCGTACAAATCGTTTTTGATGTAGAGAGTTGCTTGTGGCTGAATTCTTTCGGTTTAAACCTCTATCAGTCGTTGATGTCATCAAAACAGGAAACAGCGACTTTGAGTTATACTTATGTTGATGTTAAAGTTGAAGCCATTCTTCCAAGAATTACTTTTGAAAGTGCCATAGATTATCCAAATCAACGAGATCGGCCAAAATCACTAAATTTTCAAGTGACAAGAGTCACTTTGACTAATATTCGAAGTTTGGAACAATCATCAAGAGCTGATTTAGCAAAATGTGTAGACTCTTTTCATATGGGTTCTTTGTTTTTCGGATCGGATTTTCCATCAAAACCTACTGATTTTTATGTTGTTACACAGAAATTTTTGGATCATATATCAGCGACTGATAATATTAGGAGTGTGCCTAATGAGTTGAATGTTTCGTCTTTGGAAGCATTGGTGAGTTGAAAGATTGTGAAGAAGTGAATATTTTTATTTAAATTTTTAGGTTGAACAATTGAGTAAAGAATTGCTATGGACAGAAGCGAAAGACGTGTGGTGCGTGAATTTAGACCCAGTTTGGGGCGATTTTTTGGGTGCTAGAGCTGTTGGTACCGGAAAACCAGTTCCATTTTTAGACGCTGTACCTATAACCATTTGGTTACATTCCCATATGGACCCTAATTCTACAGTAAAAGACGACAAAAACGCAAATGCTGATATTCATGCGTTAGCTGATATTTCTAATCTTGTCAGTATCCAGTTAAATCATTATCAATACTTATTTCTACTACGCTTAGCTGAGGATGTATCTGAAATGGCTACTTTCCTATCAATCGATTCCAACAGAATTATGAAAGTATGAAATTTATTTTTTGTCTTCATTATCGTTCTTTTGTTTTTATTTAGGTGGAAAGCAGCGGATCTTTAGTAGTCGGTGCTTTGATTCCTCAACTTGAAGTAACATTTGTCATGCCATCACAATGTCCAGGAAAAGAATCATCAGGAGGTGATGTTGAATCTTTCGTTCCTGATTCTTCAAGTATAGCAGATGATTACGTTGTTGGTTCAACAGCAACAGTTTGGCAAACAAGTACTTTGTCAATGACCCAACAAGATGGTACTGTTAGGAAATTAGCGAATGGATCTGGTACCCAACTTGATTTATCTAGAAGTTATTCAATGGAGTTTACGCAAAATAGTCCAGAGATGAAATCAACGTCTAGAAGCTCCCAACAACCTTTCACTAATATTAATATTCAGAATAATTTCAACGCAGGTTTGTGTGTTTTTTTTCTGAAATTGACTAAAAAAAATTGGTTATTTTAAAGGAATTTCGTCGATGAAAAAAGGTTTCACGAATTTAATGTCGTCTTTAGATAGTGCATTAAAGCCAAGTCCAGACGATGCAAGCGACACTGCTTCAATCCGAAGCGACGCTTCAAGTGATTCCGAAAATTACGTTTTGATTAGTATGGAAGCCGATTCAGCAATATCCGATTTAATGTTTACTGTAAAAGAATTTTCATCGGAAAATACAGCTCCAGTAGAAGTCGCAAGTGAAGTAATGGAAGATGAAAGTACAATTACTACGACAAGTGATCATTCCTTAACTAGTAGTTGTAAACGCAAAGATTTAGTAAGTTAAAATGATTGCAACTAAATTACAATTAATTTTTTAAAGATTTCAGTTGCTACTTTCAAATTAAACAAAGTTGAGTTTCTGCAACAATCATTAGGATATTCATCTTCCATTAAAATTCAAATAGGCAATGCTGCATGTGAAGATTGTAATGCAATTCCATGGGATGAGTTTCAGGTATTTATATAAAATTGATTAGTTTTTTTAATCGCTCTTTCTCATTTTGAATGTTTCAAAAATAAAAATGATGAAAATTACAATATTATATAAACAGTCACACACTGTACAAAAGGACTCTTTAATCACATCAAATTCTTATTTTTTCTTTTTGCATGCATCTGAATGTTGTGTGTGGCACAGGCTAAAATGAAGGTATTGGATAAATTTACAGTCATTTCGCATCTTGACATGCACGTGGGGTGTTTTAGATTAGTTTAGAATTTTTGTATAGTAGATTTATTTTTATTAATTCGATTTTATCCTTTCGTTTTGTGGAACGGTAAGACAGAACCTACACAATTATTTGTTATAATCGCAAAACGTCGTAAACTGAAATTATTCTGTTTTTCTTGGTCAAGCATAGATTCGAAAAAATTCCAATTCAACTCAGAAACGCTTTCTTTTATTAAAATTTTCCAAGTTACAGGAATCATTTCACAATTGTTAGTAGAAACCATTGCTTTAGTTCTAAAATAGCAGTTTACGAGGTTTTGCAAAAATTAATCAAAAGCACTGTGTTAGAGTAGTCAGATTTAGCGTTTTTTTTGTGAAACGTTTAATTTTCGTCAATTTAATACTTTTTTTTGTTGATTTAGAGTAAGTTTAGTTCCCGGGGGCGAGCCTGGACAGACAATCCATTGAATAACACAACATCTCCAAAAATAAAGCTGCGTTTGGATCATACTCTAACTCTACCCAGTTCTAGATCAATGATGCAATTAGATTTTCGAGATCGAGACAATCTCAAAAAGCTTTTCCGAGATATGTTAATAGTAAAAATCAGTGATTTATATTTAGATCTATCAATGAGTACAATAACCGGTTTAGCTGATTTATCTGAAGACGAAATAATCCCAATTCCAATGCCAATGCAAATAACTTTGGATAATATTCAGTTACATTTGAATGAAGATCGTCCTCCTGTTAACATAACATCTCCAGGCCCAGTCCCGATTGATTTAAATATAACACAGTTATATATAACTCGAGGCGAAGATGGTGTTTTTAATATAATTCCAAAACCGATTCAAACATCATCAACGTCATCAGTTTCTTCTGATCAAGATTCAAATACTTTAAAAATAAATCGACAATTAACTTCCGATAATGAAGAATTACGAAGACGTTTAGCAGCGTTTGAAAGAGTGTCTGAAGAGAATCGTTCATTGAGAAAATCGGAAGAAGAAACGGCGGTTTTAAGATCGTGTTTAGCATCAGCACAAGAGGAAGTTGCGCGACTTCTTGATGAAAAAAAGAAAATGTTGGAGGAAATTAGACAATTGAAGAATCAGATTAATAATGGGGCTACGAATCGGCAATGGATTAGTAAAAGATAGCAATGCTGTTTTGACTGTACAAACTGCTGCACGAATGTTAAGAAAACATAGTGGTAGTTTAGGCAGTCGTTGTTTTAGTAGATGCAGTTTATATGTGAAAAATAAAAAAGTAGCCATTTCGCTATTCTTAGCGATTATTTTTAAAATATAAGGCTTTATTGAAGAGGAATTGTGATTGATGTTTAATAGAATGGTACATGTTTTATATTCGGTTCTCAATTCAAATACTTACTGTTGCTTTAAGAAAAAAATTGTGCAATAAATTGATATTCTTGATTCGTTCTGTTATTAAAAATTCAATTTGTGCTGTGAAGGAATTTATTTAGATGTAAATATTTTCAGGAATAAATGTTGGTGTAAATATGCTTCAAAATGTCATTGCCAAAGAATGTTTGAAAATTATTATAACCATCTCTAATATTTCTTCCATCCATTTAAATTTTATTATATTTAATGATAAACACAAAATAGACTGGGTTTTATAGTTATTAGAGTAAAATATTTAGTGATTTTGTTGATGCACTTTTATTGTAATTTTATTATTGTTTGTACTTTTAAATTTTATTAGGCGCAGTTGATAAGGTTGTATTTTTTCTCTGAAATGGATACTATATTTAATAAATGGTTTTCATTCAATCACTGCCTTGCTTTAAATCGTGATATACGAATAATTTATTTAAAAAAAATATACAGTATAAAATTTTTTAACTTTTATTTTCAGCTTCTTGAGGAGGTGAATTTTCAGGACCTTGTTCATATGATGCTTTATGTTTTAACAAATACGCAGCTAATGCTGAAATTGGTTCAGGGGGGCGTTCCTTAGCTAGATGGGATAATGCTTGCATTAAAATTGGTACTACGGTTTGGTCAAGGTATTGTCTTGTTGGTAGTGAACCTAAATCTACTCTTGATTTTTTGGGTTGCGAGTCGGGGCCACCTTCCATTACTTAAATAAGAGATAAATCAGTTTTGAACGATTTATAACATAACCTACAAATACCTTAAGTTTTTGGATTTTTTACAAAATTGAATAGCACTGAAGATTATTTTGTAACTTTTTTTTTAATTATAGGAGTCGAAATGACACTACACACGATTTTTTGTATTGTATCTTTTATTTACTTTTTGAAGGAATGTCAAGCGATGAGTTTGACGTTTTCACTTCAAGCGTCAAATTTGAATAACAATTTAATTAAAAAATTCTTTGCTATTTGATCAATAAATTCACAATATATTTTTAATTTTTTTTTCAAATATAAATATTTAATATCTCCCAATTTCACTGGCTTAATTTGTTTGAATTCAATTTGAGCATATTGTTTTTCCCAATCATTAGTACCAACATAAAAAATATCTTTTTTCTTTTTGCTAAAAAAAAAACAAAAATTTGCTCTGAACGAAATATTTGTTTTTTAGCAGTAAAAAAATAATCATTTTTGATCTTATTACGTTAAATTCTAACAAAACTTTACCAACGTTTTCGAAAGTTTTATCATTACTCGGTTTTTCCTGTAAGATGAATTTAAGTTTGGAAAATTCCAAATTCAACCTTAGTAAGGCGTTTGTTTTTCAGTTGAATTACAAATTGCATTTTTCGTTCAATTCACACTAAAAGGTCATTGACCTCACATCGATTCTAACCTAAATCATTGACACATTTTTGCAAATCTTCCATCAAAATGCGCCGAATTCAAGGCAGTTTTGGGTCAAGAGACCCCGAAGAGGATCGTAAGAAAAGCAGAGAGTCAGTTTTAGCCAATTTGGTGTTATTTTGTTCAATAGTGGTCATGATTCGTGTGGGTGAGTATCGATAAGTTTCTGTGTTGTTTTATATTGAAAATTATGCTCTCTTCCAGCTCCTGTTATCATTAACAGCATATAGATTCCAAAACAGTACCAACTTCCCCGTTTTTCGACATATGGGTAAATTCTGAACTGAATGTTGTGATGTGATATCAAGTTTTATACATTTTTCATTATTTGTATATCAGTCTGCTTGTGTAGTTGTAAATTACTTGGAATGAGACTAAATAAACGGCTTTGAAAAGTGTTTGTTATAAAATTATTGTAATAAAAAGGATGATTTAGGATTTGAATGTGTAAACTATTTTTTTCAAATATTGTTTATTTCTCTTTTATATAATACTTAACACTAATTAATCTAATTGATGTATGTTCAGTAATAAATTAGGATGGAGTGTTGTGTAAGTATTGCACTGGCGGGGTCAAGATTGTCAGGTGCCAGCACCACTCCACACGCGTGGAATGTAACACATGAAAACAAGACGATATATAAATTATAAATATATTATATAAAAACAAATAGGGGCCGTGGCCACCATCACAATAGCTACCGACACGACACTTACAGTCTCGGTAAAAATCTGCTACTCTTTATACAGCATCACTAATCATAAACTTGTCACGAGTCATTTTAATATTGAATATAAAAACAAATAATAATTCATAATAATAGCAACAGTGCGTAGCTATGTTGAGTCTACCTCCGCAGGTAACAATCCGTTAAGTTAAGAACACAGCCTCGCAAGCCAAAATACTTTTAGGTATCTTCATTCACATCATTAGGTAAACATTTCACTAATATTATTTATAATATGATACAAGAGTGTATTTAAACATATGTACAATTGAAAATACATAGGTCCATTTAGATTAAAAATCTACACTGTATTTACATAGCTACACTCGTCGTTCTGTTCTTAAGTATACATTTACAATAATCACTTTACACTTGTACGAAAAATAATGACGCATCGTCGTCCGTTACGTAGCACCGTTGCCAGTTCGTTGGGAGAACAGTGCTTGCGCCAACACTCACCACTAGAGTTGCTCCACGAACCTACTCAACTGGTCTTGAGGTGTCATCGCAGGCACTTCCCCTGTTTCTTGATTCGAACCAACAGGCGACGCATGCGGATGCAACGCCCCCGTATGATTTTGTCCTAATAACATTTCCGACGCCGCCGTATCGTGCGGCGACGGTTGAGGACCCCTCGGACTTGCTACCGCCTGATTTCTCGGACTAGGTGACGGCCGCGATGACGGACTCGGCTGGGGACTTCTTATTGGTGGCGGACTCCGCAACTGTTGCTGTTGTTGTTGCACTGAAATACCGCCTTGTGGTGGACCCATAACGCCTTGAGGTGACGGCACTGGCGGTGGTGTTGGTTTCAAACCTTGCATCGGCGCATACTGCTGATCCGGATACGAATTATAGCCCATATGCGGCTGTCGAATCGCTGGCAGTCTTTGCTG
Organism: Latheticus oryzae; assembly: GCA_030157265.1. Taxonomy (NCBI): domain Eukaryota; kingdom Metazoa; phylum Arthropoda; class Insecta; order Coleoptera; family Tenebrionidae; genus Latheticus; species Latheticus oryzae. The sequence continues at coordinate 15,239,205 of CM058052.1, read as the reverse complement.
ATACGATGGAGGCGCAGTAGGTTGCTGGAAAGGCTGTTGCTGTTGCTGCGCTTGCTGTTGTTGCTGCTGCTGTTGTTGACGTTGAATAGCCAACAACTGTTGATGCTTGTACCACTGTTGCTGCTGTTGTTGTTGAGGCGTTAACGACTGATTTGGTGGTCCTTGATTTAACGTTTGTCCTGGATTTTGACCTAGCATTCCGCCTTGCATCTGCAGTCGGTTTTGTGGATGTTGAGCGCTGTTTTGTTGTGTTAACATATGTTGGAGTTGTTGAGGAGGCGTTCCGCCTACACCAGCACCACTTGCTTGTTGAAGCTGAGCCTGCTATGAAACAAAAAAAGAACTTTAGACACTCAAAATAAACAATCTTGTTATATACCCGAGTTTCAAATTTCAGTATCAATCGCCGATGATTCCGCTTTCTTCTGTAAGGACATTTCAGATGTAAGGGACGGTTTTGAAAGGATCTAGGTGACAGAGGATCAACGTCATATGGATTTTGTTAGTAATGTAACGATACTACAGTTTGCGTTAAATAAATAAAAACCAAAAAACACACCTGTCTTTGTTTAATAAATGCTGCCATTAACTGTGGATTTGATTTTAATATCGTCAGGATTTGTTGTTGTTGTTCTGGTGACTGTGGCGATCGTAACGTCTGCATCAATTGTTGTAAAGCTTGTTTTTGCATTGCATTTTGAGGAGTTGTAATATTTCCAGCACCAGGTCGTACCGCACCCTGGTTTGCTTGCATCGGATTTTGACCCATTTGACCTTGTTGGATTATTTGAGGTCCAGGCTGTCTAATTCCTTGTGCTCCGCCAGGATATCTCGGTTGCCATTGTTGCATCGGCAGCAAATTACCTGCTAAAGTAATATTCAAATACATTTTTTTTTTTTAATTTTTACAATTAATCGTTACCTTGATCTGTTCCCATATGCGCTCCTACTCTTAACTGCGGTGGTGGCATATTCTGTCCAGACACACCACCACCTGGTGTAACTTTTCCATATCCAACATGTGGTGCTTGTTGTCTCGCCGCTTCTTCTTGTACTTGTTTAACCACTTGTAGTACATTAGCTGGAGGTGTTTGTGTGCCAGGTTTAATACCAATTCCTGGTTGATGTGGCGATTGTATACCCATCGCACTGTTAGCCATACCGGCCGAGTTCATTGAATTAGCCGGACTAACCGCTCCCGGCACTACCGATTGCACACCAGACGCTAATCCGACGCTGTTAGCGCCTGGCATTGCATTACCCTGAGGCAAAGTTCGTGTATTCATAACCGCCATACGTCGACGTAATAGTTGCGCTTGTTGTAATCGTTGTTGTAACTGTTGTTGTTTCAATTTATGTTTGATATTCGAACAGAACGGCACTGGACACTTAGTTTCTTGGCAGTGTTTTGCATGATAACAACACAAAGCAATTAATTGTTTGCATATAGGACAACCACCATTTGTTTTTCTCTTACAAACTTTGGTATGAGTAACCACACGCTTCATCTTCTGGCAACTTGTCAAACGACAATTGGCGTCACGACATTGACAAGCATGTACCAATGAATGTATACAACGTTGAATAGAAAGTTGACGAGCAGCTTGAGGATTGACTTGTTTTTGGTCACTTGGTGAACTACCATCATCGAGATCGAAACCAAGTTTTTCCATCTTGTGCGGATGACCTTCTTTATCGTAACATTGAATGCAAAGATCGAAATCATCGCATACAGTACAATGATACCGAGTTTCAACATGACTTTTGCAATTATTACATGTATATACGAATTTGTCTTGGCCTTGATTGTGCAATTCATAAAGCATACACATAGTACTGTATTTTGCTCTTCGTAATGATGAAAATTCATAGTGTTTTTCACGAGCTAATGTTAAGAAAGCATCGCGGCCGTCCATAAGATCGCAGTTGATAAAAGGATCAGGGTCTTGAATTGGCTGGAAATATAATTTAATTACTGTTTCTATTCGAACGTAATAAAAAATTGCTTTTAAGCGCCACTGAATTACAAAAAAAAAACAGTAAACATGTTTAGATTTGCAATAATAGCAAACATCAAGGACGCCAATAATTGGTGTTAAATTTACTAACAGCTAATAAAAACCTATTTTCATCTACAAACTTTAATTGTTGTCTTTGATCTTTTAATTCTGAATTTGATAGTTAAATCTAACGCGACTGTTTTAAGCTTCTACCTAATTGTAATTTTAAGTATAAACATTGCTCACTTACCCCTAAACTGGCTGCTGACTGGACCGAATGAAGCCTAATAACAAAGAAAACTTCTTTATGCTTTTCCATCGTAGCAAAAATTTTTGCCGATAGATCGTTTCCTGTTTGTGGTGTGTTTGATTTTTTGCTATTTTTTCTTTGATTAGCTTTCGATTTATTACTCTTCTTAGCTTTCTTTTGTCCTTTCTTTTTACCATCAGGACCAGTTTCACATTCTTCAGTTAAAGAGAAAATCTAGAAATGAATTATAAGTATAAATATCATAATTTTTTATTTGAATAATAAACTTACAGCATTAGCAGCTGCTTCAGCAGCTTCCGCTTGTTTTCTCTTTTCTTCTTCTTCTTGATCTAATTCTTTAATACTTTCTTCTAATACATTAGGCCAAAAATCTCCTTCAAAATATGGAAGATCAGCAGCTGATCGTAAATTATCTTCCATTGCTTGTTTAAGTATATCTTTATAATCAACAACAATTCTTTCAATTATTCCTTTATCTAACATTTTCTTATACCAATCTTGCAATCTTTTTGGTTTGGGTATTTTTTGTTCAACTGGATGACAATGGAAAATGTAATCATCACCTTCTGATGGCGGACACGCCCATATATGAGCCATTGTATAACCTAATTGTTTCACATAATCCATATAACCTAATAAAATCTCATGATAAACAGCAGTCCTAAATTGTCTAGGTTTGAAGAAATGCACAGAATCGAGGTAGGCAATATAAACACGTCTTGTATTTGGAGCTGGACATTCAGAACCATATTCTTGTACATGCATTCCAAAGAAACACACATCAACACCATCTATTTCTTCAAAAGCAAACAATGCTTTAGCCCTATATGGAAATTCAGCAGCTAATTCACCAGTATCAACAAATTTACTTCTCATTCCAGGTTTAACTTCAACTGTTTTTTCTGAACTAGAAACAACACGAATTGATACTTCTCCAGCACCAGCTTCTTTCTTTTTCAAAAAATTATTGACACGAGTTTCGATATATACTCCTAATTTTGTTGCTGGTAATCTTTTGGCATTAAATTTATTTTCACGACGTTTTTGCCCTTTCTTTTTCAAACATTCATCGCAGGTAAAACCTTGAGTCCATATATTTTCATTATATAAAACGCATATTTGATGTAATTTTCGACCACAATCTGTGCAATGAACAAATGCTTCCATTTCTAGATGATCATTTTTCATTTCCTTGAATTGATCTTTCTTTATTGCTCTATAAATTTATTACAAATGCAAAATCATGAAAATTAATTATTAATAAAATAACTTACGTTTGGGCTTGTGTTGGATCGTCACCCAAAGTGACAGTATCTCCTTGTATATCGTTGAAACACTTTTGGCAGAAGGTATATCTGTCGGATCCGAGTCCATATGCTTTTAGACTAGTTGTGGTAAAAACGCACCACATTCACGCAAGCACAACACACCAAGCCAAATTTGATTTTTGTTAAAATGGCATGGAGTGGAGGGACAGGAAAGAGAAAAACAAATGATGTGTTAGAAGCGTCGACCAGTGCAAAAAGCCTACTTTTAACCTAGACCACCCTTTTACACATGTGACGGTTGAACACCCTGTATATATGATGACTGAAGCGAGCATGCATTTGTTTGCCTAACTGAATGCCGGCAGATGTGGAAAGGTGGGTATCATACACATAATTTGTCTACAGATATTTTCAAATGACTGGTTCTTGAATTTCTAATTCCTTATTCAATATTTTAACAAATAATCTTATAATTATTAATTAGTCTATTAATAATACTTGAACTTTATTGCATTTCATCAATTCAATGTCATTTGAGAAGATTTCTAGACAAACCACAGAAGGCGTCATTAGAACACTTCATTGTCAGAAATACGAGTTACAATTACGCCATCTTAGATTTCAATTTTGATAATATTTTTCATAGAATGACCCAATAAAGCAATCTAATAATTTATAATGTGCTAATCTAAAAAAAATATATACACATACCTATTTTGATAACTGTAGTATTTAGCATCTCTGGGAATAGTACATAGCTGTTTTCCATAACAACATAAAACTTGAGGATTGAATGTATACTTTCTGCCACAGCAATACCCCATCGATTGCATCACAGGATCGATTTCCATTTCAAAAACTTCAGACAACTGAAATCACATTAATTAATGTTTCATTGTCATTTTTTTCAACTATTACCTTTGTGCAATATCGATAAACTCTACTTGTTTTTCTATTATACAACCAAGCATTGTCAAACATCAACCAGACATCATCAACATACTCCCAAGGATCTGTATATTGTCCTAAATCTAGTTTCTTTTTGATGGTTGATAAATCCATAGGTCTTTTCACAATATCAAAATAATCAGGTATACCCAATGTATGTGGATCTACGGGCTGTCTAAATGGTAAACTTTCAGGATCTTGTCGATATAATTTTTCCAAAGTTGGCATCAACTTTTGCCGAAGTTCGTCAAATTTAAATACTGAAAAATATTCAACTAAAATCAACAATTTTACAAAATAATAAAGAAACTTACTGCATTTTCGTTGTTTGTTAGGTCCAGCAGGGCCACTACTATTACTTCCCATTGGTACAAGCGATCCATCCGAAATCGATGGTTTTACATCAAGCGAACTATCTGAAACTCCGGACTCTTCTTTAATGTGCATTTCTTCTTTGATTTTAGATTCGCCATCTTCCATAGGTTCTGATTTAATTTCAGTTTTGATTTCCATTTTAATTTCGCTTTTTATATTTTTACCACCACTTTCACCTTGACTCTGTTCGTCGTCAGGTTCTTGTTTTATATGTTTAACATCCATCGAATTTTCTTCTTTGATTTGATCTAATTTTCCTTTGATACTATTCGGTGGCGGTGATGGAGAATCATCATCACGATCATGAGCAGCTGTTATAGCAGCCATTTGTGAAGACATTGACGATTGACGTGGAGCATTTTGAGCTGCTCTTTCTGCACTGCTCATACCTTTACCTAAACTAGCCGCCGTCGCTGGCGAGGACTGGACAGGCGTTGCTGGTGCTGGTGATGGTCCTCTAGACGAACTGACTGATTTAGGTCCAGCTGCATGAGGTGTCGTCACTGATTCGGAATTCGGTGTAGCTGATATTCGAGTATTGTTGACATTATTATTATTGACTTGTCCTTGATTCTGTTGTGTTAAACTTTGTGATTGTAAACCGAATGTAGACGGTGATGGTGCCAATCGATTTTTCATAATATCGTTGAATTGGTTTTGTTGTGTTGAACTTGCTGGTGATGCTTGAGGTAGACTGACTGGTCCGTTTGATGTAACAAACTGATTACCAGAAGAAGTCGATGCCACTGTATTTCCTTGCGACAATGGTTGCCCAAATGGTGAAAGTCCTGGATTGTTTCCTGAAGCTGTCGGACTTGGTCCTGGAAGCCCCACAACATTGCCTTGTTGTTGGTTATTTTGCTGAGCATTTTGTTGTACAAATAATCGTCCTCCAGCTTGATTTAATGCATTAATACCACCTAAAGCAGGCGAACCACTGCGTAAACCAGGTTGTTGTTGAAGTGCTCCTGGTACACCAGGAGGTCGTGCTACTGCTCCTTGCAACGTTGGTCTAATCTGAGGCGGTTGAATATGTTGTTGTTGTAATTGTTGTTGTTCTTTCCGTTTCTGTCGTTTTTCTTCGAGTTCTTTTTGAATTTTATAAATTTTCTCAGCAAGAAGATGATAATACTCCGATCTAGTATTAGCCATTTCATACATATCACCTTCAACTTTTCGCGCATAAGCAACAAGATTATGCATTCTTTTATCAAGCATAGCTTGAGGATCGGGAGTCGGGAAAATCGCTTGTACTAATTTATGCACCAGATGATTTCTGAGTTCTGGAGATACAGACTGGTGCCATTCTTTGGTCCCTTGCACTGGTGACGCCGTCACTTGACCAACTTGTAGACCTCCCGGCCCTACAAGCCCTTGATTCGTCGCATCATTCAATCCAAAAATGTTTGAAACACTTTGTTGTAGATTCGCAGCGACTTGACTAACTCCTTGATTACTATTCGTAGCAGAATCACTTCCTAATGGAAGGCTAACATTAGGCGCTGGTTGAAGTGACGCAGGTGGCATAGCTCGAACGCCTAAACCCGTCGTCATGTTCGGTCCGCCAGCTAAAGGAAGTCTTATACCCGCTCGTTGTTGACCTGGATTAGGAATTAAACCAGCAGGAGCCGTTCCTGCTCCTGTCGTCGGACATTGAATGCCTAAAGCATCATAAGCTCTTCGCATATCAGTCGCTGATGGATTTATTGATTGAGTGCTCTGAGGTGGATTCACAGTCGCTACAAAAACTTCATCGTCACTCTTCTGTCCATTTAAAATCTTCCAAAGAAACTTACCGTTCGGATTGTTGTTTCGATTCTTATCGGCTTGTTTTAATGGCAGACAAACCGGACAGTCCATTTTTGTACAATGTTTCCAATGACTTATTATTTGTCTTGAGGAACTACAATGAGCTACTGAGCAGCTCTTACCGGCGTTACACGTCGTCATATGATTCAGTACGTTCTTCATTGTTTTGCAATGAGGTAAATTACATTGCCATACTTCGCCATTTGCTTGAGACGATTCTCGGCGTTGACATTTGTGCGCATGGAGTAACAGTACCAATTGCTGCTGGATCAGCTTGCGTTTCTCTGGGTCTGCTAGATAAAGTAATATGAAGAAAATGTAAGACAAAGCATGCACTACACAGAAAAGATGTACTATGAAGATATATTTTACAGAAAATACACTAAATCATGCAAGGAACAACATGTATTAAAAAACTTACCCGTTGAAGAAGGCGGAGGTCCTGTTCCTTGATTTTGAGTTGCCGTCTGTGGACCGGGTTGGGATCCTGACGGTGCTCCTGATTGAGGTTGAGCAGGAGATGGAGCAGGTAATTGAGTCGGCGCCATACCACCTTCTCCGCCTGCTGCAGGTCCGACAGGACCTGCTGGACCGCCAAACCTCGTTTGAGGAAGTCCAAGTTTGTTTGCATGGGGTTGAGGTGTTGCTACACCTACATAAATAATATTTTAATACTGATCACAAAAAAATTAAATTTGCACTCACCTTGAGGTCCGGCATTTGGATATGAATAAGGAGTATTTCCTGGCATTCCTTGACCAACAGTTCCACCAAGTTGCATCATTCCTGGCGCTTGCATTCTAGTCCCTAGAGCATGCACGCCATGAGGACCAGGAGCTCGGGCGTTTAAATGTTGAATAGGTACACGATTTAGCATGGGACCGTTTTGCATGGGCTAGAATTAAATTTAAATTGATTTATCCAAAGAAATTAGAATAACTTTGTCAAAAAAAAAATTAAATAAATAAATTAATAGAAAAGTGTTTGAAATAACTCAAACCTGCTACATATTTTGAATGTAACAAGAGCAGAATAATTTCAGTTTTTTCTAGCAAGATAAAGATTAAATTAAAAAACCATTAATAAGGTTTTCAAACCCTGAAACCTTGCATAATTTTTTGAAATACATAAAAGTATCTGACCTGTTGTGGTACTGTGTGATTTCCTGGATGATGCGGTTGTCCTGGTGCCATCATATTTGTCGTATTCGTCAACGGTTTATTGACGGTGCTACTAACAACCAGCCCACCTCCAGCCATCCCTGCCATAGTATTCATACTACTGTTGGTCATAATCATATTTCCTCCAGCACTATTATTCATCCCTACAACCAACCCATCAGTTTCTACTAGATACATACTTAAGAATCTAACCTTGAATCGAACTCATAATTTGTGGAGTCGTTCCATTATTAGCCATTGATTGTAACCCAGCATTATTCGAAATGCTCGATGGTAAACTTCCTAAATTCATCTGATCAACGACGTTACCTTTAGCTACCGATACGTTTGGCGGTGACTGCATATTAGGACTTTTATTTCCTAACTGTCCGCCAGCCATTGCTAATGCATTCCCTATTAAATTCTTATTGCTCTGTAACATATTGAGCTGTATCTGACGCAAACTGTTGCTATTGTCCCCGCTATCAATGCCACCATTCTGCATGCCAGTCCCAGGACCTGGACCATGAGGAGGCGGCTTACTATTGCCCATATTATCTGATATAGGCCACGATGTCGATGGCGTCATTAATTCGTCGGGGAGATCATTCTCGAGATCGAACATATCCATATTCGAAAGAACATCTAAGACAAAAAAATTTTGAAATTAATTACAATATTAGAGGTTTATTATTTAAATAAATGAACTTGATAAAGATTCGATAACACATTTATCGTGTTATTTGAGATAGACAATTACATAATGTTAGTTTCGTATAACTATGATAGTAACAAGACGGTGTATGTAATATAAAGTTTGAAATTCCTCGGTGGCGGCAAACGATAACATTATGTTACTCATCAACGTTGATTAATTTGTATCAACTATTATTCAATAAAAAAACCTAAACTGACTTAAGTACTATTTTCTACAGTTTTCTTGAATAATAAACAATTCTTATCAATATAAGATATAATATACAAAATAAACACGAAACTGAAATTTTGAGACAGTTTCAGTACTTGAAATATAATCGGACGTGTTCTTCAAGTTCATTTATTTGTTTTTTTTTCTCACTGAAAGCAACAAACATAAGCGTCCTGTAAATGGGTTAGATTTCTTTATCAAGAGTATATGCTTTTTAGAGATTGGTGAATTCATGACTGAAACAAAGCATATTCACTTGAAAATTTTGTCTAAAACTAAATAAACAGCTCCATCCGTATGTATAGTAGGTATAGTAAAAAAGTGCTAAATGGAAAGTTAGTTGATTATTATAGGTTAGTTGGTGCGAATTCGTTTGAAAGGGTTAGGAAGTAATTTGTGTGTATTTACTTTGCTGGTGGTACAGATTCCACTGATGTTGAGACGGATTGGCGATACTACCACCACCCATTGCCGGTACCAGGCCCTGTGGTGAGGCCAAGGCGGCGTAGTTGTAAGCTAATAGTTACGTATAAAGAAATTACTCCAATACCATTACAAATTAATAAATAAACTAATAGAGTATGTGTAAAATGAAAAAAATTAAGTGAAAAACGTCCAAGGAGGTTAACCCGGGCAAGTGGCGGTTTGTTTTGGAGGTGTCATGCAATAGCAGTGTCGACAACAACAACACGGCATGCAGGTGTAAATCGGCGCGTGTTTTGGTTATGATTTGGGGGCGGCGCGCGCTCACCTGAAGAGTCCGAAGGCCCCTGGAAGGGGTCCAGTTTTTGCCGTTTGGCATTCGGCGGCCCATCGACGAGATGGTCGGCCATGGCAAAATCGTCCGTGTTTACCAAGCCGAAGCCGAAGCACTGGGCCGATACGATCTGTCTGCACTGATTCCACTATTTATGTGCAAAAATAGGCGAGAATCGGCGCCAAACAGTCCTTGCAGTGGGTGTCCGAGAGTCGATGCATCTCACAAGGCACATATTTGTCAAACAACAGTCAGCCATCGGCCATCATGGACTTCGACTAGTCCGACTGGCCGACTTCACTCGCACTACCTCTCACCATCTTCCGTCGGACCGCACAATGATCTCGGCCGTAATCACTCCAACACCGCACTTTCGCACCCTTTTCTAACAAACATCGACACAACTGAACCACCACATCAACGTCTGACCTCGCGTCCGAAGAAAAAACACCCCTTTAATTTACATACGACCCTACACTTTGCGGAATTCATACGAAATTCAACGCGTTCTCAAACAGGCAAAATGGCGGCTGTTGATGAAACTTTTTCTACGCTTGTCAGAATTGTTCCATCTATTACATTGCAGACGACGCACGATTGGACTATACGTCACACGTGACTTCAAAACGATACTGTATTGGTCGTTTACTCCCGGAAAACACGATGTGACGCAGCGTTCGGCGATCATATGACGTCACTACGAACTTACACGAATCAGAGAACCTTGACGCTGAAAACAAGAAACCAAATCGCGCACACAAACTTAGTTGAGAAGTGTTTTGACAGGACGGAATAAATACAACATCGCTCCCCTCGCACACCAATCTATCTCCAAAAGAACTCGTAAATATTATATCGTTCGCTGCCTCACTACTGGAAACTCCGGAAGATGTCGGAGTAAGCTGACATTGAAATTCAACCAATAATCACAGTCGCTTGGCTCTTTTTTAATATTTTGTACACATATCCATGGTAACAAACAAGAGATTAAAAACTAAACCTGCAAAAACGCAATTTCTTAATATTTTTTCAATTATTTAACCGCATTTCAATTTGCATGTAAATATATTTAAAACTAAATTATTGTTCAGTCTCATCAGGTAAACTCCAAATCAAATAATAAAAAACTTTATTTTTTAACCAAAATGTGTTTTTCATTTGTTAGCAAAGTCCACATTTATAAAATGAATTAACTCTTGTAACTGTCGACGCTTTGTACTCTCAAATTCTCTGTAGTAGTTGCTGTAAAGACCAAAATTAAAATTTCATAAAACAGGAATCAACTAAATAAGGAATGCATTTTTGCATTTGGTTTGAATAAAATAGCATTTAAAAGACATATTCATTTAACTTTACATAATGTAGGCATCAATATGTATAATTCTTCACAATCCTCATACATACAATTATATACATATGCCATTACATTGGATGGTCAAATAAAAATAAAATAAAGACAAGTTGAATCAATTAACAAGGGTTTACTGCTGTAACGTTGCACATTTCAAATATTTGTTTTATTTTCTAGGGTATTTGTTGATAGTTAACCCTTCTAAGTACAGATGTTTAAGAATTTTTATCATTTGAAACGTTTGACGTTTTTAGGTACAAACCAACCCCCCTCCTCTAAGATTACTAAACTTAATATTACCCGACACAAAAATATACATATAATTAAAATATTTGATTGAAATTATTTCTAAGGGGGATCTACAAAAGTAATCTCAAGAAGAATCAACAATAAACAAGAAGGTAAAACATGGAAGATACATAAAAATTACAAAATGCAAAAGTGGAATTTAAAGTTCGTAATCACTTAAATATGAATTAAATTTAGCATTACTGTTTTTCGCAAAGCGTACATTTATAGATAACAATTACCAGAAAAAATGCAGTACAAATTACACGCTAATATACAAACCATTTTAAAAATATGTTAAAAAAGCCAACAAGATCATATAAAATTAAGGTATTCTTCACACAAGTAGAAGAGCACAAAGTCTTTCAGCCTTATCTCATTTAATCAATTTTCTTATCTCCAGCCGCCGTTGGAGCTGGTGTTTCGTCTTCTTCATCGTCGGAGTAATTAGTAGGTTGCTCACCCGGTTTTAATAGCTTTCCGACTAAATCGTATTTCTCTGCAAAAAATCATTGCTATTTCAAAGATATGTTATCTTATTTATGTAATTAATAAGGCGTGACTATGTACCTTTGAACTGCGCTTCCCATTCTCTAACTGAATCCATTTCCATGGTGTTTAAATCACTTAAATCATCATATTCATCCGTTTTCGCTGACACGGAAAATGTGGCTAAACCTCTTGAGGCATCTCTGCCGCCGAAAGCCGCATATGGCCCTCCTAAATTCAAAACTCATGACATCATCATGATGGCTTCTAATTAAACTTACCCGGTCCATAGAACCGTTTGCCCTTTGTGACGTCGTACACATTTCCATTAACAGCAACCAAAACTCTTCCATCTTCTTGGGTTCCATCGTATTTTTTTAGTTCTTCAACAGTAAAGTCTCTTTTTTTCAGTTTCGGCAATTCCGGTTCGGGCGCTCGAGTTGTAGGCACATCCTGGCGGCTTTTTATTATTTTATACACTAAAATTCCGATTAAACACACTAAAGCAATATTCAATGGACTTTGTACAATTTCCAGAATTATATTTGTTAGAAAACCGCCGGATTTCGGTACTTCATTTTCAGCCATGTTGACTCGTGCAAAGTTGACTTGACAATTTTCTCATTTGTTTTGTTCCCGCAATGGTGGCAGCACTACCGTCAAAACATACCGGCAGTTCAAGGACGGGTTAAATTACGACACAGATTTACGAAAAATGTTTATTTTTAGTATTTGATGCATAAATCTTAATTATCATCAGATGACGAGGCTTCTTCTGCTTCTTCCAACCAATTTGTAAATGGTTTAACTTGACTTGAGAAACGACTTGATGCGTCTAAATTTTTCGACCATTCTAATATTATATCTTCGCTCACGTAGTCTTTATCGTAAAACCATTGTAAAACAAACATCACCCATCTGTCGTTTACGTTTTCATTTGAAATTGCAACGTCCTAAAATAACTTTTATTTATTTGGCACTAATACAAATGATCTTGAGAAAGACCTCTATGGCTTGTAGAGTATCCAACATGGCACTTTCATTGCGGATGTAATTCTTCAGGATTGGAGCAAAGTATGACAATAAACGAACAAATTGAGAAAAATACTGCGGACCAATAGAAAATCGCAACGACATATGTAAAATTGCTTTTATTACGTTGAAATTCACCTAAAATGAACCATATCAAACACTGACAGCTCAGTACTAAGAGTTTTTGAAAATCAATTACCTCTTTAACGGTGACATTATAAGCGTACCGTGACGAATTTATTTCAAGGATTAAGTTTTCACAGCGTAATTCATCTTCAAAACCTCTTGTCAAGCTGTCTATTACTTCAGTAAAAAAGACTAGAAGAGAAGTTGAAAAGTTAAAACCAAAATTCATCCTACTGTCCACTCCAGTCAAAATTTTTCAAAAAGTAAGGGCTGCCAATTTGACAATATATCGAGTGGACACATATATTAAATGTTGGTATGGGTTTTTTTTATTACTGAAAACCTACGTTTAGTATCATCAGGAGCCGGTGACTGCGTGTACGATAATTCTTCATCCTCGCTATCCGAAAAAGCCTCATCTTCTGATTCTTCCACAGTTTCTTCACTAATGTGGAGTTTGGAGAATTTTTTCGTTAAAGCTTTATCTAAATCGTCATCATCATCGTCGCTTTCTAACTTCAATCTAAATGCTTTCTTTCCAAGTTTATCTTTTTCGTCACCTAAAAATTTGAATATTGTTGTATTACTACCAACTTAAGAATGTCAGTTAAACTTACAGTTTTCAGGTTGTTTAGCCTGTATAAGACTATCTTCAATAAATTGCTCCTTTCCTATAACGACTCCTTTGCCAATAATACTACCAGTAGTAATTTTACTTTTTGTTTTAATTTCACAATTTGGTCCGATTACGCTATGTGTAATTAAAACGTTATCAGCAATTTTTGTTTTTGAAAAAATGTAGCTATCTTCAATTTGTACATTTTTACCAATTTCAACTTTATCCCCTATTATACTATTACGTATTTTACAGTTTTCTTTAATTTGGACTTGTTCCCCAACGAGGACACCGTTTTTAAGGCATCGGTTCTTTAACAATGAGGGTTGTAATGGAAAAATCCATTTGTTTTGCAATTCCCGACTAAAAAAAATAAATTAAGGCAATAATATTGTTTGGAATGAAAAAAATCAATTTTAAAATCTTATTTTATAGTTTTGACAGATCTTATTTGAACGGTTTACACTAACAAAATATGGACAAGTAAAAATTGAAATTACCTTATTGCTTGATACATGCGCCAATTGGTGACCGCACCTCCATAATTATTACCTTTAGTAATATGACAATACACTGTACTATTGAGAATTTCTTCATTCATTAATAAACCTCTAACAAAGTCATCTTTAGTTTGGAAATCGAAATTGTCCGAGAAAAGTGGCAGCACTGAAGGGGAACAAATAGCAATATGAGTATCTTTCAAATTATGTTGTAACGAAACACACGCATTTTCTATAAATATCTCCTGAAAATAATTGATAAAAAATTGTTGAAAAAATTCAATATTCTTACTAAAGGAAATTCAACTTTCCGATCTTTAGATTGTCCTAGTTTTTTATGGAATAGAACTCGATTATTATTATTCACAGCAACAACAACTTCTTCATTTGGATCTCTCCCCAACTGTCCAATTGCAGCTTCTTGAAAGATCAACGTCATAGCAGCACCTTTATCCTTGTTTGCAATTTCACTAAAATCAATTTATGAATATTTCTCTTTCCAAATTTAATAAATTACTTGTGTTTTTTAATAATTGGCAGTAATTTAATATTCGAAATTGTTCCAGGTTCTAATAACACAAAACTTCCTCTTAAAATACCCTTTCTATCCAAATCCCTCAAACAATCGCCAAAAGAATGACAACTTTCAGATACTATTACACTAACTTTCATAGTTAAACTCCATTCTTCTCCGTTTTTGATGCTTTGACTGAAAAAAATGTCAATTATGAAATGGGGCTACCGCTACTATTACTACTGACTTTATATGAGATTTGATAGCTTCAGAATGCGAACAACAAAATAAAAATGTTTCGTCAATGCCACCAAATGATAAAAATTCTAGCGTATAATCGATTAAAGACTTATTAGCAAGGGGTAAAAGGGCCTGCAATAAAAGTATTAAAAATTTCATCATACTTTTTGATAACATACAAAAGGAATGTCTGATGAAATTGGTAAAAATTCATCGTTAAAAGTGTCTGTTACTACCACAGCCTGGACTATGTCTTCTTTAATAACACTTTTATTCTTCCCTGACATTTTTTCGCTTTGAGGTTACAACCATATGTCAAATGTCAAATAAAACAACTTCTAACCAAAATTTTCGAAACTATAAATATGAAATAAAAACTCTCATAAGGAAAAACATCTTCTATATTTAACAAAAAATTGTTTTAAAACAAATCACATCTATAAATTGAGGTTATGTTAGTTGGCGGGAATCACAGATTTTTCACATTTTTTTTTTATATGCTAGCGGCGATTCCAGCGTTGTGTATTCTTCTATGTGCCGCCAATTGCCCCGACTGTGCGTATTTCTTATTACAAATCCCACAAACATACGGTTTTTCTCCTGTATGTATCCTCAAGTGACATTTAAGAGTTCGGGGATCCCCAAAAGCCTTATTGCACACTGTACAAAAATGGTTTTTAATCCCAAGATGTGTCCGTTTATGCGCTGCCAAATTACTAGACGTGTGATACTTTTTCTGGCAAATGTCACAACTAAATGGCTTTTCTCCAGTATGCGATCTCATATGAATTTGTAAATCTGCAGCTCTTCCAGTCCGTTTTCCGCAAATATTACATTGAAATTTTTTTTCTCCAGTGTGAGTTCGTACATGAGTTACTAATCCACATTTACTCACAAAACTTTTCGGACAATTGTCACATTTATACGGTCTTTCTTGTGTATGTGTTCTTTTATGAATAGTCAAATATGAAGAAGTTGCAAATGATGCTTTACAAAAACTACAGGAGTATGGTTTTTCTCCAGTGTGTGTTCTTTTGTGTGTTTTAAGCACAAAAGAATGTGCAAATTTTTTTCCGCAAATATTACATTCGTGTTTTTTTTCGCCAGTATGGATTTTATTATGAGCTAGTAGACCATGAGGGTCAGCAAAACTTTTACCGCATTTTGTGCAAATTAATGGTTTTTCACCGGTATGCGTCCTTATATGAACCTGATGCAAATTTTATAAGAATTTAATCAGAATTTCGAATTATAGCTTACATTAAGGTGTGCTGGCTCGTAGAATCTTTTTCCACAAGTCATACATAAATGTTTTCTTTCACCTCCATGAGTACGCATATGCTTCCTCAAGGTTGTGGATAAAGCGAATGATTTAGTGCATTTGGGACAAGCAAAAGGACGATAGTTGGGATGAGTACGAATGTGCAATTCGAACTCAGTCATTACTAAAAAGATTTTTTTCTCAAATTATTCAGTCTTTCTACTCTTATTTTAACCACCATAAAATTTTGCAGCTATTTATAAGACAATTTTTTGAATTAACAATCATAGTAAAAACTTACAGTGGCTAAAATTGAAAGAAAAAAACTACATGTTAAAACTTACATTTAAATTTTTTCCCACAAATTTCGCAAATAAATTGCAGTTTTCTGCCATGTTTTATTAAGTGACTTTTTAAGGAACTTTCAAGTTTGAAGGATTTGCTACAGAGATCGCAATTCCATACTGTCTCAGACTTAGTTTCTTGTGCTGGGTTAACACTTTCATTATTCTGTGTTGTACTTTCTCCTAAACTTTTTAATTCAATAATTGTCGGTACATTTTCATCATAAATTGTAATAGTTTTATATTTTTCGTACGATTCTGATGATGGACAATATATTTTGCGCAAATTCGCTTCAGACTTTTGACACTGATCTTTGAAAGTAACAAATAAATTTAAAGTGAAAATGCAATCATTACAGATCACGCCAGGCAAACCGTCGTCTTTTCTAACCTACAAACATCAATTAATAAAAATATTTAAATAAACCAAAATCAGGGCAATTATACTGTTATCTCTGCTAAATTCATTAAAAGAACATCAAGAGAGTTTTCGAATAATGAACACAAATCTTCCTTATTTTTTTCACTAGAACAAGTACGACAAACTTTGCTAATTTCTGTTACAAATTTAACATCACCATCGCACATTTTTCAGTATTTTCAATTCAAAATTTAATATGTAAAACAAACTGACATGTTTGACATATGTCAAACATTGAGGTTATAGGACCGTCAACTAAAGCCGGTTTCACACGAAAGTGGCTTAAACTTTCAATTGCTCAATTTATAAATTTGAATTCGATTGCATTTAAATGAATTTAATCTAATTTAGTGAATATTATGTCAACTGAATTTATGTTTGACTACACTGCAAGGCTATTTCACAAAAGTTGTTACTATTTTATAATAAATTAATTTTTGAATAACTGAATACCAAAAACAAAGCACACAAATTTGATGATTTTGTTGTATGTACATTCAATAGAAAATGTTAATTTTCGAACTCTCCATAATATTAAACTCTCCACAAAATTTCTATAAATTTTGTTTTTATATTTTCAGCTTCTAACCTTATTTGAAGAAAAATATTCAACATTTACACTAAGGAAAAATATAAGAAATAAGTTTTAGTTTATTTAAAAAACATTTATTAATAAAAATTAAATTAAAAAATAAATATGTACAATAAATTAACCTAAAGACACCTTCAAATCGCTTCTATAAGAAACAACCGAAAGCAGCTCAAATCATAAGCAACGTTAAGCTTTTCATGAAAAAGCTGCATTGCTTATTCAACCGTTCTAAACGCATTTCTTAGACTATCTCTTGCTTGTAACTCCCTATCTTCAAAAATTTGTGTTTTTCCTGTCATTTCCGTCGTGCATTGATCAATTGGATCTTCGAAAAATGAAGCATTAGCTTTCTTCTTCATAGCTGAAGATTTGATTGAAATGGTGATAAGAATAATGATGACAACAACGAAAGCAAAACATGCTGCTGATATTAATCCAATTGCTAAAGGTGACAGTGTATTGTAGATAATTTTTTGTTTTTTAACATCTTCATAATCTTGCCAGTTAGTCCAAGTGTTGTTCCATTTAGCAGGATCTGCATTTGGATCTCTAGGAACATTTCTTATAGGTAAAGCAGTTTCTCTAAAACGCGCTAGCGCTCGTTCCATATTTAGAACAATCATTGGTCTTTCAGAAGCTAAATTGATTTGTTCACATGGGTCTTCTTTTATGTTAAACAGACATGGGGATTCAATCGGATTGCATCGTTTAGATTCGTGGATTTCTTCAAAATTTATCTGTGGACATTTCACTTCAGCTGCACTTCGCAATTTGCGGATTAGATTTTCATCAAGGAGATGTCTTGTGAATGAATTATCCAAAATTGATTTTTCGTTCTTTTCTTTAACTTGTTGATAAGTTATAAAACCAGCAAGAGTAGATCCGACTTGTGAAGTTAAAACTTCTTGTTCATCATATTTATATTCTGGATTTCGACCATGTGAACCATACCAACTGTCACTTTTACCATTGGTAGTTGACCCATAAACGTACTTCCAATTGCCTTGTCTCAACGCACCATAATTCAAAACATCATCAATATTATGAAGAATTTCACTTCTTGGACTTTCCGTACCTTCGGAAATTGCTTGCCACATGTCGACACCATCCATTTTCGGAAGCTCGGTTTTATTGAGACCAGCAGCTGAGTAAAACGTTGGCAACCAATCGGAAATATGCATCAATGCGTTAGATACTCTCTGGGGTTTTTTTATTAAAGGACTCCAAATTGCGCTGACTCCCCGCATTGCGCCTTCCCAAGCCGAATTCTTATTCTAAAAAAAAAAAATAAATAAATTAGAGTTTAGAAATTAAGAAAAATGTTATTTACTCCTCGCAGTGGATAATTAGAGCCATGATTGGCATGAATCCCGTCAGGTTTCGCTCCATTGTCTGACATAAAAACTATAATCGAATTTTCTAGCATGTGTTTATCCCGAAGAGCAGCAATAACGCTTCCTACACTTTTATCGAGCATTGATACCATAGCTACAAGGAATATTAACATAAAATTGACTTTCTTTGAAAGATTGCATACTAACCGGCATAGATTCTTCGTTCCGGGTCTGCAATATATCCAAATTTCGCAATTTCTTCGTCAGGTGCTTGAAGAGGATCATCATCATTACCGGAATGAGGAGCCAAATGCGCTAAATACATAAACATTGGATTTTCGGTATTATGCTCTCGGATAAGACGTACAGCTTCTTCGGTAAAAAGTGTCGTTGAATATTTTCCTTGGGCACTCCAATCTACCGTCATGTTACGTCGCATATCATAACCGTATTCAGGTGTAAACTGTAAAATGAATAATATTTAGGAAAAAACACAGAACGAAGATGATTCTGTGAAAGTGGGAATTCCCACTAACCGGTTTAGGTAGACAGATGCATTATACTTACAGTTGCATGAACTGTGTGTTGGTAATAGTCTTGAAGCCCTTGCCAGTATCCAAAATGACTGTCAAAACCTCTGTATGTAGGAGTGTATTCTTTTTTAAAAAATCCCAAATGCCATTTTCCTATAGCATGAGTCATATACCCATTTCTTTTAAGATATTGAGGTAAAAGAGTTTCGTTTAGAGGTAATCCCCATGGTTCAGGTTCCAGAATAACAAGATGTTGCATTCCTGGAAACAATCCAGAAAAATTGCAAAGTTAATAACCGTGGAAACCTTAAGATTAAATCATGGATGATAGTGGAATAGTTTAAACCGCAACCTTGAGTTAAGCTAAGTTTCCGGTTTTTTGACCAAATGAAGAATCTAATTATAATTACTGAAATTTTAAGAGAAATTGCTTAAGATCGATCATTCAAGGTTACTTTTTCGAATTTGCGGTATTAAAAAAAATATATACTATAGGAGCTATATTTAAACTTTAGTTCCGTAAACCTTGATATTGGTCTGTATTACATTATTGAAGAAATGTAGTAATCTTCACCTTAAACTTGAATCAATGTCAACTTACCGAGATGGATGGGATATTTTCCAGTTAAAAATGCTGATCTTGAAGGAGTGCAAAGGGCTTGAGTGTAATGACTATTCAAAATAACACCGTTGTATGCTAAAGCGTCGATATTCGGGGTTGGAATTTCGTTACTCCCATGAAAGCCGACATCGTTAAAACCCTGGAAGGCAAAATTAATTACAGAACAATTGGATTGTTGTTCTCTTAACTCAAAACCTTGAGCTGCACTTTTCAGACAAAATCATTTTTATCAAATTTTTAATTGTTTTTAAACACACCGATTTGTATAGTTCGTTGACTTTTTAATAATTATTTTACATGTTAAAACCCTTGACTTAATTTCTTCAGGATGTAAAAGCATTTTTCTATGACCTTTGTTACATTCTATTTTAAACGGATCTTGTGATTTAAAAAAAAAAAAGACTTACCATATCGTCAGCTACTATAACAATAATATTTGGTTTCTTCTGTGCGTTGGCGAAAAGAACAGCAGCACCAAGAACCAAAAACACTTTACAAAATTCCATTTTAACTTAACACTAGGGTAGTTGTGGAGTGCCGAGCTTTCGAAATAAGTTTAAATCGCTAATGTTGCGTAAAAATTGTTTTATACTTAACGTTCCTTCCCAAGAGTGGGGTAAATTTCAAAATCACAATCACTCCTATCTACGTCATTGGAATCGCCAGAGAGTGGAAAATCGGCTAACCATAAACTCGTTCTTGGTTTTCCTTTGTTTCGGAAGTTGGATTTTTTTTGATAAATTTTCAGGAAGCGGTCATTTTCTTCCGGAGAAGAAGAATAAGTAGTATGATTAAATAAACTCTCTTTTCACTGACGTCAATAAGTGTCTTATGTGTAATGTCTTTCGTAACTAAATTACGATTCTTTGCGATATTATGCAATTGATGTTAATTTGTACTAAAGTAGGTTCCTGTTATGACTTTTTGGATTGGACTTTTATATCCTTTTCTATTGGAATATCTATCAATGCAATCTTTCGAATTTGCCGCATATGCCCGAAGCTGATTTATTAATTTCCGGACGTTTATCCTTGAAAAGTTGTGACCTGCAGAGGACTAACCGACTCGACAAAAACTTGAACAATTTATTGTCATCATTTCTTTTGCAGAGAGAATTCTTCTAATTACGTAATTTCGCTCTTATGACGTCCAAAATATAAAGGTTAATTGTTGCAAAATACACAAATATTGTATTTTTTTACTAATTATTTATATTTTTTTTATATCAAAAACTACAGTTTTGCGGTTTTGGAAATACAACAATACCAAACCAGTTTTGGAGTTATTCATACTTTTTTTTATATATTTTTTTTTTAAATATGTAAATGTGATTATTTCTACAATGATACTGAGATCAGCTGAGCGATTTATGACTAGTTTTACAATGATTAACATAAAGAAAAATCAGCTTGCAATTAATTACATGTTTATTTATTTTTAGCAAAATAACATTTAATAATTATATATTAAAATTTAATTATTTCATTTAAATGACAATGAAATCAAAATTGTTTTGTTTATTTTTAGTATCATGGTTAATGTTAATAATGATTTCCAGAAAGCGCAAAAAAAATTGCCGCTATTTTTATCTGAAATCTGGATTTTCCAATTTACTGAATTGAAATTTTTGGAAACGGGAACGCTCTTGTTAAACATGCCAGTTTTTGGGTAATCATTAAATAAATAAACGATTTGCTGTTACAAAAAATCCAAAATGTAATTTTCTCATTTTGATTAAAAAGTATATTACTAATTTTCAATTTAAAAACAATAATAAATGGTGATTATTTATTAATGGATACTTTTTCTTCATTTGAATTGTATGTTGTTTAGTTCAAGGTGATTACTTTTGCTCTAACTTCAGATCTTGAGACTTTCCATAAAAATCAAAATGAGGAAATTGATCATTTTCTCTTTATAATAATTTTTTTATAATAATTATGTTATTGTGGAAAAGTTTTATGGTGTTCTTTTTGTACTGTAGATGTTCAATTGTTTTTCTGTCAACACCATCGAATTTTTTTTAGACAATCATAGATTTTTTTTATTTGAATTAGTACTCTCTGAAGTCAAGTGCTATGGATACTTAAAGTGATTACTAAATTTTCAAAATGGAATATTTCAAAAATAAATACTTTAGCATATTGGAGTTTTAATATCTTTTTGTTCAATTTAACATGATTGCTTCGATTTGCTAAAAAAATAGATCATTCTATTTGAAATAACAAAGTTGTGTTATTTTTCTTGGACTGTAGACGTTCAGTTGTTTTTCAGTCAACATCATCAAATTCTTCTTAGAAAATCATAAAACTCTCCCATTAGAACTATTACTCTCAGAAATCAAATAAAAAATTTATTCATTCAGTTAGTCAATTAGCATGAACACCCTGTATATCTTTATATCTAAACGCACACTTTAAGAGACTTACACTAGCAGAATTTTTTTAATAAAAAAAAGTGAATATTTATTCAAAACAAACTCTTACAAATAATTTTTATAATTTAATGTCCACCAAGAATTTTAATCGCCAACATTTAGTTTTATTTTTATAAATAAAAAATTAATTTTAAAGTAAATACCATTTTTATTCTTATTTTATAAGGTGGAATACATAATTCTAACACTTTTTAAGGCTGAAATTATTGATACTGAAACGCGTGTTAATGAATTTTATTATACTGCAATAACCTACAGAAAAATTATTCTTTATTTTGAACTATTAATAAAAACATAAATTATTATAATTATGGTCTATAAAGGTTGCGTTGTATGATATAATGACGGTATAATTTATCTGAATGTAATTTAAGAATAAAATTATAAAAATAGTTTAGGCAACCAACTATACAAGCAATAAAGTTATACAAGAAATAAATTACATAGAGGACAATTATACAAATTTTAAAATTTTTAGTTGAATTAATAGATTAATCCACTATTAAAACAATAAATAACAAAAACCGCTGATTAATTTGTCAAATTATACAACTTGAATCGTTTGGTATGAAAAAATGTGAACACGTTTCTTATTTAAAAAAACAGTTCAAGTGTCGTTTGTATTGTCTAAGTTATTTTTTTCCCATTAATTTCACAAATTTTTGGTAAATCGCGTTAATATTTTGAATTTTAAAAATAAGTGGAGGCAGTCCGAGCAAGGCTGATTGTAGTGCAGCTAACTTCACTTAACTCGCGTCATTCCCCTAAACACCAGCTGATCGACATTCAAAGTTTTCTAAAATCCATTTCAGTAATGTCGTTATCATAAGTGAATAATGATTCACTTCAAGTAATACGTAAGTAAAAACAAAGCAATTGTAACCTTCGAGGTTAAGTATCCAACTGTCTATTCTTCAGGATGTACGTTTATGTCACAGCAATTGCAAGTGCATATCTTGGTGTATCTTTAATCTTCTCAACATGTTTCTCCTATCTTCTTTTCATCATCATAACTCTTGGAATCGTGGTAACTGCAACAACAATTGTCATCTGGATTCATATCAAATTATCATCACGTCATGTAGCAACTGTAGGCGCCGAACACTCCTTAAAAGACATCGAAAATTTCAGAATCTCTTTAATGGTAAGTTATAAAACTAAATTAAGCTTTTAATCCACATTTTAACCCAACTTCAGCGTGAATATGAGTCAAGTAGTGCTTTAAAAACACCTCAAGCTCATTTCTCGCAAATATTTGGACGCACAGTTGATAGTTTGCTTCAGCAATTGTTGGATTTTATAGCAAGGGATTATATTTTGGTTTATTTAAAAGATTATGCTTACAATTGGGAAGCTTTGGGCGAGAGCATCAGGTGCAATTTTCTAATTTAATCAAACAAATTTTAATTATTTAGTTTTAGAGAGGATATATGGGGTGGTCTTGAAATCTTACATGATAGATTATCAAGAGTTGATTATGTTAAATTGATTGCATGTGATATCGTATCGAAAATTACTAATCATTTTGAAAAAATTCGAGAAGCGAAAGTTATAGTGTTTGTATTATTATTCTTATTATTTCTATGTAATTGTTTTTTTTTTTTTTATTAGGGCTGATTCAGATCATCCGCCTTTATTTGCACTTTCACCTCATGTTATGTCTTCAGATAAAGAACTGAAATATATACGATCTGCCAGTGAATTATTTATTATGTTTTTATTGCCACGCAGCTATTCGCTCTCTCCTTCTAAGTACTTCATTCGGGAAATTCTTGCTTGCAAAGGTATAATTTCCATGAAAAAAACAACTAAAATTCAATCATTAGTGTTAATTTTATCAGTTTTACTAGTGTAAATCTGCCTGAGAAGAATTGTCAAAACTTTGACATTTTCAGAAAACAGGTTAGAAGTCGACAGATTTTTGCCCACAGGACGATTTGCACTAGAAAAATAGTGGGCAGATAGAAATAATTTTTTTTTTAGTTTTTAAGCCGTTCATCGACACAATTACCGATCCAGATTTTTTCAATCTCCATATAATCTATTATATTGAAGCGCAAAAAATCGCTGCAAATGTCCATGTTAAAGCATTCGAATACGCTAAAACTTTTGACGATATCTTAAAAATAATCGCAAAAACTGATGATGTTGATGCTTTGAAGTCAATTAGATACAGTTTAGTGACAAAATTAATGCAAGCAACGACTTTACAAAATTTAAATCGGTCAAAAGGAGTGGATTTGGATAATGAAAAAAGTGTATTAGCATCAGCTGGTGTTAATAAAGCGGATATCAATGCAGCTAAGAAATTACGAAAATATATAAATCAATTGACTGTTGCAAAAAAAGAATGCGAGAAGCGTTTAGCGAGTTTTGGATGGGAATTAGGGTATCAATTTAATGACGAATATAAAAAGAACTTGCCAATTTCGTCGATTTTGGAGCATGTTCTTGGTCGCAAATATTTATCGCAGTTTTTGGATACTTTAGCTAGTCAAGATTTGGTCAGATATTGGATTGCTGTGGAAGAATTACGCACTGCCCATCGAAAAAACTGGCATCAATTAGGTGCTGAAATTTTTTATACATTTATACGAAATCCAACTTCCGAGATTAAAGTTGATAAAAGTACACGCAAACGAATGGAAGCGTTTTTATTAGGTATATTGATATTAATAATTATTGATTTTTAAATGTTTATATATTTTTTCAAGGTGATAAGGGACCAGAAGTATTTTATGAAGTGCAATCCCAAGTTGTACAAACTTTAGAAGATAAGTATTATCAGCCGTTTTTAATCAGTGATTATTATAAAGGAATGGTAGCTGCGATGGAAAAAGAAGAAGATATGACAGATATTGATCGGTCTTTAGAAGAGAGGCAATTTTCAGGCGATTCGATGTCGAGTATTGACAGTGCTAATTTGAATGTTGGAGATCATTCGAACTATGCGAAGCAGAAACTTGATCAATTAGAAGAAAGGTTGAACAATAAGGCACAAGTAAGATGAATATTAAAAAAATACAGGCAACTAGTTAATCTCACTTTTTTCTAAAAATTGATTCAATCAGAAATGATGATTTTTTTAAGATTTATATCTCAATGTAGAACAAGCGTTTTTTCTGCAGAATTTTTGATTTTTTAGTTTGAAATTTGGAAATGTATAGCTGGTTGCCTAACTTCGGTTGTGTTTTTTTTACTACTAGGAGTCTGCCTCATTTTAGATTTTGCTCAAACTTTGTAAGAATGTTTTTCGAGGTTCTAAGAAACAAAATCAAGCTTCTGTTTCCGCCTATCAAAATTGAAACTCTTGAAAAATACCGTTTTGATGCTTTACCAATTGTGGCTGTTAAATTTTTTCTGTTTAAGATATTCACATTGCTGAAACTGCATTTTAAAGAAGGAAGACGATTTTTTTTATGTAAGCAATAAAAATTTACTCAGTCAAAACTTCTAAATAATGACACGGTGTTAAAAGTGCATATATTTTTCTCGTTTTTCGTGATTTTCAAATGAATTCCGTGTCTCGACTGTTCAGTACAAAGAACTAATATTATTCAGAAATTAAGTCGACATATCATAGAAAAATTGAAGCTAAAAGTCGACTTGAACAACCCACTTTTTATGAAAAAATCTTTGCTTGAAAATTTGAGATTTGGAAAAATCGTGTTTTTTGGCCTAGAATCTGAACTTGCCTGTTGCCAGATAAAAATAGGATTTTTAGCTCTCATTTTTTAAGTTCAGATTTTTGTAACACTCGTTTATAGTTATTTTGATTCTAAGTGCTAATGCAATGTGTAATGCCTCGACGAGTAGTCCGATATTGACGTTTAAACGTTTAAATGAAAATTATAAAAATTAACATACTGATAGTCTAATTTCTATATACAAGTGTCTCAGAAATGAATGATATAAATGTTGCAACAAGAATGATTTTGTTCTACTCAGAAACAGAAATTCTATGTAACTTTTTTTGGATGGATAATTTAAAAAAAATAAACCTTCCAAAACGTCATTCAATTAGACTTAAACTTAAATAATTTGAACTTTTTTATATGGAGCAAAACTGCAAAGTATTTATTGCAGTAAAAGTACAAAAAAAATGCTTAATTTTTAATAATAAACATTGGCTACTCACTGACCTTTTGTATACATTTTTTTCCTAATTCCAAATGTCTTCCACTAGGCATTGCAAGCTTTACGCTCGTCCTTGCGTCCCGAATCAAAAGTTCTAAGTAAATTAGAGAAAGAAGTAGAATGGTTACAAGGTGAACGTCGTCAATTAGAAGCTCATTTAACCCGAACGGAAATTTGGGGTGAAAATTTAGGTAAATGGAGAACGGTAGTTCAATCAGCTGAAGTTCCAGACGAACGTGAACCACTTCAATTTGTTCTTGTTGTTCATATGGCTGAAGAACAAACAAATGAAGAAGATAGTATAAGTACAGGTTGGGTTGTATGTCGTAGTTTAACACAATTTCAAGAATTACACCGAAAATTGCGACCTTTATGTTCAGAAATTCGTAATTTGGAATTACCATCAAATACTTTTAAATTTTTGTTTGGGAAAACTGATAAAGCATCATTAGAAAAAGCTAAACAACAAATACAAAAATATTTAGATTTTATTCTTACGGATGATCGATTGAATCAAAGTGAGGCTGTTTATGCGTTTTTAAGTCCTAGTTCAGATCATTTGAAACATTCCACGCCTAGTCCTAAAAAATCAAGATTTTCTTTTTCCACACTCTTTAAAAGGTAATACAATCGATATTTGATCAAAAATTAATTGAAATTTTAGCGGCAGCGAACAGAGTAAAGACAGCGCTTCTATTCTCAAAGAAAGCGAAGACGAAGACATATCACAATGTTTAGATGCGCCATCTACCGACACAATTGACTTTGTTAAATCAAACGGTCATCAATCGAAATTTTACGATGATAGTAAAGACACAATAGCGGAACCACTTTATGCTTTATTGAGCGAATTATTCGATATGAGAGGAGTCTTTAAATATTTACGCAAAACTCTAATTGGTTTTGTTCAAGTAACTTACGGGCGAAACATTAATCGGCAAATCTATGAAACTATAACTTGGTGGTTTTCGGAACAGATGCTTCATTATTATATTACTCTAATTTTGAAGAATTTCTGGCCTGGAGGCACTCTAGCAAGTCCAAGCCCGACACGAAGTGTTGAAGAAAAAATTCGAACAGCAAGAGAAGCGCAGATTTTGTTTGTTAACAATGTTCCAGAGCTACTAACAACTTTAGTTGGAGCGAATGCTGCTAAAAGTGGAGCGAAGAAAGTTTTTGATGCGTTTCAAGAAAAAAATATGAATAAACAGTTACTTTATGTAAGTTTTTGATATTTATTGGTGTGTTTTTTTTTATTTGAGATTTTAGGAAATATTTGAGGTTGTAATGGACGCAACTTTTCCGGAAATTAGTTAACAGGTTTACACATCATTTTCTACAAAATATACATATTTTTAGAGAAATTTATTTTGGACTTTTCCATTTGATGGTATCTTATGAATGGTAAGTTTTAATCTCTCCAAAAAAAGGCACTAGATAATAATATGTAAATAAATGTGATTAATATGTACAGGTACTTATTATAAATGTGACTTAGATTGATGGTATTGAATGTATTATTTTGTGTATTCCATTTTGTTCATTGCAGTATTAATTTATAATGTCTAATTTCTACCAAAGAGTTATTTATTTTATGTAAAATGTTGAGTCTATATGTAAATAAATACAATGACGTGGATTACTCTTTTAAGTTACTTTCATATAATTAAGTTTGCTGAATTTATTTCAAGTTACCTTACAGTGAGAAAAAAGTTTTAATTCAGCGTTAGTTAGTTTTTGAGATTATTTTCGGAGACAATTTTTTTTTTCATGTTGACTTGAGCCTCTGATAAATTCAAAAATTTAATTATTGTTTTGCCTAAAATCAGTCTCTGAAGACAACTTCAAAATCGAAAATTCAAAAATATGGAGTATAATATTTAGAGCCTCGTGTTGTTGTTGTTTTTAAAGTGAAGCAGATAAGAATTGGCTTATTGATAGAGGCCTACAGATGCCCCAAAATGGTGATAAGGTCTAACTTGATTTTAATCAGAAGCTGCGGATTGTAAAAAAAATAATTGTAGAAATATAAACTTTGCTTGTTTTAAAAGATGTCATCAAAACGAATAAAATTCAAGAAGAAAAGCAATTTTCCCTCATAAGGGTGAAATTTTACCACTAACTTCTTCCTTAAGATTGGTATAGCAGATATTTCCGGCAGTTATTAGAATGTCAAACCAAGATATTTTCAAAAATAACAAAAAAAGAATAAAATTGAAGAAACAAACAAACTTCAGACATAAGGGTAAGATAAGACATTAATTTTTTTTGCATACCAGTTAATTTAATAAAAAATACTTTCAGCTAATTAAACTTAGACAGACCAAGCTTATTTTGTTCGAATAAGTTTTTACAGTCGATCTACATAGACATATTCCAATTCCGCGGTGACGGGTCATTTTTTGGTGTTGCCAGATCTCAGACTATTACATTGGATTATTCCTTTTGATGTCTCTTTTTTTTAGCAATTTTTAGATTCCCTAGTTATGAGTCAAGCATTGAAATCGGCCGTCAAACGCAACTTCAAAACTGAATACTTAAAAATAGAAAGTCTGGTTTTTGGAGCCGCATAACGTCTTTGGCAAGGACGATAAATTCATTGTCCTTGGTCTTTGGTTATAAAGCGAAGCAAATGAAATTAAATGTTAATATAAATGCAAAATATCGATGTTCTATCTTTATTAGAATCTGAAATGATGGGTCAATCAGCAAAATTCAAAATTTTAACTGTACCAAAAACCATCCAATCGTCTTTAAATTCAACTTTTTTTACAGGGTGTTCAAAAATGCTTTTCAAAGAAAAGACGGATATATTCTAGAGCTAATTTTATGGTGATTGAACGTAAATTATTTATGAAAAAAAATGCTTGGTTATGGAGCTAGAGCTCTTTAAAGACAGCGCATCAGTTAAATTCAAATAACTCAGATTCCAATTAAGAGATGTAATCTTGCACATTTATTTCTTGGATTGTTCACAATCAAATGACGTACATAAACAGATTTTTTTATTGTAATCATGAGCGATCTTCTTAAAAGAGAGGGCGGTTACTGGATATTTCTGTCCATAAATTTTTTTGTATTTAGGAAATTTTTTATTGTTGTGCGATATTTGATAAATTTCAACTTTTCTACATAAAATAATGCTCTTGTTAAAAACCTCTACGACAAACCGTTTTTTGAGAAAAATTGAACAGAACTTTTCAACTCTAGCTCCTAAACTAAGCATTTTTCATATAATTTTAATCGACATGAAATAAGCTCTAGAATTTGTTCCTTCTTTCTTTGAACAATCTGTACAAGCTCCTCAAATGAATGAGAATGTTTGGAACAATTTTTTTGCTTCCCGCTTTCCACATATTAATTCGTAACTTTTGTTATAAAATCTGCGTAAACATTTGTTTAATATAGCTAACTTATTTTAATAACAACATAAAAAGTTTTATCCATCTTTGAAAAAAAAAAAAAACAAATTTTTTGTTACAACTTTCTATTTAATATAATTATACAAATTATCGCATAAAATCCGTATTCTCTGAACATCTTGTTGTCCATTTAGTCTCCAAATTGATTTCACTTCCATTCATTCCAAAATTCTTTTTTTTCAAACATTTAAATAAACTCAAAAACGATTTTCTAAATCCACAATTCATAAAACAGTAAGTAATTGGATTACAACAGCTTGAGCAATACGCTAGTAATTGTAAAAACGTGATTGCCTTATATCCTAAATTATTATAAATTACACTAGGATCAAATAGTACAATAGTATTAATGATATACAACGGCGTCCAACAAATAAAAAATTCTAAAACGACAGCAAACAGCATTTTAATGACACGTTTCTTGTTAAGAAGACTTCGTTCAGCATTTGTACGTCTTAATCCTCCTGAAACCTGCTTTTGAGATCCGCCAATTGGACTTGAAGATTCTTGCGACCAATTTTGACGCAATTGGCGCCAATTAGGATTGTTGCGATTTTTGCAACTCCAACGACTTGTAGTCGAGCCTTGGAGAGTAAGGTAGGCATCAATAGCGCCATTAGCTAAAGAGTTGCAAAGTAGTGTTATGTTTTGAAGAATTTACACTTACATGGATGTTCTCTTAGAGTATGTTCTGTCTTCATTCCTTTCCACAATGTACGAGTGATAAGGGAATAAGTCACTGCTAGGACTAGAAGAGGAATGACTAAAAGGACTACGTCGAGGAATAGATTGTACGCTTTTTCATAATCCAGAGATGGCCAGTCTTCGCGACATTTGTAATTTCCTGGAATGTTAATTAAAGTTTATAAAAAATCGGAATGGGATTTAACTAAAAACTTTGGAAATGTGAGTGTGATCTTGATATTTTACCATTAAAGAGGTAAAAAATTGGCTAAACTTTCCCTTCATCCAGTGAATTATTTAACATTTATCTCAGTAAATCCGCGAAAAAATGTGGTGTGGTGGAGTTGCGGTGTGTTACTCTCAAAGTTCAATTGACTGGAACCGACTAGTCTCGTATTGATTTATTTAAACTGACAATTTATCGTTAAAAAAAAAAACAATCAAACTTCTTACCTTGCTTCGTCGGCTTTAATTGACTTAACACAGCTATAGGTGTCATACAAACGAAACTCCCAAACCATATTCCAACGATCATTTTATAAGCATGACTTAGAGTTTGCCACCTCAAGGATCTTAAAGGATGACAAATGGCGTAGTATCTTTCCACGGAGATAGCCACCAGAGTCCAGACGCCCACACTTACAGAACAAGCTGCAACAAATTTATTTTCTTACATCAAAACTGCTGAATTTTCTTTTAAAAACTTCTTATCTTTCGTTCGAAACTCTTTTAGTACACTTTCAGATTTTCATAATCTGCGTACGGAATATAACTTTGTTCGCACGACCGTTTTCAACTGTCTTAGTGCCGGTTTTTGTTACAGGTAAGTTTCGCTTTGGAGACTCATTAATCTGTCAAGGGAATCGCTTTTTGGCAGATTGCCAAAACTTGCCACAAAAAGAGAATCTGCCAAACCCTATGCAAATAATATTTCGGTGTTAATAGTCGAACATTTGTTGACAAGTTTTGACTTTTTGATGAAAGTTTCGGCTGTTATTGATTTAACTCCTCGAATGCCGGGATTAATAAACGTGTCTGCTGTCCAGATGGACAAACAGTTTAATTAACATTCGATACTAAGTAATTTTCCTACTGACGTGTCATAATTTTCAGTGTGATATATCGCGAGCATGTTCTAAAAAGGCCTAATCTAACTCCTGTCGCTTTTTCTACAAGCGGTCACGTGTCATATATCAAAATAACCCATTTTCTTGGTAGACGATACTTCATAGTAGACAGAAGCCCCATTTTGTTGGAATTAGTCTCGAACTTCCTTTCAGCAATTTTAATGGCAAGTCATTTACAGGGGTTAAATGTTAAACTGTACAACAGAGAACATGCAAATTATTATAGGGGAATGATTGATGTGTTAACCCCTAAAGACTCGTTACGTGCGAATACATCTATACTAGCGCGAATTTCACTTTGATTCAAGTGTAATCTTCAATTTATGCAAGCAAAAAGTTGATAGGGGATTTTCTGTTTGCTTTCGCTCGGATTTATGCAAATCGCAACGTTCAAACGCTTGTTTTAGGCTGTGTGAATAATGTTCGCAAAAAATGGAGCATATTTCACTTATTTGGAGACTTTTAAAATAATATAGTCCATAAATTAAATGAATCACAACTTACACTAAATTCTAGATTGATTCATTCTTCTGTAGAAATCTTGACTTTTCATTCATTGTTCTGTCACAGTTTGTATCATTTTCAAAGAGCAAAGCTGATTTACTACACACAAATCACGACGTTGAAAGAAGCAATTGAAAAAGCTCAGCTCTTATATCTTTCAGTCGTATAAAAAAAATTCAACCGAGTTGTTCGTCTCAACTTTCACTAAAGTCCGTAATGCCTCTGGTGAATTCCCAACTTCCTCATTTCGTCGACGAGCAAATAATTCGTTTTGAAACATTCCACAAAACAATAAGTTCGAGCTTCGACGTGGAATGAAGTTCGATGCACCTTTGTGGGATTTACTACCCAAGCAATATATTTTATCAAAACCAACCCAATTCTGAGAATTTAATCGAAAATTTGAATGAAAAAAGTCAAGTGAATCAATCATCCATTGTTGGACAGTGGTAATTATGCAAGACTCTGATTTCCTTTAGGATTTGAACCCGTATCAGACTATTTGACATATGCCTGGGATTTTTGCGTCGAGGAAAAAAGCATAGATCTGATTAAGAAGTAGTGTGAAAGTGTATATAGGGTATTCCCCGACGTCGTTTGTCGATTAATTCAGCTGTCAATAGCAGATGGCACCATTGCAAAGGTGGAGTTTTCATATAAACTGTCTCATTTGGTGGCAATGTAAATTATAGGACATTGACAAAAAGCGCGTTTTTATTGCGATTACAAATCGCAGCTGTACGAGGAGTTCAACAGATTTACCAAAGATTCCGTCCACATATCTTTCCTTCAGAGTTTCTTCTTCTACGCAAACGATAAATGAGGGGCTGGAGAATTGGGTAACTCTTTCAATTTGTGTCGAACTGATTTTTTTCTTCGTTTATATTCGGACCATGTGCTTTATCCATCTATCACAAAAAGTTTTTACGTTGGAATTTCTTTTAGCCATGAATTATTAAAGTGTGAAAAAGAGTGTGTTGTCCGATTTACACACAGATTAGACTTTATGGACATTGGATTATGTTCCTTGAGGAAGTCTATTCGTGGTAATTAAAGTTGTAATTCATGTGGAATTGCGTGGGAAAGCGTTTAGACGGTTTTATGCGTGTTGTGTCGTCATGATAATAACAGCAAAAACGGATAATGCGGGCGCTTTTTGGAAGGATTTACTGACGACGAAGATGCATATTCTTAGCGATAGCAAAAATGAGTCTTCGGATTTTTAACACAAAAAGTGCTGGCTATTTAATTAGACCAATTTTTTATTCTTTGCAATAAATCAAGTTTATTAACTCTTTTTAACAAAATTTTGTTATAATCGCGTCCTATACATAACTTGATAATAATACAACTAAAAACAGGACGTCTACATAATTCATTTTAATAATATAAACATTTCCTGGATTAGCTTGATAGAATTTAACGCTTTTTCTGCTATTTTTTTTCTATATTTAGATATTTTTCTTAATTTTCAGTGAATATTTCCATTTTAGGAGTTTAGTTGGCTTTGGCGACTATGTTCTAGAATACTCACACCAGTTGTCATTCGTGATGTTGTTTGTTTGATTTTTTTTTTCAAAATTGTGGTTTTTAGTGTGAATTGTGGTTCAAGTGATTAAGTTTAGTGACAATTAGTGTAGTGAATGAGAAAATACAAGTTCTGCAGCATCGGAAAAGGTAAGTCGAATGTAGATTTTAAGGCATGAAAAAATCGTCTGTCTACTAGATCTTGCGGATAATTATATACAGTTCTGATACGTCTTATCCCGATCATTATATTTTCGAAAATGCAAAAAAGTTGATTGCCAAATTTATATGCAAATGGAAATGGATACAATAATTTCAAATCATTTAAGTCTTGGAATTTTATTAAAATTTAACATCTTTTTCTATATCTGCCAACATTATTAAATTGAAATTATCTAAATTTTCACTTAACATTATATCTGTTAACACATTTTCTGAGACGTAATGGTCAGTGCCAAAATGGGGCTAATCATCTAGTTATGAATTTTATAATACGACTCCTACGATTAATTTCTTTCGGTAGGTACTAGAGTAAATTGCGTCTATTTGGTTGTATTTATCTAAATGGTTTGAGTAGGATAAATATTTTTTCCGCTGATCGTTTGTTAGTAGGCTTCATCAACGTTGACAACAGTTTACGTATCTAAGGCCTTCTGTGTTTGTGGTTGGTTTCTTGTGTAGTTTTATTATATGTTAACTACAAACAAAAGATTTTGAAAAGAATTAGAAGATAAATTTTCAACAATTTTAATCAGAAATTTCAGAATTACAGGTACCTACTTTTTTAAAAGTCACTTTAGTTTAGGATGTTGATTGAAAATTTTGAAAGAATTTTTTTTCATGAGGAAATATTGTCGCTTGTTTTAAAGATTCCAACATATAGCTCAAAAAACCATAAACAATGTAGATTTTTTTTTAGTACCTACGAAAATCTTCATACAACATTCCTCAAAAGCGAGGTAATTCTTTTATAAAAACTTCAGACGTTATGCCATTATGATCATATTGATGTATGGAGACCATAGAAGTAGTAATTTCCAATTACTCATTATCATAAATATTAATAAATTTATCAATCATGATTAATTTCTTTGAAATTAGGCAACCAAATATACTAAGTTGATTTTGATAGATGACACTGGCTGTCACTTCACATGCGCGAATGCGCCAAATACGTCTTCACATATCGAGGTTCGAATTATATTTTTTGAAACAAACATCTAACACTATTTTATTAAAAAATTTGTGTTGCGTCATTAGTGAACACTTAGCGCTTGCAAAAATTTTGAAAATATCAAGTAAGTCTACTGACAGTTTCATTTGTCAAAGAAGGTTTTTAAAAACGGATTTCTTTTTATTTTTTCTGTATTTACGACACTTGAATTAATAAAATGGCAATTTGTAAACCAGATTTAATTATTATTAAGTCAAATTATTTCTGGAATGGCTAGAAAGGCCAGTGTTTTTTCCAAAAATTCGCGCACGTTTGTGCAAATTCTAGGTTCGCAGTTGACTGTTGCGTACGCGAAATGCCATTTTGAAGGTAGTGAGTTCAAAAAATATTGAAATCAACTCATGTATTAATCAACGATTAATAATCGTTTTGGTTAATCCACTAGTTTATTAAATAACTATTATTTTCAGTCATGATTGTAATGTAAATCTTTCTAACTTGTCTGAGGTTTGAAAATCCGTAGTTTTTTAAGGAGAGTGTTCCTCTTGTTTTGAAAATTTCAGTTAATTCTTCCATCTTTTGGTAGGAAAAAAACGTGTGAGTTTGTATCTCTCCTTATACATCTTTTTCTCCATGGCATTTGTGATAATAAATTCCTAGGATTTTTCAGTTAATGATTCGACAACAGTAAGGACAATTGAATACAATGATTTTTTCTAATTCTCTCAAAAGAATCTACATTAAAAATAAAAATACCCTCATTTTTTTATTCTTATCCAAATCGTTTTCTAATAAATGACTTTTTTAAACGATAGATTTTCGCGCCAACGGTGACGTACAGAGTGCGTCCTAATAAGTTTCTTTGATTACTGCCCAAAACAGTAATCGGCGGCAAAACCGATCGTTTGAATTTGTTTTGGCAAAGTGACAGTTTTTGAGAACGTTTATTTTGAAATATTGGACTTTCTGCTCGAACTGAATTGTATTTAAATGTTCATTTGTATGCACAAAATCATATGCACATACAATTTTGAGAAAACTATTAGAAGAGTGCACTAAGCCGCTTTTTTTAACAATAATCTACACCTCAAAATTTTGCGTCACTAAAATTTATGAATTACGCGTCACTACGGTTAGCAATACATATGTTAAGTTTCTGGGGTATGCTCCGGATAAGGTGATTAAATTTTATTTTTTTATGGTGTGTCATTCCAAGCTTATTGTACGTACATGACGTAACTTCGCCAAGTGTAAGTAAGTAAGTTAAATCTAAAGATTACGCTGGCCAAAAAATAACTTCTTCTGTGTTAAAGGAAATTGCCACAATATTTGGCGTATGTGGCTTGGTGTTATCTTGTTGGAAAATTTTTCCAAAGTATTTATTTAATTAATTAATTATTAATAGATGTAGAAAGAAAGGTCTTAAAACTATTGTAATTTTGCTAATATAACGGCGGATATTTAATCTGTCGCCAATAAAAGCGAAAAGGGTTCCGTGTCTTATACCAATTGAACTTCATAGCACCACACCTGGAGTTATATCGCCATGACAAATTCTATATTGCGCTTATTCGCATGGAACTTTTTTACTATTTCTTGGCGGTTATTCTGCTACAGACATGATTTGTTTTGTTTTTGAACATGAATTGATTCTGTCTAATGATCCATTGCTTCTTTTTCTTGAAACCACTGATGTTTGGTTGTTTCTTGCTGTTGCTGAAGGCGTCGCAATGGTCGAATAATAGAATACACAGATTAATAATTCAATTGAAGATCAGTCGTCTTAGGGTCCTAACTCAATCTATTCCAATAACCCAGACACTGATCTTCACGTTTATTTGTTCTCCTAGGGGTCTATTTCGAGGTTACACACTTTCTTTAGATTATGATTTTTATATTGCCTTACAAAAGTGTCCCAATTTCCAGAAACTTCCTTTGTTCATACCGACAGTTTGCTCTCTTTTAAAGTTGGATAGTTACCTACTGAAAATACTGTCTTTTGACATTTCTAGGCATTGTTTTCGATTAATAGCGAAACAAGGTGTTTTGAAATTCGTTCTTGTCATTTTGGACAGTTTTTCTTCATAATATTTTTGCAAATTTGCTTTTATTTTATTTTATTTTATTTTCCTTCTTATTTTGACGAAGCGTTTGATAGTAAAAGTGAGAGTCAAGCATAAACGAAAACATTGTTTTTTCTCACAAAAAAACGGACTGAAACTTTTTGCGCAAAAAATTATCTTTATTTCAGCTGATATCGCCAGTCTGTAATCGCTCGTGTTAACAAATTAGTTTTCATGCAGTGATCCGTCGTTTGTTTATTAATTTTTCGAATGCCAAACTCACGGATATGGAGTTGCTATACCTTTTGGAAGACGTGTCATTGGCTGCGCTATGTGATATGTGGTATTTACACGAAGGGGATTTACCACACTCCATAAGGGAGTTAACAAATTGCCTAAATGATAATTTTGAAGAAAAGTAGACTTTTTCGGTCATTGCGGTCATGCGCTTTGACTTGCTAGGTTTCCGGATTTAAATCCGTGAAATAAAAGATCTTTTATTAATAATTAACTGCATGTAAAATGAAGAAACGATCGTAAAAGAATGAATGTAAAATTGTAAAAATTGTAAAACAATTAATGTACACAGTTATAGAAATGACTAATCGTATGATGGAAATGGTTGAAACTTTTAGAGGAAATCCAGCGAAACTAACTCAAAACCAGGGTTCTTTAGCAAAGGAAGTGCAGGTCTGCACGAAAATAATGGTGGACATTTGAAGCAATGATTACGAATGTCAGGTCAGAAATCTTAGGCGGGTGAGGGATTTCGGACCCAAATCGCATCAAATTTCAACTTTGAAAGGATATTTTCGGGAAAAAATCTAAATAAAAAAGTTTTTGCTAACATGTGTTCTACTAGTGGTTAAAATTTCTACGTGAACTTCCATAACACTCTGCTTGCTATATGTTTAAGTAGAAAAAATCTGTTTAATATTGCCTCGAAATAATCACAGTTATGTACTTAGTAGTACTTGAATTTATGTTTTTTGCAAAAAATGCATTTTCAGTATTTTCCAGTTAGAAATATTACTAAATGTTATTATAAGCTTGGTTTTGCTTTCACAACTTTTGCAACTAGTTTATATTTGATTTGATTGATCGATTGATGAACTATTTTTAATAGATGTTAGGCATGCTTACAAATTAGTAAATCAACATCAAGCCCACTAAAAATATTTGTGAGTTTGTGTGTTAATTTTAAAATTTTGGTGACGTTCGGTCTCTGTATGCAATTTTTTATAGTTGGATCTAGCGAAAATTTATCTCCTTAAATGCAATCAATAAACATTAAAAAAGTCGATTACAGAAATACGATAAAATGATGGAGTCAGACAGCATTTGTTTCTAACAACCTGAAGTGTATTTTGTTTTGACAGTTTGGAATCATTTGAAAATATAAGTATAGTAATAAATTAATAATGTTCTAATATCAACTTTATAAATAATACAATACACTGATGTGGCTGATAATGTATTCATTTATCTATCTTTTTGTGAAATAATTGTTAATAAAAAACAAAGCTGGTTTGTAAGTAAAATTGGAGTAAAAAGTTTAAAAAATGATAACATAAAACAAAAGCGCTCATCTGTCTTGTTAACTACAGTATAAATACTGGGAGGAAAAATTAAACGAAGATATCGTTCTAATTTATCATTACCAAGGAAAACAGCCATTGAGGAGGTGTAATTTTCGAGAGTAATGATTCACTTTGAGTGATTATGAGTAATTTCCATTATGTATCATTATGTTGGAGACAGTAAATAACTGACATCCCTCCTAATTATATTACTTTGTAAGTATATAACCTTTAGCAATAAGGGAATTTCGCTAATGTATGCTCTTTGCTACATTTCTAGCTTACGTTTCACTATTAAAACTTTACAAGTCACGAATCTATATTCGCACAATTTGATTATTAATCAGGTCTAATATTACTCCTCTAGGATTCAATTATTGATCACGGATTTAATTTAATTTCTATTCAAACTTGACCTATATTAATCGGGAAAAAAATGTTGAAAATCCTTTGCTAATAGGTAGTATTATCCTTAAGCAGCTCTTGCTTATTAAAGGACGGATGTGGTAGAAGCTTCACACATAAACCATTCAATCCTTTCTTAATAGATGTTCGGGATCAAGTCATTAAAACTTGACAAGGTATAAAACTACGTCCACCGGTTCTAGAATTGCAATTGTACTGTTTGTACAATTTCAAGACATTATGGTTTAGCAATTCAGCTCGTAAAATCCTAGTGGAACTCAATTAAAGCTCGTTGTGACAATTTAGCTTTCTTCGAGTGTTGCAATGCATTCGTAAGAATTGTACACTAACGTACCATCTGTTTAACAATAAATTGTGTTGAACAAAAGACGATTAATCAACTGTTTCGTTCTGAATTAATGTCGATATTGTCTAGAGGATTGTGGCAAGAAAAAAGCCCCACTATCGTGCGATGCACAGATCTCACTCGAGACTCGTAATGGTAGTATATTTTTCTTCTCTGCACTTGAAATATTTTTACATTTAATCAAATGGATTTTTGGTAAAGATTCAACGTTCTAGACAATATAGAAAATGTATTTTTTTTTTGTACTTACGTGTTGTGGACATCGACTTTTCCAATCACTTTAACCGCCAAGAGGATGAAAGACGAAAGTCGCGTCATAAATACATTTGACTTGCAAAAGACTAATGCCTTTTCGATATCCTTTACAGCGGGTGCTACTTTCGTCTGGAGTTTTTATCAACTTCAAAGGAGAGTAATCTTGTCTTGATTCTTCAGTTTTTTTCTTGATGCTTAATAAACATAGTTATAAAAAATTCGAATGTCAGTTTTGTTTCACATTTAATGAATTCATTCCGTTTTAAAAATTGGAATCTCAATGTCTCTTTGTCGCCCACATTTAAGCTTTCTTTGCGGAGGAAGTGTTTTTGTGACAGTAAAAGAAAAGCCTTGTCTTGTGTTATTTTTAGATCAGATTTTCTCAAGGCGCGGTCTTCGAGAGATAAAGCTATAATTCAATAAAATGTGAAAAGTGTAATTCTTTTATCATGACACCAGGTAAACTATAGTATATTATCTCAGGATAATTTTCTTGCTGGAATGTGTCTCGTAATAATAATTCAACGAAATTGGTATGCACGGACTGCCAAAGGACTTTCACCGTCTATTTACAAGTAAATTATGCTGAATTCACCACGACGAGGATAAAGGATTATAGTGGACGTAGACTGGAATCAAAGCGACCCTTCACACTGCTTGACCCGTTCGGATCCTGAAGGACAAAGACTTGGGAAAAACTATTGAATGCGTCATTAGTAGCTTCACTAAACGAACTTTTTTATTTCGGTTTTTTTAATTAAATCTCCTAATTGATTTTTTATTGATTTTATGTTTAAAATAAATTATTTTTGGGTATATCGATCTTTATCTAATTAAACAATTCCATTATCGAGATATTCCTGCCTTGAAACAATGCACGCAATCTCAGGACTCCTCTTGCCAAAATCAGAGCTTAATTTCGGACGCACACTGAATAAATTAAAGTGAATTAAACTTCTTTTCTTGCTTGGCTGCTTCAAGTTTCAATCTAATATTAAAATATTGCAGATTTTCGTTTCACCTGATGTATCTACATTATATTAAGTTTATGTCCTAACATAAATTTTATGATCGGTGGCTTTATGAATGCATTGTTGGTTGCCTATCCATGCAGTGAATTTTTTTTAATGCTTCGTAAAATTTATCGCCTTCAGTTGTGCGTGTTGTCTTCAATTAAATCGCACAATTTATTACAAAACTCACGTGCTTAATCTAACTTAACAATCGTACTGACGTGATTAATGGCCTATTATATTCCAATTGAGTTAGGATTGCTCTTTTCGCGTTTTCACCTAATCAGGATTATAGGTAAAAAGAAAAAATTAAATTGTCGGTTTTGTCGTAATTACTGACGCGCTCTCGAGATTCTCAACACCCTCATCATAATCCAAACAAATCATCCAATTTTCTCGTGTAAATCCCTAAAGAAAAAAAAAATTTAAACAAACAGATTATCTTGGAACAAAAGTCAAAAGTAGAGTTTTTTTAATTAGGACTAAAATAAAGGTGAATCTTTTTGAAAATAAGTTCACTTTACAAAAATGCAGATAAAGTCGTTTGTGAAGTGCTTTAATAGCTATAAAGTTTATAAGACGAAAGTGGACTTGGAGAGTTTGGATAAGGCGAAACCGTGCAATTTTCTCTGATAAAACATGAAGCTTTTAAATTAAAACTTTATTATTTATAAAGCAGGATTAATGCTGAAACACGGCGAGATTTAAGTTGCTTCCAGGGATTTGTATCTGCTGACGCTTTTTACTGCTGAAAGCACGTGCTGCATATTGTCTGTCTGGTGGACGGACGAGCTTTGAAATTGAACAGAATCCAAAACTCTTTTTTCTACTAACAAATTCGATTTAGTTTGAACGAAATTATTATTATTTTCATTATTATTACATTTTCTCGACAGTCGTTGAAAATCTAAACAGACAACGGGATCGAGATCTTCCTGTAATTCCTACGAAAAGCAACAGGATACGTGGCTCGAATTTCAATAAACGTTCAATTGAAATAATAGCCGAAATTTGATGGAATTCAGATTGAATTTAATAAGGATACATTATTAAATTTATTCCAAGAAAAACTCTTATTAAGTAGTCTTGCTTTGAGTGCATAATATCAATGCAGAAGTAACAGGTGACGCTTGAAAATTTAAATAAAATCAAATGAGACTCGTGACAAATGGCCGGTTTTCTGCACAGGTGAATAAAAATAGGTGCTTCAGTCGGTACGTGATGAAGGTTATTGCCTGGATTTTTTTCTATATTTTTCGTGCAAAAATGATGGATTCTCGGATGTAGAAGCCTAAATGTATACCTACACTTATTTACATTGAAATTTAAAACGAATACAATGTTTATTCAATTTCGTCTTTTAAATCTCGGTTTAGTTCTGGATTTTTAATGAAATGTTTTAGATGCAAACTATAAAAAGTCTGCTTCGAGTGAAGAAATTCTTTATCTAGTCATAATGTAGAGGAATGGTCATTTTATATTCCGAGTTGAGCTATTTGGCAATTTGTTTGTGAATAAAGTAAGACAATTCAAAGCAACTCCTCTCATAAAAATCTCGCAAACATTATCCATATGCCATCTCCTTCTGGCTATAACTTTATGCTGGCAATAATCACAATTTTATTCGCACGATATCGTCCTTAACACTCATCCTCGTCATTTATGTTCCTAAAATCCTTAAATCCATAACTTTGGCCTATTATGGCCTCGCAAGAAGTTTTTCGGTAGCTTCTGCCTCGTCCTATCTTTGGAAATTATGTATAACGGTCGCACAGAAGCCGCAAAACGGATTTAAGACATCCCTAATTTAACTCTCTGAAGTTTCCAATTGTAGATGCAGCTTAACTCACTCCTCTTTTTCCAACTCGAAACCAGACAGTGTTATATGTTTTTGTCTATATCAGCAATATTCGAAAATATCGAGCTAAAATTTTTGTTCTCTTTGGAACAGGTGGTTCGGTTTATCACAGTGTCAAAGCTTGGATCAAATAGCAGTTTAGCAAGCACGAATTGGCTATAAGTCAATGAGGAAAGTTGTTCACAAGACAACTTCTGGAACCGTTTTGCGGTTTTTCTTTCTTAAGAATTTTTTTTTATATGAAAAAAAATTGAGTTGGTTGTGTGCTAGTCTTGTTCATAAACAAAGTGAGAAGGGTGTTCGGACGGATCGAAAATAATTCAGGATTTTCACGGGTTAAATTGAAATTTTCAGTAGATTTAGTCGACCGAATCGAGTTGCCATGAAAATATATATCCACCCTCTAATAAAACACATATATCGTAGGCGGGACGTTTACAAATTTATCTACTTGGTAAATGTGAGGATATGATTGAAGCGAGTTAAAAAGCGTAAAATCAACGGACTTGTTTGAATCGTAAGCGAGACGCAAGTGAAAACAAT
Organism: Latheticus oryzae; assembly: GCA_030157265.1. Classification (NCBI taxonomy): domain Eukaryota; kingdom Metazoa; phylum Arthropoda; class Insecta; order Coleoptera; family Tenebrionidae; genus Latheticus; species Latheticus oryzae. The sequence continues at coordinate 15,196,330 of CM058052.1, read as the reverse complement.
TTTCTTTTATTTGAAAAGAAAATCGAGGGTGGTAGAAATGTTAGAAAGGTAATAACATGCAAGAAGCGTGTCGGATCTTGAAAGACTGAAAATTTCTTACAGAAAAAAATGTCACACAATTCATATTTGCTTGGATTAAATTTTTCCTACAATACGGGATTTACACACAAACAAAATTTATTCGATCTTAAGAAGCTCGTTTTTTTTTATTTTATCAAAAAATTTTTTTTCATCAATTCAAAACGTTCGGTCTTGTGTTGAAGCTATCTTCGGGATTTAAGCCCGATTTGTTATTTAATCCTTTAAAAAAACAACCAATAACTTACCATTACGTTCAAAGCCAAACTGCTTCTTTTGTAGAATTTTATAATCTGCTTTTGACTCCCTTTTTCCGGCCTATGAAAATTTTCGAATTTACGGCCCAATATTGAATCGTTTGAATTCGGTAAAGCTTTCGTTTTTAATTAAATTTTTTCATTTGATTCTAACTTTATTAACAAGTGGCAAAGTTTTTAATTTGTTGCGATGACTTTAAAGGGCAATTAATTCAAACATTATCAAAATTCTCTTTGATTAGACGTTTAAATTGGGGTGCGTCTCGTCGTGACCTTTAAAAGACTTGCAATTGAGAAAGTGTTGATAAATTTTATTGTTAACGTTAAGAGAAAAGTGTAAATTAGATGGTTTACGGCTTATTGGGAGCTTTTACTCTCGACGACGACAAGAGAAAAAAAAGCTTTTTTCTTTAATTAATTGCTGTCTGCGTCAGACAAGTGCACGAACACGCATTAATTGCAGTTTTATGTTTTTTAAGGGTATAATATACATGAAAGTTTTATTTTAGCGGACAGGGTAATTATTTCTGACTTGTGACAGAGAAAAAGTTGAATAAAATTTTCAACTTTACATGAAATTTTATATATTTTTTTATTTGGCATAAAGAATGATAAGAAATGTCATGGATTTTAAAGGTTGAATTTTTATATCATCGTTTTTTCCCTGTCTTCAGTTTCTCGCATCGCAAATAAACTTTAAAACTTTGTCTAACTCGTAACTCGTTCAGCTTTCTTCATTTTTCAAGTGAATGTGACAAAATAAATCCAGACACTACTTGTCTACTATTAATCAGATTGCGTGATAAAAGTCTGTGATATTTAACATAGATAATCAGAACAAAACATATAGCTGTGATAAAAAAATCTGTGATAATTTTAATTTATATTTTGTAAATAGTATTAAGGACATAGCCAATAGTATTACTTGCAATAATGTTATGCCGACAACTGATCTTCAACTTAACATACATGTAAATAGTAAGTTTTGTAATTTTAAACTTTTGGAAATGAAAGAGCTCAAAAGTATAATTTTATCTTTCGAAAATAAAATTAATATATATGATTTTTTTAATCCCACATTATTAAAACATTTTTTTTATGTCATTGGTCATGTCCTATTACATGTTGTTAATACATCACTTGATAAGGGTGAATTCCCTGATGCTTTAAAAACTAGTACGATAATTCCAATACCAAAAATTGCTAATACTTCAGAAGCTGAAGAATTTAGACCTATTAATACATTACCCACATTTGAAAAATTGATTGAAAGAGCAGTATATGAACAGTTAGTAGAATATTTTGATAAAAATAAATTACTGTTTACAAATCAGTCAGGTTTTAGAAAAAATCACTCTTGTGAATCAGCCCTGCAGTTAACTGTTACCAAATTTAAAAGAGAAATTGACGGTGGTAGATATGTGGTAGCAGTTTTTTTAGATCTTAAAAGAGCATTCGAAACTATCGATAGAAATATTTTATTAACTAAATTGCGGTGCTATGGTATTGGGGGTAATGTCATTAAATGGTTTGAAAGTTATCTAACAGACAGGAAACAAAAAGTTAAATATAATAACGTTTTGTCTGATGAAGTGTCTAGTGAATTTGGTGTACCACAAGGTAGCGTTCTTGGCCCTCTTTTATTTTTAATTTATCTTAATGACATTGTAAACTATTGTGATTGTGATTTTGTTAATTTGTTTGCCGATGACACATTGGTAGCATGCTATGACACTGATCTTGATAAATGTATTCAAAAAATGAACAAGGCTCTCGAAATACTTGAAAAATATTTTAACACAAATAAACTTAAAGTAAACGTGTCCAAAACTAAAGCTATAATTTTTACAACTAAATATAAATACAACCAAATTGATTTTGCCAACATTAATTTAAGCATATATAACATAACGGTAGAGTTTGTTAATAAATGTAAGTATTTAGGATTTTACCTAGATAGCTTGCTCGATTTTGAGAGTCATCTCGACTATGTTTGTAAAAAAATTAGGACGAAATTGTTTTTTTTCTTAAGAATATCTACGCATGTGTCAATGCAAACAAGAATTTTAATTTACAATTGTATTGTCCAACCACATTTTGATTATTGTGCCACACTTATGTACCTGCTACGGCCTAGTCATGTTGTACAACTGCAAAAGCTTCAGAATAGAGGAATGCGTATAATTTTAAGATGTAACCGCTTAACACCTATAAAATGTATGTTATCGGCCCTAATGTGGTTTTCTGTGACGCAACGACTGTATTATTCTACCATGATTTTTGTATATAAAATAATTAAGCTTGGAGTACCAGAGTATTTCAGTGAATATCTTATTTGCAGAAATAGTGTACACAATTACCAGACTAGGGATTCTTCCAAAATTAATGTTCAAAGTGTAAATTACCGACAAACAATGTTATCTTTATTTTTTAAGGGTATTAATGAATATAATAAGTTACCAAACAATATTAGAAATGCAGGTACTCTATCTATATTTAAATCAAAAATCAAAGATTATGTGAAGATAAATGTGCAATAAGTGTGACTTTTATCCACTAATGTAATTTTTATTTATTTTTAACTATTGTAACTAGGTTTCCTATTAATTAATTAATAAATTCTTCTTCTTCTAGTTGGGCAAAGAAAAAAATTCTTACCTTGTAGAAAGGGTAGAAGTTTGCACATCACCTCCCCGAAAACGAAATGTCTCAACAGAGTTCCTATTAAGGTGAAAGGTATGCAAAGGACTCCAAGTAGAAGATCTGAAACGGCTAAGTTCAGCAGGAACAAGTTCGTTATCGTTCGCATCCTTTGGTTCTTCACCTGTGCACAGACACCTTTAATTAAATCTTACAAGAAAGAGAGACGATCCCTTATTATCATTATAACTATAAGGCACTCATTTGCTTAATTGAATTCTAGTGTTAAAAAAAAATGCTTTAATCAAGTGTTCAAACCGCGGTATTGCTGCTTTTTCTAGATAATTTAATATAGCGTCAATTTACCAATTTAATATCACTGACAAAAATTCTTTAGTATTTTTTCCCGTCAATAAAACGCAAATAAAAATTCTATTATTTTGACCTTTCTCTCTTTTTCTTTTCGTTGTTTAAGTTGTTTCCTCTTTTTTATAATAATTGCGTTACCTGAAAACTCCATCGAATAATCTCTTCAGCGATTTTTTTTATCAGTCTGCTTCATATTTTCTCATATTGATTTACGCCCAAATATCCAAGTGTAATTTATTGTTGTGGTATCAATATAAAGCTTTTTTTATTCGCTGATAAGCAAAAAAAGAATGGAAATGATGATTCATTGAATTAGTCTTGTCGAGAGATGCTTTATTTTAAATGGCTTTGTGCTTGATGAAAATTATCTTATTGATTTTTTACATCTACTTTATATTAAAATAGAATGATTAATTCATTTTGAATTTAGATAACATTTCCATTTTGTTTTATTCAAACAATAGATTATTGAATTAGGCGCATCCACCATTTTTGATGTTTTACTTCACTTGCACTTTGTACCGGACTTGCTATTAATTAGACTTTTGTAAAGTTATTGAAATACTTGCTTATTATAATGATAATAAGTTTGGAAGTTGAAAGTCAAAAGTTGAAAAAAGTTTGTCAGTTATTGAGTTATTTGAGAAGTACTAGTTTAATTGGTAAAAGGATCTATTGAAGCGAAGATAAAATAATGTTGCAGTTTGAAACATTTTGAAATTTATTAACTTTCAACTTGTCTTGAAATTCTGTATTTAACTTGATTTTATTATTACGTACCCGTCGATGGGATATAATCTTACCAAGGTGAGAATAACGAGGGTGTTTCCTATGACCGCTAACATGAAGATAACAGCATATAGCGGAATAGTAATCCTGCCAGTTTCGTACCATTGTGGAACACTTCCTGTCTTTGGAGTAGTTTCCGGTGTAGTTATTTCATAACCTAAAGTCCATTGAGTGGACAGATTCCAAATTAGAGTAGAGTTGACCTGGCTCCAATCCATTGCTTCTCGAAATCCTGAAACATTACTTAGTGGGTAAATCATGTCGAGAATGTACACAACCCTTTATCGAATATTTAGCAAATACTTTAGTATTGAAAAATTTTGGATTTTCCGGTATTTGATCTCAATCAAGACAATATATAATTTTGTATTGATTTTGGCTTTAATAGTCATTCTTAGCATCTCTTTTTGCTTCAAGGATTAAACTTAATTAAATCCTTTCACTTTCGAAATGAATTTCAACAATATAACAAGTAGAGAAAAAAAGTCCAACATGGGACCAATTTGGCCAGCCGTGGGCATAGAATTAATTGCTCTCTGTCTCAGAGTAAAACGAAATTCATTACGACACTAATTCACAATTAGAAGCCAATTAATTAAAATGAAATTGTAAACGGAGTGAAAGAATGGAACTTATGTGTTAAACGAAATATTGAACGATTATTCAAATATTTCATTTTGTAGACAAGACACTTGCAGTTGGTACATAGGGTTGTATATACAACAGATCGAATACTGATATGAAAAATGAAAGGAAAAACTAGCTACATAAAAAGCACGAATAGTGAAAAAAGATTTCCCAATACATTAGAATGGTAGTGGGATGTCGTATGCCAGAAGGCATGACGTTAAATCAACAACCTAATCGGAAAAATTGTTTTCTTGAGAGAATTATGAAAGAAAAATAAAAAAAACAGTTATTTCAGACATTTTTTGCTTCTAGATCAATAATTATTTAATATTTTGAACGTAAATGTTTAAAAAGCTCAATTTATTTTGCAATTGTCTAAACTTTGTAAATTATTAATAGAAACTTATTTCAGGTATTGACTAAATGATTAGTGATAGTTTTATTGTCATTGAAAATTTATTAACGTTCGGAATTTATCGTTCTATTGGTGGTTTTTAACAATTTATATTGAATTCCCAAATGTTTGGATAAACATTGAACCAATGAATCATAATTTTGTAATTATTTCAAACATTAATTTTTTTTATGTAAAATTCTAAAACACAGAAGTGTTATTTTAATTAAAACTGTAAGCAATTTCACTGTTATTTTACGAGGCTTAATCATTTATTTTGGACATCAAAAAGGTTTTTTGTTTATAATCCAAACATAATAAATCTAATTTTATTGTCTTGAATATAAAATTACAATTTACTATGATGGCCTTAATCGAAAATTTTTAGATTGCTTAGTATGGGTTTTTAAAATCATATTTTTGTCCCATCTGGTGTAATCAACATAAAACGGAGGCTAATTTACCTCGTAATTTATGCTCATTTTAAATGTCAAAATAATTATAATTATGCTTTTAATGCACGATTGTACTGTTCTAACATTACGAATGTTTAGTTTTTTAGTTTTGATATTGGATAACTTTAATTGTGAAAAATATTACAGTTTTGGTGAGAACAAGTTTTGATGTGGAGATGGGTTTTTACAACATGTTTTGTCTAAATGGTTTTTTTTCAATGATATGAGTGGTAAAGTTGAAGGTTTTTACTGTTAATATGTGGAAAAATCTGAGTAGAATTAGCCGAACTGTAGGTGTAGTTTTTTGGTACGAGAAATACAAATTCGATACTTCTTTTTTTTGAAGAATAATATTGAATTTCCAGTCAAAAATTGAAAGCTTGCGGGGTAGGCATTTTTCTATAATTTGTAGCAAGTTTAGAAATGAAAATGAAATTGCGAGCAAAGATTCAGAATGTTGTGATAATGATAAATAATCAACGTATCAATAAAAGAGTAAGTCGAGAATGAATCGATAATTAAATGTTTTGCATTTTTATTGCAGCAAAAATTTTTACTGAATTGATTCGTCTTTGCATCTCTTAGATTTCCTATTCTTTGTGATGTTTGTAAAAATTCCTGTTTCTGATTCAACTAGAAATGTCGACGATTGTCAAAAACCAATGAAAGCAATGACATCTCTAATTTTAAAATATTCTGATATCAAACTAGGTATTTTTGAAAAGGAATGGATACTGACAGACTGAACTTTATATCTTACTCTTGAATTATTTACGAATGGGCGACGATGAGGTGTATATAAGAGTTCTTCAATTTTTTTGTAGAAAATTATATTAGATTTTCTCATATCAGTCACACAGAAATCTTTTATATCCAATTCAACATCTCTAGTTTAGTGCTTTTGAAAGAATCGATTGTGTTCTGAATGACTGTAAGTGTTAACTAGCGTCTTTAGAATGTTGGAAAGCTTGGAAAATTTACCACTGTTTGCATTGTTTCTCAAGTTCAGCGTTGCTTGCAATGTTGAAATTTAAACCACGAAGTAGATGGCTTCATTGTCTTTGTCTGCAGTATTAGGCAAAAGAATAATTTCTGTTAATTTTCTCAATTTTTCTAAAAATAATATTAAACTTGAAATTTCTGAAGATTTGTTACTACTATAATATCCATTAGGTTTTGCATCAAAGTCTTTGGAATTATTGTAGAAAAAAATATTATACATGATACTATATGAGAGTGAATTTACTCAAACAAACGTCTCGTCAAACAAAGTATTATATTCCAGACTTATTATATAAAATATTATCACAAATATTTACTCTACACTGAAGGACAAGTGTAGATTAAATTATTAAATTAAATTAAATTAAAATGTAAAAACTAGAAACTTTTTGCTCTACACTATTTTCTAAACAAAAACATTAAATAAATTGACTACTAAATGTTTTAGTAGGAAAGTTTTTATTTTCATTTCAATTTGAAAGAAAAGCACAAACTCACATAACATTTTATTTTTCTAGTTACACTCAGAAAATATTTACCTACTTTTTGTTTGTGAATAAATCATCTCCATATGACATTAATGAATATCACATACTGCACTGGTGGTGTAAAAGTATCTCAACAATATTATGCAGCGTCGCTCGGATATGGAAATGGTATTCTGTTGTGAATTATTACCAAAATTAGCATCCAAGTTATAGCGG